>JASDDO010000004.1:108810671-110217930 GCA_030015575.1 Agapanthus africanus | reverse complement strand
CTATCAGAGCTTCATACTCAGCTTCATTGTTTGTCCGAGGCTCGGTGAGAGCAAAAGAACGCCGTAGGGCTCCCATTGATGGTGTGATGAACACCAATCCTATCCCTGCTTTTATCTCCGGGACGCTTGATTTACTGGAGGTCCTTATTGACGAGGCTCCATCGAAGTAGAGTTCCCAACATGGCTCGTCTTCCTCAAGGTGCAGCACTTGTTCATCGGGTAACTCACAATTTAGCGGCGACCCTTCTGGTATGGGATGAGCGGTGAGAAAGTCTGCAATAGCTTGCCCTTTTACTGCTTTCTGAGGGGTATAAACTATGTCAAACTCGAGTAGCATGACAGCCCATCTTGCCATTCTGCCGGCTAGGCTTGCTTTGGTCATCAAGTGTTTGAGCGGGTCGACCTTTGAGATCAGCATAACCCGATGAGCGAGCAGATAGTGCCTCAGCTTCTTCACAGCAAATATCAGAGCCATGCATTGCTTTTCGATTGGGGAGTAGTTGTGTTCCGCCCCGACTAGAGTTCGACTGAGGTAGTAGAGGGCATTTTCTTTTCCCTCCTCATTATTCTGGGCAAGGAGCGCACCGAGTGACTCGTCCAGCGCGGCAGTGTAGTGAATCAGCGGTTTATTTGGAATGGGAGCGGCCAGCACTGGAGGGTGCAACAAGTATTGTTTGATGCTTTCGAACGCTGCTTGACATTCGGCATCCCAAATAAAAGGAGCTCCTTTCTTCATGAGCTTTGAGAAGGGCCTACATCTCCCCGATAAATTTGAGATAAACCTCCGTATATAAGCAAGCTTGCCTTGAAAAGATCTTAGCTGCGTCAGACTCTTCGGAGGGGGCAACTCCATGATGGCCTTTATCTTTGATAGGTCAACTTCGATCCCTCGGTGTCGGACTATGAAGCCCAGGAATTTTCCCGATGACACACCAAAAGCGCACTTCAGAGGATTCATCTTCAGATCGTATTCCCTCAGTCTGGTGAGAACGGTCCTGAGATCTTGGATATGATCGGCCTTGGCTTTAGTCTTAACGACCAGATCATCAACATAGCATTCGACAACTTTATGGATTAGGTCATCGAAGATATTAGTCATTGCCCTTTGATATGTAGCACCTGCGTTCTTCAGTCCGAATGGCATTACCTTGTAGCAATATATTCCGATCGGGGTTCGAAATGCTGTGTGCTTCTCATCCTCAGGCGACATCTTGATCTGATTATATCCAGACGAGCCGTCCATAAAGGTGAACAGTTCGTAATTTGAGGTGTCATCGACCAACATTTCCATGACCGGTAGCGGGAAGTCGTCTTTAGGACATGCCTTATTGAGGTCCCTGAAATCGACACAAACTCGGATCTGGCCATTTTTCTTCTTCACTGGGACAATGCATGCGATCCAGTCTGCATATTTCTCTTCCCTGATGAAGCCGGCATCGATGAGTTTCTTGGTTTCCTCGATGACCTTTTCTTCCAACTCCCTTCTCATTCTTCGAGGAGCTTGTTTGACTGGCTTAGCATCAGGAGATATAGCCAGCTTATGCACGGCTACCTCAGGGGAAAGGCCAGGCATTTCTTTGTACGTCCATGCGAAGCATTCGACGAACTCACGCAGCAGGGCAATTATCTGCTCCTTCATTTCCTCCGACAAGAGTGAGCTGATGTAGGTCGGCCTTGGATTATCGGGCGTTCCTAAGTCAATCTCGGTTAGCTCATCAAAGGTTGCTTGTCCGCCATCTTCGAGCTCTTAAGGAGCTTCTTCTGGCTCGGCTATCTCGTCATCATCATTTGATCTTTCGCTGGCCTCACCAACATGGATCATGTAGCACGCTTTGGAATCAGGTTGAATGTAGCCTATGCCCCGTCTATCTGGAATTCGTCCATCGATGAGTGCTCGGACCTGGGGCGGATACCATAGCCCTTCGTAAAACTTTGCTTCGGACTCCGTTTGATATAACCGGCATCCGCACTTCTTAAAGTATTAACGCATCTCGGGCGCATAGTATCTGGGATTGAGGACGGCTCTTATGCCTCTCTCATAGGGAAGGCACACGACAGAAAGGTCGTCCGGGTGCACAACTGGGTTTGACCTGTAAAACAGGATGCCCTTCTGTCCATTTTTCCTCCCGGGCCCGTAGAAAGTTTTCAGCTGGTCCACGGTAGAGACTGACAATGCGTCGAGCTCTTTGCACATCCGTTCCGGCACCCTTGTGATGGCCAAGGACCCTTCTGCGACTTCGAAGGTCTCTCGTAGTTTCGTTTGCTGCATGGGGGGCCGATCTGCACAGCTGTTGCACGGCAGGTCCTCTTCTTCTGACTCTTCAGTGTCACTGCCAAGATGAGGGCGGACTTTGCTGCTAGATGGGCCTTCAGTAACAGATTCATCCGTATCGCTGCCGAAATGAGGGCGAGTTTTGCGGAAGGACGGGCTTCCAGCGTCGGACTCATCAGTGTCGCTGCCGAAATGCGGGCGCACTTGGGTAATTTTGCTTTTGAAAGTGATAGCCGGCGCAGATTTTCTTTTGAGTCTTGGGGCCGGTCTATCCTCAGTCAGTTGTGGCTTAGCATTTTGGTGGTTCATAAAGTACCGAGAATCTTCATATCGGACTTCATGCACACCGAACGGCTGGATGTCTCCGTCAATGCGTCTTTCTTCGCCATTTTTAGTATACTTCATGAATTGATGGAGAGTTGACGGAATGATGCCATAATCGTGGAGCCACGGCCGCCCCAAGAGAATCTTATAAGACGTGTCAGCGTCGATCACGTATATCTTAGCTTCAGTTTGCAGATCCCCAAATTTGATTGGCAAAGCTATAGACCCCAGAACTTGCTGGCAATTTTGGTTGAAGCCTTGAATGACAATCCTTTCCCTCGACAGGTGTCGGACGTCCATTGACAAACTCTTCAGAGTTCGCAAGTTCATGATGTTCACTGAGGACCCCGGATCAATCAATATACGATTAATTCGATCTCCGTCGCTGTACCCGGTCACGTAAAGGGGCCGATTATGCTCAGCCGTTCCCAGTAGCAAGTCTTCATCTTTAAATGTGACTGCGGCGGCATGCAAAGCGTGCTGGGCTTCTTTCATGTTAATTTCTGCAAAGTGAGCCTGATACCGCTCGGGGTTTTGTAGAGCGTGAATGAGAACATCTCTAAGCTCCTTAGATAGGACCAAGGCGTCGTAGATGGTCAGGAGAGATGGAAGCTTCCGGAGATGTGCCAAGACATTATAGTCCATCGAGGAAGGACTTATGTTTTCATCAGTTGGTTATCTGCCATCTTCTTCATTAGCGACTTGTTTTTCCTTCCTTTTTAGGGCGTTGCCCTGATTTTGCGGTAGAGCCCTGCCGCTTCTGAGCTGGATTTGATTGGCCTTTGTGGTGAGCTCCTCGTCCTCTTCCGGAAAACAGAGATCATCCTCGGAGTCGCTGCCAAGATGGATGGCGTAGCAGGTCACTACTGGGATTTCTTCATTCGAGTCTTCTTCTAACTCCTCCATAATTTCAGCCGCTTGTACAAGGAAGAACTCCTTCAATTAAATCAATGTTCTTTCCTTTTGTTCATATTCTTCGAAGGAATCGATATATTTTTGAATGGTCGATCTCCCTGCAGACTCTTTTTCGCGCCGAGCTGCACTTTTCTTCTTCTTGAGCTTCTTGGATTTTGAGCCTGATGGAGCCGCATTGGCAGCTGGACTGGTAGGCTTCTTCTGTCCTTCACATTCCATCCTGGGCTCTTTCTGAAGTAGCTTTAGCATCTTCTTCGTCTTATTAGATATGTGCGTACTCCACGGAGGCCGCGATGAGTCAATTTCGTTTTTCAGGGCAGCTGATTCAGCTGTCTGCTCCCAGAAGGCTTCCACTTCTGTCTGTATAAAGTTGGCGGTTGCAACTTGATTGTTCACCAACACGCTTTTGGACAGCTCGATCTCTCCAGCCTTGTACTGCTTCTCGACCCAGTCTTTGAAGATATAGCAATCCTCGATCGCATGGCTCACTACTCGGTGGTACGGGCAATACAGAGGATTGTCGGTCATCTTTGCTTCTTGGGGTCTTTTCGACTCCGGCAATTGTAGGCCGTTGTTCAAGGCATCTTTAAATATCTTGCGGACCTTGTCCCTTCTGAAAGAGTAAACCTTGTTCTTTTTCTCCTCTAGGGAAGGCCCATCTCCTCCCAACAATGGCTTTCGAGACCGGTTGGCTTTGGATTCGCCCGCCCTTAGCTTTCCTTCATTGTCGGAGGCATTGAAGACATTGGTACTGCTGGAACTCCCGCTTCTATGGTTGTCGTACCGCTTACTTTTCCAAGTTTTGTCTCTCTGAGAATCCGGCGGGGACTCTTGCTTCGAGCGTTCCAGCATTTGGACTTTCTTGGTTAGCTCCTGAAATGTCTTGAGGCCCGCCGTACACAAGAATGGGACCATCCAATTGCTGAGGTTCCCAATGAGAAGGCTGACGGACTGGTCCTGCTCCAGCGGCGGTTCGCACTTGACTGTGAGATTGCGCCATCGGGCGATAAAGTCGGTGTTGCTTTCATTCTTCCCCGGCTTGGTCCTCACAAGGTCGGCAATGGAGATTTTATCACTGACGCTCATGAACCTTTGCCGAAACAGGGACTCCATTTGGGCAAAGGTAATGACGGACCCGTCCGGTATACTCGCATACCAATCGAAGGCGACGCCGGTCAGGCTGTTGACAAACTGACGAAGAAGGAGCGTGTCATTGCCCCCTGTATTTCCGCACGATGCTTTGAAGTGGGCGACGTGCTGGTTTGCATTCCCCGTTCCATCAAATCTTCCGAACTTAGGAATGACGTAGCCGCTTGGGAACTCAATCAGATCGTACTGCGCGGGATATGGCCGCCCACTACTGCCGATTTCTTTCTGAGCTTCAGCTTCGGCCACCAATGTTTTAACCTTGCTGGTGACCAAATCCATTATCCGATCCTGTGTTAGCGGGATAGTGCTATCTGGGGCCAAGGCTTCCCCAGAAGCGGAATGTAGCCGGCTTTCATTTGGCTCGACCAGTCTTGGTCCCAAAGGAACAGGCATTGGCTGCCTCGGATTTTCATCACCCGGCTGATTAGTAGCGGCTTGTGCCTGATTGGGAGGTGCTCGAGCAATTTGAGCCGTAAGCTGCATCACCACGTTCGTTAAGTCGTCAATCTTTGAATAGAGCTTGGCCATCTCTTTATCTTTGCTCCTGAGCTGTTTTCGAAGCTCTTGAAGTAGCTCTTGCTCCGCAGTCCTGGGGCGGAAAGTCGGCTCTTCCTTGCTGTCCGAGCTTGACTCTGCATGGATCGAGGGGTCTTTCTGCCTATCATCCTCATCGAGAGGGTTTTCTTCATCCAGCGGGGGCGGCTGTTCTTGGGCTGCGGCAACCACATTCAGGCTAGATTGGGCTTGGGATGTGGTGGCCCCGTCCTTGCTTTTGCTGCGAAGGTTGTCGCTAGGGCGCCCGCCCGCCATATAGACCGTATGGGTGATATATCCGGCCGTCTTTCTATCATTGGCGGCTGATTTCACGGATCGCTGTCTTGACCCCCTTTCTTCGGTAGCTGGTAGTCGATTGAAGGTGGCTGGCCTAACCAGGTTCTTGAATGGTGCTGGCACTTCTTTTCTGGGTTTGCCCCGCTGCATTCGTGCGGCACAGAGTGCTTGATAGACTCTTGAAGAGATAGTGTCGTACTTTTTCTGCTGGGGCCGGGACACGTCTCTTTGTGGCACTGTTCGGACCGCTGTCTTCTTGATTCTGGCGGTCATGGAATTTTTCTGAACCCACTTTAGAGGCTCGAAAGAATTGCTGATTCTTACGTCCGACTCAGCCGTCGTCGCGGGGCAACCCTGCACATGGAACTTCATACAATTCCATTTGGCCGAAGCCTTGGCCCTTTTGTTGGCTCGATACCTGAGCCGCTTCTGCCTTAACTTTTCTGTTCTAAGCACCTGGCGGACTTCGGCTCTTTGGGAAGACGCCGCAGACCGGTTGATGGAGGGTCTTGGAGATATGCTCGATTGTGCATTTATTGGAGTCATCGCCTGAGCTCGTCCGCAACATTTGATGTTGCCCTTTGTACCGAAGTTCTTGCCCCCAGCTGGAGCGCCAGGGAGTCGTTCAGACACCATCTTAAGTTTCGGTTGTGGTGCCTTGGCGATCACAACATTCGGCCTCTTGCCCCTTGGGACCGGCTTGCCACCTGTTCCGCCGGGATTTCCGCCAGATGAGCGCTTCCGGCAGGGTAGATGATGACGGAGCCGAACTGGCGGGGCGGTTCCTTCCACTGTCGACTGAGGCTTGCGGGGAGAACCACACGAGCGTTGATCTTGACCACGTACGGAATCGAGGTCACGTTGGAAGCTGAATTCGTCTGTGGAGACATTGTCGTTGAAAGTTGATTGCTGCACGAAAAGAAAACATCATTTCAGTATAGGCAATCGATATGTATATTGATTGAGTTCGCATGAACGCTTAACCCGAAATATGGGAGGAGAAATAGGTCCCACCGGGCGTGCCAGAATCTGTAGGGTGTTTTTCGTCACCCCATTGAGATGGGAATACGCGCACGTGTCTCAGGCGTACTACAGATTCCCCCTGCCTAGGGTAGGCCGGGGTTTAATGATTGTGGGGATCCGAATCTCCGGCAGCCGCGGACTAAGCTGCCGTTAATTACCCCTCGCCTTTGGGGCGAGGGAACCTCCGATTAACGGGTTAAACTGGTCATGCGAACTCAATGTGCAGTGTGCATGTGTTTTGTTTTGAAAGGGGGTTTTGGATATATCGGGAGCCACGCAGAGTTTTTACGGGGGTCCCGCTACCCGGATAGCGGGCTGGAGGTCAAGGGGGCTAGCAGCCCCCTTGCGGGGTGCGGGGCAGCGCCCCGGCCCAAAATTTTTTGAGGAGGACAGTATTATGGAGTGTGTGCGTATCTATACATGTGTATGCATATGTTATATATAAAAAAAAGGAAAAGGCATCCAAAGGATGCGTGGGGCAGCACCTTGGGCGTTGTGCGCTTAGGTGCTGTGCGCTCATGCGCAAGCGCGCCACGTGTCGGCACGTGGGCGCTTTGCGCATGAGCACTGCGCGCAGGAGCGCAAGCGCGCGCGCCACGTGTCGGCACGTGGGCGCTTTGCGCATGAGCGCTGCGCGCAGGAGCGCAAGCGCGCGCGCCACGTGTCGGCACGTGGGCGCTTTGCGCATGAACGCTGCGCGCTGGAGCGCAAGCGCGCGCGCCACGTGTCGGCACGTGGGCGCTTTGCGCATGAACGCTGCGCGCTGGAGCGCAAGCGCACTGGAGCGCAAGCGCGCGCCACGTGTCGGCACGTGGTCGCTTTGCGCATGAACGCTGCGCGCTGGAGCGCAAGCGCGCGCGCCACGTGTCGGCACGTGGGCGCTTTGCGCATGAGTGCTGCACGCCGTAGCGCAAGCGCGCGCACCACATGTCGGCACGTGGGCGCTTTGCGCTCGGGCGCAGTGCGCTGGAGAGGAAAAGAGGGGGTTTTTAGCCCCGGAAATTCTCTAAAGAGAAAATAGGGTGGAGTTAAACTCCTAATATGCTTTGGGTTAAGGAAATGGGTCCTTCTTCTTCCTTTGCTGGCCGGATCTTGGAGATAAAGAGATGTGAGATTTAAAAAACTTTTCTTTTTGAGATCTGATGGCAGATCTGAGTTCCCCTTAATGGGTTTTGCGGTGGAAAACTATTTAGTTCTGAAAAAGGAAGAGTACAACTCTTGATTTAATTCAAAAGAAAGAAGAAGGTTTTGGAACCTTGAAGGAGGAAGAAAGATCTCAGATCTGAAACTTTTTTTTGGAGAGAGAAAAAGTTGTTGGGATATTTCATTATCCTTGCCTTTATAGGCCATACATTTTACACATAGCCCCTTGGGCTTCACAAAATGGCATTTTGCCTATCCCATGGCTCATGTGCCATTTCTCTTTGCACATAAGCCATAGGCTTTACAAAAATTTGGCTTTATGCCTATTTTTCTTACATTTATCCAAAAATAAAATAAAAGAAATACAACAAAATTATTTATTACAAAATTTTTATCTTGGCATGTGAGGAGGTCGGCCGCTTCATGTACGGGCTCGACCCGGGCATGGGCCCACTGGATCTGGGCTTGGGCCCACTTGGCTTGGGGTTGACTTCGATTTTGACTTGGTCAACCGGGGTGTAAATTTTTACCCCAACATAGGACTCTAAAGAATCGTCAATACGCTGGCAGTAGGTGATGATCATATCAAACACCCACAAGCTGCAAGCGGTCAGCTAAACGTAACGCCACCCAGGTATTGAGCGCTCAGAAGACCAACAAGCAAGCCTGTACATTCTCCTGTGAATCCAAACAGTAACACTCCCGTACAGTCCGGTCTCGTCGTCTGATATGTCGCATATCTCGCCCAGGGGTGGTAAACGTCAGACCCCAGTAGCTCGATAAGTCATGTCGATATGAGGTCTATAACAGTTCGAGAAACTACTGATAACACTTACCAGTAAATCTCAGCAACCCTGGCCAGGGATTTCTGGTTATAGACAATCGAACACAGCACAACATCAACTCCCTATACCGGGAGAGACGAATCCCCTCCTATCGCTCATTGCTTCCATGTGATTCGGGACTGTACCCAAAAGCCACCTTTTTGCACGCCCTCTTGGACGTGGTATGATGGAAATCAAAGCACAGTGGGAATCACACAAGACTCTATGACGATCTCGGGTCAACAGACTACTCTGTACCAGTGTCACCGGAGAACTGCCATCTGACGTGATGTATAATACCATCT
Source organism: Agapanthus africanus (assembly GCA_030015575.1). Taxonomy (NCBI): domain Eukaryota; kingdom Viridiplantae; phylum Streptophyta; class Magnoliopsida; order Asparagales; family Amaryllidaceae; genus Agapanthus; species Agapanthus africanus. The sequence continues at coordinate 110,209,144 of JASDDO010000004.1, read as the reverse complement.
AGGAGTTCTCGGCGAGTCCGTCCAGTATACCCAGTCTCCACTGAGCACCAGTACACCATCCTTGATGTCAAACACCGATGGATATGGGATCATCCATCACCCATCATATGGGTCAAGATGCGTATACGCTAGTCTACTCTGGTGCATCGATGCCCTGTCTCGATACACCCTCGACTAGGAACAGTTATAGGATGTACTCGTCGACTACCGTGGCCCTACTAGTATGATCTCATCATAGTCCCAGTAGTCGAGTACATATCCTAAGGGCTTTATCAACATGTAACATAGAGACAATCAGAGTACATGTTAAGATAAAGTACAACCAGATAGCATACTATCATGTCGAGCAAGAAAGTCCTCCCTATATATGTCCTAGCATCCACTACAATATACATCGTATGTACAGTAATGGCCTCTAGGGCATACATATAACTAACAATCTCCCACTTGTACTAGGGCCATCTGTTGTGGTATCACATACCCAACAATTAGCTGTGGTTGAAGTATCTCATACTCAACCATCCCATAAATGTCTCTACTGGGAAAAAGGCCTTTGTGAGTGGATTCGCGCTGTTGTCCTCTGTGTCTACTCTCCTAACCTCGATCTCCCTGGAGATCAACCATCTCTATGATCAGGTGATACTGCCTAAGAATTATATGTGGATTTCTGATGGGATGGTAGTTCCTTGGCTAAAGCCACAACTCCATTGTCACACAATGGTAGGAACGAAGTTCATCTCATGAACTTAAATATATCCAGACTGCCTCTTTGGTAGCATCTTTGGTAACGATGTATCTTGCCTTTAATCGTCTAGTATGTCACGGTATTTAGCTTGGAACTCTTCCAACATACCGTCCCTCCACTGAGGGTATAGACAATGCCAGCGACTGACATTCAGTCGTCCTTATCACCCTGGAACATTTCCAGTGATTCTTCCCAGGATCGATTGATACCATCTCACTACAACTAGTGAGTATCCTGATATCCAATTAGATCTATCTTATAGATCCAAAAACCCAGGATTTAGGAGGTATCACTTTGATCCTATATGGAGAATCTTTGTGATAAGCGGAGATTGACCGAGCGTAGCATAGGAAACTCCTTCCCTATCAAGAGTATGTCATCCACGTACTCTACGAGGATCACCTCCATACTCTCTACTACCTTTTTGTATATACAAGGTTCATCTACCATTTTGATGAAGTCAAACTCTTTGACTACCACATCAAAACAGATGTTCTAACTCCGCGATGCCTGTTTTATCATATAAAACATCTTGCACACGTTTCCGCTGCTCCCACTGTCTACGAAGCCCTCTAGCTGTGTACTTATAGACGCTCTTTTCTAAAACATCATTTAGAAAAGCAGACATGACACACAACCACCAGATATCGTAGTCATGGTATGTAGCCGTGGCAAGTAGGATCTGGATGGACTTAAGCATAGCTTTGAAAGTCTCAACTTTTCCATGTACACCAAGTAATCTTCTCAAGATATACTTGCTCCTGATGGAGATTTAACCCTTCAGATAAAGCAACCAAAGTCCATACTTTGTTGGTGTATAAGGATTCCATTTCAGATCGATAAGCATCCAGCCATTCTTACAGAGTCACACTCTTGATGGCTAGCTCGAAACTGGTTGGGTCATCATCTCATGATGCAATCCTCGCTCCCACTGCCATAAAGAAACCAAAGTAACTTTCAGGTGGGTGAGGAACCCTACTAGATCGGCGGAGAGGCTGAGGTTCGTTGGTTACCATTGAATCCTTTGGTTCTACCAAATCATCTGCTGTAGTTTGTATAGCTGGAACTCCTTCCAGTTCTACCTCATGCCCAGTAATTTCTTCACAAGAAATTCCCTTTCACAAAGGTGGCATGCTGAGAAACAAAACATCTTTTGTTCCTCGGTTTGGTAGAAGATATTCCCTTGCGAATGCTTGGAATATCCAACTAACTTCCACAGAACTGACTTTGCCTCGAGCTTGTCCAGATTTTGCTTTTTAGACATAGGCCGGACAACCCCAAATCTTAACAAACTTAAGATATGGGCTCTTCCCTTTCCATATCACATATGAAGTGGTAGGCAACTGATTTGATTTGAACCCTATTCAATAGGTATGCAGCTTCTCAAGTGCATAACTCCCAAAAGGAAATAGGAAACTCAGTAGTACTCATCATAGAGCACACCATATCACATAGGGTGCTATTGCTCCGCCCCGATATACCATCGTGCTATGGTGTATACGAAGGAGTAATGCTGAGAGAGAATCTCATTCTCCTTTAGAATAGTCCAGGAATTCCGTGCTCAAGTATTCTCCTCCTTGATCTCATCAAAGGACATAATACTTATACCCGTTGTTGGTTCTCTACTTCTAACTTATATTCTGTGAATATCTCAAAAGGTTCGGACTTGTGTTTCAACAGGAACATATGTCTGAATCTTGAGAGATCATCAGAGAATGTAATGAAGTACAAAGAACCGGTCTTGGCATGTGTAGACAGGGGACTTTCATACATCAACATGTATCAATCCCAAGAGTTCACTAACTCTTTCTCTGTTTCCAATAAATAGAGCTATGGTCATCAACATGTAAATTCAAACAAATTTAAATATGCATCTAAATGTAACTTCAGCTAGTCAGGTCACATTGATATGACATAGTCTACAATACCTCAAGAAGGATGCGTTTATTTCTGAACTCTTCCTCTTGTGTGTGTTCTGTATACTAAGAACTGTAGATTGATTTAGAACGTCAATGCTTTTAGATAACGTGCCTGAACCGATCAACTCTTGATATAGGAAATGTTCAAAAACATTATCCAACAATACAAAATTATATCCTTTTTTTACTAATAAAGAGACTGATATGATGTTGTATATCAGGTTCGGTATCTAATAACATTTGTTCAGAATCAATGTATTCTGGTAATACAGGGTGATAATGACCGACAGACTTGGCTGCAACACTTGCACCATTTCTATCTCATGAAACTTATCACCCGTCTCAGTTCTTTACCTATCGGTAGCCCATGTAACAGATTACATATGCGGGATCCTGATCCGGTATCTCATACCCAGGACGTAAAGGATACTGAGAAACAGTTTTTTGTAATGAACACACCCGAAGAAGATGCATCAGCATGCACTTTCTTCGTTTGGGCGGCACGGGAAATCTGGTATTCCCCAATTTCCTGCTCTGTTTTATAACAATTATAAGTTGGAGCGGGACCAACATTCCCCAGCTCAGTATAACAAGCGGGTTCGGTCAATATATCCGTATTATTATCTTGATTAAGTCATGATATGGTCGCTACCTGGAGAGAGAGAGAAGAAAACACTCAGCGTATGCTCTTGCAAGATTAGATTGGTTATCTAATATATCTAATCAGGATGTCTCCCACTGTTTTAATCAAATCTTCCTTCAAACCCTAAAAGGAAAGACAAGTCGGGATTAATTACATGCTACAAGTTCGCCAATCATTCAGCCAGGCCAGTGTCGGTACTTTGAGGGAGGTCCCCCGTGCTTTCGCACGAACCTAATTAAAGTAAACCTCGTTTACCCAGGGGCGTAACCCCGTTAACACCTTTCTAGACACCTACTTGATCGGCTAATTGTAATGTGTAAAACTCTCCCAGGAGTAACTCTTAATCGCAGCGGGTATCGGGATCCAACTATCTCATAGAAGGTATGCAATCTCATTGCAAATTTCAACACTTGAAATTCCCAATAATATTTTGCCCCTAGCATCTTATGACCTTGGCTAAGGTCAACAAATCATAAGTGCTAGCCAAGTTCAACCCGTCATTTCCCGATTGAATTAAACCCACCCGCATGACCCTTGGCTAAGGTCAACAAAGTCGCACGACTACCCTAACTCAATCGCATCATATGCTTATACAGATAAGCACTAATCAGCTACCGCATACTACGCCTTGGCTAAGGTCAACAAACGTAGCACGAATACTAACCAGTACTTATCTGAAATGACGGAGAGCTACGACAGGTTTTTAAGAAAACTTTTTGCGTAATGAACTTGATATCGTTGTAGAATCGAGTGATTTTAAATGAAGTGTTTTTGAGGCTTTTCTAGTTTTGCTAAGGGGGTCACTCCCGTTGAAGGGATCGTCGGCCCTTTCCTCATCGAATAAGGTGCAGGATATATCATATATATCACTATGCAAAGCAAGAACTCCAAAAGCAATCAAAAGACAAACCGAGGGGTGTAGCATCTGCCAGTCATTGCTAAAGGGGTCACTCCCGGTGAAGGGATCTCGGCCCTTTCCTTATCGAATAAGGTGATGGATGTTCTACAAGGAACACCGCTATGCAAAGCAAGAACTAGAGCTACCAGTTTTTAAACAAGTTTCTACAACATCATAGGTTTCTTTTATTTCATTAATCTCATTAATGAAGTCCCATTTTTAATTATGCTTCATAAGCATCACTTTTGAAACGAAATCTGTAATATAACATATATATCGTATATATAATATAAACATTTGTCTCAAGCAGTAATATGATCTCATCACAGAACATTGCAGCAGAAGAATATATATGAAATATTGGATATACTAGGACTTCCGTGTTTTCAATACGAGCCCGTATAAAACACGGATTCCACAGTCGCGATGAATAGCCAAACCCACATCCGTAGACCCCTACGAGAGCGGCAAGTAACACTGCCAATTCTAGGGTTAGGAGACCCGGTCTCGACTCCTCGAGATGGTCTCCCACTGGACCCCAGAACCCGGTTACTTGTGCTCCCCGCCTTGGGTCTACCTAATGCGGAAAAGTAAATAATATACAAGTGGTGACATCAACCTCATCCCGGAAGTGCCCCAATAATAGAATATTACATACAAATGAATTTTACATGAATGAAAAAGAAAAACTCTTATCTCACATAAAACCCCCGGCTATTCAAACGCGACGATCTAATACAACATATCACAACAACACATAATATCTCATATCATCAACGTAAGCAAGTATGCGTATCCCGATTGTCGTTGATGTATAGCAACGAAGCCGGCAATACACCACATACTACGCTTACGGTCACAGAAAAGAAAGTGTAAAACTACAACAGTTGGAATCCGCAACCTCTTTAGACATCTCATTCCTAATCAAATGAATTCCTTAGACATCACATGCCTAACAATTATAAACCCCGCATTTTATTCTCATTATCGAAAACTCTTTTCAATATCAAGTCGGGCAATTCAACAAGATTCCCGACATGTTGATCGAATGCTCATCGCAAACTTTAGTAGACGGCCGCACCCCCGGATTCCGTCAAGTGCACTAAGGTGGAACACCGCTGCCGCGAGCACCCGAACGGATGCTTTTGGCCACGGGGTTCTCCTACAGTCACTTGGTCGGGGCTATGGGGCATGGTTGTCTATTAAGTTTACCCGGCGAGTATCCGCGTACGCTACGTGATTGCGACGGACTTTTGATCACATCAAATTTCCGTGGCAACCGATCATCGAGACTAAACTGCTATGTTTATAACATTCAAATTAGTTATCTCATAACTACTTGTGGATTCCAAATATTGTATCACAATCCAGATAAATAGACAATGTCAAACTTTCCGATCGAATAATCAAACACCCAAGTTTTCCCAAATATATCTCAACACTTGAAATCAGTTTAAAAACATCCATCACATGCCACAGTACCAATGGTCCAGCCGTAGAAGGGTCAATCCAACGCCTCACATGTGGCACGCCGTACTGCCCCAAACCCTAAGGCTCAAAAGGCAGTTCAAGACGGTCACATAATCGAGTTAAGGTTTGTTGTCTTCTAGAGGGTCCGTCGCGTTACTTGCACGACTTAGAACGTTCTTAAACAACGGAAAAATCCAATACTTGGAAATTTTCCGGGTCGGGAAAAAGTGAGTTATTGATATCCGGTCGAACTTTTTAACAGTTTCTAAAATTATCTGGAAAAACAAAACAAAGTTAAAATATCTGATCGAATCATTAATTCCCCAATACAACCCAGAAAACTCAACACTTGAGTGAAAAATAAAATTCCCAGAAGAATCAGCAAGTACCAACTGTTATTACTGTGCAAAAACTAACACTTAATCCCCAGATACGGCCGCGGAACCGCCGCCAATACCCTAGTTTGGCCGCGGTTCCGTGGTGCTTTGAGCGATTCAGTGTGTCGTTTTGCACACGTGTCCATAGAATTCCCTGCTGATTTTTTTAAGGATTTTTAATTTGGAAAAAATCGCATTTTCAGAAAATGTCCAGAGAAGGGTTCAGATTAGGGTTTCATTTTTCGATCGGACTTTAAACTTCGCTTACACTTCGCTTAAAGCTCTAGCTTGGCTCTGATACCACTGTAGGGTTGCTAGGCACGCGCACAAGGGTCTACAAGGCATCAACTATGTCCGATTAAAATTTTAGCCGTGCCGAACAACCCGAAGCCGGATCTTTAAACTAGGGTTTAGGCGAAAATGAACATGTTAAACGCTTTAACACTAAGTGAAAGGGATTACAACCTTTGTAGATCCGGTCCTTCACTTCTTAAGCTCCGTGTTGAGGTCCCTTCGTTGCGATCATTGTGTTTTGGACACTCGAGAGACTTCACGAAAAGAATGATGCAACCTTTGCTTCCGATCTTCGATACCAAGATGATCTACCTTGAAGTTTCGATAACACAAGCTAACACTCATAATATGAAGTGAACACCCTCATCTAAATGGCAAGGATAGATGAGGATGATGAAGTAGGATTTTTGCTCTCATTTAACATCTTTTTCTCACTCACTTTCATCACATAAGAAAGCTTTTTCATGAAGGAACTCAAGCATGAAGAAGAAGAAATGAAGAAGATAACCTTAATCCTTTTGTGATGAATAATGAATTATTGTAGTGGTTACAAATCTAACCAAGGGTTAAGCATGAGAGAGTTAACCCTTGTAGAGAGTTAACTAGGTTTAATGGTTTGGATTGGGTTAACATAATATCCCATAAAAATATCAAGCAACCACAAAGTCAATGCTTCATGAAGCTTCATGGAAGCTTTATGCAAAAGCTAACCCTAATCCAAACCCTAACCAAGTTTAAACCCTAATCCGATGTTAAATTTGTAACCCTAACATGTTACAATATTATATATCATATATACAATATATTTTGTAACAATAGAAAATAATACAATTAACATATATCGCATATATATCAATGTATTATCCCGTGAGAAAATGAATCTTTTAGTGAGCTAATATTAGTTAATGTAATTTAATATATCATATATATTATTATACATTAAATTATCGAATCAACACTTGATCCGACAATCCGGCTATATCGCATATAACCGACTAATACGATGACCCGGCTATATCACATATACCCGGCCGATATCTCATATCGCGAGAATCCAATACGGTATCATATACCGCATTATCCTCGGTCCCGCACATATCACATATGTGCTCCTACTCCGTTTTGCCTGAGCTAAGAAACCTCTGTGTAGGACTCTAAAGAATCGTCAATACGCTGGCAGTAGGTGATGATCATATCAAACACCCACAAACTGCAGGCGGTCAGCTAAACATAACAGCCACCCAGGTATTGAGCGCTCAGAAGACCAACAAGCAAGCCTGTACATTCTCCTGTGAATCCAAACAGTAACACTCCCGTACAGTCCGATCTCGTCGTCCGATATGTCGCATATCTCGCCTAGGGGTGGTAAACGTCAGACCCCAGTAGCTCGATAAGTCATGTCGATATGAGGTCTATAACAGTTCAAGAAACTACTGATAACACTTACCAGTAAATCTCAGCAACCCTGGCCAGAGATTTCTGGTTATAGCAAATCGAACACAGTACAACATCAACTCCCTATACCGGGAGAGACGAATCCCCTCCTATCGCTCATTGCCTCCATGTGATTCGGGACTGTATCCAAAAGCCACATTTTTGCACGCCCTCTTGGATATGGTATGATGGAAATCAAAGCACAGTGGGAATCACACAAGACTCTATGACGATCTCGGGTCAACAGACTACTCTGTACCAGTGTCACCGGAGAACTGCCATCTGACGTGATGTATAATACCATCTGAGAGTTCTCGGCGAGTCCGTCCAGTGTACCCAGTCTCCACTGAGCACCCGTACACCATCCTTGATGTCAAACACCGATGGATATGGGATCATCCATCGCCCAATATATGGGTCAAGATGCGTATACGCTAGTCTACTCTGGTGCATCGATGCCCTGTCTCGATACACCCTCAACTAGGAACAGTTATAGGATGTACTCGTCGACTACCGTGGCCCCACTAGTATGATCTCTACAAAGCCTAATAGGGATCGTTAACTAGAGGATAAGGCGATAAAGATGCAAGAAAACAACTTTATTGCTAAAGGAAAGCGACTATAACCTTTGTAGATCTGGTCCTCTACTTCCTAGGCTCCGTGATGACGTCCCTCCGCTGTACCTATCGGAATCCGGACTCTGGCGATGGTTTCGTCGGAGAAATGATCGGGCTAGGTCGTCGACTTCGATGCCAAAGATGATCTACGTCGAGGCAACTCAAGATCAAGCTCCAACTTCACCAAGTCATGAAACTTGTGAAGAAAACACCCTATACTACTTGGCAAGTGGTAGAGGATGAAGAAATATGAAGTGGGTTCACTTTAGAATTGGATTTCTCACTCTTTTTCTCATGTTGCCATTAATGGTAGCAAGCTTTCTTCTTGTTTAAGAAGAAGATGAAGAAGAAAAAGAATATGATAAGCATAATGAAAAATAGAAAATAAGTGATCCTTATCATATTTGCAACCATGGTTTAGTGTAGAGAATGAACTAGGGTTTAGTTGAATGGTTAGGGTTAAGGACAAAACAAAAATGGTAGACTTTTCAAAGATGCTAGAAAAGCTTCATGAAGCTTCAAGCAAAACAACAAAAGAAAGTCACCATTTCTATTTGCCAAAAACAAATGAATAAATAAATAAGTGAAATGAAACCCTAACCATTCACTAAACATGGTTTAAGTTTTACACAAACCCAAGTTTGCATGTATCATCAAACATGATATAAACAAGTGCACAAAAATATATCACATATACAACTTGTGCATTTCAAGTGAGAAAATAAATCTTGAGTGAACCAATACTAGTTAATGTAAAGTAATATATCAAATATATAATTATACATTAAATCATTAAATCAACACTTGATTGAATGATCCGGTCATGTCGCATATAACCGACTAGTATCAAGTGTATCAATGTATCGAATCAACACTTGATTCGGTAACCTGGTTATATCATATATAACCGTTCGATGATACAAATCGCGAGAATAGAATACGGTATCACATACACGCATTATTCTCGGTCCCGCACATATCTCATATGCGCTCCTATTTCGTTTCGCTTGAGCCAGGAAACCTCTGTGTAGGACTCTAAAGACTCGTCAATACGCCGACCGCAGGTGATGATCATATCAAACACCCACAAGCCGCAAGCGGTCTGCTAAACATAACGGCCACCCGGGTATTGAGCGATCAGAAGATCGACGAGCAAGCCCACTCACACTCCTGTGAATCCAACCAGTAACACTTACCGTACAGTCCGGTCTGTTCGTCTGATATGTCGCATATCTCGCCTAGGGGTGGTAAACGTCAGACCCCAGTAGCTCGATAAGTCATGCCGATGTAAGGTCCATAACATAGCATGAAACTACTGATAACACTTACCAGTAGATCACTGCAACCTGGCCAGGGATTTCCAGTTATGGCCAGTCAAGCATAGCATAACAACAACCCCCAATACCGGGAGAAACGAATCCCCTCCTATCGCTCATTGCCTCCATGTGAATCGGGACTGTACCTAAAAACCACCTGTTTGCACGACTCAGTAGAGCCGTGGTAGGGTGGAAATCAAAGCACAGTGGGAGACACACAAGACTCTATGACGATCTCGGGTTAACAAACTAAGCTGTACCAGTGTCACCAGAGAACTGCCATCTGACGTGAGGTATAATACCATCTGGGAGTTCTCGATGAGTCCGTTCAGTGTACCCAGTCTCCACTGAGCACCCGCATACCATCTCTGATGTCAAACACCAATGGATATGGGATCATCCATCGCCCATCACATGGGTCGAGAAGATATACGCTAGTCTACACTGGAATATCGATGCCCCGTCTCGATATTCCCACGACTAGGAACATTGAAGGATGTACTCATGGACTACCCAGGCCCCACTACTATGATCTGCATCATAGTCCTGGAAGTCGAGTACACATCCTAAGGGCTTTATCAACATGTAACAGAGAGACAGAAAGTATACATGTTAAGATAAAGAGCAACCAGATAGCGTGCTATCATGTCGAGCAAGAAAGTCCTACCTATATATGTCCCAGCATCCACTACAATATACATCCAATGTACAGTAATGGACTATAGGGCATACATATAACTAATAGTCTCCCACTTGCACTAGGTCCATCTGTAGCAGTGGTTGCAGTATCACATACTCAACCATCCCATATAAGTCTCTCTCTGGGAAAAGGCCTTTGTGAGTGGATCTGCCGTGTTGTCCTCTGAGTCTACTCTCCTAACCTCGATCACACTGGAGATCAACTATCTCCATGATCAGGTGATGCTGCCTCAGAATATGTTTGGGTTACTGATGGGACCAGGGTTCCTGGGCCAAAGCCTCTCTTCCATTGTCACACAATGGTAGGAACCTAGTTCATCTTATGAACCAATATACACCCAAACTGCCTCTTTGGTAGTATCTTTAATAGCGATGTTACCAGCCTTTATCGTCTAGTTTGCCATGGTATATAGCTTGGAACTCTTCCAACATACCGTCCCTTCACTGAGGGTAAAGACAATGCCTGCGACTGACATTCAGTCGTCCTAATCACCCTGGAACCTTTCTAGTGATTCTCCCCAGGATCGATTGATACCATCTCACAAAACTTAGTGAGAAGCCTAACATCCATTTAGATCTATCTCATAGATCCAAATCCCAGGATTTAGGAGGTATCACTTGATCCTGTATGGAGAATCCTTGTGATAAGCGGAGATTGACCGAGTGTAGAATAGGAAACTCTTTTCCTATTTCGAGTATGTTATCCACGTATAATACGAGGATGTCCACCTTACTCTCTACTACCTTTTTGTATATACAAGGTTCGACTACCATTTTGATGAAGTCAAACTCTTTGACTACCACATCAAAACAGACGTTCCAACTCCGCGATGCCTGCTTTATCGTGTAAAGCAACTTGCACATGTTTCCGCTGCTCCCACTGTTCACGAAGCCCTCTGGCTGTGTACTTATAGACGTTCTCTTCTAAATCAGTATTTAAAAAAATAGTCATGACACCCAACCACCAGATATCGTAGTCATGGTATGTATCAATGTTAAGTAGGATCCGGATGGACTTAAGCATAGCCACTTTGAAAAGGTTTCATCATTATCCACGCCTGGTCGATGACGAAAACCTTTAACAAGTCTAGTTTTGAAAGTCTCAACTTTTCCATCTACACCAAGTAATCTTCTAAAGATACACTTGCTCCTGATGGGGATTTAACCCTTCAGATATAGCATCCAAAGTCCATACTTTGTTGGTGTACATGGATTCCACCTCAGATCACTAAGCATCCAGCCATTCTTACAGAGTCCCTACTCTCGATGGCTTGCTCGAAACTAGTTGGGTCATCATCTCATGATGCAATCCTCGCTCCCACTGTCATCGAGAAACCAAAGTATCTCTCAGGCGTATGAGGAACCCTACCAGATCGGCGGAGAGGCTGAGGTTCGTCGGGGAATATTGAATCCTTTGGTTCTGTCAAATCAGCTGCAGTTTTGTATAGCTGGAACCTTTCCAGTTCTACAGGACTGACCTTGCCTCGATCTTGTCCGGATTTTGCTTTTGACATAGGCCGGACAATCCCAAATCTTAACTTACTTAAGATATGTGCTCTTCCCATACCATATCTTATATGGAATGGTAGGCACTGATTTGATTCGAATCCAATTCAATAGGTATGAAACTTCTCAAGTGCACAACCCCAAAATGAAATAGGTAACTCAGTAGTACTCATCATAGAGCACATCATATCATATTGGGTGCTATTGCTCCACCCTGATACACCAGTATGCTGTGGTGTATTCAGAGGAGTAATACTGAGAGAGAATCTCATTCTCCTTTAGAATAGTCCAAGAATTCCATGCACAAGTATTCTCCTCCCTGATCTCATCATAGGACATAATACTTATACCCGGTATTTTGGTTCTCTATTTCTAACTTATATTCTGTGAATATCTCAAAAGGTTCGGACTTATGTTTCAACAGGAACATATGACTGAATCTTGAGAGATCATCAGAGAATGTAATGAAGTACAAAGAACCGGTCTTGGCATGTGTGGACAGGGGATCTTACATACATCATCATGTATCAATCCCAAAGGTTTACTAACTCTTTCTCTGTTTCCAATAAACAGAGCCATGGTCATCTAATCTTTGTGACATGACTGGCAAGTTTCACAAGATGTAAATTCAAAATGATTTAAATATGCATCTAAATGTAACTTCAGCTAGTTGGGTCGCATTGATATGACCAAGTCTACAATGCCTCAAGAAGGATTCGTTCATTTCTGAACTCTTCCTCTTGTGTGTGTTCTGTATACTAGGAACTGTAGTTTGATTTAGAACATCAATGCTTTTAGATAACGTGCCTGAACCGATCAACTTTTGATATAGGAAATGTTCAAAACATTATCCAACAATACAAAATTTTATCATTTCTTTACTTATAAAGAGACAGATATGATTTTGTAAATCAGGTTCGGTATCTAATAACATTCGTTCAGAATCAATGTACTGGTAATACAGGGTGACAGTGACCAACAGACTTGGCTGCAACACTTGCCCCGTTTTCTGTCTCATGAAACTTATCACCCGTTCTCAGTTCTCTGCCTTCATGTAGCCCTATGTAACAGATTACATATCTGTGATCCTGATCCGGTATCAAATACCCAGGATGCAGAGGATACTGAGAAACAGTTCTTTATAATGAACACACCCGAAGGAGATGCATCTCATGCACTTTCTTCGTTTGGGCGGCATGGGAATCCTGGTATTCCCCTATTTCCTGCTCTGTCTTATAACAATTATAAGTTGGAGCGGGACCAACGTTCCCCGTCTCAGTATAACAAGCGGGTTCGGTCAATACATCCATATTATTATCTTGATTAAGGCATGATATGGTCGCTACCTGGAGAGAGAGAGAAGAAAACACTCTGCGTGCGCTCTTCTAAGATTAGATTGGTTATATATTTTATCTAATCAGGATGGCTCCCACTGTTTTTATCAAATCTTCCTTCAAACCCTAAAAAGAAAGATTAGCCGGGATTAATTACACTCTACAAGTTCGCCAATCTTTCAGCCAGGCCAGTATCGGTACTTTGAGGGAGGTTCCCCGTGCTTTCGCACGGACCTAATTACAGTAAACCTCGTTTTCCCAGAGGCGTTACCCCGTTGACACCTTTCTAGACACCTACTTGATCGGCTAATTGTAAAGTGCAAAACTCTCCCAGGAGTAACAATTACTCGCAGTGGGTATCGGGATCCAACTATCATATAGAAGGTATGCAATCTCATTGTAAATTTCAACACTTGAAACTCCCGATAAAGGTTTTTACCCCTAGCACCTATGACCTTGGCTAAGGTCAAAAAATCATAAGCACTAGTCAAGTTCTACCCGTCATTTCGTGATTAATTAGATCCACCCACATGACCCTTGGCTAAGGTCAACAAAGACACATGACTGTCCTAACTAATCGCATCATATGCGGTGTAGGAAGACATCACTTAGCTACCGTACACTGTGCCTTGACTATGGTCAACAAACACAGCACGAATACTAAGTACTCTACTTCCTAAAATGACGGAGGGTTGCGGATGGTTTTTATGAAAACCTTTAACGCTTTGAACTTGATCTCGTTGCGGAATCAAATGGTTTTTAAATCGAGTGTTTTTTAGGCTTTTCTAGTTTTGCTAAAGGGGTCACTCCCGGTGAAGGGATCGTCGGCCCTTTCCTCATCGAATAAGGTGCAGGATATATCATATACACCGCTGTGCAAAGCAAAAACTATAGAAGCAATCAAAAGACAAACCGAGTGTTGTAGCATCTGCCAGTTATTGCTAAAGGAGTCACTCCCGGTGAAGGGATCTCGGTCCTTTCCTTATCGAATAAGGTGCAGGATGTTCTACAAGGAACATCGCGATGCAAAGCAAGAACTGTAGCTACCTGTTTTAATTTGAAATTCGATTCCACAACATCTTTTAGGTTTATTTTCTTTCATTAATCTCATTAATGAATATCCCATCATTTAAGTCCACCTAAACATCACAAATAAATATAACGTACGCTTATGCCATCTGCATTCGCCTCGATGTCCCGTCTGCACCGTTAGGTTAGGTAACTAACGGCAGAGCGGGGCAGGGCTGGCGCGGGTGTAAAACATAAGCAACGTCTATATAATATATCATATATACTATATATAATATCTATCTGAACAAATCACATGATCACATCACAGATATCGCAGCAGAAAATATCATATGAAATATTGGATATACTAGGACGTCCGTGTTTTTAATACGAGCCAGTATAAAAGACGGATTCCACGGTCGTGATGAATAGCCAATCCCACACCCCTAGACCCCTACAAGAACGGCAAGCAACCCTAGCAATTCTAGGGTTAGGAGACCCGGACTCGACTCCTCGAGATGGTCTCCCACTGGACCCTAGAACCCGGTTACTTGTGCTCCCCTCCTTGGGTCTATCCTAATGCGGAAAAGTAAATAATATACATCAACGGTGAAATCTTCCGCAACCTGGAAGTGCCCCAATAAAAGAATATTACATACAAGTTTTTACATGAATGAAAATGAAAAACACTCATCTCATATAAAACCCCCCCGGCTATTCAAACACGACGATCCATTATAACATATCCAGCAAGACATAACATCACATGTCATCAACGTAAGTAAATATGCGCATCCCAATTGTCGTTGACATATAGCAACGAAACCGGCGATATCACATATTACACTTACGGTCACACAAAAGAAAATGTAAAACTACAACAGTTGGAATCCGCAACCTCTTTATACATCGCATGCCTAATCAAATGAAATACTTAGACATCGCATGCCTAACAATTATAAACCCCGCATTTTAGTCTCATTATCGAAAACTCTTTTCAATATCAAGTCGGGCAATTCAACAAGATTCCCGACATCCTGATCGAATGCTCGTCGTAAACTTTAGTGGGCGGCCGCACCCCCGACGCCGTCGACGAAGTGCACCAAGGCGGAACACCGCTGCCGCGAGCACCCGAACGGATGCTTTCGGCGACGGGGTTCTCCTACAGTCACTTGGTCGGGGCTATGGGGTGAGGTTGTCAATTAAGTTTACCCGGCGAGTATCCGCGTACGCTACGTAATTGCGACGGACTTTTGATCACATCAAAATTCCGTGGCAACCGATCATGTGAGACTAAACCGCTAGATTTACAACATTCATTCAGTTATCTCATAACTACTTGTGAATTCCAATTATTGTATCACATTCCGGATAAATAGAAAATGTTAAACTTTCCGATCGAACAATCGAACACCTAAGTTTTCCCGAAACAGCTCAACACATGAAATAAGTTTAAAAACATTCACTTCATGCCTCAGTACCAACGGTCCAGCCGTAGAAGGGTCAAGCCAACGCCTCACATGTGGCACGCCGTACTGCCCCAAACCCTAAGGTTCAAAGAGCAGTTCAAAACGGTCACATAATCGAGTTAAGGTTGGTTGTCTTCTAGAGGGTCCATCGCATTACTTTCACTACTTAGAACATCTTTAAACCACGGAAAAATCCAACACTTGGAAATTTCCCGGCAGGGGAAAAAGTGGGTATTTATATCCGGTCAAACTTTTTAACATATTCTAAAAATACCCGGAAAAACACATAGACAAAGCTAAACAATCCGATCGAATCATCGATTCCCCAAAACAATCCAGAAAACTCAACTCTTGAGTATATTTTAAAAATTCCCAGAAAACTCAGCACAACAATATATGAATTACTGTGTAAAATAAAATGAATGATGCTTCCGTACGGCCGCGGAACCGCCGCACCAGCAATGCTCGTGCCACGGTTCCGCGGCGGTTTGATCGAGTTAGCCGCTCGTTTTGCACAATATTTCTAAGAATAGTCTGCTGATTTTTCTGCATATTTTTAATTTGAAAAAATCCAAAATTCCAGAAAATGTCCAGAGAGCCGTTTTGAGTTAGGGTTTCGGGTTCAATCGGGTTTCTAACTTCGTCTACGCATCGCCTAAGGCTCTAGCTAGGCTCTGATACCACTGTAGGGTTCCTAGGCATACCCATGAGGTCTCACAACAGATCAAACATGCCCAATTCAAATTTTTCATGTGCCTACAAACCCTAATACGGATCGTTAACTAGAGGATAAGGCGATAAAGATGCAAGTAAACAACTTTATTGCTAAAGGAAAGTGACTACAACCATTGTAGATCCGGTCCTCCACTTCCTAGGCTCCGTGATGACGTCCCTCCGCTGTACCTATCGGAATCCGGACTCTGGCGATGGTTTCGTCGGACAAATGATCGGGCTAGGTCGTCGACTTCGATGCGGAAGATGATTTACGTCGAGGCAATTCAAGATCAAGCTCCAACTTCACCAAGTCATGAAATTTGTGAAGAAAACACCCTATACTACTTGGCAAGTGGTAGAGGATGAAGAAATAGGAAGTGGGTTCACTTTAGAATTGGATTTCTCACTCTTTTTCTCATGTTGCCATTAATGGTAGCAAGCTTTCTTCTTGTTTAAGAAGAAGATGAAGAAGAAAAAGAATATGATAAGCATAATGAAAAATAGAAAATAAATGATCCTTATCATATTTGCAACTATAGTTTAGTGTAGAGAATGAACTAGGGTTTAGTTGAATGGTTAGGGTTAAGGACAAAACAAAAATGGTAGACTTTTCAAAGATGCTAGAAAAGCTTCATGAAGCTTCAAGCAAAACAACAAAAGAAAGTCACCATTTCTATTTGCCAAAAACAAATGAATAAATAAATAAGTGAAATGAAACCCTAACCATTCACTAAACATGGTTTAAGTCTTACACAAACCCAAGTTTGCATGTATCATCAAACATGATACAAACAAGTGCACAAAAATATATCACATATACAACTTGTGCATTTCAAGTGAGAAAATCAATCTTGAGTGAACCAATACTAGTTAATGTAAAGTAATATATCAAATATATAATTATACATTAAATCATTAAATCAACACTTGATTCAATGATCCGGTCATGTCGCATATAACCGACTAGTATCAAGTGTATCAATGTATCGAATCAACACTTGATTCGGTAACCTGGTTATATCATATATAACCGTTCGATGATACAAATCGCGAGAATAGAATACGGTATCACATACACGCATTATTCTTGGTCCCGCACATAAATCATATGCGCTCCTATTTCGTTTCGCTTGAGCCAGGAAACCTCTGTGTAGGACTCTAAAGACTCGTCAATACGCCGGCAGCAGGTGATGATCATATCAAACACCCACAAGCCGCAAGCGGTCTGCTAAATGTAACGGCCACCCGGGTATTGAGCGATCAGAAGATCGACGAGCAAGCCCGCTCACACTCCTGTGAATCCAACTAGTAACACTTACCGTACAGTCCGGTCTGTTCATCTGATATGTCGCATATCTCGCCTAGGGGTGGTAAACGTCAGACCCCAGTAGCTCGATAAGTCATGCCGATGTAAGGTCTATAACATAGCATGAAACTACTGATAACACTTACCAGTAGATCACTGCAACCTGGCCAGGGATTTCCAGTTATGGCCAGTCGAGCATAGCACAACATCAACCCCCAATACCGGGAGAGACGAATCCCCTCCTATCGCTCATTGCCTCCATGTGAATCGGGACTGTACCCAAAAACCACCTGTTTGCACGACTCAGTAGAGCCGTGGTAGGGTGGAAATCAAAGCACAGTGGGAGACACACAAGACTCTATGACGATCTCGGGTTAACAAACTAAGTTGTACCAGTGTCGCCAGAGAACTGCCATATGACGTGAGGTATAATACCATCTGGGACTTCTCGACGAGTCCGTTCACTGTACCCAGTCTCCACTGAGCACCCGCATACCATCTCTGATGTCAAACACCAATGGATATGGGATCATCCATCGCCCATCACATGGGTCGAGACGATATACGCTAGTCTATACTGGAATATCGATGCCCCCGTCTCGATATTCCCACGACTAGGAACATTGAAGGATGTACTCATGGACTATCCAGGCCCCACTAGTATGATCTGCATCATAGTCCTGGAAGTCGAGTACACATCCTAAGGGCTTTATCAACATGTAACAGAGAGACAGAAAGTATACATGTTAAGATAAAGAGCAACCAGATAGCGTGCTATCATGTCGAGCAAGAAAGTCCTACCTTTATATGTCCCAGCATCCACTACAATATACATCCAATGTACAGTAATGGCCTCTAGGGCATACATATAACTAACAATCTCATCATAGTCGCAGTAGTCGAGTACATATCCTAAGGGATTTATCAACATGTAACATAGAGACAATCAGAGTACATGTTAAGATAAAGTACAACCAGATAGCATACTATCATGTCGAGCAAGAAAGTCCTCCCTATATATGTCCTAGCATCCACTACAATATACATCGTATGTACAGTAATGGCCTCTAGGGCATACATTTAACTAACAAATTGAACTCAACATTTTTAGGTTGGGGAATCAGCCCTCTGAACCTAATGCTTATATACTAGACGTTTGTTCGATCCAGGAGATCACCACAGAGGACTGTGAATTCGAGGAGTTTTTGTTCGATCACAACAATCTTGACACCACTAGTGTGTTCCTCTTCGAACCTGCTGCTGCTTCTGCTCCCGACTGTGATTACGAGTGTTTCACTTTCTCGAACGATCTTGGTCAGTCACCACCTGAGTTTGAATCCTTTGAATTTCTGGTTGAGTTAGCTGAACCATACAACTCGATCGCTTACACTCATTTTGAACCTCTGTTGGAATCCTTTGAGTTCGAGATGTAGTGTTACTAGGCACACTAACAAGGCTCTACAAGGCATCGACCAAGACAAAATTAAATTTTTATGTGCCGCACAACCCTAAGCAAGATCATTAACTAGAGTTTATGCGAAACTAATGGCAAGTAAACAACTTTACACTAAAGGGAACGCGATATACAACCTTTGTAGATCGGTCCTCCACTTCATTTGCTCCTTGTTGAAGTCCCTTCGCTGCGACCAAGGTTCTCCCGGGCTCTTGCATGGCTTTACGACGCGAAGGATGCGACCTTGCTTGAAGTCTCCGAGGCCGAAGATGATCTACGTCGAGGGAATTCCGACTCAAGCTCCTACTTCACTAACTAGAGAATTAGTAAAGTAAACACCCTATACTAAGGTGTTAATCTAGTAGAGGATGGAGAAATAGGAAGTGGGTTCTCTTTAGAATTTTGTTTCTCACAAGAATTCTCACTTTGGATCAAACCCTAGCTTGCTTTTCTCTTGCTCAAATGAAGAAGAAGATGATGAACCAAAAGAAAAGATATGAGGATAATGATTAAGTGAGAATGCTAACCATGGTGAGTGAGTATCATATACTAACTCATGGTGGGACATAACCATGGCTAAGTCAAGTTGGTTAGGTTAATAAAAATCTAAAGAAAAACAAATTAAGTGGACTTTGTCAAAACATCCAAAAGCTTCTACAAGCTTCATGCTAATGACATAAGCTTCACTAATTTGTAATTTCTTTAAATAAATATTAACCACCATCCATAATAGTATGGTGTATGTCTTGCACACCCATGTATAGTGTATCATCAACCATGATACAAAAGAAAACACTTTTAATATATATATATATATATATATATATATATTATATATATATTCAAGTGTTCTTGTGAGAAAAACCCTAAAGTGAACAAGTGTTAGTAAATGTAAATTAGTATATCTAATATACAATTATACACTTAATTATTA
Source organism: Agapanthus africanus (assembly GCA_030015575.1). Taxonomy (NCBI): domain Eukaryota; kingdom Viridiplantae; phylum Streptophyta; class Magnoliopsida; order Asparagales; family Amaryllidaceae; genus Agapanthus; species Agapanthus africanus. The sequence continues at coordinate 110,189,005 of JASDDO010000004.1, read as the reverse complement.
AATCAACACTTGACTTAATAATCCGGTCATATCTCATATAACCGACTAACATTCATCGTATCGTCTTATCGAATCAACACTTGATTCGATAACCCGGTCATATCATATATAACCGACCGATACAATCAGTCGCGAGAATAGAATACGGTATCACATACACGCATTGCTCTCGGTCCCGCACTTATCACATATGCGCTCCTATTTCGTTTTTCCTGAGCCAGTAAAACCTCTATGTAGGACTCTAAAGACTCGTCAATACGCCGGCAGTAGGTGATGATCACATCACGCACCCACAAGCCGTCAGCGGTACTAGCTGGACGTAACGGCTACCCGGGTATTGAGCGATCAGAAGATCAGCAAGCAAGCCCTCTCCAACTCCTGTAAAAGCCTGCCGGTAACACTTCCCGTACAGTCCGGTCTCCTCGTCTGATATGTCGCATATCAAGTCTAGGGGTGGTAAACGTCAGACCCCAATAACCGATAAGTCGTGCCGATGTGAGGCTCATAACGGGTCGAGAAATTACTGGTAACACTTACCAGTAAATCTCTAATCAGCCCTGGCCAGGGACTTCCCTGTTACGGCCAATCGAGCACAGCGCAACATCAACCCCCAATACCGGGAGAGACGAAACCCCTCCTATCGCTCATTGCCTCCATGTGACTCGGGACTGTACCCAAAAACCACCGTTTTGCACGCCCTCATGGATGTGGTAAGGTGGAAATCAAAGCACAGTGGGAATCACACAAGACTCTATGACGATCTCAGGTCTACAGACTAACCTGCACAAGTGTCACCAGAGAACTGACATCTGACGTGAGGTATAATACCATCTGGGAGTTCGCGGCGAGTTCGTCCAGTGTACCCAGTCTCCACTGAGCACCCGTATACCATCTCTGATGTCAAACACCAATGGATATGGGATCATCCATCGCCCATCTCATGGGTCGAGAAGCATATACGCTAGTCTACACTGGTATATCGTTGCCCCGTCTCGATACACCCACGACTAGGGACCTTGAAGGATGTACTTATGGACTACCATGTCCCCACTAGTATGATCCGCATCATAGTCCAGGTAGTCAAGTACACATCCTAAGGGCTTTACCAACATGTAATGATAAGACAGTATAAAGAGACAAGTATACATGTTAAAGTAAAGAGCAACCAGATAGCATACTATCATATTGAGCAAGAAAGTTCTCTCTATATATGTCCAAGCATCCAATATAATATACATCATCTGTACAATACTGGCCTCTAGGGCATACATACAACTAACAATCTCCCACTTGCACTAGGGCCAGCTGCTGTAGTATCGCATACCAAGCATCCCGAAGAGTCTCTCAAACTGTATATGGGGAATGGCCTTCGTGAGTGGATCCGCTGTGTTGTTCTTCGTGTCAACCCTCCTGGCCTCGATCTCCTGGCTATCAACTATCTCCCGGATCAGGTGATACCGCCTCAGAATATGCCTGGATCGCTGATGGGACCTGGGTTCCTTGGCCAAAGCCACTGCTCCATTGTTATCGCAATACAAAGGTATCGGATGCTCAATGGATGTAACCACTCCAAGTTCAGTAATGAACTTCTTGATCCAGACAGCCTCTTTGGCAGCATCGTTGGCAGCGATTTATTCAGCCTCCATCGTCGAGTCTGCCACGGTTTCTTGCTTGGAACTCTTCCAGCTAACCTCCCCTCCGTAAAGGGTAAAGACAAAACCCGACTGCGACTTAGAGTCGTCCTTATCACTCTGGAAGCTCGAATCGGTAAAGGACTCCACTTGGAGTTCTCCGTTACCATACACCAAGAGCATCTTTTTAGTCCTTCGTAAGAACTTGAGAATGCTCTTCACAGCTGTCCAGTGACTCTCTCCAGGATCAGCTTGATACCTACTCACTACACGTAGTGAGTATGCTACATCGGGTCTGGTACATAGCATCGCGTACATGATAGAGCCTACAGCCGAAGCATAGGGTATCCCTTGCATGCGAGCTCTCTCCAAATCAGTCTTGGGAGACATCTCTTTGGAGAGAGTGAGCCCTGAGATCGTGGGTAAGAACCCACGTTTGGACTCTTCCATACTAAAAACCTCTTTAGTATGGTGTCAATGTACCTGGATTGGGACAATCCCAATAACTGTTTAGATCTATCTCTATAGATCCTTATTCCCAATATGCAGGAGGCATCACCTAGATCTTTCATTGAGAATCTTTGTGATAAGAAGAGCCTTACCGATTGTAGAATAGGAATGTCATTTCCTATCAAGAGTATGTCGTCTACGTACAATACGAGGAAGACAACATTACTCTATGCTACCTTCTTGTAGATACAAGGTTCATCTACGTTTTTGACGAAATCAAACTCTTTGATAACGACGTCAAAGCAGACGTTCCAACTCCGCGATGCTTGCTTCAATCCATAAAAGGATTTAAGCAGCTTGCACACCTTCCCGCTGCTCCCACTATCTACGAAGCCCTCTGGCTGAGTCATGTACACGCACTCTTCTAAATCACCGTTTAGAAAGGCGGTCTTAACATCCATTTGCCAGATTTTGTAGTCATGATATGCAGCAATGGCAAGCATGATCCGGATGGATTTAAGCATAGCCACTGGAGAAAAGGTTTCGTCATAGTCCACACCTGGTCTTTGACGAAAACCCTTTGCAACAAGTCTAGCTTTGAAAGTCTCTACTTTCCCATCTACACCAAGTTTTTTCTTGAATATCCACTTGCTCCCAATGGGTTTTACCCCTTCAGGAGCAACTTCCAAAGTCCACACTTTGTTGGTGTACATGGATTCCATCTCAGACCTCATTGCATCCAGCCATTTCACTAAGTCCCCACTCGTGATGGCCTGCTCGAAGCTAGTTGGGTCATCATCAACCATGATGCAATCCTCGCTCCCACCATCCATGAGAAAACCGTAGTATCTCTCAGGTGGGTGAGGAACCCTACTAGATCGGCGGAGTGGCTGAGGTTTGTTGGGAACTACCGAATCCTCTGGTTCCACTAAATCTTCAGTTGCAGTTTGTGTATCTGGAACCTCTTCCAGCTCTACCACTTTGCCACTAATTTCTTTTACAAGAAATTCCTTTTCTAAAAAGGTGGCATGTTGAGCAACAAACACTTTTTGTTCCTCACCGTGGTAGAAAAAATACCCATATGAATTCTTTGGATATCCCACAAACTTGCAAAGAACTGACCGTGCCTCGAGTTTGTCCGGATTTTGTCTTTTGACATAGGCCGGACAACCCCATATCATAACTCGTTTAAGATATGGTCTCTTCCCACTCCATATATCATATGGTGTAGTAGGTACAGATTTAGTTGGAACTTGATTCAATAGGTATGCTGCTGTCTCCAGCGCATACCCCCAGAAGGAAATAGGTAACACAGTTGTGCTCATCATAGAGCGCACCATATCTAATAGGGTGCGGTTCCTCCATTCAGATACACCGTTGTGCTGTGGTGTATATGGAGGAGTCAGCTGAGAGTGAATCCCATTCTCTTTTAGGAAGTCCAGGAATTCATTGCTCAAGTATTCACCTCCTCGATCAGATCAAAGGATTTTAATACTTTTCCCGGTTTGGTTCTCGACTTCTTGTTTATATTCTCTAAATTTCTCAAAAGCTTCTGATTTGTGTTTCATTAGGAACACATATCCGAATCTAGAGAGATCGTCGGTGAATGTAATGAAGTATGCAGAACCATTCCTGGCATGTGTAGACATGGGGCCGCATACATCACTATGTACCAGTCCCAAGAGTTCCGTAAATCTCTTTCCGTGTCCCGTAAACGGAGTTTTGGTCATCTTGCCTTTGAGACATGATTGGCAAGTGTCATAAGATGAAAATTCAAACGGGTTCAAATATCCATCTTTATGCAACTTTGTTAGTCGTGTCGCATTGATGTGACCCAGTCTACAATGCCACTAGAAGGATTCATTCATTTCTGAACTCCTCCTCTTGTGTGTGTTTGTTATGCTCAGAACTGTTGATTGATTTAGAACATAAATGCCATTGCACATCGTGCCTGATCCAACCAACTTTTGGTTTAGAAAAATGTTCATAACATTATCCTGTAATACAAAATTATATCCCTCTTTACTCAACAAAGAAACCGATATAATGTTGCATATCAGGTTCGGCATGTAATAGCATTCGTTCAGAATCAATGTATTACCAGTTGGCAATACAAGGTGATATTCCCCGACGGTTTTAGCTGCAACAATTGCACCATTTCCAACCCTTTTGTCTTTATCACCTTCTCCAAGTTCTCTACCTTTCCTAAGCCCATGTAACTGATTACATATATGGGATCCTGACCCGGTATCTAATACCCAGGACGTAGAGGAAATGGAGAAACAGTTCTCTGTAATGAACACACCCGAAGAAAATGCATCAACATGTACTTTCTTCTTTCGGGTGGCATGAGAATCCTGGTATTCCCCTATATCCTGTTCAGTCTTATAACTCTTATAAGAAAGAACGGAACCAACGTTCCCCAGCACAGTATAACATGCGGGTTCGGTCAATACATCCATATTATTATCTTTATTAAGCCATGATATGGTCGCTACCTGGAGAGAGAGAGAGAAGAAAACACTTTAGCGTATGCTCTTGCAAGATCAGATTGGTTATTATCTTATCTAATCAGGATGGCTCCCACTGTTTTTTATCAAATCTTCCTTCAAACCCTAAAAGGAAAGACTAGCCGGGATTAATTACGCCCTACAACTTTGCCAATCTTTCAGCCAGGCCAGTGTCGGTACTTTGAGGGAGGTTCCCCGTGCTTTCGCACAGATCTAATTAAAGTAAACCTCGTTTTCCCATAGGCGTAACCCCGTTGACACCTTTTTAGACACCTACTTGATCGGCTAATCGTCCTGTGTAAAACTCTCCCGGGAGTAACAATTACTCGCAGTGGGTATCGGGATCCAACTATCTCATAGAAGGTATGCAATCTCATTGCAAATCTCAACACTTGAAATTCCCGATAATATTTTGCCCCAAACTATCTATGACCTTGACAAGGTCAACAAACCATAGACCGTAAGTCAAGTTCAACCCGTCATTTCTTGATTGAATTAAACCCACCCTCACGACCCTTGACAAGGTCAACAAGGCCGTACGACTACCCTAAAACAATCTGCATCATATGCGTAAACAGATAAATACTGGTCAGCTACCGCACACTACGCCTTGACAAGGTCAACAAACGCAGCGCGAATACTAAGCAGGACTTATCTGAAATGACGGAAGGCTACGACAGGTTTTTCTGAAAACCAATTGCGTAATGAACTTGATATCTTCGTAGAATCGCATGAATTTTGAAATGGAGTGATTTTGAGGCTTATATTAGTTTTGCTAAAGAGGTCACTCCCGGTGAAGGGATCTCGGCTCTTTCCTTATGGAATAAGGTGCAGGATATATCATATACATCACTATGCAAAGCAAAACTCCAAAAGCAGTCAAAAGTCAAACCGAGTGTTGTAGCATCTGCCAGTTTTGCTAAAGAGGTCACTCCCGGTGAAGGGATATCGGCTCTTTCCTCATCGAATAAGGTGCAGGGTATATCATATATACCGCTATGCAAAGCAAAACTGTAGCTACCATTTTTATTATTTTAAAATTTGATTCTACAACATCTTTTAGGTTTCTTTTCTTTCATTAATCACATTAATGAAGTCCCATCATTTAAGTCACCAAAACATCACAGATAAATACGACGTACACTTATGCCATCTGCATTCGCCTCGATGCCCCCTCATGCACCGTTTGGTTAAGTAACTAACGACAGAGCAGGGCAGGGCTAGCGCGGGTGTAAAACATAAGAAACGCCTATATAATATATCATATATACTATATACAGTATTTATCACAGAACATCAAATGATCACATCACAGATATCGCAGCAGAAGAAACATATGAAACATTGGATATACTATGACGTCCGTGTTTTATTTTGAGCCTCTATAAAACACGGATTCTACGGTCGCGACGAATAGCCAAACCCACACCCCTAGACCCCTACGAGAGCGGCAAGCAACCCTACCAATTCTAGGGTTAGGAGACCCGGACTCGACTCCTCGAGTTGGTCTCCCACTGGACCCTAGAACCCGGTTACTTGTGCTCCCCTCCTTAGGTCTATCCTAGTGCGGAAAAGTAAATAATATACAAAAGGTGACATCAACCTCATCATGGAAGTTCCCCAATAAAAGAATATTACATACATTTTATATTTACATGAATGAAAATAAAAGCTCTCATCTCACATAAAACCCCCGGCTATTCTGAACGCGACGATCCAATATAACATATCCAGCAACACAGAACATCACATGTCATCAACGTAAGTAAATATGCGCATCCCAATTGTTGTTGACATATAGCAACGAAACCGGCGATCACACATTACACTTACAGTCGCAGAAAAGAAAGTGTAAAACTACAACATTTGGAATCCACAATCTCTTTAGACATCGTAAATCCGAAATATCACATATTTCGCATTTCATGCCTAACATGTATGAATTCCACATATTGTATCACATTCCAGATAAATAGACAGTATTAAACTTTCCGATCGAATAATCAAATACTCAAGATTTCCATAATAGCTCAACACTTGAGCGGAGTTTAAAGATTCCAGAATACGTCACAGTAGCAACGGTCCAGCCGTAGAAGGGTCAAGCCAACGCCTCACATGTGGCACGCCGTACTGCCCCAAACCCTAAGGTTCAAAGGGCAGTTCAAGACGGTCACATAATCGAGTTAAGGTTTGTTGCCTTATAGAGGGTCTGTCACATTTATTGCACGTTTTTCGGAAAGATTCAAACCCGAGAAAAATTCAACACTTGAATATTTTTTCGTGCCGGGAAAAATTGAGTTAATGATATCCGTTCGAACATTTTAGTACTTTCTAAATTATCCGGAATAACAGAACAAAATTAAATATTCCGATCGAATCGATGATTACAAAATAGACCCCTGAATACTCAACCCTTGAGTTATTATAAAAATACCCATAAAATACAAATAACAGAACTATGAATTACTGTGCAAAAATGAGTACCAATATCCCCTGTACTGCCGTGGATCCGCGGCCTAAGCGCGGTACGGCCGCGGTTCTGTGGCGGTTTAGATGTATTGTGTTCTCGTTTTTCACAACAATTCTTATATTCACCTGCTGAATTTTTTAGGTATTTTTAATTCTGAAAAAACCCAGTTTTTAAAAAATGTACAGAGAGGGGTCTAAATTGACATCTTCGGGTTCGATCGGGGTTTTAACTTCGTTAACACAACGCCTAATGCTCTAGATAGGCTCTGATACCACTGTAGGGTTACTAGGCGCAATAACAAGGCTCTACAAGGCATCGACCATGCCAAAATTAAATTTTTATGTGCCGCACAACCCTAAGCAAGATCGTTAACTAGAGTTTAGACGAAACTAATGGCAAGTAAACAACTTTACACTAAAGGGAACGCGATATACAACCTTTGTAGATCGGTCCTCCACTTCATTTTCTCCTTGTTGAAGTCCCTTCGCTGCGACCAAGGTTCTCCCGGGCTCTTGCATGGCTTCACGACGCGAAGAATGCGACCTTGCTTGAAGTCTCCGAGGCCGAAGATGATCTACGTCGAGGGAATTCCGACTCAAGCTCCTACTTCACTAACGAGAGAATTAGTGAAGTAAACACCCTATACTAAAGTGCTAATCTAGTAGAGGATGGAGAAATAGGAAGTGGGTTCTCTTTAGAATTTTGTTTCTCACAAGAATTCTCACTTTGGATCAAACCCTAGCTTGCTTTTCTCTTGCTCAAATGAAGAAGAAGATGATGAACCAAAAGAAAAGATATGAGGATAATGATTAAGTGAGAATGCTAACCATGGTGAGTGAGTATCATATACTAACTCATGGTGGGACATAACCATGGCTAAGTCAAGTTGGTTAGGTTAATAAAAATCTAAAGAAAAAAAAATTAAGTGGACTTTGTCAAAGCATCCAAAAGCTTCTACAAGCTTCATGCTAATGACATAAGCTTCACTAATTTGTAATTTCTTTAAATAAATATTAACCACCATCCATAATAGTATGGTGTATGTCTTGCACACCCATGTATAGTGTATCATCAACCATGATACAAAAGAAAACACTTTTAATATATATATATATATATATATATATATTCAAGTGTTCTTGTGAGAAAAACCCTAAAGTGAACAAGTGTTAGTAAATGTAAATTAGTATATCTAATATGCAATTATACACTTAATTATTAAATCAACACTTGACTTAATAATCCGATCATATCTCATATAACCGACAAACATTCATCGTATCGTCTTATCGAATCAACACTTGATTCGATAACCCGGTCATATCATATATAACCGACCGATACAATCAGTCGCGAGAATAGAATACGGTATCACATACACGCATTATTCTCGGTCCTGCACATATCACATATGCGCTCCTATTTCGTTTTGCCTGAGCCAGTAAAGCCAGTATTGAGCGATCAGAAGATCAGCAAGCAAGCCCGCTCCAACTCCTGTAAAAGCCTGCCGGTAACACTTCCCGTACAGTCCGGTCTCCTCGTCTGATATGTCTCATATCAAGTCTAGGGGTGGTAAACGTCAGACCCCAATAACCGATAAGTCGTGCCGATGTGAGGCTCATAACGGGTCGAGAAACTACTAGTAACACTTACCAGTAAATCTCTAATCATCCCTGGCCAGGGACTTCCCTGTTACGGCCAATCGAGCACAGCGCAACATCAACCCCCAATACCGGGAGAGACGAAACCCCTCCTATCGCTCATTGCCTCCATGTGACTCGGGACTGTACCCAAAAACCACCGTTTTGCACGCCCTCATGGATGTGGTAAGGTGGAAATCAAAGCACAGTGGGAATCACACAAGACTCTATGACGATCTCGGGTCTATAGACTAACCTGTACAAGTGTCACCAGAGAACTGACATCTGACGTGAGGTATAATACCATCTGGGAGTTCTCGGCGAGTCCGTCCAGTATACCCAGTCTCCACTGAGCACCCGTATACCATCTCTGATGTCAAACACCAATGGATATGGGATCATCCATCGCCCATCTCATGGGTCGAGAAGCATATACGCTAGTCTACACTGGTATATCGATGCCCCGTCTCGATACACCCATGACTAGGGACCTTGAAGGATGTACTTATGGACTACCATGTCCCCACTAGTATGGTCTGCATCATAGTCCAGGTAGTCAAGTACACATCCTAAGGGCTTTACCAACATGTAACGATAAGACAGTATAAAGAGACAAGTATACATGTTAAAGTAAAGAGCAACCAGATAGCATACTATCATATCGAGCAAGAAAGTTCTCTCTATATATGTCCAAGCATCCAATATAATATACATCATCTGTACAATACTGGCCTCTAGGGCATACATACAACTAACACGAGACCTTTTCACCAATCTTGCCTTCAATCGTTTCACCGCCAACGCTCAAACACAAGCCATTGCCGTCTCACCTTAAGTACGCTTACTTGGGTGAGAACGAGACCCTCCCTGTTATCATCTCGGCTTCTGTAGCTCCAGAGCAAGAGAAAGCCCTTCTTACGGTCTTGCACAGCAATAGGCAACCTTTTGACTGTTCAATGGCCGACATCAAGGGGATTAGTCCCCTGATCGTTGAACATCATATTCATATGATGGATGATGCCAAACCAGCCAGGGATCCACAAAGGCGACTCAACCCAGTCTTGAAGGAGGCTGTAAAAAAGGAGATTGTAAAGTGTCTGGATAGTGGTATCATTTACCCTATCTCTGATAGCCAGTGGGTTAGCCCCATTCACGTTGTCCCCAAGAAGTCGGGCATAACGGTCATAACCAATGAGGCGAACGAGTTAATCCCTACTCGCACCTAGACTGGGTGGCAAGTATGCATCGATTATAGAAAACTTAACTCCGCAACGTGGAAAGACCACTTTCCGCTACCTTTCATTGACCAAATGCTTAAACGATTGGCTATACACGAGTGCTACTGCTTTCTGGATGGCTACTCCGGCTATAATCAGATTCCCATCGCCGAAAAAGACCAGGAGAAGACAACATTCACCTGTCCTTTCGGCACGTTTGCATATCGTCGCATGCCCTTTGGGTTATGCAATGCGCCCGCTACCTTCCAGCGATATGATAGGAATCTTCTCACACATCGTGGAAAAATTCTTGGAGATCTTCATGGATGATTTCTCCATTTTCGGCGATTCCTTTGATGAGTGTTTGCTGCATCTTGACGATGTCCTTACCCGGTGTAAGGATAAGAACCTCACTTTGAACTGGGAGAAGTGCCACTTCATGGTACACGAAGGTATTGTCCTAGGACATATCATTTCGCAAAATGGCATTGGGGTAGATAAAAAAAAGATTGAACTCATTTCCAATATCCCTCCTCCCAAAAGCGTCAGAGACATCCGATCCTTCCTTGGCCATGCCGGTTTCTATAGACGGTTCATCAAGGACTTTAGCAAGATTGCTAGGCCCTTGACTCTTTTGCTGGCCAAGGACACGACATTTGACTTCAATTCGAGCTGTGTGACTGCGTTCGAGTCATTAAAAAGATCACTTACTTATGCTCCCGTGCTTTCCTCTCCTGACTGGACGTATCCATTTAAGATTATGTGCGATGCATCTGACTTTTCCATCGGTGCGGTCCTTGGACAGCACATCGATAAGATGCCGCACGTAATCTATTATGCGGACCGAACCCTAAACGATGCCCAACAGAACTACACAACAACCGAGAAGGAATTCTTCGCGGTTGTGTTCGCGTTAGAAAAGTTCAGGCCTTACTTGATCGGCTCTCCAGTCATCGTCTACACAGACCATTCAGCTCTTCGCCATCTTTTTGCGAAGAAGGATGCCAAATCTCGGCTGATACGTTGGATCCTCTTGCTTCAAGAATTTGACCTTGTCATCAAGGACAAAAGAGGATGTGAAAACGTAGTCGCTGACCATCTCTCATGACTTCCTTCTGCCCCGTCGCTTCAAATTCTGATCAACGACGTTTTTCCGGATGAACAGCTCTTGACAGTATCATGCGTACCCTGGTTCGCGGATATTTTAAACTATTTGACCATAGGACTACTACCGAATGAATGGTCCAGTCAGGACAGACTTCGATTCTTATCCCAAGTAAAACACTTTTACTGGGACGAACCTTATCTGTTCAAGTACTGTCCCGACCAGATTATTCGTCGGTGTGTCCCTGACAATGAATTCAAGAGTGTGCTGTCGTTTTGCCAGGATCAAGCATGTGGCGGGCACTTTGTCCCCAGAAAGACAGCCGAGAAGATCTTGCAGTGTGGTTTCTACTGGCCACAACTCTTCAAAGACGCTCATGACTACTGCAAGAATTGCTCCCGGTGCCAACACTTGGGCCGGATATCCAGGAGAAACGAGATGCCGCTCCAACCAATCTTGGTTATGGAGATTTTCGATGTTTGGGGGATTGATTTTATGGGGCTGTTTCCCAGCTCTTTTGGGAACTTGTACATTCTTCTCATTGTTGATTATGTCTCTAAGTGGGTCGAGGCTGTGCCCAGCCGGACTAACGACAACAAGGTTGTCATTAGATTTCTTAAGGAAAACATCTTTTCTCGGTTTGGGCACCCCCGAGCGATCATTAGTGACAATGGAACCCATTTCTGTAATAGGACTTTCGAGGCCTTGATACAGAAGTATTCCATTAATCATAAGCTATCAACGCCCTACCACCCCCAAACATGTGGGCAAGCTAAAGTTTCAAATCGGAAAATCAAGCAGATATTGGAGAAGATGGTTTCCAAGAACCGTAAGGATTGGTCTTTAAAACTCACTGATGCCCTTTGGGCATTTCGAACTGCTTATAAGACCGATCTTGGCATGTCTCCCTATCGGCTTGTTTACGGAAAGGCTTGCCACCTTCTAGTGGAAATAGAGCATCGCGTATTTTGGGCGATAAAGGAGCTGAATCTATCTCTCGAAAATGCGGGCAGCCATCGAAGCTGCAGTTGAACGAATTGAGAGAGCTTCGGGATGAGGCTTACGAAAACGCGGTTGTCGTTAAGAACTGAACGAAGGTGTTTCACGATAAACACCTTTTGCGCAAAACTTTCGCACCTGGTCAGCTGGTACTGCTTTACGACACCCGGCTACCTTTCCATCCATGTAAGGTCAGATCTCGCTGGAAAGGGCCATTTTTTGTGCGGAATGTGTACCCGCAAGGCGCTGTGGATTTGGAAAATCCAAAGGAAGGTTCGTTTTTCAAAGTAAACGGACACAGACTAAAACCGTACCTTAGTGCTGAACCATCAGAGGAGCTCCTGGTCTTACAGGAGCCGGTTTACCCTGCATAATCTTCCTCTGCCTACCTCCAAACTTCGGTTATCCAGCCAAAAACAGTGGACACTGTTTTCAAATAAGTTTGGGGGTTTGTATATACTACTTTTTGTATATATATATGGATATTCTTGTCCGGTGCATTTCCATTTTTGGTGAGCAATCTTGTCTGGTGATGCTCAGTCTCGTAAAAAAAACAAAACTTTTGTATATATAACCGACGATTTTGACCCCTCAATAATTTTGCCTTCTTGATGTACAATGACAGTGGGGATACTGTCCAGTTTAAGTTTGGGGGTGTGCTCTGTAAGCTTTCTTCCTTCGCATTCATTTGTATATTCTGCATTTGCATACCTTATTAAAAACCCACAAAAATTGAAAATTTTTCCAAAAAATATAAAAACTTTGTCGTCAAGTTAGCTAATAGGGTAACTTAGATTTTTATTCCGATAGTTTAGTTGATACGTTAGGAATAACTAAATCCTAGGCTTAGGAATCGAAAACCCTAAAAATAACCCTCATTCTGTTTAACTTTGGTAAGTATATGTCCTTACAGTTTTTTTTTGAGAAATAGGTAATCTTGAGTTCAGTTCTTGAGTTAAGTCGAGATGAGGGGAAAGTATTGAAGCTTTACTGAAGGATAAGTCTGAAAAATAGTTTCTATTCTTGAGTTCAAATTTAGAAAGTATATACCCTATAAATTACACATGCACGCACCTTGAAACTTGGGATAGTAGAGGATACCTAGAAATACTCTTTCCTGAAAACCTAGTATGAAAGAAAAAACGGTAATTAAAGCTAAACACCTTAAAGAGCATCATTGAAAAATATATTCGGTCTTGAAAAGGAAAGAAAAAATAAATAAAGTCAAGACCTGGAAACTTCTATTTACGCTTTAAGCTCACACATTCAGTAATCGGCCGTTAGTGCCTCAAGAAGCATTAATAGTCGCATGAAAGGTGTGTGAGCAAATCCGTCCATCATTAAATGAAAAGAAGTAGTATTAGGAATTAGGGCAAAATGTACTATAGCTTGAATTGAATTCTTGAGTGTAGGGGTGCAAATTTACACACACGTAGGGGTATACAATCGATGTTTGGATAAAAGATAAAAATGAGGAATAAGACTTATGTTTCTTATAAAGTTGATAAAAATCCACGATTTAAGACCGCACTTTTAGAAGGAAAACTCAGGAGATACCAACATCTTTCTAAACTTTTTTTGGATGTATAGGATCTAGGGTTAAATAGATTAGAGGCGTGAAACATAAGGGTTGGGTATTTCTAACTTAGGATGATAGTATTTCTAACGTAGATACTAAGCTGTAGGAGTAGAATCAACGTTAACTTATGAAACTAACTTGACGGGATTTTGTGGGTAGTATCCGCTGAAAACCTTCAGGAGACAACACTCCTCCTACTAGGGACACCTAGAGGTTTAACGGCTTGTTGTACGCGCTCAGTGTAATCGCGTTCCCTGCGAAAGTGAGGTCAGGATTCTTTTCTTTTGTTTTGCTCGGGACAAGCAAAAGATAAGTTTGGGGGTATTTATTCATACCAGAATTTTGCATTTTAATACTGCTCATTCATTATCTATTTTTGATATATATCGGTACTATTAATAAATGTTTGCTCAGAAATACAGAATACAGGTATCCGTGACAAAATACTGGAAATACATTCAAAAACACGGATATATCATTTGGGAGTCAACACTGCAACCAGAACTGCAAACTGACCGATATTTCAAGAGTTTCTTTTTGCAACATGCTTGTGTACAGACTTTTTATCTAAAATGGACCAACACAATACAAGTTGTACACAAGTGTGCACTAGGACCTAGGGGGCTGCACCATGACATAAGTGGGCATGAGTGTGACATGCATTAAATGCTACAAGATATGTGTTGACTTTTAAGATTCAAGTTTCCCTCCGAAACCCAAGTTGCAAACAAGATCAAACCAGAGAAAATAAACTGCACCAAAATGATTCTGGAGCCAACACTGACCATCACATGAAGTACGAAGAGGTTCCCCCAAAATCTGGTCGGCCCCACTTCCTCCGCGGCCGAGCTCGCCGGCCCTACCTCATCTGTTTGGGTCCATCTTTCTGTGGGGCCCCCTTGTTGCCACATCAGCTCGTTTTTATTGTTTATTTATTCAGTTTTTGAGCCTATAAATACAGACCAGAAACATGAGGAATGGGATACCTTTTGTTTAGTTTTGTATCAAAACTCTTGTAATTTGTTAGCTTGCTTTCCTTTGTAATTCTTGAGCTCTTGCCCCTTTTCCTTGACCTTGCAACTTCTTCATTGAACTTGCAAGCTTAAGATTTAGGTTCTTGACTTCAAGATTAGTGTAACTTGTTTTGTGATTCAATAAAAAGTTCTCATTTCTTTTTACCATGTTGTGTTATATGTTTACATATTTGAACTTGTGAAATCCGCGCTTTACTTTGATCTTGCAACCTCTTAAGTGAGCTTGCAACCTTAAAGTTTTGTGTTTGGATTTCACACTTCACCGGAGTTACGAACACTTGGAGATATTCGCACTTCGATTCATTGGTTCTCTCTTTTTCTTTCTTTCCTTGTATTTTTCATTATATTCCTTACTATTTTCCCTTTTTCTAATTTTTGTTTTGTAAATATGTGTGGGTAGTCGCTTTACTTGTTAAGGGTAGAAAACGGTTAGATTGTATTTGAAGATGTTATTTGCTAAAACCTTAAAAACCTTAAACTTTGCAATTGAAACTCCGTGCAAATCACTCGCAATTCCGCTCCACTACGCATCCTATCCTACCACGATAGCGATGATTCCTAATCGTGACCGGATTGCTAGTGATTTGCCAAAGGCTAAAATCAAGAGATAACAACGGAAGGACAAGGGACAAGGAAGACGGATTTAGAGAATGCCGCAAATACCGTATTTCAAGTTCCCTAATCCGCGTTGTTGCCTATTTCTTTAGTGTCAAAACCAAAGTTGGGGCTATAAGGAATCAGCAAACATCACCTTCATGCAATCTAACCTATTACTACCCTTAACGAGTCTCTTTTTTATACATTTCCTTGTTATGAAATTTTGTTTAACCAACAAATCAAAATACGTTGTTAACTCATTAAAACAAGCTTAAAAACTTACCATCTCCTTGCGGACGACCCGTACTCATCGCGGCTCGCTACACGCGACACCGTTTTGATTGCGGTAATTTCACAACTCTTTTTTAATACGACACGGCAAAAGCGTAACAATCACCATTCGTATTCGTATTCGGCATGGAAGCGGTACTTCTCTTGGAGATAGAGTTACCCTCTCTACGAGTGTTTGATACGAGTTGACGGATGAAGAAAATGCCCATCTTCGGCTTGAGGAGCTCGATGCCCTCGATGAAACTCGTTTCATGGTGCAGCAAAACCTGGAAGCTTACAAACCAAGGATGACGCGTTCATATGAAATACTAACCAGGCCGAGAACATTCCGCCATGGCGAACTCGTGCTAGTCGTAAAAAGACATATGATCCCCAACCGTGCAAAGCGGGGGAAATTCAAGCCGAACTATGAGGATCCGTACATCATAGATAAGGTCTACCAAGGTGGGGCCTATTTTCTCATGGATATGCGTGGTGAAAGACCCTTCCGGCCAATAAACGGCCGGTTCCTTAAGAAATACTACGCTTGACAGGTCACAACTCAGGTTAATGATAGATGACGACGCTCGTGTCCGCTCGCTGTCTTCCTGAGACAAGACTATATAAGTAGTATCCGGCAAAACTTCGCCTCGAAGCTGACCATGGACTGAGACGTCCTTAAACTAACAATGGACCGAAATTTCCTTAAACTAAACGTTGCTTACAAAATGGCAGCAATGGACAGAGATGTCCCTAAACTAACACTGGACCGAGATGTCCCTAAACTAACAATGGACCGTAATGTCCTTAAACTAAATATGTCGCCTCAAACACGTCGATAATGGAATTCAAGTTCACAAGTCCCAGCGGTGCAGACTGCAACTCAAGTCCCGTTGGCTGCACAGCTACTCCGGTGGCGAAGTTCCCATTAAGTGCCATTGGAAAAAAAATGGTACGTCCACTAGAGAAATGGGCACGGATGAAAACCCGAAAGAGCTCCATGAGTAAAAACAGCACGACTACCGGCGCGTTTGTGAAAACCCGAAAGGGCGCAATCTCGTTAAAATAAAAACACCTGCAAGGCCCTCTCAGCCTTGTAAGGAGAAAACACCTGCGTGAGATCCTTACGACTCACAAGGGAGCAACACACTTAGGGATCCCCATGATTCCTAAGGAGAAATTACACTTACGATATCCTCACAACTCGTAAAGAGAATTTCCCCCTATGAGACCCTCACGGCTCATAGGATTCAAAAGCCTTAAGATACAGGGACCTAAACATGTTCTTAAGCCGTCGTATCCCCTAAGTTGCCCTACAGGCGGTCCAATATTGACCCTTGTATACAATCCACGGGCATAAATAAACGTTCCATCACCTAGTTCCACCAATGGCGCGAAATTTCCCCATTTGGTGAACAACACCTGTAGCTCCTCTCGACTTGCAAGGATAAAATACCTGCGTGAGATCCTTACGACTCACAAAAGGAGTAACACACTTAGGAATCCTCATGAGTCCTAAGGAGAAAATACACCTACGAGATCCTCACAACTCGTAGGGAGAAATACCTTTATGAGATCCTTACGGCTCATGAAGTCGAAAAGCCTTAGTCGGCAGGATCCTAACCATATTTACTAAGCCACCTTTGTTCAAATCAGCAAAGGCAAATGATGATTCGCTCCTGGCAACATTCCAGTGGTAGCGATGCTGATGCCTAAATTGGTAGCAAATTCTATGTCCTTTCAAGGCAAATGATGATTCGCTCCTGGCAATATTCCAGCCGCAGCGGTGCCGATGCCAAGATTGGTATCAGATCTCAAGTTCCATACTCGCAACAAAAATCAGCGAGCAAAAAAATGCATATGAAATAGCCGAAATGATGGGGCAATTCACAATAAAAATCAGCGAGCAAAATATATGCATATAAAAACAGCCGAAATGTTTGGGCAACTTGCAATAAAAGACAGTGAGTAAAAAAGTAAAGAATAGCCGAAATGATTGGGCACCGCGATAAAATAGCCAAAATGATCGGGCAATCGCGACTTTCACGATATAAAAAACTGAAATGATACAGTATCGCAGGAAGAAATAAAAAAATGAAACTTCTGCCCTGCAGGTGAATCCACATCGACCCCTATATACAATCCATGGGCATAAACGAAAAGGGAACCACATTTTCCCACCAGGCTCCATCAGAAAGAGAGCCAAGTCTCGACGGCAACATCTACAGCCTAGAGACCAACAACGGCGTTTCTTTTCCACTCCAACAGGATGCAGACGTGACATCAACAAATCGGAGCCATGGCAAAGTCCCTAGTTCCAAATCTCGACAGTTCACAGACAGCCTAGAGATCACCCCGGTGTTCCTTCTCCACTCCAACAGGATGCAGACGCAACGTCAACAACCGACCCTAAGGTTGAAACAACGGAGCCATGGCAAAGTCCCTAGTTCCAAATCTCGACGGTTTATAGACAACCTAGAGATCAACAACGGTGTTCCTTCTTGCTCCAGCAGAATGAAGACGCAACGTCAACAACCGACCCCAGGGTCGAAACAACGGAGCCATGGCAAGTCCCTAGTTCCCAGTCTTGACGGCAACGTCTGCCGCCTAGAGATCACCTCGGCGTTCCCTCTCACTCCAACAGGATGTAGACGCAACGTCAACCGCTGACCCCAGGGTCAAAACAACGGAGCCATGGAAATTTCCCTAGTTCCGAGCCTCGACGGTTCACAGACAACGTAGAGACAACCTCGACATTCGTTGCAATATAGCAGACACATTGTCAACAAACGAAGCTAAGGAAGATCCCTAGCTTCATGGTCTTGACGACAACTCAAATGAAACCTGAAAGACTATCGGAGATCATCCCACACCAGCGCAGAGTGGTTGTGACTCATCGGGGCTCCTAAACTGATCCTAACCTTAAGTAAAAGCGGCATGGAAAATCCTTAACGCTTAATCTTCCGACGGTAATATGACCTAGGAGATTACATGAAAACGTCTTATCCAGCCCCCGAAGGGATCAGAGACACGACAGTCATGGGGCTACTCGAATAGGAAGATTGCATATCGGGGAATACATCGGCCAACGCGACGGTACGACGGACAAAAACCCTAATACCACAGACCCTAATGGACTTCTATCAGCAAAGGTTAACTGTGACGTTAGGACATTCTTGCGAGAACTTCTCAATTCGTCTCGACTCGTAGAGAAAACAATGTTCCTGCGAGAGCTTCTCAATTCGTCTCAACTCGTAGGGAAAAACATCTTCACGAAATCTTCATGAAGGTGAAAAGCCTAAGGCAGCTGGGATATCAACCTGTTTCCTAAGCACTGTGGCCCTGCAAGTAGGTCCAAGATGGACTATTGTATACTATCCATGGGCCATATTCTCCAAAGTCGAATATCGACAAGGAGGAAAAAAACCCACATACGAGTCCTGTCGACTAGTAAGGGGGAAATTCTCTTGTGAGATCCTTACGAATCTCAATAGAAAACGCACTTAGGAGTCCTCACGACTTCTTAGGAGAAAATACACCTGCGGGATCCTCTCAACTCATAGGGAGAAAATTCTTTATGAGACCTTCACGACTCATAAATTTGAAAAGTCTTAGGCGGCAGATCCAAACCTGTTTCCTAAGCCATCGCTGTCCTACAAGAAGGTCCAAACTGACTCTTGTACACTATCTACGGGCCATATTTGCCAAAGTTACATGCCACTGAAGTAAAGAAGCTACTTACGGGTCCTCACAATTCGTAAGGAAAATAAACCCGAGTGAGATCCTTGCGACTCACGGAGGCGGTGAACATTTAGAAATCCTCACGATTTCTAAGAAGAATGTGTTCTCCCGACAGTAATATGACCCGGGAGATTATTTTAGGACGTTTCATCCAGCCCCGAATGGATCAGAGACACGACAGTTGCAGGGCTACTCGAACAGCAAGACTGCATATCGGGGAATGCGTCAGCCAATGCGACGGTACGACGGAAAAAAAAAACTTAGTACCACGGACCCTAACGGACATCTGTCGTAAAGAGCGGGCGTTAACTGTGACATTAGGACAGGTTTGCCTACAAGCCCAAGGGAGGTGAACTAAACAAGCTCCGAAATGAGTTCATAAACTAGAAACTCCGATATGAGTATATAAACTACCAAACCAAGACAGTAAAAGGAAGAAAAGCGCTTGTATGAAGAAAAATCTGCCTTTTATTCATGAATCAAAATGAATACAAAATACTCTTATTCATGGGTGAATACAAAAAGAGGAGGAAGGAGAATACACAAAAAAAATGTGTTTAAGCCGGTGGACGATGAAATAAGCTAGTAAGTTCGTCATTCTTCCGTTGGACCTCGGCTTCAAGCTTCGTTAGCACGGTAAGACGAGTCCCCGTCTGAGTCTGCTGAGTCTGATATGAAGCAAACTGACTCTCAAGCTCCTTTCCGGCAACTTTATGGGCATCAACCATCTCGCGGGTAAAGATAACGGTTTTGTCAAGAGCCACCACCTCTGTAATAGCTTCTTGAAGCACCCACCAAATTTCGTATGCGCGAGTGGTCTTGGTTGTAAGCTGATCCTGAAGTTCCCCCAAAGCATTCGAAGCTAATTCCCTCTCCGAAAACTTCCGGTTGAGCCACTTCTCAGATGACTGCAGATTGGCTGCGCACCGTTCGATCCATCCCCTCAAACTCCATTTTACAGTTAGGATGTCGGAAGGAAGGCAGATGCACTTGAGCCCGTGCAGGCAGCCCTCCACTCGGCGACAATACTTAACCCAGATGCGTACCAATGCTTCATCATGATAGGTGGCGAGAACGGATAAGGAAGCATTGACTTCGACCGCAAATTCTTCGGCCGTGACAGAGGTAACAGCGCGGAAATCTTCAATGAGAGCCGTCAGCGAATAGATGCTTTGTCTCGCCATCCTTTCAGACGCACGCCGGGCATAGGGACCTGGTGGCATGAAGATCCGAGATTCCAACAGAGTTAGGGTTGGCAGAGCTGTCAAGATTTATGAACAGTCGGTGAGATTCATAAACAAGGAATAGACAAAGCAATACCAAAGATAAAACCTCACTTACCAGTCATGCAAGGGAGGTTTAAGAGATCCGCAGTCCCATCGAGGATCTCGACCTCGTCATCGGCTTCCAGAACTGTGGAGTGCATATTAGCGTCGTTATAAAGGATAATAATAAAACAAAAGAGGTCAAAGAACACCAACCTTTCCCGGAAAAAAGGACTATGGTTTGTGGGGGTATCGCCTGTGGGGCAGCCATATCAAGCAAACGCTGGAAGGTTTTCCTGGGAGATAGATCCATGATGGAGGCCGCCAATTCCCGCAGTTCTGAAGGAAAGAAGGGTTCAAATAACAGAGGGATCGTTAAAGAGAAATATAGAAGATTACCTTCGATACTTCGCCCTCCTTGAACTGGAGGGATGGCAGCTTCGGCAGGCTCCTCCACAACCTCAGGTACATCACTGGGGATATGGGCCGGTGAGGCAGCTTCCAATCGAGGAACAACAGTCGCCACCAAGAACTCAAAGACAGGACTAACAGCTCCGGTAACCTCTTTTACACCCTTCGGTGCGTCATTAGAGATGTCCATGGGAGCTGTGGCCGGTGAAGTCACCTCTGCTGGAAGAATAGACACTGGAGGAACAGAAGTTACCACTGGAAGCTCCACAACAAGAGTAGCATCTTTAATAGTCCCCTCTACACCTGCCGGTACATCACGGGAGATGTTCGTAGAATCTGCAACTATGACCCAATCCGGACTCGAACTCGCTTCTACTGCAGAAGTCCCTGCAAAGTTTTCGCAAAAATGAGAAAACATAAAAATAATATAGACTATTCGCTAAAAGAAGGACGTGAGAAAGACGCATACCAATGCGCCAAGGAGCTTGAAGTATGGCTTTCTCGATACGTTTTTCCTTTCTTGCTATGTGCGCTCGCCGGGGTTCAAGTGCAGATAAATGACTGCCTGTCTTTAATGCAAGCTCGTCTTCGGAGGCGATTGTTATAGGCTGTTTGAGGGCCCATTCTTCATCCATTAACAAAGGACCCATATGTACCCGTTGTAATGATAGATCAACGTCATAGAAGATAACCGGAAGGTAGGGCTTTTTCGGGATACGCACGGTCTCGGTCTCATCCTGAGAGCGTCTTAAAGCCTCAGCCAATTGCATAGCTTCCTCGGCGGACGCGCCAGGATAAATAAGACCGGCGTCCGATTCCTCCATAGATATCAGTCCGTCCTGAATGGATGTCTCGAACTCAAGCAAGGTGTTAAGTAAGCCGGCGACCGATCTCTTCCTCTTCTTGGAACTTGTGCTAGCACTAACCGAAGAACGCTTCCTTCCCCTCGGCGCTTTGGCTCTACGTTGACCATCCTAACATCCGGTATTCCCCTTTGGCGATACCACTGTCATGACCCAAAATTAGGCATGTGACCGGCACTTAAACCACGTGACGTCAACAGATGTAACGCAATTAAAGTAAGCCGAAAACCCAGAAATCTAAACCATCAAAAGTAGTAAGTGATAAAAACATTGTTAAAAACATTTGGAAATCTCAAGTAAAAATCTTTAAAGTTAATTTTATTTTCTTAAAAATTTCGGCAGCACCTCCTTTATAAAAACTAGCCCCGAAACGAGTTCAAACATAAGATATAAGTAAAGCATCCCTAAATGGGAGCAAATCACGCCCAAAGGTAGAAACAACCACCACAAGCATATATACAATGCCGTAGCGAAGAAATAGATAATATAAGTGAAAAACAGCAAAAAGGGGTAAAACTACATAATAAAAGCCGGCCCATACGAGCTCGACAACCAGAGTCACAAAATATACAATATCGTCCTCACAACTCGTCTCTAAGTCAATACATGAAATGGTAGATGGAGAGTACTAGATATAATGAGAAATGTACAATGAATATAAACGGATAACCGCGAACCCACCTATAGCAAAAAGGCTCAAAGCCAACCGTAGCGGTATCCGCAAAAGTAGAGATAATAAGAAGCCTTGCCGCGACTACTCTGATGGTCAAGCCTGTAAACTGTGGCACAACGGGGGTGAGTTTCCAACTCGTGAATAGTAAGTAACATCATACAGATAATCGCAGGTATGCACGTACAGCGATAATCTATCACATGCAATCTGATAGCATAAATATGGTAATATGGATATGCAACAATCATGAAAAGTACTCTATCAGGTACTACAAATACATGAAGCAATGCATATCAAATGAATGCTGAGTATGAGATAAAACATATCATCATCAATGAATCATCATCATGGAAAAACCGGTGTCCATCAACGACACCCTAAATCCCAATACCTCAGGCACCGTCACTCTGATCGGCCCTCATATTTGTAAATCTCATGGAACCTGAGTGCCCAACATCGACACTCAAAACATCATGAAATACTCGTGTCCAGCATCGACACGTAAATCCATATAGCTCGGGCTCCGTCAGTCCGGATCAGCCCACATCCATCTCACAACTCTGGTCGGTATCCTCCGTATAACAGCTAGGTACAACCAATCACCGGTACGTATTGCTCCCCTGCCAGGATCACCGTCTAACTATACAAGTCTTCTTGCCCCGGGTACCTCACCGGATCCACCATATACCCGCTGACGGTGCCTACCACTCCTCGAATCGGGTTTCTAACACAAGTCTCAGATTTGAGAAAACTCATGGTGGACACACTGAAATACCATATCAAGAGAAACCGGGTTTTCAAAACAATGCATACTTTCTTGAAATAATACCACGGTTCTCAAATCTATAAATCACATGAAATCCGTATCCCAATGCGTAAATCCATGAAATATGATATATGCAACATAAAATAGTAATATGAGCATATCAAGGGAAAACCGCTCTTTTAAATGAATCCAGTTTTAAATATATCTTGTGGTTCCCAATTCCTCCCAAAATCCAATGCAACATCATATAAAGGTGTACATGTAGCTATGTAAGAACGATGCATTTCATAAGTGCAATAGAACAAGAATCAATGTCTCAATGTCAATAACAATACAATACTGCATATGTGTATAGGTTGTGCGTGTCATGGCAATTACCGACGGTGTGGGTGTAGCATACAATTTAGTGCTCGTGCAACATGAGCCGTCAGTAATGGTGCAGTGTCCACTAGGTACTAAGTCAAGGCACAACAGGTAATGGTATGCAATGATACTCATACACAATCAACATATATACATATAAACATGCGGCTATAATATCATATCTAGCCCTGACGCATAACGCCATATAGGCGATTTCCCCGTAGATGTTAAATCTACTCATCTAAGATCTCGAGCTAGGTAAATCCGACCACCTGTTCCCTTTCTCCGTCGCGTCTGAAGTCCTCGCACTCGCCCATAAAATCACACAAAATACAGCAAGTGCAACTTAGAAATCGACCAATAATACGTTCAAACTACGTTTAAATCGACGCACCGACTCCAACCACCTCTCAAGTGTTCGCTTAGTGGCTAATGAATGTAGCGACAATCTGAAACAACCATAAGTGCAGCAAGCTACACAAACAACGCAAACCGTGTCGGATATCATAACGCGCGTCGTCAAAACACTAAAAACTTGCAATTTGATCCTAGATTTTGCATACTGTCAATACTTAAAAAAATCTAGCAGTTTAAACACCCTAAAACAACCACAGACAGCTACCGTACAAAGCACAACACCCCAGCCCCCCAAACGGCCGAGCTCACCGGATTTTCTCCTCCTTTCACCGGATGAACAGTGTCAGGTGGGGTTCGTGTTTCAGGTGTACACTCGGGGCAACTAGTACAACACTACCATATTGCTAGATTTTCCAGTAGCAACTCGGGGTGACAGCAGGTTGCAGTGACTCTAAACTAGCACTAAAAATACGATATGTGCACAAAACTACATCTTTATCGTTCTAAACAGCGACTACTAAGCTACACAACAATATAAGAACCTAATTAACAGTTAGGAATCGTTACCTATACACACTTGCTCAAAATCCTAGCTTTCCATGCTCCAAGTGATCTCTAGTGTCTTTTGATCAAGTTTAATGAAGGGTTTAGTGAGTTTGTGAAGATTAGTGATGATTTGGTTTGGGTTTGTGAAGATTAGGGTTAGGGTTTCAGTTTGAGGAAGTGAGGAAATGAGATGAGGATAATATGTGAGAATGAGAGTGTGAATGAGGGAATGTGAGTGAGTGTATGAGTGAGGGTGAGGGAATAAGGGTGTGAGTTTAGTGTGTGCCATGCCCCCCCTCTTCTCTCTCTTCATTTAATGCAAGCCATGCTTGCCCCTCCCTCATCATTCCATGTCAACCCTCTCTCTCCCTCTCTCTCCCAAGTCAACCAAATTCAAAACTTTAATTTTTAAAACTAAATTATTTAGATAAATACATATTACAATTTAATGGAATGGGGTTAAGGTGCCATGGCTACTTAAGCATGGTTAACCACTAATTAACCCTAGGTTAACATGCACAAGTGTGTGCAAGCCCGAAATAAATATTAATAAAATATTAATTAATTTTTATAAAATATTTAAAAACTATTTTGGTGAACTTTTTACTAAAAATCCACATTACCGCTTAATTAACACTAATCGCATTCTAAGGTGTTACAATCTTCCCCCTTAAAGAAATTCGTCGCCGAATTTACAAAAAAATCTTACTATGCGTACCTTCAAAGAGATGAGGGAATTTCTTCCGCATCTCACTCTCGGCCTCCAAAGTGACCTCTTCACTATTCGGGCTACGCCAAAGAACCTTCACAGATGGAAAGAACTTTGACCGAAGTTTCTTCACCTGTCGATCCAATATAACTACCGGCTGCTCGATGAACGAAAGATCGCGCTCTAGCTGAACGGTCTGGTGCTGAATCATGTGAGAAGGGTCTTGAAGGTATTCGCGAAGTATCGATACATAGAATACGGGATGAATATCTGGAAAACTGGACGGAAGTACCAAACGCTAGGCAACGGTACCAACTCGCTTAAGGATCTCAAAAGGACCTACAAATCTGGGACTAAGCTTCCCTTTCTTCCCAAATCTCATCACGCCCTTCATCGGAGAAATCCATAGGAATACATGATCCCCCACTGTGAACTCGAGCCAACGACGATGACGGTCGGCATAAGACTTCTGTCTGCACTGGGCTGCTCTCATCCTATCCTGAATCAACAGAATTTTCTCCGTAGTCTCTTGAACTAGCCGGGGTCCCAAAATCCTGCTCTCACTGAGTTCGGTCCAACAGACAGGCGATCGACACTTTCTACCATACAAAGCCTCAAAAGGTGCCATCTGAATCATCTCCTGATAACTGTTATTGTAAAAGGAACTCTATCAATAGCAAGTGACGATCCCAACTGCCACCAAAATCAAGCACGCTCGCACGAAGCATATACTCCAGAGTCTGTATAGTCCGCTCTGACTGACTATCGGTTTGCGGATGGAAGGTGGTGATAAAACTCAATCGGGTACCCAAGGCTTCCTGAAGTTTCTTCCAAAGACGGCTAGTGAATTGGGTGCCCCTGTCGGATACGATGCATGTGGGAATGTCGTGCAAACGCACAATCTCATCATTGTACAACTGAGCATAACCGAAAATGGTCTTCACTAGAAGGAAGGAAGCCGCTTTCATCAACCGGTCAACAATCACCCAAATGGATTCATACCCTCGACTGGGCCTGGGTAGACCCACAATGAAGTCCATGGAGATATGTTCCCATTTCCACTCCGGAACGGGTAAAGGCTGCAATTCTCCTGTCGGTCTATGATGCTCAGCCTTGACTTGCTGACAAGTTAGGCACCTCAAAACGAAATCCGAAACATCACTCTTCATCCCTGCCTACCAGTAGATATCTCTCAATTCACGATACATCTTGGTGGAACCTGGGTGAACACTAAAAGCAGACTGATGTGCCTGCCCTAGGATCTCACGTCTCAACCCATCGGTATCAGGTACACACAAACGAGTCCCAAAATGTAGCACACCCTGGTCATCAATCAAGAACTCTGAATCTCGACCCTGCCTAAGATGCTCAAGAATCTCAGACAAATGGGCATTGTCGGGCTGTGCCTCACGAATACGATCCAGTAGGAGTGGACGGGTACGGACGTGAGCCAGCTGTCCCCCAGTGGAAGTGAACTCAAACTGTACTCTGCTGTTGCACAAGATCTGCCAATCTGCAGAAGACAGTCTTTGAACTGCGCTCAACTAGGACAAGCTACCCCCGGGCCTACGACTCAAAGCATCGGCTACCACATTCGCCGTGCTTGGGTGTGTCATGACCCGAAAGTACGGAACATGACCGGCACTTAAACTACGAAACGTCTCGAGGCGTACGTAATCTAAGTAAGCCGAAAACCCAGAAATCCAAACCAAGAAAAGTAGTAGGGTGAAGGAAAAACCAATTTAAATCAAATAGTTTGCAACATACGCCGAAATATGCATTTTAAAAACACAAGTCTTTTCTAAAAATTTCGGCAGAGTTTCCTTTGTAAAAACTGACCCCAAATTGGTACAAAACCTGATAAAGCATATATAATGAATAAAGGCATCCCCAAGAGGGAGCTAGCTCTTCGTCAATCGACGGTCACAACCACACAAGCAATATAATATACAACGCCGAAAGGCGAGGATCACAACAGAAAAGGAAACTCAAAACAGCAAAAAATCCATAGAAATACAACGCGCGACTCTAAAGTCGAAAGAATAAACATCACTAGTCTCTATCTGAAATAAATACATGTTTGGTTGATGGAATTTACTAGATACAACTGAATAATAATATACAAGATATAATGATGGTCACGATACACGTGAACCAACCTACTAGCAAATCATCCGGAAAAGGAAGTAGTGCCAGCAAAGCCGTAATGAAACCTGTACGGCAAAACCTGCAAGAAACTGTGGCACAACGGGGGTGAGTTGCCAACTCGTGAGTAGAAAACATCTACGAGCAAAAATCACATGAACAACACAATCCTAGGTCATACGATCACTATATACTTATAATCCTCAAATATGACAAGTCTGGAGCAAGAAAAGGTGGCAAGGGTAAATATCTAACCCAAGTGTAATCCCATGTGCTCGTGTCAGTGCCTCAGGTAGAAATATATCATATGGATGAGGTATGAATGCATGAAAACAGAATACATGTAAATGAAGAAACTGCTTTCATAACTTAGTGAGATTTCTGTATTTTTAAAACGAGGTATCATAAATGAAATCTGCAATAATAGTGTCTAGCATCGACATAAAACATAAATCCCAATGTCTCAAAAATATCAGGCTCCGGCTATCCGGACTGGCCTGTATCATCAAATCTCAGTACCTCAATATCTCAAAATCTCAGTATCAATCTCACTATCTAAGGCGCCGTCATTCCAGACCGTCCCCTACCATCAATCTCAAGACCACGACGGTATCCTCCGGATATCCAACGCGTTGGGTAAAATCACCGGTAGGTAGCCTTCCCCAGCCAGGCTCAACGCCATCATCTGTGACCTTCTCGCCCCGGGGTATCTTACTGGGTCCACCATGTACCCGAAACGGTTCATCCAACTCCTCGAATCGGGTCTCGAAATCCATCGGCAAACTCATGATGGACGACTCATACATCATGGGAAAACCGCACTTTTTATTTAAAAAGAGAGAGAGAGAAGAAGTTTATTTATGTTTTTGCGGTTTTCCCCCAAATTCAAGAAATCTCATGAAAATCCGAATCCAAATCATCAATAGTACGTAAACAATGAATATAGGCATAATAATCCATGAATGCGGCATAACAGTGAATAACAATATGTATGAAGTAGAAAATAATAACTGCAATGTCTAAACTGGTATATAAGGCAATTACACTAATATCTTGTCGAAGTTATTGGCTAACAAGCTATGTCAATGTAATAGTATTTTCTAAAGTGTACGTGACATGGCAATTACCGATGATGAGGTGTGTGAGCCGGCAGTAAGTGTACGTGGTACATACGCATCATCGGTAATGGTGCTGGTGTCCTAACAACATGATATCAATAATGGAATATGGAATTACAATATAAGTATGTGATGCGGAGCGAACAGGAATAATGTGCGGGAGCTGAATACTAAACACAATGATAACCAATCTGAATTTAATAAAATATGAGTTCTACAGTGGTGCCATTTGAAATAACACGAATCGCGGTGTTTTGAAAATAAGGGCTACGGTGTTTTCAAGAAAAGATAAGTCCTTTGAAATATCCGTAGAATCCCTTGACCTGTCTTTTAAAATACCCGTGATCCGTTAGTTTTTGAAATAGGTAGGAATCTAATCTAGTATGACAACTACACTAAGCTATACAGCTGAACTAACAAGCTGAATGAAGGGTAAGGAAACCGTCTAACATCTGAGTCGATACATACATATATAGTCGGTGATCCCGCCTCAATAATATCACATCCGATACCATATCAATAATCAAACATTCCCAAGTCAAGAGTGTGGATTTATCATCAATATATAGCTCGTACGTAAATCCGTCGTACGGCATCCTAAATCTGGATATGGGTCAATATCACATTCATCACACTATTCATCTGGTATCCTCTTTATCAAAGATCATAATCCGGGGTACTGACCTACGTCTGGTACAATACTAATATCATCAATATAATCATGATCTGACTACTGATCGACAGTCTCGTACAAACCGATATCATCAGCACATATCATCATAAAGAAGGATACGTCTCTCAATGCGACCCATTATAATTATCTTAACATATCTTATCTCATGTCTCGTTCACAAGTCAACTATTCTATGTATATCACTATTCACATGGTATCGTTGTCCAAAGATCCGCCATAACATCAGGACGTATCTCAAGTACGAATCCTGCCATATCACCGACCCCACGGCCTCAAATCAAGTCTCATCGACTCATCTCAAATCCCACGTACTATCCTCAAATCCAGTACATGAACACATAGTCCCATACCCATGTGAACACATAAATATATTCCAATATACGCACATGTGAAAGAAAGAATGTATGCAAGTATGTGTGTGCGTGTGGGTGGGGGTGCAACCACTACTCTAGGGTTTCGCAACTAACACTAAACCAATCCAAGAACACCAAATCCATCATTATCATCAATAATCTCAAACAATAAATAATCAATATATGTGTGTATATGCATTCGTAAACATCACCATGAACTGCGGGGGTGTTATACGCCATACACCCGACTTTTCCCCGTAGATATAAATCTACTCACTTGGCTTCTCGCTTGCCGAAGTCGATGACGCCATGCTCCGTCGCCTCAGAATCCACGTGAAGGTACCTACAATGATCAACCATAGCAATGCGTATGAAAATCAAGGCAGAAAACCAATACGGCGCACGGTGCGCTCATAGGTTAAAACCTATGGCCTACACGTGCAAAAACAATCAAACAACCCCTGTTGTCGATGTACAAACATCCAACAACCAAATAAAAATCTAAATATCAAGAATTAACATTTCAAAATACGGAAACATAGCCAAAAACCACACTAAACTGCTCCCAGATTTTGACTCAGGTCAAATTTAGCCAAGCAAACAAGTCCAGGGTGATGTATATGATGTATTTGAGCTACTGGACCAACCCCGACACCCCATGTCACCATGTGGCCGGCCACATCATTAAAAAAACCGGCCTCCTCTGGTCCCCCTGCTCAGGTTGGGTCAGTCTCGTTAAGGTGGCCTCCTAAAACCCTAATTTGGCCCCTAGAGTTGTTTGTTTATCTCGTTTTGGTCCCGGTTCACTCCAGATTTCCCTGCACCCTCAAAGTCGTCACAAACCGACATGAAAAGTTCCGTAATTCCGTATTTTTGGGTTTCAGGTTTTGTATATGTAAATCGATGTACAACACCCCACGACTTGCGGGGAGGCGGAATAATGAAAAACGATCTTGTTTAAAGCGTAAACATCGACTAACCGAGAATCTTTGCATAAACAATAACTAACAACAAACATAGGAGTTAACAACTACTATGAAAAGTGATTATACCTAAAGATCCGAGTCCTTCATCTTGTCGTTCTCCACGTCCTCTCCGGCCTTCTCTAAGTAGTAGAAGATCCACCCGAGAGCTTAACTACAAGCTTCACCTCAAACTAGAGGTAACTTGGTTTCTTACATCGATAATCTAAGCAACCTAGGTGATATAGATAATGGTTAAGGATTAAGTAGTCTAATCTAATCCTTGTACTCAACACATGAGAGGGGAGGATTTGAGTTTGAAGAGGGAGAGCTTGAGGAGAGAGAAAGTGAGCAAAAGAATGGAATGAGATAATGAACTCACATAATATATATGAAGCATAAACAAAATCAAGATAAATCAAATAAATGATTTAACAACCATGCTCCATAAATATCTAATGGGTGATTCATCTCCATGAGTCATTAAGCATTTATGATGCATTAATGACATGGATGAATCACTCAAATGAGTCACTAATCTCATTTAATGCATATGCCACCTTAACCCCCAAGTCACCATCTTCTAGAAGCTTCTCGCACAATTACGAGAACGCCCTTCCGATCCGTGAAAACACGGAAAAACTTTAGACTGTATAAATCCAATATCCGGATACTAGAAACTGGCTTAAACCAAAGCCGACTAGTAAAAATTGTCCGGATGTCGTACGTGCGTAAACACACGTATGCGTCCGAACCCTTGTCGTAAAACCATACGACCTCTATATCGTTTCGCCTGGAGTAGGGAAACTCTCTGTGTGGGACTCTAGAGACTCGACTACTACGCTGGCAGTGGGTTTAACCACAAACCGCAAGCGGCACTAGCTGTACGTAACGGTCCCCAGGTAGATGTCGATAAGAAGGCCGATGAGGAAACCCATCCGAACTCCTACTGAGCCTGCTGTGACAATCTCCGATCAGTCCGGTCTGTTCGTCTAAGACTATCGCATATCGGGCCTAGGGGGCGGCAAGCGTCAGTCCCCTAATAGCGGTATAAGTCATGTTGGAGTGAAGCCCATTACACCGTGAGAAACTACTGGAACCTACCAGCAAATCTCGCTTGCCCTGGCCAGGGACTTTGCGTAATGGCTCTCTGACACAGCGCGATATCAACCCCCAATACCGGGATAAACGAATCCTGTCTAACCGCCACTGCC
This sequence comes from Agapanthus africanus, assembly GCA_030015575.1. Lineage (NCBI taxonomy): Eukaryota > Viridiplantae > Streptophyta > Magnoliopsida > Asparagales > Amaryllidaceae > Agapanthus > Agapanthus africanus. The sequence goes on along the minus strand of JASDDO010000004.1, from coordinate 110,157,323 downwards.
TCCAAGTGCTCGGGACTGCACCCAACTGCTACCTATTTGCACGGCTCCTTTGAGCCGTGGTAGGGTAGCAATCTAAGAACAGTGGGACACACTCGAGTCGAAGTAGCAGTGTCAAGTCTGCGGACTATGCTGTACTCATGTCACCTGGGAACTGTTCACTGACGACTGGTATAAAACCAACCAACAGTTCCCTGTGAGTCCTGTCCGGTGTACCCGTAACCTAACGAGCACCTGCATACTATCTCCAGTACGATGTACTGACGGCTGTGGGACAGACCGTATCCCCAACCGGGATGAGAAGCGTACACACTAGTCTACTCCGGAGTATCGATGCCCTGTCTCGATAATCCTACGACTAGGGACCTTAATAAGGATGTGCTTGTAGACTACCCAGCCCCCACTAGTGTGACTGCCATCACAACGCTGGTAGTTAAGCAAGATCCTAAGAGCTCTATCAATACGTATACTCACATATTAAGATAGAAAAACCAAGTAGCATACTACCATGTTTAGCAAGACTGTTATATACATGTGAATATCCCAAGCTTCCATTAAGTAATATACAAACTAGTATGATACAATAATGGCTCCTAGGGCATATACACTAATAGTATATGTGTTTGGTATGGGTTTAAAATATTGTAGGGGGCTTAAGGTCACCAAACACACTCAAGTTCACCACCCTTCTCGATTTAAACCTTAACCCTCTCTGGGTTTTTCTAAAGTTCGCCAAACTTCACCAAATCGATACCAAACTCTAAAAGAGGCTTAAACACAAAAAATACTACACTAATTGTGAATGATATACCTCATTTAGCATCCACGAATCCTCCACAGCGCTAAAATGAAAGCTTTCTTGGTCCAATGTGTTGCTTGAGAGCTTGTGTACAATTTTTGTGTAGTGGGGATAGGGTTTTGAGGTGTTTTTGGATGTGTTTTGAGGAGTTGAAGAGTGGAGGGAGGTGAAGAGCAGGAGCAGCAGCAGCAATGAAGGAAGAGGGAGAGAAATGAAGGGAAATGGCTAAGTCAACAACCTCACCTATTCTTTCTCACCCATACCTCAATATTATATCCTTTTTCCCTTTCTTTTCTTTTCTTTTCCAATTTGATTAACCCAAATCCTTCTCACACCAATAGTAAACCCAAAGTAACATGGTAGAAATACACAAGTGTAAAACAAAAATGATATGTGTATGTTTTGCACAAAAATGCTAAAAAATCGATTAGCTATTTTTAATCGCGATTGGCCCTAAATTAGCATATAATTAATCATAAAAACTTAAAAATGGCATAATTCCATAAAATATCCTGTTTTAGAATTTTCCATAATTTTTCCCCATTTATCTGTATTTAATTATACCAAAATATTAAAATATTCATTAAAATAATATTAAATTATAAAAATTCCTAAAAATAATATTTTTTTTTGAAATGTTACAATCTTCCCCCCTTAAAGAAATTCGGTCCCGGAATTTAAATTTAAACCCCCAAATTCTAAAACATTTCAATAGAATGTCCAAGTCGTCGGGGCTCCGAAATTATCAATACATAAAACGCATCATAGCGCAATGCATGCGCATGAGAAATGAGCAGATAACTCAAAATCGAAACTCTGTCAAGCATCCCGCAATCATCGGAGTCATGGTAAAGACACGAATGCCAAACCCAAAGCAAAACCAATATGATATAAATCAGAACAATACATGTAAATATCAAATCTATACATGTAAGTATCTAAAGGAAATGCATGGCAAATATTTTAAAGTCGTTGTGTAATGCGCATAACACTGCACAGTGGCGGACGTCTCTTATAAGAAAATAACCATATACGTATATACCTTTTGTTTAATATGTACGTTTCGCCGTTTTGAAAACAATTTAGAGGGTTTCCTTGTTTTAAACGTTTCGTGTCATATCAGACACGTAGGTAAATACTTAGACTATAGCTCGCTTTTTGGAAATCCCTTCAATAACTATCAGTGCATGCAAAACATATTCAGGTATTGTCCTCTGACTAGTCCTGCTCAGTACAAAAACTCATAGCAAATGTCATAAAAACGTACCGCTCCATAAGAATCAATCAAAAAATACGTGATCAGTCGAAAATACTGCATTTTTAACACGTCAATTTCCCTATCATTTGCACTCATCTAGAAGTGTTCGGCATTCATATAGCACATATTAGCAAAACAGCTGTAAAATACCAGATTACATGCGTTATACTCTAAAACCGGCATTTTTAGGGAAAATGACTGTATTTCATGACATCGTATCATCCTTGTATTGTGCAACACTTGTTTCGAAGTCTGTGCAGGAAATTCCAGGAGAAAGGCCAAAGTTATCAAAATGCTGATAAAAAAATATGCCAACTCAAGGATTTGAAATCTGGCAATGATCTAGAAGACATTCATGGAATCAACATATCAGAAAGTACAACTGAAGAAAGAAGAAGAAAATACATGAAGTTTCAAGCCCTAGCCCTCCTATTGAGCCGCGGATCCGCGGCCGGAGCCGGCTTGCGCCGCGGATCCGCGGTGGCATTGACACGTCATCAGCACTGCTTTAGCTCAGTTCTCTCTTCTCAGCTTCAGAACTCCTTTAAGCCACTGCAATTTCCAGATAACCCTAGAAGCTTCTGCCAGATTAGAAAGGTTCCTTGTACAAGCTAATGATGTCCTAGCTTCCAAAGCAAGATTTACCTTAACTACCCTAAAGCCTAGAATCTTCCCCCTAACCTCCTAGCTTAAGGTGGAAGCTAAACCCTAACTAACTAGTTCTAGAGGGTTCTACCTAACTAACTAGCTTACAAGGGAAGCTAACCTAATCCAAGCTTCTTAAGGAAGCTAATCATTCTTAAGCCTGTAAAAAGGACCCTAGGCTTCACTTTCAAGGTTGTTCAACAATTCTCCCCACAAGTTGAGTGACACGACTTGTGCCTCAAAACCCTAACCCTAATCCAATCAAAAAGCCAAAAGTTCAAGATCTTTGAGTTCAATCGAAGCAAGAATCCTTCAAAGTCTTTAGAAGCGAAGCCGGACTTCATCGGAGCAAGTGATCCAAGCTGATCCACGACTCAAGGAGACGAAGCGATGCCAAAATCGACGATCTAGTTCCTTCATTTTGTAAAATTCAAGAGAGTTGTAACGAATTTGTCGATAAATAAATGTGAAATTCTTTTATCTTTCTTTCTTTAAATTCAAGCATTATGATTCAATCTAGATTCTTGAATATGTTCTTTGTGATGATGCTTGAGTAAACTTCGCTCGTGGAGGAGTCGAAAAAATCAATAGATGATGAAGTTGACGAATCTTTAAACATTTTCTTAAGTGCTATAACGTTTGTAAATTCTTGAAAATCGAATGATCGATGATCTAGTTTCGATGCGAAATGCTTTCTTGATTATTTTCACACGGAACTAGAGATCAACGATCGATCATTTGATTTTGTCACGACCCGAAAGAGCCCGTGACTGGTCCTTGAACCATATGAAGCCTATATGACTCCATCTGATCCAAGTAAGCCAAAAGCCCAGAAATCTAAAACCAATTTTAAGCATAGGTAAAGAAACTGGTTTTTAAAAAAAAAAAGAAGAAAACATGTTTGAAATCAAGGTTTTTAAATAACTAAGCCGAATATGCATTTTAAAAACAGTAAAGTCTTTTCTAAAAATTTCGGCAGAGTTTCTTTTGTAAAACTGGCCCCGAATGGGGTACAATAAGAATAACAAAATATGCAATGATAAAAGGCATCCCCAAGCGGGAGCTAGCTCTTCGTCAATTGACGGCCACAACCACACAAGCAATAATAATATACAACGCCGAATGGCGAGGATCAAACACAAAAGAAAGCTCCAAAAGCAAGAAAACCACGATACTACTAAGCACGACTCTATGGTCGAATAATACAACTCCAATGTCTAAGTCTGAAACAATATACAAGTTTTGGTTGATGGAAATTCTAGATACAATAAATAATACATGAACAATGGCGGTTCTGATACAGAAGAACCCACCTACCAACGCAAGTCACCCATATGGAAGCAGTGTGCCAGAAATGCCGCTATGGAATCTGTACGGCAAACCTGCAAGAACTTGGGCACAACGGGGGTGAGTTGCCAACTCGTGAATAGAAAATATCTACAAGCAGGAAATTGAATGCATGACCCATCCTAGGTCAATACGATCAGATATATATAAACCTCAATATTAATAAAGCTGAAGCATGCTAAACTGGCAATGTAATCTCTATACATGAGTGTAGTGCCAAGTGCTCGTGCTAGTGCCTCAGGTAATAGCATGTCATGAATATGAGGTATGATCAATGAAATCAATCTGCATGTACGTGGATCCCGTCCACTCGTCATCCAATGACAAAACCATCGTGCATGTAAATATCATCAGCATATGCATGGAAAATATGAGGATATAACCAAAAGCATGGAACCTGAGTGCCTAGCATCGACACTCGAAAACATCATGAAAACCTGTGCCTAGCATCGGCACGTAAATCCTCACATACCGGGCATCCGTCAGTCCGAGTCAGCCCTCTCTCAATATATCGGGCATCCGTCAGTCCGGGTCAGCCCTCTCTCAGTATATCGGGCATCCGTCAGTCCGGGTCAGCCCTCTCTCAGTATATCGGGCATCCGTCAGTCCGGGTCAGCCCTCTCTCAGTATATCGGGCATCCGTCAGTCCGGGTCAGCCCTCTCTCAGTATATCGGGCATCCGTCAGTCCGGGTCAGCCCTCTCTCAGTATATCGGGCATCCGTCAGTCCGGGTCAGCCCTCTCTCAATATATCGGGCATCCGTCAGTCCGGGTCTGCCCTCTCTCAAAACCAGAAATATCATAGAAACAAACTATCTCAATGCGCAAATCAGAAGGCAAGATGAATGCGACAAAATAAGTGAAATACATGTAACAATATATCCTGCAGCATGGAATAATAGTATGCGCATATAACATATGCAAGCAATGCGGATAGCATGAATGTGCGGAATCGAACAATCAACGCAAAAGTAAAGAATCTACACCAATCTGTACATGTCATGCAGGGGTGCCATTTGAAATAAAACGAATCAGGGCTTTTGGTAAAACAAGGGCTACGGTGTTTTTAAGAAAGATACATCATTTGAAAATATCCGTATGACCCTTCTGCCTATCTTTGAAATATCCCCGATTCGTTAGTTTGAAATAGGTATGACTCGGTCTAGTCTAATGTCTACTAAGTAATTTAGACAGGAGGGGTATGAAACCACCTAATCTGAGTCAACATATATAGATATGATAGTCGGTGATCTCGCCTCAATAACATATCGTAAGATATCCTCGAGTCATGAGTGCGGATCAATCATCAATATCGGCTCGTACGGTAAATCGTCGTACGACATCCCAATAACTGGGTAGGGGTCAATATCACACTATCTCATCACATATCAGGTATCATTTATCATCAGATCACACAAATCTGGGATACTACTGTAAGTCTAGTACAAATCGACACCATCTATAAAATATGAATGCGGGTAAAGCACATGTCCAAAGGCCCGCTAAAACTATCATATCGCACCTCAAGGGCAGCTATGTCACATCGCCGATCTCACGGCCTCACATCAAATATCATCTCAATCCCGTATATGAACACATAGTCCCATACCCATGTGTAGATATACGCACCATCATATGCACACCATAAATGGAAGCAAGAATGCAAGAATGTGTGTAAGTGTATGTGTAAGTGCAACCACTACTCTAGGGTTCGCACTATACTAACCCAATATATTCTTAAACATCAAAAATACCATTATTACTATCAATGATCCTAAACAACACATAATAAATATACGTGTGTATACGTATTCGTATACATCACTACGGACTGCGGGGGTGCTATACGCCATCCACCCGACTTCTCCCCGTAGATATAAATCTACTCACCTCGCTTCTCGTGTGTCGGTGCCGATGTCGCCATCTTCATCCTCTTTGCCTCAACATCACGCGGGGTACCTACAAGGATATCATAACGCTAAAGCACATGAAAACCACATCGGAAACCAAAATAGCACACGCTACCCGCATAGGTAAAAACCTATCGACCCGCATGTAAACACGTTCAATATCCACCCGTCGTTGACGTCCAAACGCCACCCGACAGGAATGAATCACTAAAAACCAAAATCCATGCTAAAACAAGTCTCAAATCATGCACCAACATAGGAAAAATCATCCCAGATTTCACCCTAGATGGAACCAGTCAAAACTAGACATACCCAGGGTCAAAATTATAGGAAATGGGGCCATGCACGAATTTCGAGGCAAATCCCCTCTGCTCTGGCCGCAAATTGCGGCCAGAATGGGAAAATCGGCGGCCTCGCAAAGGAGTTGGGGGCTAGGGTTTGGGGTGCTGGTTCTATGGTGCCTGAACATCTCACTGTCAACTCAGTTTCATTTTTGGGACCTCGGGGTGATAGCAGATTCCACATAACAGTCCCAGATTTCCTGTTTTCCCCGATATCGATTCCGTAATTCCGTATTCTGTTTTCAAGTTCAGGTTTGGGTTTTAAATTAGCATTACACCAGGGTTTCTAGGGTCTCAACAAGCCTCAATTGCATCTTAGTTTCAGTTTAACCCTAAACCCTAACTTGAATTCTCCAAAATCCACAAAACGACACGATATCGATACTAAACTAGTATGGATGCAATAGAAATGAGATATTACGCTAATAGGTGCAGAAATTACCTCCTTTGGCAACTCAAGAAAATTCTTGAGTTGCTCAAAGTCCTCCAAATCCAATCTTGCTAGGCTCAATGTGAAGCTAGTGAGCTCGGGAACACTTTTTGTGAAGTGGGAATAAGGTTTTGGCTTGGATTTCATTGTGGATCTATGAAGTGAAGGGGAGGGAAATGAGAGGGAGTAGGAGCAGCAGCAGCACTAAAAGAAGAGGGGAGAGAAAATGAGAAGGGAAATGATGGAGGCATGGTTCAAAAAAGTGGGGTTGAATTGTTCCCTCTCTCTCTCATCATCACCTACTCTTTCCTTTTCTTTTCTTTTCTTTTTCTTTTCCCTTTTTCCTTAATCCAAATCCTTCTCACACCAATAGTAGCCCCAAATAACATGAAAGAAAATGCACAAGTGTGATAAAAATGATATGTGCACATTTTTGCACAAAAAGCCAAAAAATCCGATTAGCGGTTTTTAATCGCGATTAGCACTAAATTAGCATATAATTGATCACAAACACTTAAAAATGGCATAATTCCAATAAATACCCCATTTTAGAATTTTCCATAATTTTTCTCAAATTTTTCCTATTTATTTGCATTTAATAATACCAAAATATTAAAATATTCAATAAAATAATATTAAATTATAAAAATTCCCATAATTAATATTTTATCTTTTTGAAAATGTTACAATCTACCCCCCTTAAAGAAATTCGGTCCCCGAATTTAAATTTAAACCCCCAATACTAAGATAATTTCAATAATAATCCAATTTGTCGGGGCTCTGAAAACATCAATACAAGGAGAGTATCATAAAAATGTACTGTTCTACTAGAAATCAATCCCCAAAAAGCATATATAAGAGTATCCTGTGCGTCTGGTTCGCAAGGAATCAAAATCCATATATGTGTCAAACAGGTGTACAAAACAATATCTAGGTGCAACTGGTGTGCACGAAACATCTGTCGTAGGCAACGTGTGTGCCTGACAGTAGAAATCAGGTGCATGTGACATGCACGAAGAATCCCGATTTAGTGCATCTGGCGTGCACCAAAATCGTATATCAAAACACTAAAGGTGCATGAAAACTATGCTGGAAGTATAAATCAATCACTGTATAAGATAGGCGTGAAATCACAATCAATATCTCGAATGTAATAACTATGCGCAAAATATAAATATCCAGTGGGTGCATGAAACAATTATCATTAAACTCAGTCATCAAAACTAAATCATGCAAACAGAACGCCCAAAATACCGAAATCCAAAATGACGGATACGTGATAATCGAATCACAAAATCACAAATCATAATACCGTCGTCGGTAGTTCCTCCTTCAAGGTCGAGAAGGAGTCGGTGCATCCACTGCTAGCAGCGCAGGATATCTACTTGTCTCTTGCTCACGGTCTGGCGTCCTCTGACTCTGGGTCCTTATTTTCTTTGCGGATTTCCGATCTCGCAGTCAATCGGCTCATCGGCCCTGTCAGGTGTGCTAACGGGGACGATTCCGTTATGGCACTTCTCTGGTCACCTCTCGGTCAATCCTCATGACCACTCGTAAGGCAGCATATCACTGGCGTCGGCCTCTGGCTCTCTGAATGCACATCACACATCTGATCCTGGGTACAAACATCATTGCAGCAATGTCCTGGAAGGAATCCTGCTCAAGGTCTCTTCCGATCTTGCCTATGCCGAACTGTACAGAGGCTGGCTCTCCTGCATAATCTCTTCTCGCTTGATAGACATCTGTGTCCTCAGTACAACATTTCTCGGAAACTGGTCGCATCCCAACACCTCTGTAAGCATATCAGGTCTCTAGTCTCGACGGGAAGTAATGACAGCTCGTCAGCGTCTCGCTCGAACCTCTGGTTCCACCTGTCTCTATCGTCGTCCACTATGACGTCACGCCATGCATAACTACGCATTGCACTGTTCTCGGCCACGGTCAATCTGAAGTCTCTCACACGGACTCGAAATCGCGTACTCTGTAGCTTCATCATTCTGTAGAAGATGTCAGGACGAACAGGTCCTCGGGAACACGTCCCAATCATCGGAGGAATACTCAACACTCGTCCGTCCTTGATCAATTCGCAACGCATCTGGTAAGTTCCTTTATCCGAACCTGGTCAACTACCTCGTCGACAATGCCGAACTCTGGCCTGCTGGGTGTGCGCAATATGACCACTCCTGGTCTAGGTCTTCTCGTATCGTATTCCAGAAAGGTCCTATCAAGGTTTCTCTATCAATTCTCATTCCTGCCGAATTGCTCGGAAGTCATCATCCATTGCTGAAGCAATTTCTTATACCGGAATGGCTGCATACTTATCGCGCTTCTTTCTGGAAGATATATCCATATACAATACCTCTCGGTGCGTATCACATCTCTGATGTCAGCGGAGTGGAACGTCATCTCATCGAAATCTCTCGCGAACTCTTTTCTTCACTCTGCTTCAATGTCGACTGATTTCAGACTCGTCTCATCGTGGCTGCATGGACTGTGCTCCAACGGCTATCCTCGTATCTGGAGTATCCCAAGCAAGGCATCCCATCACATGATGTCCGAATGATGTCGAATCATCTGATCGACTCGTCAGAACCTCATAATCCCCCAAGAGATCAACATCATGGGTACAGTTTAATAGTATCGAGTACATGCCACAGCGTCGGTGGTCCAGCCGTAGAAGGGCAAACCCAAGCCTCACTAATGGCGCCGAGGAACTGCCGCCAACCCTAAGGTTCAAAGGCTTTCACACGGTCATTAAGTCGAGTTAGGGTTTCATTCTTCTAGAGGGTCCATAGAATCACCTGCATGTCTTTCCGTATACTTTAAACTTGGAAAATGGGCTCCTGACACTCGATCGTCTCTATCGACTCTCAACGAATTTGCGTGAAGTCGCCTCTAGCTGGAAACAATCTATCTGATGACCTCGTATCGGTAAACGGACGAACCAAATGTCCTAGTCATTCATCCTCAGGTGACTAGCGACTCGCTATCATCTCTCTAAGTATATGCTCAAGCTGCAGTAGCTCCAACCATCTGGGCAATATCTCGTCATTTGCAGCATCAACTGGCTCATTCGCCTGCACGCCGAACAGCGCCTCAATCCTCCAGGAAAGGCAACACATTGGCGGTCATCTCTGAATCGGTCTGCTCTAGATCTGAGTAAGACTCTCCACACTGGAAATCTTCAACTTAACTGGGCCCGCTCCGGCGCATAAATCGGACGAATCACCTTCGTCTCTCAAATCGGGTAGACAAGCTATCATCTGTCTCATATCTGCCTGGAAGCTCCAACAATCTCAGCTCGTAAGCTCCGGAAGCGACATCCTGTCAATCTCAGCAACAGCTGGTCCATCTGTCTGCACGGTAGGCGACATCATAATCTCTGGGGTATGCTGTACATCAACAGTCCTCTCTCAACTGGCAGCTCTAACAATGGCCCGATCATCCGGTGCAGAACCAAGCACTCGCCTCCACTAGAGGTCACAATCATCAATACTAACTCGAGACGTTCCCGTGTCACCAGAAAACACAATGGTCAGCCCTCGTACCAGACGAGCTCGCACTGACCGTGGCCCTAGCAGCAGCCCAAACTGCGTTCAAACATGGCGACAGGAACCTCAATCGAATATCGACGAGAACAGATCACTGGCAAGAAAGAGAACAACAGATCCGGAGTGGATACATGATCATAGGAAGGAACAGCATCAATGAAGGTATGATCATGAAACTAATAGAATCGGGGATCTCAAATGGATGTATAATCATGGATATAAGGAGAATCACTGATCTCAAAAATATGTACATCCTAAGGTTCCTTAAGCGGAGTGGCGTGTCGTAAGTATGCCGCAGAACATACCAACGGTACGTCACTCTACTTTAGTCACCTATTCCATCAACCAAGGGTCATCCTATACGACGAAAGTTCGGGTCTAATACCCCCTCGACCAAGTCTAAGTTCCGTAAGGTCAAGCCTAAGTTCCGTATATATATAAACGCCCTAGGCTCCACATAGTCAAACTTAGACTCGAACCAAGGTCAACCTAGCACTCTGATACCAACTTTGTCACGACCCGAAAGAGCCCGTGACTGGCCCTTGAACCATATGAAGCCTATATGACTCCATCTGATCCAAGTAAGCCAAAAGCACAGAAATCTAAAACCAATTTTAAGCATAGGTAAAGAAACTGGTTTTTAAAAAAAAAAGAAGAAAACATGTTTGAAATCAAGGTTTTTAAATAACTAAGCCGAATATGCATTTTAAAAACAGTAAAGTCTTTTCTAAAAATCTCGGCAGAGTTTCTTTTGTAAAACTGGCCCCGAATGGGGTACAATAAGAATAACAAAATATGCAATGATAAAAGGCATCCCCAAGCGGGAGCTAGCTCTTCGTCAATTGACGGCCACAACCACACAAGCAATAATAATATACAACGCCGAATGGCGAGGATCAAACTCAAAAGAAAGCTCCAAAAGCAAGAAAACCACGATACTACTAAACGCGACTCTATGGTCGAATAATACAACTCCAATGTCTAAGTCTGAAACAATATACAAGTTTTGGTTGATGGAAATTCTAGATACAATAAATAATACATGAACAATGGCGGTTCTGATACAGAAGAACCCACCAACCAACGCAAGTCACCCATATGGAAGCAGTGTGCCAGAAATGCCGCTATGGAATCTGTACGGCAAACCTGCAAGAACTGGGGCACAACGGGGGTGAGTTGCCAACTCGTGAATAGAAAATATCTATAAGAAGGAAATCGAATGCATGACCCATCCTAGGTCAATACGATCAGATATATATAAACCTCAATATGAATAAAGCTGAAGCATGCTAAACTGGCAATGTAATCTCTATACATGAGTGTAGTGCCAAGTGCTCGTGCTAGTGCCTCAGGTAATAGCATGTCATGAATATGAGGTATGATCAATGAAATCAATCTGCATGTACGTGGATCCCGTCCACTCGTCATCCAATGACAAAACCATCGTGCATGTAAATATCATCAGCATATGCATGGAAAATATGAGGATATAACCAAAAGCATGGAACCAAAGTGCCTAGCATCGACACTCGAAAACATCATGAAAACCTGTGCCTAGCATCGGCACGTAAATCCTCACATACCGGGCATCCGTCAGTCCGAGTCAGCCCTCTCTCAATATATCAGGCATCCGTCAGTCTGGGTCAGCTCTTTCTCAGTATATCGGGCATCCGTCAGTCCGGGTCAGCCCTCTCTTAGTATAACGGGCATCCGTCAGTCCGGGTCAGCCTTCTCTCAGTATACCGGGCATCCGTCAGTCCGGGTCAGCCCTCTCTCAGTATATCGGGCATCCGTCAGTCCGGGTCAGCCCTCTCTCAGTATATCGGGCATCCGTCAGTCCGGGTCAGCCCTCTCTCAATATATCGGGCATCCGTCAGTCCGGGTCAGCCCTCTCTCAAAACCAGAAATATCATAGAAACAAACTATCTCAATGCGCAAATCAGAAGGCAAGATGAATGCGACAATATAAGTGAAATGCATGTAACAATATATCCTGCAGCATGGAATAATAGTATGCGCATATAACATATGCAAGCAATGCGAATAGCATGAATGTGCGGAATCGAACAATCAACGCAAAAGTAAAGAATCTACACCAATCTGTACATGTCATGTAGGGGTGCCATTTGAAATAAGACGAATCAGGGCTTTTGGTAAAACAAGGGCTACGGTGTTTTTAAGAAAGATACATCATTTGAAAATATCCGTATGACCCTTCTGCCTATCTTTGAAATATCCCCGATTCGTTAGTTTGAAATAGGTATGACTCGGTCTAGTCTAATGTCTACTAAGTAATCTAGACAGGAGGGGTATGAAACCACCTAATCTGAGTCAACATATATAGATATGATAGTTGGTGATCTCGCCTCAATAACATATCGTAAGATATCCTCGAGTCATGAGTGCGGATCAATCATCAATATCGGCTCGTACGGTAAATCGTCGTACGGCATCCCAATAACTGGGTAGGGGTCAATACCACACTATCTCATCACATATCAGGTATCATTTATCATCAGATCACACAAATCTGGGATACTACTGTAAGTCTAGTACAAATCGACACCATCTATAAAATATGAATGCGGGTAAAGCACATGTCCAAAGGCCCGCTAAAACTATCATATCGCACCTCAAGGGCAGCTATGTCACATCGCCGATCTCACGGCCTCACATCAAATATCATCTCAATCCCGTATATGAACACATAATCCCATACCCATGTGTAGATATACGCACCATCATATGCACACCATAAATGGAAGCAAGAATGCAAGAATGTGTGTAAGTGTATGTGTAAGTGCAACCACTACTCTAGGGTTCGCACTATACTAACCCAATATATTCTTAAACATCAAAAATACCATTATTACTATCAATGATCCTAAACAACACATAATAAATATACGTGTGTATACGTATTCGTATACATCACTACGGACTGCGGGGGTGCTATACGCCATCCACCCGATTTCTCCCCGTAGATATAAATCTACTCACCTCGCTTCTCGTGTGTCGGTGCCGATGTCGCCATCTTCATCCTCTTTGCCTCAACATCACGCGGGGTACCTACAAGGATATCATAACGCTAAAGCACATGAAAACCACATCGGAAACCAAAATAGCACACGCTACCCGCATAGGTAAAAACCTATCGACCCGCATGTAAACACGTTTAATATCCACCCGTCGTTGACGTCCAAACGCCACCCGACAGGAATGAATCACTAAAAACCAAAATCTATGCTAAAACAAGTCTCAAATCATGCACCAACATAGGAAAAATCATCCCAGATTTCACCCTAGATGGAACCAGACAAAACTAGACATACCCAGGGTCAAAATTATAGGAAATGGGGCCATGCACGAATTTCGAGGCAAATCCCCTCTGCTCTGGCCGCAAATTGCGGCCAGAATGGGAAAATCGGCGGCCTCGCAAAGGAGTTGGGGGCTAGGGTTTGGGGTGTTGGTTCTATGGTGCCTGAACATCTCACTGTCAACTCAGTTTCATTTTTGGGACCTCGGGGTGATAGCAGATTCCACATAATGGTCCCAGATTTCCTGTTTTCCCCGATATCGATTCCGTAATTCCGTATTCTGTTTTCAAGTTCAGGTTTGGGTTTTAAATTAGCATTACACCAGGGTTTCTAGGGTCTCAACAAGCCTCAATTGCATCTTAGTTTCAGTTTAACCCTAAACCCTAACTTGAATTCTCCAAAATCCACAAAACGACACGATATCGATACTAAACTAGTATGGATGCAATAGAAATGAGATATTACGCTAATAGGTGCAGAAATTACCTCCTTTGGCAACTCAAGAAAATTCTTGAGTTGCTCAAAGTCCTCCAAATCCAATCTTGCTAGGCTCAATATGAAGCTAGTGAGCTCGGGAACACTTTTTGTGAAGTGGGAATAAGGTTTTGGCTTGGATTTTATTGTGGATCTATGAAGTGAAGGGGAGGGAAATGAGAGGGAGCAGGAGCAGCAGCAGCTCTAAAAGAAGAGGGGAGAGAAAATGAGTAGGGAAATGATGGAGGCATGGTTCAAAAAGGTGGGGTTGACTTGTTCTCTCTCTCTCTCATCATCACCTACTCTTTCCTTTTCTTTTCTTTTTCTTTTCCCTTTTTCCTTAATCCAAATCCTTCTCACACCAATAGTAGCCCCAAATAACATGAAAGAAAATGCACAAGTGTGATAAAAATGATATGTGCACATTTTTGCACAAAAAGCCAAAAAATCCGATTAGCGGTTTTTAATCGCGATTAGCACTAAATTAGCATATAATTGATCACAAACACTTAAAAATGGCATAATTCCAATAAATACCCCATTTTAGAATTTTCCATAATTTTTCTCAAATTTTTCCTATTTATTTGCATTTAATAATACCAAAATATTAAAATATTCAATAAAATAATATTAAATTATAAAAATTCCCAAAATTAATATTTTATCTTTTTGAAATTGTTACAGATTTCCTAGAAGCTATCTTGTGTATGAGATTCATCGAAAGGACAAGGATAAGATGAGGAAACCCTAATTCTTCGCAAGATCCTTAATTCTCGATAAATCGTCATCGATCTAGCATCAATTCGTTAATGGATAAGAAAAGGTAATTGCTAATCTTCTTCACATCTATAGATCTAATCGACTCCTACGAGCTTCACTTCAATTCTTGAAACTCAAATCGATTGGAATTCTATCACTTCTTGATTCTTGATTTTTAATGCTTTCTTGATTCTTGATTAGATCTAGTTGATTCTTGAAATTCATTGATATAAATCTTGAATCGTTTTCTTTTCTTTTCTATTAAATTTTCAATTCAAACAAAACAAATACGAACGAATCTCATAATCCCTGTGGACGATCCGCACTTACTAACGCGCTACATTCGACACCGTTATTGATTGCGGTCAAAATAATTCTTTGATTGTGATTTCTATTCATTTTCTAAACCGACACACAAAGAAACGATCAAGCAATACGCATATGAATACCGCGTCTGGTGCGCACGAAAATCAAAATCCATATATGTGCCATACATGCACACAGAAACAACATCAAGGTGCAACGGGTGTGCACGAAGCATCTGTCATTGGCAACGTGTGTCCCTGACCGCAAAATCATGTGCATTTGACATGCACGAAGAATCTCGATTTAGTGCATCTGGTGTGCACCAAAATCGCATCTCAAAACATGCGCTCAACATGCGCGAAAATCCAAATCAGGTGTATCCATCATGCACGAAATCAGGAAATCCAATATTGAGCGCCGAACATGCGAAAAATCCAATCAGGTGCATAAGGTGCACAAAATAAATATCGAGTATCACCATCGAAATCGAAGTCCAGTGCATCTTGGTGCACAAAATGCGTATCACTGCACTGCAAGCATATGTGAACTATACTGAGTGCAAAAACCAAATCGTGTGCGTATATATGCACGAAATCAACTCAGCTGTATGAAACCCATAAAATCATAAACATGTGAAACCAAGGCACGAAAACGATATCAAGTGCAACAACTGTGCAAGATCGTAAATACTCAGTAGGTGCAACCATGGTGCATGAAAACAAATATCATGAAACTCAATCATCAAAATCAGTCATGCGAATAGATCGTCCAAAATACCGAAATCAAGTATGGCGGAATAGTCCCGCTCAAGCACATTCTCCATGAATCTCTGGCCAACTGTCGTGGTCACTCATAGCATGTCTCGTCGACGATCCTGAACCCTGGCCTGCTGGTGTGCGTAACATGACCACTCCTGGGTCCAAGTCTTCTCGTAATTTATTCCAGAAAGGTCCTTTCAAGGTCTCTCCCAAATCTTGTCTCTGCCGAACTGTCCGGAATTCATCGTCCCTTACTATATCTTTTTCTGTTCCGGAATGGCTGCATACTCATCGCGACCCCTTCTGGAAGGTATATCCAAGTACAATGCCTCGGCATGCGTATCGCATCTCTGATGTCGGCGGAGTGGAACGTCATCTCATCAAGATCCGGTACGAACCTCTTACTCCACTTTTCTCTAATGTCGACTGCTTCGGACTCGTCTCATCGTGGCTGCATGGACTGAGCTCCAACGGCTATTCTCGTATCCGGAGTCTCCTAAGAAGGCATATCACCACCTAGCATCCGAATGAAGTCGAACCATCCGATCGATTCTTCAAAACCTCATAATCTCCCAAGAGCTCAACATCTTGGGTACAGTTTAATAGTATCGAGTACATACCACAACATCGGTGGTCCAGCCGTAGAAGGGCAAACCAAGCCTCACTAATGGCACCGCGGAACTGCCGCAAACCCTAAGGTTCAAAAGCTTTCACACGGTCATTATGTCGAGTTAGGGTTTCATTCTTCTAGAGGGTCCATAGAATTGCCTGCATGTCTTTCCGAATACTTTAAACTTGAAATAATAGGTTTCTGACATTCGATCGTCTCTGTCGACTCTCAACGTATCCGCATGAAGTCGTCTCTAGCTGGAATCAATCTATCTGATGACCTCACATCGGGGTAGGCGAACGAACCACATGTCCTAGTCATTCATCCTCGGTGACTAGCGACCTTCTATCATCTCTTAGTACAAATCGTACTGCAATAGCTCCAACCTATGGGGCGATACCTCGTCGTTCGCAGCAATAACTGGCTCACTTGTCTGCACGCTGAACAGTGCCTCAATCATCATGAATAAGCAATACATCACGGTCATCAAAATATGGCTGGCCTCTATCAGTGGCCCAATCCTCTGGTGCTGATTTGTACGTCCGAGTAATCTCATACAACGATCCATCAAACGCTCGTGGCGCAAAAACACCATAAAAAGACGCATCTCTGCAATCGTGTGTCGCCGAAATTACACCCTGGTCAGTCCTCGTTCGTGACGAGCTCGTGCTGACCGCAACTCTAGCCGTAGCTCTCCCTGCCCGTAATCGTGGCAGCAAAACCATAACGGGTACCGATGAGGCTAGATCATGAAGGAATATAATACTGAGCAAAGAAATGTACATCCTAAGGCTTCTTAAGTGGAGTAGCATATCGTAAATATGCCGCGGAACATACGTACGGTACGTCACTCTACTCAAGCTACCTACTCCATCAACCAAGGGTCATCCTACGCTCCGAAGGTAAACCTAACGCTCTGATACCAACTTTGTCACGACCCGAAAGTATGGAACATGACCGGCACTTAAACTACGAAACGTCTCGAGGCGTACGTAATCTAAGTAAGCTGAAAAACCAGAAATCCAAACCAAGAAAAGTAGTAGGGTGAAGGAAAAACCAATTTAAATCAAATAGTTTGCAACATACGCCGAAATATGCATTTTAAAAACACAAGTCTTTTCTAAAAATTTCGGCAGAGTTTCCTTTGTAAAAACTGACCCCAAACGGGTACAAAACCTGATAAAGAATATATAATGAATAAAGGCATCCCCAAGCGGGAGCTAGCTCTTCGTCAATCGGCGGTCAGAACCACACAAGAAATATAATATACAACGCCGAAAGGCGAGGATCACAACAGAAAAGGATACTCAAAACAGCAAGAAATCCATAGAAATACAATTCGCGACTCTAAGGTCGAAAGAATAAACATCACTGGTCTCTATCTGAAATAAATACATGTTTGGTTGATGGAATTTACTAGATACAACTGAATAATAATATCCAAGATATAATGATGGTCACGATACAAGTGAACCCACCTACTAGCAAATCACCCGGAAAAGGAAGTAGTGCCAGCAAAACCGTAATGAAACCTGTACGGCAAAACCTGCAAGAAACTGTGGCACAACGGGGGTAAGTTGCCAACTCGTGAGTAGAAAACATCTACGAGCAGAAATCGCATGAACAACGCAATCCTAGGTCATACGATCAGTATATACATATAATCCTCAAATATGACAAGTCTGGAGCATGAAATGATGGCAAGGGTAAATATCAAACCCAAGTGTAATCTTATGTGCTCTTGTCAGTGCCTCAGGTAGCAATATATCATATGGATGAGGTATGAATGCATGAAAAAAGAATACATGTAAATGAAGAAACTGCTTTCATAACTTAGTGAGATTTCTGTATTTTTAAAACGAGGTATCATAAATGAAATCAGCAATAACAGTGTCTAGCATCGACACAAAACATAAATCCCAATGTCTCAAAAATCTCAGGCTCCGGCTATCCGGACTGGCCTTTATCATCAAATCTCAGTACCTCGATATCTCAAAATCTCAGTATCAATCTCACTATCTAGGGCGCCGTCAGTCCAGACCGGCCCCTACCATCAATCTCAAGACCACGACGGTATCCTCCGGATATCCAACGCGTCGGGTAAAATCACCGGTAGGTAGTCTTCCCCTGCCAGGCTCAACGCCATCATCTGCGACCTTCTCGCCCTGGGGTACCTTACCGGGTCCACCATGTACCCAAAACGGTTCATCCAACTCCTCGAATCGGGTCTCGAAATCCATCAGCAAACTCATGGTGGACGACTCATACATCATGGGAAAACCGCACTTTTTATTTAAAAAGAGAGAGAGAAAGAAGAAGTTTATTTATGTTTTTGCGGTTTTCCCCCAAATTCAAGAAATCTCATGAAAATCCGAATCCATATCATCAATAGTACGTAAACAATGAATATAGGCATAATAATCCATGAATGCGGCATAACAGTGAATAACAATATGCATGAAGTAGCAAATAATAACTGCAATGTCTAAACTGGTATATAAGGCAAGTACACTAATATCATGTCGAAGTTATTGGCTAACAAGCTATGTCAATGTAATAGTATATTCTAAAATGTACGTGACATGGCAATTACCGATGATGATGTGTGTGAGCCGGCAGTAAGTGTACATGGTACATACGCATCATCAGTAATGGTGCTGGTGTCCTAACAGCATGATATCAGTAATGGAATATGGAATTACAATATAAGTATGCGATACGGAGCGAACAGCAATAATGTGCGGGAGTTGAATACTAAACGCAATGATAACTAATCTGAATCTAATAAAATATGAGTTCTACAGTGGTGCCATTTGAAATAACATGAATCGCGGTGTTTTGAAAATAAGGGCTACGGTGTTTTTAAGAAAAGATAAGTCCTTTGAAATATCCGTAGAATCCCTTGAACTGTCTTTTAAAATACCCGCGATCCGTTAGTTTTTGAAATAGGTAGGAATCTAATCTAGTCTGACAACTACACTAAGCTATACGGCTGAACTAACAAGCTGAATGAAGGGTAAGGAAAACGCCTAACATCTGAGTTGATACATACATATATAGTCGGTGATCCCGCCTCAATAATATCACATCCGATACCATATCTATAATCAAACATTCCCAAGTCAAGAGTGCGAATCTATCATCAATATATAGCTCGTACGTAAATCCGTTGTACGGCATCCCAAATCTGGATACGGGTCAATATCACATTCATCACACTATTCATCTGGTATCCTCTTTATCAAAGATCATAATCCGGAGTACTGACCTACGTCTAGTACAATACTAATATCATCAATATAATCATGATCTGACTACCGATCGACAGTCTCGTACAAACCGATATCATCAGCACATATCATCATAAAGAAGGATACATCGCTCAATGCGACCCATTATAATTATCTTAACATATCTTATCTCATGTCTCGTTCACAGGTCAACTATTGTATGTAAATCACTATTCACATGGTATCGTCGTCCAAAGATCCGCTATAACATCAGGACGTATCTCAAGTACGAATCCTGCCATATCACCGATCTCACGGCCTCAAATCATGTCTCATCGACTCATCTCAAATCCCACTACTATCCTCAAATCCAGTACATGAACACATAGTCCAATACCCATGTGAACACATAAATATATTCCAATATACGCACATGTGAAAGAAAGAATGTATGCAAGTATGTGTGCGCGTGTGGTTGGGGATGCAACCACTACTCTAGGGTTTCGCAACTAACACTAAACCAATCCAAGAACACCAAATCCATCTTTATCATCAATAATCTCAAACAATAAATAATCAATATATGTGTGTATACGCATTCGTAAACATCACCACGAACTGCAGGGGTGCTATACGCCATACACCCGACTTTTCCCCGTAGATATAAATCTACTCACCTGGCTTCTCGCTTGCCGAAGTCGATGACGCCATGCTCCGTCGCCTCAGAATCCATGTGAAGGTACCTACAATGATCAACCATAGCAATGCGTATGAAAATCAAGGCGGAAAACCGATACGGCGCACGGTGCGCTCATAGGTTAAAACCTATGGCCTACACATGCAAAAACAATCAAACAACCCCTGTTGTCGATGTACAAACATCCAACAACCAAATACAAATCTAAATATCAAGAATTAACATTTCAAAATACGGAAACATAGACAAAAACCACACTAAACTGCTCCCAGATTTTGACTCAGGTCAAATTTAGCCAAGCAAACAAGTCCAGGGTGATGTATATGATGTATTTGAGCTACTGAACCAACCTCGACACCCCATGTCACCATGTGGCCGGCCACATCATCAAAAAAAACCGGCCTCCACTGGTCCCCCCACTCAGGTTGGGTCCGTCTCGTCAAGGTGGCCCCCTAATACCCTAATTTGGCCCCTAGAGTTGTTTGTTTATCTCGTTTTGGTCCCGGTTCACTCCAGATTTTCCTGCACCCTCAAAGTCGTCACAAACCGACATGAAAAGTTTCGTAATTCCGTATTTTTAGGTTTCAGGTTTTGTTTATGTGTTTGGTCTGGGTTTAAAACATTGTAGGGGCTTAAGGTCACCAAACACACTCAAGTTCACCACCCTTCTCGATCTAAACCTTAACCCTCTCTAGGTTTTTCTAAAGTTCGCCAAACTTCACCAAATCGATACCAAACTCTAAAAGAGGCTTAAACACAAGAAATACTACACTAATTGTGAATGATATACCTCAGTTAGCATCCAGAATCCTCCACAGCGCCAAAATGAAAGCTTTCTTGGTCCAATGTGTTGCTTGAGAGCTTGTGTACAATTTTTGTGAAGTGGGGATAGGGTTTTGAGGTGTTTTTGGATGTGTTTTGAGGAGTTGAATAGGGGAGGGAGGTGAAGAGCAGGAGCAGCAGCAGCAATAAAGGAAGAGGGAGAGAAATGAGTGAAGGAATGAAGGAAAATGGCTAAGTCAACACCCTCACCTATTCTTTCTCACCCATACCTCAATATTATATCCTTTTCCCCTTTCTTTTCTTTTCTTTTCCAATTTCATTAACCCAAATCCTTCTCACACCAATAGTAAACCCAAAGTAACATGGTAGAAATGCACAAGTGTAAAACAAAAATGATATGTGCATGTTTTGCACAAAAATGCTAAAAAACCGATTTGCGATTTTTAATCGCGATCGGCACTAAATTAGCATATAATCAATCATAAAAATGGCATAATTCCATAAAATACCCTATTTTAGAAATTTCCATAATTTGTTTCCCATTTATCTGTATTTAATTATACCGAAATATTAAAATATTCATTAAAATAATTTTAAATTATAAAAATTCCCAAAAATAATATTTTACTTTTTTGAAATGTTACAGGGTGATAAAGGATCTCACAATCATAATCCTTCACAAGCTCCATCAAACGGCGCTGTCTCAAATTCAAATCCCGCTGCTGGAAGATTACTTCAAGCTCCTGTGGTCCGTGAAAATCTGACACGACTCTCCGTACAAGTAGTGTCTCCAAATCTTAAGCGTAAAGACCACCGCGGCCATCTCAAGATCATGAGTGGGATAATTCTGCTCGTGCTTCTTCAACTGCCGGGAAGCATAAGCAATAACTCTATCATGCTGCATCAATACACAACCGAGCCCCACTCGAGAAGCATCACAGTAAACGACAAAGTCGCCCGATCGAGAAGGCAAATATAAAACTGGTGCAGTTGTCAACCGAGTCTTCAACTGCTGAAAACTCAGCTCGCATGCCTCAGTCCAAAGAAAAGGAACCCCCTTCCTGGTCCGTCCGGTCAGCGGTGCAGCGATACTGGAGAAGTCTTGCACAAAACGGCGGCAATAACCGGCTAAGCCCAAAAAGCTACGGACCTCTGTCACTGATACAGGTCTGGGCTAAAGCTGTACGGCCTCGATCTTTCTCGGGTCTATACGAATACCGTCTCCTGTAACTACATGACCAAGGAAGTCAACACTATCAAGCCAAAAGGCACACTTCGAGAATTTAGCAAACAACTGGTGCTCTCTCAATGTCTGCAAAGCAATCCTCAAGTGCTGCTCATACTTCTCTCGACTCTTGGAATAAACCAGAATGTCATCAATAAACACAATAATAAACTGGTCGTGGAACGGCCTGAAAAACCAGTTGATCAAATCCATGAATGTTGCTGGGGCATTGGTGAGTCCGAACGACATCACCAAAAACTCATAATGCCCGTAGCGCGTACGAAAAGCAGTCTTCGGAATGTCATCATTCCGAACCCCCAACTGATGATAACCTGATCTCGAATCAATTTTTGAAAAATGTCCCGCACCCTGGAGCTGATCAAACAAATCATCAATGCGAGGTAAAGGATACCTATTCCGCACTGTAACTCGATTCAATTGACGATAATCAATGCACAATCTCAAACTGTCGTCCTTCTTCTTGACGAACAGAACATGAGCTCCCCAAGGCGAAACACTCAGACGTACAAGTCCCCTATCAAGCAACTCTTGCAGCTGATCCTTAAGCTCTTTAAGCTTCGCCGGGGCCATCCGGTAAGGCGGTATAGAAATAGGCCCCGTGCCGGAGATCAAATCAATGCAAAACTAAATCTTACGCTCTGGCGGCAATCCAGGTAACACATTGGGAAATACGTCGAGAAACTCTCGCACGATAGGAACCCGGTGCAACGAATCTACTGTGGCTCCTATATCACGAATGAAAGCTAAGAATCCCCGACATCCTCTCCTCAAAAGCCAACAAGCGTAAAAGGCTGAAATCAAACTGTGAGGGGCGCCACCACGGTCCTCCTACACAATAAGAATTGACTCGCCGGGAAAACAAAACCTGACTGTCTTCTCGCGGCAGTTCACGGACATGTAGCAAGTAGCTAACTAGTCCATGCCCAGGAGAACGTTGAAGTCTAACATCTCAAGAAGGACCAAGTCGACGAACGAATCTCTATCTCCAATATGGACGGCACACGATCGAAAAACGTGTCGCGCAATAAACGACTCGCCAACAGGAGTAGTCACAACAAGCGGCTGATCTAGCAAACACGACTCTCGGCACGAAGTGTGTAAAAACATACAAGTGCGTAGATCCCAGATCAAACAAAACGTGTGCATCGAAGGAACATACTGAAAGAGTACCTGAAACCACTGCATTGGACGCATGCACGGCATGATGAGTCAAAGCAAATACTCGTGCCTGCCCTTTACCGGCAACTGGCTGTCCTCCGCCTCTGCCACCCCATCCTCTCTGAGCAAAACCTCCGCGATCATGACCTCATTGAGCAAAAGTCTTGTTGGATATAGTGCCCTCAAAGTCAATTATTAGATCAGAGGCACGTGATTGCAATGATTGAGGGGAGGACCTATGCCGGTAGGACAGTCTTACTCAAGATGATAGTATGCTATCTGGTTTATCTGTATCATCGTGTATATGCTTTAGGTGATCTTACAGATTACTATTACACGTTGATAGAGCCGTTAGGATTCTTGCTTGAATACCAGCAGTATGATGGCGATCATATACGTGAGAGTTGGGTAGTCTATAATCACATCCTTAAAAGGTCCCTAGTCGAGGGAGTTTCGAGACTGGGCATCGATACTCCATTAGTAGACTAGTGTATACAGTCGAGACCCAGATGAAGGGCGGTGGCCGGTCTCACTAGCCATTGGTGTCAGTTGGTTCACCTAAGATGTATACAGGTGCTCATTGGGTTATAAGTACACCAGACAGAACTCGCCGGGAACCTGCTAATTGGTATTATACCTGACGTCAGATAGCAGTTCCCTGGTGACATGTGTACAGGTTAGTTCAACGACCTGAGATCGTCATTTGTCTTATGTGGGTTCCCACTGTACTTTGATTACTACCGTACCACGACTCAAAGGAGTCGTGCAAACTGGTTTTAGTTGGGTACAGTCCCGAGCCACATGGAGGCAGTGAGCGGATCGGCAGGGGTTTCGTCTCTCTCGGTATTGGGGGTGAGATCGCGCTGTGTCTAGGAGAGCCATTACACGAAGTCCTTGGCCAAGGCAGGAGATTTACTGGTAGGTATTCCAGTAGTATCTCAGGGTGTTCTGGGCTACACTCCGACACGACTTGTACCGCTTTTGGGGTCTGACTTTTACCGACCCCCTAGGCCCGACATGCGATACTCATAGACGAATGGACCGGACTGTACGGATATTATCACTGACAGGCTCAGTAGGGTGTCAGGATGAGTTCGCTCATTGACCTCCTTTTTTGTCAATACCTGGTAGCCCGTTACGTACAGCTAGTACCACTGACGTGCTATTGGTTAAATCCACAGCCAGTGTATTGACGAGTCTTTAGAGTCCCACACAGACAGTTTCTCAAGTTTCAGGCGAAACGTTGTATAGGTCGTATGGTATTATGGCAGGGTTAGATCATATACGTGCAGTCGTGCACGGATCATGATCGGATAGATCATACTAGTGGGCTTTGGTTTAAGCCGGATCCTAGTATTAGATTTGTTGGATTACTTTAGTCTCATTGTATTCGCATTCAGTCGGAATGCGGATGCAGGTATGTATAAACAGGTGAGGGGTATCCTTGTGATCCGTCACGAGTTTACTTTAGTAGATGCCATTCTTTTTTTATTGTTGCAAAAATTTGGATTAATGTTTGCAAATGGAATTTGTGAGCTCAAAGTCATGATTAGGAGCATTAATTGTGACACATGCACAAGTGATGACTCATGGTCTCTTTATTTGTGCATATGTCACATTTTGGATTGATTTAGGTGTTGAAATGATAAGACGAGAGAGAGAGGGCAGCCATATGGCTTGAGGTTGCTCTTGTGTTGATAATTATCTATCTCACTCTCATTATCATTCCAACACAAAAAGAAAAAGAAAGCTCTTCTTCTTCCTCTTCTTTCTTGAGCTCACTATCTCCATTAATGGCATCCACTTCAACCTCCATCCAACACTCTCATGCGTTGAGAATCAATGGATGCTTGAGACAAAATTATCACACACATTCTCTACATCGCCTTGGACATGTCGGCTGGCAAACTTCATGTTCGAGTTGCTTCGGATGAAGCGGGAGCCCATAAAAGGACTCATTGATGTGGTGCCCTTCCGACGAGGAGACCGGAGATCGGAGATACCGCGAGGAGATTGGGATGGTGGCCAAAGACCGAAGGACAAGGATCGATCGTTATAACCTCTCTCACTTCTTAGTAGTTAGCTAGTTTAGCGTTAATGATTCGATCCGGGTGAAAGACTACGATAGCGTCGGTTTCCTAAAAGGTTTTTGTTTCCGCTTTTGGCCTCGGATCGACAGCCGGGGCACTACCGTAGACTTACATGGTATCAGAGCCACGCCATTAACCTTTATTAGCTTGTTCTAACATGTTTAAAATATAGATTGATCAAAATTTCCGAAACCGCATTTCATTTTTCTGAGTTTCTGTCGAAATTTTTTTGTGGTCGAAAAATTATTTTGGGTATGTCAGAAAATCAGGCGCTTTTTTAAGACCTCTGTAGAAATTTGGTAGCGTGAGTCCACAGTAACGTCGTGGAACCGCGGCAATAACCACGTTTTGGCCGTGGTTTCGCCGCAGTTGTGTGGGTTCAGTGCACCATTTTTCTTGTGCTCGTCTTTTGTGTCGAATTGCAGTTTCTGGAATATTTTGTTTTGGCCCAGATTATTTTGAGTGCTGGAATTGTACTTGGGGCCCACTTCGGGAAGTTTTGTCGATCGGAATTTTAAATGCGTTAGTTCGCAGTACTTACATTACTATCGGTGACCGTGAATATCATTCGAACGGTAAATCATGTCTAATTGCTATAGCTCTTTTAGACGGATTTGCGAACGTGACATTCACGTTGATGTTCTGTGTTGTGTTGTGATGTTGCGGATTGTCGTGGTGGATAGCTTGGTGCAATGTTAGTACAGTTTAGTATTATTTGTACATTTGATATTGAAGGGCGAGTGTACGACATGTGGACTACCGTCACTGCCTGTTTGTATATTATTTTTTTGGGGCACGACCAAGTTGAGGTCGATGTACCCATTGTACATATATTATTTTCTGTACTAGGATTACCCCACGGTGGGGTGCACGGATAGCCGAGTTCTAGAGGGCAACGAGCCCGCATCTCAAGGCTTTGAGACGGAGGGGGCTTTACTCTAGAATTGGCGGGCTATTCGCCGCACTCATAGGGGGTATAGGTTGACCCAAGGAGGGGTGCTCAAGTTATCGGATTCCGTGAAGTGCTGGGTGGTCCATTCATTTTGTTGAAGGGGGCTGCCTCGCTTCAGGTTTTGGCGGGTAACTTGTCGTGCCCATAGGGTCTAGGAATTCATTGCATAGGCTATCCACACGACCAGGGGAACGTCGGGTTTCAGTTGCGTCTCAAAGGAAACCCGGGGATCCCAGATTATCTGTATTGTTCTGTGATGCTTATTACATTTCTGTGATGTTGCATTTATCACGCCTGGAGCGATTATTATATATTTATATATATACTAGTAGATGTTGTATATGTTTTACATCCACGCTAGTCTAGTCCCCGCTCTGTCGTTAGTTAAGTAACCTAACGGGTGATGACGGGACCCAGTGGCGAATGCGGATTGCATATACGTACATCGTATTTTCGTTCTTTATTGGTGTGATTAATTGATGGGACTGCATTGATTAAGATCAATACAAGGAAAAAAAACCTATTCGATGTTGTTGGAACAATTTTCAAAAAGCTGTTATTACAAGGACGTTCACTTTTGTTTTGCACAGTGGTATTCGGTTATGAATATCCTGCACCTCATTCGACGAGGCAAGGGCCGAGATCCCTTCATCGGGAGTGGCCCCTTGGACAGAGGTTTGCGTCAGGGTAATAACTTCACTATAGTAGATTACTTTTTGCTTTGCGTCACGGTATTCAGTATGGAATATCCTGCAACTTATTCGATGAGGAAAGAGCCGAGATCCCTTCACCGGGAGTGACCTCTTTAGCAAAAGTTTTCGCTACTATATATTTGTAAAACCAGTCGGTTCCTTCAACGATATCAAGTTCATTACGTTAAAGGTTTTTTCGCCAAAAACCAGACGTAGCCCTCCGTCATTTCAGATTAGTATTACTTAGTATTCATGCTGCGTTTGTTGACTCCGTCAAGGCGTAGTGTACGGTAGCTGAGTGGTGCTTGTTTGTAGCATGGATATGCGATTGGTTAGGACAGTCGTACGGCCTTGTTGACTCCGTCAAGGGCTCATGCGGGTGGGTTTATTGCAATCAAGATAACGACGGGTTGAACTTGACTAGGACTTTTTGATTTGTTGACTCCGTCAAGGTCACTTGGGTCCTAGGGGTAAAAATCACATCGGGAGTTTCTAAAGAAACTGAAACTTGCCAGGCATGCGCATACCTTCTGGAGTGTGATAACGTGAGTGGATTCTATCACGTAATCATGCGATGATAGTTGGATCCCGATTCCCACTGATGTGTTTGTTTACTCCTCGGGTGATCCCGGCTAATTCTTCTTTCAGGTTTGGAGGAGAATTTGAGGTTACAGTGGGAGGTTTCCTGATTTGATAAATTGATAACCATTCTGATCTAGGTTCGAGTGCATGCAGAGTGTTTCTTTTCTCTCTCTCTTTGGCAGCGACCATGGCCTGACCCTAGACTATGACTCAGTGACCAAGTTAACCGAACCTTCTTAAAACACTGGCTTTTGGATTGTCTGAGTTGCATACCTCATTGTCACTCCTGCTTTTACCCTTTTTCTCTAGAACATTTCGTATCACTACGAACGTCCACTTCCATTGGATAAAACCATCGTATGGTTATATACGAACTCGAAGGAACTTGTTCCAGATTCGAGTATGGTTTCCGGTTCTGGAGAAAATGAATAGGACTATTCAGTTGTCTTTTCCTTTTACCTTCTTTCAGGTTGCGAGTGCTCCTTGGATTAGGACGGTACACCAATTATGCTAATTGGATAGTCTTCTTCCAAACCATAGGCAGGTGCCGAACGGTGTGGAATGAAGAAAACCAATTAGCCTAACGATGGTGTACAGAAGGTAATAAGTTAAGAAAAATAAAGGGATTAGAAAGAGGGCAAAGTAAATTACGACTGCTATTCACGACCAAACCAAGTATTTCATCGTCACTCCTACTTCACCTTTGTATTTCTCCATAATGGCCCGTATCATTATGAAGATCCACAGTTATTTGGATAATCCATCGTATGGTTATATACGAACTCGAAGGAACTTTTTCCAGTTTGGGGATAGATTCTGGTTCAGGAGAAATAGGAATAAAGTTTATTCAGTTGTCTTTTATCTTTACCTTCTCTCACGTTGCGAGTGGTCCTAGGATAGGAGAGTACACCCATTATGCTTATTGGATAGTCTTCTTCCAAACCATAGGCTGGTGCCGAACGGTAGGGAAGGAAGAAAACCATTTGGCCTAAAGGTGGTGTACAGAAGGTAATGACTAAAGACATATAAAGGGATTTGGAGAGATGGCAAAGAAATATACGGTTACAGTTGTGAGTCTGATAATGGAAGAGGCATTACTAGGAATACCCGGATACCCCTTCGAAATATTTACATGTTTCAGTTTCACTGTGTATTGTTAAAAGAAAACTGATTTCCCAATTAGATCCTTGCTCCAGGGTATGTATTTACCAGGTATGATTATCACATCTGTATGGTTTTACAGATGATGAGTGGGAGTAAGTTGTTGGGATTAGGTGATCATCCTCATTATATCGGGATTTGTTGTAATTGGTGATATTTGAGGAAATCACCTGGGTTTTTACCGGACGGTAAATATTTGGTTTTGAATATCCGTTGTTATGCACCAATTTCAAATTGATATATCTGTACGTTTATTTTTATAAAGTGAGATATAACTTTTTGAAATTATGTCCATGACATTTACGTATATCAGTTGATGGTTAGGTAAGGAGCATTCAACAGCGGTGTAATTCTTCATAACCATAGTAAAGTTTTCAACCTACGACGCACAGGGTTTGAGTTATTCAACTCAGCGGACTTATACAAAGTAATGTATATTGTCCAGTGTCTATTAGGACAGAGGGGTTGGTCCTCGTACTATATTCTGTTTACTTATGACTTCTCTAGTTTTTAGACAAGTGTTTCATAGAAACACAAGGTCCAAATTTTGAGAAGTTATAGGTATAAGAATAAGGTAGAGAACCAGGTGTTGCAACTATTTGGATTCTTCAAGGTGATCGAAGATGTAGATACTTGTATTCGGTATTCAGTTGATAGTAATGGTTTTGAGAAAATTATTTCTCTTTCAGGTTACTCATATCTGGATGCATTCCTAAGTTGAGTAACGCAGATCGGCCTCCTTCCATTTAGTTTACATGCACTCGAGACAGCTGCATGATTTGAATCTGGTTCCAATTAAATCAGTGCATCCGTTTCTATATTGGATATAGAACGGTTCATATCTTAATGATGTTAAGGTACGGGCAGTTGTCCGGCTTATGCTTAAAACCAGACTCTAGGTAACTCAAGGCACGTTTCTGTAATGGCTATTTGTGGGTTGACCCGGGCTATGACGAGGGTTGACTTTCTACCATCTGGAAGATCAATAATAACATTTTTCTAGACTCGCCACAGTTTTGATAAAAATGGAATTTTTTCACAAAACAGTAGTGGGAGTATGGTAGAACTGGAAGTGATTCCAGAACCACAAATGATTACTAAAAATTTGATAAGAACCTAAAGATTCAATCAGGTTTGACATTCCATTGGCCACTCCGCAGATATGGTGGGTAACCTCAGGCACTCGAGAGGTACTTCGGTATGCTCAAAGACGGTAACAGGGAGGTTCTTGTTTACCCAGACTTGATACTACTGTTGTTCCAGGCTATGAGACCCAGCAGGAGGATGAGTATAGCGTCGTTCTGAACTGGCTTTAGAAGTGCACGTGTATATTATTCTGCCTGAGGGTTGTCGTAGTCAGTGGGAGCAGCGGAAGCATAGTGGACAAATAGCTTATGTCTATTTATAGACTAAAGCAGATATAGCGGAGATAGATCATCTATTTCTGATGTAACAGTCATAGGTTTGACTTCATCAGAATAGGGGATGGATCTGTTAAGAAGGTAGTAGGGTGTGATGTCCTGGTATTTGGATGACATACACAGAGTAGGAAGTGAAATGCCTATACTACGATCGGTTATACTTTGGTTGTCATACAGTGGTTTCTCCACATAGGATATGAATATTATATCAGACATTCTGGTTACTAGATCTATGGTTTTAGATCAAGATTTGGGTAGTTTTCCAATCTGGGTACTTAGACAACATTCTAAAGGTGTTTTAGAATGGACGACTCCTGGCACGGTAGTATACCTGCAGGTGATGGAGTCACCCTCTCTAAAGGTGTCTTACAGACTAAAAGGGAGAGGGATGCGCATGATTGGCATATCACTTGCTTAGGCAATTGAGTCAATCATGAGATGTCAAGTACCACACCAGATGTTGTTTTTGCACTAGATACAATAAGTTGATATTAATCCAATCCTGGAAAAACATTCGGAAGGAGTTTTAGAACATAAGTAGATGTTCTAGGGATGTGATAACAACAGCCTCTTTTGGGAGACGGTTATCATTCCAGGCTTCCAAGGTGGCCAGGATGACATAGTGACTGTCAGAGTTATAGTTTTCCCTCTGAC
The DNA here is from genome assembly GCA_030015575.1 of Agapanthus africanus. NCBI lineage: Eukaryota > Viridiplantae > Streptophyta > Magnoliopsida > Asparagales > Amaryllidaceae > Agapanthus > Agapanthus africanus. Next base: position 110,126,156 of record JASDDO010000004.1, on the reverse strand, counting down.
GAGGGGCAGTAGTTTGGACAGGTGATCCAAGCGGACACTGAGGGAGGCATGACGTAGGATACTGATTAAATTCAGTTGACGATACAGTCTAAGAAGTTTGGATTTGGAGTTCATTTATGAACTAGTCCTATCAGATATCCAGACATATTCTAAGACAGGTATTGCTCATTTCGGGAGATGGTTTTCTCCGCGAACTTGAGATAAAGAGAGACATAGAAAGAAACATCAGGGCGGATCCACTCACTGAGGCTATTCCTCGTACGCAATAGTTTCACAAACGGGCTTTGTGAGACTGATCAGTAGAGGAGTTGGGTGTTCGGTATCACACGGGCTCTGAGTATGCGGCATCGCAATAATTAGCCTTGAGTGCAAGTGGGAGATTGTAGGATATAGTGGCCTCAAAGTCAATTATTGGATTGCAGGCACGTGATTGCAATGATTGAGGGGGGGACCTATGCCGGTAGGACATGCTTACTCAAGATGATAGTATTCTATCTGGTTTATCTGTATCATCGTGTACATGCTTTAGGTGATCTTACAAATTATTATTACACGTTGATAGAGCCCTTAGGATTCTTTCTTGAATACCAGAAGTATGATGGCGATCATATACGTGAGAGTTGGGTAGTCTATAAGCACATCCTTCAAAGGTCCCTAGTCGAGGGAGTTTCGAGACTGAGCATCGATACTCCATTAGTATACTAGTGTATACAGTCGAGACCCCGACGAGGGGCGGTGTACGGTCTCACAAGCCATTGGTGTCAGTTGGTTCACCTAAGATGTATACAGGTGCTCATTAGGTTATGAGTACACCGGACAGGACTCGCCGGGAACCTGCTAGTTGGTATTATACCTGACGTCAAATATCAGTTCCCTGGTGACATGTGTACAGGTTAGTTCATCGACCTGAAATTATCATTTGTCTCGTGTGAGTTCCCACTGTACTTTGATTACTACCCTACCATGGCTCAAAGGAGTCGTGCAAACAGGTTTTAGTTGGGTACAGTCCCGAGTCACATGGAGGCAGTGAGCGGATCGGCAGGGGTTTCGTCTCTCCCGGTATTGGGGGTGAGATCGCGCTTTGTCTAGGAGAGCCATTACACGAAGTCCTTGGCCACGGCAGGAGATTTACTGGTAGGTATTCCAGTAGTATCTCAGGGTGTTCTGGGCTACACTCCGACACGACTTGTACCGCTTTTGGGGGTCTGACTTTTACCAACCCCCTAGGCCCGACATGCGGTACTCATAGACGAACGGACTGGACTGTACGGATATTTTCACTGACAGGCTCAGTAGGGTGTCAGGATGAGTTCGCTCATTGACCTCCCTTTTTGTCAATACCTGGTAGCCCGTTACGTACAGCTAGTAGCACTAACGTGCTAGTGGTTAAATCCACAGCCAGTGTATTGACGAGTCTTTAGAGTCCCCCACAGACAGTTTCTCAAGTTTCGGGCAAAACGTTGTAGAGGCCGTATGGTATTATGGCAAGGTTCGATCATATACGTGCAGTCGTGCACGGATCATGATCGGACAGATCATACTAGTGGGCTTTGGTTTAAGTCGGATCCTAGTATTAGAATTGTTGGATTACTTTAGTCCCATTGCATTCGCATTCAGTCGGAATGTGGATGCAGGTATGTATATACAGGTAAGGGGTATCCATGTGATCTGTCATGAGTTTACTTTAGCAGATGCCATTCTCTTTTTATTGTTGCAAACATTTGGATTAATGTTTGCAAATGGAAATTTTGAGCTCAAAGTCATGATTAGGAGCATTAATTGTGACACATGCACAAGTGATGACTCATGGTCTCTTTATTTGTGCATATGTCACATTTTGGATTGATTTAGGTGTTAAAATGATAAGAGGAGAGAAAGAGGGCAGCCATATGGCTTGAGGTTGCTCTTGTGTTGATAATTATCTCACTCACTCTCATTATCATTCCAACACAAAAAGAAAAAGAAAGCTCTTCTTCTTCCTCTTCCATCTTGAGCTCACTATCTCCATTAATGGCATCCACTTCAACCCCCATCCATACACTCTCATGCATTGAGAATCAATGGATGCTTGAGACAAAGTTATCACACACATTCTCTACATCGCCTTGGACATGTCGGATGGAAAACTTCATCTTCGAGTTGCTTCGGATGAAGCGGGAGCCCGTAAAAGGACTTATTGATGTGGTGCCCTTCCGACGAGGAGACCGGAGATCGGAGATGCCGCGAGGAGCTTGGGATGGTGGCCAAAGACTGAAGGACACGGATCGATCGGTATAGCCACTCTCACTTCTTAGTAGTTAGCTAGTTTTGTTGGTTATAGTGCCCTCAAAGTCAATTATTGGATCGCGGGTACGTGATTGCAATGATTGAGGAGGACCTATACCGGTAGGACAGTCTTACTCGAGATGATAGTATGCTATCTGGTTTGCCTTTATCTGTCGTGTATAGGTTCAGGTGACTAATCACTATTACACGTTGATAGAGCCCTTAGGATCTTGCTTTACTACCAACAGTATGATGGCGATCATAAACATGAGAGTTGGGTAGTCCATAAGCACATCCTTAAAAGTCGTCCCTAGTCGTGGGAGTTTCGAGACAGGGCATCGATACTCCGGAATAGACTAGTGTATACAGTCCAGACCCCGACGAGGGGCGGTGGCGGGTCTCACAAGCTACTGGTATCAGTTGGATCACCTAAGATGTATACAGGTGCTTATTGGGTTATGAGTACACCGGACAGGACTCGCCGGGAACCTGCTAGTTGGTATTTATACCTATCATCAGATAGGAGTTCCCTGGTGACATGTGTACAGGTTAGTTCATCGACCTGAGGTCGTCATTTGTCTCGTGTGAGTTCCTACTATGCTTTGGTTTCTACCCTACCACGGCTCAAAGGAGTCGTGCAAATAGGTCTTTTTTTGGTACAGTCCCGAGCCACAAGGAGGCAAGTGAGCGGATCGGCAGGGGATTCGTCTCTCCCGGTATTGGGGGTGAGATCGCGCTGTGTCTAGGAGAGCCATTACACAAAGCCCTCGGCCGAGGCAGGAGATTTACTGGTAGGTACTCCAGTAGTATCTCAGGGTGTTCTGGGCTACACTCCGACACGACTTATACCGCTATTGGGGGTCTGACGTTACCAGCCCCCTTGACCCATTATACGATACTCATAGACGAACGGACCGGACTGTGTTGGAGATAGTGCCCTCAGAGTCAATTATTGGATCACACGCACGTGATTGCAATGATTGAGAGAGGACCTATACCGTTAGAACAGTCTTACTCAAGATGATAGTATGCTATCTGGTTTATCTTTATCATCGTGTACTGCTTTAGGTGACCATACAGGTCACTATTGCGCGTTGATAGAGCCCTTAGGATTCTTGCTTGACGGCCATCAGTATAATGGCGATCATATACATGGGAGCTGGGGTCTATAAGCACATACTTAAAAGGTCCCTAGTCGTGGGAGTTTTCGAGACAGGGCATCGATACTCCAGAGTAGACTAGTGTATACAGTCAAGACCCCGACAAGGGGCGGTGGCCGGTCTTACAAGCCACTGGTGTCAGTTGGTTCACCTATGATGCATACAGGTGCTCATTGGGTTATGAGTACACCGGACAGGACTCGCCGGGAACTTGCTAGTTGGTCTTATACCCGACGTCAGATAGCAGTTCCCTGGTGACATGTGTACAGGTTAGTTCATCGACCTGAGATTGTCATTTGTCTCGTATGAGTTCCCACTGTACTTTGATTACTACCCTACCACGGCTCAAAGGAGTCATGCAAACAGGTTTTAGTTAGGTACAGTCCCGAGCCATATGGAGGCAGTGAGCGTATCTGCAGGGGTTCGTCTCTCCCGGTATTGGGGGTGAGGTCGCGCCGTGTTTAGGAGAGCCATTACACGAAGTCCTTGGCCAAGGCAGGAGATTTATTGGTAGGTATTCCAGTAGTATCTCATGGTGTTCTGGGCTACACTCCGATACGACTTGTACCGCTTTTGGGGGTCCGACTTTTACCAACCCCCTAGGCCCTCAATGCGATGCTCATAGACGAACGTACCGGACTGTACGAATATTGTCACTGATAGGCTCAGTAGGGTGTCAGGATGAGTTCGCTCATCGACATACCTTTTGGTCAATACCTGGTAGCCCGTTACGTATGGCGAATACCTCTGACGTGCTAGTGGTTAAATCCACAACCAAAGTATTGACGAGTCTTTAGAGTCCCCCACAGACCGTTTCTCAAGTTTCGAGCGAAACGCTGTAGAGGCCGTATGGAGATATGGCAGGGTTCGATCATATACGTGCGATATTGCACGGATCATGATCGGACGAATAATACTAGCGGGCTTTGGTTTAAGCCGGATCCTAGTATTATACAGTGTAGATTTTGTCTCATTGCATTTGTATTCGGTCGGAATACAAATGCGGGTATGTATATACAGTCGCGGGGTTTTCCTGTAATTTATTACGGGATCAGTTTTTTGAAGTTGCCAGTTTGCATTCCGTTTCGGCCATTTTCCTTTGTATCTTTCTTTGGCTGAAAATTGGTGTGGAGGGGTTTATTTGCAAATGTGCAAATTAGCAATTTGGAGGGTTGTTTTTGTAAGTAATTGTTTCATGATGATTCTACCATACTTTGACTTCCCTTGTTCATCATGACTTGACTTTTTGGAGATGGGAACATGATGGGTTATGATTAGGTAATGGGTGTGATTTTTTTATGATTATAATCATTCCCTTTTCCTTGCATTATTGATCCACTTTCTCTCTCTCTCACTCTCCTTAGATGAGGCCGGCCACTATTGTGGTGAGGAGAGATTTTTCATTTTTTTGTGTGAGGATTTTTGGTTCATTCCATTGAAAAAGAAAAATCCTCAAGCTCATTCCACATTCTTATTTTTCCTCCACATCAAAATGGCAACTACAAAGAACCCCTTGAGACATAGAGTTCTATACTTAGCCTACAACATTCTTGGACACGTTATCTCGCCAACTTCGTGCCTGAGTTGCCTCGGTCCAGAGGTGGGAGCCCGTAAAAGAACCCGGCGATGTGGTGCCCTTCCGACGAGGAGATGAAGACCGGAGATTCCGTAGGGAGATCGGGACGACGACGAGAAGACCGAAGGACACGGATTGCTTGGTATATCTCTCTACCCCATCTTCTAGTTTGCTAGGATTAGGTTAATGGCCCGATCCGGGTTTTTAAATTCCGTGGTAGCGCCGGTTCTAGTTTATAGAAAAGTTTTATATTCCACATTTTGGCCTCGGAAAGATGGCCGGGGCGCTGCCGTGCACTTACATTGGTATCAGAGCCACGCTATTAACCTAGTCTAGCTTGCTCTAGTGTGTTTAAAACTTCGATCAAACAAATATCCCAAAACCGCGATTTCATGTGCATCCGTTTTCTGTCGAATTTTTTTTGGCTCGAAATTTTTTTTGAGTGTTACAGAAATTCATGCAGGCGTTTTTAAGCATTCAGAAAAATTCGATGCAGTGATTCCTCTGTTGGACCGCGGAACCGCGGCCAAAACCCTGTTATGGCCGCGGTTTCGCGGCGGGAAAATGTAATCAATGCACCAAATTTTTACAGTGGGCTTCTGAGTTAAAATTGGGGTTTTTAGAATATTCTGTTTGGGCCCAGATTTTCTTTGAGTGCTACAGTTGTGCTTGGGGCCCACTTCGGGAATTTTTGTCGATCGAAAATTTTAAACATGTTCGTTCACAGTATTTACATTATATCTGCGACCGTGAATGTCATTTGATCGGTAAATCTTGTCTAACTGCTATAGCCCTTTTAGACGGATTTGCGAACGTGACATTCACGTTGATGTTCTGTGTTGTGCTGTGAGGTTGCGGATTTGTCGTGGTGGATAGCCTGGATGCAATGGTAGTACAGTTTGGTTGTATATGTACATTTGATATTGTGGGGCGAGCGTCCGACATGTGGACTGCTGTTACTGCCTGTTTGTATATTATTCTTTTGGGGCACGACCGGGCTGAGGTCAATGTACCCGTTGTATATATTTTACTTTCTGTGCTAGGATTACCCCGAGGAGGGGTGCATGGGTAGCCGGGTTCTAGAGGGCAACGGGCCCGCATCTCATGGCATTGAGATGGAGGGGGCTTCACTCTAGAATTGGCGGGCTATTCGCCGCACTCGTAGGGGGTACAGATTGACCCAAGGAGGGGTGCTCAAGTTACCAGATTCCGTGAAGTGCTTAGTGGTCCATTCACGTTGTTGAAGGGGGCTGCCTCGCTTCAGGTTTTGGCAGGTAACTTGCCGCGCCTATAGGGGTCTAGGATTTCATTGCATAGGCTATCCACACGACCATGAGAACGTCGGGTTTCAGTAGCGGCTCTATGAAACCCGGGGATTCCAGACATCTGTATTGTTCTGTGATGCTTATTACATTTCTGTGATGTTGCATTTTATCACGCCTTGAGCGAATATTATATATTGATATATATACTAGTAGATGTTGTATATGTTTTGCATCCGCGCTAGTCCAGTCCCCGCTCTATCGTTAGTTAAGTAACCTAACGGGTAATGACGGGACCCGATGGCGAATGCGGATGGCAAATACGTACTATTAGTGTATATGCCCTAGGGGCCATTATTGTATCATACTTGTATGTATATTACTTAATGGAAGCTTGGGATATTCACAGTTGTATATACAGTCTTGCTAAAAATGGTAGTATGCTACTTGGTTTATGTCTACTTTAATATGTGCATATGTTTCTTGTAACGTATCACTTATACATATTAGTAGAGCCCATAGGATCTTTGCTTGATTACCAGCGTTGTGTTGGCAGTCACACTAGTGGGGGCTGGGTAGTCTATAAGTAACATCCTATACTTGTCCCTAGTCGTAGGATTATCGAGACTGGGCATCGATACTCCAGAGTAGACTAGTGTGTGCGCTTCTCATCCCAGTTGGGGAGATGGTCTGTCCCACAGCCATCAGTACGTCGTACTGGAGATAGTATACAGGTGCTCGTTATGTTACGAGTACACGGGACAGGACTCGCAGGGGAACTGTTAGTTGGTATTATACCAATCGTCAGTTAACAGTTCCCAGGTGACATTAGTACAGCATAGTCCGCAGACTTGACACTGCTACTTCGCCTCGAGTGTGTCCCACTGTTCTTACATTGCTACCCTACCACGGTTCAAAGGAGTCGTGCAAACAGGTAGCAGTTGGGTGCAGTCCCGAGCACTTGGAGGCAGTGGCGGTTAGACAGGATTCATCTCTCCCGGTATTGGGAGTTGATATCGCGCTGTGTCAGAGAGCCATTACACAAAGTCCCTGGCCAGGGCAAGCGAGATTTAATGGTAGGTTCCAGTAGTTTCTCAGGGTGTAATAGGCTACGCTCCGACACGACTTATACCGCTATTAGGGGACTGACGCTTGCCGCCCCTAGGCTAGATATGAGATAGTCTTAGACGAACAGACCGGACTGTACGGAGATTGTCACATCAGGCTCAGTAGGAGTTCGGATGGGTTTCCTCATCGGCCTTCTTATCGACATCTACCTGTGGACCGTTACGTACAGCTAGTGCCGCTTGCGGTCTGTGGTTAAACCCACTGCCAGCGTAGTGTCGAGTCTTTAGAGTCCCACACAGAGAGTTTCCCTGCTCCAGGCGAAACGATATAGAGGTCGTATGGTTTTACGACAAGGGTTCGGACGCATACGTGTGTTTACGCACGTACGGCGTTCGGACAGTTTTTACTAGTCGGCTTTGGTTTAAGCCAGATTCTAGTATCAGGTTATAGGATTTATACAGTCTAAAGTTTTTCCGTGTTTTCACGGATAGTAGGGGCGTTCTCGTAATTTGTCGGGAAGCTTCTAGATGGATGATGACATGAGGGGTTAGGTGGCATTAGCATTTAATGAATTTGTGACTCACTTAGATGAACCATTCAAGTGTGTTAATGAAGCATTTATTGCTTAATGACTCACTTGATGATTCATTGCATATATTTAATGAAGCATGATGATAATGCATTTTAATTTATTCTTTTTGATTTTCTTATGCTTCATAATAGATTAGAAGTGAGAAGCTTTTTCATTGATAACTAATGCTCACCTTCTCTCTTCTCTAGCTCTCTTTTGAAACCCTAATCCTCCCCTCTCATGTGTTGAGATCAAGGATTAGCTAGACTAATACATCCATAACCTCACTCTATATCCCCTAGGTAGCTTAGATTAGCACTTTGAGCAACCTAGTTATTTCAAGTTAGAGATCAAGCTTGGCGTAGGAGCTCTCGGGTGGATCGTCTTTGACTCGAGGAGGCCGTTGAGGTGCCGATGTTCCAAGGAGCCTACGAGGAGTGGAGGACAGCGATGAAGACCCGAAGGACAAGTAACGTGAGGTATAACTTCGAATCCGAGTAGTTAAACCTCTCGTAGTTTGCTAGTAACGGTTTAGATACGATTCATGCGCTCAAGTCCGTGTTACGAAACTTTGATAATCGTTTTTCATATATTCCGCCTCCCCGCAAGTTCGTGGGGTGCGTGACATGGACTTACACGTACATCATTATTTTCGTTCTTTATTGGTGTGATCAATTGATGTGACTTCGTTGATTCGGATCAATGCAAGCTAAACAAACCTATTCTGATGTTGTTGGAACATTTTTCAAAAAGCTGTTATTGCAAGGACGTTCTCTTTTGTTTTGCACAGTGGTATTCAGTTGGAATATCCTGCACCTCAGTCGACGAGACAAGGGCCGATATCCCTTCACTAGGAGTGACCCCTTGGACAGAAGTTTGCGTCAGGGTAATAACTTCACTATAGCCGATTGCCTTTTGCTTTGCATCGTGGTATTCAGTTGGAATATCCAGCACCTCATTCTACGGGGAAAGAGTCGAGATCCCTTCACCGGGAGTGACCTCTTTAGCAATGGTTTTCGCCACTATATTTTTATAAAAGCTATCCAGTTGCTTCAACGATATCAAGTTCATTAGGTTTAAGGTTTTCGCCAAAAACCGTTCGTAGCCCTCCGTCGTTTCAATTAAATGTTCGGTAGTATTCAAGCTATGTATTTTGACCTACGCCAAGGCATAGTGATTGGTAGCTACCGGATATTTATCTGTTGCATAGATAGATGTGTTAGTTTGGGAAAGTCGTACTACTATTTTGGCCTACGTCAAGGGTATGTACGGGTGGGTTCAAATCAACCTGGACAATGACGGGTAGAACTTGACATGTGACTTATGATATTTTGGCCTACGTCAAGGTCACAAGAGCATGGGGCAAAAATCACATCAGGAGTTTCTAAAGAAACTGAAACTTTCCAGATATGCGCATACCTTCTGGAGTGTGATAACGTGAGTGGATTCCATCACGTTATCATGCGATGATAGTTGGATCCCGATTCCCACTGATGAGTTGGTTTACTCTTCGGGTGATCCCGACTAATTCTTCTTTCAGGTTTGGAGGAGAATTTGACATTACAGTGGGAGGTTTTCTGATTAGATAAATTGGTAACCATTCTGATCTAGGTAAGAGTGCACGCTGAGTGTTTCTTTTCTCTCTCTCTTTGGCAGCGACCATGGCCCGACCCTTGACTATGACTCAGTGACCAAGTTGACCAAACCTTCTTATAAGACTGGCTTTTGGATTGTCTGAGTTGCATACCTCATTGCCACTCCTACTTTTACCCTTTTCTCCAGGACACCCCGTATTACTACGAACATCCACTTCCATTGGATAAAACCATCGTATGGTTATATACGAACTCGAAGGAACTTATTCGAGGATGGTTTCTGGTACTGGAGAAAACGAATAAGACTATTCAGTTGTCTTTTCCTTTTACCTTCTCTCAGGTTGCGACTGATCCTTGGATTAGGGCAGTACACCCATTACGCAAATTGGATAGTCTTCTTCCAAACCATAGGCAGGTGTCGACCGGTAGGGAATGAAGAAAACCAATTAGCCTAACGATGGTGTACAGAAGGTATTAAGTAAAGACAAATAAAAGGATTAGAAGGAGGGCAAAGTAAATTGCGACTGCTATTCACGACCAAGCAAGTATTTCATTACCACTCCCACTTCATCTTTGTATTTCTCCAGGACACTCCGTATCACTACGAAGATCCACAGTTATTTGGATACTCCATCGTATGGTTATATACAAACTCGAAAGGAACTTGTTCCAGTTCGGGGATGGATTCTGGTTCAGGAGAAATAGGAATAAGCTTTATTCGGTTGTCTTTTATCTTCACCTTATCTCGCATTGCGAGTGCTCCTAGGATTAGGATAGTACACCCATTATGCTTATTGGATAGTCTTCATCCAAACCATAGGCTGGTGCCGAACGGTAGGGAAGGAAGAAAACCATTTATCCTAAGAGGGTGTACAGAAGGTAATGACTAAAGACATATGAAGGGTTGTGGAGATGTGGCATAGAATATACGGTTACAGTTGTGAATCTGGATAACAGAAGAGGCATTACTAGGAATACCAGGATACCCCTTCGAAACATTTCAATGTTTCAGTTTCACTGTGTATTGTTAAAAGAAAAATGATTTCCCAATTAGACACTTGCTCCAGGGTATGTATTTACCAGATATAATTCTCACATCTGTATGGTTTTACAGATGATGAGTGGGAGTAAGTTATTGGGAATTAGGTGATCATCCTCATTATATCGGAATTCGTTGTAATTGGTGATATTTGAGGAAATCATCTGGGTAGTTTGTCGGACGGCAAATATTTGGTTTTGAATATCCTCTGTTATGCACCAATTTAAAATTGATATATCTGTATGTCTATTTTTATATAGAGTGAGATATACCTTTTTGAAATTATGTCAATGACATTTACCTATATCAGTGGATGGTTAGGTAAGGAGCATTAAACAGCGGTGTAATTCTTCTTAACCATAAGTACAGTTTTCAACCTACGACACACAGGGAATGAGTCATTAGACTCAAGGGACTTATACAGAGTATTGTATGTTGTCCAGTATCCATAAGGACAGAAGGGTTGGTACTCGTACTACATTCTGTTTACTTATGACTTCTCTATTTCTTAGACACGTGTTTCGTAGAAACACAGGGTCTGAGTTTTGAGAAGTTATAGGTATGTTAAAAAAGTAGAGAACCAGGTGTTGCAAGTATCGGGATTCTTCAAGGTGATCGAAGATGTAGATACTTGTGTATGGTATTCAGTTGATAGTAATGGGTTAATGAGAACTTGCTTCCCTTTCAGGTTACTCATAATTGGAAGCACTCCTAAGTTGAGTAATGCTGATCGGCCTCTCTCCATTTAGTTGACATGCACTCAAGACAGCTGCATAATTTGAATCTGGTTCCAATTAAATCAGTGCCTCTGTTTCTATATTGGATATAGAACAGTTCATATCTTAACGATGTTAAGGTACGGGGAGTTTTCCGACTTATGCTTAAAACCAGACTCTGGATAACTCAAGGCATGTTTCTGTAATGGCTGTTTGTGGGTTGACCCAGGCTATGACGAGGGTTGACTTTCTACCATCTGGAAGATCAATAGTGATATTGTTCTAGACTCGCCATAGTTTTAATAAAAATGGAATTTTTTTTCAGAAAACAGTAGTGGGAGTATAGTAGAACTGGAAGCGATTCCAGAACATCAAACGATTACTGAAAATTTTATAAGAACCTAAAGATTCAATCTGATTTGACATTCCATTGGCCACTCCGCAGATATGGTGGGTAACCTCAGGCACTCGAGAGGTACTTCGGTATGCTCAAAGACGGTGACAGGGAGGTTCTTGTTTACCCAGACTTGCCATTGCTGTTGTTCCAGACTGTGAGACCCAGCAGGAGGATGAGTATAGCGTCGTTCTAAACTAGCTTTAGAAGTGTACGTCTATATGACTCTGCCAGAGGGTTGTCGTAGTCAGTGGGAGGAGCGGAAGCATAGTGGACAAGTGGATTATGTCTATTTATAGACTAAAGCAGATATAGCGGAGATACATCATCTATTTCTGACGTGACAGTCATAGGTTTGACTTCATCAGAATATGGGATGGATCTGTTAAGAAGGTAGTAGCGTGTGATGTCCTGGTATTTGGATGACATACAAAAAGTAGGAAGTGAAATTCCTTTACTACGGTCGGTTATACTTTGGTCGTCACACAGTGGTTTCTCCACAAAGGAAATGGATTTCATATCAGACATTCTGGTTACTGGATCTATGGTTTTAGATCTAGATTTGGGTAGTTTCCCAATCAGGGTACTTAGACAGTATTCTAGAGGTGCTTTAGAATGGACGACACCTGGCATGGTGGTGTACCTGCAGGTGATGGAGTCACCCTCTCTAAAGGTGTCTTACAGACTAAAGGGGAGAGGGATGTGCATGATTGGCAGATCACTTGCTTAGGCAATTGAGTCAATCATGAGATGTCAAGTACCACACCAGATGTTTTTGCACAAGCTGCAATAAGTTGATATTGATCCTATCATGGAGAAACGATCGAAAGCAGTTTTAGAACATAAGTGGATGTTCTAGGGATATGATAACGAAATCCTCATTCGGGAGACAGTTATCATTCCAGGCTTCCAAGGTGATATGGACGGCAGAGTGACTGTCAGAGTTATAGTTTTCCCTCTGACGAGGGGCAGTACTATGGACAGGTGGTCCTGGCGGAAACTGAGGGAGGCATGGCGTAGGATACTGATTAAGTTCAGTTGACGATACAGTCTAAGAAGTTTGGATTTGGAGTTCATTTATGAAGTATGCCCCATCAGATATCCAGACACATTCTAAGACAGGTATTGCTCATTTCGGGAGATGGGTTTCTCCGCGAACTTGAGATAAAGATAGACATAGAAAGAAACATTCGAGCGGATCCACTCACTGAGGCTATTCCTCGAACGCATTAGTTTCGCAAATAGTTTTTGTGAGACTGATTAGTAGAGGAGTTAGGTGTTCGGTATCACACGGGCTGTGAGTATGCGACATCGCAATAATTAGCCTTGAGTGCAAGTGGGAGATTGATGGAGATAGTGCTTTCAGAGTCAATTATTAGATCACAGGCACGTGATTGCAATGATTGAGAGAGGACCTATACCGTTAGAACAGTCTTACTCAAGATGATAGTATGCTATCTGGTTTATCTTTATCATCGTGTACTGCTTTAGGTGACCTTACAGGTCACTATTGCGCGTTGATAGAGCCCTTAGGATTCTTGCTTGACGGCCAACAGTATGATGGAGATCATATACGTGGGAGCTGGGGTCTATTAGCACATCCTTAAAAGGTCCCTAGTCGTAGGAGTTTTCGAGACAGGGCATCGATACTCCAGGGTAGACTAATGAATACAGTCGAGACCCCGATGAATGGCGGTGGCCGGTCTCACATGCCACTGGTGTCAGTTGGTTCACCTAATATGTATACAGGTGCTCATTGGGTTATGAGTACACCGGACAGGACTCGCCGGGAATATGCTAGTTGGTCTTATACCTGACGTCAGATAGCAGTTCCCTGGTGACATGTGTACAGGTTCGTTCATCGACCTGAGATCGTCATTTGTCTCGTGTGAGTTCCCACTGTACTTTGATTACTACCCTACCATGGCTCAAAGGAGTCGTACAAACAGGTTTTAGTTGGGTACAGTCCCGAGCCACACGGAGGCAGCGAGCGGATCTGCAGGGGTTCGTCTTTCCCGGTATTGGGGGTGAGGTCGCGTTGTGTCTAGGAGAGCCATTACACGAAGTCCTTGGCCAAGGCAGGAGATTTACTCGTAGGTATTCCAGTTGTATCTCAGGGTGTTCTGGGCTACACTCCGACATGACTTGTACCGCTTTTGGGGGTCTGACTTTTACCAACCCTCTAGGCCCGCCATGCGATGCTCATAGACGAACGGACCGGACTGTATGGATATTGTCACTGACAGGATCAGTAGCGTGTTAGGATGAGTTCGCTCATCGACGTACCTTTTGGTCAATACCTGGTAGCACGTTACGTATGGCTAATACCTCTGACGTGCTAGTGGTTAAATCCATAACCAAAGTATTGACGAGTCTTTAGAGTCCCACACAGACCGTTTCTCAAGTTTCGGGCGAAACGCTGTAGAGGCCATATGGAGATATGGCAGGGTTCGATCATATACATGCGGTATTGCACGGATCATGATCCGACGGATAATACTAGCGGGCTTTGGTTTAAGCCAGATCCTAGTATTATACTGTGTAGATTTTGTCTCATTGCATTTGTATTCGGTCGGAATACAAATGCGGGTATGTATATACCGTCGCGGGGTTTTCCTGTAATTTATTAAAGGATCAGTTTTTTGAAGTTGCGAGTTTGCATTCCGTTTCGGCCATTTTCCTTTGTATCTTTCTTTGGCTGAAAATTGGTGTGGAGGGGCTTATTTGCAAATGTGCAAATTAGCAATTTGGAGGGTTGTTTTTGTAAGTAATTGTTTCATGATGATTCTACCATACTTTGACTTCCCTTGTTCATCATGACTTGACTTTTTGGAGATGGGAACATGATGGGTTATGATTAGGTAATGGGTGTGATTTTTTTATGATTATAATCATTCCCTTTTCCTTGCATTATTGATCCACTCTCTCTCTCTCTCACTCTCCTTAGATGAGGCCGGCCACTATTGTGGTGAGGAGATATTTTTCATTTTTTTGTGTGAGGATTTTTGGTTCATTCCATTGAAAAAGAAAAATCCTCAAGCTCATTCCACATTCTCATTTTTCCTCCACATCAAAATGGCAACTACAAAGAACCCCTTGAGACATAGAGTTCTATACTTAGCCTACAGCATTCTTGGACACGTCGACTCGCCAACTTCGTGCCCGAGTTGCCTCGGTCCAGAGGTGGGAGCCCGTAAAAGAACCCGGCGATGTGGTGCCCTTCCGACGAGGACATGAAGACCGGAGATTCTGCGGGGAGATCGGGACGACGATGAGAAGACCGAAGGACACGGGTGGCTCGGTATATCTCTCTACCCCATCTTCTAGTTTGCTAAGATTAGGTTAATGGCCCGATCCGGGTTTTTAAAGTCAGCGGTAGCGCCGGTTCTAGTTTATAGAATAGTTTTATATTCCGCATTTTGGCCTTGGAAAGACGGCCGGGGCGCTGCTGTGCACTTACAGACTGTATGTATATTGTCTCTGTTAGGCTCAGTAGGGTTTCAGAATGAGTTCGCTCATCTGCTTCCCTTGAGGTCAGTACATGAGCAGCCGTTACGCACAGCTAGTGCCGCTGACGTGCTTGTGGTTAAACCCACTGCCAGGGTACTGATGAGTCATTAGAGTCCCCCACAGATAGTTTCCCAAGTTCGGGCGAAACGTTGTAGAGGCCGTATGGTTTTATGACATGGTTCGGAAAATGCATGTGCATTTACGCACGTGTCATATTTCGGGCAGATAATACTGGTGGGCTTTGGTTTAAGCCGGATCCATATATTATACTGTGTGGATATAATATCTTTGTCTCAGTTGCATTTGTATTCGGTCGTAATACAAATCCGGGTATGTTTATACTGTTACGGGGTTATCCTGAAATTCATTTCGGGATCGCTTTTCGAAGTTGCCAGTTTTCTATCACCCGTCTTAAACATTCGGTTTAATGCGGATTTATCTTTTTCTTGTGCGTGAGTCATGAGGGTGAGTCATGAGGAAGGTTCTAGAATTGGTGACATGGTTTTGTGACTCATTGCTTGCATTAATGAGTTGATGAGGTGTTTTAAATGAGTCACCATTTGCATTAATGTGGTTTTGTTTGCATGAAGGATATTTTGTGTTATGATAAGCATTGCTTAGTGTCACCCCTTGCTCCTACACTCACCCCCTCCTCATTTATATGGCCGGCCCCTTCATGGGTCCCCTTGATTGATTGTTTTTCAACTCTCTCACTTTGTAAATAGATAAAGGAATTTGGTTCATGGAAATTTGATATGCTCATTTCTCATTTCACTCCATTAAAAGGCAACTTCATTAACCATTCATCCATGGTTTTGGATGAAGCGAGACAAAGTGTTCTACTCATTCTCTATATCAATCTTGGACATGTCGGCTAGCAAACTTCATATCCGAGTTGCCTCGGTTCAGAGGCGGGAGCCCGTTTAAAGATCCGTAGATGTGGTGCCACCTTGACGAGGAGCCAGGAGATCGGAGCAGCCGCAACGGAGCGTGGGATGATGGTTAAATACCGAAGGACTCGGATCGTTCGTTATAGCCTTTCTACCCACATTGTAGTTTGTTAGTTTAGCGTTAATAGCAGATCCGGGTTATAGTATGCGATAGCGCCAGTTATAAAAGTTTTTGTTCCGCGTTTGGCGTCAGATTGATGGCTGGGGCGCTACAGTAAACTTACATGGTATCAGAGCCATGCCATTAAACTTTACTAACTTGTTCTAACGCGTTTAAAACATCGATCGAACGAAATTTTGAAAACCGCATTTTTCAGTTTAAAGTTTCTGTCGATTTTAAAAACTGGTCTAAAAATCATTTTGAGCATCTCAGAAAATCGAGCAGGCTTTTTTAAGAATTCTGGTGAAATTTGGTCGACTAATTCTACAGTACTGCCGCGGAACCGCCGCACAAACCAGGGTTTGGCCGCAGTTCCGCCGCAGGTTTGGAGCATCAAACTACCATTTTTCTACAGTAACCTCCTGCATTGAGAATTGTGGTTTCTGGAATATTTCTTTTGGGCCCAGATTTTGTTTGTGTACTGCAGATGTGAGTGGGGCCCACTTCGAGATGTTTTGTCGATCGAAATTTTAAACTTGTTAGTTTACAGTACTTACATTATATCTCCGACCATGAATGTCATTCGAGCGGTAAATTCCGTCTAATTGTTATAGCTCTTTTAGACGGATTTGCGAACGTGACATTCGCGTTGATGTTTTGTGTTGTGCTGTGATGTTGCGGATTTGTCGTGGTGGATAGCAGTGTGCAATGGTAGTGCTGTTTGGATTTATTTGTACATTTGATATTGCGGGGCGAGCGTCCAACATGTGGACTGACGTCACTGCCTATTTGTATAATATTCTTTTGGGGCACGACCGAGCTGAGGTCGATGTACACGTTGTACATATTTTTCATTTCTGTACTAGGTTTTACCCCGCGACGGAGTGCATGGATAGCCGGGTTCTGGAGGGCAACGGGTCCGCATCTCATGGCTTTGAGAGGCAGAGGGGCTCACTCTAGAATTGGTAGACTATTCGCCGCACTCGTAGGGGGTACAGGTTGACCCAAGGAGGGGTGCTCAAGTTACCGGATTCCGTGAAGTGAAGGGTGGTCCATTCACTATACTGTAGGGGGCTGCCTCGCTTCAGGTTTTGGTGGGTAACTTGCCGCACCCGTAGGGGCTATGTTTCATTGCACAGGCTATCCACATGACCAGGGGAACGTCGGGTTTCAGTAGCGGCTCTGTGAAACCCGGGGATCTCAGATTATCTGTATTGTTCTGTGATGCTTATTACTTTTCTGTAATGTTGCATTTATCACACCTGGAGCGATTATTGTACATTGGTATATATATACTAGTAGATGTTGTATATGTTTTGCACCCGCGCTAGTCCAGTCCCCGCTCTGTCGTTAGTTAAGTAACCTAACAGGTAAAGACGGGACCCAGTGACGAATGCGGATGGCATATACGTACATTTTATTTTCGTTCTTTTCTGGTGTGATTAATTGATGGGAATGCGTTGATTCTGATCAATGCAAAGGAAAAGAAACCTGTTTGGATGTTGTTGGAACAGTTTTAAAAAGTGTTATTACAAAATCGTTTCATTTTGTTTTGCACAGTGGTATTCGGTTGGAATATCCTGCACCTTATTCGACGAGGCAAGGGCCGATATCCCTTCACCGGGAGTGACCCCTTGGGCAGAAGTTTACGTCAGGGTAATAACTTCACTATAGTCGATTACAAGTTGCTTTGCATTGCGGTATTCAGCTGGAATATCCTGCACCTCATTCCACGAGGAAAGAGCCGAGATCCCTTCACCGGGAGTGACCTCTTTAGCAAAGGTTTTCGCCACTATATTTTTATAAAAAAGCTATCAGGTTCCTTCAGCGATATCAAGTTCATTACGTTAAAAGTTTTTCGCCAAAAACCAGTCGTAGCCCTCCGTCATTTCATTTGGGTATTCAGTAGTATTCAATCTATGTATTTTGACCTACGCCAAGGCATAGTGTTTGGTAGCTGCTGGGTATTCATCTGTTGCATAGATAGATGAGTTGATTTGGGACAGTCGTTCTGCCATTTGGCCCACGTCAGGGGCATGTGCGGGTGGGTTCAAATTGAAGATAATGATGGGTATAACTTGGCATGTGACTTATGACATTTTGACCTACGCCAAGGTCATAAGACCATGGGGCAAAAATCATATCGGGAGTTTCTAAAGAAACTGAAACTTGCCAAGTATGCGCATACCTTCTGGAGTGTGATAACATGAATGGATTCCTTCACGTTATCATGCGATGAGAGTTGGATCCCGATTCCCACTGATGAGTTGGTTTACTCTTCGGGTGATCCCGATTGATTCTTCTTTCAGGTTTGGAGGAGAATTTGACAGTACAGTGGGAAGTTTCCTGATTAGATAAAGTGATAACCATTCTGATCTAGGTTAGAGTGCACGAAGAGTGTTTCTTTTCTCTCTCTTTGGCAGCGACCATTGACCGACCCTAGACTATGACTCAGTGACCAAGTTGACCGAACCTTCTTAAAATACTGGCTTTTGGATTGTCTGAGTTGCATAAGTCATTGCCGCTCCTTCTTTTACCCTTTGCATTTCTCAGAACACCTCGTATCACTACGAACATCCACTTCCATTGGATAGATCCATCGTATGGTTATATACGAACTCGAAGGGACTTCTTCGAGGATGGATCAAGGTTCAGGAGAAATTGAATTGGTTTATTCAGTTGTCTTTTATCATCATCTTCTCTCAAGTTGTGAGGGCTCCTTGGTTTAGGAGAGTACACCTATTACGCTTATTGGATAGTCTTCTTCCAAACCATAAGCAGGTGCCGAAAGGTAGGGAATGAAGAAAACCAATTAGCCTAAGTAGGGTGTATAGAAGGTAATAAGTAAAGACAAAATAAAGGGATTAGAAAGAGGGCAAAGTAAATTGTGACTGCTATCATTCACGACCAAACCGCGTACTTCATCGCCACTCCTACTTCACCTTTCCTTTTTTCCCCAGTTCGGGAGAAATAGAATAAGGTATTATTCAGTTGTTTTTTATCATCACCTTCTCTCAAGTTGCGAGTACTCCTTGGTTTAGGGGTATACACCTATTACGCTTACTGGATAGTCTTCTTCCAAACCATCGGCTGGTGCCGAACGATAGGGAAGGAAGAAAACCACTTAGCCTAAATGGGTGTACAGAAGGAAATGAATAAAGACAAATAAAGGGATTTGGAGAGATAGCAAAGAAATATACGGTTACAGTCATGAATTGGATTATGGAAGAGGCATTACTAGGAATACCAGGATACCCCTACGAAACATTTTCATTTTTCAGTTTCATTATGCATTGTTAAAGGAAAACTGATTTCCCGATTAGATACTTACTCCAGGGTATGTATTTACCAGGTATGATTCTCATATCCGTATGATTTTACAGATGATGAGTGGGAGGAAGTTATTGGGAATAAGGTGATCATCCTCATTATATCGGAATTCGTTGTAATTGGTGATATTTGAGGAAGTCGCCTGGGTTTTTTGCTGGACGGCATGTATTTGGTTTTGAGTATCCGTTGTTGGGCACCAATTTCAAAATGATATATCTGTGCGTTTATTTTTATAAAGTGAGATATAACTTTTTGAAATTATGTCCGTGACATTTACCTGTATCAGTTGACTATTAGGTAAGGAGCATTGAACAACGGAGTAGTTCTTAACCATAAGTACAGTTTTCAATCTATGATGCACAGGTTTTGAGTTGTTCAACTCAGTGGACTTATACAGAGTATTGTATGTTGTCCAGTGTCCATTAGGAGAAAGGGGTTGGTCCTCGTACTATGTTCTGTTTACTTGTGACTTCTCTAGTTTTAGACAAGTGTTTCGTAGAAATACAATGTCTAAGTTTTGAGAAGTTGCGGGTATAGGAATAAAGTAGAGAACCAGATGTCGCAAGTATCGGGATTCTTCAAAGAGATCGAAAATGTAGATACTTGTGATTGGTATTCAGTTGATAGTAATAGTTTTGAGAAACTTGTTTTCAGGTTACTCATAATTGGATGTATTCCTAAGTTGAGTAATGCTGATTAGCCTCTCTCCATTAAGTTGATATGCACTGGAGACAGCTGCATGATTTGAATCTGGTTCCAATTAAATAAGTGCCAAAGTTTCTATATTAGATATAGAATAGTTCATATCTTAACGATGTTAAGGTACGGAGAGTTGTCCGACTTATTGATTAAAACCAGACTCTGGATAACTCAAGGCACATTTCTGTAATGGCAGTTTATGGGTTGACCCAGGCTATGACGAGAGTTGATTTTCTACCATCTGGAAGATCAATAGTGATATTGTTTTAGACTCGCCACAGTTTTAGAAAATTGGATTTTTTCATAAAATAGTAGTAGGAGTATGGTAGAACTGGTAGAGATTCCAGAACCGCAAACGATTACGGAAAATTTAATCGGACCTAAAGATTCAATCAGGTTTGACATTCCATTAGCCACTCCGTAGATATGGTGGGTAACCTCAGACACCCGAGAGGTACTCCGATAGCCTCAAGGACGGTGACAGGGAGGTTCTTGTTTACCCAGACTTGACACTACTGTTGTTCCAGGCTATGAGACCCGGCAGGAGGTTAAGTATAGCGTCGTTCTAAACTAGCTTTAGAAGTGCACGTATATATTATTCTGCCAGAGGGTAGTTGTGGTCAGTGGGAGCAGCGGAAGCATAGTGGGCAAGTAGCTTATGTCGATTTATAGACTAGAGCAGATATAGCGGAGATAGATCATCTTATTTTGATGTGACAGTCATGGCTTTGACTTCATCAGAATAGGGGATGGATTTGTTAAGAAAGTAGTAGGGTGCGATGTCCTGGTATTTGGATGACATACATAGAGTAGGAAGTAAAATTCCTATACTACGATCGGTTATACTGTGGTCGTCACACAGTTGTTTCTCCACAAAGGTTATAAATATAATATCTGACATTCTGGTTACTAGATCTATGGTTTTAGATCTAGATTTGGGTAGTTTCCCAATGTGGGTACTTTGACAGTATTCTAATAGTATTTTAGAATAGAAGACTCCTGGCATAGTGGTGTACCTGCAGATGATGGAGTTACCCTCTCTAAAGGTGTCTTACAGACTAAAGGGGATAGGGAAGTGCATGATTGGCATATCACATGCTTAGGTAATTAAGTCAATCGTGAGATGTCAAGTACCACACCAGATGTTGTTTTTGCGCTAGATGCGATAAGTTTATATTAATCCAATTCTGAAGAAACATACGGAAGCAGTTTTAGAACATAAGTGCATGTTCTACGGATTTGATGACGGCGGCCACCTTCAGGAGACGGTTATCATTCCAGGCTTCCAAAGGTGACATGGATGACAGAGTGATTGTCAGAGTTATAGTTTTCCCTTTGACGAAGGGGCAGTATTATGGACAGGTGGCCCAAGAGGATACTGTGGGAGGCATGGTGCTGGACACTGATTAGTTTCAGTTATGGATACAGTCTAAGAAGTTTGGATTTGGAGTTCATTTATGAACTAGGTCCCATTAAATATCCAGACATATTCTAAGACAGGTACTACTCAATTCGGGAGATGTCTTTCTCCGCGAACTAGAGATTAAGAGAGACATAGAAAGAAACATCGGGGCGGATCCACTCACTGAGGCTATTTCTTGAACACAAGAGTTTTACAAACGAGCTTTGTGAAACTGATAAGTAGAGGAGTTGGGTGTTCGGTATCACACGGGTTGTGAGTATGCGACATCGCAATAATTAGCCTTAAGTGCAAGTGGGAGATTGTTGGTTACAGTGCCCTCAAAGTCAATTATTGGATCGCAGGTACGTGATTGCAATGATTGAGGAGGACCTATACCGGTAGGGCAGTCTTACTCGAGATGATAGTATGCTATACGGTTTGCCTTTATCAGTCGTGTATAGGTTCAGGTGACTAATCACTATTACACGTTGATAGAGCCCTTATGATCTTGCTTGACTACCAACAGTATGATGGCGATCATATACGTGAGAGTTGGGTAGTCAATAAGCACATCCTTAAAAGTCGTCCCTAATCGTAGGAGTTTCGAGACAGGGCATCGATACTCCGGAGTAGACTAGTGTATACAGTCGAGACCCCGACGAGGGGCGGTGACCGGTCTCACAAGCCACTGGTATCAGTTGGATCACCTAAAATGTATACAGGTGCTCATTGGGTTATGAGTAAACCGGACAGGACTCACCAGGAACCTGCTAGTTGGTATTTATACCTATCGTCAGATAGCAGTTCCCTGGTGATATGTGTACAGGTTAGTTCATCGACCTGAGGTCGTCATTTGTCTCGTTTGAGTTCCTACCGTGCTTTGATTTCTACCTTACCACGGCTCAAAAGAGTCGTGCAAATAGGTCTTTTTTGGGTACAGTCCCGAGCCACATGGAGGCAAGTGAGAGGATCGGCAGGGGATTCGTCTCTCCCGGTATTGGGGGTGAGATCGCGCTGTGTCTAGGAGAGCCATTACATAAAGCCCTCGGCCGAGGCAGGAGATTTGCTGGTAGGTACACCAGTAGTATCTCAGGGTGTTCAGGGCTACATTCCGACACGACTTATACCGCTATTGGGGGTCTGACGTTACCAGCCCCCTGGGCCCGATATGCGATACTCATAGACGAACGGACCAGACTGTTTGTATATTGTCACCGATAGGCTCAGTAGGGTTCCTGGATGAGTTCGCTCATTGGCTTCCCTTGAGGTCAGTACATTGGCAGCCGTTACGCACAGCTAGTGCCGCTGACGTGCTTGTGGTTAAACCCACTGCCAGGGTACTGATGAGTCATTAGAGTCCCCTACAGATAGTTTCCCAAGTTCGGGCGAAACGTTGTAGAGGCTGTATGGTTTTATGGCATGGTTCGGAAAATGCATGTGCATTTACGCACGTGTCATATTTCGGGCAGATAATACTGGTGGGCTTTGGTTTAAGCCGGATCCATATATTATACTGTGTAGATATAATATCTTTGTCTCAGTTGCATTTGTATTCGGTCGTAATACAAATGCGGGTATGTTTATACTGTTACGGGGTTATCCTGAAATTCGTTTCGGGATCGCTTTTCAAAGTTGCCAGTTTTCTATCACCCGTCTTAAACATTCGGTTTAATGCGGATTTATCTTTTTCTTGTGGGTGAGTCATGAGGGTGAGTCATAAGGAAGGTTCTAGATTTGGTGACAAGGTTTTGTGACTCATTGCTTGCATTAATGAGTTGATGAGGTGTTTTAAATGAGTCACCATTTGCATTAATGTGGTTTTGTTTGCATGAAGGATATTTTGTGTTATGATAAGCATTGCATAGTGTCACCCCTTGCTCCTACACTCACCCCCTCATTATTTATATGGCCGGCCCCTTCATGGGTGCCCCCTTGATTGATTGTTTTTCCACTCTCTCACTTTGTAAATAGATAAAGGAATTTGGTTCATGGAAATTTGATATGCTCATTTCTCATTTCACTCCATTAAAAGGCAACTTCATTAACCGTTCATCCATGGTTTTGGATGAAGCGAGACAAAGTGTTCTACTCATTCTCTACATCAATCTTGGACATGTCGGCTAGCAAACTTCATATCCGAGTTGCCTCGGTTCAGAGGCGGGAGCCCGTTTAAAGATCCGTAGATGTGGTGCCACCTCGACGAAGAGCCAGGAGATCGGAGCAGCCGCAACGGAGCGTGGGATGATTGTTAAAGACCGAAGGACTCAGATCGTTCAGTATAGCCTTTCTACCTACTTTGTAGTTTGTCAGTTTAGCGTTAATGGCAGATCCGGGTTATAGTATGCGATAGCGCAGTTATAAAAGTTTTTGTTCCACGTTTGGCGTCAGAATGACGGCCGGGGCACTACCGTAAACTTACAAGTTTAGCGTTAATGGTTCGATCCGGGTGAAAGACTACGATAGCGCCGGTTTCCTAAAAGGTTTTTGTTTCCACTTTTGGCCTCGGATCGACGGCCGAGGCGCTACCGTAGACTTACAAGTTTGACGCGGAGCATCAACAAGCATAGGAAGCAACGCTCTCTGAGGTGAAGGTGCTAAGGTAACATGTGGAACCGCTGCCTCCCTATGGCGTATCTTAGTGCAATCTCTGATGCGGTGATAGGGACTGCCACACCCAAAACATCCAGGCGACGACTATTGACCCTGTGGGTATAAACTATATGTCTGGCCCCGTCTCATGCTCCGGCTACCCGCACGGCCTATAGTGAATCCACCACGGCCTCTGCCAAACTTCCTCTGCGCTGATAACTCAGTACGAATCCTCTTCGGTTCCGGAATGACCGGCGTCTCAGAAATACGCTCCTCTACCAATAGGGCTGTGTCCACTACGGCTGCATATATATCGAAATGCTGGGAGCAGATCGCGAGGAACAACTGGGTACTCAACCCTCGAACAAATCTCTTGATCCGCATCTCCTCAGTGCCCACCAAATATGGAGCATATACGGATAACTGGGTAAACTGAATGTCATACTATGCCTCCATCATACCTAGAGTCTGGCGTAATGACTCGAAACTCGGAGCTCGAGCATTCCTGACGCTCTGTGGAAGAAATCGTGCAAGAAAAACTGTCACGAACTCAGCCCAAGTCATAGGAGAAAGACCTGCGGCTCTGCCCCTCTCTAAAGACTCGCACCAGGTCTGGGCAAGACCCTCCAGACAAAACCTCGCGAACTCTATCCATCTCGCATCGGAGTATCTCAGCGAACGACAGATCCTGGCCATCCGATCGATAAATGACTGTGGATCCTCAGCTGCATCAGTGCCGGTGAAAACCGGAGGCTTCAGCCTTATGAACTCAGATAATGATACGATGATGACCTCCGTAGTTGCAGGTATGACTGCCAGAATAGTATGCACCATTACGGTCCCCGCAACAGGTGGGACAACCTCCTGTTGCTGTGCTCGACTGGCCTCGACTAACGATCTCATCATCTGGCACAAATCCCGCATACCTTCCTCTAGCCTAAT
The DNA here is from genome assembly GCA_030015575.1 of Agapanthus africanus. Taxonomy (NCBI): domain Eukaryota; kingdom Viridiplantae; phylum Streptophyta; class Magnoliopsida; order Asparagales; family Amaryllidaceae; genus Agapanthus; species Agapanthus africanus. The sequence continues at coordinate 110,100,988 of JASDDO010000004.1, read as the reverse complement.
AATACGATCAAGCGAAGGTGGATCAATCTGCTCATGTACAACGGGCGTACCGCCCTGTTCATTCCTCGTCTCCGACGAGCCAACTCTGACCTCGGCTCTCACAGCCGCTCTCTGCGCCCTTATAGTCTTCGGCGGCGTAATGGCTGGAAATAAAAACAGGATTCGGTAAGAACACGGAAATCGAATCACAAGGATGTATATAATCACGGAAGGAATTTCAACCAACAAGTCCAAAGGTCACTTAGGCGGAGTACCGTGTCGTAAGTATGCTACGGAATATACACACGCTACGTCACTCTGCTTAAGCTACTTACTCCATCATACCAAGGTCATCCAACACTCCGAAAGGTAAAACCTAGCGCTCTGATACCAACTTTTTCACGACCAAAAATTAGGCACGTGACCGGCACTTAAACCACGTGATGTCAACAGGCGTAACACAATTTAAGTAAGCCGAAAACCAAGAAATCTAAACCATCAAAAGTAGTAAGTGATAAAAATATTGTTAAAAACATATGGAAATCTCATGTAAAAATCTTTAAACTTAAGTTTATTTTCTTAAAAATTTCGGCAGCACCTTTTTTGTAAAAACTAGCCCCGAAACGGGTACAAACATAAGATATAAGTAAAGCATCCCCAAACGGGAGAAAATCACGCCCAAAGGCGGAAACAACCACCACAAGCATATATACGACACCGTAGCGAAGAAATAGACAATATAAGTGAAAAACAGCAATAAGGGGTAAAACTACATAATAAAAGCCGGCTCACACGAGCTCGACACCCAGAGTCATAAAATATACAATATTGTCCTCACAACTCATCTCTAAGTCAATACATGAAATGGTAGATGGAGAGTACTAGATACAATGAGAGATGTACAATGAATATAAACGGATAACCGCGAACCAACCAATAGCAAAAAGGCTCAAAGCCAACCGTAGCGGTATCCGCAAAAGTAGAGATAATAAGAAGCCCTTCAGCGACTACTCTGAGGGTCAAGCATGCAAAACACTTTGGCACAACGGGGGTGAGTTGCCAACTCGTGAATAGTAAGTAATATCATACAGATAATCGCAGGTATGTACGTACAGCGATAATCTATCACATGCAATCTGATAGCATAAATATGGTAATATGGATATGCAACAATCATGAAAGGTACTCTATCATGTACTACAAATACATGAAGTAATGCATATCAAATGAATGCTGAGTATGGGATAAAACATATCATCATCAATGAATCATCATCATGGAAAAAACGGTGTCCATCAACGACACCCCAAATCCCAATACCTCAGGCGCCATCACTCTGATCAGCCCGCATATCTGTAAATCTCATGGAACCTGAGTGCCTAACATCGACACTCGAAACATCATGAAATACTCATGTCCAGCGTCGACACGTGAATCCACATAACTCGGGCTCCGTCAGTCTGGATCCGCCCACATCCATCTCACGACTTCGGTCGGTATCCTCCGGATAATCTCTAGGTCCAACCAATCACCGGTAGGTATTGCTCCCCTGCCGGGATCACCGTCTAACTATACGAGTCTTCTTGTAAGTCGACGTTGTATACCCCATTACTTGCGGGGAGGCGGAAATATGAAAAACAATCATTTTGTTCAAAACAACACCGACTACCCGAAAGGATCTTTGCTAAACTATGACTAACCTAATAAACCATGTCCTTCTTCTTCTCGTTATCCACCTCCTCGTCGGCCTCCTCTATGTAATAGACGATCCACCCGAGAGCTTCTACTCTAAGCTTTGCCTCTAATCTTGAGGTAACTAGGTTTCTCTAGTTGCTAATCAAAATCACCTAGGTGATACAGAGTATGGATATGGATTAATTAGTCTTGCTAATCCTTGATCTCAACACATGAGAGGGTAGGATTAGGGTTTGAAGAGAGAGAGCTTGAGGAGAGAGAAGGTGAGGATGAGAATGATAATGAAATAATGATCCTTCTTGAATATATGAAGCATAATCATTTATCAAAATAAATAAATAAAATGATTAATCATCATGCTTCATTTATTCATTATGTGTGATTCATTACATGAGTCATTAACCATTTAATGCATCATTAATGACATAAATGAATCACACAAATGAGTCGCTAAATCAATAAATGCTTATGCCACCTAAACCCTCAAGTCATCATCCTTCTAGAAGCTTCCCGCCAAATTACGAGAACGCCCCTCCTATCCGTGAAAACACGGAAAAACTTTAGACTGTTTAAATCCAATAATCCGATACTAGAATCTGGCTTAAACCAAAGCCGGCTAGTAAAAACTGTCCGAACATCGTACGTGCGTTTAAACACGTATGCGTCCGAACCCTTGTCGTAAAACCATACGACCTCTATATCGTTTCGCTTGGAGCAGGGAAACTCTCTGTGTGGGACTCGAAAGACTCGACTACTATGCTGGCAGTGGGTTTAACCACAGACCGCAAGCGGCACTAGCTGTACGTAACGGTCCCCAGGTAGATGTCGATAAGAAGGCCGATGAGGAAACCCATCCGAACTCCTACTGAGCCTGATGTGACAATCTCCGTACAGTCCGGTCTGTTCGTCTAGGACTATCGCATATCGGGCCTAGGGGGCGGCAAGCATCAGTCCCCTAAAAGCGGTATAAGTCGTGTCGGAGCGTAGCCCATTACACCTTGAGAAACTACTGGAAAACCTACCAGTAAATCTCGTTTTCCCTGGCCAGGGACTTTGCGTAATGGCTCTGTGACACAGCGCGATATCAACTCCCAATACCGGGAGAGACGAATCCTGTCTAACTGCCACTGCCTCCAAGTGCTCGGGACTGCACCCAACTGCTACCTGTTTGCACGACGCCTTTGAGCCGTGGTAGGGTAGCAATCTAAGAACAGTGGGACACACTCGAGGCGAAGTAGCAGTGTCAAGTCTGCGGACTATGCTGTACTCATGTCGCCTGGGAACTGTTAACTGACGACGGGTATAATACCAACCAACAGTTCCCCGCGAGTCCTGTCCGGTGTACTCATAACCTAACGAGCACATGTATACTATCTCCAGTACGATGTACTGATGGCTGTGGGACAGACCATCTCCCCAACTGGGATGAGAAGCGTACACACAAGTCTACTCCGGAGTATCGATGCCCTGTCTCGATAATCCTACGACTAGGGACCTGAAAAAGGATGTGCTTGTAGACTACCCAGCCCCCACTAGTGTGACTTCCATCACAACACTGGTAGTTAAGCAAGATCCTAAGGGCTCTATCAATACGTACATACATATTAAGATAGACATAACCAAGTAGCATACTACCATGTTTAGCAAGATTGTTAATATAACTGTGAATATCCCAAGCTTCCATTAAGTAATATACAAGCTAGTATGATACAATAATGGCACCTAGTGCATATACACTAACACTTCTTGCCTCGGGTACCTCACCGGGTCCACCATGTACCCGTAGACGGTGCCTACTGCTCATCGAATCGGGTTTCTAACACAAGTCTCAGAACCGAGAAAACTCATGGTGGACGCACTGAAATATCTTTTCAAGAGAAACTGGGTTTTCAAAACAATGCATACTTTCTTGAAATAATACCACGGTTCTCAAATCCATAAATCACATGAAATCCGTATCTCAATGCGTAAATCCATGAAATATGATATATTCAACATAAAACAGTAATATGATCATATCAAGGGAAAACCGCTCTTTTAAATGAATCCAGTTTTAAATATATCATGCGGTTCCCAATTCCTCCCAAAATCCAATAGAACATCATATAAAGGTGTACATGTAGCTATGTAAGCATGATGCATTTCATAAGTGCAATAGAACAAGAATCAATGTCTCAATGTCAATAACAATACAATACTGCATATGTGTATAGGTTGTGCGTGTCATGGCAATTACCGACGGTATGGGTGTAGCATACAATTTAGTGCTCGTGCAACATGAGCCGTCAGTAATGGTGCAGTGTCCACTAGGTACTAAGTCAAGGAACAACAGGTAATGGTATGCAATGATACTCATACACAATCAACATATATACATATAAACATGCGGCTATAATAACATATCTATCCCAGACGCATAACGCCATACAGGCGATTTCCCCGTAGATATTAAATCTACTCACCTTAGATCTCGAGCTAGGTAAATCCGACCACCTGCTTCCCTTTCTTCGTCGCGTCCGAAGTCCCCGCACTAGCCCCTAAAATTACACAAAACACAGCAAGTGCAACTTAGAAATCGACCAATAATACGTATAAACTACGTTTAAATCGACGCACCGACTCCAACCACCTCTCAAGTGTTCGCTTAGTGGCTAACGAGTGTAGCGACAATCTGAAACAACCTTATGTGCAGCAAGCTACACAAACAACGCAAACCGTGTCGGATATCGTAACGTGCATCGTCGAAACACTAAAAACTAGCAATTTGATCCCATATTTGGCATACTGTCAATACTTAAAAATCTAGCAGTACCAAACACCCTAAAACAACCGCAGAAGGCTACCCTACAAAGCACAACACCCCAGTCCCCCAAACGGCCGAGCTCGCCGGATTTTCTCCTCCTCTCACCGGATGAACAGTATCAGGTGGGGTTCGTGTTTCAGGTGTACACTCAGGGAAACTAGTACAACACTACCATATTGCTAGATTTTCCAGTAGCAACTCGGGGTGACAGCAAGTTACAGTGACTCTAAACTAGCACTAAAAATACGATATGTGCATAAAACTACATCTTTATCGTTCTAAACAGCGACTACTAAGCTACACATCAATATAAGAACCTAATTAACAGTTAGGAATCGTTACCTATCCACACTTGCTCAAAATCCTAACTTTCCATGCTCCAAGTGATCTCTAGTGGCTTTAGATCAAGTTTAATTAAGGGTTTAGTGAGTTTGTGAAGATCAGTGAGGATTTGGTTTGGGTTTGTGATGATTAGGGTTAGGGTTTCAGGTTGAGGAGGTGAGGAAATGAGATGAGGAAAATATGTGAGAATGAGAGAGGGAATGTGAGTAAGTGTATGAGTAAGGGTGAGGGAATAAGGGTGTGAGTTTAGTGTGTGTCATGCCCCCCCTCTTCTCTCTCTTCATTTAATGCAAGCCATGCTTGCCCCTCCCTCATCATTCCATGTCAACCCTCTCTCCCCCTCTCTCTCCCAAGTCAACCAAATTCAAAACTTTAATTTTTAAAACTAAATTATTTAGATAAATACATATTACAACTTAATGGAATGGGGTTAAGATGCCATGGCTACTTAAGCATGGTTAACCCCTAATTAACCCTAGGTTAACATGCACAAGTGTGTGCAAGCCCGAAATAAATATTAATAAAATACTAATTAATTTTTATAAAATATTTGAAAACTATTTTTGTAAACTTTTTACTAAAAATCCGCATTACCGCTTAATTAACACTAATCGCATTCTAAGGTGTTACAACCACTGCTGATGACACCGCCATTAATGACGTCACCACTGATGACACTACGCTGGCGCTTCACTAGGAGCCTTTGCTTCGGCTCTAGTACGCACCGGTATACCAGCAGTATGAGGGATCGATTCTATTTCAGCGGTTCTGGAGATAAGTACCAGACCGTTATTCCTCAATGGAGGGCGAACCACTGTCCGCGGCCGCAACAAAACGCTAGTAGCTTGGGTCGGAGCTGAAGCTCTACATTAGAAGAGTACCCGCCTCTCCTCGGCAATGACAGGACCGACTTGATGACGATACCAACCCGTGAAAGACCGCACACATCTTGGAAGATAGTCGGACTCAGGGATCATGAAACGGGAGCCGGTGTTCAGCCGCATAAAATGATGGATGACGTCATGAGTGACTTCCCGAGATGGAGTAGGCTCAACTAAGAACGCCTCGAAAGGGACACCATGGTTATAGCCCAATTGCTGGGCAAAGCGGAGCGGATTATACCGCATAAAAAGAGCCGTGTTATTCTGACGAAATACCAGGTAGCCTGGCCTAATCGAGTACAGGTGCATAATTTCTTTAGGCTTTAAAGATGGCGCTCCCCCTTTTGATAGATCAAAAAGCTGTTGAACGGGCCCCACAGGAGCAGAGAGGACTTGGTCACTAAACACCATCCTGCCCTCGTTTGAATATGGGTTGAGTAACACGCGGAGGGCCCCCAGATGAGTCGGATCGGGAGCGGCAGCATCCACCAACCTCATAACCCGTGGGAAGGTATAAGAGTCATAGAAATCTGGCCTCCGATGTGCTACAAATGCTCCTAGTACATGCATCTCAATCCACGATGTGAAGTAGTAGAGGGAGAAATTCACAACATCAGCACCTAGGGTTGAAGGATTGGCCGCAACGCTTAATCCATGATATAAGTGCTATAATCCTGCAATGCCAACGGCCAATCGTGCCCCTTCAGCTTTGCGAAGAGCGGGGTAGAGGACAGAGGCTCTCATGAAGCGTCGATGCATCAGCATGGTGAACCAACTGAGCCAAAGACTGACGAAGCCGACAAAGAAGGTCTCTTCGTCCATGCCAGGGGCCGCAATCGCGTCGAAGAATATGGCCGACGAGCTCGGAATATAAAACTGTGGTAAGTCTTCCTCTTTGGCTGGCAGTTTATTCAGCCCAAACCCAAAAGGGTCGTCAATGTTCGCAAAATTTGGGGCCTCTTTGGATAAAGCGTGTTCACGGATAAAGCAGGCAATGCAGCTCTCAAAGATGACGCCCTGCCCTTCTGACTTCGCGAACAATTTCTCAAAAATACCCAGAGCCTTGATTAGACTGGGGTACTTATGGCGGACGGCGTTTTCAGTCGTTAGGCCATCAACCATAGCCGACATGGTCGCGAACACATACTCGTCGGGAGGCAGCAACTCTTCATAATGCTCTCCCCTGATTGGCAATCCAGAGATCTTGCGAAACTCTTCCGGTGAAATAGAGACCTCGCGATCCCCTAGCAAGAAGGTGTCGGTGGGAAGATTCCATTGGTTCAGAAAAGTTTTAACCCACCAGACATGAGGGGCCTTGTAATGAAAAAGAGACGCGTACACCGCTTGATATAGCCCAACCTTCTGCAACCGTGCACGGTGGGCGGAAAGAACATATCGAGCCCAGGGAAGATAGCCTACTGGGTGGCGAGGGGTAAGCCTTACCTTATAAACTTATCCCCAAGGTTGGGCTCCACCATGACAGATGCGGCGCCCCAAGATATCTATAGCCGACAAGGGCTGGTTGGGTATACCGGTTGTTGACGGTTCAAGCCGGCCTGTATGAGTCCAATTAGCCGCCTCCACCGCATAAGCGGTCTGCGGGCACTCCATCAACGATATTGGGCGGAGGGGCTCTGTTGACACCTCACAAGTAAAGCTGCGGTGGCCCCGGATGATGTGACCATACCAAACTCCCCATAAGAACAAATTAGTACAGTCCCTGTCATGGGCCCTGATCATTGCTATAGCTTCCTCGTCCGACGGCGATTGCGGAAAAGCGGAGTCTGAGCGAGTATAAGGAAAGTAGGGAAGAGAAGCCATTGTTCCTGAAATAAGGGAAAGAAAAACCATTAATGAAATCTATCTATATATATATATATATATATAATAACAGAAGGAAACGACAGGAAGTTTGTTCCATAGGACCACTGATTTAAAAACTAATGGACCCGACAAAATCAATATAGCGGCTCACCAGTGATGAGACAGGATAATCATTGTAAGAATCAAAAAAGATTCTCATTAAGCAGACATTGGAGTTTAAACAACTCTTGATAGAAAAAATGAATTTTGTTAAGATACCCAACAAATTTAAATTTGTGCAAATAAGGGTAAAACCCTATGAAAATATTCTCAAGAACACCGGGGAATGAAATTCCTGAAGGGCCCTCTTGAACTTTCAGAGCTAAGCTCTTTGATGAGGAATTAAATTCCTTTTAAGCAGTGGAATTAAATTCCAGAAACCCCCATGATGGGGAAACGAAAAATAGAATTAAAATTCCATGAATCCTCAAAGATCAGAGGAGAAATGTCCAATCTTCGAAGACATTGGGGTTTACTACTCAAAGATTACGTCTTTTAGATCTCTAAGAGATGGGTTTCAGAAGAGAGCATGTCACTCCCCGCTTCCCACTGTACGGGCGGAGGACGCGGCGAGGTCGCTACGTATTTACTCAGAAATAAACATGCTAAGCATATTTAAGCAATATAAAGTAAAATACATAAGAGACAAGATGTAAATGAACAACAACTTTATTTATTAACATTCTTTTTACAATATAATGAAAAGTAAATACATTGAATGAAAGCAATGCCTAAACGGTGGCATAACAGAAATGGAAATGGAATAAGTACAAGTGGCTACAGCTCTAGGTCTTCGGTGTACTGCTTAAGGGCCTGCTCCAAATGCTCCTGACTGGTCTCGTACTCTTCAGCGTCGGGTCCTCCTGACAACATTCCAAAGAAGAAGAGAAATATGAATGTCTTCAGCGAACAATCGCTCTGTATGTCCCAAAGATGAGGGAGAAGTAGAATAGACAAAGAGAGAGTATAGTTTTATAATGTTTTATTATAATGTTAGCGCAGTTGTATGTAACTTGGTACAGAAAATGCCAGTGTATACGAGAGGAGTCCCACTTACACCGGATACTTTGGTAATCCATAGTACAAGGCTCCGTCGATAATACCACGGAACAATGGTATGGATGTAATTACGTCTTAAGTGACCACCTCGTACCACCTTTAACATGTTCCGTACTAGTCTACCCCTTTATAACCCCGTAGTGTTTATGTATTGATTGTATGGATTATATTGTATGTTATATAGATGGATGACTTGCCGAAACCATGATATCAGTAAATGGATGTAACTGGAGAATCATGTAGATGGATGTATATCCATGGTTTGGTTCAGTCAAGTTATATATTGAAATAGATTGTACAGACGGATTCATATTGAATGGTTGTATTGTACTTGAATCGTATTCAAGTCAGATTGATTAGATTGAGACTCGGTCTGAGTCAGACACTTTTAAAAGAAATTGAAGTCCTGAATTGTTTTGATATTATCGGTAACTGCTGCATATGGACGGCAGGATTTGTGTCTTTTTCCAAGACAATTACCGTGTTGATAACATCGTTTATTAGATTGTCTACCTTAGATAGGCAAGCACCCATATCTCCGGCTCCCTGAGGCTCAAGAGACTGGTCCCGCTTAAACCTATGTTTACTAGGGTCTTTATTGTAATTTAGTATAACTTAAGGGGGTTTATGTAAAAATAGTGTTGACATAATTTCAAAATACACCTCAAGCATTTAATTATCGTCTTTAGGGTTTTCATAGATGTATATTTTATAAATGTGAAATTTCTAGTGAATAGAACCTAGTTTCACAGTATATGGTATTTTCTTGAAATATTGTACTTATGTTGTATTTGGATGGTATTTTCATGTAATAGTGATTCCTTTGATTTTAGAAAACATGGAATATTTATATAATTAAAATAGATATTTTGATAATAGATATATATATATATATATTTAATGAAACTAATTTATTTATTTTCTTGTAGAAATCTCATTTTCTAAATAAAAATGCATAAAAATTCCATCGAGATCGAATACTCCTTGCGGAGGTCTGCATCTCGCTCTACTAAGCCCGAGGATGTGCGATAATCCGCACCATCCCGAACGGGGTCCCCAAAATAGGTTGTAGAGGCGTAATTGCATGAAAATTTTTAATACATCTTTTTATAGAAAACGGTTTTGTAAGTTTAGGGTACTTATTTGTAAAGTTGTATTTTTCCGTATTCTGTTGTTCCAAACTTCATCGTTCTATGATAAAGATGTGTGTTGTGATGAGATAGGTCATTACCTCATGAACTATCTAAAGGTAAAATAAGTATTATGATAATTATGTCGGAAACGAAAGTATGTGGTATTTTACTGTAAAACAATAATAGAAGTTGCATATAATAATATTTTGTGATGAAACTTGTTTAAGGTGTTTGTTAATGTTTATTGAATATGATGTGAGTGTTTGGTATATTCTTGTTTAAGAAAAATATGATTTTTAAAGGAAAACCGAATCGGAAGTCGGATTAACTCCGCTTCCGTCGGGTTTTAGAATTTGAAGTTTTTAGATTAGAAGATGAGAAGGGGAGATGGGACTTACTAGATTGGGATCAAGAGAAGAGGGAGAGGAATCTACGGAATACTTCGGGGCGTCGTTTCGTCGCCGGAATCTCCTCGGAAGTTCGTCTGCGCTTCGCCCTTTGCTAACTCTACTTGTACACTAAAAGACTTGGGAATTTTGTATAGTTTTTGTAATAGAATTCTGAGTGAGAGGGGTGTAAAATGGAGTGGGTATTTATAGGGAAAATTAGGGTTTGGTGTAATGAATTGGTGAATTAAAATTTGTATTAAAATGTATTTAAAGAGGGTATTTTTAATTCTTTGGATAATTGCAGAGAATATAAACAGATAGGGGTTAAAGAGGGGAGTCCATGGGTCTAGGGTTTAGAAAAAATTTGCATTTGTGCTCAGTTGGACCGTTGGCGTCGGCCCCATCAAGGGATCTCGCCGGTCCATTCCCGGTGGAGAGGGGTCGGATCTCTGCCACGTGTTAGTGTCGCTTCAGATAGCCTATTGCACATGTTTATTTGTTCTGTGTCTTTTTAGTTTACGTACAGTGCACGTGCAAACTCTTGGGCTTCTAAAAAGATTAAAAGAAAATAAAATAAAAAGATAATGTGGCTGATGGGATTTGAACTCAGGTGCTTTGTCTTAACAATGCAAGGCCTTACCAGTGAGCTACAAGCTCCTTCTTACTGTTCAAAAGCAAAACAAACTTATAACTCGTACTCAGGCTTAGGTGTCTCTTCCTGTAGTTTGAAAAAAAAAATTGTACAGAAAGTTAGGGTTGTTACAGAGCAAAACCCTTATGATGGATTTAAAATCCAGGAAAGAAAGAGAATTAAAGAAAAGGGTTTCTTTGTCGTTCAAGATCTTTACTTAAAAAGGTTCTTTCTGACAGAGTTTAACTCTGAAATTTCAAAGGACGGAGAACTAAGCTCAGAAGAAGAGAATTAAATTCTCAAGGAAAGAAGAAGATAAATGTTACGTTTTAAAAAAAATCGTTTAGGTAATTTTCCGATAATCGGTAAATAACTGGTATTTTCCGTAAAATGTGATTATAATTATTTTTCAAAATAGGCCTAGTTATACCTAATTTAGATATGAAATTGCTAGTATTTGGTAATTTATTTGTCACTTATAAATTTCTAGTCATTTAATTATTTTTCCCAATTTAATTATTTTAAATATTATTTTAAGCCTTTAAATATACATTAAATTAGTGATAAATACAAATTTGAATGGGTCAATTACACACATATGAACCATGACAACTAAAATCTAGTTTGTAACATAAATTGTTTAACAAGTAACTCCAAGTTCTAGTTAGTTCTAGGGTTGCAACTATAGAAAAGCAAAATAAAGTAAAATGGAAATAGAAATGGGTGTAAATTGCAAAAGACACATGTAAGTTTTTCTTAGCCTAGAAAATTCTACACACACACACACATCAACCCATCCTCTCACCTGGGCCGAGCTTGCTGCAGAAAAATCCCCCCAATTTCCTCACTTGATAAAAAGAAGAAGAAACCTAAAAGGGGGTTTAATGAAAAATGGGTATGAATGCATTAATTGGACTTAATGAGTTGCTTAGTCTAGAAAATTCCACACACTCTCACACCAACCCATTTCCCCTCATTTTTGGCCGAGCCTCACTGCAGTGAGAAACCCCCAAAATCCCCACTCATTCTTCATCTCATTTCATCAAGAATTCATGAAAAAAATGTAAGTCTATGTAACCCACCCCGGTACTTACGGGGAGGCGGAAAGAGTAAAAATCAAATTTTTATCACAAGGGTACATAGACTAACCATGAAGGATCTTTGCTAAACAAAAGTAACAAAGTAACTACAAGTTCTAGCTACTAGGTAAGATGGTTATACCTAGTTCTTGAACTCCTTCTCTTCTTGTTGTGGTCCTCTTTGTTGCTAGCTCCTTGGAGTGGTGTAGACGGCTCCTCCTCATCGTCTTCTCTTTGCCGAAGAAAGATCCACCCGAAGGCCTCTACCTTGAGCTCCTACCTCAACCAAGAAGTAACTAGAGTGCTTGGCTTGCTAGGCTAAGAACCCTAGAATGAGTAGATAGGTGTTTTGATGGTTTTATCTCACAAAGCTTGTATTTTCAAGACATGAAACACTTAAGCTTTTGAGAGAGAGGAAGAGGGAGAGCAATGCAAGAGAGAGAATGAGCAAGAGAGAATGAGAGAATAATATCCCAACCTTGCTCTCATATGAGATAATATGAGAATAATAATAATAATTAGGAAAATTGTGATGGTTAGTTGATTTGACCATTATCATTTCACATTAAATGCTAATGCAAGCTTCAAGAAGCATCTTCGCAAAAGAAATCATCATGGTCAACAAAAGTCAACAAGTCAAATGGTCAACCCAACCATAACCATGGCACAATTATCCTTAATTAATATTATTAATCATATTTCTCATTCCCATTAGGGTTTAGAAAAATTCAACGGTCAAAAACCCTAATGAGGTTCCTCTGCCTCTGTCAACTATGCATACACACCTGCATCCGTATTTCGAGGAACATGAATACAATGAGACAAAACCAATCCCAAAACAAATACTAGGATCTGGTTTAAACCAAAGCCCGCTAGTAATAACTGCCTGGACAGCAAACGTGCACAAGTGCGCGTTTGTGAACGAACCCCGTCGCAAAACCATGCGACCTCTACTCTGTTTTGCCCAAAGGTGAACAACCCTCTGTGTGGAACTCTAAAGACTCGACACTATGCTGGCAGTGGGTTTAACCACAGGCCGCAAGCGGTACTGGCTGTACGTAACGGTCCCCAGGTAGATGCCGATAAGAAGACCGATGAGGTGAACCCATCCGAACTCCTACTGAGCCTGAATGTGACAATCTCCGTACAGTCCGGTCTGTTCGTCTATGAGTATCGCATGTCGGGCCTAGGAGGCGGTAAACTTCAGACCCCTAATAGCGGTACAAGTCGTGCCGGAGTGTAGCCCAGAACACCCTGAGAAACTACTAGAAACACTACCAGTAATTCTCGCTTGCCCTGGCCAGGGACTTTGTGTAATGGCTCTCCTAAACACAGCGCGATATCAACCCCCAATACCGGGAGAGACGAATCCTATCTAACCGCTACTGCCTCTAAGTGCTTCGGGACTGCACCCAACTACTACCTGTTTGCACGCCTCCTTTGAGCCATGGTAGGGTAGTAATCAAAATACAGTGGGAACACACTCGAGGCGAAGTAGCAGTGTCAAATCGACGGACTAAGCTATACTCCTGTCACCTGGGAACTGCTATCTGACGATAGGTATAGTACCAACCAACAGTTCCCGACGAGTCATGTCCAGTGTACTCGTAACCTAACGAGCACCCGCATACTATGTCCAGTACGACGTACTAATGGCTGTGGGACAGACCATCTCCCCTGCTGGAATGAGAAGCGTATACGCTAGTCTACTACGGAGTATCGATACCCTATCTCGATAATCCTACGACTAGGGACCTGTATAAGGATGTGCTTATAGACTACCCAGCCCCCACAAGTGTGACTGCCATCACAACTCTGGTAATCTAGCAAAGATCCTAAGGGCTCTACTAATATGTATAAGCGATATGCTAAAAGAAACACATGCACATTTTAAAGTAGAAACAAACCAAGTAGCATACTACCATTTTGAGAAAGATTGTCTATACAACTGTGAATATCCCAAGCTTCCATTAAGTAATATACAAACTAGTATGATACAGTAATGGCCTCTAGGGCATATACACTAACAATCTCCCACTTACACTAGGGCCATGTACTGGCGTATCGAAGACCTATCATCTCGATCAGCCGCTTCCAACTGAGTCTGGGGTATGGCCTTCGTGAGTGGATCTGTAGTGTTATTCTTCGAATCTACTCTCCTCACCTCGATCTCCCGGCGATCTATGATCTCCCTGATCAGGTGGTACCGCCTCAAAATGTGTCTGGACTTCTGATGGGACCTGGGTTCCTTCGCTAAAGCTATAGCGCCGTTGTTGTCACAATACAGTTGTATTGGATCAACAATGGTAGGAACCACCTCAAGTTCCGTGAGGAACTTCTTCATCCAGACAGCTTCCTTTGTGGCATCGCAAGCAGCTATGTACTCCACTTCCATAGTTGAGTCAGCAACGGTTTCCTGCTTGGAGCTCTTCCAGCAAACCGCCCCTCCATTGAGGGTAAAGACATAACCCGACATGTACTTGGAGTCATCCTTGTCACTCTGGAAGCTGGAGTCAGCAAAGGCCTCGATCTGGAGGTCTTTTTCGCCATAGACCAAGAACATCTCCTTAGTCCTTCTCAGGTACTTGAGAATGTTCTTTACTGTTATCCAGTGTTTCTCCCCTGGGTCCGACTGATACCGGCTTACAACGCTCAGTGCGTATGCTACATCTGGTCTGGTACACAACATCCTATACATTATAGAGCCTACCGCAGATTCGTAGGGTATATATGACATGCGAGCCCTTTCCACATCAGTCTTGGGAGACATCTCTTTAGAGAGGGTTATTCCGTGACAAGCCGGTAGATTACCGCGCTTTGAATCTTCCATACTGAATCGTTTCAGTATGGTGTCGATGTACCTGGACTGCGAAAGACCCTACATCCTCTTAGATCTATCACGATAGATCTGGATCCCCAGAATGTAGTTGGCATCGCCCAGGTCCTTCATGGAGAACCTCTGGGACAAGAATCCTTTGACTGACTGTAGCATAGGAATGTCATTTCCTATTAGAAGAATGGCATCCACGTACAAGACGAGGAAAACCACAGTTCTCCCAACAATCTTACTGTAAATGCATGGTTCATCCGGATTTTTGATAAAGTCGAATTCTTTGACAGTATCATCAAAGCAGATGTTCCAGCTCCGCGATGCCTGCTTCAGTCCATAAATGGATTTAAGCAACTTGCACAATTTACCGCTGCTCCCACTCTGAATGAAACCCTCCGGCTGATCCATATAGATGCACTCTTCCAAATTTCCATTTAGAAAAGCCGTCTTCATATCCATCTGCCAGATCTCATAATCGTGGAAGGCAGCAATGGCAAGAAGGATCCGAATGGATTTGAGCATAGCCACTGGAGAAAAGGTTTCGTCATAGTCCAAACCAGGTCTTTGACAAAATCCCTTAGCAACAAATCTAGCCTTATAGGTTTCAACCTGCCCATCTACACCAATCTTTTTTCTGAAGATCCATTTGTAGCCTACGGGTTTTACCCCTTCTGGAGCAATGTCCAAAGTCCAAACTTTGTTGGTGTACATGGACTCCATCTCGGTCCTCATTGCATCCAGCTATTTTACTGAGTCACCGCTCTGAATGGCTTGCTGGAAGCTAGTAGGCTCATCATTTTCAATGACGCAATCCTCTCGATCCCCGTCTATGAGAAAACCGTAGTATCTCTCGAGCAGATGAGACTGCCTACTACTCCTGCGAAGTGGTGCTGGGATGTCCGGTTCTCCTGAAACTTCTGGTTCTACCAAGCTTTCAGTAATAGCTTGTGGTTCTATAATTTCTTCCAGTTCTACTACGCTCCCACTTGTTTCTTTTTCTAAAAACTGATGTTTCAGAAAGTGGGCATGACGAGAAACAAAACCCTTTTGTTCCTCTGCGTAATAGAAAAAACACCCCCTGGAGTTCTTTGGGTATCCCACAAACTTACACAGTACTGAGTGTGCCTCGAGTTTGTTCGCATGCTTCTTTTTAAAAAAAGCTGGACATCCACATATATTTAAATATTGAAGATAGGGTTTCTTCCCACACCACATCTGATATGGTATGGTAGGCACAGTCTTGGAGGGAACCTTATTCAAAAGATATGCAGCTGATTCTAGTGCGTAACCCCAGAAGGATCGCGGTAACTCAGCCTTACTCATCATGGAACGAACCATATCCAATAGGGTTCGATTCCTCTTTTCAGATACACCGTTGTGTTGTGGTGTGTATGGAGGAGTAAGCTGAGAGAGAATTCCATTCTCTTTTAAGTAGTCCAGAAACTCGGCACTCAAGTATTCACCACCTCGATCAGATCTCAGTGTCTTGATACTCTTGCCTGTTTGTTTTTCAGCTTCATTCTTGTATTTCCGAAATTTCTCAAAGGCCTCGGATTTATGCTTCATCAGGAAGACATGTCCATACCTAGAAAAATCATCCGTAAAAGTAATGAAGCATGAATAACCACTTCGCGCATGTGTAGACATTGGACCACACACGTCACTGTGTGTGAGTTCCAAGAGCTCGCTCGCTCTTACTCCATGTCCAGTGAACGGAGTCTTTGTCATCTTTCCCATGAGACAAGATTCACAGGTAGCATAAGACTGATACTCGAACGGATTCAAGTATCCCTCTTTATATAACTTTGTTAACCGTGTCTCATTAATGTGACCCAGTCTACAATGCCATAAGAAAGCCTGATTTAATTCCGGAGACTTTCTTTTAAGTATGTTCAGGACATTGAAAACCTGATCTTGATTCAGTACGTATATTCCGTTTTCTAATGTACCTGACCCAATCAAAACTTGATTTAGGTGGATGTGGACCACATCGCTTACAAAAGTAAAATCATATCCTTCCTTAGAAAGTAAGGATACAGATATGATATTACAAGCCATACT
Organism: Agapanthus africanus; assembly: GCA_030015575.1. NCBI lineage: Eukaryota > Viridiplantae > Streptophyta > Magnoliopsida > Asparagales > Amaryllidaceae > Agapanthus > Agapanthus africanus. The sequence continues at coordinate 110,084,243 of JASDDO010000004.1, read as the reverse complement.
AGGTACATACAAACAGTTACGCAGAATCAATATCTGCCCACTTATCAATCCAAGGTGATATTCCCCTACGGATTCAGCGTCTACGCTCATTCCGTTAGCAACCCTGAGAGTCATGTCACCTCTCCTATAACTTTACGGTTTCTCAAAGCCTGTAATGAATTACAGATGTGAGATCCTGATCCGATATCCAGTACCTAGGAAGTAGAGTTAATTGACATACAGTTTTCTATTACAAACACACCCGAAGCTGAAGCCACAACATGCTTCGAATCCTGGCTACTGGCTTTCAAAGCCCTGCAATCCTTCTGCCAATGTCCTTTCCAGTAACAACAGGAACGTCCCTCCTTCACTACATCCAGTCCCGAATCTTTTACCCTTCTCTTTCCTTTTTCTTCTCTGGTTTCCTTCAGGGTATAAGTAGAGGGTAGAGACTGTAGAATCAAGTCAGTATTTGACCCATTCTTCAATGTGGTCTTCAGGTCCGTGAGCTCATCAAAATAGCTAGTCTCTGTAAGGACGTTGCCCCCTACAGATGACCCGACAGCCAACCTCGCCTGAAGCAATTCGTTCGAGGTCTCATATCTTGCGATACGAGATTACTCTCTATATAAATCTTTGTTTTCTTTGCATTAATTTAATGAGTCCCATCAATTAATCCTACCATTGCAGAAAACAACGAAAATATGATGTACGCTTATGCCATCCGCATTCGCCACGGGGCCCCGTCATCACCCGTTAGGTTACTTAACTAACGACAGAGCGGGGGCTGGACTAGCGCGGATGCAAAACATAAGCAACGCCTACTAGATATCATATATAGATATATACATTCGTCAGATGCAATGATAGCCATTCCAGATCACAGATGAACACATTGGATATGCTAGGAATCCGCGTTTCGTTCGAGCCTGCAACGAAAAACGGATTACACGGTCGCGATGAATAGCCAAACCCGACCCTAGACCCCTACAGGTGCGGCAAACTATCCGCCAAGTACCCGAAGTGAAGCAACCTCCCTCAACAACGTGAGTAGGACACTCGGCACTTCAAAATACCCGGTAGTTTGTGCACCCCTCCTTGGGTCTATCCTAGGAGCAAAAACAGTAAAAGAAATAATATACAATGGCGGCTACAACCTCAACCCGGATGTGCGGCCATAAAAATAATATTACATCAATTTACAATTTACATCAAATGAAAGATAAATAAATTCTCATCTCACAACCCCGGCTATTCATCCGCGACAATCCAACAAGTTCATATACACAAACCAACATCACAGATCACAGATATGGACAACCCCCACTAATTGACGTATAGCGATTAGTCGACGTTCAGTACATATATCACATCACAGATATAATCAATTAGCTAAAGTTTATAGAATTTCGATCAATATTTCAATTTGAAACTACCCCAAATACAATACTGTTCTCAGAAGAATCTGGGTAGAAAAAAAGTATCTTAAAAATCCCAAAACCAACACAGAGAACCCCAGAAGAAATTTGGTGCGCAGCTGAGTTGACTCGGCCGCGGATCCGCGGCGGATCGCTTGGATCGGCCGCGGATCCACGGTCTTCTGAGCGACTCAGGCGCCCAAATTTCTACAGTTTTCTCTAAAAAGCCTGCTTGTATTTTTCAGGTCTCTGTAAATATTTTTAGACTTGTTTTTAAAAACGGCAGAAAACACTAAATTTTGATGCATTTTGCGATTTTTTCCGGATCGAAGTTCTAAACACTTTGCTAACATGTTAGTTGTTGTATAGCCTGGCTCTAATACCACTGTAAGTCTATGTAACCCACCCCAGTACTTACGGGGAGGCGGAAAGAGTAAAAATCAAATTTTTATCACAAGTGTACATAGACTAACCATGAAGGATCTTTGCTAAACAAAACTAACAAAGTAACTACAAGTTCTAGCTACTAGGTAAGATGGTTATACCTAGTTCTTGAACTCCTTCTCTTCTTGTTGTGGTCCTCTTTGTTGCTAGCTCCTTGGAGTGGTGTAGACGGCTCCTCCTCGTCGTCTTCTCTTTGCCGAAGAAAGATCCACCCGAAGGCATCTACCTTGAGCTCCTACCTCAACCAAGAAGTAACTAGAGTGCTTAGCTTGCTAGGCTAAGAACCCTAGAATGAGTAGATAGGTGTTTTGATGGTTTTATCTCACAAAGCTTGGATTTTCAACACATGAAACACTTAAGCTTTTGAGAGAGAGTAAGAGGGAGAGCAATGCAAGAGAGAATGAGAGAATAACATCCCAACCTTGCTCTCATATGAGAGAATATGAGAATAATAATAATAATTAGGAAAATTATGATGGTTAGTTGATTTGACCATTATCATTTCACATTAAATGCTAATGCAAGCTTCAAGAAGCATCTTTGCAAAAGAAATCTGTAAGTCTACGGTAGCGCCCCGGCCGTCTACAGACGCCAAATGCGGAACAAAAACTTTTTAACTGGCGCTATCGTATACTTTAACCCGGATCTGCCAGTATTGGTAAACTAACAAACTGTAAAGAGAGTAGAAAGGTTATACCGAACGATCCGAGTCCTTCGTTCTTTAACCATCATCCCACGCTCCGTTGCGGCTGCTCCGATCTCATCGATCTCCGATCTGCTCGTCCAGGTGGCACCACGTCAACGATTCTTTAAACGGGCTCCCGCCTCTGACTCGAGGCAACTCGGTCGTCAAGTTTGCTAAAAGAGATGACCAACAATGATGTAAAGAATGAGTAGAAGACTTTGTCTCACTTCGTCCAAAGCCGTGGACGATCGGTTAATGAAGTTGTCATGGGAATCGGGTGATGGAATGAAATGAGCTGTGAAATTCCATACACCCCAAAATCTATCATAATCTTTTTACCAAATGAAACATCAAGTGAGAGAGGGGGAAGGGGCCGGCCATATATAGCAATGGGGGGGTGAGTGTAGGAGAGGGGAGGTAACCTTAAGAGAAAATATCTAGTGTGAACACAAATAAATATCTAGTGTGAACACAAATAAATATCTAGTGTGAACACACAGTGTGAACACAAAGAAAGCAACCAATGAAAACTCAACACCATTCTAACCTAGTCACCTCTTCTAGAAACTTCTAGAACCTTCCACACTCATCTCAAGAAAAGATAAATCCGTCTTTAACCGAATGTTAAAAGACGGCTGATAGAAAACAGGAAACTGGCAACTTCCAAAAGTGATCCCGAAACGAATTTCAGGATAACCCCATAACTGTATAAATATACCCGCATTTGTATTACGACCGAATACAAATGCAACTGAGAAAAAGATATTATATCTACTCAATATAATACTTGGATCCGGCTTAAACCAAAGCCGACCAGTATCATCTGCCCGAAAAATAACACGTGCGAAAACGCACGTGCATTTTCCGAACCCTGCCATAAAACCATACAGCCTCTACAACATTTCGCCCGAACTTGGGAAACTGTCTGTGGGGGACTCTAATGACTCGTCAGTACCCTGGCAGTGGGTTTAACCACAAACCGTCAGCAGCACTAGCTATGCGTAACGGCTGCCCATGGACTGACCTCAAGGGTGGCCGATGAGCGAACTCATCCGGAAACCCTACTGAGCCTAACAGTGACAATGTATATACAGTCCGGTCCGTTCGTCTATGAGTATCGCATATCTGCCTAGGGGGCTAGTAATGTCAGACCCCCAATAGCAGTATAAGTCATGTCGGAGTGGAGCCCAATAACACCCTGAGATATTACTGAAGTACCTAACAGTAAATCTCCTGCCACGGCCATAGGCTTTGTGTAATGGCTCTCCTAGACACAGCACGATCTCGCCCCCAATACCAGGAGAGACGAATCCCCTGCCGATCCGCTCACGTGCCTCCATGTGGCTCGGGACTGTACCCAAAAAACAACCTGTTTGCACGACTCCTTTGAGCCGTGGTAGGGTAGAAATCAAAGCACAGTGGGAACTCACACGAGACAAATGACGACCTCAGGTCGATGAACTAACCTGTACACATGTCACCAGGGAACTTCTATCTGACGATATGTATAATACCAACTAGCAGGTTCCCCGCGAGTCCTGTCCGGTGTACTCATAACCCAATGAGCACCTGTATACATCTTAGGTGATCCAACTGAAACCAGTGTCTTGTGAGTCCGGCCACCGCCCCTCGTCGGGGTCTCGACTGTATACACTAGTCTACTCCGGAGTATCGATGCCCTGTCTCGAAACTCCCACGACTAGGGACCACAATTAAGGATATGCGTATAAACCACCCAACTCTCACGTATATGATCGCCATCATACTGTTGGTAGTAAAGCAAGATCCTAAGGGCTCTATCAAAGTGTAACATGTAATCAGTCACCTGAACATGTACACGATTGATAAAGGCAAACCAGATAGCATACTATTATCTCGAGTAAGACTTTCATACCGGTATAGGTCCTCCGGAATCATTGCAATCACGTACCTGCGATCCAATAATTGACTCTGAGGGCACTATCTCCAACAATCTCCCACTTGCACTCAAGGCTAATTATTGCGATGTCGACTACTCAGAGCCCGTGTGAAACCGAACATCCAACTCCTCTACTTATCAGTTTCACAAAGCCCGTTTGTAAAACTATTGTGTTCGAGAAATAGCCTCAGTGAGTGGATCCGCCTAGAAGTTTCTTTCAATGTCTCTCTTAATCTCAAGTTCGCGGAGAAAGCCATCTCCCGAATTGAGTAATACCTGTCTTAGAATATGTCTGGATATCTGATGGGACCTAGTTCATAAATGAACTCCAAATCCAAACTTCTTAGACTGTATCGATCACTGAACCTAATCAGTATCTTGCACCAAGCCTCCCACAGTATCCTCTTGGACCACCTGTCCATAATACTGTCCCTCGTCAGAGGAAAAAACTATAACTCTGACAATCACTCTGTCAACCATGTCACCTTTGAAGCCTGGAATGATAACTGTCTCCCGAAGGAGGCTTCCGTCATGAAATCCGTAGAACATGTACTTATGTTCTAAAACTGCTTCCTTATGTTTCTCCAGGATTGGATTAATACAAACTTATTGCATCTAGTGCAAAAACAACATCTGGTGTGGTACTTGACATCCCATGATTGACTCAATTACCTTAGCAAGTGATCTGCCAATCATGCACATCCCTCTCCCCTTTAGTCCGTAAGACACCTTTAGAGAGGGTGACTCCATCACCTGCAGGTACACCACCATGCTAGGAGTCATCTATTCTAAAAACCATTAGAATACTGTCAAAGTACCCACATTGGGAAACTACCCAAATCCAGATCTAAAACCATAGATCTAGAAACCAGAATGTCAAATATTATATCCATATCCTGTCTGGAGAAACAACTGTGTGATGACCACAGTACAACCGATCGTAGTATAGGAATTTTACTTCCTACTGTGTGTATGTCATCCAGATACTATGACATCACACCCTACTACCTTCTTAACAGATCCATCCCCTATTCTGATTGAAGTCAAACCCATGACTGTCACATCAAAAATAGATGATCTATCTCCGCTATAACTGCTCTAGTCTATAAATAGACATAAGCTACTTGCCCACTATGCTTCTGCTGCTCCCACTGACTACGACAACCCTCCTACCGGGTCTCATAGCCTGGAACAACAGTAGTGTCAAGTCTGGGTAGATAAGAACCTCCCTGTCACCGTCCTTGAGGCTACCGGAGTACCTTTCGGGTGTCTGAGGTTACCCACCATATCTGCGGAGTGGCTATTGGAATGTCAAACCTGATTGAATATATAGTTCCTATTAAATTTTCCGTAATCGTTCGCGGTTCTGGAATCACTTCCAGTTCTACCATAATCCCACTACTGTTTTCTGAAAAAATCCATTTTACTAAAACTGTGGCGAGTCAAGAACAATATCACTATTGATCTTTCAAATGGTAGAATATCAACCCTCGTCATAGCCAGGGTCAACCCACAAACAGCCATTACAGAAACATGCCCTGAGTTATCCAGAGTCTGGTTTTAAGCATAAGCTGGACAACTCCCAGTACCTTAACATCTTTTAAGGTATGAACCATTCTATATCCAATATAGAAACTTTGGCACTTATTTAATTGGAACCAGATTCAAATCATGCAGCTGTCTCCAGTGCATATCAACTTAATGGAAAGAGGCTAATCAGCAATACTCAACTTAGGAATCCATCCAATTATGAGTAACCTGAAAGAGAAACAAGTTTCTCAAACCCATTACTATCATCTGAATACCAATCACAAGAATCTACATCTTCGATCTCTTTGAAGAATCCCGATACTTATGACACCTGGTTCTCTATTTTATTCTTATACCCACAACTTCTCAAAACTTAGACCTTGTATTTCTACGAAACACTTGTCTAAAAACTAGAGAAGTCATAAGTAAACAGAACATAGTATGAGGACCTACCCCTTTGTCCTGATGGACACTGGACAACATACAATACTCTGTATAAGTCCGCTGAGTTAAGCAACTCATAACCTGTGCGTCGTAGGTTGAAAACTGAACCCTGGCGATTTCCTCAAATATCACCATTTACAACGAATTCCGATATAATGAGGATGATCACCTAATTCCCAATAACTTACTCCCACTCATCATTTGTAAAACCATACAGATATGAGAATGAAACCTGGTAAATACATACCCTGGAGTAAGTAGCCAATCGGGAAAACAGTTTTCCTTTAACAATGCACTGAAACATGAAAATGTTTCGTAGGGGTATATTGGTATTCATAGCAATGCCTCTTTCATAATCCAATTCATGACTATAACCGTATATTTCTTTGCCATCTTTCCAAGTCCCTTTATTTGTCTTTAGTCATTACCTTCTGTACACCATCGTTAGGCTAAATGGTTTTCTTCCTTCCCTACCGTTCGGCACCAGCCTATGGTTTGGAAGAAGACTATCCAGTAAGCATAATAGGTGTACCCTCCTAAACCAAGGAGTACTCGCATCTTGAGAGAAGGTGATGATAAAAGACATCTGAATAATACCTTATTCTTTTAAAGGTAAAATAGGAGTGGCGATGAAGTACGCGGTTTGGTCGTGAATGATATTAGTCGCAATTTAGTTTGCCCTCTTTCTAATCCCTTTATTTTGTCTTTACATATTACCTTCTGTACACCCTACTTAGGCTAATTGGTTTTCTTCATTCCCTACCTTTCGGCACCTGCCTACGGTTTGGAATAAGACTATCCAATAAGCGTAATAGGTGTACTCTCCTAAACCAAGGAGCCCTCGCAACCTGAGAGAAGGTGATAATAAAAGACAACTGAATAAACCAATTCTATTTCTCCTTAACCTTGATCCATCCTCGAAGAAGTCCCTTCGAGTTCGTATAGAACCATACGATGGATCTATCCAATGGAAGTGGATGTCCGTAGTAATACGGGGTGTTCTGAGAAATTGAAAGGGTAAAAGAAGGAGTGGCAATGACTTATGCAACTCGGACAATCCAAAAGCCAGTATTTTAAAAAGGTTCGGTCAACTTGGTCACTGAGTCATAGTATAGGGTCGGTCAAAGGTCGCTGCCAAAGAGAGAGAGAAAAGAAACACTCTGCGTGTACTCTAACCTAGATCAGAATGGTTATCACTTTATCTAATCCGAAAACCTCCTACTGTCCTGTCAAATTCTCCTCCAAACCTGAAAGAAGAATCGATCGGGATCACCCGAAGAGTAAACCAACTCATCAGTGGGAATCGGGATCCAACTCTCATCGCATGATAACGTGATGGAATGCATCCACGTTACTCATACTCCAGAAGGTATGCGCATACTTGGCAAGTTTCAGTTTCTTTAGAAACTCCCGATATGATTTTTGCCCCATGCTCCTATAACCTTGGCTTTAGTCAAAATGTCATAAGTCACATGCCAAGTTCTACCTGTCACTATCTTGTCAATTTGAACCCATCCGCACATGCCCCTGGCTTTGGCCAAATGGCAGAACGACTGTCCCAAACCAACTCATCTATCTATGCAACAAATGAATACCCAGCAGCTACCAAACACTATGCCTTAACTTTGGCTAAAAATGCATAGCTTGAATACTACTGAATACCCAAAAGAAGTGACGGAGGGCTACGGCTGGTTTTTGGCGAAAAACCTTTAACGTAACGAACTTGATATCGCTGAAGGAACCTGATAGCTTTTTAAAATATAGTGGCGAAAACCTTTTGCTAAAGAGGTCATTCCCGGTGAAGGGATCTCGGCTCTTTCCTCGTGGAATGAGGTGCAGGATATTCCACTGAATACCGCGATACAAAGAAACTTGTAATCGACTATAGTGAAGTTATTACCCTGACGCAAACTTCTGCCCAAGGGGTCAGTCCCGGTGAAGGGATATCGTCCCTTGCCCCGTCGAATGAGGTGCAGGATATTCCACTGAATACCGCTATGCATAACAAAAGGAAACGTCTTTGCAATAACACCTTTTAAATTGTTCCAACAATTGCAAAATACGTTTGTTTTACTTTGCATTGATCAGAATCAACGCACTCCCATCAATCAATTACACCAGAAAAGAACGAAAATAAAATGTACGTATATGCCATCCGCATTCGTCACTGGGTCCCGTCATCACCCGTTAGGTTACTTAACTAACGACAGAGCGGGGACTGGACTAGCACGGGTGTAAAACATATACAACATCTAATAGTATATAAACCAATATACAATAATCGCTCCAGGCGTGATAATATGCAACATTACAGAAAAGTAATAAGCATCACAGAACAATACAGATAATCTGGGATCCCCGAGTTTCACAGAGCCGCTGCTGAAACCCGACGTTCCCCTGGTCGTATGGATAGCCTGTGCAATGAAACCTAGACCCCTACGGGTGTGGCAAGTTACCCGTCAAAACCTGAAGCGAGGCAGCTCCCTACAGCAAAGTGAATGGACCACCCAGCACTTCACGGAATCCGGTAGCTTGAGCACCCCTCCTTGGGTCAACCTGTACCCCCTATAAGTGCGGCGAATAGTCTGCCAATTCTAGAGTGAGGCCCCTCTGCCTCTCAAAACCATGAGATACGGACCCGTTGCCCTCCAGAACCCGGCTATCCGTGCACTCCGTCGCGGGATAACCCTAGTACAGAAATAAATAATAGTACAACAGGTACATTGACCGCAACCTGGTCGTGCCCCAAAATAATATTATACAACAGGCAGTGACGGCAATCCACATGTTGGACGCTCGCCCCGCAATATCAAATGTACAAATAAATCCAAACTGCTCTATCATTGCACACTGCTATCCACCACGACAAATCCGCAACATCACAGCACAACACAGAACATCAACGCGAATGTCACGTTCGCAAACCCGTCTAAAAGAACTATAGCAATCAGACGCGGTTTACCGATCAAATGACATTTCCGGTCAGAGATATAATGTAAGCACTGTAAACTAACATGTTTAAATTTCGATCGACTAAATATCACGAAGTGGGCCCTTCGAACATCTGTTGAACAGTAACAAAATCTGTGCCCAAAAGATATATACCAAAATCCCCAATTTCCAGAGAAGAATCTACTGTAGAAAATTGGACCACTGATCTCACAGATTGGCCGCGGATGCGCGGTCAAACCCTAGGTTTGACCGCGGATCCGCGGTGGTCTGGTGAGGTCACGTGACCAAATTTCTACAGAGAGCTTATAATACCCTGCACAACTTTCTGTGATATGTAAAATAATTTTAGGACTTGATTTAAAATCGACAGAAACTGTGAATGGAAATTTTGCAGTTTTAGATATTCGGTCCGATCGATATTTTAAACGCGTTAGCACAAGTTAGTAAAGAAAAATGGTGAGGCTCTGATACCACTGTAAGTCTACGGTAGCGCCTCGGCCGTCTACAGACGCCAAATGCGGAACAAAAACTTTTTAACTGGCGCTATCGTATACTTTAACCCGGATCTGCCATTATTGCTAAACTAACAAACTGTAAAGAGAGTAGAAAAGTTATACCGAACGATCCGAGTCCTTCGTTCTTTAACCATCATCCCACGCTCCGTTGCAGCTGCTCCGATCTCGTCGATCTCCGATCTGCTCGTCCAGGTGGCACCATGTCAACGATTCTTTAAACGGGCTCCCGCCTCTGACTCGAGGCAACTCGGTCGTCAAGTTTGCTAAAAGAGACGACCAAGAATGATGTAGAGAATGAGTAGAAGACTTTGTCTCACTTCGTCCAAAGCCGTGGACGATCGGTTAATGAAGTTGCCATGGGAATCGGGTGATGGAATGAAATGAGCTGTGAAATTCCATACACCCCAAAATCTATCATAATCTTTTTACCAAATGAAACATCAAGTGAGAGAGTAAGTGAGAGAGGGGGAAGGGGCCGGCCATATATAGCAATGGGGGTGAGTGTAGGAAATGGGAGGTAACCTTAAGAGAAAATATCTAGTATGAACACAAATAAATATCTAGTGTGAACACAAATAAATATCTAGTGTGAACACACAGTGTGAACACAAAGAAAGCAACCAATGAAAACTCAACACCATTCTAACCTAGTCACCTCTTCTAGAAACTTCTAGAACCTTCCACACTCATCTCAAGAAAAGATAAATCCGTCTTTAACCGAATGTGAAAAGACGGCTGATAGAAAACAGGAAGCTGGTAACTTCCAAAAGTGATCCCGAAACGAATTTCAGGATAACCCCGTAACTGTATAAATATACCCGCATTTGTATTACGACCGAATACAAATGCAACTGAGACAAAGATATTATATCTACTCAATATAATACTCGAATCCGGCTTAAACCAAAGCCGACCAGTATCATCTGCCCGAAAAATAACACGTGCGTAAACGCACGTGCATTTCCGAACCCTGCCATAAAACCATACGGCCTCTACAATGTTTCGCCCGAACTTGGGAAACTGTCTTTGGGGGACTCTAATGACGTCAGTACCCCAGCAGTGGGTTTAACCACAAACCGTCAGCGGCACTAGCTATGCGTAACGGCTGCCCATGGACTGACCTCAAGGGAGGCCGATGAGCGAACTCATCCGGAAACCCTACTGAGCCTAACAGTGACAATGTATATACAGTCCGGTCCGTTCGTCTATGAGTATTGCATATCTGCTTAGGGGGCTAGTAACGTCAGACCCCCAATAGCAGTATAAGTCGTGTCGGAGTGTAGCCTAATAACACCCTGAGATACTACTGGAGTACCTACCAGTAAATCTCCTGCCATGGCCGTGGGCTTTATGTAATGGCTCTCCTAGACACAGCACGATCTCGCCCCCAATACCAGGAGAGACGAATCCCCTGCCGATCCGCTCACGTGCCTCTATGTGGCTCGGGACTGTACCCAAAAACTACCTGTTTGCACGACTCCTTTGAGCCGTGGTAGAGTAGAAATCAAAGCGCAGTGGGAACTCACACGAGACAAATGACGACCTAAGGTCGATGAACTAACCTGTACACATGTCACCAGGGAACTGCTATCTGACGATATGTATAATACCAACTAGCAGGTTCCCGGCGAGTCCTGTCCGGTGTACTCATAACCCAATGAGCACCTGTATACATCTTAGGTGATCCAACTGACACCAGTGGCTTGTGAGACCGGCCACCGCCCCTCGTCGGGGTCTTGACTGTATACACTAGTCTACTCCGGAGTATCGATGCCCTGTCTCGAAACTCCCACGACTAGGGACCACAATTAAGGATATGCGTATAAACCACCCAACTCTCACGTATACGATCGCCATCATACTGTTGGTAGTAAAGCAAGATCCTAAGGGCTCTATCAAAGTGTAACATGTAATCAGTCACCTGAACATGTACACGACTGATAAAGGCAAACCAGATAGCATACTATCATCTCGAGTAAGACTGTCATACCGGTATAGGTCCTCCGCAATCATTGCAATCACGTACCTGTGATCCAATAATTGACTCTGAGGACACCATCTCCAACAAAATCATCATGGTCAACAAAAGTCAACAAGTCAAATGGTCAACCCAACCATAACCATGGCACAATTATCCTTAATTACTATTATTAATCATATTTCTCATTCTCATTAGGGTTTAGAAAAATTCAACGGTCAAAAACCCTAATGAGGTTCCTCTGCCTCTGTCAACAGTGCATACACACCCGCATCCGTGTTCCGAGGAACATGAATACAATGAGACAAAACCAATCCCAAAACAAATACTAGGATCTGGCTTAAACCAAAGCCCGCTAGTAATAACAGCCCGGACAGCAAACGTGCACAAGTGCGCGTATGTGAACGAACCCCGTCGCAAAACCATGCGACCTCTACTCTGTTTTGCCCAAAGGTGAACAACCCTCTGTGTGGGACTCTAAAGACTCGACACTACGCTGGCAGTGGGTCACCCACAGGCCGCAAGCGGTACTCGCTGTACGTAACGGTCCCCAGGTAGATGCCGATAAGAAGACGGATGAGGTGAACCCATCCGAACTCCTACTGAGCCTGAATGTGACAATCTCCGTACAGTCCGGTCTGTTCGTCTATGAGTATCGCATGTCGGGCCTAGGGGTGGTAAACGTCAGACCCCTAATAGCGGTACAAGTCGTGCCGGAGTATAGCCCTAGACACCCTAAGAAACTACTGGAAACACTACCGGTAATTCTCGCTTGCCCTGGCCAGGGACTTTGTGTAATGGTTCTTCTAGACACAGCGCGATATCAACCCCCAATACCGGGAGAGACGAATCATATCTAACTGCTACTGCCTCCAAGTGCTTCGGGACTGCACCCAACTACTACCTGTTTGCACGACCCCTTTGAGCCGTGGTAGGATGGTAATCAAAATACAGTGGGAACACACTCGAGGCGAAGTAGTAGTGTCAAGTCGACGGACTAAGCTGTACTCCTGTCACCTGGGAACTGCTATCTGACGATAGGTATAGTACCAACCAACAGTTCCCGACAAGTCATGTCCAGTGTACTCGTAACCTAACGAGCACCCGCATACTATCTCCAGTACGACGTACTAATGGCTGTGGGACAGACCATCTCCCCTGCTGGGATGAGAAGCGTATACGCTAGTCTACTCCGGAGTATCGATGCCATGTCTCGATAATCCTATGACTAGGGACCTGTATAAGAATGTGCTTGTAGACTACCCAGCCCCCACAAGTGTGACTGTCATCACAAAGCTGGTAATCAAGCAAAGATCCTAAGGGCTCTACTAATATCTATAAGCGATATGCTAAAAGAAACACATGCACATATTAAAGTAGAATCAAACCAAGTAGCATACTACCATTTTGAGCAAGATTGTCTATACAACTGTGAATATCCCAAGATTCCATTAAGTAATATACAAACTAGTATGATACAGTAATGGCCTCTAGGGCATATACACTAACAAAAAATCCAAGGAAATCTACACAAAAACCTACAAACTCAAGCTAATTCCTCATCCAATTCTCCTTGGCTATTCTAGCTTGAATCTTGGAGCAATGAAGCCATCCTTGGAGGCTAAGTGCAAGCTAGAATTCTAACTTGTGAGGTATAATTCGTAACCTAATGGCTAATTAGTTGTTTAACTATTCTAATCTAAGCTATCCATATGATAAATTGGTTTTTAATTGCTAATTTGTGAAATTAAAGAAAAGGGTTTGGAGTTGAATTAGGGTTTTAAGCATCACAACTAGATTAGCTAAGTGTAGTTGTTATCTAGTTGTTTAGTTTGGATTTTTACTTGAGATTTTGATCACTAGATCGCTAATTCACGACGTTTGCACCAAATTCCCTATTTGGGTGCTTACTAGGTTTTTGCTAAAATTAGGTGTTGATTTAATTTGACATTGTGAATATATATATATATATATATATATATATATATATATATATATATATATATCATCTCCTATTATAATTAAGGTTTCGTGAATGCGTGATCTGTACAATCGAGTTCTAAGTTTAATGGTTATTTGGTATAACGATTCTAGTTAAGGTTGTAGCGATGCCGTTGCGTTTTGTGCACCAAGTGCACAATGTGCCTAACTTGTGAACGTTGATCCTTTCATTTTGTGACTTTGCGTCATTTCAGAATATGTATTCTTATGTTTTGTGTTGTGCAATTCTAGGATCAGTTGCGGAGGCATCGGACGCGGGGCGGAAAGGCAAAGCTGTAGTCGAATCATATTAGCGAGGCGTCCGGGTGAGTAGATGTACACATCTATGGGGAGATCGTCTGGATGGTGCGAGGCTCCCGATAGTTAGGGTTGCTAGTACTAGTTGCATTCATATGCATAACTTTCTAGTTATTCATCTCCTGGCATCGCATCGTTATCTTTATACATATGTGTGATATCAGCTCTTAGGACACTTGCACCATTACCATTGGCTCATGTTGCACATGCACTATTCATGTGAACACACACGCCTTTGGTAATTGCCATGCCACGAGCACTTAAGAACCTGCTTAGTTCAGTACCAAACACTTGCATCATACATGATACATTGGATTGCAAAGCATGTATATACCTTACTTCATCATCATTCTTACATAGATTCCTAGTCATAAATCACATTGCATAATATCGATATCATAGGCATCTATCATTTACAACATGTCAGATATTATGATTTTCTTGATGATTTTAGTATTGATGAGATTTCTGGATTTTGGGGAAAACCGCAAGGATTTAACATGAACTATTATCATTTTAAAAATATAAGTTGCGGTTTTCTCATGATGTATGTGTCATCCACCATGAGTTTTCATGTTTTCTGTTGGATTTCGAGACCCGATTCGAGGAGTGGAGGAACCGTCTCGGGTACATGGTGGGCCCGGTACGGTACCCCGGGGCGAGAGTGTTTTTGTGGGGATGACGAAGCTGGGGAAGACTACCTACCGGTGATGTCTGGCGCGGCGGATATCCGGAGGATACCGACCATTGTCATGAGATTTGATGATTTTGGCCCGATCCGGACTGACGGAGCCCGAGATATTGAGACTATATATATTGAGACATTGATATATCCATATTTTGTGTCGATGCTTGACACGGTTTTCTGATGATTTCATTGATGATACCTTAGCTATTGTACAGATATTTTTCTAAGTTAAGAATGCAAATATCATCGTACTAAACATTTAAAGGTTTCGTATTGATTTTTCATTCATGTGCATACATACTGGTGGCATCGCATCATATCTAGATATGTAGGTTGTGACGCATTTGCGTGTATACTTACGATAGCCTTATTAGATGTTACTTACTACTCAAGAGTTGGCAACTCACCCCCGTTGTGCCACAGTGTCTTGCAGGTCAGACTCGTCAGCATTGTAGCGGCGGGCGTGTTTTTCTTGGGTTCTTTTGCTTAGACTCACGATATTGCTCATAGGTGGGTTGCAAGGATACTTTTGTCTCCTTTTTGTACTATCATTGTATCTAGTATTCTCCATCTACCACTTCTTCTATTGTATATGCGACCTAGTGATGAGACCGAGAGATTTATGTATATGTTGTTTCTCTGGGGTCGAGCTCACTTGAGCCGACGTTATGCTTTCTTACTTTTAGTTTCTTTATGTGCATTTGCTTGATGTTATATATATATATATATATATATATATATATATATATATATTGCGTGTGGTTGTGAATCCGCCTTGGGCGAAGAGCTAGCTCCCGCTTGGGGATGCCATTATTCATTACAGGTTTATATATTCTTGTTTGTACTCGTTTGGGGCCAGTACTTACAAAGGAGACTCTGCCGAAATTTTTGGGAAAATTTGATATTTCTTTAAAATGTTTAATGTAACTCATTTGGTTTAAAATCGTGTTTTTGAAAAGGTTTTCCTTCACTCTAATTGTTTAAGGTTTAGATTTTCTGGGCTTTGGCTGACTTAGGTTACAATACGCCTTAAGATGTTTCGTAATCTAAGTGCCAGTCACGTTCCGTACTTTCGGGTCATGAAAAAGTTGGTATCAGAGCGATAGGTTTTACCTTTCCGAGTGTAGGACGAACCTTAGTAGATGGAGTAGGTGACTTAAGCAGAGTGGCGTAGTGTGTGTATGTTTCGCAGCATACTTACGATACGGTACTCCGCCTAAGTGACCTTAGAACATAATTGCTTGTATTTCCTTTCTTGATTCCATGCATCCCTTGATTCAATTGCTTCTTATCAATAATATTTCTATTCCAGCTTCTATGTCTCCGAAGACTACGAGGGCTTAGAGGGCTGCCGCCAGAGATGAGATTCGAGCGGGCTCGTCCGAGACGAGGACCGATCAAGGCGGTACGCCTACCCCTCAGGGTCAGATTGATCCGCCTTCTCCAGGTCGTATTTCCATACTAGAGGCCGGTATGCAGGAGTTGCGTCAGATGATGGGGTCTTTAGTTGAAGCCAGTCGGGCACAGAGATTTGAGGATGTTCCTTCCACCGCACAGACCACAATTGTACCTGCTGCCCAGACAGTTGTTCCTGGTACTACTACGACTATCCCCGTATCATTACAGGAGTTTATGAGGCTGAGACCTCCAGCCTTTACCGGCACGGATGCGACAGAGGACCCGCAGGCATTTCTCGATAGGATGGCTAAGATTTGCCGTTCGTTGAAGCGTTCTGATGATAGATGGGTGGAGTTTGCGAGTTTTCGTCTGGAGGGCCTTGCTCAGACGTGGTACGAGTCAGTAGAGAGGGGCCGAGTTGTAGGTCTACCTCCTATGACTTGGGACGAGTTCCCAGCTGTATTTCTTGCCCGTTTTCTCCCTGAGAGCGTCAGAGATGCTCAAGCCCGTAGTTTTGAGTCTTTGCGCAAGACTCCTGGGATGATAGTGCCCGAGTATGACATACAGTTTACTCAGTTGTCCCAATATGCTCCGTACCTAGTAGACACTGAAGAGAAGAGGATAAAAAGGTTTGTGCGAGGGCTTGACACGCAGTTATTTCTTGTCATCGGCGCCCAGCACTTTGACACTTATGCAGCCGCGATGGATGCAGCCTTACTTTTGGAGGAGCGCATTTCTGAGACTCCGGTCATTCCTAGACCGAAGAGGATCCGTACCGACATGCTAGCCCAGCGGCAGATGGATAGACGCCGCGACAGGCCCCCTCCAGGCCATGGTGATGGCGGAGGTTCGAGACCAGGACAGTTATACAGTATTTATCCACAGGGACAGCGGCCGTCATTAGAATGTTTTCGATGTGGGAGCCTGCATCACCGTATTAGAGACTGTACTGTAAGGCGCCAGGGTGCGGCGATAGTTCCACATGTGACCTTACCACCTTCACCACCTCCTCAGAGAGCCTACTTTCCACCCCTGATGACGTTCCATGCCTGACAGATGCTCCTAGAGGCCGTGGGTGTGGCGGTCCTGTTCAGAGAGGACGAGGTGACAGAGGCGGAGGACGAGGCAGAGGACACCCAGTTATTAGTGGGGGACAGGCCTGAGTGTTCGCTTTGACTCCTCAGGATGCGTAGGCATCCAATGCCATTGTGATAGGTACTCTGCCAGTATGTTCTTTAGATGCGCGGGTATTATTCGACCCAGGTTCCACACATTCTTATGTATCTACCCACTTTGCACCGATGTTGGGCTGAGAGTCCTCTTCATTAGATCAGCCACTTATTATTATAACTCCGGTAGGCGAGTCGTTTGTTGCTTGTTTTGTGTACCGATCGTGTCCTGTTCGTATCGGGGAGAGGGATACTTCGGTAGATTTGATTCTCCTCGATATGCTAGACTTTGACGTTCTTCTAGGCATGGACTGGATAGCCACCTGTTATGCATCTGTGGACTTTCGTGAAAAGGCAGTCAGGTTCAGTTTTCCTGGTGAGCCAGTTCTTGTTATTCAGGGAGATTGTAGCACCACCCTTCCCAGCTTGATTTCTTCTCTTCGTGCTGATCAACTCTTGCGGAAAGCGTGCCAGGGATTCTTAGCCTATATTTGTGATACTAGAGCCGCAAAGGTTCTGTTGGACCAGGTTCCGGTTGTGAGAGAATTTCCTGATGTATTCCCTGACGAGTTGCCTGGTCTGCCGCCAGAACGCGAGATTGAGTTCTGTATCGACTTAATCCCCGGCATGGGGCCTATTTCTATACCGCCTTATCGGATGGCCCCGGCGGAGATTAGAGAACTGAAGGATCAGTTGCAAAATTTGCTGGATAAAGGATTTATCCGACCGATTGTGTCACCTTGGGGTGCTCCCGTCCTATTTGTTAAGAAGAAGGACGGTAGTATGCGCTTATGCATCAATTATCATCAGCTGAACCGGGTTACTGTGCGGAACAGATATCCTCTACCCCGCATTGACGACTTATTTGATCAGCTCCAGGGTGCAGGGTATTTCTCGAAAATTGATTTACGATCGGGTTATCACCAGTTGCATGTTCGGAAGGATGATATTCCGAAGACCTCTTTTCGTACACGATATGGTCATTACAAGTTCTTGGTGATGTCGTTCGGGCTCACTAATGCCCCAGAAGCATTTATGTACTTGATGAACCGTGTATTCAGGCCGTATCTTGATCAGTTCATTATTGTTTTCATTGACGACATCTTGGTATATTCCCGGAGCCGGGAGGAGCACGAGCAGCACTTGCGTATCACATTGCAGACTTTGAGGGAGCATCAGCTGTTTGCCAAATTTTCCAAGTGCGCATTCTGGCTAGACAGTGTCGACTTCATGGGTCACGTGGTGATGAGAGATGGTATTTGTGTGTACCCGAAGAAGATCGAGGCCGTTCAGCATTGGCCCAGACCGGTATCAGTTACAGTGGTTCGCAGCTTTCTAGGTCTGGCCAGCTATTATCGACGTTTTGTCCAGGATTTCTCCCGTATTGCTGCACCGTTGACCGGGTTGATCCGGAAAGGGGTTCCTTTTGATTGGACCGAGGCATGCAAGGATAGCTTCCAACAGTTGAAGACTAGTTTGACTACTGCACCAGTGTTATCATTGCCTTCGAGATCGGGCGGTTTTGTGGTTTATTGTGATGCTTCTCGAGTGGGGTTGGGCTGTGTATTGATGCAGCACGACAGGGTTATCGCGTATGCTTCTCGTCAGTTGAGGAAGCATGAGAAGAACTACCCCACTCATGATCTATAGATGGCTGCAGTGGTGTTTGCACTCAATATGTGGAGACATTACCTATACGGTGAGTCATGCCAGATATTCACAGACCACAAGAGCTTGAAGTATATCTTTCAGCAGCGAGACCTAAATCTGAGACAGCGCCGTTGGATGGAGTTGGTGAAAGACTATGACTGTGAGATTCTATACCATCCGGACAAGGCGAATGTGGTGGAAGATGCTTTGAGTAGGAGGCCCAGAGGTAGCTTACTTGTTTGAGCGCAGTACAGATGCAGTCGACGGTGGATTGGCAGGTGCTATGTGATAGCCGAATACAGTTCGAGTTTACTCCTACCAGAGGACAGCTGGCCTATTTCAGAGCACGCCCATAGTTACTTGACCGTATCCATGAGGCATAGTCCGGCGATGCCTGTATTTCAGAGATTATGGAGCAGGTTAGACAGGGCAGAGATTCTGCGTTCATGATTGATGATCAGGGGATACTTTGATTTGGGACTCGACCGTGCGTACCAGATTCTAAGGGACTGAGGCATGATATTCTTAAGGAGGCACATAGATCTGTATACGATGTTCATCCAGGTTCCACCAAGATGTACCATAGTTTGAGAGATGTTTACTGGTGGGACGGGATGAAGAAGGATGTCACGGACTTTGTATCGAGATGCCTGACTTATCAGCAAGTCAAGGCCGAGCACCAGAGGCCAGCCGGCGAGTTACAGCCTTTGCCCATTCCTGAGTGAAAGTGGGAACAGGTCTCCATGGACTTTGTTGTGGGTCTACCCAGGACCAGTCGAGGGTATGACTCTATTTGGGTGATTGTCGATCGATTGACAAAAGCGGCTCACTTTCTGCCAGTGAAGACCACTTTCAGATTTGCTCAGTACGCCCAGGTTTATATTGATGAAATTGTACGACAGCATGGCGTCCCGACTTGCATTGTGTCCGACCGAGGCACCCAGTTTACCAGCCGACTATGGAAGAAACTTCAGAAGACATTAGGCACCCGATTGAGTTTTAACACAGCTTTTCATCCGCAGACCGACGGTCAGTCAGAACAGACTATTCAGACTCTTGAGGACATGCTCAGAGCTTACGTTCTAGATTTCGGTGGTAGTTGGGATCGACATTTGCCCCTGATAGAGTTCTCCTACAATAATAGCTTTCAGCAGACGATTCAGATGGCACCTTTCGAGGCTTTATATGGGAGGAGATGTCGATCGCCTATCTGTTGGACAGAGCTCAGAGAAAGCAGTATTTTGGGGCCGCAGATCATTCAGGATATGACCGAAAAGATACAGCTGATTCGGGACAGGATGAGAGCGGCCCAGAGAACATATGCTGACAGACGCCGTCGCAGACTCGAGTTCGACGTTGGCGATCATGTTTTCTTTAGGGTCTCTCCATTGAAGGGTGTGATGAGATTTGGGCGGAAAGGGAACCTTGGTCCCAGATATGTTGGTCCATTCGAGATCCTAGAGCGTGTCGGCACAGTTGCATATCGGTTAGCTCTTCCGCCCAACTTCCCAGATGTTCACCCCGTGTTCTATGTTTTGATGCTCCGCAGGTACCTTCATGACCCTACACATGCGATTCAGCACCAGACGATCCAGCTGGAGCGCGATCTTTCTTTCACCGAGCAGCCGATGGTTATTTTGGATCGGCAGGTGAAGAAATTGAGGTCAAAGGTTATACCATCCGTAAACGTTTTGTGGCGTGGCCCGAACAGCGAAGAGGTCACCTGGGAGACCGAGGACGAGATGAGGAAGAAGTATCCCCATCTCTTCGAAGGTACGCGTAGTTAAATTTAAATTCGGGGACCGAATTTCTTTACGGTGGAAGATTGTAACGTTTTAAAAAAAATCGTTTAGGTAATTTTCCGATAATCGGTAAATAACTGGTATTTTCCGTAAAATGTGATTATAATTATTTTTCAAAATAGGCCTAGTTATACCTAATTTAGATATGAAATTGCTATTATTTGGTAATTTATTTGTCACTTATAAATTTCTAGTCATTTAATTATTTTTCCCAAATTAATTATTTTAAATATTATTTTAAGCCTTTAAATATACATTAAATTAGTGATAAATACAAATTTGAATGGGTCAATTACACGCATATGCACCATGAAAACTAAAATCTAGTTTGTAACATAAATTTTTTAACAAGTAACTCTAAGTATGTAACTAAGAAGGAGTGGCAATGATGTATGCAACTCAGACAATCCAAAAGCCAGTATTTTAAGAAAGTTCGGTTAACTTGGTCACTGAGTCATAGTCTAGGGTCGGGCCATGGTCGCTGCCAAAGAGAGAGAGAAAAGAAACACTCTGCGTGCACTCTAACCTAGATCAGAATGGTTATCACTTTATCTAATCAAGATGTCTCCCACTGAATCTCAAATTCTCCTCCAAACCTAAAAGAAGAATTAGTCGGGATCACCCGAAGAGTAAACCAACTCATCAGTGGGAATCGGGATCCAACTCTCATCGCATGATAGCGTGAAGGAATCCACTCACGTTATCACACTCCAGAAGGTATGCGCATGCCTGGCAAGTTTCAGTTTCTTTAGAAACTCCCGATATGATTTTTACCCCATGCTCTTATGACCTTGACGTTGGCCAAAATATCATAAGTCACATGTCAAGTTCCACCCATCATTATCCATGTTAATTTGAACCCACCCGTCCATACCCTTGACGTTGGCTAAAATGGTAGTACGACTGTCCCAAACCAACGCATCTATCTATGCAACAGATGAATATCCAGCAGCTACCAAACACTATACCTTGGCGTTGGTCAAAATACATAGCTTGAATACTACTGAATACCAAACTGAAATGACGGAGGGCTACGACTGGTTTTTGGCGAATAACCTTTAACATAATGAACTTGATGTCGTTGAAGGAACCTGATAGCTTTTTACATAAATATAGTGACGAAAACCTTTGCTAAAGAGGTCACTCCTGGTGAAGGGATCTCAGCTCTTTCCTCGTAGAATGAGGTGCAAGATATTCCAACTGAATACCCCGATGCAAAGCAAAAAGTAATCGACTATAGTGAAGTTATTACCCTGATGCAAACCTCTGCCCAAGGTGTCACTCCCGATGAAGGGATCTCGGCCCTTGCCTCGTTGAATGAGGTGCTGGATATTCATAACCGAATACCACTGTGCAAAACAAAAGAAAACGTCCTTGTAATAACAGCTTTTTGAAAACTGTTCCAACAACATCCAACAGGTTTGTTTTCCTTGCATTGATCAGAATCAAAGCAGTCCCATCAATTAATCACACCAGAAAAGAACCAAAAAATGTACGTATATGCTATCCGCATTCGCCACTGGGTCCCGTCATCACCCGTTAGGTTACTTAACTAACGACAGAGCGGGGACAGGACTAGTGCGGGTGTAAAACATATACAACATCTACTAGTATATATATCAATATACAATAATTGCTCCAAGCGTAATAAATGCAACATTACAGAAAAGTAATAAGCATCACAGACAATACAGATAATCTGGGAGCCCCGGATTTCATAGAGCCGCAACTTAAACCCGACGTTCCCCTGGTCGTGTAGATAGCCTATGCTATGAAACCTAGACCCCTATGCGGAAAGTTACCCGCCAAAACCTGAAGCGAGGCAGCCCCCTTCAGCAAAGTGAATGGACCACCCAATACTTCACGAAATCCGGTAACTTGTGCACCCCACCTTAGGTCAACTTGTACCCTCTACGAGTGCGGCGAATAGCCCGCCAATCCTAGAGTGAGGTCCCCTCCCTCTCAAAGCCATGAAATGTGGACCCGTTGCCCTCCAGAATCTGGCTATCCATGCACTCCGTCGCGGGGTAATCCTAATACAGAAAAGAAAATATGTACAATGGGTACATCGACCTCAACCCGGTCGTGCCCCAAAAGAATAATATACAAACAGGTAGTGACGGCAGTCCACATGTTGGACGCTCGCCCCGCGATATCAAATGTACAAATAAATCCAAACTGCACTAACATTGCACACAACCTATCCATCACGACAAATATGCAACATCACAGCACAACACAGAACATCAACGTGAATGTCACGTTCGCAAAGCCGTCTAAAAGGACTATAGAAATTAGACGAGTTATACCGCTCTAATGACATTCACGGTCGGAGATATAATGTAAGCACTGCAAAACTTTAAACGATGTTAGAAATATCGACTTCGAAATAACCCCCGAATAGCCCCAAACAACCTGATAAAACTTTATCCAAACTTAGCTAAACAAACAATATCATTGAACCAACTTTCCAGAGACCAGACAACACCCAAAAAATCAAACCCAGAAGCCACCAAACAGCCGGCGAGCTCGGATTTTGCCTCAAAGGGCTCGGCCAAAATCCAAGGTAAGGGTCTCGTTCTTGGGGTGTAGGCTTGTGGTCATGTCAGTAGTCTTCTGCACTTGTTTAAATAATTTTAGAAGACACTTTTGAAAAGGACAGAAACTGGAATTCTTGGTGCAGTGTATCGGGTTTGTTTCGGTTTCGATACTTTAAAATTGTCTAAATGAACTAGTAAAGGTTAATGGCGTGGCTCTGATACCATGTAAGTCTACGGTAGCGCCCCAGCCGTCAATCCGAGGCCAAACACGGAACAAAACTTTGATAAACTGGCGCTAGCATAGACTTTAACCCGGATCGTGCCATTAACACTGAACTAGCAAACTACAAAATGATAGAATGGCTATACCGATCGATCCGTGTCCTTCGGTCTTTAGCCATCATCCCACGCTCCTCACGGCATCTCCGATCTCGCTCGATCTCCGGTCTCTTCGTCGGAGTGGCACCACGTCAACAAATATTTATACGGGGTCCCGCTTCAAACTGAAGCAACTCGGACATGAAGTTTGCTAACCGACATGTCCAAGAAGGATGTAGAGAGAGTGTAGAATACTTTGTATCAAGGCACCCAATGAATTGGGTGAAGGTAAATGAAGTTGCCATTTGAAGAGATGAGGTGAGCTAATGGAAATGGCTAAGGAAAAAATGTGAGCATGAAAGTTAACTTACACCATATTTGGGCAGCCCCAAAGTTGTGCTCGGACAACTTTAATCAGTGAAGGAAATGGGGGGTGAGCCGAAGCTAACAAGTGGTGACCATATGCAATCAAGTGATAAGAATAAGTAAATATCCAACAAAAAAAATCTTAAGCTCAACCAAAAGCAATTAATGAACAAGTGAGTCATGAAAGAAACCATGCTTCATTAAATGCTATGAAACAATGACTCACCCCACAACAATTTCGGCCACAATGCAAACATGAAGGAAATGGCCAAAAATGATACACACACATCAACCTTTAATTAAACATTAAAAACTAATGTTTAATCAAGCGAAGAAAAACTGGCAACTTCAAAAGTAATCCCGTAACGAATTACAGGATTACCCCACAACTGTATATACATACCCGCATTTGTATTCCGATCGAATACGAATGCAATGAGACAAAAATATTCCTACACAATATAATACTAGGATCTGGCTTAAACCAAAGCCCACTAGTATTATCTGTCCGAACCATGACACGTGCACAAGTGCACATGTAAGTTCGAACCCTACCATAAAACCATACGGGCTCTACAACGTTTCGCACGAACTTGGGAAACTATCTATGGGGGACTCTAAAGACTAGTCAATACTCTGGCTGTGGATTTAACCATAAGCACGTCAGTGGTACTAGCTGTACGTAACGGCTACCCATGTATTGAGCAAAAGGGAGGCTAATGAACGAACTCATCCAGAAACCCTACTGAGCCTATTGTTCATATCATAATTTTGCATTATTATATTCCCCATTCTTAGTCATTTTACAAATAAACAGGTGCTTTTGATCCATGTCTACTACATAGTTGCAGGTTACAGGTTCTTGGAACAAAAACAGTGAAATTGATGAAAAGATGATACAAAGTGAGACTACGATCGACAAATGGAAGAATCTTGATCAAGCCTACAGTTTGGAGAATAAACGAAGATCAATGAACAAGTTCACAAAGTACAAAGGTAGCGCAAGGTTCAAAACTTCGATATGAAGCAAGAGGTAAAGTCCATGACATTATTCGCTGTGGAAATCTGGAAGAAAACTAGAAGAAAATCTGAGAAACCAAGTGAAGACACAAGTACCCAAATGCCACCAAAAGATGCCCTGAAGATCTCAACTGAAGACCCCTCTTTTGGCCGCAGAACCGCGGCCAAACATGGGTTTTGGCCGCGGATCCGCGGCCGTGCCAAACACGTGTCAGTGGGGATTTTGTCGGTGCGACGCTTTGACTATTCTTCTTAGGGGTATACTTGTAATTTCAGATATGACTCGATTGTAACCCTAGGGTTTCTATGTTCTATAAATAGAAACCCTAAAATCTGTTTTAGATTATGCCTCTTCTTGTGCCTCATTTCATTTTATCAAAATTCAGATCTGTAAATTTCTGTAAAGTATGAAGAGTGCATCAAATTAGAGTAAGTTTTCAATTCTTGCCCTAGTTAATTTTATTATCTGCCCTAGTATAATTTTCCTTTCTGCCCTAGTTTAGATTTCATTATCTGCCCTAGTTAGATAGTTAGAACATGTTTTTCAATTTCCTAATGAGTGAGTAGTCTCCTCGCTTGTTAGGGTTAGATTTGGGAAAGGCTTGAGAGATGAAGATCTCTCACCCCTTTCTTGCCCATCATACGTTTTTATAGGACTCCATGTATACATGCACACACCGCTCCCTACGGCACCCTATCCCATGAGGTAGCGGTGATACCGTAGTATAAAGGACCGTTTGCGTATATTTTCCATGTAGGTTAGGGTAAGAATTAAGAAAGGAAGGACAAGAACCTAGAGGAAGAAACATTGTTTCTTCCCGATGGTGCTAATCCACTTTATTAATTATTACCATAACACTTCATAGATCTTAAATAGGGCATAGAAAGCGGTGAGGAATATTGACTTTTCAAATTTAACCTAAACTTAACCCTAGCAAAATTTTAGTCCTAGTTTAGATCAAACTTAGTTTTTAGATTTAATCAATCCGACAACAATCGGAATTAACTCGTTAGAACAAATAGGAAATACACAAAATCCCTGTACACCGACCCGTACTCACCGGTTAGCTATCAAGCGACGCCGTTCTTGATTGCGGTTATAAATATTCTATGATCAAATCAAATGGCGCCGTTGCCGGGGATGGCGTAGTTATTTTCTTTTTGTAATTTCGGGTTAATATAAAATTAAAAAATCATAAAAACTGAAAAATATTAAAAATATTAAAAAAAATCTATCATCTTGTTATTTTGTGAAGGGTATTTTCGTTTGAATTTTGCAGGATCTACGAACGAGTTCGGATCTGGAAAAATCCAGAAAGCAAAACAGAAAACGGCAAATCTGAAAAACAGAGAAAAATCAGACCAGAGGACCAGAAGAATTTTGGGGACCCGAACCGACTGTAGGACCGCGTGATCAGTCGAAAATACTGTATATTTTAGCAGGCAATTTCCTTAACATCTGCATACATATAGGAGAGTACGGTATTCATAATTCACATATTAGCTAATTGGTCGCAAAATATCAAATTACATGTATTCGACCTTAAAACCGGAAATTCTAGGGAAATTAACTGCATTGCATTACATAGCATATTTTCTATATCTTGCAACCCCTATTTTGAAGTCTATGCAGGAAAAGAGATACTTGCTCGATCAATTCATTGCTCGACCATTACAATTGCTCGTAAACTCATTGAAAGCAAATCTGGTATCAACATAGAAGGGCTACTGCAACTCTGAACATCAAAGAATAACCCAAATAGAAGTACAAAGCCACAGAAGAAAGCACAGTTCCCGAAGCCACCAAGGCGCGGCGGAAGCGCGGCAAAACCCTACCTCACGCGGCGGATCCGCGGTGGGTCCAAGACATCAGCTCCTCAAACTTCACCAAAACTCCTGTTTCAGTGCCCTCAGCTCATAAATGCACATAAACTTCCAGAAGATTCCAGACACTTCCACCAGATCATCAAGTTCCCAAACTACCCTAATCTTTCTAGAACTTGCTTAAACCCTAAGCTAAACCCCAACAACTTGTCAACAAACTTTGGGAGGGAAAGTCTAATTCAAACCTAGACCTAGTTCTATAAATAGGACCCTAGGCTCTCTCATTTCTCATTCTTGATCTCACAATATATGAAACCCTAGAGAGTGATAGATTGAACCCATTTTAGTTTAGCCATTCTCTTTCTCCATCTTCTTCTTCCTCAAGATTAGTGAGAAATCTTGTAGGAAACCCTAACCCTAATTCCACTCCAAATCCAACATCTTGAGTACCAAATCAAGCGAGAAATCTTCAACCTTTTGGGAGCCAAGCCGATCTTCCATCGGGCAAGTGATCCAAGCTGATCCGCGATCCACGGAGACGAGCAAGGCCAAGTCGACAATCGAGTTCCTCCTCTTGTAGTTTCTTGAGTGATTGTAACGGAATTGTTGATATAAATAAAAGGTGAAATTCGTTAATCTTGCTTGCTTTTAAAATTCCGCATCATGTTATCTTTACTGTTCTTGAATATTGTCTATGTGGTGATGCGCGAGTAAAACTCCGCTCGTTAAGGAGTCAAGAAGATCTTTAGTATGATGATGTAGCAAATTTGTAATCAATTCTTGAATCCCACGAGATTGTAAACCCTAGCTATTTCAAGAATCGACAACCCAATTCGATTCGATGCTTTCTTGATCAACATCGTTCGAGATTGGGGTGATCCGATCGATTCTTGAAATTACTAGAGGCTAGAATATAAATGGTATCCTCGAAAGAGTAAGGGTTAAGAGATGAAACTTTAATTTCATCAAGAAAACCCTAATTCTCATCGATGATCATCGATCTAGTATCAATTCATCGAAGGATAAGAATACGAAATATTGTAGACTACAACACATCTAAAGATCCTATCGATTCCTACGAGCCTCTTTTCTTGATTGTCGTTTGGAAAATACCATTGAAACCGATTCTTGTTGTTTATAGTTCTTGATTCTTTAGAAAAGATTAGTGACACACGAATACAAATCAATCAATTGAATCGTGTTTTCTCTTATAGTTGATTAACATTTCATTTCAAACAAATAAAAGTACAAACGAATCTCGAGATCCCTGAGGACGATCCGCACTCATTCATTAACTTCAACTGACA
This sequence comes from Agapanthus africanus, assembly GCA_030015575.1. Taxonomy (NCBI): domain Eukaryota; kingdom Viridiplantae; phylum Streptophyta; class Magnoliopsida; order Asparagales; family Amaryllidaceae; genus Agapanthus; species Agapanthus africanus. Next base: position 110,056,000 of record JASDDO010000004.1, on the reverse strand, counting down.
CCGTTGTTTGATTGCGGTCAAATATTTTTGGTTGTGATTTCTTTACTATTTGATTCGATAAACACATCCACGAAAATCAACAAATCAAAATGGCGCCGTTGCCGGGGATCGCGCGTTAATTCGTTTACATTTTATAGTTTGAAGTGAAAGAATTATTACGTTTCATTTCTTGAATTCAAAATTCGTACAAACTCTTATACGTGTGTTGTGAATTGATTGCAAGGTGATCTGGAGCAATCTGAACTGTGGAAAAATTATTTGGGATATACCAGAGAGCTGGAGATAGCAAAGGGAAGCAGCTGAAGAAAAATTGTACACTGTTCCCATGACTTGACCGCGGAAGGGCGGCGGGAACAAGGTTTGTGCGGCGGAAGCGCCGCAGGCTTGAAGGATCTCTGTACCATCTTTCTTCAGGTGATTTCTCTCTCTCTCCTCTCTACCTTTTTAGCTCCAACTAATCCTTTCTGCAGAATTCTTTGCAAACAATAGCTGCGCCGCAAAAGCAAATTAAAATTGTGCGTGATTTTGTTTTCTTGGTTGTTTTGCATTGCTAATACGGAATTTAAGGGGCACGGCCAAATCCAAATTAGGTGGGGATTTCATTACCCTTCCTAGGCCCCGAAAATCGCAAAACTTGCATCCGCATTTACCCCCATTAACTAAAAGAAATCTAGAGATGACTCTAAGGACTGTCGCGCTCATTTAGGACAAGAGAGGGCCGTGGGTAATTCATTGCTTATCTGCGTTTTTCTGTGGTGCCTAAGGCGAGTGTGTCTAAGGCTAGTGGTTATTAATTAGGTCCACTGTAGTGGTGGTTCCTTCCCACTTACCTGGCACTTATCCGGCCACAGGGGACAAAGAGGCAGTGAAGGATTGATCCCGCGACTTGTCTTTTGGCAGTTAGGAGCGGTCTAGAGCCGGACCTAGGTGACCATTAGATTCTAGGGTTTGTGTTGCTGCATATTGGTTGTCGCATCATTTTTTCAAAATCCGTCCCTTTTCAAAAGCAAACACCGCATTCATTTTACCCCTAATTATAAGCTAACGCTGCCACTTGTACTAACCCTTTTTAGTACAAGATAGGCTGGACACGGGATTCTAGTGCCCGTTTAGTCCGCGTACCTTTTATCGACTCTGAAGTCGATAATTCTCCATTTACCTTTTCTTTACCTACTACCACACCCACACCGATGGATCCGAATCCATCAAACTTCTTTAACCCAAATCTGCCACCGTCCGTTGGTGCGCAGAATCATCCACACATTTCTCTTCAGGAAAGATGCTATCCACTTAGAGGTCCTCTTTCGACCTGCTTATCCACACCACCAGCGAACGGGGATAATTTTGAAATAAAGCCCCAGTATATCAACCTTCTACCTAAGTATCACGGACTCGAGACCGAGGACGCTTACGTTTTCATTACCAAATTTGAAAACGTATGCGCTATGATGGGTACGTCTCAACTGTCTGTGGATGCGATGCGTCTACGACTTCTTCCTTTTACCTTGTGCGATATAGCCGAGAAGTGGCTATATAACACCACCGCACACTCCATCACTAATTGGGAAGAATTCGTCGCTGCATTCCTAAAGAAATTTTACCCAGTCCAGAAGACGGCTCGAATCCGTAGCGAGTTAAACCAATTTGCCCAGCTCCCTACCGAACCATTTTCAAGGTACTTTGAACGTTTCAAGGATTTAATGGTTCAATGTCCTCATCACGGCATCCCGAGATGGGAGCTTTGCCGAATCATTTATGAGGGCAGTAACCCTAGCACGAAACAAAGCCTTGAGAATATGTGTCAGGGTACATTTATGACTAAAGACGATGGGGAAGCCTGGAGATACTTAGAAGAGTTCGCTGAAAAATCACTAATTTGGGAGAGTGGAACCCAACCATTGAATAGGGGTGGCGTACACCAAGTAGATGTGTCCATAGGTGTTCGAGCTGAAATGGCAGCAATGCAAAAGAAGCTCGACGCTATGGAACACAAATTTGCAGCAGCCTCCCTAAACCCGGTATCACTCCCCAAAACTGTTTGTGGGTGCTGTTCTGATCCGTCTCACTTGACGGAAGAATGTCCGTTTCAAGGTCGTGAGCATACCAATGCCACATTTCAAAGACCTCGAAACGACCCTTTTTCTTCCACATATAATCAGGGGTGGAGGAACCACCCGAATTTTGCTTGGAACCAAAATCAATCTCAAAACACGGTTCCAAACCAAAACAATTTCCAAAGGGTCCCTCCACCACAACAGCAGCCACAACTCCAACTCACTCAGCACCCCTTTCAAGCACATAATTTTCAAAATCAGGTCAACACACCTGCACTGTCTAGTCCTTTACAGTTGACCGGAACTGATGATTCCTCTTCTTTTGCACAATACATGAATTTGATCTTATCAAATATCATGCAAGTTTCGGCTGAAGTGAAATCTTCCGTCGATGACATGAAGAAAAACTCTGCGTCCCAAAACGAGAGTATTAAATCGATGGAAGAAGAAATTGCACGATTAAAAGCCGAACTGAGTGCAAGAGAAAAAGGGAAACTTCCAGCTCAATCCTTGCCCAATCCTGGTTATTCACATCATGTGAATGCAATCACCACATTGAGATCTGGAAGAGTGCTTGATAATCATGTTGGGGAAGAAGTTGATAATACTGAAAATCATATCAACACCCCGGCTGAGACCTTTCCACACACACACACATCTAATTCTGACCCCAGTTCTTCTACCCCACCATCTTCTTCCGAGCCTATTCTCCATTTCCCAAAAGGCTCTCCATTACAGCCCACCTCTTTTACCCCTCCTCGGACGATTCCCACTTCTATTCAGGGATCGGTTCCACACACACTTCCTTCTCCCATGGACCCAACACTTATTGCTAAAGCACCTTACCCGAATCGGTTAAGGGCTAACACACTAAGTCCACAGATGGAGAAGATCACTGAGATGTTTAAACAGGTTAACATCAATATCCCTCTTCTAGATGCTATCCAACAAGTACCTGCATACGCAAAAGTTCTTAAAGATTTTTGCACTAGAAAGAGGAAGAAACAAATGCCCAAGAAGATATTCATGGCAAAAACAGTAGAAACGGCTTTCCCCCAGCAATTACCGAGGAAACGTAAGGATCCTGGATATCCTACTATTTCCATCTCTATTGGGGAGAAACACATTAACCGTGCTCTACTAGATCTTGGGGCAAGTGTTAACCTGCTTCCTTTCTCAGTTTATGAGCAGTTAGGAATCGGAGAGTTGAAACCATCTCCATGCACTTTACAGATGGCTGACCGATCAATCACCAGACCTAGGGGTGAACTAGAGGATGTGTTAATAAAAATCGGGGAATTTATTTTTCCTGTAGACTTTATTGTAATTGATACACAGCCTGTAGCTAACTCACGGAATCAAATTCCGGTGATTTTAGGTCGCCCCTTTTTGGCCACTTCCAATGCTATTATCAACTGTCGTAATGGTTCTATGACCCTATCTTTCGGGAATAGGTCAATAGAGCTGAACATTTACAAGTTGGGAAGTGTACCCTCTGAACCTACTGCTCAGATATGTTCTGTCGACTTAATGGATGTCGACAGCAGCGAAGTTGATGATCCTCCTGATACCGATCTTGACTCTTTTCATACGTTGTTGTTTGACCCAATTATGTATCATACACATACGGAATCTTCCACCAAGATGTCCGGGTCAACAACTAACACTGATTATGAACTGCTTTTAGAGTCTGAAGATCACCCCGCACATTGTGATGACATTATTCTTCGGGGTATAGATGAAACTTTTGAGGAGATCTTCGCTGATGAACTCGCATTTTTGAATGACACGGGTGTTGAGACGAATCATGTCCAAATCAATGGAATTGAACCTCCACCCCTTCTTCTGAAATGTAATAAGAATGCGAGTTATCCATCACATTCACTGCATCGTCTCTCCAAAATGAGACGCACACACATTCTATTCCATCACTTACCTTTTCCCCACTTCTTTTTCCACCAACCCGAGCACTGCATTGATAAAATTTTCGAATGGTTGGTGTTAACTTTCGGTCTTTGTAAAGCTTGGCATCGACCACTGATTTTTGACCCCCACTTGTGATTTTAAAAGATTAACATTGCATAACTCAAGTTTGGGGGGTATGTTTTTCTGGCTCCTAAAAAAAAAAAAAAAAAAAAAAATAAGTTTTACAAAATTTTGAGCTAAAAATAAGTTTGGGGGAGGTTCTTCACTTATATATTTTGCCCCCACTAATAATTCTCCCCAGATTTACAGATTTTTGTAGGTATAACTGTCGGCAACAGTGAGGACACTGTTGAAAACAAGTTTGGGGGAGGTTTGTGCTTATTTTCGCATCATTTGCATCATACATTGCATAAGCACAAAACATTTCTTTAAAAACCATAAAAATTTAAAAAATTTCAAAATTATAAAAATATTTTTTGTACATAAATAAGATAATGAAAGTTTAGATAGTGAACATTTACATCCATGAGATTAGAAAAATTTAAGAAAACTAAGAAAATTAGACGTTTTCTTATACGAACTAGTAATAAGTAGTTATGAGCCGTTGTCCCAAGGGTTAGTAAGATGAAGGACGTCACTAATCTGAGGATAAAAATAAGTCTGAAAAATAGTTTCTATTCTGGAAGCCAAACATTTTGAACGTTGCTACCCTGCTATTCGCACTTACACACGTCTTGAAGCCTGGGATAGTAGAGGATACCTTGAAATGCTCTTGTCTTAAGGCCAAAAGTATGAAAAAAAAAAAAAAAAAAAAAAAAATAGTATTTTTTAAAGTGGTGAGAAAAATGGATACTGGTTTTGTTATCACCAAGGGTAAGAAAAATATATAGCAAAAGGGTGCTTCTTCACCTAGTGCCCCAAGGTCAACTGGTCTGGGAGTCACTGCTATGCCTGAGGTGGTGCAAGATTAGGAAAATACACCAAGTTAGCGAGCACATCAGTAATCGGTCGGTTAGTACCTCAAGAAGTATTAACGGTCGCATGAAAGTGTGTAAGCAATCTCGTTTGCCAAGTAGTACTGAGGTCGACAGGCAAGAGTATGATAGCTTGAATTGAATTCTCCGGGTGTAGGGATGTCTTTACACACACGCAGGGTGATATGATCGATGTTTGGAATAAAGATAGGAATGAAGAATAAGACGATGTTTTATTGAGGGAGGACGTGATTTCTGACATTTTTTTATGACCATTAAGATAGGGCTCATGACAACCGAAAAGCTAGCTTAGTTGGAAACCCTAATTTTCAAGGCTTTTTCTTTTACAATTCTTATCTTTAAATGTAATGTTCATGATCTTGCTTTTATTTTTGGATTTTGTGGGTGCAATCCGCTGAAAACCCTCAGGAGACAACACTCCTCCTACTAGGGACACCTAGAGGTTTAAAGGCTTGTTGCACATGCTCAGTGCAATCGTGTTGCCTACGAAAGTGTGCTAGTTAGTTTTTTCTCTTTCTTTATTTTCTCCTTCTCTTTTTAATAAAACATTCTCTCGAGACGATCGAAATTAAGTTTGGGGGTATTTGATCAGTCGAAAATACTGTATATTTTAGCAGGCAATTTCCTTAACATCTGCATACATATAGGAGAGTACGGTATTCATAATTCACATATTAGCTAATTGGTCGCAAAATATCAAATTACATGTATTCGACCTTAAAACCGGAAATTCTAGGGAAATTAACTGCATTGCATTACATAGCATATTTTCTATATCTTGCAACCCCTATTTTGAAGTCTATGCAGGAAAAGAGATACTTGCTCGATCAATTCATTGCTCGACCATTACAATTGCTCGTAAACTCATTGAAAGCAAATCTGGTATCAACATAGAAGGGCTACTGCAACTCTGAACATCAAAGAATAACCCAAATAGAAGTACAAAGCCACAGAAGAAAGCACAGTTCCCGAAGCCACCAAGGCGCGGCGGAAGCGCGGCAAAACCCTACCTCACGCGGCGGATCCGCGGTGGGTCCAAGACATCAGCTCCTCAAACTTCACCAAAACTCCTGTTTCAGTGCCCTCAGCTCATAAATGCACATAAACTTCCAGAAGATTCCAGACACTTCCACCAGATCATCAAGTTCCCAAACTACCCTAATCTTTCTAGAACTTGCTTAAACCCTAAGCTAAACCCCAACAACTTGTCAACAAACTTTGGGAGGGAAAGTCTAATTCAAACCTAGACCTAGTTCTATAAATAGGACCCTAGGCTCTCTCATTTCTCATTCTTGATCTCACAATATATGAAACCCTAGAGAGTGATAGATTGAACCCATTTTAGTTTAGCCATTCTCTTTCTCCATCTTCTTCTTCCTCAAGATTAGTGAGAAATCTTGTAGGAAACCCTAACCCTAATTCCACTCCAAATCCAACATCTTGAGTACCAAATCAAGCGAGAAATCTTCAACCTTTTGGGAGCCAAGCCGATCTTCCATCGGGCAAGTGATCCAAGCTGATCCGCGATCCACGGAGACGAGCAAGGCCAAGTCGACAATCGAGTTCCTCCTCTTGTAGTTTCTTGAGTGATTGTAACGGAATTGTTGATATAAATAAAAGGTGAAATTCGTTAATCTTGCTTGCTTTTAAAATTCCGCATCATGTTATCTTTACTGTTCTTGAATATTGTCTATGTGGTGATGCGCGAGTAAAACTCCGCTCGTTAAGGAGTCAAGAAGATCTTTAGTATGATGATGTAGCAAATTTGTAATCAATTCTTGAATCCCACGAGATTGTAAACCCTAGCTATTTCAAGAATCGACAACCCAATTCGATTCGATGCTTTCTTGATCAACATCGTTCGAGATTGGGGTGATCCGATCGATTCTTGAAATTACTAGAGGCTAGAATATAAATGGTATCCTCGAAAGAGTAAGGGTTAAGAGATGAAACTTTAATTTCATCAAGAAAACCCTAATTCTCATCGATGATCATCGATCTAGTATCAATTCATCGAAGGATAAGAATACGAAATATTGTAGACTACAACACATCTAAAGATCCTATCGATTCCTACGAGCCTCTTTTCTTGATTGTCGTTTGGAAAATACCATTGAAACCGATTCTTGTTGTTTATAGTTCTTGATTCTTTAGAAAAGATTAGTGACACACGAATACAAATCAATCAATTGAATCGTGTTTTCTCTTATAGTTGATTAACATTTCATTTCAAACAAATAAAAGTACAAACGAATCTCGAGATCCCTGAGGACGATCCGCACTCATTCATTAACTTCAACTGACACCGTTGTTTGATTGCGGTCAAATATTTTTGGTTGTGATTTCTTTACTATTTGATTCGATAAACACATCCACGAAAATCAACAAATCACCGCGCATCCGCCGCCATATCCCACCTGGCGCCGCGGATCCACCGCGGCCGAAATCCCTCTGTGAGCTCCTTTTCTCCTTCTCTGAACCCCCTGATATCTCCTCTGTAAAATTTTCCTGCAGGATTCTTTGCGCCAAAAATTTCTCCCCCTTCCACTAATTCATCTTTTGCAGGATTCTTTGCGCCGCGCTAAAAAATTGTTTACAAGTGTTTGATTGTGTTTACTGCCTTGCATACTTTAAATTGACTTTAAGGGGCTTGAACACCAATCCAGATTGGGTGGGGATTTCATCACCCTTCCCAGGACCCCAGAAATCACATAAGGCATATTGCATTGACCATAAATTAATTAAAAAAGATTAGACTCAGCCCTAAGGACTTCGCGCTCAATAGGACAAAGGAATAGTTGTAGGCATCGACCGTTGATCCTAACCTGACTTTGTGGTGCCTAGGCTAGACAGGTAGGGAGAGGTAATTTTAAAAGGCACGTCACACGGTGATTCATGAGCGGATCCCTCCTTTCTCTAGTTGTGCTTACCTGGCCACAATTGGCGGTGAAGAGACGGTTTGAGGTCCTACTTCTTGCCCTTTGGAACAGTTAAGAGTTGTCTAGCTGACCTAGGTGACCCTAGATCTAGGCTTGATTGTGCATTTGTGATTGATTGAACGTGTGTCTAAGCCTTTTATCGAAAATCTTTTTTGCAAAAAGCTCCACATAAAAAAACACAAAAAGAAAAAAAAAAGGAAAATTTTTTTACAAAAAAACTTGCAACTTGTCGCTAAGAAATCCGTGCACCTCACTTTCACCCACATTCTTTTTCTTCTCCTTTCTTACATAATGGGTACCCCACCTCACAAAACTCTTACCGAACTTTGGTACCCTCATCCAAACATTGCTTCATACGCGAATTGTTTTGGTCGAATTACGGACGACCCCTCCCTGCCCAAAATTTCTTTGAAAGATCGAATAGAAGTGTCTAGAAGAAACAGTTCGACTCTACAATCCACTTTGTATCAACCATTTCAACCTTCACCACCTTCTTACGTTGATACCCCTTTTTCGAGTCCTGTTGTAACTCCGAAACCCATGTCTATCGCTGAACATATTGAACAATCTCGTAACCAATCTTTCACTCCTTTCAACACTTCTAGTTCTTGGGATCAACAAGTCCATTCACCTTTTTATCCAAATGTCGATCCTACTCCTGTCCAACCATTCAATTCCTACCAGTCCTACCCGACTTCCGCACATTCCCTAGACATTGCTTCTACACAACCATTTGGGAGTTTCACGTATCCAAACAATTTTGAATCTTTTACTGAAACCCCTTCACAACCCATATCTAGTCTGGAAAAGTCGTTGGAAGCTTACATTGCAGCGACAAACAAACAGATGAGGAATTTGGATGCGTCCATTGCCGCCCTTATGCAACCCAGTGACCCGGTAGCTAGTTTCCAACTAGCTCCAAAAATTCCAATGTATGAGGAGGCGGTTGGACAGAGTGAGAATTTGAGTGGTGAGAGTGATCTGTACACACTTCCAAATCAAACCTACACATACCCAATTGAATCCCACAACTCCGGTTTTGAATATCTATCAAGTGTCCATAATGATTCACCAGTTGAAAATAAAACATTTAATGAGTTGTGTGACTTTGTAGTGCTTGATTTGCCAGAGTGTGAAGGGTCCCTTTTGAGTGAAACCATCACCAATCCTTTCGATCTCTACACCTCCAATCTAGAACCTGAATTGATAAATATCCATGCTTTTGATGAGGTGTCTGAAAAAATTGATTTTCAGTTGATTGAGGATATTGATGCCGGGAATATTTTGGATGATGAACCCGTAGATTTGACTGAAATTTTATCTCCAATTCATCATCCCGAGTCATTAAATGATTCTCCCGAACCTTATATGCATCTTTATTTTGATGATAATTGCATGGATGGGATAACTTTTGAGGAGAATCATGAGGATAGTATTGAGGAGAGTATTGAGGATAGTATTGAGGATGAACCATTTTTGTTTGATGTGTCAGATTTTCCAATTAATCCTCCTAAACCTTTAGCTGTTATACTTCCTAAATCACCCTCCCTCCTTTCCATCGTTCCGACCGCGCAAGAGATCACGGTTGAGGACTGTGAGCTTGAAAAATTTCTGTTCGATAACAGCAATTTGGACGCCACTAGTGCGTACCTTTTTAAATCTGACACAGTTCTCACAGCCGATAACGATTACGAGTGCTTCACTTTTTCGGACTATTTTGATGACTCACAGCCCGAGTTTGAGTCCTTTGAATTTTCAGATGAGTTAGTTGAACCATCAGACTCGGTTGCTTACAATCATTTCGAACCATTGATAGAATCCTTCAAGTTCGAGACAGTTTGCTTAGGTGAGAATAAGACTACCACTAAATCACTCCTTTTCGTCCTTCCTATCGTTTCGACCGAGCAACAATTCATCACGCTTCCACTTTCAATGGATGGTTTACCAAGTTCAAAGTACCCATGTTTTCTCGCGAATCTTGAGGGATTTGACCCCATTTCTAAACGGGTTGATAAATTAGCACAATCGCTTATAACACATCGGTCATCACAACTTTCGCTAATTTATTCACTCGATTTACACCCTCAAGTTCGTACTGCACGTCTTTCTCTTTTCCTCCATTCTTCTCCTCCACCGAGACCATATTCCACCCTTCTTCCCATACGGTCTCGTGTGTTTCTCAACTCCTTTCTCTATACTCCATTCTTCCATAAACCCTACCATTATAACGATAAAAATTTTGAATGGTTGGTGCTAACCTTTGGCCTGTGTAAGGCCTTGTATAGTTTGATTTTTCTCCTCCCTAACTCTGAACTTTAACGCTTAAAACAATGGAAACACTGTCTCACTTAAGTTTGGGGGGAACCTTTTTGTATATATTTTTTTTGTTTTTCTTTTAACAATAAATAATAAAAAATTGTAAAAAAATAAACAGGGTGTGCCGGCAATTTTGACCCTCTTGGTATGGCATGACAGTGAGGACACTGTCAAATTTAAGTTTGGGGGTATGCTCGGTAAGCCTTCTTCCTTCGCATTCACGTGTATATTTTTGCATTTGCATACTTATTTTAAAACCCATAAAAATTGAAAATTTTGAAAAATTATAAAAATTAAAACATTCAATTTTGGCCATATTTGACTTAAGTTTGACAAAAAGGTTAACTAGTTAGGAACAACTAGATCCTAGACTTAGTAAATTAAAAACCCTAAAAATAACCTTTCTTAAAATTTAACGGTAGAAAGTATATGTCTTTGTAGTTTATTTAGAAATAGACAAATTTTGAGTTCACTTCTTGGGCTAAGTCAAAACAAAGGAAAAGTATTGATATTTTTATTAAAGTATAAGTTTGAAAAATAATTCCTAAGCTTAAGTCTAGATTCTGAAAATATATACCCTACAAATTGCACAAACACGAACCTTGAAACTTGGAATAATAGAAGAGACCTTAAAATGCTCTTGTCTAAAGTTCTTAGTACGAAGGAAAATAAAATTATAAGTGTGAATAAAGAGATAAAAAAATGAACACTGGTTTTTGTAATTACTTAAGGCTGCATAAATAAAAAAAATATTTAGCGAGGGTGCTTCATTACCTAGTGCCTTAGACCAACTGGTTTGGGAGTCATTGCTATAAGCCTTAGGTATTACAAGACTAGGAATTACGCATTAATGTGCAAGCACATTTTATAATCGGTCGTTGGTACCTCAAGAAGTATTAACGGTCGCATGAAGGATGTGTGAGCAATTTCATCTAAAAATTCACCAATTAAAAGTACTCTGGATGATGGACAAGAGTATAATAGCTTGATTTGAATTTCCAAGTGTAAGGGTGATTTATACACACGTAGAGGCATGTGATTGGGGTTTAAATGAGAGATAGGAATGAAAAATAGGACTTATATCTTTAATAGAGATGATAAAAATTCATAAGTTGAGATGGAACCCTAGAAGGAAAACTTAAGAGATGCCAAAAGCTAAGTAAATTCACAAGAATATATATAATCTTAAGTTAAATGATAAGGAAGCGTGAAAAATACGGGTGGATAATTTCTGAGTCGAAGATAATAGAGCTTCTTGTTAGAATACCAAATTGGAGAATTAAAGTCAATAGGCCGAATTGATAGGATTTTGTGGGTAGTATCCGCTGAAAACCCTCAGGAGACAACACTCCTCCTACTAGGGACACCTAGAGGTTTAACGGCTTGTTGCACGAGCTCAGTGCAATCGCGTTTCCCAGCGAAAGTGAGGCTAGGTCTTTTTCGAGAATAAAACTAAGTTTGCTCAAGGACGAGCAAAAGATAAGTTTGGGGGTATTTTTTCATATCATAATTTTGCATTATTATATTCCCCATTCTTAGTCATTTTACAAATAAACAGGTGCTTTTGATCCATGTCTGCTACATAGTTGCAGGTTACAGGTTCTTGGAACAAAAATAGTGAAATTGATGAAAAGATGATACAAAGTGAGACTACGATCGACAAATGGAAGAATCTTGATCAAGCCTACAGTTTGGAGAATAAACAAAGATCAATGAACAAGTTCACAAAGTACAAAGGCGGCGCAAGGTTCAAGACTTCGACATGAAACAAGCGGTAAAGTCCATGACATTATTCACTGTGGAAATCTGGAAGAAAACTAGAAGAAAATCTAAGAAACCAAGTGAAGAAACAAGTACCCAAATGCCACCAAAAGATGCCCTGAAGATCTCAACTGAAGACCCCTCTTTTTGGCCACGGAACCGTGGCAAAACATGGGTTTTGGCCGTGGATCCGCGGCCGTGCTAGACACGTGTCGGTGGGGATTTTGTCGGTGCGACTCGCGTTGACTATTCTTCTTAGGGGTATACTTGTAATTGCATATATGACTCGATTGTAACCCTAGGTTTTCTATGTTCTATAAATAGAAACCCTAAAATCTGTTTTAGGTTATGCCTCTTCTTGTGCCTCATTTAATTTTATCAAAATTCAAATCTGTAAATTTCTGTAAAGTATGAAGAGTGCATCAAATTAGAGTAAGTTTTCAATTCTTGCCCTAGTTAATTTTATTATCTGCCCTAGTATAATTTTCCTTTCTGCCCTAGTTTAGATTTCATTGTCTGCCCTAGTTAGATAGTTAGAACATGTTTTTCAATTCCCTAATGAGTGAGTAGTCTCCTCGCTTGTTAGGGTTAGATTTAGGGAAGGCTTGAGAGATGAAGATCTCTCACCCCTTTCTTGCCCATCATACGTTTTTATAGGACTCCATGCATACATGCACACACCGCTCCCTACAGCACCCTATCCCATGAGGTAGTGGTGATACCGTAGTATAAAGGACCGTTTGCGTATGTTTTCCATGGAGGTTAGGGTAAGAATTAAGAAAGGAAGGAAAAGAACCTAGAGGAAGAAATATCGTTTCTTCCCGATGGTACTAATCCACTTTATTAATTATTACCATAACACCTCATAGATTTTAAATAGGGCATAGAAAGCGGTGATGAATATTGACTTTCCAAATTTAACCTAAACCTAACCCTAGCAAGATTTTATTCCTAGTTTAGATCAAACTTAGTTTTTAGATTTAATCAATCCGACAACAATCGGAATTAACTCGTTAGAACAAATAGGAAATACCCAAAATCCCTGTGGACCGACCCGTACTCACCGGCTAGCTACCAAGCGACGCCGTTCTTGATTGCGGTTATAAATATTCTTTGATCAAATCACCTATCAGTGACAATATCCGTACAGTCCGGTCCGTTCGTCTATGAGCAACGCATATCGGGCCTAGGGGCTGGTACCGTCAGACCCCCAAAAGCGGTATAAGTCATGTCGGAGTGTAGCCCAGAACACCCTGAGATACTCCTGGAATACCTACCAGTAAATCTCCTGCTTCAGCTGAGGGCTTTGTGTAATGGCTCTCCTAAACACAGCGCGATCTCACCCCCAATACCGGGAAAGACGAAACCCCTGCCGATCCGCTCACCGCCTCCATATGGCTCGGGATTGTACCCAACTAAGACCTGTTTGCATGACTCCTTTGAGCCGTGGTAGGGTAATAATCAAAGCACAGTGGGAACTCACACGAGACAAATGAAGATCTCAGGTCGATGAACTAACCTGTACACATGTCACCTGGGAAGTGCTATCTGACGCTAGGTATAATACCAACCAGCAGGTTCTCGGTGAGTCCTGTCCGGTGTACTCATAACCCAATGAGCACTGTATATATCTTAGGTGAACCAACTGACACCAATGGCTTGTGAGACCGGCCACCGCCCCTCATCGGGGTCTCAACTGTATACACTAGTCTACTCCGGAGTATTGATGCCCTGTCTCGAAACTCCAACGACTAGGGACCACTTTTAAGGATGTGCTTATGGACTACCCAACTCTCACGTATATGATCGCCATCATACTGCTGGTAGTCAAGCAAGGATCCTAAGGGCTCTATCAATGTGTAATAGTAATTTATAATGTCACCTAAAGAAGTACACGATGATAAAGGAAAACCAGATAGCATACTATCATCTCGAGTAAGACTGTCCTACCGGTATAGGTCCTCCTCAATCATTGCAATCACATGCCTGTGTTCACCACATAAAACTGCATTTTAATACCGCTCATTCGTTATCTCTTTTGTTATATATCGGTACTATTAATCAGTGTCTGCTTAGTTATTACAGTTTACAGGTATTCATGATACAACACTGAAAACATACTCAAAATCACGGATATGACGTTTGGGAACCGACACTGCAAGCAGACCAGAAAACCGACCGATATCCCAAGAGTTCTTTTACAATAAATGTGTGCACACACTTTTTTTGGTCCAACACAATGCATGTGGCACACAACTCTTGGGCAAGGACCAAGTGGGGGAAGCCATGGCATGATGGCTAGAGCAAGTGGGCACACATATGGTGTGATGTGCATTAAATGAGCATTTATTGCTAAAAGTGTGGATGTGATGTAAAGACCAATTTTCCCTCCAATTCTATGCATACAAACAAGGTTAAATCAGACCAAGCAAATTGTGCCAGTGTGATTAGAGAGAGCACACAAGTCTACACTACAAGCCCAAGCCTCTCTGCTCGGTTTTTGGCCGGTGAGTTGATTGAATGAATCTCGGTGTGTAGGTAGAAAATGTATAGAAATCACAACCAAAGAAATTTTTGACCGCAATCAATAACGGTATCGATTGTAGCGCGTTAGCGCGTGCGGATCGTCCAAAGGGAAAGTGAGATCCGTTCGAATTTGAATTAGATGAATTGAAAATTAAAGAAAAGAGAAAAGACAATTCAATTCAAGATTTAAAAGTGAATTTCAAGAATTATTAAAATCTAGATCTAATAACAAGAAAACATTAAAATCAAGAATCAAGAATTGATGATTTCCAATCCAATAATCAAGAATCGAAGTGAGGCTCGTAGGAATCGATCGAATCTATAGACGTGATGAAATCTATTGATTATATATTCTTATCCAACGATGATTTGATACTAGATCGATGATGATCAACGAGAATTAGGGATTTCTTGCGGAAACTAGGGTTTCATCATCTATCCCTTGTCCTTTCGTTGATTTCATTCACATTCTAGCCTCTAGTAAATTCAAGAATCGATCGTGGATCACTAATTAAGAGCGAACACAATCAAGAAAGCATCGCTCGAAACTAGGTTGTCGATTCTTCAATTTACTAAAGTTTACAAAACTCATAGGACTTACGAATCGTTTCAAGATTTGTAATATCATCATCTATTGATTCTCTCGACTTCTTCACGAGCGGAGTTTTACTCAAACATCATAACAATAAACACAATCAAGAATTGAGATTGAATCATGATGCAAGAATGTAAAGAAAGAAAGATAAAAGAATTTCACCTTTTATTTATCAACAATTTCGTTACAATTCTCTCAAGATCTACTATGAGGAAAGAACTCGATCGTCGATTTGGCTTCGCTCGTCTTCGTGAGTCACGGATCGTCTTGGACCACTTGCTCCGATGAAGTCCGGCGTCGCTTTCTAAAGGATCGAAGGCTTCATGCTTGATTTGGTACTCGGAGTTCTTGATTTTTGGCTTTGGATTTTGAATTGGGGATTAGGGTTTACAAGTTGTGTCACTCAACTTGTATTGGGAATTGATGTAGGAATCAACAACCAATTATTGAACAACCCTAGAAGTGAAGCCTTAGGGTTCCTTTTATAGCCTTCACTAGCTTTGGCTTCCTTTAGAAGCTAGGTTTAGTTTTAGCTTCCCTTGTAAGCTAGGTAGTTAGGTAGAAGCTTCTAGACTTAGGTGGTTATTTGAGAAGCTTGCTTGAGAAGCCTGGATATTTTAGCTTGTACAAAGAAGCCTTGCTGTTCTAGCAGAAGATTCTGGAGAATTATGGAATTTGCCATAGCTTGAATAAGTGTACCAATTGAAAGGAGAAACCTGACGAAGAAATGAGCCGACGTCATCACTAGGTGGCCGCAGATCCGCCGCGCATTCTCTGCTCCGGCCGCGGATCCGCGGTCGTTTGACTTCCTCTCTGTATGGGAGTTCTTGTACTGCTGAATGTTGGCTTTAGTGATGTTTACTGATGTGTGGAATCTTTTAATTATTTCTTGATCACTGCCAGATTTCAAGTCTTGGACTTGGCGTATTTTTCTCAGCCCTTTTAACAGTTTTTTTGCTTTTCTCCTGCAATTTCCTGCACAGATTCTCGAAACAAGTGTTGCGCTATACAAAGATGATGCGATGCCATGATAAACACTCAATTTCCCTCAAAATGTCGGTTTTAATATATAACACAATTTATTTGGTATTTTACAGTCAATTTGCTAATATGTGCTATATTAATACCGAACACCTCTAGATGAGTGCAAATGGTAGGGAAATTGACGTGTTAAAAATGCAATATTTTTGACTGATCAAATTCCCCCAAACTTATTTTCGGTCGTCTCGAGCGAATTGTTTTATTAAAAAGAGAAGGAGAAATTAAAGAAAGAGAAAAACTAACTAGCACATTTTCGTAGGCAACACGATTGCACTGAGTACATGCAACAAGCCTTTAAACCTCTAGGTGTCCCTAGTAGGAGGAGTGTTGTCTCCTGAGGGTTTTCAGCGGATTGCACCCACAAAATCCAATAATAAAAGAAAGACCGTGAATATTACATATAAAGATAAGAATTGTAAAAGAAAAGCTTTGAAAATTAGAGTTTCCAACTATGCTAGCTTTTCGGTTGTCATGAGCCCTATCTTAATAGCCATGAAAAGATGTTAGAAATCACATCATCTCTCAATAAAACATCGTCTTTATTCTGCATTCCTATCTGTCTTCCAAACAACGATCATATAACCCTACGTGTGTGTGAAGAACATCCCTACACCCGGAGAATTCAATTCAAGCTATCATACTCTTGTCCATCTGCCTCAGTACTTTTTAATTAATGAATATTTAGATGAATTTTCTCACACACTTTCATGCGACCGTTAATACTTCTTGAGGTACTAACCGACCGATTACTCATGTGCTTACTTATTAGGTGTATTTTCCTCGTCTTGCACCACCTAAGGCTTAGCAGTGACTCCCTGACTAGTTGGTCTAAGGCACTAGGTGAAGAGGCACCCTCGCTACATTTTTTTATTGCTGCCTTGGCGATAACAAAACCAGTGTTCATTTTTCTTTCACCATTTTATATTTTATTCATTTTTTTCCTTCATACCTTGGCTTTTAGACAAGAGCATTTTAAGGTATCCTCTACTATCCCGAGTTTCAAGACGTGTGTAAGTACGGATAGCAGGGTATCAACGTTCAAAATGTTTAGCTTCCAGAATAGGAACAGTTTTTCAGACTTATTTTTATCCTCAGATTAGTGACTTCCTTCATCTTACTAACCTTTGGGACAATGGCTCATAACTACTTATTACTAGTTTGTATAAGAAAACTTCTAATTTTCTTGGTTTTCTTAAAATTTTCAAATCTTTTGGATGTAATTTTTCACTATCTAATCTTTTATTATCTTATTTATGTACAAAAAAATTTATTTTTATATTTTTTGAAAATTTTTAAACTTTTATAGGTTTTGAAAATGTTTTGTGCTTATGCAAAGTATGATGCAAATGATGCGAACATAAGCACAAACCTCCCCCAAACTTGTTTTCAACAGTGTCCTCACTGTTGCCATCCGCTAAATCTCGAAAAACCTGTAAGCCTGGGAGGAAATTTATTAACGGGGGCAAAATATTTAAGTGAAGATCATCCCCCAAACTTATTTTTGGCTCATCTTTTTGTGTAAAAATTTTCTTATCAAGAGCCAGATTGTACCCCCCCCCCCCAAACTTGAATTAAGCACTACTAATCTTTGAAAATCATATGAGGGGGTCAAGAATCATTGGTCGATGCCAAGCTTTGCAAAGACCGAAGGTCAACACCAACCATTCGAAAATTTTATCAATGTAGTGCTCAGGTTGGTGGAAGAAGAAGTGGGGAAAGGGTAAGTGGTGGAATAGAATGTGTTTGCGTCTCATTTTGGAGAGACGATGCAGTGAATGTGATGGATTACTCGCATTCTTTTTACAGTATAGAAGGGGTGGAGGTTCAATTTCATTGATTGGGAGATGATTCATCTCAACACCTGTGTCATTCAAAAATGCGAGTTCATCAGCGAAGATTTCCTCAAAAGTCTCATCAATACCCCGAAGAATAATGTCATCACAAAGTGCGGGGTGATCTTCAGACTCTAAAAACAGTTCATAATCAGTGTTAGTTGTTGACCCGGACATCTCGGTGGAAGAGTCCGTATGTGTATGATACATAGTTGGGTCAAACAACAACAGATGAAAAGAGTCAAGATCAGTATCATGAGGTTCGTCAAATTCGCTGCTGTCGACATCCATTACGTCGACAGAACAGACCTGAGCAGTAGGTTCGGAGGGTACACTTCCTAACTTGTAAATGTTCAGCTCAATTGACCTATTCCTGAAAGATAGGGTCATAGAATCGTTACGACAGTTGATGATAGCATTGGAAGTGGCCAAAAAGGGGCGACCTAAAATCACCAGAATTTGGTTCCGTGGGTTCGTTACAGGCCGTGTATCAATTACAATAATTTCCACAGGGAAAACAAATTCCCCGATTTTTATTACCACATCCTCCAGTTCACCCCTAGGTTTGGTGATTGATAGGTCAGCCATCTGGAGAGTGCAATGGGCTGGTTTCAACTCTCCGATCCCTAACTGCTCGTAAACTGAGAAAGGAAGCAGGTTAACACTTGCGCCAAGTTCGAGTAGAGCACGGTTGATGTGTTTCTCCCCAATAGAAATGGAAATAGTAGGATAGCCAGGATCCTTACGTTTCCTCGGTAATTGTTGGGGGAAGGCCGTGTCTACTGTTTTTGCCATGAATATCTTCTTGGGCACTTGAGTCTTCCTCTTTCTAGTGCACAAGTCCTTAAGAGTTTTCGCATAAGCGGGGACTTGTTGGATAGCATCTAGAAGAGGGATGTTGATGTTAACTTGTTTCAGGATTTCAGTGATCTTCTCCATTTGTGGACTTGGTCTGTTTCCCCTTAACTGATTCAGATAAGGAGCTTGAGCAATAAGGTCAGGGTCCAACATTGGAGAAGATCGTGTGGGTGGGAACAATCTAAGAATAGGAGTGGGGATCGTTTTTGGTGGACTAGAAGAGCTGGGCTGAGGTGTCGAGCCGTGGGGAAAATGGAGAATAGGCTCGGAAGAAGATGGTGGGGTAGAAGAACTGGGGTTAGAATTAGAAGCAGAAGTGGAAGGAAAGGTCTCAGTCGGGGTATCATCGATAGATTTTTCAGTGCCATCAATCTCTTCCCCAACGTGATTGTCAAACACTCTTCCAGATCTCAACTTGGTGATTGCATTCACATGATGTGAATAGCCAGGATTGGGCAAAGGTTGAGCTGGAAGTTTCTCTTTCTCTCTTGCACTCATTTCAGCTTTTAATCATGCAATTTCTTCTTCCATCGATTTTATAGTCTCGCTTTGGGACGCAGAGTTTTTCTCGATTTTATCGATGGAAGACTTTATTGTCCAAAGCATGTTCATGAATGAAGAGGATTCATCAGTCCCGGTCAACTGCAAAGGACTAAACGGTGCAGGTGTATTGACCGGATTTTGGAAGTTTTGTGCTTGAAAGGGGTGCTGACTCAATTGAAGTGGTTGCTGTTGTGGTGGAAGAGCCCTTTGGAAATTGTTTTGATTTGGAACCGTGTTTTGAGATTGTTATTGGTTCCAAGCAAAGTTAGGGTGATTCCTCCAACCCTGATTATATGTGGAAGAAAATGGATCGTTCCTAGGTCGTTGTTGGAAAGCAGAATTGATATGCTCATGACCTTGAAAAGGAGAATTTAGTGGACATTCTACCGTCAAATGAGAAGGATCAGAACAGCATCCACATACAGTTTTGGAGAGTGACATTTGATTTAGGGTGGCGGCTAAAAATTTATTTTCCATAGTCTCGAGTTTCTTTTGCATAGCTGAAGTGTCAGCTCAAACTCCTATGGAAACTTCCGATTGGTTATTACCACCCCTAGACGATTGACTCACACCCTTCCACTGTAAAGATTTTTCAGCGAAATCTTCTAGGAATTTCCAGGCTTCCCCATCATCTTTGGTCATGAAATTGCCTTGACACATAGATTCAAGGGTCTGTTTTGTGTTAGGATTAATGCCCTCATATATGATTCTGCACAGATCCCATCTAGGGATTCCGTGATGTGGACATTGGACTAATAGATCCTTGAAGCGTTCAAGACACTTCGAAAATGTTTCATTTGGAAGCTGGGTAAATTGATTTATTTCGCTACGGACTCGAGCTGTTTTATGATAGGGGTAAAATTTCTTTAGGAATGCTTTTACGAATTCTTCCCAGTTTGAAATGGAATGTGTGGTTGTATTATACAGCCACTTCTCAGCTATATCGCACAAAGTGAATGGGAGAAGACGAAGACGCAAAGCATCCACAGAAAGCTATGAAGTACCCATCATTGCGCATACATTTTCAAATTTTGTAATAAACACATATGCGTCTTCAGACTCGAGACCGTGATATTTGGGTAGAAGGTTGATGTATTGGGGTTTTATTTCAAAATTGTCCCCGTTGGCTGGTGGAATGGATAAGCAGATCGAAAGAGGACCTCGCATAGGATAGCACCTCTCTTGGAGAGAGATGCGGGGTGGATTCTGCACACCTACTGTAACATTTCAAAAAAATAAAATATTATTTTTCGGAATTTTCATAATTTTTAATTAATATTTTAATAGTCGGTGTAATTAAATACCGATAAATAGAGAAAATTCCGGAGAAAATTTTGGAAATTCTAAAATAGGGTATTTTGTGGAAATATGTCATTTTAAGTTTTCATGGTTAAGTATATGTAATTTTTGAGTTAATCGCGATTGAAGATCGCTAACCGGATTTTTGGCTTTTGTGCAAATGTGCACATGACATTTTCCACACCTGTTTCTTGTTTTGGTCATGGTAGCCTAGGGTTGGACCATGTTTAAGTGACCATGGTGGGTTGAACCATTTGATTAGAGCTGGGGTTATGTCGACTGTGTAGGGAGAAGTGAGCCATGGTGGCTTGGTGTCATGTGAGCATTGTTTTGGAGAAAGAGAGAGATGGTTAGGATGTGCCATGATCCATCCCATTTCATTATTCCTTATGTTCTTTACCGTCCTCTCACACAGCAGCCCCAAATTCTCCAAATTCAACCCCATAGCAACACATCAGCTGCTACATCAGCCAACATCAGCAGCTGAAACAATAATTCAGCCAACCCTACACCTGCTCCTAACCCCATAGCCCAACGTCTACACAACATACATCAGCAACAGCAGCTGATGTAACAGCTTCAGCCCCCAATGTCAAACATTCAGCTCCCCCTAACTGACCAAACACCCCCCCATCGAGACTTATCAGCCCCCTAGCTGATAACACTCTCCCATCATCTTTTTCAGCCCCCAATGGGTGACTTTTGCTACCAATCAGCAGCACCATCATTGCATCACCTAATTCCTGCCCAACTTCAGCCACAAGGTCAGCATTAGTTGCTACAATACACCACCCCATATCAGCCATAACACTCCCACAACAACAGCCACAATATCATAAGCAACATCAGCCCAACACTTTACCCTGCATCACTCAAAACAGCTCAGCAGTAGCAGCCCAAAACCCTGCTATATCAGCAGCAACTTCACTCAAACTACAACCCACACCCTCATTATACCACCACTCAACCCCCACAACAAAACCTCAGCCCCAACTGCTGCTGCAACAGCAAAGGAAAAGCAAAAAGGAAAACAAAGAAGAATGCAAGCAGCAGATGCAATATCAGCAACAACAACTACACAGGAAATCAGCCACTAGGGGCAGCTCAGTAGCAGCAACTCACTCCCCCACCCCTTCCTCCACCCTTCATCCTCTTTTCCCATGCATTCTAGGAGTTTCTTGAGGTATAATCTTACAACCCAACTCCTAAGTTGCCAAGTTCTGATATTAGCTGAAGTTTAGTATTAGTTTTGTGATATGGTGTTAGTTTAGGCAAATTTGAGTGAAACTTGACCTAGTATTGGTTTTGATCGTTAGTATAACCTTATTAGATGTTTTTGAGACCATTGAAACCAATATTACTCTAGAATCCTAGTATTTACCAGAGTTATTCGACTTGGCGTATTTTACCGTTTTTTTCGATTTTGAGGCCTTTCTGATATCTGCTTTTACCCGGGGCCTCCTAGAGAAAAAATAGACATGTCAATGAGCTGTGCAGGCACCCTGGAACCCCTACCCAAAGCCTTAGCCACCCTCTCAAAGTTACGGCCGCAAATTAACTCATTCTGGCCGCAATTTGCGGCCAGACCAGTATAAAATTGCCTCGTTTTGCGTGCACAGCCCCTTTTTCATGTAAAATTAACCCCCGGCATGTCTAGTTTTGACTGGTTCCTGTTAGGGTAAAATCTGGGTTCATTTTCATGAGTTGGCGTATGATTTACGACGTGTTTTCGTATGGATTTTGATATTCGATGAATCATATCTGTCGGGTGGCGTTCGGACGTCGACGACAGTGGATATTGGCTGTTTTTGCCCACAAGGTCACAGGTTTTTACCTATGGTCGTAGTGTGCACCATTTTGGTTTCCGATGTGATTTTTATGAGTTTTAGCATGTGATATCCTTATAGGTACTCACGTGACGTCAAAGCGTTGGAGATGCAAATGGCGACATCGGCACCGAAACACATAACTAGGTGAGTAGATTTATATCTACGGGGAGAAGTCGGGTGGATGGCGTATAGCACCCCCGCAGTCCGTGGTGATGTATACGGATGCGTATACACACCTATAAATATTATTGTTGTTGGGATTAATTATTGATGATTTAAGATGGATATTGGTATATTGGATTGGTGAAAAGTTGCGAAACCATAGGGTAGTGGGTGCACTACACATTCATGCACACATATACATACTTGCATACATCCTCACTTCATATATGCTTATGGGATTCGTTATGGACATGTGTTCACTTGGGTATGAGGCTATGTGTTTATTACGGATTTGAGGATGATACATGGGATTGATATGAGTCGATGAGTTGATATGAGATTATGATATCGGCGATATGACATGTTATGACAGTTAAATTCATAGATAAGATACACCTTGATACCTTAGCGGATTTTGGGATAATGATGCTATAGGAATGGTGACATAAATATATCAAATGATCGACATGTGATTATGATACGAGATATGATTTGATATGACAGGATATTTATAATAGGCCGCCTTGGGCGGGGTATACTCTTGAGATGATATGTGCTGATGATATCGATTTATACGGGATTGTCGATCAGTAGCCAGATCTTGATTATAGTGATGATGTTAGTATTGTACTAGACTTAGGTCAGTACCCAGATACGATATTGATAAAGAGAATACCAGAAGAATGATATGACAAATGTGATATTGACCCGTACCCAGATTGGGGATGTCGTACGACGGATTTACGTACGAGTTATAATTTGATGTTTTGATCCGCACTCTTGACTTGGGAATAACTGATTTTAGAGATATGATATCGGATGTGATATTATCGAGGCGGGATCACCGACTATATATATATATTTATATGTATCGACTCAGAGGTTAGGCGGTTTCCCTTACCTGCAGTTAGCTTATTAGCTCAGCCTTATTGTTGGCATAGCTGTACGACCTTTATGACATTAGATGCAGTTTAGCGATCATGGTGTTCAGTATTTCAGCTCCCGCATATTATTATTGTTGCTCTGCATCACATACTGTTATGATTCATATTCTATTATTGATATCATGCTGTTAGGACACCAGCACCATTACCGATGATGCGTATGTTCCACATACACTTACTTGCCAGTTCACACACATCTTCATCGGTAATTGCCATGTCACTACACAGTAGTATTATTGCATCAGGATATGACCCTTGTATGTGCATACTATTATTCCATGTTGCAGGACATACTGTTACACTTGCATTCCATTTATATGTCACATACATCATGCTTCCTGATTATACGCATTGAGATATGTTGTTTCTATGTTATTTCTGGATTTGGGAACCGTGGGTATTTCAAAGAGATTGTGTAAATGTTTTAAAAACCCGGTTACCCTTGATATGATATTTCAGTGCGTTCACCATGTGTTTTCTCGGTGCTGAGAGTGACATGTGAAACCCGAATCGAGGAGGCGGATGAGACCTATTGCGGGTACATGGTGGACCCGGTGCGGTACCCCGGGGCAAGAAGATCGCAGATGATGGCGTTGAGCCTGTGCAGGGGAGCACTACCTACCGGTGATATTACCCGACACGTCGGATATCCGGAGGATACCGTCGTAGTCATGAGATGGATGGTAGGGGCCGATCTGGACTGACGGCGCCCTAGATTTTGTGATTGAGACATTGAGATTTCGAGATATTGAGGTACAGAGATTGTGATACAGAGGTATCGAGATACTGAGACTTATGTTTTGTGTCGATGCTAGGCACTGTTTATGCTGATTTCATTTATGATACCTCATTTTAAAAATACAGAAATCTCACAAATTATGAAAACAGTTTTCTTCAGTACATGCATTCTGTTACATGCATTCATACATCATCTATATGATACATTGTTACCTGATGCACTGACATGGACATATGGGATTACAATTGGGTTAGATATTTACACTAGCCATGGTTAGAGATTACTGATTATATATTTGAGGATTATATATATTATGATCGTATGACCTAGGTTGCGTCATACATGCGATTTTCTGTTCGTAGATCTTTTTCTACTCACGAGTTGGCAACTCACCCCCGTTGTGCCCCAGTTTCTTGCAGGTGTTGCCGTACGGATTTCATTACGGCTTTGCGGGCACTGTACCTTTCGGGTGACTTGCTAGTAGGTGGGTTTATTGTATCTTACCCATCATTGTACTTTGTATATTATATTTCAGTTGTATCTAGAATTTCCATCAACCAAAACATGTACTTATTTGAGATAGAGACCAGTGATGTTTATTCTTTCGACCTTAGAGTCGCGGGTTATATTTCGATGGGTTCTTGCTGGTTGAGTTTCATTTCTGTTGTGATCCTCGCCTTTAGGCGTTGTATATTATGATGCATACAGGTTGATTTGGTATGGTTTTTCCTACACTCTACTACTTCTCTTGGTTTGGATTTCTGGGTTTCGGCTTACTTAGAATACGTGCGCCTTGAGACGTTCGTAGTCTAAGTGCCGGTCATGATTCGTAATTTCGGGTCATGACAAAGTTGGTATCACAGCGTTAGGTTTTACCTTCGGAGTATAGGATGACCCTTGGTTGATGGAATAGATGACTGAAGTAGAGTGACGTACCGTTGGTATGTTCCGCGGCATATTTACGACACGCCACTCCACTTAAGGAGCCTTAGGATTTACATTTCCTTGTCCAGTATCATATTCCTTCCTGATCTAGCCTCATCGGTACCAGTTTTGGTTTTGCTGCCACGATTACGGGCAGGGAGAGCTACGGCTAGAGTTGCGGTCAGCTTGAGCTCGTCTCGAACGAGGATTGACCGGGGCGTAATTCCGGCGACACACGGTTGCGGAGATATGTCTTTTTATGATGTTTTCACGCCACGAGCGTGGGATGGATCGATGTATGAGATTACTCGGACGTGCAGATCAGCACCATAGGATTGAGCCACTGACAGAGGCCAGCCAGATTTTGATGACTATTGGTGAATTGCTTACTCCTGATGATTAAGGCACAGTTCAGTGTGCAGACGAGTGAGCCAGTTATTGCTGCGAACGACGAGCTATTACCCCAGATGATTGGAGCTATTATAGTACGAGATTGTACTAAGAGATGATAGAAGATCGCTAGTCACCAAGAATAAATGACTAGGACATGTTGCTTGTTCGCTACCCCGATGCGAGGTCATCAGATATATTGATTCCAGTTAGAGACGACTTCATGCAGAGACGTGGAGAGTCTACAGAGACGATCGAATGTCAGAAACCTACTATTCCAAGTTTAAAGAATTCAGAAAGACATGCAAGCAATTCTATGGTCCCTCTAGAAGAATGAAACCCTAACTCGACTTAATGACCGTGTGAAAGCCTTTGAACCTTCGGGTTTGCGGCAGTTCTACGGCGCCATTAGTGAGGCTTGGGTTTGCCCTTCTACGGCTGGACCACCGATGCTGTGGTATGTACTCGATACTTTTATACTGTACCCAAGATGTTGAGCTCTTGGGGGATTATGAGGTTTTGACCAATCGATCGGATGGCTCGATTTAATTCGGATGCTAGATGGTGAGATGCATTTCTTGGGAGACTCCAGATACGAGGATAGCCGTTGGAGCTCAGTCCATGCAGCCACGACGAGGCGAGTCCGAAGCAGTCGACATTAGAGGAAAGTGGAGTAAGGTTCGTTCCAGATCTAGAGGTGATGACGTTCCACTCCGCCGACATCAGAATGCGATGCGTATACCGAGGCATTGTAACTGGATATACCTTCCAGAAGGAGTCGCGATGAGTATGCAGCCGTTTCGAAACAAGAAGCAGACATGGTAAAGGACGATGACTCCCGGACAATTGGCAGAGATGAGACATGGAAAAGTGACCTTGAGCAGAATTCCTTCCAGGACACTGCTGCAATGATACTTGCACCCAGGATCAGATGTGTCACGTATATTCAGAGAGCCAGAGGCCGACGCCAGTGACAGTTGCTTTACGACTGGTCGCGATGATTGACCGAGAGATGACCAGAGAAGTGCCAGAACGGAATCATCCCCGTTAGCACACTTGACAGGGCCGATGAGCCGATGAATCGTGAGATTGGTAATCCACAAAGGAGACTTGGACCCAGGAGTGGTCATGTTATGCACACCAGCAGGCCAGATTTCAGAATCGTCGACGAGACATGCTATAAGTGACTACGACAGTTGGCCAGAGATTCTTGGAGGATGCGCTTGAGCGGAACTATTCCGCCATACTTGATTTCGGTATTTTGGGCGATTTATTCACATGATTTATTGAGGATTTATGATTTTCGCACAGTTGTTGCACTTGATATCATTTTCGTGCCTTGGTTTCACATGTTTGTGATTTTATGGGGTTTAGACATTGGAGTCGATTTCTTGCGTATATATGCACACGATTTGGTTCTTGCACTCTGTATAGTTTATGTATGCTTGCAGTGCAGTGGCATGTATTTTGTGCACTTGGATGCACTGGACTTCTATTTCGATGGTGATGCTCGATATTTGTTTCGTGCATGATGGATGCACCGGATTTGGATTTTTAGCGCATGTTGGGCGCATGTTATGAGATGCGATTTGGTGCACACCAGATGCACTAAACCGAGATTCTTCATGCATGTCAGATGCACCTGTTTTGCTGTCAGGCACACCTGTTGCCTTGACAGATGTTTTTGTGCACACCCGATGCACTTAGATATTGTTTTGTGCTCATGTATGGCACATTCATGGATTTTGATATCCGTGCGCACCGAACGCACAGGGTTTTTATATGCACATTTTGGGACTGATTTCTTATGGAGCAGTACATTTTTTTGTGTTGATGTGATTTGTTTCCATATTTAGCAGGACTGATCAGATGACAGTGCCTGGGTATATTTTGCATGCATTGACAGATTTCAAAGGGATTCCAAAAGCAAGCTATAGTCTCATTATTTACATGTAAAATTCCGATTTCTAGCATATCGGTTTTGCTTTGGATTTGGCATTCGTGTCTTCATCTTGACTCCGATGATTGCAAGACGCTTGACGGAGTATTGACTTCGAGTTATCTGCTCGTTACTCATGCGCATGTATTGCGCTATGATGCCTTTTATGTATTGATGATTTCGGAGCCCCGTTGACTTGGACATTTATTTGAAATGTTTTAGAATTGGGAGGTTTAAATTTAAATTCGGGGACCGAATTTCTTTAAGGGGGGAAGATTGTAACATTTCAAAAAAATAAAATATTATTTTTGGGAATTTTCATAATTTTTAATTAATATTTTAATAGTCGGTGTAATTAAATACCGATAAATAGTGAAAATTCCGGAGAAAATTTTGGAAATTCTAAAATAGGGTATTTTGTGGAAATATGTCATTTTAAGTTTTCATGGTTAAGTATATGTAATTTTTGAGTTAATCGCGATTGAAGATCGCTAACCGGATTTTTGGCTTTTGTGCAAATGTGCACATGACATTTTCTACACATGTTTCTTGTTTTGGTCATGGTAGCCTAGGGTTGGACCATGTTTAGGTGACCATGGTGGGTTGAACCATTTGATTAGAGCTGGGGTTATGTCGACTGTGTAGGGAGAAGTGAGCCATGGTGGCTTGGTGTCCTGTGAGCATTGTTTTGGAGAAAGAGAGAGATGGTTAGGATGTGCCATGATCCATCCCATTTCATTATTCCTTGTGTTCTTTACCCTCCTCTCACACAGCAGCCCCAAATTCTCCAAATTCAGCCCCATAGCAACACATCAGCTGCTACATCAGCCAACATCAGCAGCTGAAACAATAATTCAGCCAACCCTACACCTGCTCCTAACCCCATAGCCCAACGTCTACACAACATACATCAGCAACAGCAGCTGATGTAACAGCTTCAGCCCCCAATGTCAAACATTCAGCTCCCCCTAACTGACCAAACACCCCCCCATCGAGACTTATCAGCCCCCCTAGCTGATAACACTCTCCCATCATCTTTTTCAGCCCCCAATGGGTGTCTTTTGCTACCAATCAGCAGCACCATCATTGCATCACCTAATTCCTGCCCAACTTCAGCCACAAGGTCAGCAATAGTTGCTACAATACACCACCCCATATCAGCCATAACACTCCCACAACAACAGCCACAATATCATAAGCAACATCAGCCCAACACTTCACCCTGCATCACTCAAAACAGCTCAGCAGTAGCAGCCCAAAACCCTGCTATATCAGCAGCAACTTCACTCAAACTACAACCCACACCCTCATTATACCACCACTCAACCCCCACAACAAAACCTTAGCCCCAACTGCTGCTGCAACAACAAAGGAAAAGCAAAAAGGAAAACAAAGAAGAATGCAAGCAGCAGATGCAATATCAGCAACAACAACTACACAGGAAATCAGCCACTAGGGGCAGCTCAGTAGCAGCAACTCACTCCCCCACCCCTTTCTCCACCCTTCATCCTCTTTTCCCATGCATTCTAGGAGTTTCTTGAGGTATAATCTTATAACCCAACTCCTAAGTTGCCAAGTTCTGATATTAGCTGAAGTTTAGTATTAGTTTTGTGATATGGTGTTAGTTTAGGCAAATTTGAGTGAAACTTGACCTAGTATTAGTTTTGATCGTTAGTATAACCTTATTAGATGTTTTTGAGACCATTGTAACCAATATTACTCTAGAATCCTAGTATTTACCAGAGTTATTCGACTTGGCGTATTTTACCGTTTTTGTCGATTTTGAGGCCTTTCTGAGATCTGCTTTCACCCGGGGCCTCCTAGAGAAAAAATAGACATGTTAATGAGCTGTGCAGGCACCCTGGAACCCCTACCCAAAGCCTTAGCCACCCTCTCAAAGTTACGGCGGCAAATTAACTCATTCTGGCCGCAATTTGCGGCCAGACCAGTATAAAACTGCCTCGTTTTGCGTGCACAGCCCCTTTTTCATGTAAAATTGACCCCCGGCATGTCTAGTTTTGACTGGTTCCTGTTAGGGTAAAATCTGGGTTCATTTTCATGAGTTGGCGTATGATTTACGACGTGTTTTCGTATGGATTTTGATATTCGATGAATCGTATCTGTCGGGTGGCGTTCAGACGTCGACGACAGTGGATATTGGCTGTTTTTGCCCACAAGGTCACAGGTTTTTACCTATGGGCGTAGTGTGCACCATTTTGGTTTCCGATGTGATTTTTATGAGTTTTAGCATGTGATATCCTTGTAGGTACTCACGTGACGTCGAAGCGTTGGAGATGCAAATGGCGACATCGGCACCGAAACACATAACTAGGTGAGTAGATTTATATCTACGGGAAGAAGTCGGGTGGATGGCGTATAGCACCCCCGCAGTCCGTGGTGATGTATACGGATGCGTATACACACCTATAAATATTATTGTTGTTGGGATTAATTATTGATGATTTAAGATGGATATTTGTATATTGGATTGGTGAAAAGTTGCGAAACCATAGGGTAGTGGGTGCACTACACATTCATGCACACATATACATACTTACATACATCCTCACTTCATATATGCTTATGGGATTCGTTATGGACATGTGTTCACTTGGGTATGAGGCTATGTGTTTATTACAGATTTGAGGATGATACATGGGATTGATATGAGTCGATGAGTTGATCTGAGATTATGATATCGGCGATATGACATGTTATGACAGTTAAATTCATAGATAAGATACACCTTGATACCTTAGCGGATTTTGGGATAATGATGCTATAGGAATGGTGACATAAATATATCAAATGAACGACTTGTGATTATGATACAAGATATGATTTGATATGACAGGATATTTATAATAGGCCGCCTTAGGCGGGGTATACTCTTGAGATGATATGTGCTGATGATATCGATTTATACGGGATTGTCGATCAGTAGCCAGATCTTGATTATAGTGATGATGTTAGTATTGTACTAGACTTAGGTCAGTACCCAGATACGATATTGATAAAGAGAATACCAGAAGAATGATATGACAAATATGATATTGACCCGTACCCAGATTGGGGATGCCGTAGACGGATTTACGTACGAGTTATAATTTGATGTTTTGATCCGCACTCTTGACTTGGGAATAACTGATTTTAGAGATATGATATCGGATGTGATATTATCGAGGCGGGATCACCGACTATATATATATATTTATATGTATCGACTCAGAGGTTAGGCGGTTTCCCTTACCTGCAGTTAGCTTATTAGCTCAGCCTTATTGTTGGCATAGCTGTACGACCTTTATGACATTAGATGCAGTTTAGCGATCATGGTGTTCAGTATTTCAGCTCCCGCATATTATTATTGTTGCTCTGCATCACATACTGTTATGATTCATATTCTATTATTGATATCATGCTGTTAGGACACCAGCACCATTACCGATGATACGTAT
This sequence comes from Agapanthus africanus, assembly GCA_030015575.1. Lineage (NCBI taxonomy): Eukaryota > Viridiplantae > Streptophyta > Magnoliopsida > Asparagales > Amaryllidaceae > Agapanthus > Agapanthus africanus. Next base: position 110,024,933 of record JASDDO010000004.1, on the reverse strand, counting down.
GTTCCACATACACTTACTTGCCAGTTCACACACATCTTCATCGGTAATTGCCATGTCACTACACAGTAGTATTATTGCATCAGGATATGACCCTTGTATGTGCATACTATTATTCCATGTTGCAGGACATACTGTTACACTTGCATTCCATTTGTATGTCACATACATCATGCTTCCTGATTATACGCATTGAGATATGTTGTTTCTAAGTTATTTCTGGATTTGGGAACCGTGGGTATTTCAAAGAGATTGTGTAAATGTTTTAAAAACCCGGTTACCCTTGATATGATATTTCAGTGCGTTCACCATGTGTTTTCTCGGTGCTGAGAGTGACATGTGAAACCCGAATCGAGGAGGCGGATGAGACCTATTGCGGGTACATGGTGGACCCGGTGCGGTACCCCGGGGCAAGAAGATCGCAGATGATGGCGTTGAGCCTGTGCAGGTGAGCACTACCTACCGGTGATATTACCCGACACGTCGGATATCCGGAGGATACCGTCGTAGTCATGAGATGGATGGTAGGGGCCGATCTGGACTGACGGCGCCCTAGATTTTGTGATTGAGACATTGAGATTTCGAGATATTGAGGTACAGAGATTGTGATACAGAGGTATCGAGATACTGAGACTTATGTTTTGTGCCGATGCTAGGCACTGTTTATGCTGATTTCATTTATGATACCTCATTTTAAAAATACAGAAATCTCACAAATTATGAAAACAGTTTTCTTCAGTACATGCATTCTGTTACATGCATTCATACATCATCTATATGATACATTGTTACCTGATGAACTGACATAGACATATGTGATTACAATTGGGTTAGATATTTACACTAGCCATGGTTAGAGATTACTGATTATATATTTGAGGATTATATATATTATGATCGTATGACCTAGGTTGCGTCATACATGCGATTTTCTGTTCGTAGATCTTTTTCTACTCACGAGTTGGCAACTCACCCCCGTTGTGCCCCAGTTTCTTGCAGGTGTTGCCGTACGGATTTCATTACGGCTTTGCGGGCACTGTACCTTTCGGGTGACTTGCTAGTAGGTGGGTTTATTGTATCTTACCCATCATTGTACTTTGTATATTATATTTCAGTTGTATCTAGAATTTCCATCAACCAAAACATGTACTTATTTGAGATAGAGACCAGTGATGTTTATTCTTTCGACCTTAGAGTCGCGGGTTATATTTCGATTGTTCTTGCTGGTTGAGTTTCATTTCTGTTGTGATCCTCGCCTTTAGGCGTTGTATATTATGATGCATACAGGTTGATTTGGTATGGTTTTTCCTACACTCTACTATTCTCTTGGTTTGGATTTCTGGGTTTCGGCTTACTTAGAATACGTGCGCCATGAGACGTTCGTAGTCTAAGTGCCGGTCATGATTCGTAATTTCGGGTCGTGACACCTACGGACGGCGGCAGAGTAGTGGTAAAGAAGTTCGATGGAGAATTATCCATCGAAGTGGGTGTGGTGGTGAGTAAAGAAGAGGTAAATATAGAAATACCGACTTCGGAGTCGATCGGGGGAACGCGGACTAAACGGGCACTAGAATCCCGCGTCCATCCTATCTTGCACTAAAAGGGTTTAGTACAAGTGGCAGCATTGATATAATTAGGGGAAATGAATGAAGTGGTGTTTGTTTTGAAAAATATACGGATTTTTGAAAAAATGATGCAAATCACAACAAATGCAACAAGCAAAACCCTAAGTCTAGTGGTCACCTAGGTCAAGGCTCTAGACCGCTCCTAACTGCCAAAAGACAAGTCACGGGATCAATCCTCCACTGCCTCTTTGTCTCTCCTGTGGCCAGGTAAGTGGGAGGTTCTCCACTACGTAAGTAGTGGGCCTAATTAAGTAACCACTTGCTTTAGACACACTTGCCTTAGACACCATAAAAGAAACACGGATAAGAAATAGATTACCCACGGCCTTCTTCTGTCCTAAGTGAGCACGACGGTCCTTAGAGTCATGTCTAGATTTCTTTTAGTTAATGAGGGTAATGCGGATGCATGTTTGTGATTTCCGGGGCTTAGGAAGGGTAATGAACTCCTCACCTAATCTGAATTTGGCCGTTCCCCTTAAATTCGGTATTAATATGCAAACAACCAAGATCAAACACGCACAATTTTTTTTTATTTTTGCGGCGCTGCGAATTTTGCAAAGAAACCTGCAGCAAATTTGTTATTGGAGCAGACAGAGAAGGAGATAAGAAAGATAGAAGTTACCTGAGAAATTTCCACGCACTGTACCTACAGTGTAGCCGCGGTTCCTGTTGGAGATAGTGCCCTCAGAGTCAATTATTGGATCACAGGCACGTGATTGCAATGATTGAGGGAGGACCTATCCCGGTATGACAGTCTTACTCAAGATGATAGTATGCTATCTGGTTTATCTTTATCATCGTGTACTGCTTTAGGTGACCTCACAGGTCGCTATTGCACGCTGATAGAGCCCTTAGGATTCTTGCTTGACGACCAGCAGTATGATGGCGATCATATACATGGGAGCTGGGGTCTATAAGCACATCCTTAAATGGTCCCTAGTCATGGGAGTTTCGAGACTGGGCATCGATACTCCATTAGTAGACTAGTGTATACAGTCGAGACCCCGACGAGGGGCAGTGGCCGGTCTCATAAGTAACTGGTGTCAGTTGGTTCACCTAAGATGTATACAGGTGCTCATTAGGTTATGAGTACACCGGACAGGACTCGCCGGGAACATGCTAGTTGGTATTATACCTGACGTCAGATAGCAGTTCCCTGGTGACATGTGTACAGGTTAGTTCATCGACCTGAGATCGTCATTTGTCTCGTGTGAGTTCCCACTGTGCTTTGATTACTACCCTACCACGGCTCAAAGGAGTCGTGCAAACAGGTTTTAGTTGGGTACAGTCCCGAGCCACATGGAGGCAGTGAGCGGATCTGCAGGGGTTCGTCTCTCCCGGTATTGGGGGTGAGGTCGCGCTGTGTCTAGGAGAGCCATTACACAAAGCCCTCGGCCGAGGCAGGAGATTTACTGGTAGGTATTCCAGTAGTATCTCAGGGTGTTCTAGGCTACACTCCGACACGACTTGTACCGCTTTTGGGGGTCTGACTTTTACCATCCCCCTAGGCCCGCCATGCGATACTCATAGACGAACGGACCGGACTGTACAGATATTGTCACTGACAGGCTCAGTAGGGTGTCAGGATGAGTTCGCTCATCGACGTCCCTTTTGGTCAATAGCTGGTAGCCCGTCACGTATGGCTAATACCTCTGACGTGCTAGTGGTTAAATCCACAGCCATAGTATTGACGAGTCTTTAGAGTCCACCACACACAGTTACTCAAGTTTCGGGCGAAACGCTGTAGAGGCCGTATGGAAATATGGCAGGGTTCGATCAGATACGTGCGGTATTGCACGGATCATGATCGAACGAATTTTACTAGCCGGCTTTGGTTTAAGCCGGATCCTAGTATTAGACAGTGTAGTTTTGTCTCTTTGCATTTGTATTCAGTGGGAATACAAATGCGGGCATGTATATGCAGTAGCGGGGTTTTCGTATAATTTATTACGAGATCAGTTTTCTGAAGTTTCCAGTTTGCATTCCGTTCCGGCCGGTTGTCCTTTGTTCCTTCGCGGCCGGACTTTCCGATGGAGGGGGTTATTTGCAGTTTTGCAAATTACCTATGTGGAGGGGGTTTCTTGCTTTTGTGGCTTTATGATAGCAACTTTTGATTCCATTCTTTTCTTGTGATCATTTCTTGTATTAATTGAGATTAGAATGGATTAGAAGTTGATGTGAGGCTTGCTTTTCGATGTGGTCACCTTTTGCCTTTTCCTACACTCACCTCCCTTATGCTTTTTTCTTTTGCTTCCCTCCACCATTTTGTAAAGGGGCCGACCACATTAGATGGGAGAGGGTGAGGTTCATTTTTGAAGAGGGGAATAATTCATATCTCATTTGCTTGCTTGCAAAATTCTAAAACCCTCTCCAAAATTCATTGATCATTCCTCCATCACCATAGCAACTACATAAACCCCATTAAGACAAAGTGCATTCTACACTACACCTAAGTACCCTTGGACGCGTCGGCTTGCCAACTTCGCGCCCGAGTTGCCTCGGTCCAGAAGTGGGAGCCCGTAAAAGAAATCGGCTACGTGGTGCCCTTTTCGACGAGGAGGTGACGAACGGAGGTTCCGCGAGGAGATCGGAGTGGAGACGAAGACCGAAGGACACGGATCGCTTCGTATATCTCTCTACCCACTCTCTTGATAGCTAGGATTAGGTTAATGGTTACGATCCGGGTTTTTTGTTCGCGGTCGCGCCGGTTTAAAGTTAAGAAAATTTTTGATTCCGCATTTTGGCCTCGAGTAGACGGCCGGGGCGCTGCCGTGGCACAACATGGTATCAGAGCCATGCCATTAACCTAGTCTAGCTTGCTCTAGTATGTTTAAAGACTCGATCGAACAAAAATCCCAAAAACCGTATTTCGTGTTCATCAGGTTTCTGTCGAAATTTTTTGGGCTATAAAAATTTTTCAGGTTGTTGCAGAAACACATGCAGGCAAATATAAGCATTCTGTAAAAATTTGGTTGAGTGATGCTCTAGTATGGCCGCGGTTCCGCGGTTGAATAAAGTCAACGCAACACCAAATTTTTCCAGTGGGCTTTTGGGTTGGAAATAGGGGTTTTGGGATATTCTTTTTGGGCCCAGATTTTCTGTGAGTGCTACAGTAGTGCTTGGGGTCCACTTGGAAAATTCAGTCGATCGAAAATTTTAAACATGTTAGTTCACAGTATTTACATTATATCTGCGACCGTGAATGTCACTCGATCGGTAAATCCAGTCTATCTGCTATAGCTCTTTTAGACGGATTTGCGAACGTGACATTCACGTTGATGTTCTGTGTTGTGCTGTGATGTTGCGGATCTGTCGTAGTGGATAGCCTGGATGTAATGGTAGTATAGTTTGGTTGTATATGTACATTTGATATTGCGGGGCGAGCGTCCGACATGTGGACTGCCATCACAGACTGTTTGTATTATTCTTTTGGGGCACGACCGGGTCGAGGTCGATGTACCCGTTGTATGTATATTTTACTTTCTGTACTAGGATTACCCCGCGGTGGGGTGAACGGATAGCCGGGTTCTAGAGGGCAACGGGCCCGCATATCATGGCGTTGAGACGGAGGGGGCTTCACTCTAGAATTAGCGGGTTATTCGCCGCACTCGTAGGGGGTACAGGTTGACCCAGGAGGGGTGCCCAAGTTACCGGATTCCGTGAAGTGCTGGGTGGTCCATTCACGTCGTTGAAGGGGGCTGTCTCGCTTCAGGTTTTGGCGGGTAACTTGCCGCGCCCATAGGGGTCTAAGATCTCTTTGCACAGGCTATCCACACGACCATGGGAACGTCGGGTTTCAGTAGCGGCTCTATGAAACCCGGGGATCCCAGATATCTGTATTGTTCTGTGATGCTGGTTACATTTCTGTGATGTTGCATTTTATCACGCCTTGAGCGAATATTATATATTGATATATATACTAGTAGATGTTGTATATGTTTTGCATCCGCGCAGTCCAGTCCCCGCTCTGTCGTTAGTTAAGTAACCTAACGGGTGATGACGGGACCCAGTGGCGAATGCGGATGGCATATACGTACATCATTATTTTCGTTCTTTATTGTTGTGATCAATTGATGGGACTGCGTTGATTCGGATCAATGCAAGCTAAACAAACCTATTCTGATGTTGTTGGAACACTTTTCAAAAAGCTGTTATTGCAAGGGCGTTCTTTTTTGTTTTGCACAGTGGTATTCGGTTATGAATATCCAGCACCTCAGTTGACAAGGCAAGGGCTGAGATCCCTTTGTAAGTCCACGTTGCCCACCCCGGTGCTTACGGGGAGGCGGAAAACGGAATAAAAATCGGATTTTTATCATGCTAGGCAACATGGACTAGACAAAGGAGGATCTTTGCTAAACAAAAACAAGCTAAAGCTAACTAGAAACTAGCTAAAGGGTAGAATGGTTATACCTAGGGCTTTATGTCCTTCTCTCCTTGCTCCTTGGAGTAGTAGAAAGGGATCACCTTTGTCGTCTTCTCACGTCGAAGAAGGATCCACCCGAAAGCCTCAACCTTTGGGTTCAACTTCAAGCTAGAAGTAACTAGGGTGCTAGAAGTGCTAATCCTAGAACCCTAGATGAGAGTAAAGATTATCAAGAAGAGGTTTTTCTCAAGCTCAAGTGTTTCTCAACACATGAGAGGGGAGAGCTTGAGGAAGAGGAAGAGCAAGAGAGAGAAAGTATATGATAAAATGAGAGAATTATAATGCATTCTCACATATATGTGTGAATTATTATAAATTGATAATTAGTAAGATAATTGTCATGGCTTAATCAAGACATGACCATTATCATTTCATATTTAATTCTAATTGCAAGGATCAAAGAGCATCTTTTATATGGAATGATGATGGTCAACATGTCAACTAAGGTCAACAAGTTAAGATAGTCAAAATGTCAACAACCCTAACCATGCACAATTATATTTTACTAATATCAATTAATCATAATACACACATAAGCATTAGGGTTAATAAAATGACAATGGTCATTAACCCTAATCAAAGTCCTCATCCTCTGTCTCAAGCAACTGTGCATACGCACCCGTATTCGTGATCCGAGGAACACGAATACAAAGAGATAAAACCAATCCCAAATCATATACTAGGATCTGGCTTAAACCAAAGCCCGCTAGTATAAGCTATCCGGACAGCAAACGTGCACAAGTGCGCGGATGTGAACGAACCCTGTCGCAAAACCATGCGACCTCTACTCATTTTGCCTAAAGGCGAATAGCTCTCTGTGTGGGACTCTAAATACTCGACACTACGCTGGCAGTGGGTTTAACCACAGACCGCAAGCGGCACTAGCTGTACGTAACGGTCCCCAGGTAGATGCCGATAAGAAGACTGACGAGGTGACCCCATCTGAACTCCTACTGAGCCTGTATGTGACAGTCTCCGTACAGTCCGGTCTGTTCGTCTGATACATCGCATGGCAGGCCTAGGGGGGCGGTGAACGTCAGTCCCCTAATAGTGGTACAAGTCGTGTCGGAGTGTAGCCCAGAACACTCTGAGATAACACTGGAAACCTACCAGTATATCTCGCTTGCCCTGGCCAGGGACTACTTGTGTAATGGCTCCCCTGGACACAGCGCGATGTCAACCCCCAATACCGGGAGAGACAAATCCTGTCTAACCGTCACTGCCTCCAAGTGCTTCGGGACTGCACCCAAAAGCTACCTGTTTGCACGACTCCTTTGAGCTGTGGTAGGGTAGCAATCAAAGTGCAGTGGGAACACACTCGAGGCGAAGTGAAAGTGTCAAGTCAGCGGACTAAGTTGTACTCATGTCACCTGGGAACTGATAACTGACGATAGGTATAATACCAACCAACAGTTCCCGACGAGTCCTGTCCAGTGTACTCGTAACCTAACGAGCACCCGTATACTATCTCAAGTACGACGTACTGACGGCTGTGGGACAGACCGTCTCCCACACTGGGATGAGAAGCGCATACGCTAGTCTACTCCGGAGTATCGATGCCCTGTCTCTATAGTCCAACGACTAGGGACCTGTATAAGGATGTGCTTATGGATTACCCAGCCTCCACGAGTGTGAGCGCCATCACAACGCTGGTAATCAAGCAATAATCCTAAGGGCTCTACTAATATGTATATCGGCGATATGCTAAAAGAAACACATGCACATATTAAAGCAGAGCCAACCAAGTAGCATACTACCATTTCGAGCAAGATTGTATATACAACTGTGAATATCCCAAGCTTCCATCAAGTAATATACAAACTAGTATGATACAGTAATGGCCTCTAGGGCATATACACTAACAATCTCCCACTTGCACTAAGGCCATGTACTGGCGTATCGATGACCTATCATCTCGATCAGCCGCTCGAACTGAGTCTGGGGCAAGGCCTTGGTGAATGGATCTGCTGTGTTATCTTCTGAAGCAACCCTCCGAACCTCGATCTCCTGGCGATCCACGATCTCCCTGATCAGGTGATACCGCCTCAAGATGTGTCTGGATTTCTGATGGGACCTGGGTTCCTTCGCTAAAGCTATAGCCCCGTTGTTGTCGCAATACAGAGGTATTGGGTCAATAATGGAAGGAACCACCTGATGTTCTTTCAAGAACTTCCTCATCCAGACAGCTTCTTTTGCGGCATCAGATGCAGCGATGTATTCCGCTTCCATAGTCGAGTCAGCAACGGTTTCCTATTTGGAGCTTTTCCAACACACCGCCCCTCCATTGAGGGTAGAGACAAAACCCGACATGGACTTGGAATCATCCTTGTCACTCTGGAAGCTGGAGTCAGCAAAGGCCTCAATCTGGAGGTCTTTTCCGCCATACACCAAGAACATCTCCTTAGTCCTTCTCAGGTACTTGAGAATGTTCTTTACCGCTATCCAATGTTTCTCCCCAGGGTTTGACTGATACCTGCTTACCACACTCAGTGCATAAGCCACATCTGGTCTGGTACACAACATCGCATACATTATAGAGCCTACCGCAGAAGCGTAGGGTATAATAGACATGCGATCCCTCTCCAAAGCTGTAATACTTTGAATTTCCGTTTGAATGTCTGTCGTGATAATTAGTGATGGTACGTGTGAGTATATATATGTGTTCTAGGATTATTAGTTTTCTTGTCGTGTTAGCAATCGAAAGATTTTCTTTTGGTAGTGTTGCACACTTAGCTATTTTGGGACTTAGGGTTTTTGGTAGCATGTAACCATGCTACTGGTTACATGGTTGCTAACTTAATTCTTACATTTTAAATCATATCCTAAACCCTTTTTATAATTTCCAAAAAAAAAAATCCAAATAAAACAAGGTAGCATGGTGGTTAGGTGAAGGGTGGACTTTTGACCCCATTCTTCCCCCTCTCTCTCTCCTCTCCCTCACTTCAGAAATTCCTGCAGCTCCAGCAGCAAAACCCCTCCCATTTACTTCATTTTCTTCTTCTCTTCACTTTCCATTGAATTCCCAAACAAAACCCTACACCAATCAATACTTTTCCATCACAAAACATGAAAAATCAAGGTTTTTGGAGTTGTTCAAGGCAAATCTGCACACTTGAGGGAGGAACTGGACTTTAGGTAGTTTTTAAGGTCATTTGAAGGTATAAATCTCAATCCTAGCACCAAATTTTCATAACTTGCATGTTTAGTTTAAAAATATCATATTTTTGTGCCATTTTAGTGCTATTGAAGGGGTTTAGTGATAATATGTTAAAATTAATGTTGTTGTGGCTTGATTAGCTTGTTAATGAGTTAGTAGTATGGGATTAGACCTAGGTTTGTTTCAGATTTCAGCAAAATACCATAAAGTTCCATTTTTGTGCAAAGTGTGTGATTTTAACTTGATATAAGGCCCTCTAGGATCTGCTACTACCCGATACTTTTCAGTATAAATCTAGATGTTACTGTAGCATATATGGGGGGTATAGAGTGCACACACCCAACCTGGGAGCCCAATTCCTATTTGGGGCCGCCAAATATTGCATTCTGGCCGCAATTTACGGCCAGATGGGGGAGATTTGGGTTGGGGTTTGGGGTGTGGGTGTTTGCTGCTATTTGGGTTGTTTTGGTATATTTATTTTTGCAATATCATTCCTGTATCAAAATCTGGAGGTGATTACCTATTTTCCCGTATTTTCAATCTTTCGCGACACGCGTGATACGTGTGTGTGGGTTTGGGGTTCTGCGTATCGCGGCGCGTCGGAGTGGTTTCAGGCGCGTAACCACACGTTTTAGCGTATCGCGTACACGCGCGCTTGGTTCGCGACACGAGTTACTAGTTCGGCTTTAATGTCGCGTTTGTGTGACTTCAAGCTTACATGTGATATATTGTGTGATTCCAGGTTCGCAGGCGAGTACGGCGGACGCCGCGCAGAAGGGGAAACAAGTTGTTGGCTATACCTAGCGAGAGACTACGGTGAGTAGATTTCACATCTACGGGGATATCGCCCGCATGGAGTTCTACGTCAGGGCTGATAGGATCTTATAGTTTCCTTTGTATACATTGACTATTCATGGCTGCTATTTAGTGCATGCTGCATTCCCTGCTATTTGGATAAACTAGAATTGATAGAACACCGCACCATTACTAACGGTCCATATTGCACGAGCACTATCCTGCATGTTACACACACACCGTTAGTAATTTCCATGACACTCACATTATAGTATATATTCATGCTTGATGCCTATATTACATCGGATCATCATATTGTAGCTCATCTATATGCGACTTGACATGATATTCATACTTGATGCCTATATTACATCGGATCATCATATTGTAGCTCATCTATATGCGACTTGACATGCTATTCATACTTGATGCCTATATTACATCGGATCATCATATTGTAGCTCATCTATATGTGACTTGACATGCTAATTATATTGACGCACATATCATATCGGATCATTGACTTGCATTTGGTTTGGATTACATGTGATTTCTGGATTTGGGAACCGTGGCTATTGCAAATATGTAATCATTTAAAAACCTGGTTCCCTTGTTATGATATTTTGGTGCGTCCACCATGTGTTTTATCGGTGCTAGAGTGATATATATGAACCCGAATCGAGGAGCTGGTTGAGACCGATTACGGGTACATGGTGGACCCGGTATGGTACCCCGGGGCGAGAACGGTTTCGCTGTGCAGTAGACGGTGAGCCTGGCAGAGGGACTACTACCTACCAGTGATTTGTTGGACCTGACAGTTATCCGGAGGGTACTGATCAGAGCCTATAGATGGATGTAGGGTGATCCGTACTGCTGGGGCCGAGGGCCGATACCGCAGACGGAACCCGTGGGCTGACCCGGACTGACGGGGCCCGATGGATGAGGATTTGCGTGTCGATGCTGGACACGAGTCTTTATGATATTTGGGTGCCGATGTTGGGCAGTCGGGATTCTCAGAGATGTGCAGGATTTGAGGGCCGATGAGAGTGCCGGCGCCTGAGCTATTTGGGGGATCTGGGTGCATTGATGGACACCGATTATATATTCCACGTTGACATTCCGTGTAGACATTATATTGCCCATGCTCAGCATTTACTGTTGTACGTCATCCTATAGTTACATTACCTGATAGAGCACTTGCATGATTATTACACATACTACTTATCACATATTGATATCATCTGTTGGCATATGATAGAGTAGCGCAGTACGTGCATGCTCACGATTACCTTTATATGTTATCTCTATTCACGAGTTGGCAACTCACCCCCGTTGTGCCACAGTGTTTGCAGGTTGCCCTTCGGAGTAGTCGCGGCAGGCTGCGGTTGCATCTTTTGACACAGATACCCCCATAGTTGGTGTACTAGCTCTTTTGCTGATAGGTGGGTTTTGTGCGGTATCTGTTTATCTTTCAGTATGTACATTATTGTATCTAGTATTCTCCATCTACCATGTATGTATTTGACTTAGAGGCAGTGTGAGGACGATGATGTATTATATTTGTTTTCTGGTGTCGAGCTCGTTGTGAGCCGACTGTACTTGCAGTTTATCCTATCTGTGATGTTCCCACTTATGGATCTTGATCTTCGCTACGGCGTCGTATATTGCTATCTTGGTGATTGTTTACTTAGATTTCTTATCATATTCGTAAGTGCTTTCATTTTAAAACTTATAACACTCTATACTTTCACTGGTTTGATTTCTGGGTTTTCGGTTCACTTAGTCGCGTTACGCCTGTAGACGTTACGTGGTTAAGTGCCGGTCACGGGCCAAACTTCGGGTCGTGCCAAAGTTGGTATCATAGCGTAGGTTTTACCTTTCGGAGTGTAGGATGACCCTGGTATGATGGAGTAGGTAGCTGCAGCAGGGTAGCGTAGCGTGTGTATGTTCCGCGGCATACTCACGACACGGTACTCCGCCTACGCGACCTTAGGACTTGTTGATGTACATTCCTTCTTGAGTATATACATTCTTACGATTCGATTCCGTATCCTTATCGAATCCTATTGTTCCTTTCAGCCAATATGCCGCCAAAGACTACGAGGGCGCAGAGAGCGGCCGCCAGGGCCGAGATTCGAGTTGACTCGTCCGAGACGAGGACTGATCCGGGCAGTACACCGGTTTTGCCTGAGCAGGCTGTTCCTACCGTGACAGATCAGATTGCTATGTTAGGGGCTGGTGTGCAGGAGATACGCCAGAAGATGGGATCCAGTATGCAGGAGATACGCCAGATGATGGGATCTCTAGTTGAGACACTTCGAGCGCAGCGACCAGAGGTAGTTCCACCCGTTGCAGAGACCGCGGTGGTACCCACAGTTCAGGCAGTTGCACCTGCGCATACGGAGGTGATTACAGTATCGCTGTCAGAGTTCATGAGGCTGAAGCCTCCGGTCTTCACAGGCACCGACACAGCCGAGGACCCACAGTCTTTCATTGATATGATGGCACGGATATATCGTTCACTTAGATGCGCAGATGCGAGATGGGTTGAGTTCGCGAGCTTTCGCCTGGAAGGTCTTGCGCAGAAGTGGTGTGATTCAGTTGAGAAAGGCAGAGCAGCAGGTCTTCCTCCTATGACCTGGACAGAGTTTGTGACGGTATTTCTAGCCCGTTTCCTTCCCCAGAGTGTTAGGGATGCCCGAGCACGCAGATTTGAGTTCTTGCGCCAGACGCCAGGGATGACAGTGGCAGAGTATGACGTGCTGTTTACAGAGCTAGCAGTCTATGCCCCATATTTAGTGGCTACCGAGGAGTTACGAGTCAGGAGGTTTGTTCGAGGCTTGCTTACACCACTGTTCCTTGCGATCAGTGCGCAGCACTACGAGACCTATGCAGCAGCTGTAGACGCAGCCCTAGTGGTCGAGGAGCACCTTGCTGAGACTTCGGCAGCCCTAGAGCCGAAGAGAGTTCGTGCAGATACGTCCGTGCAGAGACGACCTTTCCGGCGTCATGACAGGCACCTTGCAGGTGGCAGAGATTCGAGACGATGCCAATTGTTTAGCTCATATCCCCAGGAGGGTCAGCGTCCATCATCGGGATGTTACCGTTGCGGGAGTTCTTATCATCGTGTACGAGATTGTCCTGAGATACCCCGGAGTGGGGCGGCAGCACTGCATGTTACATTACCACCTTCACCACCCCAGACGGCATTGCCGATAGTACCTACTGTTACTCCGCGTCAGACGCATACACCGAGAGGTCGTGGTCGCGGAGGTTTTGTTCATAGAGGACGAGGTGGACGAGGTGGCCGAGGTAGAGGGCAGCCAGCGGCCGGCAGGGGACAGTTAGTTGCAGGTGGAAGACAGGCGCGAGTTTTTGCTTTGACGCATCAGGACGCGCAGGCGTCCAATGCGGTGGTCTCAGGTATCCTTTTTGTATGTTCGGTTGATGCACACGTGTTATTCGATCCCGGATCCACGCACTCGTACGTATCCACACACTTTGTGCCGAGTTTGGGTAGAGAGTCCGGCTTGCTTGACCAGCCGCTTGTTGTGACTACTCCTGTGGGAGAGTCGTTTGTTGCTAGGCACGTGTTCCGATCCTGTACCGTCCGTATTGGCGATAGAGAGTTGCCGGTCGATTTGATCCTTCTTGAGATGTTGGACTTCGATGTTCTTATGGGCATGGATTGGTTAGCCACGTGCTATGCTTCTGTTGACTGCCGCGAGAAGACAGTTCGATTTTGTTTTCCCGGCGAGTCGGTTGTTGTTGTGTTGGGGGACCGTAGCGCCACCCCTCACAGTGTGATTTCTTCTTTTCGCGCTGGACAGCTTTTGCGGAAGGGATGTCAGGGATTTCTCGCCTATGTTTGCGATACTAGAGCTACAGAGGTTCCTCTGGATCAGGTTCCGGTTGTTAGCGAGTTCCCTGATGTATTCCCTGACGAGCTTCCTAGGCTACCGCCCGAGCGTGATATTTCCTTCTGTATTGACTTGGTTCCTGGCACGGGGCCTATTTCTGTACCGCCTTATCGGATGGCCCCGGCGGAACTTCGAGAATTGAAGGGTCAGTTGCAGGACTTGCTGGATAAGGGACTTATTCGACCCAGTGTTTTTCCTTGGGGTGCTCCAGTCTTGTTCATCAAGAAGAAAGATGGCAGTATGCGTTTGTGCATCGACTACCGCCAGCTGAACAGGGTGACAGTGCGGAACAGATATCCTTTGCCACGCATCGACGATTTGTTCGACCAGCTTCAGGGGGCAGGATACTTTTCGAGGATCGATTTGCGATCGGGCTACCATCAGCTGCGGGTTCGACAGGAGGACATTCCTAGGACGGCCTTCCGCACACGTTACGGCCATTATGAGTTTTTGGTGATGTCGTTCGGACTCACGAACGCGCCAGCATCATTTAAGGATTTGATGAACCGTATTTTCCAACCGTATCTTGATCTGTTCATTATAGTGTTCATCGACGATATCTTGGTGTATTCCCGGAGTAGTGAGGAGCACGAGCAGCACCTGCGGATTACACTGCAGACTTTGAGGGAGCACCAGCTTTATGTGAAATTCTCCAAGTGTGCTTTCTGGCTGGACAGCGTAGACTTCTTGGGGCATGTGATTTCACGAGACGGTATATGTGTGGACCCGAGGAAGATCGAGGCCGTTCAGCGTTGGCCCAGACCTACATCGGTTACGGAGATTCGCAGCTTTTTGGGGTTGGCCGGTTATTACAGGTGATTTGTGCAGGACTTCTCTCGCATTGCTACACCCTTGACCGGGTTGACCCGGAAGGGAGTTCGCTTCGATTGGACGGAGGAGTGTGAGCACAGTTTCCAGTGGCTACGGGCTCTACTGACTACGACACCAGTGCTATCATTGCCTTCAGGATCAGGCAGATTTATGGTCTACTGCGATGCTTCACGAGTGGGGCTAGGGTGCATTTTGATGCAGCATGATAGGGTGATCGCGTATGCTTCGCGGCAATTAAAGAAACATGAACAGAATTACCCCACTCATGATCTGGAGATGGCTGCAGTGGTCTTTGCACTCAAGATCTGGCGGCATTATCTGTATGGAGAGTCGTGCCAGATATTCACTGACCACAAGAGCTTAAAGTACATATTTCAGCAGCGAGACCTAAACCTTAGGCAGCGCCGATGGATGGAGTTAGTGAAGGATTACGACTGCGAGATCTTGTACCACCCGGGCAAGGCGAATGTAGTGGCGGATGCTTTGAGCAGGAGGCCCGGGGGTAGTCTATCCTGTTTGAGCACAGTGCAGAGTCAGTCGTCGGCGGATTGGCAGATCTTATGCGGCAGCCGGGTACAGTTCGAGTTTACGCCGATCGGAGGACAGATTGCCCATGTTCGTGCACGCCCACAGTTGCTTGACCGTATACATGAGGCACAGCACAGTGATGACCGCTGTTCAGAGATCAGGACACAGATGGGACAGGGCAGATTTTCCGAGTTCGTGATCGATGATCGGGGGATACTACGATTTGGAGCTAGACTGTGCGTACCAGATGCTGAGGGATTGCGGCGCGAGATTCTTGAGGAGGCACATCGATCGGTATATAGTGTTCATCCCGGTTCCACCAAGATGTACCACGATATGAGATATGTTTACTGGTGGGACGGTATGAAGAGGGACATTGCAGATTTTGTGTCGAGATGCCTGACTTGTCAGCAAGTCAAGGCTGAGCACCAGAGGACCGCGGGAGAGCTACAGCCGTTACCCATCCCGGAGTAGAAATGGGAACAGATATCTATGGATTTCATTGTGGGTCTACCCAGGACTAGTCGAGGGTATGACTCCATCTGGGTGATCGTGGATCGTTTGACGAAAGCGGCTCACTTCCTACCGGTGAAGACGACTTTCGGATTTGCTCAGTATGCCCAGATTTACATTGATGAGATTGTACGACTGCACAGAGTTCCGACATGCATCGTGTCCGATAGAGGCACCCAGTTTACCAGCCGGCTATGGCAGAGGCTTCAGGAGGCTTTGGGCACCCGCTTGAGTTTCAGCACAGCATTCCATCCGCAGACCGACGGACAGTCAGAGCGGACTATTCAGACTCTCGAGGACATGCTCAGAGCATGCGTTTTAGACTTCGGAGGTAGCTGGGATCATCATTTGCCCTTAGTAGAGTTCTCCTACAACAACAGCTACCAGGAGACCATTCAGATGGCACCGTTTGAGGCTCTTTATGGTAGGAGATGCAGATCACCCACCTGTTGGACGGAGCTCCGTGAGAGCAGTATCTTAGGACCGCAGATTGTGGAAGAAACGACCGCGAAGATCCAGTTGATTCGCGATAGGATGAGAGCAGCCCAGAGTAGGCAGAGATCTTATGCGGACCGTCGTCGGCGCAGGCTTGAGTTTTCTGTTGGGGATCATGTTTTCTTGAGGGTCTCCCCAATGAAAGGCGTAATGAGGTTTGGAAAGAAGGGGAAGCTTAGTCCCAGATACGTGGGCCCTTTCGAGATACTTGAGCGTATTGGTGCGGTTGTGTACCGGTTAGCCCTTCCGCCCAGTTTTCCAGACGTGCACCCCGTATTCCACGTTTCGATGCTCCGCAGATATCTTCATGATCCTTCGCATGCGATTCAGCACCCAACGATCCAGCTTGAGCGCGACCTTTCCTATGCAGAGCAGCCGGTGATGATCTTGGATCGGCAAGTGAAGAAACTGAGGTCGAAGGAGATACCGTCCGTCAAAGTACTTTGGCGTGGCCAGGGCGGCGAGGAAGTCACTTGGGAGACCGAGAGCGAGATGAGGAGGAGGTATCCCCATCTTTTTGAAGGTGCGTATAGTTAGGTTTGTTTTTAAATTCGGGGATCGAATTTCTTTAAGGGGGGTAGATTGTAACACTTTGAATTTCCGTTTGAATGTCTGTCGTGATAATTAGTGATGGTACGTGTGAGTATATATATGTGTTCTAGGATTATTAGTTTTTTTGTCGTGTTAGCAATCGAAAGATTTTCTTTTGGTAGTGTTGCACACTTAGCTATTTTGGGACTTAGGGTTTTTGGTAGCATGTAATCATGCTTTTGGTTACATGGTTGCTAACTTAATTCTTACATTTTAAATCATATCCTAAACCCTTCTTATAATTTCCAAAAAAAAAATTCCAAATAAAAAAAGGTAGCATGGTGGTTAGGTGAAGGGTGGACTTTTGACCCCATTCTTCCCCCCTCTCTCTCCTCTCCCTCACTTTAGAAATTCCTGCGGCTCCAACAGCAAAACCCCTCCCATTTACTTCATTTTCTTCTTCTCTTCACTTTCCATTGAATTCCCAAACAAAACCCTACACCAATCAATACTTTTCCATCACAAAACATGAAAAATCAAGGTTTTTGGAGGTGTTCAAGGCAAATCTGCACACTTGAGGGAGGAACTGGACTTTAGGTAGTTTTTAAGGTCATTTGAAGGTATAAATCTCAATCCTAGCACCAAATTTTCATAACTTGCATGTTTAGTTTAAAAATATCATATTTTTGTGCCATTTTAGTGCTATTGAAGGGGTTTACTGTTAATATGTTAAAATTTATGTTGTTGTTGCTTGATTAGCTTGTTAATGAGTTAGTAGTGTGGGATTAGACCTAGGTTTATTTCAGATTTCAGTAAAATACCATAAAGTTCCATTTTATGCAAAGTGTGTGATTTTAACTTGATATAAGGCCCTGTAGGATCTGCTACTACCCGAGACTTTTCAGTATAAATCTAGATGTTACTGTAGCATATATGGGGGGTATAGAGTGCACACACCCAACCTGGGAGCCCAATTCCCATTTGGGGCCGCCAAATATTGCATTCTGGCCGCAATTTGCGGCCAGATAGGGGAGATTTGGGTTGGGGTTTGGGGTGTGGGTGTTTGCTGCTATTTGGGTTGTTTTGGTATATTTATTTTTGCAATATCATTCCTGTATCAAAATCTGGAGGTGATTACCTATTTTTCCGTATTTTCAATCTTTTGCGACACGCGTGATACGTGTGTGTGGGTTTGGGGTTCTGCGTATCGCGGCGCGTCGGAGTGGTTTCAAGCGCGTAACCACACGTTTTAGCGTATCGCGCACACGCGCGCTTGGTTCGCGACACGAGTTACTACTTCGGCTTTAATGTCGCGTTTGAGTGACTTCAAGCTTACATGTGATATATTGTGTGATTCCAGGTTCGCAGGCGAGTACGGCGGACGCCGCGCAGAAGGGGAAACAAGTTATTGGCTATACCTAGCGAGAGACTACGGTGAGTAGATTTCACATCTACGGGGATATCGCCCGCATGGCGTTCTACGTCAGGGCTGATAGGTTCTTATAGTTTCCTTTGTATACATTGACTATTCATGGCTGCTACTTAGTGCATGCTGCATTCCCTGCTATTTGGATAAACTAGAATTGATAGAACACCGCACCATTACTAACGGTCCATGTTGCACGAGCACTATCCTGCATGTTACACACACACCGTTATTAATTGCCATGACACTCATACTATAGTATATATTCATGCTTGATGCCTATATTACATCGGATCATCATAATGTAGCTCATCTATATGCGACTTGACATGCTATTCATACTTGATGCCTATATTACATCGGATCATCATATTGTAGCTCATCTATATGCGACTTGACATGCTATTCATACTTGATGCCTATATTACATCGGATCGTCATATTGTAGCTCATCTATATGCGACTTGACATGCTATTCATACTTGATGCCTATATTACATCGGATCATCATATTGTAGCTCATCTATATGCGACTTGACATGCTATACATACTTGATGCCTATATTACATCGGATCATCATATTGTAGCTCATCTATATGTGACTTGACATGCTAATTATATTGACGCACATATCATATCGGATCATTGACTTGCATTTGGTTTGGATTACATATGATTTCTGGATTTGGGAACCGTGGCTATTGCAAATATGTAATCATTTAAAAACCCGGTTCCCTTGATATGATATTTTGGTGCGTCCACCATGTGTTTTCTCGGTGCTAGAGTGATATATGTGAACCCGAATCGAGGAGCTGGTTGAGACCGATTACGGGTACATGGAGGACCCGGTATGGTACCCCGGGGCGAGAACGGTTTCGCTGTGCAGTCGACGGTGAGCCTGGCAGAGGGACTACTACCTACCGGTGATTGGTTGGACCTGACAGTTATCCGGAGGGTACTGATCAAAGCCTATAGATGGATGTGGGGTGATCCGTACTGCTGGGGCCGAGGGCCGATACCGTAGACAGAACCCGTGGGCTGACCCGGACTGACGGGGCCCGATGGATGAGGATTTGCGTGTCGATGCTGGACACGAGTCTTTATGATATTTGGGTGCCAATGTTGGGCACTCGGGATTCTCAGAGATGTGCAGGATTTGAGGGCCGATGAGAGTGCCGGCGCCTAAGCTATTTGGGGGATCTGGGTGCATTGATGGACACCGATTATATATTCCACGTTGACATTCCGTGTAGACATTATATTGCCCATGCTCAGCATTTACTGTTGTACCTCATCCTGTAGTTACATTACCTGATAGAGCACTTGCATGATTATTGCACATACTACTTATCACATATTGATATCATCTGTTGGCATATGATAGAGTAGCGCAGTACGTGCATGCTCGCGATTACCTTTATATGTTATCTCTATTCACTAGTAGGCAACTCACCCCCGTTGTGCCACAGTGTTTGCAGGTTGCCCTTCGGAGTAGTCGCGGCAGGCTGCGGTTGCATCTTATGACACAGATACCCCCATAGTTGGTGTACTAGCTCTTTTGCTGATAGGTGGGTTTTGTGCGGTATCTGTTTATCTTTCAGTATGTACATTATTGTATCTAGTATTCTCCATCTACCATGTATGTATTTGACTTAGAGGCAGTGTGAGGACGATGATGTATTATATTTGTTTTCTGGTGTCGAGCTCGTTGTGAGCCGACTGTACTTGCAGTTTATCCTATCTGTGATGTTCCCACTTGTTGATCTTGATCTTCGCTACGGCATCGTATATTGCTATCTTGGTGATTGTTTACTTAGATTTCTTATCATATTCGTAAGTGCTTTCATTTTAAAACTTATAACACTCTATAGTTTCACTGGTTTGATTTCTGGGTTTTCGGTTCACTTAGTCGCGTTACGCCTGTAGACGTTACGTGGTTAAGTGCCGGTCACGGGCTAAACTTCGGGTCGTGACAAAAGCAGTCTTGGGAGACATCTCTTTGGAGAGGGTGATCCCGTGACAAGCCGGTAGATTACCGCGCTTGGAATCTTCCATTCTGAATCTCTTCAGTATGGTGTCGATGTACCTGGACTGTGATAGTCCTAAAATCCTCTTGGATCTGTCACGGTAGATCCGGATCCCCAGAATGTATGAGGCATCACCCAGGTCTTTCATGGAGAACCTGTGTGACAAGAATCCCTTGACAGATTGTAGCATAGGAATGTCATTTCCTATTAAGAGAATGTCATCCACGTATAAAACGAGGAATACTACAGTTTTCGCTACAAATCTACAATAGATGCATGGTTCATCTGGATTTTTGATTAAGCCAAATTCCTTGACCGTCTCATCAAAACAGATGTTCCAACTCTGCGATGCCTGCTTTAGTCCATAAATGGACTTAAGCAACTTGCACACCTTTCCGCTGCTCCCACTTTGAATGAAACCCTCTGGCTGGTCCATATAGACACACTCCTCTAAATGTCCATTTAGAAAAGCTGTCTTTACATCCATCTGCCAAATCTCATAATCGTGGAAGGCAGCAATGGCAAGAAGGATCCGAATGGATTTCAGCATAGCTACTGGAGAAAAGGTTTCGTCATAGTCCAAACTAGGTCTTTGACGAAAACCTTTTGCAACCAGTCTAGCTTTATAGGTCTCAACCTGTCCATCTACACCAATCTTCTTTTTGAAGATCCACTTGCATCCTACGGGTTTTACCCCATCTGGAGCAATGTCCAACGTCCATACTTTGTTGGTGTACATGGACTCCATTTCGGTCCGCATTGCATCCAGCCATTTTAACGAGTCGACGCTCTGAATGGCTTGCTGGAAGTTAGTAGGCTCATCACAATCTATGATGCAATCCTCTCTATCCCCGTCTATGAGAAAACCGTAGTATCTCTCGGGCGGATGAGACTGCCTACTACTCCTGCGGAGTGGCGTGGGAATGTCATGATCTTTCGAACCCTCTGGTTCTACTAAGCTTTCAGTAATAGCTCATGGTTCTGGAATTTCTTCCAGTTCTATTGCGCTCCCACTTAGTTCTTTTTTTATGAACTGGTGTTCTAGAAAGTGGGCATGGCGAGAAACAAAAACCTTTTGTTCCTCTTCGCAATAGAAGAAATATCCCTTGGAGTTCTTTGGATATCCCACAAACTTGCACTGTACTGAGCGTGCCTCGAGCTTGTCCGCATGCTGCTTTTTTACAAAAGCTGGACATCCCCATGTCTTAATGTGATTAAGATAGGGTCTCTTCCCACACCACATCTGATATGGTGTAGTAGGCACAGTCTTAGTTGGAACTCGGTTCAAAAGGTATGCAGCTGATTCTAGCGCATATCCCCAGAACGATCGCGACAACTCAGCGTTACTCATCATGGACCGTACCATATCCAATAGGGTTCGGTTCCGTCTTTCCGATACACCGTTATGTTGCGGAGTGTATGGAGGAGTAAGCTGAGAGAGAATTCCATTCTCTTTTAAGTAACCCAGGAACTCGGCACTCAAGTATTCACCACCTCGATCAGATCTCAGTGCCTTGATACTTTTGCCTGTTTGTTTTTCTACTTCATTCTTATATTCCTGGAATTTTTCAAAAACCTCGGATTTATGTTTCATTAAGAAGACATAACCGTACCTTGAAAAGTCATCCATAAAAGTAATGATGTAAGAATAACCGCTTCGCGCATGTGTAGACATTAGACCGCACACGTCGCTGTGTACGAGTCCCAAGAGCTCGCTCGCTCTTACTCCGTGTCCAGTGAACGGAGTCTTTGTCATCTTTCCCTTGAGACAAGATTGACAAGTTGCATACGATTGATATTCGAACGGATCCAAATATCGTTCTGTATGTAACTTAGTCAACCTTCTCTCATTGATGTGACCCAGTCTACAATGCCATAAGAAAGTTTTATTGATTTCTGGAGACTTTCTTTTGTGTGTATTCTGGACATTGAAAATCTGTGGTTGGTTTAATACGTATATACCGTTGTTCAATGTACCTGACCCAATCAAAACTTGATTAAGGTGAATGTTCACTACATTACTTACAAATGCAAATTCATAACCTTCTTTAGATAATAAAGATACAGAAATGATATTACAGGTTGCATTTGGTACATAATAACAACTACGCAAAACCAAAAAGTGTCCATCCGACAATCCCAGGTGATAGTCCCCCACGGCCTCAGCATCCATGCTAGCACCGTTTGCAACTCTGAGGGTCATGTCACCTGCATTCAAAACTCTACGCTTTCTCAGCGCCTGCAAAGAATTACAGATATGAGATCCTGATCCGGTATCCAATACCCAGGATGTAGAGTTTATTGATAGACAGTTTTCAATAACATACACACCTGAAGCTGAAGCCGCAACTCGCTTCAAATCCTGTGTTCTGGCCTTCCAAGCCTTGCAATCCTGTTTCCAGTGACCACTTTTGTGACAGTAGAAGCATTCTTCCTTCCCTACCAGCTTTCCCGCTATCTTTGTTGCCTTTCCCTTTTCCTTCGTATCCACTTTACTGACACCGCCTCTTGGTTTGGCGGGGGCTTTCTTCTTCTTACCCTTGGCTTTCGTCCTGGATCTAGAAGAGGAAGATCTTCCTACAAACAAAGTGGATATCTCCCTACCTTTCTGTAGGGTGCCCTCAGCACTCCTCAACATGTTCAGAAGTTCGGAAAGTTCAACCTCCTTTCCTTGCATGTTGAAGTTTAGGACAAACTGGGCGTAAGTGGAAGGAAGGGACATGAGAATCAAATCAGTATAGAGTTCATTCTCCAACGTGTTCCCAAGGTCCGCGAGCTCCTCTATGTAGCCAATCATCTTAAGCACGTGTTCCGCTACCGATGATCCGATGGCCAATCTTGCCGAAAATAGCTTCTTCGACACTTCGTATCTTGCGATACGAGACTACTCTCCATACAGTTCTTTTGTATGGAGAAATATGGACTCCAGGTCCATATTCTCATGCCTCCTCTGATGCTCGTTGTCCATCGAGGCAAGCACGAGGCATTTGGCCTTCGCGCAATCGATCTCCCATGTCTTACGGATTTCTTTATCCGCGACGCTGGAGGTGGGACCTGGGACAGGGGGAGCTTTGGTGGTAAGGACATACCCCAACTTGTCGTAAGTGATTGCCATCTTGACATTCCTGAGCCAATCTTTGTAGTTTGGCCCTGTCAGTATGTTTTTATCTTGTAATAACTTAAGTCCGGTCATGTTGAATGGTCGCTGCAATTAGGAGAGAGAAAAGAAACACTTTAGCATGATGCCTTGCAAGTTTAGAGTGGTTTTTAGTTTGTCTGAACCGGATGGCTCCCACTGTCTCTCGAATCCTTTCTCAAACCGTAAAGAAAGGATTAGTCGGGATCAATCTCACCGTACAATACTTGCTTAACCGTTCAGCCAGGCCAGTGTCGGTACTTTGAGGGAGGTTTTCCAACGCTTTCGCGAAGTTCCTTAATTTAAGAACCTCTTTTCCCTGGGGGCGTAGCCCCGCTAACACCTTTCTAGACACCTACTAGGTTTATAGCATTGATCGTTAAGTGAGAGTTTTCCCGAGGAGTAGCATAAACTCACAGTAGGATCGGGATCCAAATATCATCGCGTGAAAAAACCAAAGGAATCCTACCAGAATCATCATACTCCAAATGGTATGCAGCGCTAGCAAGTTTCAGTACTTATGAAACTCCCGATGTGGATTTTTGCCCCATGCTCTTATGACCTTGACTTTGGCCAAAATATCATAAGTCACATGTCAAGTTCTACCCGTCATTCTCCTGGTTAATTTGGACCCACCCGTACCTACCTTTGACTTTGGCCAAAATGGCAGCACGACTGTCCGAAACCAACGCATCTATCTATGCTGCACATGAATACCCAATAGCTACCAATCACTATGCCTTGACTTTGTCCAAAATACATAGCTTGAATACTTTTGACCATTCATGTGGAATGACGGAGGGCTATGAATGGTTTTGGCGAAACCGTGAACGTAGTGAACTTGATATAATCGATGGAACGAGATAGCTTTTAAAAGGAGTGGTTCAAGCTCCGCGTTTAAAAGTTTAGTTTTGAAAATAACCGAGTGGTTTTCAAACTGTTCCAATCGACTTTTACTTGGTTTATTTTCTTGCATTAGTTCTTTTAATGCGTCCCATCATTTAATCCTACCATTGCAGAAAACAACCAAAATATGACGTACGCTTATGCCATTCGCATTCGCCACGGGGCCCCGTCATCACCCGTTAGGTTACTTAACTAACGACAGAGCGGGGGCTGGGCTAGCACGGTTGTAAAACATAAGCAATGCCTAAATAGTTATAGTATATAAATATATAGCAATGATAGACATTACAGATCACAGATGAATACATTGGATATACTAGGAATCCGCAATCCGTTCGAGCCTGCAACGAAAAGCGGATTACACGGTCGCGGTGAATAGCCAATACCCCACCCAAGACCCCTACGGGTGCGGCAAACTACCCGCCAAGTACCCGAAGCGAAGCAACCTCCCTCAACACCGTGAGTAGGCCACTCGGCACTTCGAGATACCCGGTAGTTTGTGCACCCCCTCCATGGGTCTATCCTAGGAGAAAAAACAGTAAAAAGAATTATACAATGACGGCTACAACCCCGACCCGGTTGTGCGGCCATACAAATAATAATACATCAATTTACATGTTATAATGAATGAAAGAAAAAGAAACACTCATCTCACATCCACCCCGGTTATTCACCCGCGACAATCCAACGCATTCATATACACATACCATCATCAAACACAGATCACAGATATGTATAACCCCCACTAATCGACTTATAGCGATTAGCAGACGTTCAATACATATAAACATCACAGATATAACCCATTAGTCAAAGTGTAGTGAAGTTCGATCAAAAAATACGGATTTATAGGCCCCCAAAAACAAATTTCTTTTCTGGAAAATCTGGGCTGAAATAAACCATCTTAAAAATCCTAAAACCACAACCAAAAAACACTGCACCAAACTCGGTCATGAACAGAGTCAAAACGGCGGCGGTTCCGCGGCAAAAGTATACCTATTGCCGCGGAACCGCGACGCTTTGAAGGGATCACTCGACCGTTTTTGGTGGGCTTCTTCACAAAACCCTGAGATGATTTTTGATGTAAGATTTATTTTATTTTGAACAGAAAAAAAAGTCAACAGAAACTTAGGGTTTTGATGTTTTGGTTTTTCGATTTTTCCGATCAAACTTCCATACACTTTTACTACCTAGCTAGTTTATGTTTAGTTAGGCTCTGATACCACTGTAAGTCCACGTTGCCCACCCCGGTGCTTACGGGGAGGCGGAAAACGGAATAAAAATCGGATTTTTATCATGCTAGGCAACATGGACTAGACAAAGGAGGATCTTTGCTAAACAAAAACAAGCAAAAGCTAACTAGAAACTAGATAAAGGGTAGAATGGTTATACCTAGGGCTTTATGTCCTTCTCTCCTTGCTCCTTGGAGTAGTAGAAAGGGATCACCTTTGTCGTCTTCTCACGTCGAAGAAGGATCCACCCGAAAGCCTCAACCTTTGGCTTCAACTTCAAGCTAGAAGTAACTAGGGTGCTAGAAGTGCTAATCCTAGAACCCTAGATGAGAGTAAAGATTATCAAGAAGAGGTTTTTCTCAAGATCAAGTGTTTCTCAACACATGAGAGGGGAGAGCTTGAGGAAGAGGAAGAGCAAGAGAGAGAAAGTATATGATAGAATGAGAGAATTATGAAGCATTCTCACATATACGTGTGAATTATTATAAATTGATAATTAGTAAGATAATTGTCATGGCTTAATCAAGACATGACCATTATCATTTCATATTTAATGCTAATTGCAAGGATCAAAGAGCATCTTTTATATGGAATGATGATGGTCAACATGTCAACTAAGGTCAACAAGTCTAGATAGTCAAAATGTCAACAACCCTAACCATGCACAATTATATATTACTAATATCAATTAATCATAATACACACATAAGCATTAGGGTTAATAAAATGACAATGGTCATTAACCCTAATCAAAGTCCTCTTCCTCTGTCTCAAGCAACTGTGCATACGCA
Source organism: Agapanthus africanus (assembly GCA_030015575.1). Lineage (NCBI taxonomy): Eukaryota > Viridiplantae > Streptophyta > Magnoliopsida > Asparagales > Amaryllidaceae > Agapanthus > Agapanthus africanus. The sequence goes on along the minus strand of JASDDO010000004.1, from coordinate 109,998,599 downwards.
CCCGTATTCGTGATCCGAGGAACACGAATACAAAGAGATAAAACCAATCCCAAATCATATACTAGGATCTGGCTTAAACCAAAGCCCGCTAGTATAAGCTGTCCGGACAGCAAACGCGCACAAGTGCGCGGATGTGAACGAACCCTGTCGCAAAACCATACGACCTCTACTCATTTTGCCTAAAGGCGAATAGCTCTCTGTATGGGACTCTAAAGACTCGACACTACGCTGGTAGTGGGTTTAACCACAGACCGCAAGCGGCACTAGCTGTACGTAACGGTCCCCAGGTAGATGCCGATAAGAAGACTGACGAGGTGACCCCATCTGAACTCCTACTGAGCCTGTATGTGACAGTCTCCGTACAGTCCGGTCTATTCGTCTGATACATCGCATGGCGGGCCTAGGGGGCAGTGAACGTCAGTCCCCTAATAGCGGCACAAGTCGTGTCGGAGTGTAGCCCAGAATACCCTGAGATAACACTGGAAACCTACCAGTATATCTCGCTTGCCCTGGCCAGGGACTACTTGTGTAATGGCTCTCCTGGACACAGCGCGATGTCAACCCCCAATACCGGGAGAGACGAATCTTGTCTAACCGTCACTGCCTCCAAGTGCTTCGGGACAGCACCCAAAAACTACCAGTTTGCACGACTCCTTTGAGCCGTGGTAGGGTAGTAATCAAAGTGCAGTGGGAACACACTCGAGGCAAAGTGACAGTGTCAAGTCAGCGGACTAAGCTGTACTCATGTCACCTGGGAACTGATAACTGACGATAGGTATAATACCAACCAACAGCTCCCGACGAGTCCTATCCAGTGTACTCGTAACCTAACGAGCACCCATATACTATCTCAAGTACGACGTACGGACGACTGTGGGACAGACCGTCTCCCACACTGGGATGAGAAGCGCATACGCTAGTCTACTCCGGAGTATCGATGCCCTGTCTCGATAGTCCAACGACTAGGGACCTGTATAAGGATGTGCTTATGGATTACCCAGCCCCCACGAGTGTGAGCGCCATCATAATGCTGGTAATCAAGCAATAATCCTAAGGGCTCTACTAATATGTATATCAGCGATATGCTAAAAGAAACACATGCACATATTAAAGCAGAGACAAACCAAGTAGCATACTACCATTTCGAGCAAGATTGTATATACAACTGTGAATATCTCAAGCTTCCATCAAGTAATATACAAACTAGTATGATACAGTAAAGGCCCCTAGGGCATATACACTAACACCCTTCACCGGGAGTGACCCCTTGGACAGAAGTTTGCGTCAGGGCAATAACTTCACTATAGCCGATTACTTTTGCTTTGAATCGTGGTATTCAGTTGGAATATCCTGCACCTCATTCTATGGGGAAAGAGCCGAGATCCCTTCACCGGGTGTGACCTCTTTAGCAAAGGTTTTCGTCACTATATTTTTATAAAACGTTATGCAGTTCCTTCAACAATATCAAGTTCATTACGTTAAAGGTTTTTCGCCAAAAACCAGCCGTAGCCCTCCGTCATTTCTTACAGGTATTGTTTAGTATTTGTGCTGCGTTTGTTGACTCCGTCAAGGCGTAGTGTACGGTAGCTAAGTGGTGCTTGTTTGTTGCATAAATGGGATTAGTTAGGACAGTCGTGCGGCCTTGTTGACTCCGTCAAGGGCACGTACGGGTGGGATTAATGCAATCCAGATAATTACGGGTTGAACTTGACTAGGACTCTTTGATTTGTTGACTCTGTCAAGGTCACTTGGGTCCTAGGGGTAAAAATCACATCGGGAGATTCTAAAGAAACTAAAACTTGCCAGGCATGCGCATACCTTCTGGAGTGTGGTGACGTGAGTGGATTCCGTCACGTTATCATGCGATGATAGTTGGATCCCGATTCCCACTGATGAGTTGGTTTACTCCTCGGGTGATCCCGACTAATTCTTCTTTCAGGTTTGGAGAAGAATTTGAGGTTACAGTGGGAGGTTTCCTGATTAGATAAAGTGATAACTGTTAGTGTATATGCCCTAGGGGCCATTATTGTATCATACTAGGTTGTATATTACTTAATGGAAGCTTGGGATATTCACAGTTGTATATAACAGTCTTGCTAAAAATGGTAGTATGCTACTTGGTTTGTGTCTACTTTAATATGTGCATATGTTTCTTGTAACGTATCACTTATACATATTAGTAGAGCCCATAGGATATTTGCTTGATTACCAGCGTTGTGATGGCAGTCACACTAGTAGAGGCTGGGTAGTCTGTAAGCAACATCCTATACAGGTCCTTGGTCATTGGATTATCGAGATAAGGCATCGATATTCCGGAGTAGACTAAGTGTATACGCTTCTCATCCCAGTTGGGGAAATGGTCTGTCCTACAGCCATCAGTACATCGTACTAGAGATAGTATGCAGGTGCTCGTTAGGTTATGGAAACACCGGACATGACTCGCAGGGGAACTGATTGGTTGGTATTATACCCATCGTCAGTTAACAGTTCCCAGGTGACATGAGTACAGCATAGTCCGCAGACTTGACACTGCTACTTCGCCTCGAGTGTGTCCCACTGTTCTTAGATTGCTACCCTACCACGGCTCAAAGGAGTCGTGCAAACTGGTAGCAGTTGGGTGCAGTCCCGAGCAATTGGAGGCAGTAGTGGTTAGATAGGATTCGTCTCTTGATCAGTCAAAAATACTGTATTTCTAACACGGCTATTTCCCTACCTTTTGCAGTCAAGTAAAGCTATCTGGCATTCATATCACTCATATTTGCAAAACACATGTAAAATATTGGATTACTTGTACTGTACACCTAAAACCAGCACTTTTAGGGAAATTGTGTGTGTTTCATGGCATCGCATCATCCTTGTATTGCACAACTCTTGTCTCGGTGAAATTGTGCAGGAAATTCCAGAAGCAGGGCCTAATTGGGAAATGAACTAATAAAAGACACACCAATTCAAAGGCTAAAGATCTGGAGCAATACAGAAGGCCAAATAAAAATTCAAACATCAGAAAGAGGCCCACTAGTCAGCCCAAGTATTACCATGTAAAGAGAAATCATCAAGGCCATCAAAGGGCCGCGGATCCGCGGCCAATTTAGGAGATCATTTCTTCAAAATTCATCACATGCTCAATTGTAACGGCCAAAGCTTCCAGAAGACCCCAGAAGCTCCACGTGGCACATCTAGAAGGCTCGGCTCAACAAACTCTTGGAGGGAAATTCAAAATTTAAAGCTTAACTAACTTTTTGGAGGGAAATTTAAATTATTTGATAACTAACTTGTGGGGGGAATTCAAATTTCAATTCTAGATCTAAGATTTGGAAAGTCTATAAAAAGGAGCCTAAATCTAGATGGGAAATTGTTCAAGAATTATCATCATCTTCAACCCACAAGTTTAGTGACAAAAGCTTGTGCCTCAAATTCACTCCAATTCAAAAATCAAGATCAAGATCCCGAGATCAATTTGAGCAAGAGAGCCTTCAACCTTTAGCAAGCGACGCCGGATTCCAACGGAGCAAGAGATCCACGCCGATCCGCGACTCAAGGAGCCGAGCGAAGCCGAAATCGACGATCTAGTTCCTTCCTTTTGTAAATTCGAGAGAGTTGTAATGAAATTTGTTGATAAATAAAGGTGAATTTTCTATACTCTTGCTTATCTTTTAATTCAAGCATAATGATTAGAATTCAATTTGTGATTGTGTTTGTGATCATGATGTTTGAGTAATCTCCGCTCGTGTAGGAGTTGTGACGATCTTTAGATGATGATGATTTAGATCTTTCTACAATTCTTAAATCCTATAATCTTTGGAAATTCTAGTGAATCAAATGATTAATGACCTAGTTTCGAGATGATGCTTTCTTGATCGTGTTCACTCGAAACTAGGGAACAACTAATAAACATTTGATTGACTAGAAGCTAGAATTTGAATGTGATCCATCGAAAGGACAAAGATTTGGTTGCGAAATCCCTAATTTTCCCGCACGATCCTTAAACCTCGATGAATTTTGCATCGATCTAGTATCAATTCATTAATGGATAAGAATTAGTAATCTTTAGATCTCATCACATCTATAGATCCGATCCACTCCTACGAGCCATACTTCTAATCTTGATTCTTGGTTGGAAATTATCACACATCTCAATTCTTGCTTTTAATGCCTTTTCTAGATCTAGATTTTTCTTATTTCTTGATCTTTAAATGCAAATCATGAATTGTTTTCTTTTCTTTGCCTTAAATTTTCAACCCATCTAATTCGGAAATTGAACGGAACTCACTTTCCCTGTGGACGATCCGCAAATTACTAACGCGCTACATCCGACACCGTTATTGATTGCGGTCAAAATATTTTTGATTGTGATTTCTAAAATCTATTTTCTCAAAACACTACACAATCGGAAAATCAATCCAATCATCTCTCCCGGTATTGGGAGATGATATCGCACTGTGTCAGAGAGCCATTACGCAAAGTCCCTGGCCAGGGCAAGCGAGATATACTGGTAGGTTCCAGTAGCTTCTCATGGTGTAATGGACTTCGCTCCGACACGACTTATACAGCTATTAGGGGACTGACGCTTGCCGCCCCCTAGGCTTGATATGCGATAGTCTTAGACGAACAGACCGGACTGTACGAAGATTGTCACATCAGGCTCAGTGGGAGTTCGGATTATTTTCCTCATCGGCCTTTTTATCGACATCTTCCTGGGGACCGTTACGTACAGCTAGTACCGCTTGCTGTCTGTGGTTAAACACACAGCCAGCGTAATGTCGAGTCTTTAGAGTCCCACACAGAGAGTTTCCCTGCTCCAGGCGAAACGATATAGAAGTCGTATGGTTTTACGACAAAGGTTCGGACACATACGTGTGTTTACGCACGTACGACTTTTCGGACAGTTTTTACTAGCCGGCTTTGGTTTAAGCCAGATTCTAGTATCGGGTTATTGGATTTATACAGTCTAAAGTTTTTCCGTGTTTTCACGGATTGAAGGGGCGTTCTCGTAATTTGTCGGGAAGGTTCTAGAAGAGTGGTGCCTAAGGGGTTAAGGTGGCATGAGCATTAATTGCTTAATGACTCATTTGTGTGATTCATCCTTTGCATTAAATGATTCATTAATGAATTAATGAGTCATATGATGAATCACACTAGGTGAATGAATCTAACCATGATGATAAATCATTTATATTATTTATTTGATTAATTGTTATGGTTGATATATTCATTTGAGTTCATTATTCATTTCATTATCATCTTCACATTCTCTCTCCTCAAGCTCACTCTCTCTTCAAACCCTAACCCTAACCTCTCATGTGTTGAGATCAAGGGTTAGCTAGACTAATACATCTTTAACCTCACTCTATATCCCCTAGGTAGCTTAGATTAGCACTTTAAGCAACCTAGTTATCTCAAGTTTGAGATTAAGCTTGGCGTAGGAGCTTTCGGGTGGATCGTCTTTGATTTGAGAAGGCCGTTGAGGTGCCGATGTTCCAAGGAGCCTACGAGGAGTGGAGGACCGCGATGAAGACCCGAAGGACAAGTAACGTGAGGTATAACTTCGTATCCGAGTAGTTAAACCTCTAGCCTTTTTGTTAGCAATGGTTTAGATAACGATTCATGCGCTCAAGTCCGTGTTACGAAGCTTTGATAATCGTTTTTCATATATTCCGCCTCCCCGCAAGTTCGTGGGGTGCGTGACATGGACTTACAGTGATATCAGAGCCAACTAAACTATTACTAACTTATTAGCAACTAATTAGAAGTTCGATCGACAGAAAAGCACGAAAACAAAATTCGAAACCCTAACAGTTCTGTTAATTTTAAACATGTCTAAAAAATTATTTGATATGCCTTAAAATTCACAGAAGGTAAATATAAGAATTCTGGGAAAATACGGAGTTGTAACTCGTCTTGACGGCCTCGGAACCGCGGCAATAGTGTGCTTTTGCCGCGGATCCACGGCGGAGTCAACCCTGAGTTGACTCCGATTTGCTCTAAAATTCATATATTTTTGTGTTCTGTTTTCTTGTATATACTGTTTCTGCCCTGGTTACTTCAGTGCTGGTTTGCTTTTGGGGTAGACACGGAATATGGTATTCGATCGATGTTCTAAGATATTTGCTAACTGGGTCTTTTTCTGTAATGTTTAATGTGTTCGTAAACCTCCCCTAACTGCTAGTATGTCGGTTGGCAGGAGGTTGCACATTTCTGAAATGTTTACAGTTTGTGTATATGAACTGTGTTGGACTGTTGTGATGATTAGCCGGGGTTTTGAGATGGGTTTAATATTCATTCATTCGATGTAAATGTAATTTGATGTAATATTCTTTTGCGGGGCACATCCAGGTTGCGGTTGTAGCCACCGTTGTATTATTTCTTTTTACTGTTTTTGCTCCTAGGACAGACCCAAGGTAGGGTGCACAAACTACCGGGTACTTTGAAGTGTTTAGTGGCCTACTCACTTTGTTGAGGGAGACCGCTTCACTTCGGGTACTTGGCGGGTAGTTTGCCGTACCCATAGGGGTCTAGGGTGGGGTAATGGCTATTCATCACAACTGTGTAATCCGTCTTTTATTGCAGGCTCAAAGCAAATGCGGATTGCTAATAAATCCAATAAATTTCATCTGTGATCTGGAATGCTTATTATTGCGTCTGACGAATGTACAATATCTATATATGATAGCTATTAGACGTCACTTATGTTTTACACCCGCGCTAGCCCAGCCCCCGCTCTGTCGTTAGTTAAGCAACCTAACGGGTGATGACGGGACCCCGTGGCGAATGTGGATGGCATAAGAGGACGTGGTATTTTCGTTGTTTTCTGCAATGATAGGATAAATGATGGGACACATTATTATAATGCAAAGAAAATAAACCAAAGTTAAGTCGTTGGAACGAATTTAAAAGAAACCACTTGGTTATTTTAAAAGAGCAGAATTTTTAATTGCGGAGCTTTAACCACTCCTTTTTAAAAGTATCAGGTTCCTTCGATTATATCAAGTTCACTACGTTCACGGTTTTGCCAAAACCAGTCGTAGCCCTCCGTCATTTCATATGGATAGTCAATAGTATTCAAGCTATGTTTGTTGGCCAAAGTCATGGTACAGTGTTTGGTAGCTATTGAATATTCGTATGCAGCATAGATAGATGCGTTGGTTTGGGACAGTCGTACTGCTTTGTTGGCCAAAGTCAAGGGTATGTACGGATGGGTTCAAATTAACCTGTATATTGACGGGTAGAACTTGACATGTGACTTATAATTTGTTGGCCAAAGTCAAGGTCATAAGAGCATGGGGCAAAAATCCATATCGGGAATTTCTAAAGAAAGTGAAATTTGCAGAGAGAGCATACCATTTTTGAGTTTGATGAATGTTGGTAGGATTCCTTCAACATTATCATACGATGATATTTTGGATCCCGATCCTACTGTGAGTATATACTACTTATTAGGAGATTCGTCACTTAACGATCAATGCTATAAACCAAGTATGTGCCTAGAAAGGTGTCAGCGGGGTTACGCCCCCAGAGAAAAGAGGTTATTTAATTAAGGAACTTCGCGAAAGCGTTGGAAAACCTCCCTCGAAGTATCGACACTGACCTAGCTGAACGGTTAAGCAAGAATTGTATGGTGAGAATAGTCCTGGCTAATTCTTCTTTTATGGTTTGAGAAGGGATTTGAGAAACAGTGGGAGCCATCCTGTTTAGATAAATTAAACCACTCTAAACTTGCAAGAGCATCAAGCTAATAGTGTTTTCTTCTCTCTCTTAAAATTGCAGCGACCTTGTGACCACACATAGGTTACATCTAGATAACAAATTGACTGATTCTGACTTATATGAATGGCAAAAGTCTGTCCAGATGTCCATTGCCTATGACAAGCCGGACCACCCTATTGAGGGACATTCCTATTGTTATGGGATCGGGCATTGGCAGAATGATTGCAGGGATTTAGAAGCCAGTAGCCAGGATACGAAGCATGTTGTGGCTTCAACTTCGGGTGTGTTTATGACAGAGAACTGTATGTCAGTTAACCCTACTTCCTGGGTATTGGATACCGGATCAGGAACTCCCATATGTAATTCATTACAGGCTCTGAGAAATCGTAGGGTTATCTGGATAGGTGATATGACCCTCATAGTTGCTAACGGAATGAGCATGAACGCTGAATCCGTAGGGGAATATCATCTTGGACTGACAACTGGGCAGATATTGATTCTACGTAACTGTTTTTATGTACCAGGTACGACCTGTAATATCATATCTGTACCCTTACTTTCTAAGGAAGGATATGATTTTACTTTTACAAGAGATGTGGTTCACATCCACCTAAATCAAGATTTGATTGGGTCAAGTACATTAGAAAACGGAATATACGTATTAAATCAAGTTCAAATTTTCAGTGTCCAGAACACACTTAAAAGAAAGTCTCCAGAAATAAATCAGGCTTTCTTATGGCATTGTAGACTAGGTCATATCAATGAAAGAAGGTTGACTAAGTTATATAGAGAAGGATATTTGAATCTGTTCGAATATCAATCTTATGCTACTTGTGAATCTTGTCTCAAAGGAAAGATGACAAAGACTCCGTTCACTGGACACGGAGTAAGAGCAAGCGAGCTCTTGGGACTCGTACACAGTGACGTGTGCGGTCCAATGTCTACACATGCGCGAAGTGGTTATTCTTACTTCATTACTTTTACGGATGATTTCTCTAGGTATGGATATGTCTTCTTAATGAAGCATAAATCCGAGGCCTTTGAGAAATTCAAAGAATACAAGAATGAAGTGGAAAAACAAACAGGCAAGAGTATAAAGACACTGAAATCTGATCGAGGTGGTGAATACTTAAGTGCCGATTTCCTGGGTTACTTAAAAAAGAATGGAATTCTCTCTCAGCTTACTCCTCCATACACACCACAACACAACGGTGTATCGGAAAGGAGGAATCGAACCCTATTGGATATGGTTCGTTCCATGATGAGTAACGCTGAGTTACCGCGATCATTCTAGGGGATATGCACTAGAATCAGCTGCATATCTTTTGAACCGAGTTCCAACCAAAACTGTGTCTACCACACCATATCAGATGTGGAGTGGGAAAAAACCTTGTCTTAAGTATCTTAAGACATGAGGAAGTCCAGCTTTTGTAAAGAAGCAGCATGCGGACAAGCTCAAGGCACACTCAGTAAAATGCAAATTTGTGGGATATCCAAAGAACTCCAAGGGATATTATTTCTATTACGCAGAGGAATAAAAAGTCTTTGTTTCTCTTCATGCCTGCTTCTTGGAAACTGAGTTTTTAGAAAATCAGAAGAGTGGGGACGCAATAGAACTGGAAGAAATTCCAGAGCCACAAGCTATTACTGAAACCTTGGTAGAACAAGAAGGTTCAGGAGAACAGGACATCCCGACGCCACTCCGCAGGAGTAGTAGGCAATCTCATCCGCCCGAGAGATACTACGGTTTTCTCATAGATGGGGATAGAGAAGATTGCACTATTGACTATGATGAGCCTACTAGCTTCCAGCAAGCCATTCAGAGCGGTGACTCAGTAAAATGGCTGGATGCAATGCGGACCGAAATGGAGTCCATGTACACTAACAAAGTATGGACTTTGGACGTTGCTCCAGATGGGGTAAAACCCGTAGGATGCAAATGGATCTTCAAAAAGAAGATTGGTGTAGATAGACAGGTTGAAACCTATAAGGCTAGACTTGTTGCAAAGGGTTTCCGTCAAAGATCTGGTTTGGACTATGACGAAACCTTTTCTCCAGTGGCTATGCTTAAATCTATTCGGGTCCTTCTTTCTATTGCTGCCTTCAACGATTATGAAATCTGGCAGATGGACGTAAAGACGGGCTTTCTAAATGGTAATTTGGAAGAGAGCGTCTATATGGATCAGCCAAAGGGATTTATTCAGAGTGGGAGTAGCAGTAAAGTATGCAAGCTGCTTAAGTCCATTTATGGACTAAAGCAGGCATCGCGGAGTTGGAACATCTGTTTTGATGATGCTGTCAAAGAATTCGACTTTATCAAAAATCCAGATGAACCTTGCATATACAGTAAGATTGTAAGGAGAGCTGTAGTATTTCTCGTCTTGTACGTGGATGACATTCTCCTAATAGGAAATGATATTCCTATGTTACAGTCAGTCAAAAGATTCTTGTCACATAAATTATCCATGAAAGACCTGGGTGATGCCACCTACATTCTGGGGATCCGGATCTATCGTGATAGATCAAAGAGGATGTTGGGACTTTCGCAGTCCAGGTACATAGACACCATAGTGAAGAGATTCAGTATGGATAATTCTAAGCGCGGTAACCTACCAGCTTGTCACGGAATCACACTCTCCAAAGAGATGTCTCCCAAGACTGATTTGGAAAGAGATCACATGTCGATTACACCCGACGCTTCTGCGGTAGGCTCTATAATGTATGCAATGTTATGTACCAGACCAGATGTAGCATACGCATTGAGCGTAGTAAGCCGGTATCAAGCAAACCCAGGGGAGAAGCACTGGATAGCAGTAAAGAACATTCTCAAGTACCTGAGGAGGACTAAGGAGATGTTCTTAGTATATGGCGGAAAAGACCTCCAGTTGGAGGCCTTTGCCGACTCCGGCTTCCAGAGTGACAAAGATGACTCCAAGTCCATGTCGGGTTATGTCTTTACCCTCAATGGAGGGGCGGTCTGTTGGAAGAGTTCTAAGCAGGAGACCGTTGCTGACTCAACAATGGAAGCAGAGTAAATAGCTGCTTGCGATGCCGCAAAAGAAGCAGTCTGGATGAAGAAGTTCCTCACAGAACTTCAGGTGGTTCCTACCAGTGTTGGTCCAATACCTCTGTATTGTGACAACAACGGCGCTATAGCTTTAGCGAAGGAACCCAGGTCCCATCAGAAGTCCAGACACATCTTAAGGCGGTATCACCTGATCAGGGAGATCGTAGATCGCCGGGAGATCGAGGTGAAGAGAGTAGAGACAGAGAATAACATTGTTGATCCATTCACAAAGGCCCTTCCTAAGACGCAGTTCGAGAGGCTATTCGAGATGATAGGTCTACGATATACCAGCTCATGGCCCTAGTGCAAGAGGGAGATTGTTAGTGTATATGCCCTAGGGGCCATTATTGTATCATACTAGGTTGTATATTACTTAATGGAAGCTTGGGATATTCACAGTTGTATATAACAGTCTTGCTAAAAATGGTAGTATGCTACTTGGTTTGTGTCTACTTTAATATATGTATATGTTTCTTGTAACGTATCACTTATACATATTAGTAGAGCCCATAGGATCTTTGCTTGATTACCAGCGTTGTGATGGCAGTCACACTAGTGGGGGCTGGGTAGTCTGTAATCAACATCCTATACAGGTCCCTGGTCATTGGATTATCGAGATAGGGCATCGATATTCCGGAGTAGACTAAGTGTATACGCTTCTCATCCCAGTTGGGGAGATGGTCTGTCCCACAGCCATCCGTACGTCGTACTAGAGATAGTATACAGGTGCTCGTTAGGTTACGGGTACACCGGACAGGACTCGCAGGGGAACTGATTGGTTGGTATTATACCCATCGTCAGTTAACAGTTCCCAGGTGACATGAGTACAGCATAGTCCGCAGACTTGACACTGCTACTTCGCCTCGAGTGTGTCCCACTGTTCTTAGATTGCTACCCTACCACGGCTCAAAGGAGTCGTGCAAACAGGTAGCAGTTGGATGCAGTCCCGAGCACTTGGAGGCAGTAGTGGTTAGATAGGATTCGTCTCTCCCGGTATTGGGAGATGATATCGCGTTGTGTCAGAGAGCCATTACGCAAAGTCCCTGGCCAGGGCAAGCGAGATATACTGGTAGGTTCCATTAGCTTCTCAGGGTGTAATGGACTTCGCTCCGACACGACTTATACAGCTATTAGGGGACTGACGCTTGTCGCCCCCTAGGCTTGATATGCGATAGTCTTAGACGAACAGACCGGACTGTACGAAGATTGTCACATCAGGCTCAGTGGGAGTTCGGATTATTTTCCTCATCGGCCTTCTTATCGACATCTGCCTGGGGACCGTTACGTACAGCTAGTACCGCTTGCGGTCTGTGGTTAAACCCACTGCCAGCGTAGTGTCGAGTCTTTAGAGTCCCACACAGCGAGTTTCCCTACTCCAGGTGAAACGATATAGAGTTCGTATGGTTTTACGACAAGGGTTCGGACACATACGTGTGTTTACGCACGTACGACTTTTCGGACAGTTTTTACTAGCTGGCTTTGGTTTAAGCCAGATTCTAGTATCGGGTTATTGGATTTATACAGTCTAAAGTTTTTCCGTGTTTTCACGGATTGGAGGGGCGTTCTCGTAATTTGTCGTGAAGGTTCTAGAAGAGTGGTGACTAAGGGGTTAAGGTGGCATGAGCATTAATTGCTTAATGACTCATTTGTGTGATTCATCCTTTGCATTAAATGATTCATTAATGAATTAATGAGTCATATGATGAATCACACTAGGTGAATGAATCTAACCATGATGATAAATCATTTATATTATTTATTTGGTTAATTGTTATGGTTGATATATTCATATGAGTTCATTATTCATTTCATTATCATCTTCACCTTCTCTCTCCTCAAGCTCACTCTCTCTTCAAACCCTAACCCTAACCTCTCATGTGTTGAGATCAAGGGTTAGCTACACTAATACATCCATAACCTCACTCTATATCCCCTAGGTAGCTTAGATTAGCACTTTAAGCAACCTAGTTATCTCAAGTTTGAGATTAAGCTTGGCGTAGGAGCTTTCGGGTGGATCGTCTTTGATTCGAGAAGGCCGTTGAGGTGCCGATGTTCCAAGGAGCCTACGAGGAGTGGAGGACCTCGATGAAGACCCGAAGGATAAGTAACGTGAGGTATAATTTCGTATCCGAGTAGTTAAACCTCTAGACTTTTTGTTAGCAATGGTTTAGATAACGATTCATGCGCTCATGTCTGTGTTACGAAGCTTTGATAATCGTTTTTCATATATTCCGCCTCCCCGCAAGTTCGTGGGTTGCGTGACATGGACTTACAATAACCATTCTGATCTAGGTTAGAGTGCACGCTGAGTGTTTCTTTTCTCTCTCTCTTTGGCAGCGACCATTGACCCGACCCTAGACTATGACTTAGTGACCCAAATTGACCGAACCTTCTTATACACTGGCTTTTGGATTGTCAGAGTTGCAAACCTCATTGCCACTCCTACTTTTACCCTTTTCTCCAGGACACCCCGTATTACTACGAACGCCAACTTCTATTGGACAAAACCATCGTATGGTTGTATACGAACTCGAAGGAATTTATTCGAGGATGGTTTCCGGTTCTGGAGAAGACGAATAGGACTATTCAGTTGTCTTTTCCTTTTACCTTCTCTCAGGTTGCGAGTACTCCTTGGTTTAGGAGATAGTACACCTATTACGCAAATTGGATAGTCTTCTTCCAAACCATAGGCAGGTGCCGACCGGTAGGGAATGAAGAAAACCAATTAGCCTAACGATGGTGTACAGAAGATATTAAGTAAATACATATCTAGGGATTAGTAAGAGGGCAAAGTAAATTGCGACTGCTATTCACGACCAAACCAAGTATTTCTTCGCCAATCCTAAATCACCTTTGTATTTCTCCAGGACACTCCGTATCACTACGAAGATCCACAGTTTATTTGGATACTCCATCGTATGGTTATATACGAACTCGAAAGGAACTTGTTCCAGTTCAGGGATGGATTCTGGTTCAGGAGAAATAGGAATAAGGTTTATTCCGGTGTCTTTTATCTTCACCTTCTCTCGCATTGCGAGTGCTCCTAGGATTAGGACAGTACACCCATTATGCTTATTGGATAGTCTTCTTCCAAACCATAGGCTGGTGCCGAAAGGTAGGGAAGGAAGAAAACCATTTGGCCTAAAGGGGTGTACAGAAGGTAATGACTAAAGACATATAAAGGGATTTGGATTGATCGCAAAGAATTATACGGTTACAGTTGTGAATCTGGATAATGGAAGAGGCATTACTGGGAATACCCGGATACCCCATCGAAACATTTCAATGTTTCAGTTTCACTGTGTACAGTTAAAAGAAAACTGATTTCCCAATTAGACACTTGCTCCACGGTATGTATTTACCAGGTATGATTCTCACATCTGTATGGTTTTACAGATGATGAGTGGGAGTAAGTTATTGGGAATTAGGTGATCATCCTCATTATATCGGAATTCGTTGTAATTGGTGATATTTGAGGAACTCACCTGGGTTGTTTGCCGGACGGCAAATATTTGGTTTTGAATATCTGTTGTTATGCACCAATTTCAAATTGATATATCTGTACGTCTATTTTTATAGAGTGAGATATACCTTTTTGAAATTATGTCTATGACATTAACCTATATCAGTGGATGGTTAGGTAAGGAGCATTGAACAGCGGTGTAATTCTTCATAACCATAGTACAGTTTTCAACCTACGACACACAGTGAATGAGTTATTAGACTCACGGGACTTATACAGAGTATTGTATGTTGTCCAGTGTCCATTAGGACAGAGGGGTTGGTCCTCGTACTATATTCTGTTTACTTATGACTTTTCTGGTTCTGAGACAAGTGTTTCGTAGAAACACATGGTCTAAGTTTGAGAAGTTATAGGTATATGAGTAAAGTAGAGAACCAGGTATTGCAAGTATCGGGATTCTTCAAAGTAATCGAAGATGTAGATACTTGTGTGTGGTATTCAGTTAATAGTAATGATTAAGAGAACTTGCTTCTCTTTCAGGTTACTCATAATTGGAAGCACTCCTAAGTTGAGTAACGCTGATCGGCCTCTCTCCATTTTGTAGGGTTCCTAGGAACTCTAATGAGGTTCCACATCAACCATGGCAAAATCAAAATTTTCTTGTGCCGAGAAACCCTAATGCGATCGTTGACTAGAGGTAAAGGCGATAACTATGCAAGTAAAAAACTTTATTGCTAAGTGAAAGGGGCTACAACCTTTGTAGATCCGGTCCTCCACTTCCTTAGCTCCGTGATGACGTCCCTCCGCTGCAACCATCGGAATTCTGGTCTCTCGCGGTGGTTTCATCAGAGAAAAGATCGGGCTAGGTCGTTGACTTCGATGCCGAAGATGATCTACGTCGAGGCAACTCTAACTCGAGCTCCAACTTCACCAAGTCATGAAACTTGTGAAGAAAACACCCTATACTACTTGGCAAGTGATAGAGGATGAAGATATGGGAAGTGGGTTCACTTTGGATTTGGATTTCTCACTTGGAATCATCACTTGACATTTTTCAAGAGAGCTTTTCTTTTTCTTCACTTGAAGAAGAAGATGAAGAAGAAGAAAAAGAAATGAAATATTTTCAAAAAGAAAATGAAGTGATATCTATCATCTTGCAACAATGGGTTAGATAAACACATGTAGAGAATAAACTAGGGTTAAGTTAATGGTTAGGGTTAAGGAAAGAAACAAAATGGTCAAAGTCTTTCAAAGCTTCAAGAAACTTCAAGTAAAAACAAAAGAATCATCATTTTATTTCTTGCCCCAAAAATAAATGAAAAGAATAAATAAATAAGTAAATCAAATAAAGCAAACCCTAACCATTAACTTAATCATAGTTTAAAACAAACACATACCCAAGTTTGCATGTATCATCAAACATGATACAAACTAGTACACAAAACTATATCATATATACAATGTGCACATCAAGTGAGAAAATCCATCATAAGTGAACAAATACTAGTTAATATAAAGTGATATATCAAATATATAATTATACTTTAAATCATTAAATCAACACTTGATTTAACGATTCGGTCATATCGCATATGACCGACTAGTATCCAATGTTTCGACTTATCGAATCAATCCTCGATCCGATAACAAGGTTATATCGCATACAACCAATCGATACATTCATCGCGAGAATATAATACGGTATCACATACACGCATTATTCTCGGTCCCGCACATATCTCATATGCGCTCCCATTTCGTTTCGCTTGAGCTAGGAAACCTCTGTGTAGGACTCTAAAGACTCGTCAATACGCCGGCAGCAGGCGATGATCATATCAAACACCCACAAGCCGCAAGCGGTCTGCTAAACGTAACGGCCACCCGGGTATTGAGCGATCAGAAGATCAACGAGCAAGCCCGCTCACACTCCTGTGAATCCAACCAGTAACACTTACCGTACAGTCCGGTCTGATCGTCTGATATGTCGCATATCTCGCCTAGGGGTGGTAAACGTCAGACCCCAGTAGCTCGATAAGTCGTGTCGATATGAGGTCTATAACAGTTCGAGAAACTACTGATAACACTTACCAGTAAATCTCAGCAACCCTGGCCAGGGATTTCCGGTTATAGCCAATCGAACACAGCGCAACATCAACTCCCTATACCGGGAGAGACGAATCCCCTCCTATCGCTCATTGCCTCCATGTGATTCGGGACTGTACCCAAAAACCACCGTTTTGCACGCCCTCTTGGACGTGGTAAGGTGGAAATCAAAGCACGGTAGGAATCACACTAGACTCTATAACGATCTCGGGTCTACAGACTAACCTGTACCAGTGTCACCAGAGAACTGCCATCTGACGTAAGGTATAATACCATCTGGGAGTTCGTGGCGAGTCCGTCCAGTGTACCCAGTCTCTACTGAGCACCCGTATATCATCTCTGATGTCAAACACCAATGGATATGGGATCATCCATCGCCCTTCTATATGGGTCGAGAAGGTATATGCTAGTCTACTCTGGTATATCGATGCCCCGTCTCGATACACCCACGACTAGGGACCTTGAAGGATGTACTTATGGACTACCATGTCCCCACTAGTATGATCCGCATCATAGTCCAGGTAGTCAAGTACACATCTTAAGGGCTTCACCAACATGTAACAGAGAGACAATCAGTGTACACGTTAAGGTAAAGAGAAACCAGATAGCATACTATCATGTCGAGCAAGAAAGTCCTCCCTATATATGTCCAAGCATCCACTACAATATACATCCTATGTATAGTAATGGCCTCTAGGGCATACATATAACTAACAATCTCCCACTTGCACTAGGGTCATCTGTAGCAGTGGTTGCAGTATCTCATACTCAACCATCCCATTAAAAGTCTCTCTCTAGGAAAAAGGCTTCGTGAGTGGTTCCTCCATGTTATCCTCTGAGTCTGCTCTCTTAACCTCGATCACCCTGGAGATCAACTATCTCCATGATCAGATGATGCTGCCTCAGAATACGTCTGGGTCACTGATGGGACCGGGGTTCCTGGCATAAGCCATAACTCCATTGTCACACAATGGAAGGAACAAAGTTCATCTCATGAACAAATATACACCCAGACTTCCTCTTTGGTAGCATCTTAAGTAGCGATGTATCCAGCCTTTATCGTCTAGTTTTCCACAGTATCTAGCTTGGAACTCTTCCAACATACCGTCCCTCTACAGAGGGTAAAGACAATGCCTGTGACTGACATTCAGTCGTCTTTATCACCCTGGAACCTTTCCAGTGATTCTCCCCAGGATTAATTGATACCATCTCACTACTACTAGTGAGAATCCTAGCATCCAATTACATCTATCTCATAGATGAAAACTCAGGATTTAGGAGGTATCACTTTGATCCTCTATGGAGAATCATTGTGATAAGCGGAGATTGACCGAGCGTAGCATAGGAAACTCCTTCCCTATCAAGAGTATGTCATCCACGTACTCTACGAGGATCACTAACATACTCCCTACTACCTTTTTGTATATACAAGGTTCATCTACCATTTTGATGATGCCAAACTGTTTGACTAACTCATCAAAACAGATGTTCCAACTCCGCGATGCCTGCTTTAACTGTAAAGCAACTTGCATACGTTTCCGCTGCTCCCACTTTTTACGAAGCCCTCTGGCTGTGTACTTATAGACGTTCTCTTCTAAATCAGTATTTAGAAAAGAAGTCATGACACCCAACCGCCAGATATCGTAATCATGGTATGTAGCCGTGGCAAGTAGGATCTGGATGGACTTAAGCATAGGCACTGGAAAAGGTTTCATCATTATCCATGCCTGGTCGATGACGAAAACCTTTAACAAGTCTAGCTTTGAAAGTCTCAACCTTTCCATCTACACTAAGTAATCTTCTCAAGATATACTTGCTCCTTATGGGGATTTAACCCTTCAGATATAGCAGCCAAAGTCCATACTTTGCTGGTGTACTTGGATTCCATCTCAGATCGCTAAGCATCCAGCCATCCTTACAGAGTCCCTACTCTCGATGGCCTGCTCGAAACTAGTTAGGTCATCATCTCATGATGTATTCCTCGCTCCCGCTGTCATCGAGAAACCAAAGTATCTCTCAGGTGGATGAGGAACCCTACCAGATCGGCGGAGAGGCTGAGGTTCGTCGGGGACTATTGAATCCTTTGGTTCTGTCAAATCACCAGCTGCAGTTTTGTATAGCTGGAACCTTTCCAGTTCTACAGAACTGACCTTGCCTCGATCTTGTCCGGATTTTGCTTTTAAGCATAGGCCGGACAATCCCAAATCTTAACAAACTTAAGATATGGGCTCTTCCCTTTCTATATCACATATGAAGCGGTAGGCAACTGTTTTGATTTGAACCCAATTCAATAGGTATGCAGCTTCTCAAGTGCATAACCCCCAAAAGGAAATAGGTAACTCAGCAGTACTCATCACAGAGCGCACCATATCATATAGGGTGCTATTGCTCCGCCCTGATACACCGTTGTGCTTGTAAGTCGATGTAGTACACCCCAGTACTTATGGGGAGGCGGAATTCACAAAAACTTATCAAGTTTAAACAACGAACATCGACTAACCGCTTGAATCGAAGCTAAACTCTAAATAACCGTATTCTATGAGTTTCTTTTCATAAGAGATTAGGGATTATACCTTATGAACCGGTCCTTCTTCTTTATGTCCTCCTTGGTTCTCCTCGGCCTTCTCTAGGTAGTAGACGATCCACCCGAGAGCAAAACTCCAAGCTAAACCTCTAACTCGAGGTAACTAATCAACTTTGATTGCTAATCAAAGATGAGAGAATGATAAAGAGTGTAGGTTATGGATTGTTTAGTCTAACTAAACCTTTGTTCTCAACACATGAGGATTAAGGTTAGTATCTTGAAGATGATAGCTTGAGGAGAGAGAATGTGTGATATGATAATGAGAGAAGAGAGAGAGTGTATCATAATATTATGAAGCATTCTTATTTTCAATAAATCAATAAAGGAAATGAATAAGCATGCTTCACAAAATATCTTGTGATGATTCATTAACATGAGTCATTAAGCAATAAATGTGCATTAATGAAGTGAATGAATCACCACTATGACTCACTCTCTTTCCAAAACAAACCTCCTTAGTCACATCTTCTAGAAGCTTCTCGAGTAATTACGAGAACGCCCCTCCGATCCGTAAAAATACGGAAAAACTTTAGACTGTAAAAATCCAATAACCGGATACCAGTAACTGGCTTAAACCAAAGCCGACTGGTAAAATCTGTCCGAAAGTCATACGCGCGTAAACGCACGTATGCGTTCGAACCCTCTGTCGCAAAACCATGCAACCTCTATATCGTTTCGCCTGGAGTAGGAAACTCTCTGTGTGGGACTCTAGAGACTCGACTACTACGCTGGCAGTGGGTTTAACCACAGACCGCAAGCGGCACTAGCTGTACGTAACGGTCCCCAGGTAGTTGTCGATAAGAAGGCCGATGAGTAAACCCATCCGAACTCCTACTGAGTCTGATGTGACAATCTCCATACAGTCCGGTCCGTTCGTCCATGACTATCGCATATCGGGCCTAGGGGGGCGGCAAGCGTCAGTCCCCTAATAGCGGTATAAGTCGTGTCGGAGTGAAGCCCATTACACCCTGAGAAACTGCTGGAACCTACCAGCAAATCTCGCTTGCCCTGGCCAGGGACTTTGCGTAATGGCTCTCTGACACAGCACGATATCTACTCCCAATACCGGGAGGGACGAATCCTGTCTAACCGCCACTGCCTCCAAGTGCTCGGGACTGCACCCAACTGCTACCTGTTTGCACGACTCCTTTGAGCCGTGGTAGGGTAGTAATCTAAGAACAGTGGGACACACTCGAGGCGAAGTAGCAGTGTCAAGTCTGCGGACTACGCTGTACTCATGTCACCTGGGAACTGTTTACTGACGACTGGTATCAAACCAACCAACAGTTCCCTGTGAGTCCTGTCCGGTGTACCCGTAACCTAACGAGCACCTGTATACTATCTCCAGTACGACGTACTGACGGCTGTGGGACAGACCATCTCCCCAACTGGGATGAGAAGCGTACACACCAGTCTACTCCGGAGTATCGATGCTCTGTCTCGATAATCCAACGACCGGGGACCTGAATAAGGATGTGCTTGTAGACTACCCAGCCCCCACTAGTGTGACTGCCATCACAACGCTGGTAGACAAGCAAGATCCTAAGAGCTCTATCAATACGTACACTCACATATTAAGATAGAAAAACCAAGTAGCATACTACCATGTTTAGCAAGACTGTTATATACATGTGAATATCCCAAGCTTCCATTAAGTAATATACAAGCTAGTATGATACAGTAATGGCCTTCTAGGGCATAAACACTAACAATCTCCCACTTGCACTAGGGCCATGTACTGGCATATCGCAGACCAATGATCTCGAGCAGCCTCTCGAACTGAATCTGAGGAAGGGCCTTCGTGAATGGATCAGCAATGTTCTCTTCTGAAGCAACTCTCCGAACCTCGATCTCCTGACGATCAATGATCTCCCTGATCAGGTGATACCGCCTTAAGATGTGTCTGGACTTCTGATGGGACCTTGGTTCCTTCGCTAAAGCTATAGCTCCGTTGTTGTCGCAATACAGAGGTATTGGATCAACTATGGTAGGAACCACCTGAAGTTCTGTTAGGAACTTCTTCATCCAGACTGCTTCTTTTGCGGCATCGCAAGCAGCTATATACTCCGCTTCCATCGTCGAGTCAGCAACGGTGTCCTGCTTGGAGCTCCTCCAGCACACCGCCCCTCCATTGAGGGTAAAGACATAACCCGACATGGACTTGGAATCGTCCTTATCACTCTGGAAGCCGGAATCAGCAAAGGCCTCCAACCTGAGGTCTTTTCCGCCGTAAACCAAGAACATCTCCTTAGTCCTCCTCAGGTACTTGAGAATGTTCTTTACTGCTATCCAGTGTTTCTCCCCTGGGTCTGACTGATACCGGCTTACCACGCTTAGTGCGTAAGCTACATCTGGTCTGGTACACAACATCGCATACATTATAGAGCCTACCGCAGAAGCGTAGGGTATAATAGACATGCGTTCCCTTTCCAAATCAGTCTTGGGAGACATCTCTTTGGAGAGGGTGATTCCGTGACAAGCCGGTAGATTACCGCGCTTAGAATCTTCCATACTGAATCTTTTCAGTACAGTGTCGATATACCTGGACTGCGAAAGTCCCAACATCCTCTTGGATCTATCACGATAGATCCGGATCCCCAGAATGTAAGAGGCATCACCCAGGTCTTTCATGGAGAACCTGTGTGACAAGAATCCTTTGACAGATTGTAGCATAGGAATGTCATTTCCTATCAATAGAATGTCATCCACGTACAAGACGAGGAATACGACACTTCTGGCCACAACTTTACTATATATGCACGGTTCATCTGGATTTTTGATAAAGTCATATTCTTTGACTGTCTCATCAAAACAGATGTTCCAACTCCGCGATGCCTGCTTTAGTCCGTAAATGGATTTAAGCAGCTTGCATACTTTCCCGCTGCTCCCACTCTGATTGAAACCCTCTGGCTGATCCATATAGACGCTCTCTTCTAAATTTCCATTCAGAAAAGCCGTCTTTACGTCCATCTGCCAGATTTCATAATCATGGAAGGCAGCAATAGCAAGAAGGACCCGAATGGATTTGAGCATAGCCACTGGAGAAAAAGTTTCGTCATAGTCCAAACCAGGTCTTTGACGAAAACCCTTTGCAACAAGTCTAGCCTTATAGGTTTCCACCTGTCCATCTACACCAATCTTTTTCTTGAAGATCCATTTGCATCCTATGGGTTTTACCCCATCTGGAGC
This sequence comes from Agapanthus africanus, assembly GCA_030015575.1. Lineage (NCBI taxonomy): Eukaryota > Viridiplantae > Streptophyta > Magnoliopsida > Asparagales > Amaryllidaceae > Agapanthus > Agapanthus africanus. Next base: position 109,976,489 of record JASDDO010000004.1, on the reverse strand, counting down.
AAAGTCCAAAGTCCATACTTTGTTGGTGTACATGGACTCCATTTCGGTCCGCATTGCATCTAGCCATCGTACCGAGTCGCCGCTCTGGATGGCCTGCCTGAAGTCAGTAGGTTCATCATCTTCTATGATGCAATCCTCTCTATCCCCATCTATGAGAAAACCGTAGTATCTCTCAGGCGGACGAGACGGCCTACTACTCCTGCGGAGGGGTGCGGGAATGTTCTGTTCTTCTTGAACCTCTGGTTCTACCAAACTTTCAGCAGTAGTTTGTGGTTCTGGAATTTCTTCCAGTTCTATTTCGCTCCCACTTGATTCCTTTTCTAAAAACTGATGTTCTAGAAAATGGGCATTACGAGAAACAAATACCTTCTGTTCCTCTGCGTAATAGAATAGATATCCCCTGGAGTGCTTTGGATATCCCACAAACAAACATTTTACTGATCGTGCCTCGAGCTTGTCCACATGCTGCTTTTTAACAAAAGCTGGACATCCCCAAATCTTTACATACTGTAGATGGGGTTTCTTCCCACTCCACATCTGATATGGAGTGGTAGGCACAGTCTTGGTAGGTACCATGTTCAAAAGATATGCCGCTGATTCTAGCGCATAACCCCAGAAAGATCGCGGTAACTCAGCATTACTCATCATGGATCGTACCATATCCAATAGGGTTCGATTCCGTCTCTCCGATACACCGTTATGCTGTGGAGTGTATGGAGGAGTAAGCTGAGAGAGAATTCCTTTCTCTTTTAGGTAACCTAGGAACTCGGCACTCAAGTATTCACCACCTCGATCAGATCTAAGTGTCTTTATACTTTTGCCGGTTTGGTTTTCTACTTCATTCTTATACTCTTGGAATTTCTCAAAAGCCTCGGATTTATGTTTCATCAGATAAATGAATCCGTATCTTGAGTAATCATCCGTGAAAGTAATGAAATAGGAAAAACCACCTCTTGCATGTGTAGACATTGGACCGCATACATCACTGTGTATGAGTCCTAAGAGCTCGCTCGCTCTTACTCCTTGTCCAGTGAATGGAGTCTTTGTCATCTTTCCTTTGAGACAAGATTGACAAGTGTCATAAGTTTGATATTCGAACGTGTCCAAATATCCTTCTCTATGCAACTTAGTCAACCTTCTCTCATTGATGTGACCCAGTCTACAATGCCATAAGAAAGCTTTATTTAAATCTGGAGACTTTCTTTTTAGTGTGTTCTGGACATTGAAAATTTGGAGTTGGTTTAACACATATATGCCGTTATTTAGAGTACCTGACCCAATCAAACCATGATTAAGGTGGATGTTGACAACATCTCTTACAAACGTGAAATCATAACCTTTATTTGATAACAAGGAAACTGATATGATATTACACGTTAAGCTGGGTACAAAATAACAGTTATGTAAAACCAAAATGTGTCCACTCGTCAATCCTAGGTGATAATCCCCGACGGACGCAGCTCCCACGCTAGCTCCGTTAGCAACCCTGAGGATCATATCACCTTCCTTCAGCACTCTACGGTTTCTCAGTGCCTGCAATGAATTGCAAATATGAGATCCTGACCCGGTATCCAATACCCAGGAAGTAGAGTTGATTGACAGACAATTCTCAATTACAAACACACCTGAAGTCGAAGCCACAGCTTGCTTCGGTTCCTGGTTCTTGGCGTTCCATGCCTTGCAATCCTTCTTCCAGTGCCCTTTCCTGTGACAATGGAAGCACTCATCCAGGCCAACTACCGGTGCTGTAAACTTTTTCTTTCCCTTCTTTCCCACCTTACTAACACCTCCTCTAGGTCTGGGTGCGGCCTTCTTCTTCCTTCCTTTGGCCCTAGCCTTGGACCCGGAAGAAGATGATCCGCCAACAAACATAGCGGGTGTTTCCCTTGCCTTCTGCAAGGTGCCCTCTGCACTCCTTAACATGTTCAGGAGTTCCGCAAGTTCAACTTCTTTTCCTTGAAGATTGAAGTTGAGGATAAACTGGGCGTAGGTGGGAGGAAGGGACTGGAGAACGAGGTCTGTATAGAGCTCATTATCCAAAGTCGTCCCAAGGTCCGCGAGCTCTTCAATATAGCCGATCATCTGTAGGACATGTTCACCTACCGATGACCCGACAGCCAACCTCGCTCGAAACAGTTTCTTAGAGGTCTCGTATCTTGCTATACGAGATTGCTCTCCATAAAGTTCCTTTGTATGGAGAAATATGCCATCTAGGGACATATCCTCGTGCCTCCTCTGATGTTCATTGTTCATCGAGGCAAGCACGATGCACTTGGCTCTCGCGCAATCTAAATCCCAGGTTTTACGGATTTCCTTATCCGCATTGCTGGATTTGGGACCAAGGACAGCAGGTGCTGTAGCGGTGAGGACGTACCCCAGTTTGTCATAGGTCAAAGCCATCTTGACATTCCGCAGCCAATCTTTATAGTTTGGCCCTGTCAGTATATTTTTCTCTAAAAGTAACTTAAGTCCAGTCATTTTCAGGGTCGCTGCAATTAGGAGAGAGAGAAGAAAACTCTTTAGCATGATGCTCTTGCAAGTTTAGAGTGGTTTTTAGTTTATCTAAACTGGATGGCTCCCACTGTTTCTCGAATCCTTCCTCAAACCATAAAAGAAGAATTAGCCAAGACTATTCTCACCGTACAATACTTGCTTAACCGTTCAGCCAGGCCGGTGTCGATACTTCGAGGGAGGTTTTCCAACGCTTTCGCGAAGTTCCTTAATTAAAGAACCTCTTTTCTCTGGGGGCGTAACCCCGCTGACACTTTTCTGGACACCTACTAGGTTTATAGCATTGATCGTTAAGCGACGAATATCCTGATAAGTAGCATATACTCACAGTAGGATCGGGATCCAAATATCATCGTATGATAATGTTGAAGGAATCCTACCAACATTCATCAAACTCCAAATGGTATGCATCTCTTTGCAAATTTCAGTTTCTTTAGAAATTCCCGATATAAGTTTTTGCCCCATGCTCTTATGACCTTGGCGTTAGGTCAAAATGTCATAAGTCACATGTCAAGTTCTGCCCATCATTATCCTGTCAGTTTGAACCCATCCGTATATATCCTTGACGTTCGGCCAAAATGATAATACGACTGTCCCAAACTAACTCATCTATCTATGCAACAAATGAATATCCAGCAGCTACCAAACACTATGCCTTGGCGTTAGGTCAAAATACATAGCTTGAATACTACTGAAAACCCAGATGAAATGACGGAGGGCTACGAATGGTTTTGGCGAAACCGTGAACGTAGTGAACTTGATATAACCGAAGGAACCTGATAGCTTTTAAAAGGAGTGGTTAAATCTCCGCATTTAAAAATATCTGTTTTAAAAATAACCGAGTGGTTTCTTTTAAATTGTTCCAACGATTTAAACTTTGGTTTGTTTTACTTTGCATTATAGATAATGCGTCCCATCATTAACCTATCATTGCAGAAAACAACGAAAATATAACGTCCTCTTATGCCATCCGCATTCGCCACGGGGTCCCGTCATCACCCGTTAGGTTACTTAACTAACGACAGAGCGGGGGCTGGGCTAGCGCGGGTGTAAAACATAAGTGACGTCTAAATAGCTATAATAAATATAGATATTTTACATTCGTCTGACGCAATGATATTCATTCCAGAACACAGATAAACAATATTGGATTTGCAAGCAATCTGTATTTCTTTTGAGCCTGCAAGAAAAGACAGATTACACAGTTGTGATGAATAGCCGTTTACCCCACCCTCGACCCCTACGGGTACGGCAAACTGCCCACCCGGCAGTCTGTGTACCCCACCTTGGGTCAGTCCTAGGAGCAAAAACAGTAAAATGAAATAATACAACGGTGGCTACAACCGCAACCTGGAAGTGCCCCGCGAAAATAATATTACAACAAATTACATTTACAACAAATGAATTAAATCAATAAACCATTGTTAACCCCGGCTATACACCACAACAGTCCAATACAGTTTATATGCACAAACAGATATAACCATTTCAGAAATGTGCAACCCCCTGCCAACCGACATACTAGCAGTTGGGGGAGGTTTACGAACACATCAAACAATCACAGATATAATCCAATACGCAAATACTGTATTTTTCGATCGAATAAACAACTTCAATATTGCTCCAAAATCTGCTCTGTTAAACAGTAACCTGAGCAATAATTAAATATTCCAGAAAACCCCAAATGTCACAGGGGACCCACACAAGAAAGACGAGTCCATGACTCGGCCAAAGCGCCGCGGAAGCGCGGCAGATCCCACCGATCCGCCGCGGTTCCGCGGCCGAGTTGCCGATTCATGGGCTCGAATTTCTTGGGTGTTCTCCTGGACCCCTTTCTAGCTCTCTGAACACTCCAGAAAAATTTTAGGACTTCATTTTCAGTTCGACAGAAACTATACAGAATTAGGGTTTTCCGGGTTGGTTTTTTCGTTCGAAATTCGTACAAATTTGCGATTAAGTTATTTAGTGTTTAGCGAGGCTCTGATACCACTGTAAGTCGATGTAGTACACCCCAGTACTTATGGGGAGGCGGAATTCACAAAAACTTATCAAGTTTAAACAACGAACATCGACTAACCGCTTGAATCGAAGCTAAACTCTAAATAACCGTATTCTATGAGTTTCTTTTCATAAGAGATTAGGGATTATACCTTATGAACCGGTCCTTCTTCTTTATGTCCTCCTTGGTTCTCCTCGGCCTTCTCTAGGTAGTAGACGATCCACCCGAGAGCAAAACTCCAAGCTAAACCTCTAACTCGAGGTAACTAATCAACTTTGATTGCTAATCAAAGATGAGAGAATGATAAAGAGTGTAGGTTATGGATTGTTTAGTCTAACTAAACCTTTGTTCTCAACACATGAGGATTAAGGTTAGTATCTTGAAGATGATAGCTTGAGGAGAGAGAATGTGTGATATGATAATGAGAGAAGAGAGAGAGTGTATCATAATATTATGAAGCATTCTTATTTTCAATAAATCAATAAAGGAAATGAATAAGCATGCTTCACAAAATATCTTGTGATGATTCATTAACATGAGTCATTAAGCAATAAATGTGCATTAATGAAGTGAATGAATCACCACTATGACTCACTCTCTTTCCAAAACAAACCTCCTTAGTCACATCTTCTAGAAGCTTCTCGAGTAATTACGAGAACGCCCCTCCGATCCGTAAAAATACGGAAAAACTTTAGACTGTAAAAATCCAATAACCGGATACCAGTAACTGGCTTAAACCAAAGCCGACTGGTAAAATCTGTCCGAAAGTCATACGCGCGTAAACGCACGTATGCGTTCGAACCCTCTGTCGCAAAACCATGCAACCTCTATATCGTTTCGCCTGGAGTAGGAAACTCTCTGTGTGGGACTCTAGAGACTCGACTACTACGCTGGCAGTGGGTTTAACCACAGACCGCAAGCGGCACTAGCTGTACGTAACGGTCCCCAGGTAGTTGTCGATAAGAAGGCCGATGAGTAAACCCATCCGAACTCCTACTGAGTCTGATGTGACAATCTCCATACAGTCCGGTCCGTTCGTCCATGACTATCGCATATCGGGCCTAGGGGGGCGGCAAGCGTCAGTCCCCTAATAGCGGTATAAGTCGTGTCGGAGTGAAGCCCATTACACCCTGAGAAACTGCTGGAACCTACCAGCAAATCTCGCTTGCCCTGGCCAGGGACTTTGCGTAATGGCTCTCTGACACAGCACGATATCTACTCCCAATACCGGGAGGGACGAATCCTGTCTAACCGCCACTGCCTCCAAGTGCTCGGGACTGCACCCAACTGCTACCTGTTTGCACGACTCCTTTGAGCCGTGGTAGGGTAGCAATCTAAGAACAGTGGGACACACTCGAGGCGAAGTAGCAGTGTCAAGTCTGCGGACTACGCTGTACTCATGTCACCTGGGAACTGTTTACTGACGACTGGTATCAAACCAACCAACAGTTCCCTGTGAGTCCTGTCCGGTGTACCCGTAACCTAACGAGCACCTGTATACTATCTCCAGTACGACGTACTGACGGCTGTGGGACAGACCATCTCCCCAACTGGGATGAGAAGCGTACACACCAGTCTACTCCGGAGTATCGATGCTCTGTCTCGATAATCCAACGACCGGGGACCTGAATAAGGATGTGCTTGTAGACTACCCAGCCCCCACTAGTGTGACTGCCATCACAACGCTGGTAGACAAGCAAGATCCTAAGAGCTCTATCAATACGTACACTCACATATTAAGATAGAAAAACCAAGTAGCATACTACCATGTTTAGCAAGACTGTTATATACATGTGAATATCCCAAGCTTCCATTAAGTAATATACAAGCTAGTATGATACAGTAATGGCCTTCTAGGGCATAAACACTAACAGTGCTGTGGTGTATTCAGAGGAGTAACACCGAGAGAGAATCTCATTCTCCTTTAGAGTAATCCAAGAATTCCATGCACAAGTATTCTCCTCCCTGATCTTATCATAGGACATAATACTTATACCCTTGTTTTGGTTCTTTACTTCTAACTTATATTCTGTGAATATCTCAAAAGGTTCGGACTTATGTTTCAACAGGAACATATGTCTGAATCTAAAGAGATCATCAGAGAATGTAATGAAGTACAAAGAACCGGTCTTGGCATGTGTAGACATGGGACCTTGATACATTAACATGTATCATCCCAAGAGTACACTAACTCTTTCTCTGCTTCAAACAAACAGAGCTGTGGTCATCTAATCTTTGTGACATGACCGGCAAGTTTTCACAAGATGTAAATTCAAACAGATTTAAATATGCATCTATGTGCAACTTAGCTAGTCGGGTCGCATTGATATGACCTAGTCTACAATACCTCAAGAAGGATCCGTTCATTTCTGAACTATTCCTCTTGTGTGTGTTCGGTTTACTAAGAACTGTAGTTTGATTTAGAACATCAATGCTTTTAGATAACGTGCCTGAACCGATCAACTTTTGATATAGGAAATGTTCAAAACATTATCCAACAATACAAAATTTTATCATTTCTTTACTAATAAAGAGACTGATATGATTTTGTATATCAGGTTCGGTATCTAATAACATTCATTCAGAATCAATGTATTTGGAATACAGGGTGACAGTGACCAACAGACTTGGCTACAACACTTGTACCGTTTTCTGTCTTATGAAACTAATCACCCGTTCTCAGTTCTCTACCTTTCTGTAGCCCTATGTAATAGATTACATATCTGGGATCCTGATCCGGTATCATATACCCAGGACGCAGAGGATACTGAGAAACAGTTCTTTGTAATGAACGCACCCGAAGAAGACGCATCATCATGCACTTTCTTCGTTTGGGCGGCAAAGGAATCCTGGTAATCCCCAATTTCCTGCTCTATCTTATAACAATTATAAGTTGGAGCGGGACCAACGTTTCCCAGCTCAGTATAAAAAGCGGGTTCAGTCAATACATCCATTTTATTATCTTGATTAAGGCGTGATATGGTCGCTACCTGGAGAGAGAGAGAAGAAAACACTCAGCGTATGCTCTTGCAAGATCAGATTGGTTATTATTTTATCTAATCAGGATGGCTCTCACTGTTTTTATCAAATCTTCCTTTAAACCCTAAAAGGAAAGACAAGCCGGGATTAATTACACGCTACAAGTTCGCCAATCTTTCAGCCAGGCCAGTGTCGGTACTTTGAGGGAGGTTCCCCGTGCTTTCGCACGGACCTAATTACAGTAAACCTCGTTTTCCCAGAGGCGTAACCTCGTTAACACCTTTCTAGACACCTACTTGATCAGCTAATTGTAATGTGTAAAACTCTCCCAGGAGTAACAATTACTCGCAGCGGGTATCAGGATCCAACTATCTCATTGAAGGTATGCAATCTCATTGCAAATTTCAACACTTGAAATTCCCGATAATTTTGCCCCTAGCACCCTATGACCTTGACGGAGGTCAACAAACCATAGGCTACTAGTCAAGTTCAACCCGTCATTTCTTGATTGAATCAAACCCACCCGCACGACCCTTGACGGAGGTCAACAAGGTCGCACGACTACCCTAATCCAATCTGCATCATATGCATAAGCAGATAAATACTAGTTAGTTACCGCACACTACGCCTTGACGGAGGTCAACAAACGTAGCACGAATACTAAGTAGGACTTATCTGAAATGACGGAGGGCTACGACAGGTTTTTCTGAAAACCTATTGTGTAATGAACTTGATATCGTTGTAGAATCAAATGATTTTTGAAATGGAGTGTTTCTGAGGCTTTTCTAGTTTTGCTAAAGGGGTCACTCCCGGTGAAGGGATCGTCGGCCTTTTCGTCGTCGAATGAGGTGCGGGATATATCATATATATCACTGTGCAAAGCAGAAACTATAGAAGCAATCAAAATACAAACCGAGGGTTGTAGCATCTGCCAGTTATTGCTAAAGGGGTCACTCCCGGTGAAGGGATCTCGGCCATTTCCTTATCGAATAAGGTGCAGGATGTTCTACAAGGAACACCGCGATGCAAAGCAAGAACTGTAGCTACCTATTTTTATTTTTGAAATTCGATTCCACAACATCTTTTAGGTTTATTTTCTTTCATTAATCTCATTAATGAATGTCCCATCATTTAAGTGCACCTAAACATCACAGATAAATATAACGTACGCTTATGCCATCCGCATTCGCCTCGATGTCCCGTCTGCACCGTTAGGTTAGGTAACTAATGCCAGAGCGAGGCAGGGCTAGCGCGGGTGTAAAACATAAGCAACGTCTATATAATATATCACATATACTATATATAATATCTATCTGAACAAATCACATGATCACATCACAGATAACGCAGCAGAAAATTATCATATGAAATATTGGATATACTAGGACGTCCGTGTTTTTAATACGAGCCAGTATAAAACACGGATTCCACGGTCGTGATGAATAGTCAATCGCACACCCCTAGACCCCTACGAGAGCGGCAAGCAACCCTACCAATTCTAGGGTTAGAAGACCCAGACTCGACTCCTCGAGATGGTCTCCCACTGGACCCCAAAACCCGGTTACTTGTGCTCCCCTCCTTGGGTCTATCCTAATGCAGAAAAGTAAATAATATACAAATGGTGACATCATCCGCAACCCGGAAGTGCCCCAATAAAAGAATATTACATACAAGTTTTTTACATGAATGAAAATGAAAAACACTCATCTCACATAAAAAAAAACCCGGCTATTCAAACACGACGATCCAATATAACATATCCAGCAACACATAACATCACATGTCATCAACGTAAGTAAACATGCGTATCCCAATTGTCGTTGACATATAGCAACGAAACCGGCGATATCACATATTACACTTACGGTCGCAGAAAAGAAAGTGTAAAACTACAACAGTTGGAATCCGCAAACTCTTTAGACATCGCATGCCTAATCAAATGAATCCCTTAGACATCGCATGCCTAACAATTATAAACCCCGCATTTTAGTCTCTTTATCGAAAACTCTTTTCAATATCAAGTCGGGTAATTCAACAAGATTCCCGACATCCTGATCGAATGCTCGTCGCAAACTTTAGTAGACGGCCGCACCCCTGATACCGTCGACGAAGTGCACCAAGGCGGAACACCGCTGCCGCGAGCACCCGAACGGATGCTTTCGGCGACGGGGTTCTCCTACAGTCACTTGGTCGGGGCTATGGGGTGAGGCTGTCTATTAAGTTTACCCGGCGCGTATCCGCGTACGCTACGTGATTGCGACAGACTTTTGATCACATCAAAATTCCGTGGCAACCGATCAAGTGAGACTAAAGTGCTATGTTTATAACATCCAAATTAGTTATCACATAACTACTTTTGAATTCCAAATATTGTATCACATTCCAGATATACAGAAAATGTTAAACTTTCCGATCGAACAGTCAAACACCCAAGTTTTCCCGAAACAGCTCAACACATGAAATAAGTTTAAAAACATTCATTTCATGCCTCAGTACCAACGGTCCAGCCGTAGGAGGGTCAAGCCAACGCCTCATATGTGGCACGCCGTACTGCCCCAAACCCTAAGGTTCAAAGGGCAGTTCAAAACGGTCACATAATCGAGTTAAGGTTTGTTGTCTTCTAGAGGGACCATCGCGTTACTTGCACTACTTAGAACGTCGTTAAACTACGGAAAAATCCAACAATTGGAAATTTCCCGGCAGGGGAAAAAGTGGGTATTTATATCCGGTCGAACTTTTTAACATATTCTAAAATTATCCGGAAAAACACAGACGAAGTTAAACTTCCCGATCGAAACACCGAGTCCCCAATACAACCCAGAAAACTCAACTCTTGAGTAAATATTAAAAACTCCCAGAAAATACAGCACTAAAAGATAGGAATTACTGTGCAATTTCCAAAAGCTGATGTGATTATATGGCCGCGGAACCGCCGCACGAGCCATGCTCGTGCCACGCTTCCGCGGCGCTTTAGTGGATTCAGGGGCACGTGCTGCACAGTATTTCTTAAAATTCCCTGCTGAATTTTCTGCATATTTTTAATTCATGAAAATCCCAGTTTTGAAAAAATGTACAGAGAAGGGTTTCGGATTAGGGTTTCGGGTTCGATCGGGTTTCTAACATCGTCTACGCATCGCCTAAGGCTCTAGCTAAGCTATGATACCACTGTAGGGTTCCTAGGCACTCTAATGAGGTTCCACAACAGATCAACTATGGCAAAATCAAAATTTTCTTGTGCCGAGAAACCCTAATGCGATCGTTGACTAGAGGTAAAGGCGATAACTATGCAAGTAAACAACTTTATTGCTATGTGAAAGGGGCTACAACCTTTATAGATCCGGTCCTCCACTTCCTTAGCTCCGTGATGACGTCCCTCTGCTGCAACCATCGGAATCCTGGACTCTCGCGGTGGTTTCATCGGAGAAAAGATCGGGCTAGGTCGTTGACATCGATGCCGAAGATAATCTACGTCGAGGCAACTCTAACTCGAGCTCCAACTTCACCAAGTCATGAAACTTGTGAAGAAAACACCCTATACTACTTGGCAAGTGGTAGAGGATGAAGAAATGGGAAGTGGGTTCACTTTGGATTTGGATTTCTCACTTGGAATCATCACTTGACATTTTTCAAGAGAGCTTTTCTTTTTCTTCACTTGAAGAAGAAGATGAAGAAGAAGAAAAAGAAATGAAATATTTTCAAAAAGAAAATGAAGTGATATTTATCATCTTGCAACCATGGGTTAGATAAACACATGTATAAAATAAACTAGGGTTAAGTAAATGGTTAGGGTTAAGGAAAGAAACAAAATGGTCAAAGTCTTTCAAAGCTTCAAGAAGCTTCAAGTAAAAACAAAAGAATCACCATTTTATTTCTTGCCCCAAAAATAAATGAAAAGAATAAATAAATAAGTAAATCAAATAAATCAAACCCTAACCATTAACTTAATCATAGTTTAAAACAAACACATACCCAAGTTTGCATGTATTATCAAACATGATACAAACTAGTACACAAAACTATATCATATATACAATGTGCACATCAAGTGAGAAAATCCATCATAAGTGAACAAATACTAGTTAATGTAAAGTGATATATCAAATATATAATTATACATTAAATCATTAAATCAACACTTGATTTAACGATTCGGTCATATCGCATATGACCGACTAGTATCCAATGTTTCGACTTATCGAATCAATCCTCGATCCGATAACTAGGTTATATCGCATACAACCAATCGATACATTCATCGCGAGAATATAATACGGTATCAAATACACGCATTATTCTCGGTCCCGCACATATCTCATATGCGCTCCCATTTCGTTTCGCTTGAGCCAGGAAACCTCTGTGTAGGACTCTAAAGACTCGTCAATACGCCGGCAACATGTGATGATCATATCAAACACCCACAAGCCGCAAGCGGTCTTCTAAACGTAACGGCCACCCGGGTATTGAGCGATCAGAAGATCAACGAGCAAGCCCGCTCACACTCCTGTGAATCCAACCAGTAACACTTACCGTACAGTCCGATCTGATCGTCTGATATGTTGCATATCTCTCCTAGGGGTGGTAAACGTCAGACCCCAGTAGCTCGATAAGTCGTGTCGATATGAGGTCTATAACAGTTCGAGAAACTACTGATAACACTTACGAGTAAATCTCAGCAACCCTGGCCAGGGATTTCCGGTTATAGCCAATCGAACACAGCGCAACATCAACTCCCTATACCGGGAGAGACGAATACCCTCCTATCGCTCATTGCCTCCATGTGATTCGGGAATGTACCCAAAAAACACCGTTTTGCACGCCCTCTTGGACGTGGTAAGGTGTAAATTAAAGCACAGTGGGAATCACACAAGACTCTATGACGATCTCGAGTCTACAGACTAACCTGTACCAGTGTCACCAGAGAACTGCCATCTGACGTAAGGTATAATACCATCTAGGAGTTCTCGGCGAGTCCGTCCAGTGTACCCAGTCTCTACTGAGCACCCGTATATCATCATTGATGTCAAACACCAATGGATATGGGATCATCCATCGCCCATCTGTATGGGTCGAGAAGGTATACGCTAGTCTACTCTGGTATATCGATGCCCCATCTCGATACACCCACGACCAGGGACCTTGAAGGATGTACTTATGGACTACCATGTCCCCACTAGTATGATCCACATCATAGTCCAGGTAGTCAAGTACACATCCTAAGGGCTTCACCAACATATAACAGAGAGACAATCAGTGTACATGTTAAGGTAAAGAGCAACAAGATAGCATACTATCATGTCGAGCAAGAAAGTCCTCCCTATATATGTCCAAGCATCCACTACAATATACATCCTATGTATAGTAATGGCCTCTGGGGTATACATATAACTAACACATTTACTTGACATGCACTGGAGACAGGTGCATGATTTGAATCTGGTTCAATTAAATCAGTGCCTCTGTTTCTATATTGGATATAGAACAGTTCATATATTAACATTGTTAAGGTACGGGGAGTTGTCCGGCTTATGCTTAAAACCAGACTCTGGATAACTCAAGGCACGTTACTGTAATGGCTGTTTGTGGGTTGACCCAGGCTATGACGAGGGTTGACTTTCTACCATCTGGAAGATTAATAGTGATATTGTTCTTCACTCGCCACAATTTTAAAAGAAATGGATGTTTTTCAGAAAACACTAGTGGGAGTATTGTAGAACTGGAAGTGATTCCAGAACCGCAAACGATTACTGAAGATTTGATAAAAACCTAAAGATTCAATCTGATTTGACATTCCATTGGCCACTCCGCACATATGGTGGGTAACCTCAGGCACCCGAGAGGTACTCCGGTAGCCTCAAGGACGGTGACAGGGAGGTTCTTGTTTACCCAGACTTTACATTGCTGTTGTTCCAGACTAAGAGACCCGGCAGGAGGATGAATATAGCGTCGTTCTAAACTGGCTTTAGAAGTGTACGTTTATATGATTCAGCCAGAGGGTTGTCGTAGTCAGTGGGAGCAGCGGAAGCATTAGTGGACAAGTGGCTTATGTCTATTTATAGACTAAAGCAGATATAGAGAAGATAGATCATCTATTTCTGATATGACAGTCATAGGTTTGACTTCATCAAAATAGGGGATGGATCTGTAGGGTTCCTAGGCACTCTCAAGAGGTCTCACAAGGCATCAACCATGCCAATTTCAAAAATTACGGTGCCGAGAAACCCTGGACTAGATCGTTGGCTAGATATTTAGGCGACATAGAAACTAGTTTACAATTAAACTAAAAGAACGGAAATACAACCTTTGTAGATCCATTTCTCCACCTCCATAGCTCCATGAAGAAGTCCTCTCCGCTGTACAAATTCGATCTTGGACTCTCGCGTTAGCTTCATCGGAGAATGGACGGGCTAGGTCGTCGACGTCGATGCCGAAGATGATCTACGTCGAGGCATCACTAGATCAAGCTCCAACTTCACCAAGTCAAGAAACTTGTGAAGAAAACACACTCTACTACTTGGCAAGAGGTAGAGGATGAAGAAATAGGAAGTGGGTAGACTTTAGAATTGGATTTCTTACTCATTTCATCAATCCACCATTGAGGAAGTCAAGCTTATTCATCTTGAAGAAGAAGAAGAAGAAGAAGATAATGTTATGATAAGTTATTTAGAAAATAGAAAATAAAAGAATACTTATCATAATCAACCATGGTCAAGTGTAGAGAATTGACTAAGGTTAGATGAATGGTTAGGGTTAAAGATGAAGACAAAGTGGTCACTTTGGTCAAAGCTTCATGAAGATTCAAGATGCAAACAAAGAAAGCAACCATTTTTGTTTTCTTATCCATTTCTTTTTAATCCAATTAAAAAGATAAATGAATAACAAAATAAAAACCCTAACCATTTACTTAACCAAGGTTTAATTCTTTACACAAACCCTAGCAAACATGTATCATCAAACATGATACATCCAAGTGCACAAAAGTATATCACATATACAACTTGTGAACTTCAAGTGAGAAAATCCATTTAAAGTGAACCAATACTAGTTAATGCAAAGTAATATATCAAATATATAATTATACATTAAATCATTAAATCAACACTTGATTTAACGATCCGGTCATATCGCATATAACCGACTAGTATCCTATGTATCGGCTTACCGAACCAACCCTTGATTCGATAACTAGGTTATATCACATACAACCTTTCGATACATTCATCGCGAGAATGGAATACGGTATCACGTACACGAATCATTCTTGGTCCCGCACATATCTCATATGCGCTCCAATTTCGTTTCGCTTGAGCCAGGAAACCTCTGTGTAGGACTCTAAAGACTCGTCAATACGCCGGCAGCAGGTGATGATCATATCAAACACCCACAAGCCGCAAGCGGTCTGCTAAACGTAACGGCCACCCGGGTATTGAGCGATCAGAAGATCGACGAGCAAGCCCGCTCACACTCCAGTGAATCCAACCAGTAACACTACCGTACAGTCCGGTCTGATCGTCTGATATGTCACATATCTCACCTAGGTGTTGTAAACGTCAGACCCCAATAGCTCGATAAGTCGTGTCGATATGAGGTCTATAACAATTCGAGAAACTACTGGTAACACTTACCAGTAAATCTCAGCAACCCTGGCCAGGGATTTCCTGTTATAGCCAATCGAACATAGCGCAACATCAACCCCCTATACCGGGAGAGACGAATCCCCTCCTATCGCTCATTGCCTCCATGTGATTCGGGACTGTACCCAAAAACCACCGTTTTGCACGCCCTCTTGGACGTGGTAAGATGGAAATCAAAGCACAGTGGGAACCACACAAGTCTCTATGACGATCTCGGGTCAACAGACTACTCTGTACCAGTGTCACATGAGAACTGCCATCTGACGTAAGGTATAATACCATCTGGGAGTTCTCGGCGAGTCCGTCCAGTGTACCCAGTCTCCACTGAGCACCCGTATATCATCTCCGATGTCAAACACCGATGGATATGGGATCATCCATCGCCCATCTGTATGGGTCGAGAAGGTATACGCTAGTCTACTCTGGTATATCGATGCCCCGTCTCGATACACCCACGACTAGGGACCTTGAAGGATGTACTTATGGACTACCATGTCCCCACTAGTATGATCCGCATCACAGTCCAGGTAGTCAAGTACACATCCTAAGGGCTTTACCAACATGTAACAGAGAGACAATCAGTGTACACGTTAAGGTAAAGAGCAACCAGATAGCATACTATCATGTCGAGCAAGAAAGTCCTCCCTATATATGTCCCAGCATCCACTACAATATACATCCAATGTACAGTAATGGCCTCTAGGGCATACATATAACTAACAATCTCCCACTTGCACTAGGGCCATCTGTAGCAGTGGTTGTAGTATCTCATACTCAACCATCCCATAAAAGTCTCTCTCTGGGAATAGGCCTTCGTGAGTGGATCCGCCGTGTTGTCCTCTGAGTCTACTCTCCTAACCTCGATCCCTTAGAGATCAACCATCTCCATGATCAAGTGATACCGCCTTAGAATATGTCTGGATCACTGATGGGACCTGCGTTCCTTGGCATAAGCCACAACTCCATTGTCACACAATGGAAGGAACATAGTTCATCTCATAAACTAGTATACACCCAAACAGTCTCTTTGGTAGCATCTTAAGTAGCGATGTATCGTGCCTTTATCGTCTAGTATGTCACGGTATCTAGCTTGGAACTCTTCCAACATACCGTCCCTTTACTGAGGGTAAAGACAATGCCTGTGACTGACACTCAGTCATTTTTATCACCCTGGAACACTTCTAGTCATTCTCCCCAGGATCAATTGATACCATCTCACTACAGCTAGTGAGTATCCTAACATCCAATTAGATCTATCTTATAGATCCAAAAACCAGGATTTAGGAGGTATCACTTTGATCCTTTGTGGAGAATCATTGTGATAAGCGGAGATTGATCGAGCGTAGCATAGGAAACTCCTTCCCTATCAAGAGTATGTCATCCACGTACTCTACGAGGATCGTCACCATACTCCCTACTACCTTTTTGTTTATACAAGGTTCATCTACCATTTGGATGATGTCAAACTGTTTGACTAATTCATCAAAACAGACGTTCTATCTCCGCGATGCCTGCTTTATCATATAAAACATCTTACTCACGTTTCCGCTGCTCCCACTGTCTACGAAGCCCTCTGGCTGTGTACTTACAGACGTTCTCTTCTAAATCAATATTTAGAAAAGCAGTCATGGCACCCAACCGCCAGATATCGTAGTCATGGTATGTAGCCGTGGCAAGTAGGATCTGGATGGACTTAAGCATAGCTACTTGAAAAGGTTTCATCATTGTCCACGCCTGGTCGATGACGAAAACCTTTAACAAGTCTAGCTTTGAAAGTCGCAACTTTTCCATGTACACCAAGTAATCTTCTCAAGATATACTTGCTCCTGATGGGAATTTAACCCTTCAGAAATAGCAACCAAAGTCCATACTTTGTTGGTGTATAAGGATTCCATCTCAGATCGCTAAGCATCCAGCCATTCTTACAGAGTCTTACTCCTGATGGCCAGCTCGAAGCTAGTTGGGTCATCATCTCATGATGCAATCCTCGCTCCCACTATCATAGAGAAACCGAAGTATCTCTCAGGTGGGTGAGGAACCCTACTAGATCGGCGGAGAGGCTGAGGTTCATTGGTATCTACTGAATCCTTTGGTTCTACCAAATTATCTGCTGTAGTTTGTATAGCTGGAACTGTTCCAGTTCTACATAACAGATCTTGCCTCGGGCTTGTCCGGATTTTGCTTTTAGACATAGGCCGGACAACCCCAAATCTTAACTATCTTAAGAGATGGGCTCTTCCCTTTCCATATCACATATGAAGTGGTAGGCAACTGATTTGATTGGAACCTTATTCAATAGGTATGCAGCTTCTCAAGTGCATAACACCCTTAAGGAAATATGTGACTCAGTAGTACTCATCATAGAGCACACCATATTAAATAGAGTGTATCTGCTCCGCCCCGATATACCATCGTGCTATGGTGTATACGGAGGAGTAATTCTGAGAGAGAATCTCATTCTCCTTTAGAATAGTCCAGGAATTTCCGTGCTCAAGTATTCTCCTCCTTGATCTCATCAAAGGACATAATACTTTTACCCGTATTTTGGTTCTCTACTTCTAACTTATATTCTGTGAATATCTCAAAAGGTTCGGGCTTGTGTTTCAACAGGAACATATGTCTGAATCTAAAGAGATCATCAGAGAACGTAATGAATTATAAAGAACCAGTCCTGGCATGTGTAGACAGGGGACCTTACATACATCAACATGTATCAATCCCAAGAGTTCACTAACTCTTTCTCTGTTTCGAATAAACAGGGCTATGGTCATTTTATCTTTGTGACATGACTGGCAAGTTTCATAAGATGTAAATTCAAACTGATTTAAATATGCATCTAAATGTAACTTCAGCCAGTCGGGTCGCAGCGATCTGACCTAGTCTACAAGACCTCAAGAAGGATTCGTTCATTTCTGAACTCTTCCTCTTGTGTGTGTTCTGTATACTAAGAACTATAGTTTGATTTAGAACATCAATGCTTTTAGATAACGTGCCTGAACCGATCAACTTTTGATATAGGAAATGTTCAAAACATTATCCAACAATACAAAATTATATCCTTTCTTTTCTAACAAAGAGAGTGATATGATTTGGTATATCAGGTTCGGTATCTAATAACATTCGTTCAGAATCAATGTATTGGTAATACAGGGTGACAGTGACCGACAGACTTGGCTGCAACACTTGCCCCATTTTCTGCCTCATGAAACTTATCACCCGTTCTCAGTTTTTCTACCCTTTGTAGCCCTATGTAACAAATTACATATCTGGGATCCTGATCCGGTATCATATACCCAGGATGCGGAGGATACTGAGAAACAGTTCTTTGTAATGAACACACCCGAAGATGATGCATCAACATGCACTCTCTTCGTTTGGGCGGCACGGGAATTCTGGTAATCCCCAATTTCCTGCTCTGTCTTATAACAATTATAAGTTAGAGCGGGACCAATGTTCCCCAACTCAGTATAACAAGCGGGTTCGGTCAATAATCCGTATTATTATCTTGATTAAGGCGTGATATGGTCGCTACCAGGAGAGAGAGAGAAGAAAACACTCAGCGTGCGCTCTTGCAAGATCAGATTGGTTATATATTTTATTTAATCAGGATGGCTCCCACTGCTTTTTATCAAATCTTCCTTCAAACCCTAAAAGGAAAGACTAGCCGGGATTAATTACACACTACAAGTTCGCCAATCTTTCAGCCAGGCCAGTGTCGGTACTTTGAGGGAGGTCCCCCGTGCTTTCGCACGAACCTAATTAATGTAAACCTCGTTTTCCCAGAGGCGTAACCCCGTTGACACCTTTCTAGACACCTACTTGATCGGCTAATTGTAATGTATAAAACTCTCCCAGGAGTAACTCTTACTCGCAGCGGGTATCGGGATCCAACTATCTCATAGAAGGTATGCAATCTCATTGCAAATTTCAACACTTGAAATTCCCGATAATATTTTGCCCCTAACGTGCTATGACCTTGACGAAAGCCAACAAACCATAGCCCGCTAGTCAAGTTCAACCCGTACATTTCTTGATCGAATTAAACCCACCCGCACGACCCTTGACGAAAGCCAACAAAGCCGCACGACTATCCTAATCCAATCGCATCGTATGCTAGCAGATAAGCAGCATATAGCTACCGCACACTGCACCTTGACGAAAGCCAACAAATGCAGCACGAATACTATATACAACTTATCTGAAATGACGGAGGGCTACGACAGGTTTTTCTGAAAACCTTTTGCGTAATGAACTTGATATCGTTGTAGAATCAAATGAATTTTGAAATGGATTTTTTTGAGGCTTTTCTAGTTTTGCTAAAGGAGTCACTCCCGGTGAAGGGATCGTCGATCCTTTCCTCATCGAATAAGGTGCGGGATATATCATATATATCACTGTGCAAAGCAAAAACTCTTAAAAGCAATCAAAAGACAAACCGAGTGTGTAGCATCTGCCAGTTATTGCTAAAGGAGTCACTCCCGGTGAAGGGATCTTGGTCCTTTCCTCATCGAATAAGGTGCAGGATATATCACATATACCGCTGTGCAAAGCAAGAACTGTAGCTACCTGTTTTATTTTGAAATTCGATTCTACAACATCTTAGGTTTCTTTTATTTCATTAATCATATTAATGAAGTCCCATCATTTAAGTTACCTAAACATCACAGATAAATACGACGTACACTTATGCCATCCGCATTCGCCTCGATATCCCCTCGTGCACCGTTAGGTTAGGTAACTAACGGAAGAGCGGGGCAGGGCTAGCACGGGTGTAAAACATAAGTAACGGCTATATAATATATCATATATACTATATACTGTATCTATCACAGAACATCACATGATCACATCACAGATATCGCAGCAGAAGAAACATATGAAATATTGGATATACTAGGACGTCCGTGTTTTCAATACGAGCCAGTATAAAACACGGATTCCACGGTCGTGATGAATAGCCAAACCCACACCCCTAGACCCCTACGAGAGCGGCAAGCAACCCTACCGATTCTAGAGTTAGGAGACCCGGACTCGACTCCTCGAGTTGGTCTCCCACTGGACCCCAGAACCCGGTTACTTGTGCCCTCCTCCTTGGGTCTATCCTAGTGCGGAAAAGTAAATAATATACATCAACGGTGACAACTTCCGCTACCTGGAAGTGCCCCAATAAAAGAATATTACATACAAGTTTTTACATGAATGAAAATGAAAAAAACACTCATCTCACATAAAAACCCCCGGCTATTCAAACACGACGATCCAATATAACATATCCAGCAACACATAACATCACATATCATCAACGTAAGTAAATATGTCCATCCCAATTGTCGTTGACATATAGCAACGAAACCGGCGATATCACATATTACACTTACGGTCACAGAAAGAAAAGTGTAAAACTACAACAGTTGGAATCCGCAACCACCTCAGACATCGCATGCCTGACCAAATGAATTACTTAGACATCGCATGCCTAACAATTATAAACCCCGCATTTTAGTCTCAAAATCGAAAACTCTTTTCAATATCAAGTCGGGCAATTCAACAAGATTCCCAACATCCTGATCGAATGCTCGTCGCAAACTTTAGTAGACGGCCGCACCCCCTACGCCGTCGGCGAAGTGCACCAAGGCGGAACGCCGCTGCCGCGAGCACCCGAACGGATGCTTTCGGCGACGGGGTTCTCCTTTAGTCACTTGGTCGGGGCTATGGAGTGAGGCTGTCTATTAAGTTTATCCGGCGAGTATCCGCGTACGCTACGTGATTGCGACGGACTTTTGATCGCATCAAAATTCCGTGGCAACCGATCATCTGAGACTAAACTGCTATGTTTATAACATTCATTCAGTTATCTCATAACTTTTTGTGAATTCCAATTATTGTATCCCATTCCGGATAAATAGAAAATGTCAAACTTTCCGATCGAACAATTGAACACCCAAGTTTTCCCGATACAGATCAACACATGAAACAAGTCTAAAAACATTCAGTTCGTGCCTCAGTACCAACGGTCCAGCCGTAGAAGGGTCAAGCCAACGCCTCACATGTGGCACGCCGTACTTCCCCAAACCCGAAGGTTCAAAGGGCAGTTCGAGACGGTCACATAATCGAGTTAAGGTTTGTTGTCTTCTAGAGGGTCCATCGAGTTACTTGCACTACTTAGAACGTCGTTAAACTACGGAAAAATCCAACACTTGGAAATTTCCCGACAGGGGAAAAATTGGGTATTTATATCCGGTCGAACTTTTTAACATATTCTAAAATTTATCCGGAAAGACACATAGACAAAATCTGATACTCCGATCGAAACACCGAATCCCCAAAACAACCCCAGAAAATTCAACTGTTGAATAAAATTTAAAAATTCCCATAAAATCCAGCATCAAAAAAGAGGAGTTACTGCGCAAACAAATGAGGATGACGTCATCAAAGTGCGGCGTAACCGCCGCAGACGCCAGGCTTCTGCCGCGCTTCCGCCGCGGTTTGTACTGTTCATGGGAAAAAAATTGCACCGTAATTCTTATAATTCCCTGCTGAATTTTTTAAGCATTTTTAATCTGGAAAAAACCCAGTTTTTAGAAAAAGTCCAGAGAGCATGTTTGTGTTAGGGTTTCGGGTTCGTTCGGGTTTCAAACTTCGTCTAGACTTCGCCTAAGGCTCTAGCTAGGCTCTGATACCACTGTAGGGTTCCTAGGGACTCTCAAGAGGTCTCACAAGGCATCAACCATGCCAATTTCAAAAATTACGGTGCCGAGAAACCTTAGACTAGATCGTTGGCTAGATATTTATGCGACATAGAAACTAGTTTACAATTAAACTAAAAGAACGGAAATACAACCTTTGTAGATCCGTTTCTCCACCTCCATAGCTCCATGAAGAAGTCCTCTCCGCTGTACAAATCCGATCTTGGACTCTCGCGTTAGCTTCATCGGAGAATGGACGGGCTAGGTCGTCGACGTCGATGCCGAAGATGATCTACGTCGATGCATCACTAGATCAAGCTCCAACTTCACCAAGTCAAGAAACTTGTGAAGAAAACACACTATACTACTTGTCAAGAGGTAGAGGATGAAGAAATAGGAAGTGGGTAGACTTTAGAATTGGATTTCTCACTCATTTCATCAATCCACCATTGATGAAGTCAAGCTTCTTCATCTTGAAGAAGAAGAAGAAGAAGAAGATAATGCTATGATAAGTTATTTAGAAAATAGAAAATAAAAGAATACTTATCATAATCAACCATGGTCAAGTGTAGAGAATTGACTAAGGTTAGATGAATGGTTAGGGTTAAAGATGAAGACAAAGTGGTCACTTTGGTCAAAGCTTCATGAAGATTCAAGATGCAAACAAAGAAAGCCACCATTTTTGTTTTCTTATCCATTTCTTTTTAATCCAATTAAAAAGATAAATGAATAACAAAATAAAAACCCTAACCATTTACTTAACCAAGGTTTAATTCTTTACACAAACCCTAGCAAACATGTATCATCAAACATGATACATCCAAGTGCACAAAAGTATATCACATATACAACTTGTGAACTTCAAGTGAGAAAATCCATTTAAAGTGAACCAATACTAGTTAATGCAAAGTAATATATCAAATATATAATTATACATTAAATCATTAAATCAACACTTGATTTAACGATCCGGTCATATCGCATATAACCGACTAGTATCCTATGTATCGGCTTACCGAACCAACCCTTGATTCGATAACTAGGTTATATCGCATACAACCTTTCGATACATTCATCGTGAGAATGGAATACGGTATCACGTACACGAATCATTCTCGGTCCCGAACATATCTCATATGCGCTCCTATTTCGTTTCGCTTGAGCCAGGAAACCTCTGTGTAGGACTCTAAAGACTCGTCAATACGCCGGCAGCAGGTGATGATCATATCAAACACCCACAAGCCGCAAGCGGTCTGCTAAACGTAACGGCCACCCGGGTATTGAGCGATCAGAAGATCGACGAGCAAGCCCGCTCACACTCCAGTGAATCCAACCAGTAACACTACCGTACAGTCCGGTCTGATCGTCTGATATGTCGCATATCTCACCTAGGGGTGGTAAACGTCAGACCCCAATAGCTCGATAAGTCGTGTCGATATGAGGTCTATAACAATTCGAGAAACTACTGGTAACACTTACCAGTAAATCTCAGCAACCCTGGCCAGGGATTTCCTGTTATAGCCAATCGAACACAGCGCAACATCAACCCCCTATACCGGGAGAGACGAATCCCCTCCTATCGCTCATTGCCTTCATGTGATTCGGGACTGTACCCAAAAACCACCGTTTTGCACGCCCTCTTGGACGTGGTAAGATGGAAATCAAAGCACAGTGGGAACCACACAAGACTCTATGATGATCTCGGGTCAACAGACTACTCTGTACCAGTGTCACCTGAGAACTGTCATCTGACGTAAGGTATAATACCATCTGGGAGTTCTCGGCGAGTCCGTCCAGTGTACCCAGTCTCCACTGAGCACCCGTATATCATCTCCGATGTCAAACACCGATGGATATGAGATCATCCATCGCCCATCTTTATGGGTCGAGAAGGTATACGCTAGTCTACTCTGGTATATCGATGCCCCATCTCGATACACCCATGACTAGGGACTTTCAAGGATGTACTTATGGACTACCATGTCCCCACTAGTATGATCCGCATCACAGTCCAGGTAGTCAAGTACACATCCTAAGGGCTTTACCAACATGTAACAGAGAGACAATCAGTGTACACGTTAAGGTAAAGAGCAACCAGATAGCATACTATCATGTCGAGCAAGAAAGTCCTCCCTATATATGTCCCAGCATCCACTACAATATACATCCAATGTACAGTAATGGCCTCTAGGGCATACATATAACTAACAGGATCTGTTAAGAAGGTAGTAGGGTATGATGTCCTGGTATTTGGATGACATACACAGAGTAGGAAATGACATTCCTATACTACGATCGGTTTTACTTTGGTCGTCACACAGTGGTTTCTCCACACAGGACTTGGATATTATATCAGACATTCTGGTTACTAGATCTATGGTTTTAGATCTAGATTTGGGTGGTTTCCCAATCTGGGTACTTAGACAGCATTCTATGAGTATTTAGAATGGAAGACTCCTGGCACGGTAGTGTACCTGCAGGTGATGGAGTCACCCTCTCTAAAGGTGTCTTACAGACTAAAGGGGAGAGGGATGTGCATGATTGGCAGATCACTTGCTTAGGCAATTGAGTCAATCATGAGATGTCAAGTACCACACCAGATGTTGTTTTTGCAGGAGATGCAATAAGTTGACATTGATCCAATCCTGGAGAAACATTCGGAAGCAGTTTTAGAACATAAGTGAATGTTCTAGGGATATGATATCGACAGCCTCCTTTAGGAGACGGTTATCACTCCAGGCTTCCAAGGTGACCTGGATGGCAGAGTGACTGTCAGAGTTATAGTTTTCCCTCTGACAAGGGGCAGTATTTTGGACAGGTGGTCCAAGGGGATACTGAGGAAGGCATGACGCAGGATACTGATTAAGTTCAGTTGACGATACAGTCTAAGAAGTTTGGATTTGGAGTTCATTTATGAGCTAGGTCCTATCAGACATCCAGACACATTCTAAGACAGGTATTGCTCATTTCGGGAGATGGCTTTCTCCGCGAACTTGAGAATAGAGAGACATAAAAAGAAACATCACAGCGGATCCACTCACTGAGGCTATTCCTTGAACGCAATAGTTTCGCAAACGAGCTTTGTGAGACTGACTAGTAGAGGAGTTGGGTGTTCGGTATCACACGGGCTGTGAGTATGCGACATCGCAATAATTAGCCTTGAGTGCAAATGGGAGATTGTTGGAGATAGTGCCCTCAGAGTCAATTATTGGATCGCAGGCACGTGATTGCAATGATTGAGGGAGGACCTGTCCCGGTAGGACAGTCTTACTCAAGATGATAGTATGCTATCTGGTTTATCTTTATCATCGTGTACTGCTTTAGGTGACCTCACAGGTCGCTATTGCACGCTGATAGAGCCCTTAGTATTCTTGCTTGAGGACCAGCAGTATGATGGCGATCATATACGTGGAAGCTGGGGTCTATAAGCACATCCTTAAATGGTCCCTAGTCGTGGGAGTTTCGAGACTGGGCATCGATACTCCATTAGTAGACTAGTGTATACAGTCGAGACCCCGACGAGGGGCAGTGGCCGGTCTCACAAGCCACTGGTGTCAGTTGGTTCACCTAAGATGTATACAGGTGCTCATTAGGTTATGAGTACACCGGACAGGACTCGCCGGGAACATGCTAATTGGTCTTATACCTGACGTCAGATAGCAGTTCCCTGGTGACATGTGTACAGGTTAGTTTATCGACCTGAGATCGTAATTTGTCTCGTGTGAGTTCCCACTGTGCTTTGATTACTACCCTACC
Organism: Agapanthus africanus; assembly: GCA_030015575.1. Taxonomy (NCBI): domain Eukaryota; kingdom Viridiplantae; phylum Streptophyta; class Magnoliopsida; order Asparagales; family Amaryllidaceae; genus Agapanthus; species Agapanthus africanus. The sequence goes on along the minus strand of JASDDO010000004.1, from coordinate 109,950,927 downwards.
ACGGCTCAATGGAGTCATGCAAACTGGTTTTAGTTGGGTACAGTCCGGAGCCACATGGAGGTAGTGAGCGGATCTGCAGGGGTTCGTCTCTCCCGGTATTGGGGGTGAGGTCGCGCTGTGTCTTGGAGAGCCATTACACAAAGCCCTCGGCCGAGGCAGGAGATTTACTGGGAGGTATTCCAGTAGTATCTCAGGGTGTTCTAGGCTACACTCCGACACGACTTGTACCGCTTTTGGGGGTCTGAATTTTACCAACCCCCTAGGCCTGCCATGCGATACTCATAGACGAACAGACCGGACTGTACGGATATTGTCACTGACAGGCTCAGTAGGGTGTCAGGATGAGTTCGCTCATCGACGTCCCTTTTGGTCAATAGCTGGTAGCCCGTCACGTATGGCTAATACCTCTGACGTGCTAGTGGTTAAATCCACAGCCATAGTATTGACGAGTCTTTAGAGTCCACCACACACAGTTACTCAAGTTTCGGGCGAAACGCTGTAGAGGCCGTATGGAGATATGGCAGGGTTCGATCAGATACGTGCGGTATTGCACGGATCATGATCGGACGGATTTTACTAGCCGGCTTTGGTTTAAGCCGGATGCTAGTATTAGACAGTATAATTTTGTCTCTTTGCATTTGTATTCAGTGGGAATACAAATGCGGGCATGTATATGCAGTAGCGGGGTTTTCCTGTAATTTATTACGGGATCAGTTTTCTGAAGTTGCCAGTTTGCATTCCGTTCCGGCCGGTTTTCCTTTGTTCCTTCGCGGCCGGACTTTCCGATGGAGGGGGTAATTTGCAATTTTGCAAATTACCTATGTGGAGGGGGTTTCTTGCTTTTGTGGCTTTATGATAGCATCTTTTGATTCCATTCTTTTCTTGTGATCATTTCTTGCATTAATTGAGATTAGAATGGATTAGAAGTTGATGTGAGGCTTGCTTTTGGATGTGGTCACCTTTTGCCTTTTCCTACACTCACCTCCCTTGTGCTTTTTTCTTTTGCTTCCCTCCACCATTTTGTAAAGGGGCCGGCCACATTAGATGGGAGAGGGTGAGGTTCATTTTTGAAGAAGGGAATAATTCATATCTCATTTGCTTGCTTGCAAAATTCGAAAACCCTCTCCAAAGTTCATTGATCATTCCTCCATCACCATGGCAATTACATAAACCCCATTAAGACAAAGTGCATTCTACACTACACCTACAGTACCCTTGGACGCGTCGGCTTGCCAACTTCGCGCCCGAGTTGCCTCGGTCCAGAGGTGGGAGCCCGTAAAAGAAATCGGCTACGTGGTGCCTTTTTCGATGAGAAGGTGACGAACGGAGGTTCTGCGAGGAGATCGGAGTGGAGACGAAGACCGAAGGACACGGATCGCTTGGTATATTGTTCATCACAGAATACTGCATTTCATACCGCCCATTCTTACGCTCGTGTGTTTATAGGTAGGTGCTTTTTATCCGTATTTATTACATATTTGCAGGATACAGGTTCTCGGTTCTAAAACGGTGAAATTAATGGAAAACACGACAAAATCCGGGTTCCTGCCAACCACTGATAAAACACGGTCTCCGCTCTTCATCTGTATGCTGCCAGATACCAGTTTAGGAAGACAAAATGTCAAATCAATGTCATCCTCATGCACAAGGCTCAATGGTAGCACAAAATCCAAAGAGATCTACGCGGAGCTCGAGGCAATCATGACAAAAGCATCCACAAAAGTCCACCTTTCCTCAACAGAAATTCTCGAAGAAATGTAAAAGTATTTTCAGAAAATATGTATACCAGACAACAGGGGACAACAAACCAGGAAACCACCAGAAAACCCACTGCCCAACTCCCCAACATTGCCGCGTTTCCGCGGCCAATAGGGGGTATTGGCCGCGGAAACGCGGCCGTACAGTGGCCTTGTTCTGTCGTTTTTCAGGGGCTTTTTGGTAATCTTATTTGGGGTCTGATGGTTGCCCTAGAACTCCACTCTCCTGCCTATAAATACAGCAGAATTTGCCAAAGCCAAGGGTCATATTTTAGTTCATTCTTATAGCCTCTTTTGTTAGGATTTTGTATAGTTCTTCTTCTTCTTCTTCATTCCTCTTCCATTAAAATATAGTGAGAGCTTTTGAGTGGGAGTTTAATGAAAATGAGGGCTTTGTATCATTCTCTTGTGTTTCTTCTTCCCCTTGAGATTTTTGCTTTCTCTTGCTCATTCAACCTCTTCATTGAGCTTGAATGGGTAAGGGTTAGTTATTGATCTCAAGGGTCGTATTTTCTCCCGGGACTAGCACTTCATTTCACATGCGTTTTCTACCCTTCCCTTGATCTTGCAATCTCTTCATTGAGTTTGCAAGTTTAAGGGTTGGCTATTGAGCACATGCTTGTCTTGAGTCCTAGTTCCGTATTCTTTTTATCGCTTTTTATTATTCGCAATTTATTACCTTGTCTTTAATTACTTGCAATTTTATTTATGCACTTTAATACTTGTCTCTTTTCTTTTCTTTGTTCTTTTCTTTTTGTCCTCTCTTTTTGGTTCCATTTTGTGAATGTATGTAATTATTGTTGTTAAGATAAAATACGGTATTATAAGTTAACATTTCTTTGCCAATTCCTTTTCCCGTTATTTTCCATTTGAACTTCGCCCAAACCATACGCAAGCGCTCCGTTAGGCACCGTACCCTGACAAGGTAACGGTGATTCCTAACCACGACCGGTTGCGTTCGGTTTGGCCGGAGGCGAAAGCAAGAGACAAGAACGGAAGGACAAGGGTAAATAAGCCGGATTCCACGAATACCGCGCTTAAATCCCCTAATCCCCGTTGTTGCCGATTGTCTAGCTTCAATTGGTCAAGACTCGGCTCAAAGGTTTTGAGTACGGATTTCTTAGCCTACAATCTCGTATTGTTCTTAACAACTTTATACTTGCAGATAAACACATAGGTTAGACAAAACAAACATACAAGATTCTTTATTGACTCGTCTAAGACAAGAAGGTAAGATAACACCATCTCCCTGTGGACCGACCCGTGCTCACCGGCTAGCTGCATAGCGACACCGTCCTGATCGCGGTTACACTTAAATTCTTTGAACATCCGACACGCCATCGGCGTGCGATCAAATGGCGCCGTTGCCGGGGAGACGGTAGCGTATTTTCTTTCTTGTTATTCGGGTTAATATTCTTTTTGTATATATAAAAAAAAAACCATTCTTTTTGTTTTTTTTTTTTAGACAATATTTTTGTGGGCAAGTGTGCAGATTTGCAAACTGCGATTGTGGGAGCAAAGTGTACATTCAAAGTTAAGGTGATTACGGAGTACAGTGCCAAAGATCCGGGTAGTTTGACCCGCGCAAGCGAACCTTTCAAGCTTACCGGACTCGATTCAACGGGGGTTTCTTAACCCAAAACTTAAACGGTACGTACTTTACTAACACCTTCTTCTCAAATCCGACGCTTCCAATATACTATTCTTTTGCAGGATTCTTTGCAAGTTCGCTAGCAAACGCCAAAATTGACTAACCCGTATTTGTTGCAGCGCCGCGCTTAAAATAAAAAAACGATTGTTTGATTCTTTATAGAATTTTTTGAATTGCGCATTGCATCAATTAATACGGACTTAAGGGCAAGCGAACCCCACAACATACGGTAAAGGATTTCATCACCTTTTCCGTGGCCCACAAATCACGAACTTAAGCATAACGATAACCCGCACAAATTTTAAAAGAAACTAGACTTTAAGCCTTAAGGAATTCGCGCTCACTAGGAGAAGTTAACTGTATTTAGAAGCTTGCTTAACGGTATATTGTTTATGGGGTGTCTAGGAAAGTGTTAACGGCGAAACCGCCAAAAGAGAAAGGGTTATTTAATTAAGGAACTTCGCGAAAGCGTTGGAAAACCTCCCCTTATCTCTGCACTTACCTGGCCTCGTGATCAGTGTATTTTTAAGCCTGTTTCTCGACACAGTTTAACTTCGACAATCAAGTTCTTGAGCAGGTCTAGTTGACCTAGGTGAACCCTAGAACGATTAGGTGTGTGGTATTTTTTGTGTCGTGATTTTTGTCCATATTCTTTTTTGTGTATATTTCATTCTTTTGCTAACAACTAACTAAAAAATAAAAAAATAAAAAAAATCACATTCTTTTTCCCCTCCCTTTCTCTACCTTTCTCTCTCTCTCTTCATATCATGGGTACCCCACCTCGCAAAACTCTTGCCGAACTTTGGTACCCGCAACCAGACATTACCTCATACGGTTCTTGCTTTGGCCGAACATCGAACGACCCCTCCATGCCCAAAGTTTCACTTAAAGATCGCATAGCAGCGTCTAGGACAAACACTTGCACTCCTCATTCCACTTCGTATCAACCGTTTCAAACATTCACTCCCGCTTATGTTGATACCCCTTCTGCAAGTCGTCCTTTGTCCATCGCTGAACGTATTGAACAATCCCGCAGCCGATCTTTCACTCCTTTCACCACTTCAAATTCTTGGGATCAACAATTCCATTCTCCGTCTTATCCACCTGTTGATCCCACTCCTGTCCAGCCATTCAATTCCTACCAATCCTACCCTACTTTTGCACCTTCCCTAGACATTGCTTCAGAACAGCCGTTTGGGAGTTTTCAGTATCCAAATAACTTTGAATCTTTTACTGAAACCCCATCACAATCTATGTCTAGTCTGGAACAGTCCTTGGAAAATTTTAGGGTAGCGTCAAGCCAACAGATGATGGATTTGAATGCGTCCATGGCCGCCCTCATACAACCTAGTGATCCAGTAGCTAGTTTTCAACTAGCTCCTAATTTTTCAATGTATGATGAGGCGGCAGGACAGGCTGTGAATTTGAGTGGAGAGAGTGAGATATACCCCCTTCCAAATCAAACCTACCAGTCCCAAATTGAATCCCACAACTCCTGTTTTAAAAATCTATCGAGTATCCCACAAGATTTATCAATTGAAGATAGAATGATGAATGAGTTGTGCGACTTCGTGGTGTTTGATTTGCCCGATTGTGAAGGGTCTCTTCCAAGTGAAACCGATCCTAAACCTTTTGACCTTTACACCTCCACTTTAGAACCTGAATCGATTGATATCCATGCTTTTGTTGAGGTGTCAGAGAATTTTGATTTTCACTTGATCGAGAATATTGACGCAGGGAACATTTTGGATGATGAACCCGTAGATTTGGCTGAGTTTGTCTCTTCAAATCATCATCCCGAGTCATTAAATATTTTTCCCGAACCCCATATGCGTCTGGACTTTGAAGAAAAATGCATGGATGAGATAAATTTTGAGGAGAATTTTGAGGATTGTTTTGAGGATGAAACAGTTTTAATTGATGAGTCGGATTTTCCAATTCATCCTGTTCCTTTCATTGACTGTGTACACCCTCCCGAAACCCTAACCGATGCCCCTCCTCGATCACTTCCCTCCATCCTTTCCATCGTTCCGACCTTGCAAGAACCCGTCTCACTTACATTTCATATGTCTGGTTTACCAAGTTCGGCGTACCCATGGTTTCTTACGAATCTTGAGGGATTCTACCCAATTTCTCGACGAGTAAATATATTAGCACAATCACTTTTCACACATCGCTCATCACAAATTGTGCTAATCTATTTACTCCATTTGCACCCTCAAGTTCGTCTTCCACTTCTTTTTCCCTTACGCCATTCTTCTTCTTCTGATCTACCGAGACCGCATTCCACTTCTCTCCACAAGCGGTCTCGCGTATTCTCCATCTCTTTTCTTTACGCCTTCTTCCACCAACCGGTACATTATAGCGATAAAATCTTTGAATGGTTGGTGTTAACTTTTGGCCTGTGTAAGGCCTTGTATAGATGGATATTGTTCTTCCCCCCTAATCCTGAATTTCAACGCTTAACAGTGGAAACATTGTTTTACTTAAGTTTGGGGGGGACGCTTTTTTTTTGTATATATATTTTTTTGGTTTTCCTTTTTTGTTTTGTATATAATTTGTTTTTAGGAAGCACCGGCAATTTTGACCCTCTTGGTATAGCCTGACAGTGAGGGCACTGTCAAGTTTAAGTTTGTGGGTGTGCTCGGTAAGCTTTCTTCCTTCGCATTCATATGTATATTTTGCATCTGCATATTAAATCCATAAAATCCATAAAAATCTGAAAATTTTCTAAAAACATAAAAACTTTTCTGTCAAGTTAGCTAGTGGGAGGACTCTGAATCAACATTTCGACGGTTTTGTTTGATAAAATAAGAATAACTAAATCCTATGTTTGGATTTTGAAAACCTGAAAGATAACTCTCCTTTGAAGTTAACTATAGCTGAGATACGTCTTTACATTACACTACACGTGTTGTGAGTCTTGGAAATTAGATGACAAGTCTTTTATGTTTAAAAAAAACTTTTAAATAGATAAATGATTTTCTGAGGATCAAATAGGTTTGTTCTGAAATAAGTAATGTCAAGAATAGTTTATGAAGTAAAGCGAATATGAAGGAATGTTATTGATGCCGTAATTGGAGCTAAGTCTGAAAAATAACCCATCTAAAACTTGATTGGAATGATTACACACCAAACCCACTAGACACGTCTTTTATCCAAAAAAATATTTGAACTGCCGGTTATATCTCCGTTCGTATTAAATCATCTGATTTTCACGCCAAACTGTCTTTTGTTTTTGAACCTAGGTAACTTGAGTAATTAAGTCCGCTGGGGTGTTTCTACACCTAATGCCCTAAAACCAACTGGTTTGGGTGCATTGGCCCAAAGCTCGCTAAGAAGCCTAGAAAGTCCAGTTTTAAAACAAAGTCAAGCAAGTGTTCTCTCCGAGTTAAAATTCCTAACGGTTCTTTGTGTGAGAATAATCTTGATAAAAGACAGGCTTTTATAAAAATTTTAACGGAGATATGAAGGTTTTATTCTATGATAAATACTATTGCACGTTCACAGAGGTGTGTATGAAATGAAAACAAGAATAAGGTGGAGTGAAAAATACGACTTAGTTTCGTGTTAAGGAAGATAGAAATTCTGAAGTTGAAACCTTACTGGAAAACGAAACTTGAAAAATGCTTAACTCTCTATAAAACTTATGTGATCCATTTAAAATTGTTATCTGGGCTTTATTGTGTGACATAATGACTTTATTCGACCTTTCGGGAACTTAACGACACTATTTTGCACTGCACGTAAAGACATATAAAATCTGTAGTTAATAAAGAAGAGAGGTGTGAAAAATAAAGGTTCGATAGTCTAAACTTAGGATTATAGAATTGTTATTTTGTAAAACAAAACTTTAGGGGCTTGAATCTTAATTATTTTACAAAACTAGCTTGACCGGATTTTGTGGGTAGTATCCGCTGAAAACCCTCAGGAGACAACACTCCTCCTACTAGGGGCACCTAAAGGTTTAACGGCTTGTTGCACATGCTCAGTGCAATCGCGTTCCCTGCGAAAGTGCGGTTATCATTTTATTTTTGTGAATAATTGGTTTTGCTCGGGACGAGCAAAAGTTAAGTTTAGGGGTATTTGTTCATCACAGAATACTGCATTTCATACCGCCCATTCTAACGCTCGTGTGTTTATAGGTAGGTGCTTTTTATCCGTGTTTATTACATATTTGCAGGATACAGGTTCTCGGTTCTAAAACGGTGAAATTAATGGAAAACACGACAAAATCCGGGTTCCTGCCAACCACTGATAAAACACGGTCTCCGCTCTTCATCTGTATGCTGCCAGATAGCAGTTTAGGAAGACAAAATGTCAAATCAATGTCATCCTCATGCACAAGGCTCAATGGTAGCACAAAATCCAAAGAGATCTACGCGGAGCTCGAGGCAATCATGACAAAAGCATCCACAAAAGTCCACCTTTCCTCAACAGAAATTCTCGAAGAAATGTAAAAGTATTTTCAGAAAATATGTATACCAGACAACAGGGGACACCAAACCAGGAAACCACCAGAAAACCCACTGCCCAACTCCCCAACATTGCCGTGTTTCCGCGGCCAATAGGGGGTATTGGCCGCGGAAACGCGGCCGTACAGTGGCCTTGTTCTGTCGTTTTTCAGGGGCTTTTTGGTAATCTTATTTGGGGTCTGATGGTTGCCCTAGAACTCCACTCTCCTGCCTATAAATACAGCAGAACTTGCCAAAGCCAAGGGTCATATTTTAGTTCATTCTTGTAGCCTCTTTTGTTAGGATTTTGTATAGTTCTTCTTCTTCTTCTTCATTCCTCTTCCATTAAAATGTAGTGAGAGCTTTTGAGTGGGAGATTAATGAAAATGAGGGCTTTGTATCATTCTCTTGTGTTTCTTCTTCCCCTTGAGATTTTTGCTTTCTCTTGCTCATTCAACCTCTTCATTGAGCTTGAATGGGTAAGGGTTAGTTATTGATCTCAAGGGTCGTATTTTCTCCCGGGACTAGCACTTCATTTCACATGCGTTTTCTACCCTTCCCTTGATCTTGCAATCTCTTCATTGAGTTTGCAAGTTTAAGGGTTGGCTATTGAGCACATGCTTGTCTTGAGTCCTAGTTCCGTATTCTTTTTATCGTTTTTTATTATTCGCAATTTATTACATTGTCTTTAATTACTTGCAATTTTATTTATGCACTTTAATACTTGTCTCTTTTCTTTTCTTTGTTCTTTTCTTTTTGTCCTCTCTTTTTGGTTCTCTTTTGTGAATGTATGTAATTATTATTGTTAAGATAAAATACGGTATTATAAGTTAACATTTCTTTGCCAATTCCTTTTCCCGTTATTTTCCATTTGAACTTCACCCAAACCATACGCAAGCGCTCCGTTAGGCACCGTACCCTGACAAGGTAACGGTGATTCCTAACCACGACCGGTTGCGTTCGGTTTGGCCGGAGGCGAAAGCAAGAGACAAGAACGGAAGGACAAGGGTAAATAAGCCGGATTCCACGAATACCGCGCTTAAATCCCCTAATCCCCGTTGTTGCCGATTGTCTAGTTTCAATTGGTCAAGACTCGGCTCAAAGGTTTTGAGTACGGATTTCTTAGCCTACAATCTCGTATTGTTCTTAACAACTTTATACTTGCAGATAAACACATAGGTTAGACAAAACAAACATACAAGATTCTTTATTGACTCGTCTAAGACAAGAAGGTAAGATAACACCATCTCCCTGTGGACCGACCCGTGCTCACCGGCTAGCTGCATAGCGACACCGTCCTGATCGCGGTTACACTTAAATTCTTTGAACATCCGACACGCCATCGGCGTGCGATCATATATCTCTCTACCCACTCTCTTGATAGCTAGGATTAGGTTAATGGTTACGATCCGGGTTTATTGTCCGCGGTAGCGCCGGTTTAATGTTAAGAAAAATTTTGATTCCGCATTTTGTCCTCGAGTAGACGGCCGGGGCGCTGCCGTGGCACAACAGTTCCGCCGCAATGATCACGTTCCGACCGCGGATGTGCGGTGGTTTGGTCAGCTACCTGCACAAAAAAAATTCTACAGACTTTTGTTCACTTGATGAACTCCCTGAAATGATCTAAATCTTTTTCCACTTGCTCCACAGATTGCAGATTTCCTCGCAACAAATCACAACGAATCGTTTAGTGTTTGCGCGAATTTTGATCTAAAAATTTTGATGGAATAAATTTTTTCAACTCAAATTTCAAAAACGAACAAATTAGCACACTATCCCCGGCAACGGCGCCATTTGATTGAATGATTCTCGGTGTGTAGGTAGAAAATGTATAGAAATCACAACCAAAGAAATTTTTGACCGCAATCAATAACGGTGTCGATTGTAGCGCGTTAGCGAGTGCGGATCGTCCAAAGGGAAAGTGAGATCCTTTCGAATTTGAATTAGATGAATTGAAAATTAAAGAAAAGACAATTCAATTCAAGATTTAAAAGTGAATTTCAAGAATTATTAAAATCTAGATCTAATAACAAGAAAACATTAAAATCAAGAATCAAGAATTGATGATTTCCAATCCAATAATCAAGAATCGAAGTGAGGCTCGTAGGAATCGATCGAATCTATAGACGTGATGAAATCTATTGATTACGTATTCTTATCCAACGATGATTTGATACTAGATCGATGACGATCAATGAGAATTAGGGATTTCTTGCGGAAACTAGGGTTTCATCATCTATCCCTTGTCCTTTCGTTGATTTCATTCACATTCTAGCCTCTAGTAAATTCAAGAATCGATCGTGGATCACTAATTAAAAGCGAACACAATCAAGAAAGCATCGCTCGAAACTAGGTTGTCGATTCTTCAATTTACTAAAGTTTATAAAACCCATAGGACTTAAGAATCGTTTCAAGATTTGTAACATCATCATCTATTGATTCTCTCGACTCCTTCACGAGCGTAGTTTTACTCAAACATCATAACAACAAACACAATCAAGAATTGATATTGAATCATGATGCAAGAATGTAAAGAAAGCAAGATAAAAGAATTTCACCTTTTATTTATCAACAATTTCGTTACAATTCTCTCAAGATCTACAATGAGGAAAGAACTCGATCGTTGATTTGGCTTCGCTCGTCTTCGTGAGTCGCGGATCGTCTTGGACCACTTGCTCTGATGAAGTCCGGCGTCGCTTTCTAAAGGATCGAAGGCTTCATGCTTGATTTGGTACTCGGAGTTCTTGATTTTTGGCTTTGGATTTTGAATTGGGGATTAGGGTTTACAAGTTGTGTCACTCAACTTGTATTGGGAATTGATGTAGGAATCAACAACCAATTATTGAACAACCCTAGAAGTGAAGCCTTAGGGTTCCTTTTATAGCCTTCACTAGCTTTGTTTTCCTTTAGAAGCTTGGTTTAGTTTTAGCTTCCCTTATAAGCTAGGTAGTTAGGTAGAAGCTTCTAGACTTAGGTGGTTATTTGAGAAGCTTGGATATTTTAGCTTGTACAAAGAAGCCTTGCTGTTCTGGCAGAAGATTCTGGAGAATTATGGAATTTGCCATAGCTTGAATAAGTGTACTAATTGAAAGGAGAAACCTGACGAAGAAATGAGCTGACGTCATCACTAGGTGGTCGCGGATCCGCCGCGCACTCCCTGCTCTGGCTGCGGATCCGTGGCCGTTTGACTTCCTCTCTGTGTGGGAGTTCCTGTACTGCTGAATGTTGGCTTTAGTGATGTTTACTGATGTGTGGAATCTTTTAATTATTTCTTGATCACTGCCAGATTTCAAGTCTTGGACTTGGCGTATTTTTCTCAGCACTTTTAACTGTTTTTTTGCTTTTCTCCTGCAATTTCCTGCACAGATTCTCGAAACAAATGTTGCGCTATACAAAGATGATGCGATGCCATGATAAACACTCAATTTCCCTCAAAATGTCGGTTTTAATATATAACACAAGTTATTTGGTATTTTACAGTCAATTTGCTAATATGTGCTATATTAATACCGAACACCTCTAGATGAGTGCAAATGGTAGGGAAATTGACGTGTTAAAAATGCAATATTTTCGACTGATCATGAGTCCCCTTGAAAATCCGGCGAGCTCGGTTCCCGAGGCTCCAGTGGGCCCCATCTTTTCATAGTTCCTCCCTTGATGCCACATCAGATTATTTTTATTGTTTATTTATTCCTCTTTTGGGTCTATAAATAGCAGATCAGTGGCAAGGGAAAGGACTACCATGTAATATATTTTCTTAGTTTGTTTCTTTATGGTTTAGCTTGAGGGTGAGTGATGTTCACTTGGTTTCTTCTTCTTCTTCTTCCCTCTTGAAGCTCTTTTTGGAGAGCTTCATTAAGGAGGTTGAACAAGATACCAAATTCTTGTATCTCATTTCTTCAAGTGTTAATATATTGCAATTGTTGTTTCTCTTATATTTACTTGCTTTCTTTACTTGCTTTGTTTTCTTTTTTTATCATGCTTAACTAATTTTATTTAGTTGTGGTGTGGGTGAGGAAGTGAGATGAAAGGCTTTGCCTCCTCCACCTCTTGATTATGTTTCATGTGCTTAAACTTTTGATTCTAACTTAAAAATTGCTAATGTATTGATATGATATGGTATTTTGACACATGGTTACTTATAACCTCCTCATATACCATATACATTCCCTTTTCCCATTTCGATGTTTAAGTTACAATCTATTTAGTGTTAGGTTTGCTAAGCTTGGATATCGTATCTTGTGATTAAGGACTTGACAAATCTCTTAATTTCATATACGATATACCATCACAACTTCTTAGCAAACTCAACACTAATATCATTTGCTCTCTCTAACCACTTTGTGTTTTTGTTGTTGCGGTATGCTTGCTAACCCTCGTGTTTAGTATTGATACCCCAAGCACGGACATACAAACGGTAAGTGATCAAACGGACATCTCATGACCAAGGGAGTGTAGAGGTAAACGTCACGATTCAAAGCTTCCGAGTCAAGCCACAATCATTCTTCCTTAAACTCCTTTTCTTGCTTTTTATTGTTTCCGTATTCTTACATTCTTTTTGTGACAAAACCAATTCATTATTTTGTTAACCTTAAACAACAACACTTAATATCAATTCCCTGCGGATCGACCGGTGCTTGCCGGCTCGCTACAACGCGCCGTGCACTTGCGGTTATAAATTGTAAAACGAGAATGATCTCACGTGCGCATTCCATTTCAATCATTTCATATCCGTTTCCGTAACATACGCGTTTGCACGCGCGGGTGAATTCCCAACAGCCTGCGATCCAACAATTGACTTTGAGGGCACTATATCCAACAACATCTCAAACAATTTCTCAAACTAGACTTAAGGGATGGCCTTGGTGAATGGATCTGCTGTGTTTTCTTTCATGTCTACTCTCCGTGTAGGGTTCCTAGGCACTCTCAAGAGGTCTCACAAGGCATCAACCATGCCAATTTCAAATTTTTTAGGGTGCCGAGAAAACCTAACACGGATCGTTGACTAGAAGTTTAAGCGAAATACTAATCTAGTTAACATCTTAACTAAAGGAGAGAGGCTACAACCTTTGTAGATCCGTTTCTCCACTTCCTAAGCTCCACGTAGGCGTCCTCTCGCTGTCCTAGTTGGATCTCGGACTCTCGCATCGGCTTCATCGAAGAAATGAGCGGAATAGGTCGTCGGCTTCGTGCCGAAGATGATCTACGTCGAGGTTGCACAAGTTCAAGCTCCAACTTCACCAAGTTGAGAAACTTATGAAGAAAACACCCAAAACCACTTGGCAAGAGGTAGAGGATGAAGAAATAGGAGGTGGGTTCACTTTAGAATTGGATTTCTCACTTTAGATCTCAAGTTGCCATTGATGGCATCAAGCTTTCTTGAAGAAGAAGATGATGAAGAAGAAGAAAGAATATGATATGTGTTGCTTTAAAATGAAAATAAATCAATACTTATCATAAGCTAACTAAGGTTAAGTGTAGAGAATAGACCATGGTTACTTGGATGGGTTAGGGTTAAGCATGAAGACAAGAATGGTTAAGAAGTCAAAGCTTCATGAAGCTTCAACTAGAAACAAACATAGCCACCATTCTTATCTAAATGTTTTCCAAATAAAAAAACAAATAAATAAATGAAAAAGCAAAACCCTAATCATATCTTAACCATGGTTTAATTCTTTTCACTTAACCATGTGATCAAGTATCATCAAACATGATACAAATATGTGCACAAAAGTATATCACATATACTTCTTGCACATCAAGTGAGAAAATCCATTTAAAGTGAACCAATACTAGTTAATGCAAAGTAATATATCATATATATTATTATACATTAAATCATTAAATCAACACTTGATTCAATGATCCGGTCATGTCGCACATAACCGACTAGTATACAATGTATCGATTTATCGAATCAATGATTCGATAACTAGGTCATATCGCATACAACCAATCGAAACATTCATCGCGAGAATGAAATGCGGTATCACATACACGCATTATTCTCGGTCCCGCACATATCTCATATGCGCTCCTATTTCGTTTCGCTTGAGCCAGGAAACCTCTGTGTAGGTCTCTAAAGACTCGTCAATACGCCGGTAGCAGATGATGATCATATCAAGCACCCACAAGCCGCAAGCGGTCTGCTAAACGTAATGGCCATCCGGGTATTGAGCGATCAGAAGATCGACGAGCTAGCCCGCTCACACTCCTGTGAATCCAACCAGTAACACTTACCGTACAGTCCGGTCTGTTCGTCTGATATGTCGCATATCAAGTCTAGGGGTGGTAAACGTCAGACCCCAATAACCGATAAGTCGTGCCGATGTGAGGCTCATAACGGGTCGAGAAACTAATGGTAACACTTACCAGCAAATCTCTGATCAGCCCTGGCCAGGGACTTCCCTGTTACGGCCAATCGAGCACTGCGCAACATCAACCCCCAATACCGGGAGAGACGAAACCCCTCCTATCGCTCATTGCCTCCATGTGACTCGGGACTGTACCCAAAGACCACCGTTTTGCACGCCCTCATGGACGTGGTAAGGTGGAGATCAAAGCACAGTGGGAATCACACAAGACTCTATGACGATCTCGGGTCTACAGACTAACCTGCACAAGTGTCACTTGAGAACTGCCATCTGACGTGAGGTATAATACCATCTGGGAGTTCTCAGTGAGTCCGTCCAGTGTACCCAGTCTCCACTGAGCACCCGCACACCATCTCTGATGTCAAACACCAATGGATATGGGATCATCCATCGCCCATCTCATGGGTCGAGAAGCGTATACGCTAGTCCACACTGGTATATCGATGCCCCGTCTCGATACACCCACGACTAGGGACCTTGAAGGATGTACCTATGGACTACCATGTCCCCACTAATATGATTTGCATCATAGTCCAGGTAGTCAAGTACACATCCTAAGGGCTTTACCAACATGTAACCATAAGACAGTTTATAGAGACTAGTATACATGTTAAGATAAAGAGTAACCAGATAGCATACTATCATATCGAGCAAGAAAGTCATCTCTATATATGTCCAAGCATCCAATATAATATACATCATCTGTACAATACTGGCCTCTAGGGCATACATACAACTAACACTCCGTACCTCGATGTCCTGGCGATCCACTATCTCCCTGATGAGGTGATACCGCCTCAAGATATGTCTGGATTTCTGTTGGGAACTCGGTTCCTTTGACAAAGCCATGGCTCCATTGTTATCGCAATACAGAGGTATTGGATTAGCAATGGATGGAACCACCTGAAGTTCAGAAATGAACTTCCTCATCCAAACTGCCTCTTTTGCGGCATCATTAGTAGCAATATACCCAGCTTCCATCTTAGAGTCAGCGACGGTATCTTGCTTGGAACTCTTCCAACATACCGCCCCTCCATTCAGGGTAAATACAAACCCCGAGATGGACTTACTATCATCCTTATCGCTCAGGAAGCTGGAGTCGGTAAAGCCTCCATTTGGAGATCTCCGTTACCATACACCAAGAACATTTCTTTAGTTCTTCTCAAGTACTTCAGAATGTTCTTCACATCAGTCCAGTGTTTCTCCCCTGGATTGGATTGATACCTGCTTACTATACTCAGCGCATAAGCTATATCCGGGTGAGTACACGACACCGCATACATTATAGATCATACCGCCGAAGTGTAGGAGATAATGCTCATGCGAGCCCTCTCCTCATCAGTCTTTGGAGACATCTCTTTAGAGAGGGCGATCCCGTGACAAGCGAGTAAATTACCTCGCTTGGAATCTTCCATACTAAACCTATTTAGTATGGTGTCAATGTATCTCGATTGGGACAATCCCAATAATTTCTTAGATCTATCTCTGTAGATCTTAATCCCCAGAATATACGATGCATCACCCAGGTCTTTCATGGAGAACCTCTGCGATAAGAATAGTTTGACCGATTGTAGCATAGGAACATCATTTCCTATCAAGAGAATATCGTCCACGTACAATACGAGGAATGTAACAGTACTCTCTACAATCCTTTTATAAATACAAGGTTTATCTATATTTTTTATAAAACCAAACTATTTGATTGTATCATCAAAGCAGATGTTCCAACTCCGTGATGCCTGCTTTAATCCATAGATGGATTTAAGCAACCTGCATGCTTTTCCGCTGCTCCCACTATCAATGAAGCCTTCTGGTTGATCCATAAAAACGCATTCTTCTAAATCACCATTTAGAAATGCCATTTTAACATCCATCTGTCAGATCTCATAGTCATAGTGAGCAGCTATAGCAAGTAGGATCCGAATGGATTTAAGCACCGCGACTGGTGAAAAGGTTTCATCATAGTCCAAGCCTGGTCTTTGACGAAATCCTTTTGCGACCAGCCTAGCCTTATAGGTCTCCACCTGACGATCCACACCGATCTTTCTCTTAAAGATCCATTTGCACCCTATGGGTTTTACTCCAGAAGGTGCAACCTACAAAGTCCATACTTTGTTGGTGTGCAAGGATTCCATTTCGGATCTCATGGCATCCAGCCACTTCACCAAGTCACCACTCGTGATAGCTTGCTGAAAACTAGTAGGATAATCATCAACCATGATGCAATCTTCTCTATCACCATCAATTAGAAATCCGTAGTATCTATTAGGTGGGTGAGAAGTCCTACTAGATCTACGGAGTGGCTGAGGTTCATCAGGTTCTATTGAAAGCTCAGGTTCAACCAAATCATCGGTAATTGTTTGTGTATCTAGAATTTCTTCCAGTTCTACCGCATTTGTTAGTGATATGTATGCCCTAGAGGCCATTACTGTACATACGATATATATTGTAGTGGATGCTTGGACATATATATGGAGGACTTTCTTGCTCGACGTGATAGTATGCTATCTGGTTGCTCTTTATCTTAACATGTACTCTGATAGTCTCTATGATACATGTTGATAAGGCCCTTAGGATGAGTACTTGACTACCAGGACTGTGATGCAGATCATACTAGTAGGGACAGTGTAGTCGCTAAGTACATCCTTCAAATGTTCCTAGTCGTAGGTGTATCGAGACAGGGCATCGATATACCAGAGTAGACTAGCGTATGCTTCTTGACCTATGTAGATGGGCGATGGATGATTCCATATCCATTGGCGTTTGACATAAGAGATAGTATACGGGTGCTCAGTGGAGACTGGGTACACTGAACGGACTCGCCGAGAACTCTCAGATGGTATTATACCTCACGTCAGATGGCAGTTCTCTGGTGACACTGGTACAGGTTAGTCTGTAGACCCGAGATCGTCATAGAGTCTTGTGTGATTCCCACTGTGCTTTTATTTCCATCATACCACGTCCAAGAGGGCGTGCAAAACGGTGGCTTTTGGGTACAGTCCCGAATCACATGGAGGCAATGAGCGATAAGAGGTATTTCGTCTCTCCAGGTATAGGGAGTTGATGTTGCGCTGTTTTCGATTGGCTATAACTGGAAATCCCTGGCCAGGGTTGCTGAGATTTACTGGTAAGTGTTATCAGTAGTTTCTCGAACTGTTATAGACCTCATATTGACACGACTTATCAAGCTATTGGGGTCTGACGTTTACCACCCCTAGGCGAGATATGCGACATATCAGACGAAGAGACCGGACTGTACGGGAGTGTTACTGATTGGATTCGCAGGAGAATGTACAGGCTTGCTTGTTGATCTTCTGATCGCTCAATACCTATGTAGCTATTACGTTTAGCTGATCGCTTGCAGCTTGTGGGTGTTTGATATGATCATCACCTACTGCCGGCGTATTGACGATTCTTTAGAGTCCTACACAGAGATTTCCTGGCTCAGGTAAAACGGAGTAGGAGAACATATGTGATATGTGCGGGACCGAGAATAATACGAGTATGTGATACTGTATTCTATTCTCGCGATATGAGATATCAGCCGGGTATATGTGATATAACCGGGTCGTCGGATCAAGTGTTGATTCGATGAAATAGTACATGTTATATTAGTCGGTTATATGTCTTATAGCCGGGTTATCGGATCAAGTGTTGATTCGATAATTTAATGTATATTATATATAAGATATATTACATTACATTAACTTATATAAGCTCGCTTTATTGATTCGTTTTCTTACGGGATAATACATTGACATATATGCGATATATGTTAATTGTATTATTTTCTTTTATTACAAAATATATTGTATATGTGATATATAATATTGTAACAAGTTAGGGTTACAAATGCAACATGTTTTGTGGAGTTTAAACATGGTTAGTGTTTTGATTAGGGTTAAGCTTGAATGAAGCTTCGACTTTGACCTTTGATATTTTGTGAAGATATTATTTAACCCAACCCAAACCTTAGCCTCTAGTTAATTCTCTATAAGGGTTAAGCCCTCATTCTTAACCCATGGTTGATTTGTAACCAGAACACAATAATTCATTATTCATCAGAAAAGGATTTGATCATCTTCTTCTTCTTTCTTGCTTGATGAAAAGTTTCACTAGCTTTTTCATTTATGATGAAATAAAAGTGAGAATATGAAAACAAAAGAGAGAAAAATTCCTACTTCATCATCCTCATCTATTATGGCCACTTAGATTAAGGTGTTTGCTTTGCTAATACTTGATTAGTCTAGAAAGAGCTTGGGTTTAAGATTCTTCAAGGTAGATCATCTTGGATTAGTGAAGTCTTCAAGAAAGGTGCATCATTCTCTTCATGGAGCCTCTCGAGAGTCGGAGTTCATGATGATCGCAGCGAAGGGACCTCAACACGGAGCTTATGAAGCGAAGGAATGGACTACAAAGGTTGTAATCCCTATCTCTTTACTTCTTTGTATGTGATACAAACTTGTTATCCTAGAAATTCTAGCATGATTCATGGTTTACTTGCTTAGCACCTCTCTAAAATTTTAAAGTGGCATGTGTGATGCTACCAAACCCTAGACTGGGTGCAAGGGAAGCCCAACAGTGGTATCAGAGCCAAACTAGAATTCTAGATACGGTGTTATAACAATTACGAAAACGAAAATCACTTCGAAATACGATATTATGAATACCCTATTCTTGCTCTCTGGAAATTTTGCAAAAAGTTCTCTAAAAATTTTTCAAATAGGTACAGAATGCAGTATGGGCCAATCTAAGAACTTGGGAGAAATATGGAGGGAGGGGATTGGTTTTGGGCCGATCCCTAAGCTAATAATTCCGGCCAGGCCGGCCGTAAGGTCTCCTCTACCCCCCGTATTCCTCCTGTGCTCTTTTGGCTTCATTTTGGGTTTTCTAGTATTGTTTATTTTGCCCAATTTTCATGTGATGATTGGTTTGACCTGGGGCTAATTCATAGTGTTTCGTAGTCGTATAATTTAACACTGTATTAGTAACCTTGACTATTTTTAGCAGTTCGATCGAATATCGCACACCACATTTTGTACCCCGCTGAAATTTCCAAGTGTTGTAATTTTCCGAAGTTGATTGTACTCGTTAAATCGTGCAAGTACCCCTATGGACCCCCTAGAAGACATAATAACCTTAACTCGATTCTATGCCCACGGAACCACGAACGAACCTTCAGGTTTGCCGTAGTTCCGTGGTGTCATAAGTGAGGCGTTGGTTAACTCATTCTATGGCTGGACCATGGACACTGTGGCAAGGTTTTTGAGTGTTTTGATTTTGCTCAAGTATTGAGCTCACGGGGGTAATTTGTGAGTGTATGTTGACTCGATCGAAACGTTAAACATCGTCATGATATTCTGGAATGTGATACAATATTTGGAATCCACAAGTAGTTATGAGATAACTAATTTGAATGTTATAAATCTAGCAATTTAGTCTCATTTGATCGGTTGCCACGGGATTTTGATGCGATCAAAAGTCCGTCGCAATCACGTAGTGTATGCGGATACTCACCGGTTAAACTTAATAGATAGCCACGCCCCATAGCCCCGACCAAGTGACTGTAGGAGAACCCCGTCGCCAAAAGCATCCGTTCGGGTGCTCGCGGCAGCGGTAGTCCGCCTTAGTGCACTTCGTCGACGGTATCGGGGGTGCGGCCGTCTACTAAAGTTTCCGACGAGCATTCGATCATTATATCGGGAATCTTGTTGAATTTCCCAACTAGATGTTGAAAAGTGTTTTCAAGATTGAGACTAAAATGCGGGATTTTTAATTGTTAGGCATGCGATGTCTAAGGAATTCATTTGGTTAGGCATGCAATGTCTAAGGTGGTTGCGGATTCCAACTGTTGTAGTTTTTCACGTTCTTTTCTGCGACCGTAAGTGTAATATGTGGTGTATCGCCGGTTTCGGTGCTATATGTCAACGACAACTGGGGTACGCATATTTACTTACGTTGATGATATGAGATATTATGTGTTGCTGTGATATGTTATATTGGATAGTCGTGTTTTGAATAGCTGGGGGTTTTATGTGAGATGAGAGTTTTTCTTTTTCATTCATGTAAAATTCATTGTATGTAATATTCTTTTATTGGGGCACTTCTGGGCTGAGGATGATGCGTCACGACCCGAATGTACGGAACGTGACCGGCACTTAGATTACGAAACGTCTAGAGGCGCAACGTAACCTAAGTAAGCCGAAGCCCAGAAATCTAAACCATATAACAGAAAAAGAAGTAAAAGAAAACATGAAGAAAAACAAGTTTAAAAGTATCAGCAAATTTTCCCAAAAATTTCGGCAGAGTTTCCTCTGTAAAAACTGGCCCCAAACGGGTACAACAAGTACAATATACATAAACAATAAAAAGCATCCCCAAATGGGAGCTAGCTCAATGCCAACAGGCGGAAACAACCACAACAAGCATAATAATATACAACGCCAAAGGGCGAGGCTTAAAACTCAAAAGAAAACAAATCCACCAAATCAGAATAGTACACGCGACTCTAAGGTCGAAATAAATAAATGGTCCAGTAATCTATCAAATAATACAAGTTTGGTTGATGGAGCCTTCTAGATACAAATGAAATAATAAAAATACAACGGCGGTCCAGATACAAATGAACCAACCTACCGTGCAAATCACCAGGAAAGAAATCATGTGCCAACAATCTGCCAAGGAACTCTGTACGTCAACCTGTAATAAAATTTGGCACAACGGGGGTGAGTTGCCAACTCGTGAGTAGAAGACATCTACGAAATGAAATCGAATGCACGACGCTATCCTAGGTCATAATGATACACTACTAAGTCCCAATCATCTGGTAATGGCAGGGTAATACTACGTGTAAATGCAAATACTCTGTGCTCGTGTCAGTGCCTCATATAATACTATATCATAAGAATGAGTATGCATGCACCATGAATGTAACATAACCAATCCTGAAATCTAGATATATCTGCATAAGAAATCTTTAGCTTTTACCATGTAAAATGTGTATAGAAATCTAAAATAGCAACAATGAAATCCATAGAAATCCGTGTCAAGCATCGACACAAAACATGTAAATCTCAAGTCTCAATACCTTATAATCTCAATGTCTCATAGTCTCAATATCTCGGGCTCCGTCAGTCCGGATCGGCCCATATCATCAAATCTCACGACAACGGTCGGTATCCTCCGGATATCCGCCGCGCCAGACATCACCGGTAGGTAGCCTTCCCCTGCCAGGCTCATCGTCTACAACTCGATCTTCTTGCCCCGGGGTACCATACCGGGCCTACCATGTACCCGAGACGGTTCATCCACTCCTCAAATCGGGTCTCGAAATCCAACAGAAAACATGAAATCTCATGGTGGACGACACATACATCACGAGAAAACCGCATCTTATGTTTTTAAAAAGAGAGGAGGAGAGAGAGAGAAGTTTTTATATATTCTTGCGGTTTTCCCCAAAATCCAGAAATCTCATAGAAAACAAGAATCCCAAAATCATGAGTAAGTATATGATAAGTGTCGGCATATGCCCATAATACTGCATGATAACATGGAAATATGAATGCATGAAATGTCTAATTAATCAATGCCATGTCTATACTAACACCAGAGAGTAATCATAATATTATACCGATCTAGCTGTTTGCTGATTCTATCAATAAGAAAAAATAATATGATCTAAAATGTACGTGACATGGCAATTACCGATGATGATGTGTGTGAGCCGGCAAATAAGTGTGCGTGGAATATGCGCATCATCGGTAATGGTGCTAGTGTCCTAACAGGCAAAGTTTTATACTGATTATATGAACATATGTATGAACATGCACTTTATGATTATGGTATGAATGTAAAGACGGAAGTGTAATAACCACTCATATGTGATATACAAGAATAACTACAGCTATACGACTCGAGACTAAACTAGTGTCCATCAAGCCTCCTAAGAAACTAAACCTAAGAAACTAGTAAATAAGAAATAAGAGTCCATCTAAGGTCTGAATCCATATCTCTAATAGTCAGCGATCCAGCCTCAATAGCGTCACGTACGTAGTACGTCTTCCTCGAAACAAGAGTGCGGATCAATCATCACATCTATGCCTCGTACGGTAAATCCATCGTACGGCATCCCAATATCAGGGTACGGGTCAAGTATCACCTACGTGTCTCATCATTCGTATAATATCATCATCTACCCATGTCATGATCAAGGTGCTATACTGTAATCGCATACATCAATCATATATCATTGTCAGCATAAATATACATCGTTAATTTATCCTCAGAAATGTCTTGTCACATATATCATATCTTGATCAATTCACATATGTCAGGTCGTGATTAAGTCGCCTATAAGATATCGAAATCAAGTTACACCTTTATGATATCGCAATCAAGTTACATCTATATGATGTCGTAATCAAGTCACACATATAACATATCAGAATATCAATCACATGTTACGGTCCGGGTGCTATCTTAGAGTCCCATATACCTCTATATCATCATCACCCTTTATTATCTATGTATACCTATTCATTATATCATTTTGTAATGATCCGCTAACATCATAATACGACCGTAGTCAAGAATCACGGCATCAAGCCCAACTATACTGTTTCATTCCCGTGTATCATATCACATCCTTGTATCACACATACGTATTGTGTGTGTGTGTGTGTGTGTGTGTGTGTGTGTATATATACCTACACCTAGTCCTATATATATATATACACACACACATACATGTATACACCACATCGAGTCTCAGTGTGTGCGCGTGTGCGTATCCCCCTAAAACCTACGAAATCTCCTCCAAGATATTCATCCTCGGTTAGGGTCTTTCTAAATCAATCTAGTCCAACCTAAGGTCACTACTAGGGTCCTACTTGCCGAAATGCTAAAGTCATGTCTGGCTTCCTATTGACAATAAGTACTTATTCCTATTCTACGTTTGCGGGGGTGCTAAACGCCATCCACCCGACTTCCCCCCGTAGATATACATCTACTCACCTGGTCCTTATCTGCCGAAGACGGTGTCGCCATCCTCTACATCATCGTTCGTAGTCCACATGAGGGGTACCTATACGTAAACATATATAGTATCGTAAACTGAATCACAGACAAAATCAAAACGATGCACGGAACGCGCATAGGTTAAAACCTATGTCCCGTTCACGCAAAAGAACCAAATATCGCTCGATATCGGCGTACAACTCCGATGGATCGAGATAAACATCAACAAACAAGTTGTAGTATAGAAAACTCGTTACTTATAATATAAAGCATGATTTAATCCATCAAAACCCTAAAATCAATCAAATCGTCCGATTTCGAAAAAACCCGAAACGCCAAATTACCATTTTACTTCAAAACTTGGCATTTAAATGAAACTAATGGTCATAAAACTCATTAAATAACATAACTAGACTATATAAACCATCACTATATTTTTCTCACACTAATTTGTATTTTAACATAATTTCTAGTTTGCAACCTTTATAAATTTTCAACATCTTTCAAGCAAAATTCCACAATTCCACAACAAAACTTGATTTTGTATGAATTAATGTATTAAACCACAATTCATGATGATAATGATATAATGAAACCATAAATTATATTTTTAATCTCATTTATTTAAGAATTTCTAAAATCTAGTTAACAAAATTTCATTTTTCTCACAATTTATCAATCATCAATAAAAACTAGTAACAAATTTGAGTTTTTCATTCCACCAACAAGTTAATATTCTCTTTAAAACCACACTCTAGTGTTATAAACATTAATTGGAATTTTATTCCACCTATATATACCATAAATAGAAATCTAGTTTATTAAAAATTGTTTAATTTAAGAAATTTGGATCACAATTTGCAATATATCAACAATGCATGATTTTCCATTTGTAAAAGTGTTAAACTAGTTATTATAACCCTAATGAATTAATAAAACCACAACTTAATTTTACAAACCCTAACTTGAATTTTTAAAAGTAGTAAATAGAATTAATATATTAAATCTAATTAAGCTTAAATGAAACATCTAATAACCATAAATAAAAAGGAGAAGATTTATACCTCCAAAATATGAAATCCAAACATGAAAATGAGCCTCCAAAATGAATGCTTTCCCTCTCCAAAATCCATATAAAGATGAGAAAAGAATAGAGGGTAGGAATTTTATTAAGATTTTGTACATTTTTTATTGAATTTTGGAGGATTTTTGATGATTTTTGGAGGTAAAATAAAATTGGAAAATGGGGGGCTGCCATGGGGGTGAGGCCGGCCAAATTAGTAGGTGAGGGAGAGAAAGAAGAGAGTGAAGAATAATGTAGAAGTTTCCCCCAAAACTATCACTTCTTATGTCTTTTCATTAACTTATTAAATTTCATTCATTTCTTTTTCAAAAACAAGTCAAGAAAACTCTAGAATCATGGAAAAATTTGCAAATAAATTTTGCATGATGCACACTAAATTCTAATATGCAATGGTTCATTTTTACAAATTAAACCCATTTAAATTTGTAATTTACACTAATTTAGTGTATAAATAAAGCTTATGTTAATATTTAAAATAATTAATTTAGGAAAAATATTTAATTAAACTAAGAATTTATAAGTGACTAAATAAACACCATTTACTAGTAATAATATAATTAAAATAGGTATTTTTAAATTTATAGTGAAAAATAATTACGGTTTTGTTTTACGAAAAATACGTTTTACTTTACCGAAAATCATAAAATTCACTTAAACAATTTTATTTATTTAATTATTTATTTAATTATTTTTAAAACGTTACATGATGTCACCATTGTATATTATTTACTTTTCCGCATTAGGATAGACCCAAGGCGGGGAGCACAAGTAACCGGGTTCTAGGGTCCAGTGGTAGACCATCTCGAGGAGTCGAGACCGGATCTCCTAACTTTAGAATTGGTAGGGTTGCTTGCTGCTCTCGTAGGGGTCTAGGGTTGTGGGATTGGCTATTCATCGCGACCGTGGAATCCGTGTTTTATACAGGCTCGTATTAAAACACGGACATCCTAGTATATCCAATATTTCATATATGTTCTTCTGCTGCAATGTTCTGTGATGTGATCATATTACTGCCTGAGACAAATGTTTATATTATATATATGAGATATATATTATATATTGTTGATTTCGTTTCATACCTGATGCTTGTGAAGCATAATAAAATGGGACTTCATTAATAAGATTAATGAAACTAAAAGAAACCTAAAGATGTTGTAGAAACTTGTCTCGAAAATAGGTAGCTCTAGTTGTTGCTTTGCATAGCGGTATTCCTTATAGAATATCCAGCACGTTATTCGATAAGGAAAGAGCCGAGATCCCTTCACCGGGAGTGACCTCTTTAGCGAAACTAGCAGATGCTACACACTCGGTTTGTCTTTTGATTACTTCTATAGTTTTGCTTTGCACAGCGGTATTTGTGAAATATCCTGCACCTTATTCGATAAGGAAAGAGCCGAGATCCCTTCACCGGGAGTGACCTCTTTAGCAAAACTAGTAAAGGCCACAAAAACACTCCATTTAAAATCACTCGATTCTACGACAATATCAAGTTCATTACGTAAAGGGTTTTCTTAAAAACCTGTCGTAGCCCTCCGTCATTTCAGATAAGTATTTCATAATATTCGTGCTGCGTTTGTTGACCTTGTCAAGGCATAGTGTGCGGTAGCTATTTATGCTTATCTGCATAAGCATATGATGCGATTGGATTAGTGTAGTCATGCGACTTTGTTAACCTTGTCAAGGGTCGTGCGGGTGGGTTTAATTCAATCAGGAAATGACGGGTTGAACTTGACTTAGGGTCTATGGTTTGTTGACCTTGTCAAGGTCATAGATCGCTCGGGGCAAAACATTATCGGGAATTTCAAGTGTTGAAATTTGCAATGAGATTGCAAACCTCCTATGAGATAGTTGGATCCCGATACCCGCTACGAGTAAGAGTTACTCTTGGGAGAGTATTACACATTACAAATAGCCGATCAAGTAGGTGTCTAGAAAGGTGTCAACGGGGTTATGCCCCTGGGAAAACGAGATTTATTTTAATTAGGTCCGTGCGAAAGAATGGGGAACCTCCTTCAAAGTACCGGCACTGGCCTGGCTGAAAGATTGGCGAACTTGTAGGGTGTAATTAATCCCGGCTAGTCTTTCCTTTTAGGGTTTGAAGGAAGATTTGACTAAAACAGTGGGAGCCATCCTGATTAGATATATTAATAACCAATCTAATCTTACAAGAGCATACGTTGAGTGTTTTCTTCTCTCTCTCTCCAGGTAGCGACCATGTCACACCTTAATCAAGATAATAATACGGATTTATTGACCGAACCCGCTTGTTATACTGTGCTAGGGAACGTTGGTCCCGCTCCAACTTATAATTGTTATAAGACCGAGCAGGATATTGGGGATTGCCAAAATTCCCGTGCCACCCAAACGAAGAAAGTACATGATGATGCATCTTCTTCGGGTGTGTTCATTACCGAGAACTATTTCGCAGTATCCTTTACGTCCTGGGTATGAGATACTGGATCAGGATCCCACATATATAATATGTTAATGTTAGTTATATGTATGCCCTAGAGGCCATTACTATACATAGGATGTATATTGTAGTGGATGCTTGGACATATATAGGGATGACTTTCTTGCTCGATATGATAGTATGCTATCTGGTTACTCTTTACCTTAACGTGTATACTGATTGTCTCTCTGTTACATGTTGGTAAAGCCCTTAGGATGTGTACTTGACTACCTGGACTATGATGCGGATCATACTAGTGGGGACGTGGTAGTCCATAAGTACATCCTTCAAAGTCCCTAGTCGTGGGTGTATCGAGACGGGGCATCGATATACCAAAGTAGACTAGCGTATACCTTCTCGACCCATACAGATGGGCGATGGATGATCCCATATCCATTGGTGTTTGACATCAGAGATGATATACGGGTGCTCAGTAGAGACTGGGTACACTGGACGGACTCGCCAAGAACTCCCAGATGGTATTATACCTTACGTCAGATGGCAGTTCTCTGGTGACACTGGTACAGGTTAGTATGTAGACCCGAGATCGTCATAGAGTCTTGTGTGATTCCCACTGAGCTTTGATTTCCATCATACCACGTCCAAGAGGGCGTGCAAAAAGGTGGCTTTTGGGTACAGTCCCGAATCACATGGAGGCAATGAGCGATAGAAGGGGTTTCGTCTCTCCCGGTATAGGGAGTTGATGTTGCGCAGTGCTCGATTAGCTATAACAGGAAGTCCTTGGCCAAGGCTGCTTTAGGGATTTACTGGTAAGTGTTACCAATAGTTTCTCGACCCGTTATGAGCCTCATATCGACACGACTTATCGAGT
This sequence comes from Agapanthus africanus, assembly GCA_030015575.1. Lineage (NCBI taxonomy): Eukaryota > Viridiplantae > Streptophyta > Magnoliopsida > Asparagales > Amaryllidaceae > Agapanthus > Agapanthus africanus. The sequence goes on along the minus strand of JASDDO010000004.1, from coordinate 109,923,308 downwards.
TATTGGGGTCTGACGTTTACCACCCCTAGACAAGATATGCGACATATCAGACGAACAGACTGGACTGTACGGTAGTGTTACTCGTTGAATTCACAGGAGTGTGAGCGGGCTTGCTCGTTGATCTTCTGATCGATCAATACCCGGGTGGCCGTTACGTTTAGCAGACCGCTTGCGGCTTGTGGGTGTTTGATATGATCATCACCTGCTGCCGGCGTATTGACGAGTCTTTAGAGTCCTGCACAGGGGTTTCCTGGCTCAAGCGAAACGAAATAGGAGCGCATATGAGATATGTGCGGGACCGAGAATAATACCAGTATGTGATACTCTATTCTATTCTCTCGATTTTTGACATTGATCGGTTGTATGCGATATAGCCGGGTTATCGGATCAAGTGTTGATTCGATAAGTTGTTACTATTGATATTAGTCGGTTATATGCGATATGACCGGATCGTTAAATCAAGTGTTGATTTAATGATTTAATGTATAATTATATATATTACTTTACATTAACTAGTATTGGTTCATTTAAGATTGATTTTCTCACTTGAATGTGCACATCGTTTATATGTGATATATGCAAGTGTACATGTTTGTATCATGCTTGATGATACAAACAAGTTATGTGTATGAGACTTGAACCAAATCAAGGTTAGATTAGAGTTTACTATTTTCCTAAGAATATAACAAAAGAGTGTGACTTTGGTCAAAGTTATCAAGCTTCATGAAGCTTGATAAACATTGACAAAGTCAACTCTCTTTGTTATTTGCTTAAGATATTAGCTAACCCAACCCTTAACCTTATGCTATGGTTAATTCTCTACATGAGTTATGCATGAGGGCTTAACTCAACCATGGTGCCATGATTAAAAGGATAAGTGTTCATATTATTCTTTTAATGGATATGATTCTTTCTTCTTCTTCATCTTCATCAAGCTCACAAAAGCTTGAGAGCTCCAAAGGTGCCATGGTAAAAAGAGTGAGAAATCCAATTCTAAAGTGAACCCACTTCCTATTTCTTCATCCTCTACCACTTGCCATGTAGTATAGGGTGTTCTCTTCACAAAGTTTTTGACCAAGTGAAGGAATAGCTTGAGTTTGAGTCTCCCCGACATAGATCATCTTCGGCCTCGAAGTCATTGACCTAGCCCGATCATTTCTTCGACGAAACCATCGCTAGAGTCCGGGATCCGATGATCGCAGCGGAGGGACGTTAACACGGAGCTTTAGAAGTGGAGGACCAGATCTACAAAGGTTGTATTTCCATTCACTTATTAGCAAAGTCGTTTGCTTGCATGTTCTTTCGCCTTAACTTCTAGTTAACGATCTAGTTTAGGGTTTCTCGGCACCGGAAAATTTTAATATGGCATGGTTGATGCCTTGTGGAACCTCTTGAGTGTGCCTAGTAACCCTACAGTAGTATCAGAGCCTAGCTAGAGCTTTAGGCGAAGTGTAGACGATGTTAGAAATCCGATCGAACCCCGAAACCCTAACTCAAACCCTTCTCTGTACATTTTTTGAAAATGTGGATTTTTCCAAATTAAAAATATGCATAAAATTCAGCAGGGTTTTCTAGGGGTTACTGTGAAGCACGTGTCTATGAATCAACAATTGCGCCACGGAACCGCGGCCCCACCATGGCATTTACGGCGGTTCCGCGGCCATTCTGAAGCATCTTTTGTTACGGCTTGCACAGTAATCCCCGTATGTAATGCCTGTGTTTTCTAGGTGTTTTTAATATATACTCAACAGTTGAGTTTTCTGGGTTGTATTGGGAGTTCGTTGATTCGATCGGAATCTTTAACTTTGTCTGTGTATTTCCGGATAATTTTTGAATATGTTAAAAAGTTCGACCGGATATAAATACCCATTTGTTCCCCTGCCGGGAAATTTCCAAGTGTTGGATTTTTCCATGGTTTAAGAATGTTCTAAGTAGTGCAAGTAACGCGATGGACCTTCTAGAAGACAACAAACCTTAACTCGATTATGTGACCGTCTTGAACTGCCCTTTGAACCTTCGGGTTTGGGGCAGTACGGCGTGCCACATGTGAGGCGTTGGCTTGACCCTTCTACGGCTGGACCCTTGGTACTGTGGCATGAAGTGGATGTTTTTAAACTTATTTCATGTGTTGAGCTGTTTCGGGAAAACTTGGGTGTTCGATTGTTCGATCGGAAAGTTTAACATTTTCTATCTATCCGGAATGTGATACAATATTTGGAATTCACAAGTAGTTATGAGATAACTAATATGAATGTTATAAACATAGCACTTTAGTTTCACTTGATCGGCTGCCATGGAATTTTGATGCGATCAAAAGTCCGTCGCAATCACGTAGCGTACGCGGATACTCGCCGGGTAAACTTAATAGACAGCTACACCCCTTAGCCCCGACCAAGTGACTGTAGGAGAACCTCGTCGCCGAAAGCATCCGTTCGGGTGCTCGCGGCAGCGGTGTTCCGCCTTAGTGCACTTCGTCGACGGCAGCCGGGGGTGCGGCCGCCTACTAAAGTTTGCGACGAGCATTCGATCAAAATGCCGGGAATCTTGTTGAATTGCCCGACTTGATATTGAAAAGTGTTTTCGATATAGAGACTAAAATGCGGGGTTTATAATTGTTAGGAATGCAATGTCTAAGGAGTTTACGGATTCCAACTGTTGTAGTTTTACACTTTCTTTTCTATGACCGTAAGTGTAATATGTGATATCGCCGGTTTCGTTGCTATATGTCAACGACAATTGGGATGGGCATATTTACTTACGTTGATGACATGTGATGTTATGTGTTGCTGGATATGTTATATTGGATCGTCGTGTTTGAATAGCCGGGTTTTTTTATGTGAGATGAGTGTTTTTCATTTTCATTCATGTAAAAACTTGTATGTAATATTCTTTTATTGGGGCACTTCCAGGTTGCGGAAGTTGTCACTATTTGTATATTATTTACTTTTCCGCACTAGGATAGACCCAAGGAGGAGAGCACAAGTAACCGGGTTCTAGATTCCAGTGGGAGACCAACTCGAGGAGTCGAGTCCGGGTCTCCTAACTCTAGAATTGGTAGGGTTGCTTGCCGCTCTCGTAGAGGTCTGAGGGTGTGGGTTTGGCTATTCATCACGACCGTGGAATCCGTGTTTTATACTGGCTCGTATTGAAAACACGGACGTCCTAGTATATCCAATGTTTCATATGTTTCTTCTGCTGCGATATCTGTGATGTGATCATTTGATGTTCTGTGATAAATACTGTATATAGTATATATGATATATTATATAGGCGTTACTTATGTTTTACACCCGCGCTAGCCCTGCCCCGCTCTTCCGTTAGTTACCTAACCTAATGGTGCACGAGGGGACATGGAGGCGAATGCGGATGGCATAAGTGTACGTCGTATTTATCTGTGATGTTTAGGTGACTTAAATGATGGGACTTCATTAATACGATTAATGAAAGAAAAGAAACTTAAAGATGTTGTGGAATCGAATTTTCAAAAACAGGTAGCTACAGTTCTTGCTTTGCATCGTGGTGTTCCTTATAGAACATCCTGCACCTTATTCGATAAGGAAAGGACCGAGATCCCTTCACCGGGAGTGACTCCTTTAGCAATAACTGGCAGATGCTACAACCCTCGGTTTGTCTTTTGATTGCTTCTATAGTTTTTGCTTTGCACAGCGGTATATATGATATATCCTGCACCTTATTCGATGAGGAAAGGGCCGACGATCCCTTCACCGGGAGTGACCCCTTTAGCAAAACTAGAAAAGCCTCAAAAACACTCCATTTAAAATCATTTGATTCTACAACGATATCAAGTTCATTACGCAATAGGTTTTCAGAAAAACCTGTCGTAGCCCTCCGTCATTTCAGATAAGTTGTATATAGTATTCGTGCTACATTTGTTGGCTTTCGTCAAGGTGTAGTGTGCGGTAGCTATTTGCTGCTTATCTGCTGCATACGATGCGATTGGATTAGGGTAGTCGTATGGCTTTGTTGGCTTTCTTCAAGGGTCGTGCGAGTGGGTTTAATTCAGTCAAGAAATGTATGGGTTGAACTTGACTAGCGGGCTATGGTTTGTTGGATTTCGTCAAGGTCATAGCACGCTAGGGGCAAAATATTATCGGGAATTTCAAGTGTTGAAATTTGCAATGAGATTGCATACCTTCTATGAGATAGTTGGATCCCGATACCCACTGTGAGTAATTGTTACTCCTGGGAGAGTTTTACACATTACAATTAGCCGATCAAGTAGGTGTCTAGAAAGGTGTCAACGGGGTTACGCCTCTGGGAAAACGAGGTTTACATTAATTAGGTTCGTGCGAAAGCACGGGGGACCTCCCTCAAAGTACCGACACTGGCCTGGCTGAAAGATTGGCGAACTTGTAGCGTGTAATTAATCTCGGCTAGTCTTTCCTTTTAGGGTTTGAAGGAAGATTTGATAAAAATAGTGGGAGCCATCCTGATTAGATAAAATAAATAACCAATCTGATCTTGCAAGAGCGCACGCAGAGTGTTTTCTTCTCTCTCTCCAGGTAGCGACCATGTCACGCCTTAATCAAGATAATAAAATTGATATATTGACCGAACCCGCTTGTTATACTGAGCTGGGAAACATTGGTCCCGCTTCAACTTATAATTGTTATAAGACAGAGCAGGAAATTGGGGAATACCAAATTTCCCGTGCCGCCCAAATGAAGAAAGTGCGTACCGATGCATCATCTTCGGGTGTGTTCGTTACACAGAACTGTTTCTCAGTATCCTTTACGTCCTGGGTATGTGATACCAGATCAGGATCCCGCATATGTAATTTGTTACATGGGCTACAGAAAGGTAGAGAACTGAGAACGGGTGATAAGTTTCATGAGGCAGAAAACGGTGCAAGTATTGCAGCCAGGTCTGTTGGTCACTGTCACCCTGTATTACCAGAATACATTGATTCTGAACAAATGTTATTAGATACCGAACCTGACATACAAAATCATATCAGTCTCTTTATTTAGATAAAGAAGGATATAATTTTGTATTGTTGGATAATGTTTTGAACATTTCCTATATCAAGAGCTGATCGGTTCAGGCACGTTATCTAAAAGCATTGACGTTCTAAATCAAACCACAGTTCTTAGTATACAGAACACACACAAGAGGAAGAGTTCAGAAATGAACAAATCCTTCTTGTGGTATTGTAGACTAGGTCATGTCAATGCGACCCAACTAGCTAAGTTACATATAGATGCATATTTAAATTAGTTTGAATTTACATCCTGTGAAACTTGCCAGTCATGTCACGGAGATAAGATGACCATAGCTCTGTTTATTGGAAACAGAGAAAGAGTTATTGAACTCTTGGGATGATACATGTTGATGTATGTAGGTCCCCTGTCTACACATGCAAAGACCGGTTCTTTGTACTTCATTACATTCTCTGATAATCTCTCAAGATTCAGACATATGTTCCTGTTGAAACACAAGTCCGAACCTTTTGAGATATTCACAGAATATAAGTTAGAAGTAGAGAACCAAAATACGGGTAAAAGTATTATGTCCTTTGATGTGATCAAGGAGGAGAATACTTGAGCACGGAATTCCTAGATTATTCTAAAGGAGAATGAGATTCTCTCAGTATTACTCCTCCGTATACACCATAGCACGATGGTATATCGGGGCGGAGCAATAGCACCCTATGTGATATGGTGTGCTCTATGATGAGTACTACTGAGTTTCCTATTTCCTTTTAGGGAGTTATGCACTTATGAAGTTGCATACCTATTGAATAGGGTTCCGATCAAATCAGTTGCCTACCACTTCATATGTGATATGGATTGGGAAGAGCCCATATCTTAAGTTTGTTAAGATTTGGGGTTGTCCAGCCTATGTCTAAAACCAAGATCTGGACAAGCTCGAGGCAAAGTCAGTTCTGCAGAAGTTTGTTGGATATCCCAAGCATTTGCAAGGGAATATCTTCTACCAAACCGAGGAACAAAAATGTTTTGTTTCTCAACATGCCACCTTTGTGAAAGGGAATTTCTTGTGAAGAAATTAGTGGACATGAGGTAGAACTGGAAAGAGTTCCAGCTATACAAACTGCAGCTGATGATTTGGCAGAACCAAAGGATTCAATAGCAACCAACGAACCTCAGCCTCTCCGCCGATCTAGTAGGGTTCCTCACCCACCTGAGAGATACTTCGGTTTCTCTATGAAAGTGGGAGCAAGGATTGCATCATGATATGATGACCCAACTAATTTCGGGCAGGCCATCAGGAGTAGGGCTCTGTAAGAATGGCTGGATGCTTAGCGATCTGAGATGGAATCCATATACACCAACAAAGTATGGACTTTGTTTGCTTTATCTGAAGGGTTAAATCCCCATCAGGAGCAAGTATATCTTGAGAAGATTACTTGGTGTACATGGAAAAGTTGAGACTTTCAAAGCTAGACTTGTTAAAGGTTTGCATCATTGACCAGCTATGGATTGTGATGAAACATTTTCTAAGTAGCTATGCTTTAGTCCATCCAGATCCTACTTGTCACGGCTACATACTATGACTACAATATCTGGTGGTTGGGTGTCATGACTGCTTTTCTAAATATTGATTTAGAAGAGAACGTCTATAAGTACACAGCCAGAGGGCTTCGTAGACAGTGGGAGCAGCGGAAACGTATGCAAGATGTTTTATGTGATAAAGCAGGCATCGCGGAGTTGGAACATCTGTTTTGATGAGTTAGTCAAAGAGTTTGACATCATCAAAATGGTAGATGAACCTTGTCTATACAAAAAGGTAGTAGGGAGTATGCTGGTGATCCTCGTAGAGTACGTGGATAACATACTCTTGATGGGGAAGGAGTTTCCTATGCTACGCTCGGTCAATCTCCGCTTATCACAAGGATTCTCCATATAGGATCAAAATGATACCTACTAAATCCTGGGTTTTGGATTTATGAGATAGATCTAATTGGATGTTAGGATACTCACTAGTTGTAGTGAGATGGTATCAATCGATCCTAGGGAGAATCACTGGAAAGGTTCCAGAGTGATAAGGACGACTGAATGTCAGTCGCAGGCATTGTCTTAACCCTCAGTAAAGGGACGGTATGTTGGAAGAGTTCCAAACTAGATACCGTGGCATACTAGACGATAAAGGCTGGATACATCGCTACCAAAGATGCTACCAAAGAGGAAGTCTGGGTGTATATAAGTTCATGAGATGAACTTCGTTCCTACCATTGTGAGACAATAGAATTGTGGCTTATGCCTAGGAACGCCTGTCCCATCAGTGATCCAGACATATTCTTAGGCAGTATCACCTGATTGTGGAGATGGTTGATCTCCAGGGGATCGAGGTTAGGAGAGTAGACTCAGAGGACAACACGGCGGGTCCACTCACGAAAGGCCTTTTCCCAGAGAGACACTTTTATAGGATGGTTGAGTATGAGACACTACAACCACTGCCATCAGATGGCCCTAGTGCAAGTGGGAGATTGTTAGTTATATGTATGCCCTAGAGGCCATTACTATACATAGGATGTATATTGTAGTGGATGCTTGGACATATATAGGGATGACTTTCTTGCTCGATATGATAGTATGCTATCTGGTTACTCTTTACCTTAACGTGTACACTGATTGTCTCTCTGTTACATGTTGGTAAAGCCCTTAGGATGTGTACTTGACTACCTGGACTATGATGCGGATCATACTAGTGGGGACGTGGTAGTCCATAAGTCCATCCTTCAAAGTCCCTAGTCGTGGGTGTATCGAGACGGGGCATCGATATACCAGAGTAGACTAGCGTATACCTTCTTGACCGATACAGATGGGCGATGGATGATCCCATATCCATTGGTGTTTGACATCAGAGATGATATACGGGTGCTCAGTAGAGACTGGGTACACTGGACGGACTCGCCGAGAACTCCCAGATGGTATTATACCTTACGTCAGATGGCAGTTCTCTGGTGACACTGGTACAGGTTAGTATGTAGACCCGAGATCGTCATAGAGTCTTGTGTGATTCCCACTGTGCTTTGATTTCCATCATACCACGTCCAAGAGGGCGTGCAAAAAGGTGGCTTTTGGGTACAGTCCCGAATCACATGGAGGCAATGAGCGATAGGAGGGGTTTCGTCTCTCCCGGTATAGGGAGTTGATGTTGCGCAGTGCTCGATTGGCTATAACAGGAAGTCCATGGCTAAGGCTGCTTTAGAGATTTACTGGTAAGTGTTACCAGTAGTTTCTCGACCCGTTATGAGCCTCATATCGACACGACTTATCGAGTTATTGGGGTCTGACGTTTACTACCCCTAGACAAGATATGCGACATATCAGACGAACATACCGGACTTTACGGTAGTGTTACTCGTTGGATTCACAGGAGTGTGAGCGGGCTTGCTCGTTGATCTTCTGATCGATCAATACCCGGGTGGCCATTACGTTTAGCAGACCGCTTGCGGCTTGTGGGTGTTTGATATAATCATCACCTGCTGCCGGAGTATTGACGAGTCTTTAGAGTCCTACACAGGGGTTTCCTGGCTCAAGCAAAACGAAATAGGAGCGCATATGAGATATTTGCGGGACCGAGAATAATACCATTATGTGATACTGTATTCTATTCTCGCGATTTGTGACATTGCTCGGTTGTATGCGATATAGCCGGGTTATCGGATCAAGTGTTGATTCGGAAAGTTGTTACTATTGATATTAGTCGGTTATATGCGATATGACCGGATCGTTAAATCAAGTGTTGATTTAATGATTTAATGTATAATTATATATATTACTTTACATTAACTAGTATTGGTTTATTTAAGATTGATTTTCTCACTTGAATGTGCACATCGTTTATATGTGATATATGCAAGTGTACATGTTTGTATCATGCTTGATGATACAAACAAGTTGTGTGTATGAGACTTGAACCAAATCAAGGTTAGATTAGGGTTTACTATTTTCCTAAGCATATAACAAAAGAGTGTGACTTTGGTCAAAGTTATCAAGCTTCATGAAGCTTGATAAACATTGACAAAGTCAACTCTCTTTGTCATTTGCTTAAGATATTAGCTAACCCAACCCTTAACCTTATGCTATGGTTAATTCTCTACATGAGTTACGCATGAGGGCTTAACTCAACCATGGTGCCATGATTAAAAGGATAAGTGTTCATATTATTCTTTTAATGGATATGATTCTTTCTTCTTCTTCATCTTCATCAAGCTCACAAAAGCTTGAGAGCTCCAATGGTGCCATGGTAAAAAGAGTGAGAAATCCAATTCTAAAGTGAACCCACTTCCTATTTCTTCATCCTCTACCACTTGCCATGTAGTATAGGGTGTTCTCTTCACAAAGTTTTTGACCAAGAGAAGGAATAGCTTGAGTTTGAGTCTCCCCGACATAGATCATCTTCGGCCTCGAAGTCATTGACCTAGCCCGATCATTTCTCCGACGAAACCATCGCTAGAGTCCGGGATCCGATGATCGCAGCGGAGGGACGTCAACATGGAGCTTTAGAAGTGGAGGACCGGATCTACAAAGGTTGTATTTCCATTCACTTATTAGCAAAGTCGTTTGCTTGCATGTTCTTTCGCCTTAACTTCTAGTTAACGATCTAGTTTAGGGTTTCTCGGCACCGGAAAATTTTAATCTGGCATGGTTGATGCCTTGTGGAACCTCTTGAGTGTGCCTAGTAACCCTACAGTTACATGGGCTACAGATAAGTAGAGAACTAAGAACGGGTGATAAGTTTCAAGAGTTGGAAATGGTGCAAGTGTTGCAGCCAAGTATGTTGGCAGTTATCACCCTGTATTACCAAATACATTGATTCTAAATGAATGTTATTAGATACCGAACCTGAAATACAACATCTTATCAGTCTCTTTATTGAGATAAAGAAGGATATAATTTTGTATGGTTGGATAATTTTTTGAACATTTCCTATATCAAGAGTTGATCGGTTCAGGCACGTTATCTAAAAGCATATACGTTCTAAATCAAACTACAGTTCTTAACGTACAGAACATACACAAGAGGAAGAGTTCAGAAATGAACGAATTCTTCTTGAGGCATTATAGACTAGGTCATATCAATGCGACCCGACTAGCTGAAGTTACATAGAGATGTGTATTTAAATCTGTTTAAATTTACATCTAGTGAAACTTGCTAGTCATGTCACAAAGATAAGATGACCACAGCTCCGTTTATTGGAAACAGAGAAAGAGTTGGTGAACTCTTGGGATTGATACATGATGATGTATGTAAGGTCCCATGTCTACACATGCCAGGACCGGTTCTTTGTACTTCATTACATTCACTGATTATCTTTCAAGATTCAGACATATGTTCCTGTTGAAACACAAGTTTGAAGCTTTTGAGAAATTCAATGAATATAAGTTAGAAGTAGAGAACCAAAACAGGTATAAGTATTATGTCCTTTGATATGATCAAGGAGGAGAATACTTGAGCACAAAATTCCTGGACTATTCTAAACGAGAATGAGATTCTCTCTCAGCATTACTCCTCCGTATACACCACAGCACGTCGGTGTATCGGGGCGGAGCAATCACACCCTATGTGATATGGTGTGCTCTATGATGAGTATTACCGAGTTGCCTATTTTATTTTGGGGGTTATGCACTTGTGAAGCTACATACCTATTGAATAGGGTTCAAATCAAATCAGATGCCTACCGCTCCATATGTGATATGGCATGGGAAAAGCCCATCTCTTAAAAATGTTAAGATTTGGCGTTGTCTGGCCTATGTCTAAAAGCATGATCCAGACAAGCTCGAGGCAAGGTCAGGTCTGTGGAAGTTTGTTGGATATCCCAAGCATTCGCAAGGGAACATCTTCTACCGAACTGAAGAACAAAAGGTGTTTTGTTTCTCAGCATGCCACCTTTGTGAAAAGGGTATTTCTTGTGAAGAAATTAGTGTTCATGAGGTAGAACTGGAAGGGGTTCCAGCTATACAAACTGCAGCTGATGATTTGGTAAACCCGGAGGATTCAATAGTTTCCAACAAACCTCAGCCTCTCCGCCGATCTAGTAGGGTTCCTCATCCACCTGAGAGATACTTCGGTTTCTCTATGATAGTGGGAGCGAGGATTGTATCATGAGATGATGACCCAACTAGTTTCAAGCAGGCCATCAAGAGTGGGGACTCTGTAAGAATGACTGGATGCTAAGCGATTTGAGATGAAATCCATATACACTAACAAAGTATGGACTTTGGTTGCTTTATCTGAAGGGTTAAATCCCCATCAGGAGCAAGTATATCTTGAGAAGATTACCAGGTATACATGGAAAAGTTGAGACTTTCAACGCTAAGGCTTATTGCAAAAGGTTTTTATCATCGACCAGGTGTGGATAATGATGAAACCTTTTCTAGTGTCTATGCTTAAGTCCATCCAGATCCTACTTGCCACTGCTACATACCATAACTACGATATCTGGTGGTTGGGTATCATGAATGCTGTTCTAAATGATGATTTAGAAGAAGGCATCTGTAAGTGCATAGCCAGAGGGATTCGTAGATAGTAGGAGCAGCGGAAATGTGTGCAAGATGCTTTACAGGTTAAAGCAGGCATCGCGGAGGCGGAACGTCTGTTTTGATGTGGTAGTCAAAGAGTTTGATTTCATCAAAATGGTAGATGAACCTTGTATATACAAAAAGATAGTAGGGAGTATGGTGGTGTTCCTCGTATTGTACGTGGAAGATATACTCTTGATAGGGAAGAAGTTCCCTATGCTACGCTCGATCAATCTCCTCTTATCAAAAGGATTCTCCATATAGGATCAAGGTGATACCTCCTAAATCCTGGATTTTGGATCTATGAGATAGATCTAATTGGATATTAGGATTCTCACTAGGTGTAGTGAGATGGTATCAATTGATCCTAAGGAGAATCACTGGAATGGTTCCAGGGTGATAAGGTCGACTGAATGTCAGTCACATGCATTGTCTTTACCCTCAGTGGAGGGACGGTATGTTGAAAGAGTTCCAAGCTAGATATCGTGACTAACTAGACGATAAAGGCTGTATATATGGCTACCAAGGATACTACCAAATATGTAGTCTGGATATATATAAGTTCATGAGATGAACTTAGTTCCTGCCAGTGTGTGACAATGGAGTTGTGGCTTATGCCGAGGAACCCCCGTCCCATCAGAGATCCAGACATATTCTTGGGCAGTATCACCTGATCATGGAGATGGTTGATCTCCAGGGAGATCGAGGTTAGGAGAGTAGACACAGAGGACAACAGCGCGGATCCACTCATAAAGGCCTATTTCCCAGTAGAGACTTTTATAGGATGGTTGAGTATGGATACTTCAACCACAGCTGGTTGTTGGGTATGAGATACCACAACAGATGACCCTAGTGCAAGTGGGAGATTGTTAGTGATATGTATGCCCTAGAGGCCATTACTGTACATACGATGTATATAGTAGTGGATGCTTGGACATATATATGGAGGATTTTCTTGCTCGACATGATAGTATGCTATCTGGTTGCTCGTTAACTTAACATGTACTCAGATAGTCTCTATGATACATGTTGATAAAGCCCTTAGGATGAGTACTTGACTACCAGGACTGTGATGCAGATCATACTAGTGGGGACAGTGTAGTCGCTAAGTACATCCTTCAAATGTTCCTAGTCGTAGGTGTATCGAAACAGGGCATCGATATACCAGAGTAGATTAGCATATGCTTCTTGACCCATGTAGATGGGCAATGGATGATTCCATATCCATTGGCGTTTGATATCAGAGATAGTATACGGGTGCTCAGTGGAGACTGGGTACACTGAACGGACTTGCCGAGAACTCCCAGATGGTATTATACCTCACGTCAGATGGCAGTTCTCTGGTGACACTGGTACAAGTTAGTCTGTAGACCCGAGATCGTCATAGAGTCTTGTGTGATTCCCACTGTGCTTTGATTTCCATCATACCATGTCTAAGAGGACGTGCAAAACGGTGGCTTTTGGGTACGGTCCCGAATCACATGGAGGCAATGAGCGATAGGAGGGGTTTCATCTCTCCCGGTATAGGGAGTTGATGTTGCGCTGTGTTCAATTGGCTATAACTGGAAATCCCTGGCCAGGGTTGCTGAGATTTACTGGTAAGTGTTATCAGTAGTTTCTCGAACTGTTATGGACCTCATATCGACACGACTTTTCAAGCTACTGGGGTCTGACGTTTACCACCCCTAAGCGAGATATGCGATATATCAGACGAAGAGACCGGACTGTACGGGAGTGTTACCGATTGGATTCGCAGGAGAATGTACAGGCTTGCTTGTTGATCTTCTGATCGCTCAATACCTGGGTAGCTGTTACGATTAGCAGACCGCTTGCAGCTTGTGGGTGCTTGATATGATCATCACCTACTGCCGACGTATTGACGATTCTTTAGAGTCCTACACCGAGGTTTTCTGGCTCTGGCAAAACGGAGTAAGAGCACATATGTGATATGTGCGGGACCGAGAATAATACGAGTATATGATACTGTATTCTATTCTCACGATATGAGATATCGGCCGGGTATATGTGATATAACCGGGTCGTCGGATCAAGTGTTGATTCGATGAAATGGTACATGTTATATTAGTCGGTTATATGTCTTATAGCTGGGTTATCGGATCAAGTGTTGATTCGATAATTTAATGTATATTATATATGAGATATATTACATTACATTAACTAATATAAGCTCGCTTTATTGATTCGTTTTCTCACGGGATAATACATTGACATATATGCGATATATGTTAATTGTATTATTTTCTTTTGTTACAAAATATATTGTATATGTGATATATAATATTGTAACAAGTTAAGGTTACAAATGCAACATGTTTTGTGGAGTTTAAACATGGTTAGGGTTTGGATTAGGGTTAAGCTTGGATGAAGCTTCCATGAAGCTTCGACTTTGACCTTTGATATTTTGTGAAGATATTATTTAACCCAACCCAAACCTTAGCCTCTAGTTAATTCTCTACAAGGGTTAAGCCCTCATTCTTAACCCATGGTTGATTTGTAACCAGAACACAATAATTCATTATTTATCACAAAAGGATTTGATCATCTTCTTCTTTCTTGCTTGCTTGATGAAAAGCTTCACTAGCTTTTTCATTTATAATGAATAAAAGTGAGAATATGAAAACAAAAGAGAGCAAAATTCCTACTTCATCATCCTCATCTATTCTAGACACTTAGATTAGTGTGTTTTCTTTGCTAATACTTGATTAGTCTAGCAAGAGCATGAGTTTGAGATTCTTCAAGGTAGATCATCTTGGATTAGTGAAGTCTTCAAGCAAGGTGCATCATTCTCTTCATGGAGCCTCTCGAGAGTCGGAGTTCATGATGATCGCAGCGAAGGGACCTCAACACGGAGCTTATGAAGCGAAGGAATGGACTGCAAAGGTTGTAATCCCTATCTCTTTACTTCTTTGTATGTGATACAAATTTGTTATCCTAGAAATTCTAGAATGATTCATGGTTTACTTGCTTTGCACCTCTCTAAAATTTTAAAGTGGCATGTGTGATGCTACCAAATCCTAGACTAGGTGCAAGGGAAGCCCAACAACATTGCCAACAGTATCATTTATAAGAAAAGTCATTTTCTAAAAATGTTGCATACTGTGAAACAAACGCCCTTTGTTCCTCCTTATGGTAGAAAGATATCCATACGAGTGTTTTGGATATCCCACAAATTTACACAAAACCGATCGTGTCTCGAGTTTGTCCGGATTTTGCTTTTTCACATGAGCCGGACAACCCCATATCCTAACTTGTTTAAGAGATGGTCTCTTCCCATACCATATCTTATATGGAGTGGTTGACACGGTTTTGGTCGGAACCTTATTCAATAGATAAATCATAGTCTCTAATGCATTCCCCCATAATGAAAGTGGTAACTCGGTATCACTCATCATTGATCGTACCATATCTAATAGGGTATGATTCCTACGTTCCGATACACCATTTGTGATGTGCTGTGTACGAAAGAGTGAGCTGAGAGAGAATCCCATTCTCTTTTAGGAAATCTAGAAACTCTGAGCTTCGATACTCACCTCCTCGATCCGATCGAAGTTTCTTGATACTCAAGCCTGTTTGTTTTTCTACTTCACATTTATACTTCTTGAACTTTTCGAAGGTTTCAGACTTATGTTTCAACAAGAACACATGTCCGAATCTCAAGAAATCATCATAAAAGTGATGAAGTAGGAAAAACACCTCTCGCATGTGAAGAAATTGGTCAACATACATCACTATGTATGAGGCCTAAGAGTTCAGTAGCTCTCTCTCTGTGTCCACTAAACGGAGTTTTGGTAATTTTACCTTTGATACAAGACTGGCAAGTCGCATAAGATTTATATTCAAAAGAGTTTAAATATCCATCTTTATGTTGCTTGGTTAGTCTTGTTTCATTAATATGACTAAGTCTACAATACCAAATGAAAGCTTCATTTATGTCTGAAATCTTCCTTTTGTTTGTGTGTTGTATATTGAAAACTGGGTGCTGGTTTAGGATGTATATCCCGTTATTTAATGTACCAGACCCAATCAACTCTTGATTAAGGTTAATGTTCATAACATTAGATTGTAATATAAAATTATATCCAGCATTTTCCAACAACGATATAGATATAATATTACATAACATTGAAGGTACAAAATAACATGGGTTCAAAACCAATATACAACTCGACGGCAAACCAAGGTGATACTCTCCCACTGCTACTGCATGTACAGAGGAACCATTCCCAACCCGGAGAGTGTGATCACCTTTCTTCAAAAACCTGCTATTTCTCAGCCCCTGCACACAATTGCAGATGTAAGATCCTGACCCGGTATCTAATACCCAGGAAGCAGAGTTAATTGAAAAACAGTTTTCTGTTACAAACACACCTGAAATGGAAGCATCACCATGCTTCTTCTTCTTGAGGCCGGCCAGGTATCCAACGCAGTTTCTCTTCCAGTGCCCAGTATAGTGGCAATGGAAGCAATCCCCTCGTCCTGTCGCAGCAGCCCCTATCCTGTCCTTTCCCGGTGCCTTTTTCACTGCTCCTCTCGGCTTGATGGGATTCTTCTTCTTCTTTCCCTTGGCCTTAGCTTTCGGGACGGAAGAGGAAAATGGAGCAGCAATTAGAGCGGGAGTTTTCGTTACCTTTAGCGTGCTCTCTGCACTCCTCAACATATTGAGGAGTTCAGGTAATGACTTCTCTATGTTGTACATATTGAAGTTTACAATGAACTGAGCAAAGGCAGGGGGAAGGGACTGTAGAACAATATCTCCATGTTGGAATATTCGGGTCTACACCTTATCCTTATCTGTTTTTAGTGTGGGTCCAACCCAGGTCCTCTAGTTCTTCGATAAGTCCAATCATTTTCAATACATGGTCACCTATAGACGTGCCAGCAGCCATCCGCATCAGAAACAACTTTCGAGATGCCTCGTATCGGAGAGTATGAGATTGCTTTCTATACAACTCCTTTGTATGGAGAAAGATGGATTGTACATCCATCTTCTCGTGCTGCTTCTGATGTTCATTGTTCATAGAAGCAAGCGCGATGCACTTGGATGTTGCACAGTCTATATCCCATGTCTTGCGTATTTTTTTATCCGCAACTGAAGAATCATGGCCTAGGCTAGGAGGGGCTGGGGTAGTCAGGACGTACCCGACCTTAACATAGGTCAGGGCAATATTTACATTCTTTAGCCAATCTTTGTAATTCGGTCCCGTGAGTTTATTCTAGTCTAATAAAAGCTTAAGTTCCGTCATAGGTATCTTCCATTAGGAGAGAAAAAAGAAGACACTCAGCGATTACTCTTGCATAATTAGATTGGTCATTAATCTTATCTAATCGATGTCTCACACTGCTTTTTATCAAATTTTCTTTCAAATCTTAAAAAGAAAATTAGCCAGGATTAATTGGAATCTACAAGTTCGCTAACCGGTCGGCCAGGCCAGTGTCGGTATTCCGAGGGAGGATCCTCGTGCTTTCGCACGGACCTAATTAAAATAAACCTCGTTTTCCTAGAGGCGTAACCCCGTTGACACCTTTCTAGACACCTACTGGATCAGCTAATTGTAAAGTGCAAAACTCTCCCGGGTGTAACTTTTACTCACTGTGGGATCGGGATCCAACTATCAAATAGAAGGTATGCAATCTCATTGCAAATTTCAACTCTTGAAATTCCCGATATGATTTTTACCCCTAGTGCCTTATGACCTTAACTATGGTCAACAAATCATAAGCACTAGTCAAGTTCTACCCGCCATTTCGTGATTGATTTAGACCTACCCGCATGACCCTTAACTATGGTCAACAAAGTCATACGAATGTCCTAATTGATCGCATCAAATTCTTTGTTGGAAGACATCACTTAGCTACCGTACACCACGCCTTAACTATAGTCAACAAACGTGGCACGAATACTAAGTACTCTGCTTTCTAAAATAGCGGAGGGCAACGGATGGTTTTTATGAAAACCCTTAACGTTTTGAACTTAATATCGTTGTAGAATCTAGTGAAAAGGAGTGGTTTAAGCTCCGGTTTAAAAAATCGAATGGTTTTGTAGTATCTTTCTAATTTTGCTAAAGAGGTCACTTCCGGTGAAGGGATCTCGGCTTTTTCCTTATCGAACTATTAGTTATATGTATGCCCTAGAGGCCATTACTATACATGCGATGTATATTGTAATGGATGATTGGACATATTTAGGGAGGACTTTCTTGCTCGACATGATAGTATGTTATCTGGTTGCACTTTATCTTAACATGTACACTTATTGTCTTTCTATTGCATGTTGATAAAGCACTTAGGATGAGTACTTGACTACCAGGATTATGATGCAGATCATACTAGTGTGGACAGGGTAGTCGGTAAGTACATCCTTCAAATGTTCCTATTTGTGGGAGTATCGAGACAGGGCATCGATACTCCAGAGTAGACTAGCGTATACGCTTCTCAACCCATGTGATGGACGATGGATGGCCCCATATCCATTGTTGTTTGACATCAGAGATAGTATAAGGGTGCTCAGTGGAGACTGGGTACACTGAACGGACTCGCCGAGAACTCCTAGATGGTATTATACCTATCGTCAGATAACAGTTCTGGTGACACTTGTACAGGTTAGTCTGTCGACCCGAGATCGTCATAGAGTCTTGTGTGATTCCCACTGTGATTTGATTTCCACCATACCACGGTCAAGAGATGGTGCAAAAAGGTGGTTTTTGGGTACAGGCCCGAGTCATATGGAGGCAATGAGCGATAGGAGGGGATTCGTCTCTCCCGGTATTGGGAGTTGATGTTGCGCCATGCTCGATTTGCCATAACAGGAAATCCCTGTCCAGGGTTGCTGAGATCTACTGGTAAGTGTTATCGGTAGTTTCTCGAACCATTATGGACCTTGTATCGGCATGACTTATCAGGCTATTGGGGTCTGACGTTATACCACCCCCAGGCTGTGATATGCGACATATCAGACGAAGAGACCGGACTGTACGGTAGTGTTACTGAATGGATTCACAGGAGTATGAGCAGGCTTGCTTGTTGATCTTCTGATCGCTCAATACCCGGGTGGCCGTTACGTTTAACAGACCGCTTGCGTCTTGTGGGTGTTTGATATGATCATCACCTACTGCCGGCGTATTGACGAGTCTTTAGAGTCCTACACCGAGGTTTCCTGGTTCATGCGAAACGAAGTAGGAGCACATATGTGATATGTGCGGGACCAAGATTAATGCGCTTATGTGATAATGCATTCTATTCTCGTGATATATGATATCGGTGGGTTATATATGATATAGCCGGGTTATCGGATCAAGTGTTGATTCGATAAGTTGATTCATATGATATTAGTCGGTTGTATATGATATAGCCGGATTATTAAATCAAGTGTTGATTTAATAATTTAATGTATAATTATATATTTGATATATTAAATTACATTAACTAATATTAACTCACTTAAGCATTTCTTTTTCTCACTTATGATACACTTAACATATATGTGATATATGTTAATTATTTTCATTGCACACAAAATATATATGTGATATATATTGTTGTGTCATGCTAGGTTACACATGCAACATGTATGTATGAGACTCACACCATGCTAGATTTAATGTTAAAGTTTATATTTATTTATTAAGTAATTCAAAATGGTGGAAATTGTCATGGCTTGGAGCTTGGATGAAGCTTGGAGAACATTGACTAAGTACACTTGTTTTGTTATGCCTAAGATATTTATGAACCTAACCATTACCCTACACCATGGTTTAGTCTCTACAATGTCATATACTCACCATGGTTGCATTTCTAACCTCATCTCGTTGGTTCATCACTTCATCTTCTTCTTCCTCTTGAACCTCTCTTGCTTTTGACAAAGTGATGACATATTGTGAGAAAAATAAATCTAAAGTGAGCCCATTTCCTACTTCATCATTCTCTACTATTAGCCATTTAGTTTAGGGTGTTTGCTTAACTAAACCCTAATTTAGTGAAGAGGTAGCATGATCTTGAGTCTCCTCGACGTAGATCATCTTCGGCTTTGAATACTTCAAGCAAGTTTGCATCTTTCACCTTGTAGAGCCTCTCAAGAGTTCGGGAGATCTTTACTCGCAGCGAAGGGACATCTACATGGAGCATTTGAAGTGAAGGACCAGTCTACAAAGGTTGTATTCCGCATTCACTTAGTTGTTAAGATGTTAACATTGCTAGTTCGTTTAAAACTCTAGTTAAGATTCTAGGGTTAGGGTTGTTTAGCATGGCAATAATTTGAAAACGGCATAGACGATGCCTCCCGAAACCTGTTAGTTGTATGTATGCCCTAGAGGCCAGTATTGTACAGATGATGTATATTATATTAGATGCTTGGACATATATAGAGATGACTTTCTTGCTCGATATGATAGTATGCTATCTGGTTGCTCTTTATCTTAACATGTATACTTGTCTCTTTATACTGTCTTATAGTTAAATGTTGGTAAAGCCCTTAGGATGTGTACTTGACTACCTGGACTATGATGCGGATCATACTAGTGGGGACATGGTAGTCCATAAGTACATCCTTCAAGGTCCCTAGTCGTGGGTGTATCGAGACGGGGCATCGATATACCAGTGTAGACTAGCGTATACGCTTCTCGACCCATGAGATGGGCGATGGATGATCTCATATCCATTGGTGTTTGACATCAAAGATGGTATACGGGTGCTCAGTGGAGACTGGGTGCACTGGACGGACTCGCCGAGAACTCCCAGATGGTATTATACCTCACGTCAGATGGCAGTTCTCAGGTGACACTAGTGCAGGTTAGTCTGTAGACCCGAGATCGTCATAGAGTCTTGTGTGATTCCCACTGTGCTTTGATTTCCACCTTACCACGTCCATGAGGGCGTGCAAAACGGTGGTTTTTGGATACAGTCCTGAGTCACATGGAGGCAATGAGCGATATGAGGGGTTTCGTCTCTCCCGGTATTGGGGGTTGATGTTGCGCTGTGCTCGAATGGCCGTAACAGGGAAGTCCCTGGACAGGGCTGTTTTAGAGATTTATTGGTAAGTGTTACCAGTAGTTTCTCGACCCGTTATGGGCCTCACATCAGCACGACTTATCGGTTATTGGGGTCTGACGTTTACCACCCATAGACTTGATATGCGACATATCAGACGAGGAGACCGGACTGCACGGGTAGTGTTGCCGGTTGGCTCGACGGGAGTTGTAGCAGGTTCGCTTGTTTTCTTCTGATCGCTCAATACCCGGGTGGCCGTTACGTTTAGCTGACCTCTTGCGGCTTGGGGGTGCTTGATATGATCATCACCCACTGCCGGCGTATTGACGAGTCTTAGAGTCCCACAAAGGAGTTACCTAGTCCAGGCGAAACGTTGTGGTGCGCGTATGCGATATGCGCATGGACCCGGTTAAAATGCGCGTATGAGATACCGTATATTAATTGGGCGGCTTGCTTTTGTTCGGGTCGTATGTGATATGACCGGATTGATAAATCAAGTGTTGATTTATCATTTAACCATTAGCTTCTCACTAAGAATCCTATCTTGTTTCTTTTGGATGTATGCATGCATGTATGCATTCATTCTTGTTCATGCACATATGGATGTGCATGCACACATGCATACATACATCATTCTATTATGGTTGCTTATACATGGAAAATGATGGCAATATAAGACTTACACTATGATTTTATTTATATGTGTTATTATTTCATTTGTTTTAAAACAAAGGAAAAAGAAAAGGATAATTCATGGATGAGTTCTACACTCTTCTTGATCTAACCATGCTCACCTACCTTCTAACCATGAGTTAATCTTTTCTTTTATGTTTTAACTCAAGTGAAATAATATCCATATAATTTAACCATGGTTTGAGATGAGAAGTGATAAATATATATACATATATTTTCAATTTTTTTCATGAGTTTATCTTCTGTTCTTCTTAAAAAGCCATCATCTTCTTCAACCTTGATCTCTTGCTCTGTAGACTTTTCAAGTGAGCAAAATACTCAAAAAGATGGGATTTTGAAGTGAGAAAGAGAACCACAACACCATTCTACACAAGTCTAACCCACTTGTTTTGAGTGTTAGCTTCATTTCATCTTCTTGTTAAAGTGAAGTTGCTAGCTTGGACAAAGGAGCTTCGGGTGGATCGTCGTGGACGTTAGAGGACTTCAAGCTAATCGCTTTCCAACTCTCAAGTGGCCAAGGAGTCTAAAAGGGGAGCTACAAAGGTTGTACTCTCAAAACCCTAGCCTTTGTTACATATGATGTTGGTTAAAGTTTTGAAACCCTAATTTTCTAGGATAGATCCTTTGTATGTTTACTTAGCACCATAAAAACTTGATCTTTTTGACATGTGATGCTTCCAAATCTCTCATAGGGTGCTAGGTAAACCATTCATTGGTATCAGAGCCAACCTAGAACATTAGGCGACATTTTAACGAAGTTAAAACTCCGATCGAACCGAAAAATACGGTTTTTTAGTGCTCTCTGGACATTTTTTCCAAACTGTTAATTTTCAGAATTAAAAATCCTTAAAAAATTCAGCAGGGAAATATAAGCAATACTGTGAAAAACGAACCCATGAACAGTACTTATCACCGCGGAACCGCGGCAGTAGCATGCTTGGGCCACGGTTCCGCGGCCGTACGGATGAATCAGATTGTCGTTTTTGTACAGTAATTGTTTTGACTACTTGCATATTTTTTGGGGAATTTTTAATCTGAATTTAGTGCTGTATGTTCTGGAGATTGTTTTGGAGTCGGTGATTCGATCGGAATTTTGATTTCGTATCTTTTCCAGGTAAATTAGAAAGTATTGAATTGTTCGAACGAGTATCATTTACTCACTTTTTCACGGGGTTTAAATCTTTTGGAAATACGTGCAAGTTTGTTTGTGGTGGACCCTCTAGAAGACAACAAACCTTAACTCAATTATGTGACCGTCTTGAACTGCCCTTTGAACCTTAGGGTTTGGGGCAGTACGGCGTGCCACATGTGAGGCGTTGGCTTGACCCTTCTACGGCTGGACCGCTACTGCTGTGTCACACTCCGGGTTTTTGAACTCCGCTCAAGTGTTGAGCTTTAGGGAATTTGGGTATTTGGTCATTCATTCGAAAACTTTAATACTGTCTATTTATCTGGAATGTGATACAATATGTGGAATTCATATAGTTAGGCATGAAATACGAAATATGTGATATTTCGCATTTACGATGTCTAAAGAGAATGTGGATTCCAAATATTGTAGTTTTACACTTTCTTTTCTGTGACCGTAAGTGTAGTATGTCGATATTGCCGGTTTCGTTGCTATACATCAACGACAATTGGGGTACGCATACTTACTTACGTTGATGATATTTGATATTATGTGTTGCTGAGATATGATGTGCAGGATTGTCGCAATTGAATAGCCGGGGGGTTTTATGTGAGATGAGAGTTTTATATTTTCATTCATGTAAATTCAAATGTAATGTAATATTCTTTTATTTGGGGCACTTCCGGGTTGAGTTCGATGCCACCAGTGTTGTATATTATTTACTTTTCCGCATTAGGATGGACCCAAGGAGGGGACACAGGTGACCGGGTTTTGGGGTTTAGTGGGAGGCCATCTCGAGGAGTCGAGACCGGGTCTCCTAAACTACAGAATTGGTAGGGTCGCTTGACGCTCTCATAGGGGTCCAGGGTATGGGCTTGGCTATTCATCGCGACCGTGGAATCCGTATTTTCTATTGTTGGCTAAATACTAAATACGGACGTCCTAATATATCCCACATTATATCTATGTTTCTGCTGCGATTATCTGTGATGTGATCATTAGATATATTCTGTGATAAAAACTGTATATAGTATATATGATATATTATATAGGCGTTACTTATGTTTTACACCCGCGCTAGCCCTGCCCTGCTCTGCCGTTAGTTACCTAACCTAACGGTGCACGAGGGGACATCGAGGCGAATGCGGATGGCATAAGTGTACGTTGTATTTATCTGTGATGTTTAGGTGACTTAAATGATGGGACTTCATTAATGTGATTAATGAAAGAAAAGAAACCTAAAAGATGTTGTAGAATCAAATTTTTTCAAAAGGGGTAGCTACAGTTTTGCTTTGCATAGCGGTATATATGATATACCATGCACCTTATTCGATGGGGAAAGAGCCGAGATCCCTTCACTGGGAATGACCTCTTTAGCAAAACCGGCAGATGCTACAAAACTCGGTTTGGTTTTTGATTGCTTTTGGAGTTTTGCTTTGCACAGTGATATATATGATATATCCCGCACCTTATTCGATAAGGAAAGAGCCGAGATCCCTTCACCGGGAGTGACCTCTTTAGCAATACTAATGAAAGCCTCAAAATCACTCCATTTCAAAATTCACTTGTTTCTACAACGATATCAAGTTCATTACGCAATAGGTTTTTCAGAAAAACCTGTCGTAGCCCTCTGTCATTTCAGATAAGTCCTACTTAGTATTCGCGCTACGTTTGTTGGCCTGCGTCAAGGCGTAGTGTGCGGTAGCTAACTATTATTTATCTGTTTGTGCATATGATGCAGATTGGATTAGGGTAGTCATGCGACTTTGTTGGCCTGCGTCAAGGGTCGTACGGGTGGGTTTAGTTCAATCAAGAAATGACGGGTTGAACTTGACTAGCGCACTATGGTTTGTTGGCCTGCGTCAAGGTTATGGGACGCTAGGGGAAAAATATTATCGGGAATTTGAAGTGTTGAAATTTGCAATGAGATTGCATACCTTCTATGAGATAGTTGGATCCCGATACCCACTGCGAGTAATTGTTACTCCCGGGAGAGTTTTACACAGGAAAATTAGTCGATCAAGTAGGTGTCTAGAAAGGTGTTAACGGGGTTACGCCTCTGGGAAAATGAGGTTTACTTTAATTAGGTCCGTGCGAAAGCACGGGGAACCTCCCTCAAAGTACCGACACTGGCCTGGCTGAAAGATCGGCGAAGTTGTAGGGTGTAATTAATCCCGGCTAGTCTTTCCTTTTAGGGTTTGAAGGAAGATTTGATATAAACAGTGGGAGCCATCCTGATTAGATAAGATAATAACCAATCTGATCTTGCAAGAGCATACGCTAAAGTGTTTTCTTCTCTCTCACTTCAGGTAGCGACCATGTCATGCCTTAATAAAGATAATAATATGGATGTATTGACCGAACCCGCATGTTATACTGTGCTGGGGAATGTTGGTTCCGTTCTATCTTATAAGAGTTATAGGACTGAACAGGACATAGGGGAATACCAGGATTCCCATGCCACCCGAATGAAGAAAATACATGATGATGAATTTTCTTCGGGTGTGTTCGTTACAGAGAACTGTTTCTCCATTTGCCCTACGTCCTGGGTATTAGATACCGGGTCAGGATCCCATATATGTAATCAGTTACATGGGCTTAAGAAAGGTAGAGAACTTGGAGAAGGTGATAAAGACATAAGGGTTGGAAATGGTGCAATTGTTGTAGCTAAGACCGTCGGGGAATATCACTTAGTATTACCAACTGGTAATACATTGATTCTGAACGAATGATATTACATGCCGAACCTGATATGCAACATTATATCAGTTTCTTTGTTGAGTAAAGAAGGATATAATTTTGTATTACAGGATAATGTTATGAACATTTTCCTTAACCAAAAGTTGGTTGGATCAGGCACGTTGTGCAATGGCATTTATGTTCTAAATCAATCAACAGTTCTGAGTATAACAAACACACACAAGAGGAAGAGTTCATAACTGAACGAATCCTTCTTGTGGCATTGTAGACTGGGTCACATCAATGCGACACGACTAGCTAGGTTGCATAAGGATGGATATTTGAATCCGTTTGAATTTTCATCTTATGACACTTGCCAGTCATGTCTCAAAGGCAAGATGACCAAAACTCCGTTTACGGGACACGGAGAAAGAGTTACGGAACTCTTGGGACTGGTGCATAGTGATGTATGCGGTCTAATGTCTATACATGCCAGGAATAGTTCTGCGTACTTCATTACATTCACTGACGATCTCTCTAGATTCGGATATGTGTTCCTGATGAAACACAAATCAGAAGCTTTTAAGAAATTTAGAGAATATAAACAAGAAGTCGAGAACCAAACCGGAAAAAGTATTAAAATCCTTCGATCTGATCGAGGAGGTGAATACTTAAGCAATGAATTCCTGGACTTCCTAAAAGAGAATGGGATTCTCTCTCAGCTGACTCCTCCATATACACCACAACACAACGGTGTATCCGATCGGAGGAACAGCACCCTATTTGATATGGTGCGCTCTATGATGAGCACAGCTGAGTTACCTATTTCCTTCTGGGGGTATGCACTGGAAACAGCTGCAGACCTATTGAATATGGTTCCCACCAAATCCGTGCCAACCACTCCATATGAGATATGGAAAGGTAAGAGACCATGTCTTAATTATGTTAAGATATGGGGTTGTCCGGCATATGTAAAAACACATAATCCGGACAAAGTCGCGGCAAGGTCCATTCTGTGTAAGTTTATTGGATATCCCAAACATTCGCGCGGGTATATCTTCTACCACACTGAGAAACAAAAGGTGTTTGTTTCTCGACATGCCACCTTTTTAGAAAAGGAATTTCTTGATAAAGAGATTAGTGGCAAGGAGGTAGAACTGGAAGAGGTTCCAGCAATACAGACTACGACAGAAGATTTGGTTGAACCGGAGGATTCGGTAGTTCCCAACGAACCTCAGCCTCTCCGCCGATCTAGTAGGGTTTCTCACCCACCTGAGAGATACTACAGTTTTCTCATGGATGGTGGGAGTGAGGACTGCATCATGGAGGATGATGACCCAACTAGCTTCGAGCAGGCCATCACGAGTGGGGACTCAGTGTAATGGCTGGATGCTATGGGGTCCGAGATGGAATCCATGTACACCAACAAAGTATGGACTTTGGAAGTTGCTCCTGAAGGGGTAAAACCCATTGGGAGCAAGTGGATCTTCAAGAAAAAACTTGGTGTAGATGGGAAAGTGGAGACTTTCAAAGCTAGACTTGTTGCAAAGGGTTTTCGTCAAAGACCAGGTGTGGACTATGACGAGACCTTTTCTCCAGTGGCTATGCTTAAATCCATCCGGATCATGCTTGCCATCGCTGCATATCATGATTAAGAAATCTGGCAAATGGATGTTAAGACCGCCTTTCTAAACTGTAATTTAGAAGAGTGCGTGTACATGACTCAGCCAGAGGGCTTCGTAGATAGTGGGAGCAGCGGGAAGGTGTGCAAGCTGCTTAAATCCATTTATGGATTAAAGCAAGCGTCGCGGAGTTGGAACATCTGCTTTGACGTCGTTATCAAAGAGTTTGATTTCGTCAAAAACGTAGATGAACCTTGTATCTACAAGAAGGTAGCAGAGAGTATGGTTGGCTTCCTCGTATTGTACGTGGACGACATACTCTTGATAGGAAATGACATTCCTATGATGCAATCGGTCAAGCTCTTCTT
Organism: Agapanthus africanus; assembly: GCA_030015575.1. Classification (NCBI taxonomy): domain Eukaryota; kingdom Viridiplantae; phylum Streptophyta; class Magnoliopsida; order Asparagales; family Amaryllidaceae; genus Agapanthus; species Agapanthus africanus. Next base: position 109,896,305 of record JASDDO010000004.1, on the reverse strand, counting down.
ATCACAAAGATTCTCAATGAAAGATCTTGGTGATGCCTCCTGCATATTGGGAATTAGGATCTATAGAGATAGATCCAAACGGATATTGGGATTGTCCCAATCCAGGTACATTGACACCATACTAAAGAGGTTTAGTATGGAAGAATCCAAGCGTGGGAACTTACCCACGATCTCTGGAGTCACTCTCTCTAAAGAGATGTCTCCTAAGACTGATTTGGAGAGAGCTCGCATGCAAGGGATACCCTATGCTTCGGCTGTAGGCTCTACCATGTACGCGATGCTATGTACCAGACCCGATGTAGCATACTCACTAAGTGTAGTGAGTAGGTATCAAGCTGATCCTGGAGAGAGTCACTGGACAGCTATGAAGAGCATTCTCAAGTACTTACGAAGGACTAAAGAGATGCTCTTGGTGTATGGTAACGGAGAACTCCAAGTGGAGTCCTTTACCGATTCGAGCTTCCAGAGTGATAAGGACGACTCTAAGTCGCGGTCGGGATTTGTCTTTACCCTTTACGGAGGAGCGGTTAGCTGGAAGAGTTCCAAGCAGGAAACCGTGGCAGACTCGACGATGGAGGCTGAATACATCGTTGCCAACGATGCTGCCAAAGAGGTTGTCTGGATCAAGAAGTTCATTACTGAACTTGGTGTGGTTCCATCCAGTGAGCATCCAATACCTTTGTATTGCGATAACAATGGAGCGGTGGCTTTAGCCAAGGAACCCAGGTCCCATCAGCGATCCAGGCATATTCTGAGGCGGTATCACCTGATCCGGGAGATAGTTGATCGCCGGGAGATCGAGGTCAGGAGAGTTGACTCGAAGAATAACACAGCGGATCCACTCACGAAGGTCATTCCCCAGATACAGTTTGAGAGACTCTTCGGGATGCTCGGTATGTGATACTACAGCAGCTGGCCCTAGTGCAAGTGGGAGATTGTTAGTTGTATGTATGCCCTAGAGGCCAGTATTGTACAGATGATGTATATTATATTGGATGCTTGGACATATATAGAGATGACTTTCTTGCTCGATATGATAGTATGCTATCTGGTTGCTCTTTATCTTAACATGTATACTTGTCTCTTTATACTGTCTTATAGTTACATGTTGGTAAATCCCTTAGGATGTGTACTTGACTACCTGGACTATGATTCGGATCATACTAGTGGGGACATGGTAGTCCATAAGTACATCCTTCAAGGTCCCTAGTCGTGGGTGTATCTGTAAGTCCATGCTACCTCTCCTGGTACATTCGGGCAAGCGGAATTTGATTAAAAACAATTTTCTAGAGGCGGTAACATGGACTCAAAACCGGATCTTTGTTAAACATCTAACTAACAACCTAACTAGGAGTTGTTAACTACTCGGTTAGGGGGTTATACCTTTCTTTCTTGAACTCCTTTGTCTTCAAGCCTCGATGGTTGTCCGGATCGGCTTCACCCCGTCGTCTTCTTGCGCCGAAGATCGATCCACCTGAAAGCTTCTACCTTTGGCTTCTTCTTCGATCTTTGAAGAAACTAGTTCACTCGGTTTGCTAAACCTTGTGAACTAGAGTGAGTAGAGGAGAGTGTGTTGGGATTTTCTCTATGGTTCTTGGTTCTCAACACATGAGACAAATGAACCATAGACTAAAGAGAGTGAGAGCAAGAGGAAGAAGATGAGAGCTCAAGAACACAAGAGAGAGAAAGGAAATGAAAGAATGAGCAAGACTTTTCTCTCTTGGCTCTCATAATCCAAATCCATCATAACCAATAATAGCAATCAAGTATTAGTGATGGTTTAAGCTACAATAGCCATATCATTTCATGCACTCATTTTGCAAAAGAGAATAAGCAAGCAAAAGTCTTTGCCATGAAATGATAGCCATTGTCATCATGATGGTCAACTAGTCCAACCTAGTCAACCGGTCAACAAAGTCAACAAAGTCAACCCCTCAATAACCATGTCACTATAATACTTAATTAATATTATTGTTAATTACATATCATATTCTCAGTAGGGTTGAGCAAAAAGTCAACAGTCAACAGTCAACAACCCTAATGAGAATCCTCTGCCTCTGTCTCTCCGTCAACTGTGCATACACACCCGCATCCGCGTTCCGAGGAACACGAATACATACTGGATAAAACCAATCCCAAAACGTATACTAGGATCTGGCTTAAACCAAAGCCCGCTAGTGTTAACTGTCCGGACACTGTACGTGCATAAGTGCACGGATGTGACCGAACCCTGTCGCAAAACCATGCGACCTGTCGCAAAACCATGCGACCTCTACTCTTTTGCCTAAAGGCGAATAGCTTTCTGTGTGGGACTCTAAAGACTCGACACTACGCTGGCAGTGGGTTTAACCACAGACCGCAAGCGGCACTAGCTGTGCGTAACGGTCCCCAGGTAGATGCCGACAAGAAGACTGACGAGGTGAAACCCATCTGAACTCCTACTGACCCTGAATGTGACAGTCTCCGTACAGTCCGGTCTGTTCGTCTGATACATCGCATGGCGGGCCTAGGGCGCGGTAAACGTCAGTCCCCTAATAGCGGTACAAGTCATGTCGGAGTGAAGCCCAAAACACCCTGAGATAACACTGGAAGCCTACCAGTATATCTCGCTTGCCCTGGCCAGGGACTACTCGTGTAATGGCTCTCCTAGACACAGCGCGATGTCAACCCCCAATACCGGGAGAGACGAATCCTGTCTAACCGTCACTGCCTCCAAGTGCTTCGGGACTGCACCAAACTACTACCTGTTTGCACGACTCCTTTGTGCCGTGGTAGGGTAGTAATCAAAGTACAGTGGGAACACACTCGAAGCGAAATGACAGTGTCAAGTCAGCGGACTAAGCTGTACTCATGTCACCTGGGAACTGATAACTGACGATAGGTATAATACCAGCCGGTCAGTTCCCGGCGAGTCCTGTCCAGTGTACTCGTAACCTAACGAGCACCCGCATACTATCTCCAGTACGACGTACTGATGGCTGTGGGACAGACCATCTCCCACTCTGGGATGAGAAACGCATGCGCTAGTCTACTCCGGTGTATCGATGCCCTGTCTCGATAGTCCTGCGACTAGGGACCTGCATAAGGATGTGCTTATAGATTACCCAGCCCCCACTAGTGTGAATGCCATCACAACGCTGGTAATCAAGCAAAGATCCTAAGGGCGCCACTAATGTGTATAGGTGATATACTAAAATAAACACAAGTACACATTGAAGTAGAAACAAACCAAGTAGCATACTACTATTTTGAGCAAGATTGTATATACAACTGTGAATATCCCAAGCTTCCATTAAGTAATATACAAACTAGTATGATACAGTAATGGCCTCTAGGGCATATACACTAACAATCTCCCACTTTCACTAAGGCCATGTACTGGCGTATCGAAGACCTATCATCTCGATCAGCCGCTCGAACTGAGTATGGGGCAAGGCCTTGGTGAATGGATCTGCAGTGTTATCTTCTGAAGCAACCCTCCGAACCTCGATCTCCTGGCGATCCACGATCTCCCTGATCAGGTGATACCGCCTCAAGATGTGTCTGGATCTCTGATGGGACCTGGGTTCCTTCGCTAAAGCTATAGCCCCGTTGTTGTTGCAATACAGAGGTATTGGATCAACAATGGACGGAACCACCTGAAGTTCTTTCAAGAACTTCCTCATCCAGACAGCTTCTTTTGCGGCATCAGATGCAGCGATGTATTCCGCTTCCATCGTTGAGTCTGCAACGGTTTCCTGTTTGGAACTCTTCCAACACACCGCCCCTCCATTGAGGTTAAAGACAAAACCCAGCATGGACTTGGAATCATCCTTGTCACTTTGGAAGCTGGAGTCAGCAAAGGCCTCGATCTGGAGGTCCTTTCCGCCATACACCAAGAACATCTCCTTAGTCCTCCTCAGGTACTTGAGAATGTTCTTTACCGCTATCCAGTGTTTCTCCCCAGGGTTTGACTGATACCAGCTTACCACACTTAGTGCATAAGCTACATCCGGTCTGGTACACAATATCGCATACATTATAGAGCCTACCGCAGAAGCGTAGGGTATAATAGACATGTGATCCCTCTCCAAATCAGTCTTGGGAGACATCTCTTTAGAGATGGTGATCCCGTGACAAGCCGGTAGGTTACCGCGCTTGGAATCTTCCATACTGAATCTTTTCAGTATGGTGTCGATGTACCTGGACTGTGAAAGTCCTAATATCCTCTTGGATCTATCACGATGGATCCGGATCCCCAGGATGTATGAGGCATCACCCAGGTCTTTCATGGAGAACCTGTGTGACAAGAACCCCTCGACAGATTGTAGCATAGGAATGTCATTTCCTATTAAGAGAATGTCATCCACGTATAAAACGAGGAATACTACAGTTCTCGCTACAAATCTACTATAGATGCATGGTTCATCTGGATTTTTGATAAAGCCATATTCCTTGACCGTCTCATCAAAACAGATGTTCCAACTCCGCGATGCCTGCTTTAGTCCGTAGATGGACTTAAGCAACTTGCACACCTTTCCGCTGCTCCCACTCTGAATAAAACCCTCTGGCTGGTCCATATAGACACACTCCTCTAAATTTCCATTTAGAAAAGCGGTCTTTACGTCCATCTACCAAATCTCATAATCGTGGAAGGCAGCAATGGCAAGAAGGATCCGAATGGATTTCAGCATAGCTACTGGAGAAAAGGTCTCATCATAGTCCAAACCAGGTCTTTGACGAAAACCCTTTGCAACCAGTCTAGCTTTATAGGTCTCAACCTGTCCATCTACACCAATCTTCCTTTTGAAGATCCACTTGCATCCTACGGGTTTTACCCCGTCTGGAGCAATGTCCAACGTCCATACTTTGTTGGTGTACATGGACTCCATTTCGGTCCGCATTGCATCCAGCCATTTTACCGAGTCGACGCTCTGAACGGCCTGCTGGAAGCTAGTAGGCTCATCATAATCTATGATGCAATCCTCTCTATCCCCGTCTATGAGAAAACCGTAGTATCTCTCGGGCGGATGAGACTGCCTACTACTCCTGCGGAGCGGCGTAGGAATGTCCTGTTCTTTTGAACCCTCTGGTTCTACTAAGCTTTCAGTAATAGTCTGTGGTTCTGGAATCTCTTCCAGTTCTATTTCGCTCCCACTTGTTTCCTTTTGTAAGAACTGGTGTTCCAGAAAATGGGCATTACGAGAAACAATGATCTTTTGTTCCTCTGCGTAATAAAAGAGATACCCCCTGGAGTTCTTTGGGTATCCCACAAACTTGCACAGTACTGAGCGTGCCTCGAGCTTGTCCGCATGCTGCTTTTTGACAAAAGCCGGACATCCCCAGATCTTCAGATATTGAAGATAGGGTTTCTTCCCACTCCATATCTCATATGGTGTGGTAGGCACAGTCTTAGTTGGAACTCGGTTCAAAAGGTATGCAGCTGATTCTAGCGCATACCCCCAGAATGATCGCGGTAACTCAGCGTTACTCATCATGGACCGTACCATATCCAATAGGGTTCGGTTCCGTCTCTCCGATACACCGTTATGTTGCAGAGTGTATGGAGGAGTAAGCTGAGAGAGAATTGCATTCTCTTTTAAATAATCCAGGAACTCGGCACTTAAGTATTCTCCACCTCGATCCGATCTTAGAATCTTGATACTTTTGCCGGTTTGTTTTTCTACTTCATTCTTATATTCCTGGAATTTTCCAAAGGCTTCGGATTTATGCTTCATTAAGAAGACATAACCGTACCTTGAAAAGTCATCCGTAAAAGTAATGAAGTAAGAATAACCGCTTGGCGCATGTGTAGACATTGGACAGCACACGTCGCTGTGTACGAGTCCCAAGAGCTCGCTCGCTCTTACTCCGTGTCCAGTGAACGGAGTCTTTGTCATCTTTCCTTTGAGACAGGATTGACAAGTGGCATACGATTGATATTCGAACGGATTCAAATATCCTTCTGTATGTAACTTCGTCAACCTTCTCTCATTGATGTGACCAAGTCTACAATGCCATAAGAAAGTCTGATTTATTTCTGGAGACTTTCTTTTGTGTGTATTCTGGACATTGAAAATCTGTGGTTGGTTTAATACGTATATACCATTGCTTAATGTACCTGACCCAATCAGAACTTGATTAAGGTGAATGTTCATAACATTACTTACAAATGCAAATTCATAACCTTCTTTAGATAATAAAGATACAGAAATGATATTGCAAGTTGCATTGGGTACAAAATAGCAATTACGCAAAACCAAAACATATCCATCTGACAAGCCCAGGTGATAGTCCCCGACGGACTCAGCATCCATGCCAGCTCCGTTTGCAACTCTGAGGGTCATATCACTTGCCTTCAAAACCCTACGCTTTCTCAGTGCCTGCAAAGAATTACAGATATGAGATCCTGATCTGGTATCCAATACCCAGGAAGTAAAGTTTATTGAAAGACAGTTTTCAATAACATACACACCTGAAGCTGAAGCCGCAACTTGCTTCAGTTCTTGTGTCCTGGCTTTCCAAGCCCTGCAATCATTCTTCCAGTGTCCCTTCTTATGACAATAGAAGCATTCTTCTTTATCCACAAGCTGCCCCGCTTTCTTTGTTGCCTTTGCCTTTCCCTTCGTATCCACTTTACTAACACCGCCCCTTGGTTTTGCGGGGGCTTTCTTCTTCTTTCCCTTGGCTTTCGCCTTGGACCTAGAAGAGGAAGATCCTCCTACAAACAAAGTGGGTGTTTCCCTACCTTTCTGTAGGGTGCCCTCTGCGCTCCTCAGCATGTTGAGGAGTTCTGAAAGTTCAACTTCCTTTTCTTGTAAGTTGAAGTTCAGGATAAACTGGACGTAAGTGGAAGGAAGGGACTGGAGAATCAAGTCCGTATAGAGCTCATTCTCCAACGTGGTCCCAAGGTCCGCGAGCTCTTCTATGTAGCCAATCATCTTAAGCACGTGTTCCGCTACCGATGATCCGACGGCCAACCTTGCCGAGAATAACTTCTTCGACACTTCGTATCTTGCGATACGAGACTACTCTCCATACAGTTCTTTTGTATGGAGAAATATGGATTCGAGGTCCATATTCTCGTGCCTCCTCTGATATTCGTTGTCCATAGAGGCAAGCACGAGGCACCTGGCCTTCGCGCAATCAATCTCCCAAGTCTTACGAATTTCCTTATCCGCGACGCTGGAGGTGGGACCTGGGACGGGGGGAGCTTTGGTGGTAAGAAGATACCCCAGCTTGTCGTAAGTGATTGCCATTTTGACATTCCTGAGCCAATCTTTGTAGTTTGGCCCTGTCAGTATGTTTTTATCTAGAAGTAACTTAAGTCCAGTCATGTCGATTGGTCGCTGCAATTAGGAGAGAGAAGAAACACTCAGCATGACGCTCTTGCAAGTTTAGAGTGGTTTTTAGTTTGTCTAAACAGGATGGCTCCCACTGTTTCTCGAATCCCTCCTCAAACCAAAAAGGAAGAATTAGACAGGATCAATCTCACCGTACAATACTTGCTTAACCGTTCGGCCAGGCTGGTGTCGGTAGTTCGAGGGAGGTTTTCCAACGCTTTCGCGAAGTTCCTTAATTTAAGAACCTCTTTTCCCTACGGGCGTAGCCCCGCTAACACCTTTCTAGACACCTACTAGGTTTATAGCATTGATCGTTAAGTGAGAAATTTCCCGAGGAGTAGCATATACTCACAGTAGGATCGGGATCCAAATATCATCGCGTGACGAAACTGAAGGAATCCTACCAGAATCATCACACTCCAAATGGTATGCAACGCTAGCAAGTTTCAGTACTTATGAAACTCCCGATGTTGATTTTTGCCCCATGCTCTTATGACCTTGGCGTGAGGTCAAAATGTCATAAGTCACATGTCAAGTTCTTCCCATCATTATCCAGGTTAATTTGAACCCACCCGTACATACCCTTGACGTAGGCCAAAATGGCAGTACGACTGTCTCAAACCAACGCATTCTATCTATGCAACAGATAAATATCCGGCAGCTACCAATCACTATGCCTTGGCGTGAGGTCAAAATACATAGCTTGAATACTACCGAATATTTAACTGAAATGATGGAGGGCTACGGATGGTTTTGGCAAAACTGTGAACGTAGTGAACTTGATATAATCGATGGAACGAGATATCTTTTAAAAGGAGTGGCTCAAGCTCCGCATTTAAAAGTTGGTTTTGAAAAGAACCGAGTGGTTTTTCGAAAGTGTTCCAACGACTTTTACTTGGTTTATTTTCTTGCATTAGTTCTTTTAATGCGTGTTATTCTTGCATTAGTTCTTTTAATGCGTCCCATCATTTAATCCTACCATTGCAGAAAACAACCAAAATATGACGTACGCTTATGCCATTCGCATTCGCCACGGGGCCCCGTCATTACCCGTTAGGTTACTTAACTAACGACAGAGCGGGGGCTGGGCTAGCGCGGCTGTAAAACATAAGCAACGCCTAAATAATATCATATATAGATATATTGCAATGATAGCCATTTAAGATCACAGATGAACACATTGGATATACTAGGAACCCGCAATTCGCACGAGCCTGTAATGAAAAGCAGATTACACGGTCGCGGTGAATAGCCAATACCCCACCCAAGACCTCTACGGGTGCGGCAAACTACCCGCCAAGTACCCGAAGCGAAGCAACCTCCCTCAACCCCGTGAGTAGGCCACTCGGCACTTCGGCATACCCGGTAGTTTGTGCACCCCCTCCATGGGTCTATCCTAGGAGCAAAAAAAGTAAAAAGAAATTATACAATGACGGCTACAACCCCAACCCGGTTGTGTGGCCATACAAATAATTATTACATCAATTTACAAATTTACATGAATTGAAAGAAAAGAAAACTCTCGTCTCACAACCCCCGGCTATTCACCCGCGACAATCCAATGAATTCATATACACATTCCAGCAACATTACAGATCACAGATTTGTATAACCCCCACTAATCGACATATAGCGATTAGCAGACGTTTAATACAAATATCACATCACAGAAATACCCGTCAGCTTAAATCTTTAGAAACTCGATCAAAATACGGTTTTTAGAGCCCCAAAAACAAATTTTTCTTCCTGGAAAATCTAGGCTGAAAAAACATATACCAAAATTCCCAAAATACCCCATAGAACAAACTGCGGTGAAGACGACCCAGAGAAGAGCTCAATCGGCCGCGGAACCGCGGCAATAGCAAGCTATTGCCGCGTTTCCGCGGTGGTTTGGTGAGATCGCTGGACCATTTTTCTACAGTGGACTATAAAAACCCTGAGTCGATTTTTAAAGCATGATTTATTATTTTTACAGTACTTTGAAAATCGACAGCAAGGATGAATTCCGGTTACATTTCGGGACTTTTTCTTTGATCGATCTTCTAGTTACTTTGCTAACATGTTAGATAGAGTTTAACTAGGCTCTGATACCATTGTAAGTCCATGCTACCACTCCCGGTACTTTCGGGCAAGCGGAATTTGATGAAAAACAATTTTCTAGAGGCGGTAACATGGACTCAAAACCGGATCTTTGTTAAACATCTAACTAACAACCTAACTAGGAGTTGTTAACTACTCGGTTAGGGGGTTATACCTTTCTTTCTTGAACTCCTTCGTCTTCAAGCCTCGATGGTTGTCCGGATCGGCTTCACCCCATCGTCTTCTTGCGCCGAAGATCGATCCACCTGAAAGCTTCTACCTTTGGCTTCTTCTTCGATCTTTGAAGAAACTAGTTCACTCGGTTTGCTAAACCTTGTGAACTAGAGTGAGTAGAGGAGAGTGTGTTGGGATTTTCTCTATGGTTCTTGGTTCTCAACACATGAGACAAGTGAACCATAGACTAAAGAGAGGGAGAGCAAGAGGAAGAAGATGAGAGCTCAAGAACACAAGAGAGAGAAAGGAAATGAAAGAATGAGCAAGACTTTTCTCTCTTGGCTCTCATAATCCAAATCCATCATAACCAATAATAGCAATCAAGTATTAGTGATGGTTTAAGCTATAATAGCCATATCATTTCATGCACTCATTTTGCATAAGAGAACAAGCAAGCAAAAGTCTTTGCCATGAAATGATAGCCATTGTCATCATGATGGTCAACTAGTCCAACCTAGTCAACCGGTCAACAAAGTCAACAAGTCAACAAAGTCAACCCCTCAATAACCATGTCACTATAATACTTAATTAATATTATTGTTAATTACATATCATATTCTCATTAGGGTTGAGCAAAAAGTCAATAGTCAACAGTCAACAGTTAACAACCCTAATAAGAATCCTCTGCCTCTGTCTCTCCGTCAACTGTGCATACACACCCGCATCCGCGTTCCGAGGAACACGAATACATACTGGATAAAACCAATCCCAAAACGTACACTAGGATCTGGCTTAAACCAAAGCCCGCTAGTGTTAACTGTCCGGACACTGTACGTGCATAAGTGCATGGATGTGACCGAACCCTGTCGCAAATCCATGCGACCTCTACTCTTTTGCCTAAAGGCGAATAGCTTTCTGTGTGGAACTCTTAAGACTCGACACTACGCTGGCAGTGGGTTTAACCACAGACCGCAAGCGGCACTAGCTGTGCGTAACGGTCCCCAGGTAGATGCCGACAAGAAGACTGACGAGGTGAAACCCATCTGAACTCCTACCGAGCCTGAATGTGACAGTCTCCGTACAGTCCGGTCTGTTCGTCTTTTACATCGCATGGCGGGCCTAGGGGCGGTAAACGTCAGTCCCCTAATAGCGGTACAAGTCGTGTCGGAGTGAAGCCCAAAACACCCTGAGATAACACTGGAAGCCTACCAGTATATCTCGCTTGCCCTGGCCAGGGACTACTCGTGTAATGGCTCTCCTAGACACAGCGCGATGTCAACCCCCAATACTGGGTGAGACGAATCCTGTCTAACCGTCACTTCCTCCAAGTGCTTCGGGACTGCACCAAACTACTACCTATTTGCATGACTCTTTTGAGCCATGGTAGGGTAGTAATCAAAGTACAGTGGGAACACACTCGAGGCGAAATGACAGTGTCAAGTCAGCGGACTAAGTTGTACTCATGTCACCTGGGAACTGATAACTGACGATAGGTATAATACCAACCGGTCAGTTCCCGACGAGTCCTGTCCAGTGTACTCGTAACCTAACGAGCACCCGCATACTATCTCCAGTACGACGTACTGATGGCTGTGGGACAGACTATCTCCCACTCTGGGATGAGAAGCGCATGCGCTAGTCTACTCCGGAGTATCGATGCCCTGTCTCGATAGTCCTGCGACTAGGGACCTGCATAAGGATGTGCTTATAGATTACCCAGCCCCCACTAGTGTGACTTCCATCACAACGCTGGTAATCAAGCAAAGATCCTAAGGGCTCCACTAATGTGTATAGGTGATATACTAAAATAAACACAAGTACACATTGAAGTAGAAACAAACCAAGTAGCATACTACTATTTTGAGCAAGATTGTATATACAACTGTGAATATCCCAAGCTTCCATTAAGTAATATACAAACTAGTATGATACAGTAATGGCCTCTAGGGCATATACACTAACAGTATCGAGACGGGGCATCGATATACCAGTGTAGACTAGCGTATACGCTTCTCGACCCATGAGATGGGCGATGGATGATCCCATATCCATTGGTGTTTGACATCAGAGATGGTATACGGGTGCTCAATGGAGACTGGGTACACTGGACGGACTCGCCGAGACTCCCAGGTGGTATTATACCTCACGTCAGATGGCAGTTCTCAGGTGACACTAGTGTAGGTTAGTCTGTAGACCCGAGATCGTCATAGAGTCTTGTGTGATTCCCACCGTGTTTTGATTTCCACCTTACCACGTCCATGAAGGCATGCAAAACGGTGGTTTTTGGGTACAGTCCCGAGTCACATGGAGGCAATGAGCGATAGGAGGGGTTTCGTCTCTCCCGGTATTGGGGGTTGATGTTGCGCTGTGCTCGATTGGCCGTAACAGGGAAGTCCCTGGCCAGGGCTGTTTTAGAGATTTACTGGTAAGTGTTACCAGTAGTTTCTCGACCCGTTATGGGCCTCACATCGGCATGATTTATCGGTTATTGGGGTCTGACGTTTACCACCCCTAGACTTGATATGCGACATATCAGACGAGGAGTGTTGCCGGTTGGCTCGACGGGAGTTGTAGCAGGTTCGCTTGTTTTCTTCTGATCGCTCAATACCCGGGTGGCCATTACGTTTAGCTGACCGCTTGCGACTTGGGGGTGCTTGATATGATCATCACCCACTGCCGGCGTATTGACGAGTCTTAGAGTCCCACAAAGGAGTTACCTAGTCCAGGCGAAACGTTGTGGTGCGCGTATGCGATATGCGCATGGACCCGGTTAAAATGCGCGTATGAGATACCGTATATTAATTGGGCGGCTTGCTTTTGGTTGGGTCGTATGTGATATGACCGGATTGATAAATCAAGTGTTGATTTATCATTTAACCATTAGCTTCTCACTAAGAATCCTATCTTGTTTCTTTTGGATGTATGCATGCATGTATGCATTCATTCTTGTTCATGCACATATGGATGTGCATGCACACATGCATACATACATCATTCTATCATGGTTGCTTATACATGGAAAATGATGGCAATATAAGACTCACAACATGATTTTATTTATATGTGTTATTATTTCATTTGTTTTAAAACAAAGGAAAAAGAAAAGGATAGTTCATGGATGAGTTCTACACTCTTCTTGACCTAACCATGCTCACCTACCTTCTAACCATGAGTTAATCTTTTCTTTTATGTTTTAACTCAAGTGAAATAATATCCATATGATTTTACCATGGTTTGAGATGAGAAGTGATAAATATATATACATATATTTTCATTTTCTTTTCATGGGTTTATCTTCTCTTCTTCTTAAAAATCCATCATCTTCTTCAACCTTGATCTCTTGCTCTCTAGACTTTTCAAGTGAGCAAAATACTCAAAAAGATAGGATTTTGAAGTGAGAAAGAGAACCACAACACCATTCTACACAAGTCTAGCCCACTTGTTTAGAGTGTTAGCTTCATTTCATCTTCTTGTTAAAGTGAAGTTGCTAGCTTGGACAAAGGAGCTTCGGGTGGATCGTCGTGGACGTTAGAGGACTTTAAGCTAATCGCTTTCTAACTCTCAAGTGGCCAAGGAGTCTAAAAAGGGGAGCTACATTGGTTGTACTCTTAAAACCCTAGCCTTTGTTACATATGATGTTGGTTAAAGTTTTGAAACCCTAATTTTCTAGGATAGATCCTTTGTATGTTTACTTAGCACCATAAAAACTTGATCTTTGTGACATGTGATGCTTCCAAACCTCTCATAGGGTGCTAGGTAAACCCTTCAAAACCTTGCTGCCGCGCTAGGTACTACAGTGGTATCAGAGCCAAGCTAGAGATTTAAACGATGTTTGTTAGATTACGAAACCGAAATTACTCCGAAACTTGAAACCTTTTAACATAGTTTCTATCGAATTTGAAAAGTGCTCTAAAATTTTTTTAAACAACTGCAGAATGTTGTATGAGATGCAACATGAACACAGTATAAAATTGAACCCCACACCTCGGATTTTGGCCGGCCAGATAGCTCATAAAACCGGTGTGCTCGGTTTTTGTATGGTGTTCAGGGTTGAATTTTGTAGTGTGTTTCAGTCTCTTGGTTTTGGTGTTTCAGGTGTTGCTATTTTTTGCTAAATTTGCATGTGATGTTAACTTATTGCAAAGGAAATTCGGAGTGTTTCGTAATCGTAATTCTAACATGTATTCGGGTTATTTAGACGATATTAAAAAGTTCGAACGGATATCAATAACCCATATTTTCCCTCGCTGGAAATTTTCCAAGAGTTGGAGTTTTTTCAAGTTTAAAATTTTCAGAAAATCATGCAAGTAATTCTGTAGACCCTCTAGAAGAACGATACCCAAACTCAACGTTTTGGATCGCGGAATCGCGGTAATACCCTAGGGTTTGCAGCAGTTCCGTGACGATGTGAGTGAGGCATGGGTCAGCCCTTCTACGGATGGTTCATAGGAGTTGTGGCAGTTTTTGGGTACTTTTTTGAACTCCGCTCAAGTGTTAAGATTTTCGGGAAATTTTGGGTGTTTTCTTATTCGATCGAAAAGTTTTACTTCGTCTAGCAATCTGTGATTGTGATACAATATTTGGAATCCACATAATTGGTTATGTGATAACTAGTTTCAATTTTATAAATCTAGCAGTTTAGTCTCATTTGATCGGTTGCCATGGAATTTTGATGTGGATCAAAAGTCCGTCGCAATTACGTAGTGTATGCGGATACTCGCCGGCTAACCTTACTAGATAGCCACGCCCCATAGCCCCAACCAAGTGACTATAGGAGAACCCCGTCGCCAAAAGCATCCGTTCGGGTGCTCGTGGCTGCGGTGTTCTGCCTTAGTGCACTTCGTCGACGGCATCGGGGGTGCGGCCGTCTACTAAAGTTTCCGATGAGCATTCGATCAGGTTCGGGAATCTTGTTGAATTACCCGACAGGTTATTAGAAAGTGTTTTCAATATCGAGACTAAAATGCGGGGTTTATAATTGTTAGGCATGTGATGTCTAAGGAATTCATTTGGTTGGGCATGAAATCCAAAGTATGTGATACATTGGGTTTATGATGTCTAAGGTGGTTGAGGATTCCAATTATTGTAGTTTTTCACTTTCTTTTTCTGCGACCGTAAGTGTAATATGTGGTGTATCGCCGGTTTTGTTGCTATATGTCAACGACTATTGGGATGCGCATATTTACTTACGTTGATGACGTGCGATGTTATGTGTTGTTGTGATATGTTATATTGGATCATCGTGTTTTGAATAGCCGGGGTTTTTTATGTGAGATGAGAGTTTTTCATTTTCATTCATGTAATAGCTTGTATGTAATATTCTTTTATTGGGGCACTTCCGGGTTGAGGATGATGTCGCCATTGATGTATATTATTTACTTTTCCGCATTAGGATAGACCCAAGGAGGAGAGCACAAGTAACCGGGTTCTAGGGTCCAATGGGAGACCATCTCGATGAGTCGAGACCGAGTCTCCTAGCTCTAGAATTGGTAGGGTTGTTTGCCCTCTCGTACGGGTCAAGGGATATGGGTTTGGCTATTCATCACGACCGTGGAATCCGCGTTTTTTACTGGCTTAAATAAAACACAAAATTCTTAATATATCCAATATTTCATATGTGTTCTTCTGCTGCTGATATTCTGTGATGTGATCACTTGATATGTTGAGACGATTGCTTATATTATAAATATGAGATATAATAAATATTGATGCTTTCGTTTCTTATGTGATGCTTGAGAAGCAAAATTGATGGGAATTCATTAATGAGATTAATGAAGTAAAAGAAATCTAAAGATGTTGTAGAAACTTGTTTAAAAACTAGTAGCTCTAGATTTTGCTTTGCATAGCGGTATTCCTTGTAGAATATCCATCACCTTATTCGATAAGGAAAGAGCCGAGATCCCTTCACCGGGAGTGACCTCTTTAGCGAAACTGGCAGATGCTACAAACCACTCGGTTTGTCTTATGATTGCTTTTATAGTTTTTGCTTTGCATAATGGTATTTGTGAAATATCTAGCACCTTATTCGATAAGGAAAGAGTCGAGATCCCTTCACCGGGAGTGACCTCTTTAGCAAAACTAGTAAAATCCTAAAAAACACTCCTTTTCAAAATCGCTCGATTCTACAACGATATCAAGTTCATTACGCAAAGGGTTTTCTTAAAAACCTGTCGTAGCCCTCTGTCATTTCAGATAAGTAGTATTTAGTATTCGTGCTGTGTTTGTTGTCCTTTGTCAAGGCGTAGTGTGCGGTAGCTGATTAGTGCTTATCTCCTTGAGCATATGATACGATTGGATTAGGGTAGTCGTGCGACCTTGTTGGCCTTTGTCAAGGGTCGTGCGGGTGGGTTTAATTCAATCAGGAAATGACGGGTTGAACTTGACTAGCATCCTATAGTTTGTTGGCCTTTGTCAAGGTCATAGGAGGTTAGGGGCAAAATATTATCGGGAATTTCAAGTGTTGAAATTTGCAATGAGATTGCATACTTTCTATGAGATAGTTGGATCCCGATACCCACTGCGAGTAAGAGTTACTCCCGACTAGTCTTACCTTTTAGGATTTGAAGGAAGATTTGATAAAAACGGTGGGAGACATCCTGATTAGATAAAATCATAACCAATCTGATCTTGCAAGAGCGCACGCAGAGTTTTTCTTCTCTCTCTCTCTCTCCTGGTAGCGACCATGTCACGCCTTAATCAAGATAAAAATATGGATGCTTTGACCGAACCTGCTTATTATACTGAGCTGGGGAACGTTGGTTCTGCTCTATCTTATAATTGTTAAAAGTCCGAGCAGAAAATAGGGGAATATCCGGATTTCCACGCAACCCAAACGAGAAATAAGCATGTTGATGCATATCTTCGGGTGTGTTCGTTACCAAGAACTGTTTCTCAGTATCCTCTACGTCCTGGGTATGTGATACCAGATCAGGATCCCGTATATGTAATATGTTACATAGGCTACAGATAGGTAGAAAAATGAGAATGGGTGATATGTCTCTAAATGTTATAGAATGGTGCAATTGTTGCAGCCAAGTCAGTTGGCAGATAACACCTTGTATTAGTAAATTGATTCTGAACGAATGTTATTACGTACCGAACCTGATATACAACAGTACATCGGTTTCTTTAATGAGTTAAAGAAGGATATAATTCTGTATTAGAGGATTATGTTGTGAACATTTTCCTGAATCAAGAGTTGATTGGATCAGGCACGTTATATAATAGCATATGCGTTCTAAATCAAACCACAGTTCAAAGTATATAGAACACACACAAGAGGGGTAGTTCAGAAATGAACGAATCCTTCTTGTGGCATTGTAGACTTGGTCATATCTATGTGACACGACCAGCTAAGTTACATAAGGATGAATTTTAGAATCTCTTCGAACTTTCATCTTATGATACTTGACAATCTTGTCTCAAAGGTGAAATGACCAATACTCCGTTTACTGGAAACAGAGAAAAAGTTAGTGAACTCTTAGGACAGATACATGATGATGCATACGGTCCTATGTCTACAAATGCCAGGGCTGGTTCTTCGTACTTCATTACATTCATCGACGATCTCTCAAGATTCAGATATGTGTTCCTGTTGAAACACGAGTCTGAAACTTTTGAGAAATTCAAGGAATATAAGCTTGAAGTTGAAAACCAGACGAGTAGAAGTATTAAGTCCTTCGATGTGATCGAGGAGGAGAATACTTATGCATGGAGTTCCTGGAGTTTTTTCTAAATAGAGATTGTGATTCTCTCTCATCTTACTCCTTCGTATCCACCACAGCAGAAAGGTGTATCGGGGTGGAGGTATCGCACCCTATGAGATGTGGCGCGCTCTATGATGAGTACTGCTGAGTTACCTGGTTCTTTTTTGGTGTTATGTACTTGAGAAGCTGCATACCTATTGAATGGGGTTCCATCCAAATCACTGCCTACCACTCCATATGAGATATGGAATAGGAAGAGACCATGTCTTAAACGAGTTAAGAGATGGGGTTGTCCGGCCTATGTTGAAAAGCAAAATCCGGACAAGCTCGAGGCAAGGTCAGTTCTGTATAAGTTTTTTAGGATATCCCAAACATTTGTGAGGGAATATCTTCTACCGCTCTGAGGAGCAAAAAGTGTTTTGTTTCTCAATATGCCACCTTTTTAGAAAAGGAATTTCTTGTGAAGAAATTAGTGGTCATGAGGTAGAACTGGAAGGAGTTCCAGCTAAACAAACTAACAGCTGATAATTTGGTGAAACCAAAGGATTCAACAGTCTCCAACGAACCTCGTCCTCTCGCGAATCTGGTAGGGTTCCTCATCCACTTGAAAGATACTACGGTCTTCTCGGTAACAGTGGGAGCGAGCATTGCTTCATGGTAGATGATGGCCCAACTAGGTTCATGCAGGCATTCACGAGTGGGGACTCAGTGAAAAGGCCGGATGCTATTCTTAAGTCCATCAGGATTAGAGCAGGCATCGCGGAGTTGGAACATCTGTTTTGATGTGGCAGTCAAAGTGTTTGACTTCATCAAAAAGGTAGATGAACCTTGTATATACAAGAAGGTTGTAGAGAGTAAGGTTGTCTTCCACGTATTGTACGTAGATGACATACTCTTGATAGGAAATGGTTTCCTATGATACACTCGGTCAAGCTCCTCTTATCACGAGTATTATCAATAGAAGATCTGAATGATACCTACAACATCATGATGTTTATGATCTATGGTGATAGATCTAAGTGGATGTTGGGAGTGTCCCAAATCCAAGTACATTAACACCATACTAAAAGTATTTAGTATGGAGGATTCTAAGCGTGGTGGTTCGCCCACTTACTCAAGATTCACTCTCTCCAAAAAGATGTCTTCCTAGACTGATTTGGAGAGAGCTCGCGTGCAATAGATACCCTATGCTTCGGAAGTAGGCTCTATCATGTGTGCGATGTTATGTACCAGACGAGATGTAGCTAACTCACTACGTGTAGTGATCAGGAATCAGTCGGATCTTGGGAGAATCACTGGAAAGCTGTGAAGGACATTCTTAAGTACTTGAGAAGCACTAAATGAATGTTCTTGGTTCAAGCTTCCAGAGTGATAAGGTCGACTGAGAGTCAGTCACAGGCATTGTCTTTACCCTCAGTGGAGGGATGGTGTGTTGGAAGAGTTCCAAGCTATATACCGTGGCAAACTAGACGATAAAGGCTGAATACATTGCTACCAACGATGCTGCCAAGGTGACTGTCTGGGCACTTCTTGTTCATGAGATGAACATGATTCCACCATTGAGCGTCCAATAACTATTATTGTGACAACAATGGAGTTATGGTTTTGGCCTAGGAACACCGGTCCCATCAGCGATCCAGACATATTCTGAGGCAAGTGTCACCTGATCAAGGAGATGGTTGATCTCCAAGGGATCGAGGTCAGGAGAGTAGACCCGAAGAGTAACACAGCGGATCCACTCACAAAGGCCTTACCCTAGAGAGACTTCTATAGGACGTTGAGTATGAGATACTGCAACAAATGGCCTAGTGCAAGTGGGAGATTGTTAGTTATATGTATGCCCTAGAGGCCATTACTGTACATGCGATGTATATTGCAGTGGATGCTTGGACATATATAGGGAGAACTTTATTGCTCGACATGATAGTATGCTGTCTGGTTGCACTTTATCTTAACATGTACACTTATTGTCTCTTTATTGCATGTTGATAAAGCCCTTAGGATGAGTACTTGACTACCAAGATTATGATGCAGATCATACTAGTGGGGACAGGGTAGTCGGTAAGTACATCCTTCAAATGTTTCTAGTCGTGGGAGTATCGAGACAGGGCATCGATACTCCAGAGTAGACTAGCGTATACGCTTCTCGACCCATGTGATGAGTGATGGATGATCCTATATCCATTGGTGTTTGACATCAGAGATGGTATACGGGTCCTCAATGGAGACTGGGTACACTGAATGGACTCGCCGAGAACTCCTAGATAGTATTATACCTATCGTCAGATAGCAGTTCTTTGGTGACACTGGTACAGGTTAGTCTGTCGACCCGATATCGTCATAAAGTCTTGTGTGATTCCCACTGTGCTTTGATTTCCACCATACCACGGTCAAGAGATCGTGCAAAAAGGTGGTTTTTGGGTACAGTCCGGAATCACATGGAAGCAATGAGCGAAAGGAGGGGATTCGTCTCTCCTGGATTGGCCATAATAGGCTGCCCAGGATTGTTGAGGTCTACTGGTAAGTGTTATCTGCAGTTTCTCGAACCGTTATGAACCTTGTATCAGCATGACTTATCAGGCTATTGGGGTCTGACGTTATACCACCCCCAGGCTGTGATATGCGACATATCAGACGAAGAGACCGGACTGTACGATAGTGTTACTGATTGGATTCACAAGAGTATGAGCAGGCTTGCTTGTTGATCTTCTGATCGCTCAATACTCGGGTGGCCGTTACGTTTAGCGGACTTCTTGCGGATTGTAGGTGTTTGATATGATCATCACCTACTGCCGGCATATTGACGAGTCTTTAGAGTCCTACATAGAGGTTTCTTGGTTCATGCGAAATGAAGTAGGAGCACATATGTGATATGTGCGGGACCGAGATTAATGCGTGTATGTGATACTGCATTCTATTCATACGATATGTGATATCGGTCGGTTATATGTGATATAGCCGGGTTATCGAATCAAGTGTTGATTCAATAAGTTGATTCATATGATATTAGTCGGTTGTATGTGATATAGCCGGATTATTAAATCAAGTGTTGATTTAATAATTTAATGTATAATTATATATTTGATATATTAAATTACATTAACTAATATTAGCTCACTTAAGCATTTCTTTTTCTCACTTATGATACACTTAACATATATGTGATATATGTTAATTATTTTCATTGCACACAAAATATATATGTGATATATATTGTTGTGTAACACCTTAGGAAGTGATTAGTGGCTAATTATATTTTAATATATGGTTTTTAATAAAAAGTTTACCAAATTGATTTTCAAATATTTTATCCTATTTAATGTATTTTATTAGATTTTTCCTAGGCTTGCACAGACATGTGCATGTCAACTAGGGCTTAATTGGGGTTAAACCATGTTTAGAAACCATGGTAGACTAACCCTTTCTTATTAAGCTAAATTGATTTAATTGAGGGGTTTTTTTTAAATGGAAAAATGATTATTGTTTTGGGTTAGACTTGGTGAGAGAGAGAGAGAGTGCATGATGGGCATCATGGCCTTGCCTATGCCTACATTTAATGAAGAGAGAGGGGGGTTTTGACTTGTGTGCTCTCATTTCTCATTCTCACTCTCACTTCTCTCATTCTCACTCACACACACACTCAAGCAGCTGCAGCTGCAGCAGCAGCAGCAGAAGAAGCAACAGCAGCAGAAGAGGCAGCAGCAGCATCAACAGCATGGAGGAGCAGCAGCATCAACAGAAGCAGTAGCAGCTCCAGCAGCATCAGCGGCAGCTCCAGCAACATCAGCGGCAGCTCATCTTCTTCTTCCACTCCTTCTCCGGCTTCCTAGGGTCTATTAGGGTATGTTTCTTAAACCCAATTCCTAGCTTGCTAAACTTGTGTGTTGTTTAGCTTCGATTAAGTGTTAAATGTGCGTTTTTGTGCTAAATATGATGATTAGTGTGGACTTTTGGTTAAGTGATGTTAGTGATGGTTAGACTAACTTAGTTAAGTATTGTTAGGGCCACTTAAACCTAGCTAAACCCCAGATTTCACTAAAATACCATAGGGTTTCAATTAGTGCTGAAATTAACGTTTTTAAGTGAATTCTTGGCTTTCTGTGATCTGCTTTTGACCCGGCTCCTTCAGAAGAAAACTGAGAAAACTGGAGCATGTATACTAGGTCTAGACTACACACACCAAGAACGAACCCCTGACCCCATACCCAGGCCGCCGATTTATTCTTCCTGGCCGCAATTTGTGGCCAGATGAGGGAGTTTTGGATTGGGTTTGCATTGGTAGGGGTCTGCTGTATTTTTAGGGCCAGTGGTATGTACAATTTTGTAATTTCTCACCTGTATCAAAATCTGGGACGATATATCGTTTTTCTAGTACGTTTTGTTTGCGCGATACGCGCGATACGTGAGTGGGTTCTGTGATCCAGCATATCGCGGCGTGTCGGGGTAGTTTTAGACGCGTATACACACGATCTAGCGTATCGGACACACGCGCGCTTAGTTCGCGACGCGAGTTTCTCGTTTGATTTCGATATCGCGTTTTGCGAGATATTTGCTTATGCGGATTTTACTTGTGTAAATTCTAGGTTCGCAGGCGGGTACGTCGGACGCAGCAAAGAAAGGGAAGCAGGTGGTCGGCTACGTGTAGAACGCGACCAGGTGCGTAGATTTAACATCTACGGGGAAATCGCCCGTATGGCGTTAAGCGTCAGGGCGTTACAGGATATTTTAGTTGTATGTGTTCATTTATACTATAGCAGCATACCATCCCTTGTTGCATATAGAAATGGTAGATGTAGAACACTGCACTGTCACTAACGGTTCAAGCTGCACGAGCACTATTTGTATGTTACACTCACACCGTTAATGATTGCCATGACACTTGCACTATAGGATTGCTACGAATTATATATCGTCTTGATTTCCGCATCATTGATAATTGCCATGACTTGTCGCATATACACATATATTGATATCTTCATACTTGCGCACATGCATGCACACTGCATATTCATACCAGTGCACACATATATTGATATCTTCATACTTGCGCACCTGCACACTGTATTTCCATAGTAGTGCTACCCTCATATTCGCGTATATATCCATTTGCACACCCATGCCTATATACATACATATGTTACATACATGGGTGATATTGACATGATTTAAAAACTAAGGGACCGCACGAGATATTTTCCAAACTGGATCTTTTTAAAAGAGCGGTTTTCCCCTTTTTACTCTTAATGTCATACGACACATTGCATGGATTTATGTATTTACTTTGGATTTATGTGATTTCTGGATTTGGGAACCGGGGTATTATTTTAAGAAAATACGCACTGTTTTAAAAACACGGTTTCCCTTGATATGATATTTCAGTGCGTCCACCATGCGTTTTCTCGATTTTGAGACGTGTGACATGTGAACCCAAATCGAGGAGCTGGACGAGGCTGATTGCGGGTACATGGTGGACCCGGTATGGTATCCCGGGGCGATAACGGATCGCTGTGCAGCAGACGGTGAGCCTGGCAGAGGGACCACTACCTACCGGTGATTGGTTAGATCTGGCGGTTATCCGGTCGATACTGACCAGAGTTGAGAGATGGATATGGGACGACACGTACTGCTGGGGCCGAGGGCCGATTCCGCAGACGGAGCCCGATACTTGAGGATTTGCGTGTCGATGCTTGACACGATGATTTTGTGATATTTTCGAGTGCTGATGCTAAGCATTCACGATTCCATGAGCTGTACAGGATTTGAGGGCCGATCAGAGTGACGGCGCCTGAGTTTTACTGGGATTTGGGTGCATTGATAAACACCGGTTATTCTTCCACGTTGACATACCGTGTAGATGATATTTATTCCCATGCTTAGTATTCATTATTTTGCATCTCATCCTGTAGCTATAGTACCTGATAGAGTACTTTTGCATGATTATTGCATACCCTGCTTATCATATATAGATGTTATTAGATTGCATTTGCTATGCACGATTATTGCATACCCTTCTTATCATATATAGATGTTATTAGATTGCATTTGCTATGCACGATTATTGCATACCCTGCTTATCATATAGAGATGTTATTAGATCGCACTTGTTGCATGATTATTGCTCATATAGATGCTATCTGTTGGCATAGGCTAGAGTATCGCAACACGTGCATACTCGCGATTACCTTTATATGTTATCTACTATTCACGAGTTGGCAACTTACCCCCGTTGTGCCACAGTGTTTGCAGGTTGCCTCTCGGAGTAGTCGCGGCAGGCTGTTTTGTTACATCTTTTGACACGGATACCAGTGCAGTTGGCGTGTTAACCCTTTTGCTGATAGGTGGGTTTTTGGCGATATCTGTTTATTTTCCGGTTGTATGCACTGTTGTATCTAGTACTCTCCATCTACTTTCATGTATTGACTTAGAGACCAGTTGTAAGGACGATGTATATTATTTTGTACTCTGGTGTCGAACTCGTTGTGAGCCGACTTTATTTATGCAGCTTTATTTTTCATGATATTTGTTTTCACTTATACTGCTCATCTCTTCGCTACGGCGTCGTATATTTTTTTATCGTGGTGATTGTTTCCGCCGTTGGGTGTGATTCTCCCATTTGGGATGCTTTATTCATTCTATATGTCACTTTTACTTATATCTTGTATTGTACCCGATTTCGGAGCTAGTTTTTACAAAGGAAATGCTGCCAAAATTTTTAAGATAATAACTTGAACTTTAAAGAATTTTACTAAATTACTTAAGGTCTTCTAAACATTTTAACAAATATTTCTATTAAATGTTTTAAACACTCAATACTTTTAATGGTTTTGATTTCTGGGTTTCGGCTTACTTAGTCGCGTTATGCCTGTAGACGTTACGTGGTTAAGTGCCGGTCACGGGCCAAACTTTGGGTCGTGACATGTTGTGTCATGCTAGGTTACACATGCAACATGTATGTATGAGACTCACACCATGCTAGATTTAATGTTAAGGTTTATATTTATTTATTAAGTAATTCAAAATGGTGGATATTGTCATGGCTTGGAGCTTGGATGGAGCTTGGATGAAGCTTGGAGAACATTGACTAAGTCCATTTGTTTTGTCATGCTTAAGATATTTATTAACCTAACCATTACCCTACACCATGGTTTAGTCTCTACAAGGGTTAGTGTATGTCATATACTCACCATGGTTGCATTTCTAACCTCATCTCTTTAGTTCATCACTTCATCTTCTTCTTCCTCTTGAAGCTCTCTTGCTTTTGACAAAGTGATGAAATATTGTGAGAAAAATAAATCTAAAGTGAGCCCATTTCCTACTTCATCATCCACTACTATTAGCCATTTAGTTTAGGGTGTTTGCTTCACTAAACCCTAATTTAGTGAAGAGGTAGCATGAGCTTGAGTCTCCTCGACGTAGATCATCTTCGGCTTTGAAGACTTCAAGCAAGTTTGCATCTTTCACCTTGTGGAGCCTCTCAAGAGTTCGGGAGATCATTACTCGCAGCGAAGGGACATCTACACAGAGCATTTGAAGTGAAGGACCGGTCTACAAAGGTTGTATTCCGCATTCACTTAGTTGTTAAGATGTTAACATTGCTAGTTCGTTTAAAACTCTAGTTAAGATTCTAGGGTTAGAGTTTCTTAGCATGGCAAAAATTTGAAAACGGCATGGACGATGCCTCCCGAAACCTTGCCGCCGCGCTAGGTTACCCTACACAAACAAGGTGCTGGATATTCATGAATACCACAATGCAAAGCAAAAATTAGATCAACTATAAAAGCAATCGAGTGCTTTGTAACATTTGCTAGTTTCGCTAAAGGGGTCACTCCCGGTGAAGGGATCTCGGCCCTTTCCTCATCGAATGAGGTGCTAGATATTCATCAAGGAATACCACTATGCAAAACAAAAACTAGAGTTACCCATTTTAAAAAGTTTGATTCTACAACATTTTTAGGTTTCTTTTTCTTAACATTAATCACTGTTGGGCTACGGCAGCGTCCCGGCCATCAAACCGTGGTCAAATGCGGGACAAAATTTTTCTAAACTGGCTCTACCATTACCCGATGCCCGGATCTACCCTAAACCCTATAATAGCAAACAATACAAAGAGTTAGGAATGGTTATACCGAGTTGATCCGTGTCCTTCAGTCTTCAACCTTCTTCCCAAGCTCATAGTGGTTACGGATCGAGTTTGGTTGCCGGTCTTCCTCCATCTACGATGATCCACCTGAGGGAAACGGCGCAAGATCCAGCCTCGCCAAGCGAGGCAACCAAAGCTCCAAGGTTGCTAGCAATGGAGAGTGGAGGTGTAGGAATATGTCACTATAATTTTTCTCCCATCACAAATGCTCCATGAGCAACCATAGAAGACCAAGAGGAGGTGAGGAAACATGTGGCATGAGCAACTAAAGAAAATGGCTAAGTCTCCAAGTGAGAGTGAGAATGAATCAAGTGAAGAAAAGAAATGAGCAAGGTTACTCTAGAATATGGTGGATACCCCTCTCTCTCACTCTCATGCACACAAAAAAATCTCATTTCCTTTTTCAATAAAATAATGCAAACCATACCTCTCTACATGTCAAGTCCATGCTCATGCCAAGTCACCCCTCTACCTCATTTGTAAAACAAATGATTTTCTAAAAAAGGAAATCATACAAATGAGGTGTCCAATCTTCTAAAAACAATTCCGTATAAATACGGAATACAACCTGGTATACGTATCGAAATACATATACGCGTATTCGTACGAAAATACGAATAGCCAAGAGAGAAAATGAATAGTGAACAATAATACTAGAATACATATATATAAATACATATATATAAATACATATATATAAATTATTAAATCAAAACCTGATTTAATAATCCGGCTTAATCCTAAGCCGCTAGTATTATAAACCGTCCGATTAAAGTCTGTGCAGCCTGTACACATATTTAATTGGACACCTGTATGTACCAACATACGTCATCTATACCATATCGCCTGAACCGTGAAAACCCTCTGTGTGGGACTCTAAAGACTCGTCAATACGCTGGCAGTGGGTTTAACCACAAGCACGTCAGCGGCACGAGTTGTACATAACGGCTACCCAGGTATTGAGCGAAAGGAAGGCCGACGAGCAAACTCATCCAAACCCCTACTAAGCCTGACAGTGACAATATCCGGACAGTCCGGTCTGTTCGTCTAAGAGTATCGCATATCGAGTCTAGGGGTGGATAAAGTCAGACCCTACTGACGCGATAATTCGTGTTGGTATGTAACCCATTACCACCTGGGAAATTATCGATCCTGGATCAGTAATTCTCGTCTACCTCGGCCGAGGATTTCTGGTGATGGCCATCCATGCACAACACAACATCAACCCCCAATACCGGGAGAGACGAATCCCCGACGATCCGCTCACTGCCTCCATGTGGCTCGGGACTGTACCCAACTAAAACCTGTTTGCACGACTCCTTTGAGCCATGGTAGGGTAGTAATCAAAGCACAGTGGAACTCACACGAGACAAATGACGATCTCAGGTCGATAGACTAACCTGTACACATGTCACCTGGGAACTGCTATCTGACAATAGGTATAATACCAACTAGCAGGTTCCCTGCGAGTCCGTCCAGTATACTTATAACTCAATGAGCACCTGTATACTATCTTAGGTGAACAAACTAACACCAATGGCTTGTGAGACCTTGCCACCACCCCTCGTCAGTGTCTCGATCAGTATACACTAGTCTACACGGGAGTATCGATGCCCAGTCTCGCTAATCCCACGACTAAGGACATTTAAGGATGTGCTTATAGACTCCCAGCTCCCACGTATTTGATCGCCATCATAATGCTGGTAGTCAAGCAAGAATCCTATGGGCTCTATCAACATGTAATAGTGATATGTAATACCACCTGAAGCATGTACATGATGATAAAGATAAATCAAATAGAATACTATCATCTCGAGTAAGACTGTTCTACCGGTATAGGTCATCCCTCAATCATCGCAATCGCGTGCCTGCGATTCAATAATTGACTTGAGAGCACTATAGCCAACAATCTCCCACTTGCATTTAAGGCTAATTATTACGATGTCGCACACTCATAGCCCTTGTGATACCGAACATCCAACTTCTCTACTAATCAGTCTCACAAAGACTGTTTGTGAAACTATTGTGTTCGAGAAATAACCTCAGTGAGTGGATTCGCTCCAGTGTTTCTTTATGTATCTCTCTATATCTTAACTTCATGGAGAATAACCATCTCCCGAAATGAGTAATACCTTGTCTTAGAATTTGACGGGACTCGGTTCAAAAATGAACTCCAAATCCAGCAAACTTCTTAGACTGTATCATCCACTGAATTTAATCACTATCCTGCGCCATTCCTTCCACGGTATCCGCTTGGACCACCTGTCCAACATACTGTCCCTCAAAAGAGGGAAAAATATAACTACGACAGCCACTCTGTCATCCATGTCACCTTGGAAGCCTGAAATGATAACTGTAAGTCTACGGTAGCGCCCCGGACATCATTCCGAGGCTAAAATGTGGAATCGAAACTTTTTCAAACTAGAAACCGGCGCTATCGTATGCTTAAAACCCGGATCGAACCATTAACCTACAACAAGCTATCTAGAGAAGGGATAGAAGGGCTATACCGATCGATCTGTGTCCTTCGGTCTTTGGCCACCATCCCAAGCTCATCGCGGCATCTCCAGTCTCGATCTCCTCGTCGGAAAGGGCACCACATCATCGATTCCTTTTACGGGCTCCTACTTCATCCGAAGCAACTCGGGCACGAAGTGTGCTAGCCGACGTGTCCAAGGTGGTGTAGAGAATGTTTGTGATCACTTTGTCTCTTGCATCCATGAGATGGATGGAGGTTGAAGGTGTTGCCATTGATGGATGATGTGATCTAGAGGAAGAAGAAGAAGAAGAAGAGGCTCTCTTTTCTTTTCTTTTCTTGTGTTGAATTGATAATGAGAGCAAGAATGAGAAAATACAAAAGCGAACCCAAAAGTATATGGCTGCCCTTTCTCTCTACATCCATCAATTCAACACACAAATCAATCAATTAAGTGACATTAGTGCTAAAAAAGAGACCATGAGTCACCTAATTGATTGTGCCTCTTCATGATGACTTCTACTCGCATTTTCCACTTGCAAACATTAACCCAAATGTTTACAACAAAAAGATATGGTAACATCTAAAGTAACTCGCGACGGATTACAAGGATACCCCTCACCTGTATATATATACCTGCATCCGCATTCCGACTGAATGCGAATGCGATGAGACTAAAGTAATCCAACAAATCTAATACTAGGATCCGGCTTAAACCAAAGCCTACTAGTATGATCCGTCCGATCATGATCCATGCACTACCGCACGTATATGATCGAACCCTGCCATATATCATACGGCCTCTACAACGTTTCGCCCGAAACTTGAGAAACTGTCTATGGGGGACTCAAAAGACTCGTCAATACTTTGGATGTGGATTTAACCACTAGTAAGTCAGAGGTATTAGCCGTACGTAATGAGCTACCAGGTATTGACCAAAAGGGAGGTCGATGAGCGAACTCATCCTGACACCCTACTGAGCCTATCAGTGACAATATCCGTACAGTCCGGTCCGTTCGTCTATGAGTATCGCATGTCAGGCCTAGGGGGTTGGTGAAAGTCAGACCCCCAAAAGCGGTACAAGTCGTGTCGGAGTGTAGCCCAGAACACCCTAAGATACTACTGGAGTACCTACCAGTAAATCTCCTGCCTTGGCTAAGGACTTCGTGTAATGGCTCTTCTAGACACAGCGCGATCTCACCCCCAATACCGGGAGAGACGAAACCCCTGCCGATCCGCTCACTGCCTCCATGTGGCTCGGGACTGTACCCAACTAAAACCTGTTTGCACGACTCCTTTGAGCCGTGGAAGGGTAGTAATCAAAGCACGGTGGGAACTCATACGAGACAAATGACGATCTCAGGTCGATGAACTAACCTGTACACATGTCACCAGGGAACTGCTATCTGACGTCAGGTATAATACCAACTAGCATGTTCCCGGCGAGTCATGTATGGTGTACTCATAACCCAATGAGCACCTGTATACATCTTAGGTGAACCAACTGACACCAATGGCTTGTGAGATCGGCCACCGCCCCTCGTCGGGGTCTCGACTGTATACACTAGTCTACTAACGGAGTATCGATGCCCAGTCTCGAAACTCCTACGACTAGGGACCACTTTAAGGATGTGCTTATGGACTACCCAACTCTCATGTATATGATCGCCATCATGCTGCTAGTAGTCAAGCAAGAATCCTAAGGGCTCTATCAACGTGTAATAGCGACATGTAAGGTCACCTAAAGCAGTGCACGATGATAAAGATAAACCATGGTAGCATACTATTCTCTATCAACGCGTAATAGTGAACTACAATGTCACCTGAAGCATGTACACGATGATAAAGACAATCCAGATAGTATACAAAGCTCTCGAGAAAGACTGTCCTACCGGTATAGGTCCTCCCTCAATCATTGCAATCACGTGCCTGCGATCCAATAATTGACTCTGAGGGCACTATATCCAACAATCTCCCACTTGCACTCAAGGCTAATTATTACGATGTCGCATACTCACAGCCCGTGTGATACCGAACACCCAACTCCTCTACTAATCAGTCTCACAAAGCCCGTTTGCGAAACTATTGCGTTCGAGGAATAGCCTCATTGAGTGGATCCGCCCTGATATTTCTTTCTATGTCTCTCTTTATCTCAAGTTCACGGAGAAAGCCATCTCCCAAAATGAGCAATACCTGTCTTAGAATATGTCTGGATATCTGATGGGACCTAGTCCATAAATGAACTCCAAATCCAAACTTCTTAGACTGTATCGTTAACTGAACTTAATCAGTATCCTGCGCCATGCCTCCCTCAGTATCCGCTTGGACCTCCTGTCTAAGACAACTTCCCCTCGTCAGAGGAAAAACTATAACTCTGACAGTTACTCTGTCATTCAGGTCACCTTGGAAGCCTGGAATGATAACCGTCTCCCGAATGAGGCTGTCGTTATCATTTCCCTAAAACATCCACTTATGTTCTAAAACTGCTTCCGAACGTTTCTCCAGGATAGGATTAATATCAACTTATTGCAACCAGTGCAAAAACAATATCCGGTGTGGTACTTGACATCTCCTGATTAACTCAATTGCCTAAGCAAGTGATCTGCCAATCATGCACATTCTCCTCCCCTTTAGTCTGTAAGACACCTTTAGAGAGGGTGACTCCATCACCTGCAGGTACACTACCGTGCCAGGAGTCGTCCATTCTAAAACACCTTTAGAATGCTATCAAAGTACCCAGATTGGGAAACTACCCAAATCTAGAGCTAAAACCATAGATCTAGTAACCAGAATATCTGATATAATATCCATATCCTATGTGGAGAAACCACTATGTGACAACCAAAGTATAACCGATCGTAGTATAGGAATTTAACTTCCTACTCTGTGAATGTCATCCAAATACCAGGACATCACACCCTACTACCTTCTTAACAGATTCATCCCCTATTCTGATGAAGTCAAACCTATGACTGTCACATCAGAAATAGATAATCTATCTCCGCTATATCTGCTTTAGTCTATAGATAGACATAAGCTACTTATCCACTATGCTTCCGCTGCTCCCACTGACTATGACAACCCTCTGGCAGAGTCATATACACATGCACTTCTAAAGCTAGTTCAGAACGACGCTATACTCATCCTCCGCCGGGTCTCATAGCCTGGAACAATAGCAATGGCAAGTGTGGGTAAACAAGAACCTCCCTGTCACCGTCCTTGAGGCTACCGGAGTACCTCTCGGGTGCCTGAGGTTACCCACCATATCTGCGGAGTGGCTAATAGAATGTCAATCCAGATTGAATCTTTAGGTTCTTATCAAATTTTCAGTAATCATTTGCGGTTCTGGAATCACTTCCAGTTCTACCATACTCCCGCTACTGTTTTCTGAAAAAATCCATTTTTATTAAAACTGTGGCGAGTCAAGAAGAATATCACTATTGATCTTCCAGATGGTAGAAAATCAATCCTTGTCATAGCCCGGGTCAACCCACAAACAGCCATTACAGAAACGTGCCTTGAGTTATTCAGAGTCTGGTTTTAAGCATAAGCCGGACAACTCCCCGTACCTTAACATTGTTAAGATATGAACCGTTCTATATCCAATATAGAAACAGAGGCACTGATTTAATTGGAACCAGATTCAAATCATGCAGCTGTCTCTAGTGCATGTCAACTAAATGGAGAGAGGCCGATCAACATTACTCAACTTAGGAATGCTTCCAATTATGAGTTACCTGAAAGAGAAACAAGTTTCTCAAAACTATTGCTATTAACTGAATACCATACACAAGTATCTACATCTTCGATCACCTTGAAGAATCCTAATCCTTGCATCGCCTGGTTCTCTACTTTATTCTTATACCTATAACTTCTCAAAACTTAGACCTTGTATTTCTACGAAACACATGTCTAAGAACTAGAGAAGTCATAAGTAAACAGAATATAATACGAGTACCAAACCCTCTGTCCTCATGGACACTGGACAACATACAATACTCTGTATAAGTCCCCTGAGTCTAATAACTCATTCCTTGTGTGTCGTAGGTTGAAAACTGTACTTATGGTTAAGAAGAATTACACCGCTGTTTAATGCTCCTTACCTAACCATCCACTGATATAGGTAAATGTCATTGATATAATTTCAAAAAGTTATATCTCACTTTATAAAAATAAACGTACAGATATATCAATTTGAAATTGGTGCATTACAACGGATATTCAAAACCAAAATTTGTCGTCCGGCAAACAACCCAGGCGATTTCCTCAAATATAACCAATTACAACGAATTCCGATATAATGAGGATTATCACCTGATTCCCAATAACTTACTCCCACTCATCATCTGTAAAACCATACAGATGTGAGAGTCAAAACTGGTAAATACATACCCTGGAGCAAGGATTAATTGGGAAATCAGTTTTCTTTTAATAATACACAGTGAAACCGAAACATATAAATGTTTCGAAGGGGTATCCGGGTATTCCTAGTAATGCCTCTACCATTATCAGATTCACAACTGTAACTGTATATTTCTTTGCCATCTCTCCAAATCCCTTTATATGTCTTTAGTCGCTACCTTCTGCACACCATCGTTAGGCTAAATGGTTTTCTTCCTTCCCAACCGTTCGGCACCAGCCTATGGTTTGGAAGAAGACTATCCATTAAGCGTAATAGGTGTACTGTCCTAATCCTAGGAGCACTCGCAACCCAAGAGAAGGTAAAGATAAAAGACTACTGAATAAAACCTTATTCCTATTTCTCCTGAACCAGAATCCATCCCCGAACTGAAACAAGTTCCTTCGAGTTCGTATATAACCATACGATGGAGTATCCAAATAACTGTGGATCTTCGTAGTGATACGGGGTGTTCTGGAGAAATATAAAGGTGAAGTAGGAGTGGCGATGAAATACTTGGTTTGGTCGTGAATAGTAGTCGCAGTTTACTTTGCCCTCTTTCTAATCCCTTTATTTGTCTTAACTTAATACCTTCTGTACACCTTCGTTAGGCTAATTGGTTTTCTTCATTCCCTACCCTTCGGCACCTGCCTATGGTTTGGAAGAAGACTATCCAATAAGCGTAATAGGTGTACTGTCCTAATCTAAGGAGCACTCGCAACCTGAGAGAAGGTAAAAGGAAAAGACAACTGAATGATCCTATTCGTTTTCCCCAGAACCGGAAACCATCCTCGAATCTGGAATAAGTTCCTTCGAGTTTGTATATAACCATACGATGGTTTTATCCAATGGAAGTGGATGTTCGTAGTAATACGGGGTGTTCTGGAGAAAAGGGTAAAAGTAGGAGTGGCAATGAGGTATGCAACTCTGACAATCCAAAAGCCAGTGTTTTAAGAAGGTTCGGTCAACTTGGTCACTGAGTCATAGTCTAGGGTCGGGCCATGGTCGCTGCCAAAGAAAGAGAGAAAAGAAACACTCTGCGTGCACTCTAACCTAGATCAGAATGGTTATCACTTTATCTAATCAGGAAACCTCGCACTGTAAACTCAAATTCTCCTCCAAACCTGAAAGAAGAATTAGTCGGGATCACCCGAGGAGTAAACCAACTCATCAGTGGGAATCGGGATCCAACTATCATCGCATGATAACGTAATGGAATCCACTCACGTTATCACACTCCAGAAGGTATGCGCATGCCTGGCAAGTTTCAGTTTCTTTAGAAACTCCCGATGAATGATTTTACCCCCAGGACCCAAGTGACCTTGACTGAGCCAACATATCAAAGGATCCTGGCCAAGTTCAACCCGTCATTATCTTGATTGCATTAGACCCACCCGCACGAGTCCTTGACTGAGCCAAAATGACCGTATGACTGTCCTAACCAATCACATATCCATAAAACAGAAAAGCATTACAGAGCTACCGCATACTACGCATCGGCTGAGCACGACATACGTAGCACGTATACTAAGCAATACTAATCTGAAATGACGGAGGGCTACGGTTGGTTTTTGGCGAAAAACCATTAACGTAATGAACTTGATATCGTTGAAGGAACCGGATAGCTTTTTATAAAAATATAGTGGTGAGAACCTTTGCTAAAGAGATCACTCCCAGTGAAGGGATCTCGGCACTTTCCCCGTAGAATGAGGTACAGGATATTCCAATTGAATACCATGATGCAAAGCAAAAGGCAATCGGCTATAGTGAAGTTATTACCCTAACGCAAACTTCTGTCCAAGGGGTCACTCCCGATGAAGGGATCTCGGCCCTTGCCTCGTCGACTGAGGTGCTGGATATTCATAACCGAATACCACTGTGCAAAACAAAAGAGAACGTCCTTGCAATAATAGCTTTTTGAAAAATGTTCCAACAACATCAGAATAGGTTTGTTTAGCTTGCATTGATCCGAATCAATGCAGTCCCATCAATTAATCACACCACAAAAGAACGAAAATATGATGTACGTATATGCCATCCGCATTCTCCACTGGGTCCCGTCATCGCCCGTTAGGTTACTTAACTAACGACAGAGCGGGGACTGGACTAGCGCGGGTGTAAAACATATACAACATCTACTAGTATATATATCAATATATAATAATCGCTCAAGACGTGATAAAATGCAACATCACAGAAATGTAATAAGCATCACAAAACAATACAGATAATCTGGGATCCCCGGGTTTCATAGAGCCGCTACTGAAACCCGACGTTCCCCTGGTCGTGTGGATAGCCTGCGCAATGAAATCCTAGACCCCTACAGGTGCGGCAAGTTACCCGCCAAAACCTGAAGCGAGGCAGCCCCCTTCAACAATGTGAATGGACCACCCAGCACTTCACGGAATCCAGTAACTTGAGCACTCCTCCTTGGGTCAACCTGTACCCCCTACGAGTGCGGCGAATAGCCCGCCAATTCTAGAATGAAGCCCCCTCCGTCTCAAAGCCATGAGATGCGGGCCCGTTGCCCTCTAAAACCCGGCTATCCGTGCACCCCACCACGGGGTAATCCTAGTACAGAAAGTAAAATATATATACAACGGGTACATCGACCTCAGCCCGGTCGTGCCCCAAAAGAATAATATACAAACAGGCAGTGACGGCAGTCCACATGTCGGACGCTCGCCCCGCAATATCAAATGTACAAATACAACCAAACTGTACTAACATTCCATCCAGGCTATCCACCACGAAAAATCCGCAACATCACAGCACAACACAGAACATCAACGTGAATGTCACGTTCGCAAATCCGTCTAAAAGGGTTATAGCAATTAGACAAGATTTACCGATCAAATGACATTCACGGTCGTAGATATAATGTAAATACTGTGAACTAACATGTTTAAAATTTTCGATCGACAAAATTTCCCGAAGTGGGCCCCAAGCACAATACCCAGTACTCAAACAAATCTGGGCCGAAAAAAAAATTACTAGAAACCCCAATTCCAAGTCCGAGAACACTGTACAAAATTTGGTGCAGTGAAGAGATAAAATGGCGGCGGAACCACGGCCAAAACATGAGTAAGGCCGCGGTTCCGCGGCGCAACAGTAACAACAGTCAACTAAATTTTCACAGAACTCTTAAAAAACCCTGCCTGTTTTTCTACAGCACACTAAATAATTTTTTGACCATAGGAAAAATTCGACAGAAACTGTGACTTTGAAATTGCGGTTTTTGAAAATTCATCCGATCGAAGTTCTAAGCACGTTAGAGAAAGGTAGTAAAGGATAATGGCGTGGCTCTGATACCATGTAAGTCTACGGTAGCGCCCCGGCCGTCATTCCGAGGCCAAAATGCGGAAATGAAACTTTTTCAAATTAGAAACCGGCGCTATCATATGCTTAAAACCCGGATCAAACCCTTAACCAACAACTAGCTATCTAGAGAAGGGATAGAAGGGCTATACCGATCGATCCATGTCCTTCGGTCTTTGGCCACCATCCCAAGCTCCTCGCGGCATCTCCAGTCTCGATCTCCTCATCGGAAAGGGCACCACATCATCGATTCCTTTTTCGAGCTCCCGCTTAATCCGAAGAACCTCGGGCACGAAGTGTGCTAGCCGACGTGTCCAAGGTGATGTAGAGAATGTTTGTGATCACTTTATCTCTTGCATCCATAAGATGGATGGAGGTTGAAGGTGTTGCCATTGGTGGATGATGTGAGCTAGAGGAAGAAGAGGAAGAAGAAGAGGCTCTCTTTTCTTTTCTTTTCTTTTCTTTTCTTTTCTTGTGTTGAATTGATAATGAGAGCAAGAATGAGAAAATACAAGGGCTAACCCAAAAGTATATGGCTGCCCTTTCTCTCTCCATCCATCAATTCAACACACAAATCAATCAATTAAGTGACATTAGTGCTAAAAAAGAGACCATGAGTCACCTAATTGATTGTGCTTCTTCATGATGACTTCCACTCACAATTTCCACTTGCAAACATTAACCCAAATGTTTACAACATAAAGATATGGCAACATCTAAAGTAAACTCGTGACGGATCACAAGGATACCCCTCACCTGTATATACATACCTGCATCCGCATTCCGACTGAATGCGAATGCGATGAGACTAAAGTAATCCAACAAATCTAATACTAGGATCCGGCTTAAACCAAAGCCCTTTAGTATGATCCGTTCGATCATGATCCGTGCAGTACCGCACGTATATGATCGAACACTGCCATATATCATACGGCCTCTACAACGTTTCGCCCGAAACTTGAGAAACTATCTGTGGGGGACTCAAAAGACTCGTCAATACTTTGGCTGTGGATTTAACTACTAGTAAGTCAGAGGTATTAGCCGTACGTAACGAGCTACCAGGTATTGACCAAAAGGGAGGTCGATGAGCGAACTCATCCTGACACCCTACTGAGCCTGTCAGTGACAATATCCGTACAATCCGGTCCGTTCGTCTATGGGTATCGCATGTCGGGCCTATGGGGTTGGTGAAAGTCAGACCCCCAAAAGCGGTACAAGTCGTGTCGGAGTGTAGCCCAGAACACCCTGAGATACTACTGGAATACCTACCCGTAAATCTCCTGCCTTGGCCAAGGACTTCGTGTAATAGCTCTCCTAGACACAGCGCGATCTCACCCCTAATACCGGGAGAGACGAAACCCCTGCCGATCCGCTCACTGCCTCCATGTGGCTCGGGACTGTACCCAACTAAAACCTGTTTGCACGACTCCTTTGAGCCGTGGTAGGGTAGTAATCAAAGCACAATGGGAACTCACACGAGACAAATGACGATCTCACGTCGATGAACTAACCTATACACATGTCATCAGGGAACTGCTATCTGACATCAGGTTTAATACCAACTAGCATGTTCTTGGCGAGTCCTGTCCGGTGTACTCATAACCCAATGAGCACCTGTATACATCTTAGGTGAACTAACTGACACCAATGGCTTGTGAGACCGGCCACCGCCCCTCGTCGGGGTCTCGACTGTATACACTAGTCTACTAT
The DNA here is from genome assembly GCA_030015575.1 of Agapanthus africanus. Lineage (NCBI taxonomy): Eukaryota > Viridiplantae > Streptophyta > Magnoliopsida > Asparagales > Amaryllidaceae > Agapanthus > Agapanthus africanus. The sequence goes on along the minus strand of JASDDO010000004.1, from coordinate 109,858,981 downwards.
CGGAGTATCGATGCCCAGTCTCGAAACTCCCACGACTAGGGACCAGTTTAAGGATGTGCTTATGGACTACCCAACTCTCACGTATATGATCGCCATCATACTGCTGGTAGTAAAGAAAGAATCCTAAGGGCTCTATCAACGTGTAATAGTGACCTGTAAGGTCACCTAGAGCAGTGCACGATGATAAAGATAAACCATGGTAGCATACTATTCTCTATCAACGTGTAATAGTGAACTACAATGTCACCTAAAGTATGTACACGATGATAAAGACAAACCAGATAGTATACAAAGCTCTCGAGAAAGACTGTCCTACCGGTATAGGTCCTCCCTCAATCATTGCAATCACATGCCTGCGATCCAATAATTGACTCTGAGGGCACTATATCCAACAATAACCGTCTCCTGAAAGAGGCTGCCATTACCATATCCCAAGAACATCCATTTATGTTCATAAACTGCTTCCGTACATTTCTCCAGGATTGGATTAATATATGTTTATTACAGCTAGTGCAAAAACAACATCCGGTGTGGTACTTGACATTTCATGATTAACTCAATTGCCTAAGCAAGTGATATGCTGATCATGCAGATCCCTCTCCCCTTTAGTCTGTAAGACACCTTTAGAGAGGGTGACTCCATCACCTACAGGTACACCACCATGCCAGGAGTCATCCATTCTAAAACACCTTTAGAATAGTGTCAAAGCACCCAAATTGGGAAATTTCCTAAATCTAGATCTAAAACAATAGATCTTGTGACAAGAAAACCTGATATTTTATCCATATCCTGTGTGGAGAAAAAACCTTGTGACAACCACTGTATAACCGATCATAGTATAGGAAGATTGTAGGGTTGCTAGGCACGCTCACAAGGTTCTACGAGGCATCAACCATGCCCGATTAAAAAATTAGCCGTGCCGAACAACCCAAAGCCGGATCTTTAAACTAGGGTTTAGGCGAAAATATGCATGTTAAACTCTTTAACACTAAGTGAGAGGGATTGCAACCTTTGTAGATCTGGTCCTTCACTTCTTAAGCTCCGTGTTGAGGTCCCTTCGCTGCGATCATCGTGTTTCGGACTCTCGAGAGGCTTCACGAAGAGAAAGATGCAGTCTTGCTTCCGATCTTCGATAACATAGATGATCTACCTTGAAGTTTCGTTAACACAAGCTATCACTCATGAAATGATGTGAACACCCTCATCTAAATGGCAAGGATAGATGAGGATGATGAAGTAGGATTTTTTCTCTCATTTATAATCTTTTTCTCACTCACTTTCATCACAAAAGCAAAACTAGAAAGCTTTTTCAAGAAGGAACTCCAGGAAGAAGAAGAATGAATCCTTTTGTAATGAATAATGAATTATTGTAGTGGTTACAAATCTAACCAAGGGTTAAACATGAAAGAGTTAACCCTTGCAGAGAGTTAACTAGAGTTAATGGTTTGGATTGGGTTAACATAATATCTTCACAAAATATCAAGCAACCACAAAGTCAAAGATTCATGAAGCTTCATGGAAGCTTCATGCAAAAGCTAACCTTAATCCAAACCCTAACCAAGTTTAAACCCTAAACCATTGTTAAATTTGTAACCCTAACATGTTACAATATTATATATCACATATACAATATATTTTGTAACAATAGAAAATAATACAATTAACATATATCGCATATATATCAATGTATTATCCCGTGAGAAAATGAATCTTTTAGTGAGCTAATATTAGTTAATGTAATTTAATATATCATATATATTATTATACATTAAATTATCGAATCAACACTTGATCCGACAATCCGGCTATATCGCATATATCCGACTAATACGATGACCCGGCTATATCACATATACCCGGCCGATATCTCATATCGCGAGAATCCAATACGGTATCACATACCGCATTATCCTCGGTCCCGCACATATCACATATGTGCTCCTACTCCGTTTTGCCTGAGCCAAGAAACCTCTGTGTAGGACTCTAAAGAATCGTCAATACGCCGGCAGTAGGTGATGATCATATCAAACACCCACAAGCTGCAAGCGGTCAGCTAAACGTAACAGCCACCCAGGTATTGAGCGCTCAGAAGATCAACAAGCAAGCATGTACATTCTCCTGTGAATCCAATCAGTAACACTCCCGTACAATCCGGTCTCGTCGTCTGATATGTCGCATATCTCGCCTAGGGGTGGTAAACGTCAGACCTAGTAGCTCGATAAGTCGTGTCAATATGAGGTCTATAACAGTTTGAGAAACTACTGATAACACTTACCAGTAAATCTCAGCAACCCTGGCCAGGGATTTTCGGTTACAGCCAATCGAACACAGCGCAACATCAACTCCCTATACCGGGAGAGACGAATCCCTTCCTATCGCTCATTGCCTCCATGTGATTCGGGACTGTACCCAAAAGCCATCTTTTTGCATGCCCTCTTGGACGTGGTATGATGGAAATCAAAGCACAGTGGGAATCACACAAGACTCTATGACGATCTCGGGTCAACAGACTACTCTGTACCAGTGTCAACGGAGAACTGCCATCTGACGTAAGGTATAATACCATCTGGGAGTTCTCGGCGAGTCCGTCTAGTGTACCCAGTCTCCACTGAGCACTCGTACACCATCCTTGATGTCAAACACCAATGGATATGAGATCATCCATCGCCCATCATATGGGTCAAGATGCGTATACGCTAGTCTACTCTGATGTATCGATGCCCTGTCTCGATACACCCTCGACTAGGAACAGTTATAGGATGTACTCGTCGACTACCGTGGCCCCACTAGTATGATCTCATCATAGTCACAGTAGTCGAGTACATATCCTAAGGGCTTTATCAACATGTAATATAAAGACAATCAGAGTACATGTTAAGATAAAGTACAACCAGATAGCATACTATCATGTCGAGCAAGAAAGTCCTCCCTATATATGTCCGAGCATCCAATACAATATACATCGTATGTACATTAATGGCCTCTAGGGCATACATATAACTAATAATCTCCCACTTGCACTAGGGTCATCTATTGTGGTATCACATACCCAACAATTAGCTGCGGTTGAAGTATCTCATACTCAACCATCCCATAAAAGTCTCTACTGGGAAAAGGCCTTTGTGAGTGGATCCGCGCTGTTGTCCTATGTGTCTATCCCCTAACCTCGATCTCCCTGGAGATCAACCATCTCCATGATCAGGTGATACTGCCTAAGAATTATATCTGGATTTCTGATGGGACGGTAGTTCCTTGGCAAAAGCCACAACTCCATTGTCATGCAATGGTAGGAACGAAGTTCATCTCATGAACTTATATATCCAGACTGCCTCTTTGGTAGCATCTTTGGTAACGATGTATCTTGCCTTTAATCGTCTAGTAAGTCACGGTATCTAGCTTGGAACTCTTCCAACATACCGTCCCTCCACTGAGGGTATAGACAATGCCTGCGACTGACATTCAGTCGTCCTTATCACCCTGGAACCTTTCTAGTGATTCTCCCGAAGATCGATTGATACCATCTCACTACAACTAGTGAGTATCATAACATCCAATTAGATCTATCTTATAGATCCAAAATCCAGGATTCAGGAGGTATCACTATGATCCTATATGGAGAATCCTTGTGATAAGCGGAGATTGACCGAGCGTAGCATAGGAAACTCCTTCCCTATCAAGAGTATGTCATCCACGTACTCTACGAGGATCACCACCATACTCCCTACTACCTTTTGTACCTTTTGTATATACAAGGTTCATCTACCATTTTGATGAAGTCAAACTCTTTGACTACTACATCAAAATAGATGTTCCAACTCCGCGATGCCTGCTTTATCTCATAAAACATCTTGCACACGTTTCCGCTGCTCCCACTGTCTACGAAGCCCTCTGGCTGTATACTTATAGACGCTCTCTTTCAAATCATCATTTAGAAAAGCAGTCATGACACCCAACCGCCAGATATCGTAGTCATGGTATGTTGCCGTGGCAAGTAGGATCTGGATGGACTTAAGCATAGCTTTGAAAGTCTCAACTTTTCCATGTACACCAAGTAATCTTCTCAAGATATACTCGCTCCTGATGGGGATTTAACCCTTCAGATAAAGCAACCAAAGTCCATACATTGTTGGTGTATAAGGATTCCATCTCAGATCACTAAGCATCCAGACATTCTTACAGAGTCCCACTCCTGATAGCCAGCTCGAAACTAGTTGGGTCATCATCTCATGATGCAATCCTCGCTCCCACTGTCATAGAGAAACCGAAGTATCTCTCAGGTGGGTGAGGAACCCTACTAGATCGGTGGAGAGGCTGAGGTTCGTTGGAAACTATTGAATCCATTGGTTCTACCAAATCATCAGCTGCAGTTTGTATAGCTGGAACATTTCCAGTTCTACATAACAGACCTTGCCTCGAGCTTGTCCGGATTTTGCTTTTAGACATAGGCCGGACAACCCCAAATATTAACAAACTTAAGATATGGGCTCTTCCCTATCCATATCACATATGAAGTGGTAGGCAACTGATTTGATTTGAACCCTATTCAATAGGTATGCAGCTTTTCAAGTGCATAACTCCCAAAAGGAAATAGGAAACTCAGTAGTACTCATCATAGAGCACACCATATCACATAGGGTGCTATTGCTCCGCCCCGATATACCATCGTGCTATGGTGTATACGGAGGACTAATGCTGAGAGAGAATCTCATTCTCCTTTAGAATAGTCCAGGAATTCCGTGCTCAAGTATTCTCCTCCCTGATCTCGTCAAAGGACATAATACTTATACCCGTTTTTGGTTCTCTACTTCTAACTTATATTCTGTGAATATCTCAAAAGCTTCGGACTTGTGTTTCAACAGGAACATATGTCTGAATCTTGAGAGATCATCATAGAATGTAATGAAGTACAAAGAACCGGTCTTGGCATGTGTCGACAGGAGACTTTCATACATCGGCATGTATCAATCCCAAGAGTTCACTAACTCTTTCTCTGTTTCCAATAAACAGAGCTATGGTCATCTTATCTTTGTGACATGACCAGCAAGTTTCACAAGATGTAAATTTAATCAGATTTAAATATGCATCTAAATGTAACTTAGCTAGTCGGGTCCCATTGATATGACCTAGTCTACAATGCCTCAAGAAGGATTCGTTCATTTCTGAACTTTTCCTCTCGTGTGTGTTTTGTATACTAAGAACTGTAGTTTGATTTAGAACGTCTATGCTTTTAGATAACGTGCCTGAACCGATCAACTCTTGATATAGGAAATGTTCAAAACATTATCCAAAAATACAAAATTATATCCTTCTTTACTAATAAAGAGACTGATATGATGTTGTATATCAGGTTCGGTATCTAATAACATTCGTTCAGAATCAATGTATTCTGGTAATACAGGGTGACAGTGACCAACAGACTTGGCTGCAACACTTGCACCGTTTTCTGTCTCATGAAACTTATCACCCGTTCTCAGTTCTCTACCTTTCTGTAGCCCATGTAACAGATTACATATGCGGGATCCTGATCTAGTATCTCATACCCAGGACGTAAAGGGTACTGAGAAACGGTTCTATGTAATGAACACACCCGAAGATGATGCATCAGCATGCACTTTCTTCGTTTGGGCGGCACGGGAAATCTAGTATTCCCTAATTTCCTGCTCTGTCTTATAACAATTACAAGTTGGAGCGGGACCAACGTTCCCCAGCTCAGTATAACAAGCGGGTTCGGTCAATACATCCGTATTATTATCTTGATTAAGGCGTGATATGGTCGCTACCTGGAGAGAGAGAGAGAAGAAAACACTCAGCGTATGCTCTTGCAAGATAAGATTGGTTATCTAATATATCTAATCAGGATGTCTCCCACTGTTTTAATCAAATCTTCCTTCAAACCCTAAAAGGAAAGACTAGCCGGGATTAATTACACGCTACAAGTTCGCCAATCTTTCAGCCAGGCCAGTGTCGGTACTTTGAGGGAGGTGCCCCGTGCTTTCGCACGGACCAAATTAAAGTAAACCTCATTTTCCCAGGGGCGTAACCCCGTTAACACCATTCTAGACACCTACTTGATCGGCTAATTGTAATGTGTAAAACTCTCTCAGGAGTAACTCTTACTCGCAGCGGGTATCGGGATCCAACTATCTCATAGAATGTATGCAATCTCATTGCAAATTTCAACACTTGAAATTCCCAATAATATTTTACCCCTAGCAGCTATATGACCTTAACATAGTCAACAAATTATAAGTGCTAGTCAAGTTCAACCCATCATTTCCCGATTGAATTAAACCCACCAACACGACCCTTAATATAGTCAACAAAGTCGCACGACTACCCTAATCCAATCGCATTATATGCTTATACAGATAAGCACTAATCAGCTACCGCACACTACGCCTTAACATAGTCAACAAACGTAGCACGAATACTAACTAGTACTTATCTGAAATGACGGAGGGCTACGACAGGTTTTTAAGAAAACCCTTTGCGTAATGAACTTGATATCATTGTAGAATCGAGTGATTTTAAATGGAATGTTTTTTAGGCCTTTTCTAGTTTTGCTAAAGAGGTCACTCCCGGTGAAGGGATCGTCGGCTCTTTCCTCATCTAATAAGGTGCAGGATATTTCACAAATATCGCTGTGCAAAGCAAAAACTATAGAAACAATCAAAAGACAAACCGAGTTTGTAGCATCTGCTAGTTTCACTAAAGAGGTCACTCCCGGTGAAGGGATCTCGGCTCTTTCCTTATCGAATAAGGTGCTGGATGTTCTACAAGGAACACCGCTATGCAAAGCAAGAACTAGAGCTACCAGTTTTTAAACAAGTTTCTACAACATCTTAGGTTTCTTTTAGTTTCATTAATCTCATTAATGAAGTCCCATTTTATTATGCTTCACAAGCTTCACATTTGAAATGAAATCTGCAATATATAATATATATAATATAAATATTCGTCTCGGGCAGTAATATGATCTCATCACAGAATATTGCAGAAGAAGAACATATATGAAATATTGGATATACTAGGATGTCCGTGTTTTCAATACGAGCCTGTATAATACACGGATTCCACGGTCGTGATGAATAGCCAAACCCACATCCTTAGACCCCTACGAGAGCGGCAAGCAACACTGCCAATTCTAGGGTTAGGAGAACCGGTCTCGACTCCTCGAGATGGTCACCCACTGGACCCTAGAACCCGGTTACTTGTGTTTCCCGCCTTGGGTCTACCTAATGCGGAAAAGTAAATAATATACAATGGTGACATCATCCTCAGCCCGGAAGTGCCCCAATAAAAGAATATTACATACAAATGAATTTTACATGAATGAAAATGAAAATCTCTCATCTCACATAAAACCCCCGGCTATTCAGAACGCGACGATCCAATATAACATATCACAGCAACACATAATATCTCATATCATCAATGTAAGCAAGTATGCGTATCCCGATTGTCGTTGATGTATAGCAACGAAGCCGGCGATACACCATATACAACGCTTACGGTCACAGAAAAGAAAGTGTAAAACTACAACAGTTGGAATCCGCAACCTTCTTAGACATCGCATGCCTAACCATATGAATTCCTTAGACATCACATGCCTAACAATTATAAACCTCGCATTTTAGTCTCATTATCGAAAACTCTTTTCAATATCAAGTCGGGCAATTCAACAAGCTTCCCGACATCCTGATCGAATGCTCGTCGCAAACTTTAGTAGACGGCCGCACCCCCGGATGCCGTCGACGAAGTGCACTAAGGCGGAACACCGCTGCCGCGAGCACCCGAACGGATTCTTTTGGTGATGGGGTTCTCCTACAGTCACTTGGTCGGGGCTATGGGGTGTGGCTGTCTGTTAAGTTTACCCGGCGAGTATCCGTGTACGCTACGTGATTGCGACGGACTTTTGATCACATCAAAATTCCGTGGCAACCAATCATCTGAGACTGAAGTGCTATGCTTATAACATTCAAATTAGTTATCTCATAACTACCTGTGGATTCCAAATATTGTATCACATTCTAGATAAATAGACAATGTTAAACTTTCCGATCGAATAATCAAACACCCAAGATTTCCCCAATATATCTCAACTAGTTGAAATCAGTTTAAAAACATCCATCACATGCCACAGTACCAATGGTCCAGCCGTAGAAGGGTCAAGCCAACGCCCTACATGTGGCACGCCGTACTGCCCCAAACTCTAAGGTTTATAGGCAGTTCAAGACGGTCACATAATCGAGTTAAGGTTTGTTGTCTTCTAGAGGGTCCACCGCGTTACTTGCATGACTTAGAACGTTCTTAAACTCGAGAAAAAATCCAACTTTTGAAAAAATTTCCGACAGGGGAAAAAGTGAGTTATTGATATCCGTTAGAACTTTTTAACAGTTTCTAAAAATTACCCGGACAAACTAAACAAAGTTAAATTATCCGATCGAATCAACGAGTCTCCAATACAACCCTAGAAAACTCAACACTTGAGTGGAATTAAAATATTCCCAGAAAAAATTTCCAAGAAAGGACCTAAGAATAAATATATGAAATTCCAGGGACTAATTCACAATTTTGGCAGCGGAACCGCCGCTAAACCCTTGGTTTGGCCGCGGTTCCGCGGTCATCTGAGTGAATTAGTGGGCCGTACTTCACAGTAATTCTTAGTTTTTCCTGCTTATTTTTCTGAGCATTTTTAATTCATAAAAAATCACATTTTTGAAAATTTCCAGAGAAGAGTATACTCGGGTGTGTCGGAGTTCGATCGGACTTTAAACTTCGCTCAGACTTCGCCTAAAGCTCTAGCTTGGCTCTGATACCACTGTAGGGTTTCTAGGCATGCTCACAAGGTTCTACGAGGTATCAACCATGCCCGATTAAAAAATTAGCCGTGCCGAACAACCCAAAGCCGGATCTTTCAACTAGGGTTTAGGCGAAAAAAAGCATGTTAAACTCTTTAACACTAAGTGAGAGGGATTACAACCTTTGTAGATCCGGTCCTTCACTTCTTAAGCTCCGTGTTGAGGTCCCTTCGCTGCGATCATCGTGTTCCGGACTCTCGAGAGGCTTCACGAAGAGAAAGATGCAGTCTTGCTTCCGATCTTCGATAACATAGATGATCTACCTTGAAGTTTCGTTAACACAAGCTATCACTCATGAAATGATATGAACACCCTCATTTAAATGGCAAGGATAGATGAGGATGATGAAGTAGGATTTTTGCTCTTATTTATAATCTTTTTCTTACTCACTTTCATCACAAAAGCAAAACTAGAAAGCTTTTTCAAGAAGGAACTCCAGGAAGAAGAAGAATGAATCCTTTTGTGATGAATAATGAATTATTATAGTGGTTACAAATCTAACCAAGGGTTAAGCATGAAAGAGTTAACCCTTGTAGAGAGTTAACTAGAGTTAATGGTTTGGATTGGGTTAACATAATATCTTCACAAAATATCAAGCAACCATAAAGTCAAAGCTTCATGAAGCTTCATGGAAGCTTCATGCAAAAGCTAACCCTAATCCAAACCGTAACCAAGTTTAAACCCTAAACCATTGTTAAATTTGTAACCCTAACATGTTACAATATTATATATCGCATATACAATATATTTTGTAACAATAGAAAATAATACAATTAACATATATCGCATATATATCAATGTATTATCCCGTGAGAAAATGAATCTTTTAGTGAGCTAATATTAGTTAATGTAATTTAATATATCATATATATTATTATACATTAAATTATCAAACCAACACTTGATCCGACAATCCGGCTATATCGCATATAACCGACTAATACGATGACCCGGCTATATCACATATACCCGGCCGATATCTCATATCGCGAGAATCCAATACGGTATCACATACCGCATTATCCTCGGTCCCGCACATATTACATATGTGCTCCTACTCCGTTTTTCCTGAGCCAAGAAACCTCTGTGTAGAACTCTAAAGAATCGTCAATACGCCGGCAGTAGGTGATGATCATATCAAACACCCACAAGCTGCAAGCGGTCAGCTAAACGTAACAGCCACCCAGGTATTGAGCGCTCAGAAGATCAACAAGCAAGCATGTACATTCTCCTGTGAATCCAATCAGTAACACTCACGTACAGTCCGGTCTCGTCGTCTGATATGTCGCATATCTCGCCTAGGGGTGGTAAACGTCAGACCTAGTAGCTCGATAAGTCGTGTCGATATGAGGTCTATAACAGTTCGAAAAACTACTGATAACACTTACCAGTAAATCTCAGCAACCCTGGCCAGGGATTTCCGGTTATAGCCAATCGAACACAGCGCAACATCAACTCCCTATACCGGGAGAGACGAATCCCCTCCTATCGCTCATTGCCTCCATGTGATTCGGGACTGTACCCAAAAGCCACCTTTTTGCACGCCCTCTTGGACGTGGTATGATGGAAATCAAAGCACAGTGGGAATCACATAAGACTCTATGACGATCTCGGGTCAACAGACTACTCTGTACCAGTGTCACCGGAGAACTTCCATCTGACAAAGGTATAATACCATCTGGGAGTTCTCGGCGAGTCCGTCCAGTGTACCCAGTCTCCACTGAGCACCCGTACACCATCCTTGATGTCAAACACCGATGGATATGGGATCATCCATCGCCTATCATATGGGTCAAGATGCGTATACGCTAGTCTACTCTGGTGTATCGATGCCCTGTCTCGATACACCCTCGATTAGGAACAGTTATAGGATGTACTCGTCGACTACCGTGGCCCCACTAGTATGATCTAATCATAGTCTCAGTAGTCGAGTGCACATCCTAAGGGCTTTATCAACATGTAATATAAAGACAATCAGAGTACATGTTAAGATAAAGTACAACCAGATAGCATACTATCATGTCGAGCAAGAAAGCCCTCCCTATATATGTCCAAGCATCCATTACAATATACATCGTATGTACATTAATGGCCTCTAGGGCATACATATAACTAACAAAGATCTCTTCCTATCAAGGGTATGTCATCCAAATACTGGGACATCACTCTCTACTACCTTCTTTCCAGATCCATCTCTTATTCTGATGAAGTCAAAGCCTATGACTGTCACATCAAAAATAGATGATCTATTTCCGCTATACTTGCTTTATTTTAGAAATAGACATAAGCTACTTGCCCTCTATGCTTCTGCTGCTCCCACTGACTACAAAAACCCTCTGGCAGAATCATATACACGTGCACTTCTAAATCTAGTTTAGAACGACGCTATACTCATCCTCCTGCCGGGTCTCATAGTCTAGAACAGCAGCAATGGCAAGTATGGGTAAACAAGAACCTCTCTGTCACCGTCTCTGAGAAGACTGAAGTACCCCTCGGGTGCCTGAGGTTACCCACCAAATCTGTGGAGTGGCTAATGGAATGTCAAATCCAATTGAATCCTCAGGTTCTATTAAATCTTCAGTGATCGTTTGTGGTTTTGGAATCACTTCCAGTTCTACCATACTCCCACTTTTGTTTTCTGAAAAAATCCATTTTACTAAAACTGTGGCGAGTCAAGAACAATATCACTATTGATCTTCCTGATGGTAGAAAGTTAACCCTCGTCAAAGCCCGGGATAACCCACAAACTGCCATTACTGAAACGTGCCTTGAGTTTATCCGGTTTCTGGTTTTAAGTATCAGCCGGACAACTCCCTATATCTTTACATCGTTAAGATATAAATTGATTCTATATACAATATAGAAACAAAAGCACTAATTTAATTGGAACCAGATTCAAAATCATGCAGCTGTCTCCAGTGCATATCAACCAAATGGAAAAAGGTCGATCGGCATTACTTATCTAGGAGCGCATCCATATATGAGTAACGTGAAAGAGAAGCAAGTTCTCAAAACCATTACTATCAACGGAATACCAAACACAAGTATCTATATCTTCTACTATCTCGAAGAATCCTGATACTTCCAACAAATGGTTCTCTACTTTATTCTTATACCCATAACTTCTCAAAATATAGACCTTGTATTTCAACGAAATGCTTGTCTACAACTGGAGAAGTCATGAGTAAATAGAATATAGTGCGAGTACTAACCCCATTGTCCTAATAGACACTGGACAACATACAATACTTTTGTGCAAGTCCTCTGAGTTCAATAACTCAAACCTTATGCGTCGTAGGTTGAAAACTGTACTATGGTCAAGAAGAATTACACCGCTGTTGAATGCACCTTACCTAATCACCAACTGATATATGTAAATGTCATAGACATAATTTCAAAAAGTTATATCTCACTTTATAAAATAAACGTACAGATATAACAGTTTGAAATTGGTGCATAACAATGGATATTCAAAACCAAATATTTGTCGTCCGGCAAAAATCCAGGTGATTTCCTCAAATATCACCAATTACAACGAATTCTGATATAATGGGGATATAATCACCCAATTTCCAATATCTTACTCCTACTCACCATCCGTAATAACATACAGATGCGATAAACTGATCTGGTAAATACATACCCTGGAGTTAGATTCCAATTGGGAAAACAGTATTCAATTAACATCGCACAGTCGGACTGAAACATGAAAATGTTTTGAAGGGGTTAACCTGGTATTCCTAGTAATGCCTCTTCCACTATCCTGATTCATGACAGTAACCATATACTTACATGCCCTCACTTCAATCCCTTTATTATGTCTTTACTTATTACCTTTTGTACACCTTCTTTAGGCTAATTGGTTTTCTTCTTTCCCTACTCTTCGGCACCAGCCTATGGTTTGGAAGAAGACTACCAATAAGCGTAATAGGTGTACACTCCTTATTCCAGGAGCCCTAGCAACCTGAGAGAAGGTAATGGGAAAAGACATCTGAATAATCTTATTCTATTTCTCCTAAACCGGAAACCATCCTCGAATCTAGAACGAATTCCTTCGAGTTCGTATGTAACTATACGATGGCATGTCCAAGCATTATGGACGTTCGTAGTGATACGAAGTGTTCTGGAGAAATCCAAAGTGGATGTGGGAGTGGCAGGGGTATACACGGTTTTGTCGTGAATGATAGCAGTCACAATTTTCTTTGCCGTTATTCTAATCCCTTTATATGTCTTTACTTATTACCTTCTGTACACCACCATTAGGCTAATTGGTTTTCTTCCTTCCCCACCTTTCGGCACCTCCCTATGGTCTAGAGGAAGACTATCCAATAAGCTCAATAGGTGTACCCTCTCCTAATCCTAGGAGCCCTCACAATCTAAGAGAAAGTAAAGGGAAAAGACAACCGAATAATCATATTCAATCTCTCTAGAACCAGAATCCATCCTCGAATCTGGAACAAGTTCCTTCGAGTTCGTATGTAACTATACGATGGATTATCCAATAAGTGCGGATCTTCGTAGTGATACGGGGTGTTCTGGAGAAAATCAAAAGTGATATAGAGGTGGCAATGATATATGCTACACTGTGACATTCCAAAAGCCAAAGTGTTTTAAGAAGGTTCGGTTAACTTGGTTCATGAGTTTTAGTTTAGGGTCGGGCCATGGTCGCTGCCAAAGAGAGAGAGAAAAGAAACGCTCAGCGTGCACTCTAACCTAGATCAGAATGGTTAATCACTTTATCTAATCAGGATGGCTTCCACTGTATCCTTGAATTCTCCTCCAAACCCAAAAGAAGAATTAGTCGGGATCATCTAAAATCACCCGAGGAGTAAACCTACTCATCAGTGGGAATCGGGATCCAACTATCATCGCATGATAACTTGATGGAATCCACTCAAGTCACCACACTCCAGATGGTATGCGCATACCTGGCAAGTTTCCTGTATGTTTGAAACTCCCAATGTGATTTTTACCCCTAACGACTTCATGGCCTTGATAGAGACCAACGTGCCATAAGTCGCTAGTCAAGTTCAACCCGTCATTGTCCAAGATTGATCTAAACCCACCCACACAAGCCTTGATAGAGACCAACATGACTATGCGGCTGTCCTAGATAATCGCATATCCATGCTACAGACACGTATCACGCAGCTACCGTACACTATGCCTTGATAGAGACCAATGTACATAGCACGAATACTAAGAGATACCTATCTGAAATGACGGAGGGCTACGGCTGGTTTTTGGCGAAAAACCTTTAACGTAATGAACTTGATAACATTGAAGGAACTTAGTGGTTTTTCAAATATATAGTGGCGAAAACTTTTGCTAAAGAGGTCACTCCCGGTGAAGGGATCTCGGCTCTTTCCTCGTCGAATGAGGTGCAGGAGATTCCAAACTGAATACCACGATGCAAAGCAAAAGAATCGACTATAGTGAAGTTATTACATTGACGCAAACTTCTGTCTAAAGGGTCACTCCCGATGAAGGGATCTCGGCCCTTGCCTCGTCGAATGAGGTGCTGGATATTCATAACCGAATACCACTGTGCAAAGTAAAAGAAAACGTCTGTAAGGTCTGTTTTAAAAAAACTTAGTTACAACAACATCAAATAGGTTTGTTTTCCTTACATTGATCAGAATCAACGCAGTCCTATCAATTAATCACGCCAGAAAAGAATGAAAATATGATATACGTATATGCCATCCGCATTCGCCACTGGGTCCCGTCATCACTCGTTAGGTTACTTAACTAAAGATAAAGCTGTGACTGGACTAGCGCGGGTGCAAAACATATACAACATCTACTAGTATATATATAAATATATATAACAATCATCCCAGGGCATGATATAAAGCAACATCATAGAAGCATCACAGAAGCAACACAGAATGGTGGATAATCTTGGAGCCCCGAGTTTTATTGAGCCGCAAATGAAACCCGACGTTCCCCTGTCGTGTGGATAGCCTGTACAATAAAAACCTAGACCCCTACGAGTGTAGCAAGTAACCCGCCAATCCCAGAAGCGAGGCAACCCCAATCAACAACGTGAATGGGTCACCCAGCACTTCATGGAATCCGGTAACTTGAGCACCCCTCCGTGGGTCAACCTATACCCCCAACGAGTGCGGCGAATAGCCACCAATTCCAGAGTAAGGTCCCCTCCGTCTCAACGCCATGAGATGCGGACCCGTTGCCCTCCAGAACCCGGCTATTCGTGCACTCCACCGCGGGGTAATCCTAGCACAGAAAAGAAAATAATATGTACAAGGGTGACATCGACCTCAACCCGGTCGTGCCCCAAATAAATAATATACAAACTGGCAGTGACGGCAGTCCACATGTCGGACGTTCGCCCCACAATATCAAATGTACAAATGAAACTAAACAGTACTATCATTGCACCCAAGCTATCCACTACGACGATCCAACCACAATCACGGCACAACACATAACATCAACGTGAATGTCACGTTCGCAAACTTGTCTATAAGAACATATAGCAATTAGACGAGTTGCACCGCTCTAATGACATTCACATCGCAGATAGTAATGCATGTACTGTAAAACTTTAAACAATGTTAGAAATATCGACTTCGAAATAGCCCCAAACAACTAGATAAAACCATATCAAAACTGGGCTAAACAAGCAATACCAAAAAACCAATATTCTAGAGACTAACACACACCCAAAATACGAAACCCAAACTCAATAATCTGGCCGGCCGGCTCGGATTTTCTAGCATTGTGGCCGGGTCATTTAGGGTAGAAGTGGCTCGTATTTGGGGTGCAATCTAGTGGTCACCATAATAGTCTTCTGCAGTTGCTTAAAAATTTTTTTAAGACTCTGAAAAATTGATAGCAACTGGAATATTCGAGGTATTGATTCGGAGTTGTTTCGGTTTCAACACTTTAACATTGTCTAAACAAGCTAGCTAAGGGTTTAAGGGTTGGCTCTGATACCATGTTGGTGTTGGGGTCGAAAATTGCACCTCGGTTGACCAAGTCAAAGTCAAGGTCAACCCCAAGCCAAGTGGGCCCAAGCCCGGATCAAGTAGGCCCATGCCCAGGTCGAGTCAGAACATGAAGCGGCCGGCCCTCCTCCATGCCCAAAATGAAATCATGTAATAAATAATTTTTATATAATTTTTTATGAATGAATGGGCATAGAGCCAATTTTTTGTAAAGCCCATGGCTTATGTGCAAAAAGAAATAGTACATGAGCCATAGGATGGCCAAAATGTCATTTTTGTAAAGCCCAAGGGGCTATATGTAAAGTGTATAGCCTATAAAGGCCAAGATAATGAAAATATCTCAATAACTTTTTTCTCTCTCCAAAAAAAAATTCCAGATCTGTGATCTTCTCCTTCCTCAAGGTTCTAAAAAACCTTCTTCTCTTTTTGAATTAAATCAAGAGTTTTACTCTTCCTTTTCCAAAACTAAATAGTTTTTTACCACGAAACCCACAAAGGGGAACTCAGATCTCCCATCAGATCTTAAAAATAAGAGATTTTTAAAATCTCATACTTCTTGTTCTTCAAGATCCAGCCAAAAAATGAGGAAGAAGGAGACCCATCTCCTAAAAATCCTATTTTGGGAAGATGCAGAGCTCAAGGGAGAAGCCCGTTTCAGCATCTCCAAAAATATCTTAGGAGTTTAACTCCACTCTAAATTCTCTTTCGGGAGTTTAAATCCCATTTCTGGGGCTAAAAGCCCCTTTTCCTCGCCGGCACCCAAGGGCCCGAGCGCCGAGCGCCCGAGCGCCCAACGCCCACGTGCCGGACACGTGGTGCACTAGCGCCTAAGCGCACAGTGCTCAAGCGCACAGCGCCCACGTGCCGGGCACATGGTGCGCTAGCGCTCGAGCGCCTTGTGCTCAAGCGCTCAGTGCCCACGTGCCGGGCACGTGGTGCGCTAACGCTCGAGCGCCTAGCGCCCAGAGCCCACATGTCGTATATGTGGTGCGCTCGGGCCTAAGCGCACAGCGCTCAAGCTGTTAGTTATATGTATGCCCTAGAGGCCATTACTGTACATTGGATGTATATTGTAGTGGATGCTGGGACATATATAGGTAGGACTTTCTTGCTCGACATGATAGTACGCTATCTAGTTGCTCTTTATCTTAATATGTATACTTGCAGTCTCTCTATTACATGTTGATAAAGCCCTTAGGATGTGTGCTCGACTTCCAGGACTATGATGTAAATCATACTAGTGGGGCCTGGGTAGTCCATGAGTACATCCTTCATTGTTCCTAGTCGTGGGAATATCGAGACAGGGCATCGATATTCCAGAGTAGACTAGCGTATATCTTCTCGACCCATGTGATGGGCGATAGATGATCCCATATCCATTGGTGTTTGACATCGGAGATGGTATGCGGGTGCTCAGTGGAGACTGGGTACACTGAACGGACTCGCCGAGAACTCCCAGATGGTATTATAGCTCACGTCAGATGGCAGTTCTCTGGTGACACTGGTACAGCTTAGTCTGTTGACCCGAGATCGTCATAGAGTCTTGTGTGTCTCCCACTGTGCTTTGATTTCCACCCTACCACGGCTCTACTGAGTTGTGCAAACAGGTGGTTTTTTGGTACAGTCCCGATTCACATGGAGGCAATGAGCGATAGGAGGGGATTCGTCTCTCCCAGTATTAGGGGTTGATGTTGCGCTATGCTCGACTGGCCATAACCGGAAATCCCTGGCCAGGGTTGTAGTGATATACTGGTAAGAGTTATCAGTAGTTTCACGATTGTTATGGACCTCACGTCGGCATAACTTATCGAGCTATTGGGGTCTGACGTTTACCACCCCTAGGCGAGATATGCGACATATCAGACGAACAGACCGGACTGTACGGTAAGTGTTACTGGTTGGATTCACAGGAGAGTGAGCGGGCTTGCTCGTCGATCTTCTGATCGCTCAATACCCGGGTGGCAGTTACGTTTAGCAGACCGCTTGCGGCTTGTGGGTGTTTGATATGATCATCACCTACTGCCGGCGTATTGACGAGTCTTTAGAGTCCTACACAGAGGTTTCCTGGCTCAAGCGAAATGAAATAGGAGCGCATATGAGATATGTGCGGGACCGAGAATAATACGTGTATGTGATACCGTATTCTATTCTCGCGATGAATGTATCGATTGGTTGTATGCGATATAACCTAGTTATCGAATCGAGGATTGATTCGATAAGTCGATACATTGGATATTAGTCGGCTATATGCGATATGACCGGGTCGTTAAATCAAGTGTTGATTTAATGATTTAATGTATAATTATATATTTGATATATTACTTTACATTAACTAGTATTTGTTCACTTAAGATGGATTTTCTCACTTGATGTGCACATTGTATATATGATATAGTTTTGTGCACTAGTTTGTATCATGTTTGATGATACATGCAAACTTGGGTATGTGTATGCTTTAAACCTTGTTTAGGTTAATGGTTAGGGTTTTGTAATCTTTACTTATTTATTTATTCTTTCATTCATTTATTTTGGCAAGAATAAAATGGTGGCTAACTTTGTTTCTTTCTTGAAACTTCATGAAGCTTTGACCATTTTGTTTCTTAGCCTTAACCTAACCATTAAACCTAACCCTAGTTTATTCTCTACACTTAACCATGGTTGATATATGATAAGGGTCACTTGTTTTTCTATTTTAATTAATTCATTCTTTTATCATATTCTTTTCTTCTTCTTCTTCAAGAAGAAAGAAGCTTGCTAGCTTCAATGGTGACTTGAGATAAAGAGTGAGAAATCCAATTCTAAAGTGAACCCACTTCCTATTTCTTCATCCTCTACCACTTACCATGTAGTATAGGGTGTTTTTTTCACAAGTTTCATGACTTGGTGAAGTTGGAGCTTGATCTTGTGTTGCCTCGACGTAGATCATCTTCGGCATCGAAGTCGACGACCTAGCCCGATCTTTTCTCCGATGAAACCACCGCGAGAGTCTAGGATTCCGATGGGTACAGCGGAGGGACGTCATCATGGAGCCAAGGAAGTGGAGCACCGGATCTACAAAGGTTGTAGTCACTTTCCTTTTGCAATAAATTTGTTTACTTGCTTGCATCGCTTATCATCTAGTTACGATCTTGCTTAGGGTTACTTGGCACATAGGAAATTTTTGAATTGGCCATGTTTGATCACTTGTAGAACCTCATGGGTATGCCTAGGAACCCTACAGTGGTATCAGAGCCTAGCTAGAGCCTTAGGCAATGCGTAGACGAAGCTAGAAACCCGATCGAACCCCGAAACCCTAGATTTCACCACTCTCTGTACTTTTTTGAAAATTGTGGAATTTTGTGAATTAAAAATATGCAGAAAAATAAGCAGGGTCTTATTTGAATTACTGTGAAAAACGAGGGCCTAATTCGATTAAACCGCCGCGGAACCGCCGCACGAGCCTGGCATGTGCGGCGGTTCCGCGGCCGTACGGTCTCCTCTTTCATTGAATTTTGCACAGTAATTCCTATATTTGAATGCTATATTTTCTGGATATTTTTATTATGACTCAAGAGTTGAGTGTTCTGGGGTTGTATTGGGACTCGAAGATTCGATCGGATTATCAAACTTTGTCTATGTGTTTTTCCGGATAATTTTAGAATATGTTAAAAAGTTCGACCGGATATAAATACCCACTTTTTCCCCTGCCGGGACATTTCCAATTATTGGATTTTTCCGTAGTTTAAAGACGTTCTAAGTAGTGCAAGTAACGCGATGGACCCTCTAGAAGACACAAACCTTAACTCGATTATGTGACCGTCTTGAACTGCCCTTTGAACCTTAGGATTTGGGGCAGTACGACGTGCCACATGTGAGGCGTTGGCTTGACCCTTCTACGGCTGGACCGTTGGTACTGAGGCACGAAGTGAATGTTTTTAAACTTATTTCATGTGTTGAGCTGTTTCGGGAAAACTTGGGTGTTCGATTGTTCGATCGGAAAGTTTAACATTTTCTATTTATCCGGAATGTGATACAACATTTGGAATTCATAAGTAGTTATGAGATAACTGAATGAATGTTATAAATCAAGCACTTTAGTCTCACTTGATCGGTTGCCATGGAATTTTGATGCGATCAAAAGTCCGTCGCAATCGCGTAGCGTACGCGGATACTCACCGGGTAAACTTAATAGGCAGCTACACCCCATATCCCCGACCAAGTGACTGTAGGAGAACCCCGTCGCCGAAAGCATCCGTTCGGGTGCTCGCAGCAGCGGTGTTCCGCCTTGGTGCACTTCGTCGACGGCATCGGGGGTGCGGCCGTCTACTAAAGTTTGCGACGAGCATTCGATCTGAATGCCGGGAATCCTGTTGAATTGCCCGACTTGATATTGAAAAGAGTTTTCGATAATGAGACTAAAATGCGGGGTTTATAATTGTTAAGCATGCGATGTCTAAGTATTTCATTTGATTAGGCATGCGATGTCTAAAGAGGTTGCGGATTCCAACTGTTGTAGTTTTGCAATTTCTTTTCTGTGACCGTAAGTGTAATATGTGATATCGCCGGTTTCGTTGCTATATGTCAACGACAATTAGGATGCACATGTTTACTTACGTTGATGACATGTAATGTTATGTGTTGCTGGATATGTTATATTGGATCGTCGTGTTTGAATAGCCGGGGGTTTTTATGTGAGATGAGTGTTTTTCTCTTTCATTCATGTAAAAACTTGTATGTAATATTCTTTTATTGGGGCACTTCCAGGTTGCGGATTCTGTCACCATTTGTATATTATTTACTTTTCTGCATTAGGATAGACCCAAGGAGGGGAGCACAAGTAACCGGGTTCTAGGGTCCAGTGGGAGACCATCTCGAGGAGTCGAGTCCGGGTCTCCTAACCCTAGAATTGGTAGGGTTACTTGCCGCTCTCGTAGGGGTCTAGGGGTGTGGGATTGGCTATTCATCACGACCGTGGAATCCGTGTTTTATACTGGCTCGTATTAAAAACACGGACGTCCTAGTATATCCAATATTTCATATGATATTTTCTGCTGCGTTATCTGTGATGTGATCATGTGATTTGTTCAGATAGATATAGTATATATGATATATGATATATTATATAAACGTTGCTTATGTTTTACACCCGCGCTAGCCCTGCCCCGCACTGCCGTTAGTTACCTAACCTAACGGTGCAGACGGGACATCGAGGCGAATGCGGATGGCATAAGCGTACGTTATATTAATCTGTGATGTTTAGGTGGACTTAAATGATGGGATATTCATTAATGTGATTAATGAAAGAAAATAAACCTAAAAGATGTTGTGGAATTGAATTTCAAAATAAAACAGGTAGCTACAGTTCTTGCTTTGCATCGCGGTGTTCCTCGTAGAACATCCTGCACCTTATTCGATGAGGAAAGGACCGAGATCCCTTCACCGGGAGTGAATCCTTTAGCAATAACTGGCAGATGCTACACACTCGGTTTGTATTTTGATGGCTTCTATAGTTTCTGCTTTGCACAGTGATATATATGATATATCCCACACCTCATTCGACGAGGAAAGGGCCGACGATCCCTTCACCGGGAGTGACCCCTTTAGCAAAACTAGAAAAGCCTTAAAAACACTCCATTTAAAAACCATTTGATTCCGCAACGAGATCAAGTTCAAAGCGTTAAAGGTTTTCATAAAAACCATTTGCAACCCTCCGTCATTTTAGGAAGTAGAGTACTTAGTATTCGTGCTGTGTTTGTTGACCATAGTCAAGGCACAGTGTACGGTAGCTAAGTGATGTCTTCCTACACCGCATATGATGTGATTAGTTAGGACAGTCGCGTGACTTTGTTGACCTTAGTTAAGGGTCATGTGGGTGGGTCTAATTAATCACGAAATGACGGGTAGAACTTGACTAGTGCTTATGATTTGTTGACCATAGTTAAGGTCATAGGTGCTAGGGGTAAAAACCTTTATCGGGAGTTTCAAGCGTTGAAATTTGCAATGAGATTGCATACCTTCTATGTGATAGTTGGATCCCGATACCCACTGCGAGTAATTGTTACTCCTTGGAGAGTTTTGCACTTTACAATTAGCCGATCAAGTAGGTGTCTAGAAAGGTGTCAACGGGGTTACGCCTCTGGGAAAACGAGGTTTACTTTAATTAGGTCCGTGCGAAAGCACGGGGAACCTCCCTCAAAGTACCGACACTGGCCTGGCTGAAAGATTGGCGAACTTGTAGAGTGTAATTAATCCCGGCTAGTCTTTCCTTTTAGGGTTTGAAGGAAGATTTGATAAAAACAGTGGGAGCCATCCTGATTAGATAAAATAAATAACCAATCTAATCTTGCAAGAGCGCACGCAAAGTTTTTTCTTCTCTCTCTCTCTCCAAGTAGCGACCATATCACGCCTTAATCAAGATAATAATATGGATGTATTGATCGAACCCGCTTGTTATACAGTGCAGGGGAACGTTGGTCCCGCTCCAACTTATAATTGTTATAAGACAGAGCAGGAAATAGGGGAATACCAGAATTCCTACGCCGCCCAAACGAAGAAAGTGCATATGATGCATCTCCTTCGGGTGTGTTCATTACAAAGAACTATTTCTCAGTATCCTCTGCATCCTGAGTATTTGATACCGGATCAGGATCCCAGATATGTAATCTGTTACATAGGGCTACAGAAAGGTAGAAAACTGAGAACGAGTGATAAGTTTCATGAGACAGAAAACGGGGCAAGTGTTGCAGCCAAGTCTGTTGGTCACTGTCACCCTGTATTACCAATACATTGATTCTGAACAAATGCTATTAGATACCGAACCTGATATACAAAATCATATCAGTCTTTTTAGAAGTAAAGAAATGATAAAATTTTGTATTGTTGGATAATGTTTTGAACATTTCCTATATCAAAAGTTGAACGGTTCAGGCACATTATCTAAAAGCATTGATGTTTTAAATCAAACTACAGTTCCTAGTATACAGAACACACACAAGAGGAAGAGTTCAGAAATGAACGAATCCTTCTTGAGGCATTGTAGACTAGGTCATATCAATGCGACCCGACTAGCTGAAGTTACATTTAGATGCATATTTAAATCAGTTTGAATTTACATCTTGTGAAACTTTCCAGTCATGTCACAAAGATTAGATGACCATAGCTCTGTTTATTGGAAACAGAGAAAGAGTTAGTAAGCCCTTGGGATGATACATGTTGATGTATGTAGATCCCCTGTCTACACATGCCAAGACCGGTTCTTTGTATTTCATTACATTCTCTGATAATCTCTCAAGATTCAGACATATGTTCCTGTTGAAACACAAGTCCGAACCTTTTGAGATATTCACAGAATATAAGTTAGAAGTAGAGAACCAAAAATCGGGTATAAGTATTATGTCCTATGATAAGATCAGGGAGGAGAATACTTGTGCATAGAATTCCTGGATTATTCTAAAGGAGAATGAGATTCTCTCTCGGTGTTACTCCTCTGATTATACTACAGCACAACGGTGTATCGGGGCGGAGCAATCACACCATATTAGATATGGTGTGCTCTATGATGAGTACTACTGAGTTACCTATTTCCTTTTGGGGTTGTGCACTTGAGAAGATGCATACCTATTGAATTAGATTCTAATCAAATCAGTGCCTACCACTCCATATAAGATATGGTATGGGAAGAGCCCATCTCTTAAGCAAGTTAAGATTTGGGATTGTCCGGCCTATGTCAAAAGCAAAATCCGGACAAGATCGAGGCAAGGTCAGTTCTGTAGAACTGGAAAGGTTCCAGCTATACAAAACTGCAGCTGATGATTTGACAGAACCAAAGGATTCAATAGTCCCCGACGAACCTCAGCCTCTCCGCCGATCTGGTAGGGTTCCTCACCTGCCTGAGAGATACTTCGGTTTCTCGATGACAGTGGGAGCGAGGATTGCATCATGAGATAATGACCCAACTAGATTAGGGCAGGTCATCGAGAGTAGGGACTCTGTAAGAATGGCTGGATGCTTAGCGATCTGAGATGGAATCCATATACACCAACAAAGTATGGACTTTGGTTGCGATATCTGAAGGGTTAAATCCCTATCAGGAGCAAGTATATCTTGAGAAGATTACTTAGTGTAGGTGGAAAAGTTGAGACTTTCAAAACTAGACTTGTTAAAGGTTTTCGTCATCAACCAAGCGTGGATAATGATGAAACCTTTTCCAGGGACTTTGCTTAAGTCCATCCAGATCCTACTTACCATTGCTACATACCATGACAACGATATCTGGTGGTTGGGTGCCATGACTACTTTTCTAAATAATGATTTAGAAGAGAACGTCTATAAGAACACAGCCAGAGGGCTTCGTAAACAGTGGGAGCAGCGGAAACGTCTGCAAGTTGTTTTACAGGATAAAGCAGGCATCGCGGAGTTGGAACATCTGTTTTGATGTGGTAGTCAAAGAGTTTGACTTCATCAAAATGGTAGATGAACCTTGTATGTACAAAAGGGTAGTATGGAGTATGGTAATGATCCTCGTAGAGTACGTGGATGACATACTCTTGATAGGAAAGGAGTTTCCTATGCTACAATCGGTCGATCTCCTCTTATCACATAGATTCTCCATATAGGATCAAAGTGATACCTCCTAAATCCTGGGTTTTGGATCTATGAGATAGATCTAAATGGATGTTAGGATTCTCACTAGTTGTAGTGAGATGGTATCAGTTGATCCTGGGGAGAATCACTGGAAAGGTTCCAGGGTGATAAAGACGACTGAATGTCAGTCGCAGGCATTGTCTTTACCCTCAGTAAAAGGACGGTATGTTGGAAGAGTTCCAAGCTAGATACCGTGGCAAACTAGACGATAAAGGCTGGTAACATCGCTATTAAAGATACTACCAAAAAGGAAGTTTGGATGTATATTGGTTCATGAGATGAACTAGGTTCCTACCATTGTGTGACAATGGAAGTGTGGCTTTGGCCCAGGAACCCCGATCCCATCGGTGACCCAGACATATTCTGAGGCAGCATCACCTGATCATGGAGATAGTTGATCTCCAGGGTGATCGAGGTAAGGAGAGTAGACTCAGAGGACAACACGGCAGATCCACTCACAAAGGCCTTTTCCCAAAGAGAGACTTTTATGGGATGGTTAAGTATGTGATACTGCAGCCACTGCTACAGATGGCCCTAGTGAAAGTGGGAGATTGTTAGTTATATGTATGCCCTAAAGGCCATTACTGTACATTGGATGTATATTGTAGTGGATGCTGGGACATATATAGGTAGGACTTTCTTGCTCGACATGATAGTACGCTATATTGTTGCTCTTTATCTTAACATGTATACTTGCAATCTCTCTATTACATGTTGATAAAGCCCTTAGGATGTGTGCTCGACTTCCAGGACTATGATGTAGATCATAGTAGTGGGGCCTGGGTAGTCTATGAGTACATCCTTCATTGTTCCTAGTCGTGGGAATATCGAGACGGGGCATCGATATTCCAGAGTAGACTAGCGTATATCTTCTCGACCCATGTGATGAGCAATAGATGATCCCATATCCATTGGTGTTTGACATCGGAGATGGTATGCGGGTGCTCAGTGGAGACTGGGTACACTGAACGGACTCGCCGAGAACTCCCAGATGGTATTATACCTCACGTCAGATGGCAGTTCTCTGGTGACACTAGTACAGCTTAGTCTGTTGACCCGAGATCGTCATAGAGTCTTGTGTGTCTCCCACTGTGCTTTGATTTCAACCCTACCACGGCTCTACTGAGTTGTGCAAACAGGTGGTTTTTTGGTACAGTCCCGATTCACATGGAGGCAATGAGCGATAGGAGGGGATTCGTCTCTCCCGGTATTAGGGGTTGATGTTGCGCTATGCTCGACTGGCCATAACCGGAAATCCCTGGCCAGGGTTGTAGTGATATACTGGTAAGAGTTATCAGTAGTTTCACGATTGTTATGGACCTCACGTCGGCATGACTTATCGAGCTATTGGGGTCTGACGTTTACCACCCCTAGGCGAGATATGCGACATATCAGACGAACAGACCGGACTGTACGGTAAGTGTTACTGGTTGGATTCACAGGAGTGTGAGCGGGCTTGCTCGTCGATCTTCTGATCGCTCAATACCCGGGTGGCCGTTACGTTTAGTAGACCGCTTGCGGCTTGTGGGTGTTTGATATGATCATCACCTACTACCGGCGTATTGACGAGTCTTTAGAGTCCTACACAGAGGTTTCCTGGCTCAAGCGAAACGAAATAGGAGCGCATATGAGATAAGTGCGGGATCGAGAATAATGCGTGTATGTGATACCGTATTCTATTCTCGTGATGAATGTATCGATCGGTTGTATGCGATATAACCTAGTTATCGAATCGAGGATTGATTCGATAAGTCGATACATTGGATATTAGTCGGTCATATGCGATATGACCGGGTCGTTAAATCAAGTGTTGATTTAATTATTTAATGTATAATTATATATTTGATATATTACTTTACATTAACTAGTATTTGTTCACTTAAGATGGATTTTCTCACTTGATGTGCACATTGTATATATGATATAGTTTTGTGCACTAGTTTGTATCATGCTTGATGATACATGCAAACTTGGGTATGTGTATGCTTTAAACCTTGTTTAGGTTAATGGTTAGGGTTTTGTAATCTTTACTTATTTATTTATTCTTTCATTCATTTATTTTGGCAAGGATAAAATGGTGGCTAACTTTGTTTCTTTCTTGAAACTTCATGAAGCTTTGACCATTTTGTTTCTTAGCCTTAACCTAACCATTAAACCTAACCCTAGTTTATTCTCTACACTTAACCATGGTTGCTATATGATAAGGGTCACTTGTTTTTCTATTTTAATTAATTCATTCTTTTATCATATTCTTTTCTTCTTCTTCTTCAAGAAGAAAGAAGCTTGCTAGCTTCAATGGTGACTTGAGATAAAGAGTGAGAAATCCAATTCTAAAGTGAACCCACTTCCTATTTCTTCATCCTCTACCACTTGCCATGTAGTATAGGGTGTTTTCTTCACAAGTTTCGTGACTTGGTGAAGTTGGAGCTTGATCTTGTGTTGCCTCGACGTAGATCATGTAAGTCGATGTAGTACACCCCAGTACTTGTGGGGAGGCGGAATTTACAAAAACGATCAAGTTTAAGGAACGAACATCGACTAACCGCTTAAATCGAAGCTAAACAAATAATAACCAAACACATAGCTATACTAAACTATAGTGTTAAGGGATTATACCTATCGAAACTAGTCCTTCGTCTTTGTGTCCTCCTTTGTTCTCCTCGACCTTCTCTAGGTAGTAGACGATCCACCCGAGATCAAGACACCAAGATACACCTCTAACTTGAGGTAACTAATCAACTTTGATTGCTAATCAAAGATGAAAGGATGAGATAGAGTGATGGTTATGGATGCTTAAGTCTAACTAAACCTTTGATCTCAACACATGAGGATTAAGGATTAGTATCTTGAAGATGAGAGCTTGAGGAGAGAGAATATGAGATAAGATAAATAGAGAAGAGAGAGAGTGTATCATAATATATCATGAAGCATTCTTATTTAAGAATAATGTATAAAAGAAATGAATAAGCATGCTTCATAAAATATCTAGTGGTGATTCATTAGCATGAGTCATTAAGCAATAAATGTGCATTAATGAAATGAATGAATCACCACCATGACTCACTTTCTTATCCAAAAGAAACCTCCTTAGTCACATCTTCTAGAAGCTTCTCGTACAATTACGAGAACGCCCCTCCAATCCGCAAAAATACGGAAAAACTTTAGACTGTAAAAATCCAATAACCGGATACCAGTAACTGGCTTAAACCAAAGCCGACTGGTAAAAAACTGTCCGAAAGTCGTACGCGCGTAAACGCACGTATGCGTTCGAACCCTTTGTCGCAAAACCATGCAACCTCTATATCGTTTCGCCTGGAGTAGGAAACTCTCTGTGTGGGACTCTAGAGACTCGACTACTACGCTGGCAGTGGGTTTAACCACAGACCGCAAGCGGCACTAGCTGTACGTAACGGTCCCCAGGTAGTTGTCGATAAGAAGGCCGATGAGTAAACCCATCCGAACTCCTACTGAGTCTGATGTGACAATCTCCATACAGTCCGGTCCGTTCGTCCAAGACTATCGCATATCGGGCCTAGGGGGGCGGCAAGCGTCAGTCCCCTAATAGCGGTATAAGTCGTGTCGGAGTGAAGCCCATTACACCCTGAGAAACTACTGGAACCTACCAGCAAATCTCGCTTGCCCTGGCCAGGGACTTTGCGTAATGGCTCTCTGACACAGCACGATATCTACTCCCAATACCGGGAGGGACGAATCCTGTCTAACCGCCACTGCCTCCAAGTGCTCGGGACTGCACCCAACTGCTACCTGTTTGCACGACTCCTTTGAGCCGTGGTAGGGTAGCAATCTAAGAACAGTGGGACACACTCGAGGTGAAGTAGCAGTGTCAAGTCTGCGGACTACGCTGTACTCATGTCACCTGGGAACTGTTTACTGACGACTGGTATCAAACCAACCAACAGTTCCCTGTGAGTCCTGTCCGGTGTACCCGTAACCTAACGAGCACCTGTATACTATCTCCAGTACGACGTACTGACGGCTGTGGGACAGACCATCTCCCCAACTGGGATGAGAAGCGTACACACCAGTCTACTCCGGAGTATCGATGCTCTGTCTCGATAATCCAACGACCAGGGACCTGAATAAGGATGTGCTTGTAGTCTACCCAGCCCCCACTAGTGTGACTGCCATCACAACGCTGGTAGACAAGCAAGATCCTAAGAGCTCTATCAATACGTACACTCACATATTAAGATAGAAAAACCAAGTAGCATACTACCATGTTTAGCAAGACTGTTATATACATGTGAATATCCCAAGCTTCCATTAAGTAATATACAAGCTAGTATGATACAGTAATGGCCTTCTAGGGCATAAACACTAACAATCTCCCACTTGCACTAGGGCCATGTACTGGCATATCGTAGACCAATAATCTCGAGCAGCCTCTCGAACTGAATCTGAGGAAGGGCCTTCGTGAATGGATCAGCAATGTTCTCTTCTGAAGCAACTCTCCGAACCTCGATCTCCTGACGATCAATGATCTCCCTGATCAGGTGATACCGCCTCAAGATGTGTCTGGACTTCTGATGGGACCTTGGTTCCTTCGCTAAAGCTATAGCTCCGTTGTTGTCGCAATACAGAGGTATTGGATCAACTATGGTAGGAACCACCTGAAGTTCTGTTAGGAACTTCTTCATCCAGACTGCTTCTTTTGCGGCATCGCAAGCAGCTATATACTCCGCTTCCATCGTCGAGTCAGCAACGGTGTCCTGCTTGGAGCTCTTCCAGCACACCGCCCCTCCATTGAGGGTAAAGACATAACCCGACATGGACTTGGAATCGTCCTTATCACTCTGGAAGCCGGAATCAGCAAAGGCCTCCAACCTGAGGTCTTTTCCGCCGTAAACCAAGAACATCTCCTTAGTCCTCCTCAGGTACTTGAGAATGTTCTTTACTGCTATCCAGTGTTTCTCCCCTGGGTCTGACTGATACCGGCTTACCACGCTTAGTGCGTAAGCTACATCTGGTCTGGTCCACAACATCGCATACATTATAGAGCCTACCGCAGAAGCGTAGGGTATAATTGACATGCGTTCCCTTTCCAAATCAGTCTTGGGAGACATCTCTTTGGAGAGGGTGATTCCGTGACAAGCCGGTAGATTACCGCGCTTAGAATCTTCCATACTGAATCTTTTCAGTACAGTGTCGATATACCTGGACTGCGAAAGTCCCAACATCCTCTTGGATCTATCACGATAGATCCGGATCCCCAGAATGTAAGAGGCATCACCCAGGTCTTTCATGGAGAACCTGTGTGACAAGAATCCTTTGACAGATTGTAGCATAGGAATGTCATTTCCTATCAATAGAATGTCATCCACGTACAAGACGAGGAATACGACACTTCTGGCCACAACTTTACTATATATGCACGGTTCATCTGGATTTTTGATAAAGTCATATTCTTTGACTGTCTCATCAAAACAGATGTTCCAACTCCGCGATGCCTGCTTTAGTCCATAAATAGACTTAAGCAGCTTGCATACTTTCCCGCTGCTCCCACTCTGATTGAAACCCTCTGGCTGATCCATATAGACGCTCTCTTCTAAATTTCCATTCAGAAAAGCCGTCTTTACGTCCATCTGCCAGATTTCATAATCATGGAAGGCAGCAATAACAAGAAGGACCCGAATGGATTTGAGCATAGCCACTGGAGAAAAAGTTTCGTCATAGTCCAAACCAGGTCTTTGACGAAAACCCTTTGCAACAAGTCTAGCCTTATAGGTTTCCACCTGTCCATCTACACCAATCTTTTTCTTGAAGATCCATTTGCATCCTATGGGTTTTACCCCATCTGGAGCAAAGTCCAAAGTCCATACTTTGTTGGTGTACATGGACTCCATTTCGGTCCGCATTGCATCTAGCCATCGTACCGAGTCGCCGCTCTGGATGGCCTGCTGGAAGTCAGTAGGTTCATCATCATCTATGATGCAATCCTCTCTATCCCCGTCTATGAGAAAACCGTAGTATCTCTCAGGCGGATGAGACGGCCTACTACTCCTGCGGAGGGGTGCGGGAATGTTCTGTTCTTCTTGAACCTCTGGTTCTACCAAACTTTCAGTAGCAGCTTGTGGTTCTGGAATTTCTTCCAGTTTTATTTCGCTCCCATTTGTATCCTTTTCTAAAACTTGTTGTTCTAGAAAATGGGCATTACGAGAAACAAAAACCTTTTGTTCCTCTGCGTAATAGAAGCAATATCCCTTGGAGTTCTTTGGATATCCTACAAGCATACATTTTACTGATCGTGCCTCGAGCTTGTCCACAAACTGCTTTTTGACAAAAGCTGGACATCCCCAAATCCTTATATACTGAAGATAGGGTTTCTTCCCACTCCACATCTGATATGGTGTGGTAGGCACAGTTTTGGTAGGAACTCTGTTCAAAATATATGCCGCTGATTCTAGCGCATATCCCCAGAAAGATCGCGGTAACTCAGCATTACTCATCATGGATCGTACCATATCTAATAGGGTTCGATTCCGTCTCTCCGATACACCGTTGTGCTGTGGAGTGTATGGAGGAGTAAGCTGAGAGAGAATTCCTTTCTCTTTTAGGTAACCTAGGAACTCGGCACTTAAGTATTTTCCACCTCGATCAGATCTCAGTGTCTTAATACTTTTGCCTGTTTGGTTTTCCGCTTCACTCTTGAATTCCAGGAATTTCTCAAAGGCCTCTGATTTATGCTTCATTAAGAAAACATATCCATACCTAGAGAAATCATCTGTAAAAGTAATGAAGTAGGAATAACCACCTCTCGCATGTGTAGACATTGGACCACATACATCACTGTGTATGAGTCCTAAGAGCTCGCTCGCTCTTACTCCTTGTCCAGTAAATGGAGTCTTTGTCATCTTTCCTTTGAGACAAGATTGACAAGTGTCATAAGTTTGATATTCGAACGTGTCCAAATATCCTTCTCTATGCAACTTAGTCAACCTTCTCTCATTGATGTGACCCAGTCTACAATGCCATAAGAAAGCTTTATTCAAATCTGGAGACTTTCTTTTTAGTGTGTTCTGGACGTTGAAAATTTGGAGTTGGTTTAAAACATATATGCCGTTATTTAGAGTACCGGACCCAATCAAACCATGATTAAGGTGGATGTTGACAACATCTCTTACAAACGTGAAATCATAACCTTTATTTGATAACAAGGAAACTGATATGATATTACACGTTAAGCTGGGTACAAAATAACAGTTATGTAAAACCAAAATGTGTCCACTCGTCAATCCTAGGTGATAATCCCCGACGGACGCAGCTCCCACGCTAGCTCCGTTAGCAACCCTGAGGATCATATCACCTTCCTTCAGCACTCTACGGTTTCTCAGTGCCTGCAATGAATTGCAAATATGAGATCCTGATCCGGTATCCAATACCCAGGAAGTAGAGTTGATCGACAGACAATTCTCAATTACAAACACACCTGAAGTCGAAGCCACAGCTTGCTTCGGTTCCTGGTTCTTGGCGTTCCACGCCTTGCAATCCTTCTTCCAGTGCCCTTTCCTGTGACAATGGAAGCACTCATCCTGGCCTACTATCGGTACTGCTTTATTTTTCTTTCCCTTCCCTCCCACCTTACTAACACCTCCTCTAGGTCTGGGTGCGGCCTTCTTCTTCCTTCCTTTGGCCCTAGCCTTGGACCCGGAAGAAGATGAACCGCCAACAAACATAGCGGGTGTTTCCCTTGCCTTCTGCAAGGTGCCCTCCGCACTCCTTAACATGTTCAGGAGTTCCGCAAGTTCAACTTCTTTTCCTTGAAGATTGAAGTTGAGGATAAACTGGGCGTAGGTGGGAGGAAGGGACTGGAGAACAAGGTCTGTATAGAGCTCATTATCCAAAGTCGTCCCAAGGTCTGGGAGCTCTTCTATATAGCCAATCATCTGTAGGACATGTTCACCTACCGATGACCCGACAGCCAACCTCGCTCGAAATAATTTCTTAGAGGTCTCGTATCTTGCTATACGAGATTGCTCTCCATAAAGTTCCTTTGTATGGAGAAATATGCCATCTAGGGACATATCCTCGTGCCTCCTCTGATGTTCATTGTTCATCGAGGCAAGCACGATGCACTTGGCTCTCGCGCAATCTAAATCCCAGGTTTTGCGGATTTCCTTATCCGCATTGCTGGATTTGGGACCAGGGACAGCAGGTGCCGTAGCGGTGAGGACGTACCCCAGTTTGTCATAGGTCAAAGCCATCTTGACATTCCGCAGCCAATCTTTATAGTTTGGCCCCGTCAGTATATTTTTCTCTAAAAGTAACTTAAGTCCAGTCATTTTCAGGGTCGCTGCAATTAGGAGAGAGAGAAGAAAACTCTTTAGCATGATGCTCTTGCAAGTTTAGAGTGGTTTTTAGTTTATCTAAACTGGATGGCTCCCACTGTTTCTCGAATCCTTCCTCAAACCATAAAAGAAGAATTAGCCAAGACTATTCTCACCGTACAATACTTGCTTAACCGTTCAGCCAGGCCGGTGTCGATACTTCGAGGGAGGTTTTCCAACGCTTTCGCGAAGTTCCTTAATTAAATAACCTCTTTTCTCTGGGGGCGTAACCCCGCTGACACTTTTCTGGACACCTACTAGGTTTATAGCATTGATCGTTAAGTGACGAATATCCTGATAAGTATCATATACTCACAGTAGGATCGGGATCCAAATATCATCGTCTGATAATGTTGTAGGAATGCTACCAACATTCATCAAACTCAAAATGGTATGCATCTCTTTGCAAATTTCAGTTTCTTTAGAAATTCCCGATATAAGTTTTTACCCCATGCTCTTATGACCTTGGCGTTGGTCAAAATGTCATAAGTCACATGTCAAGTTCTACCCATCATTATCTTGTTAATTTGAACCCATCCGTATATATCCCTGACGTTGGCCAAATGATAATACGACTGTCCCAAACCAACTCATCTATCTATGCAACAAATGAATACCCAGCAGCTACCAAACACTATGCCATGACGTTGGCCAAAAGTGCATAGCTTGAATACTACTGAATACCCAAATGAAATGACGGAGGGCTACGACTGGTTTTGGCGAAACCGTGAACGTAGTGAACTTGATATAACCGAAGGAACCTGATAGCTTTTAAAAGGAGTGGTTAGATCTCCGCATTTTTTAAAAAAATATCTATTTTAAAAATAACCGAGTGGTTTCTTTTAAATTGTTCCAACGATTTAGACTTTGGTTTGTTTTACTTTGCATTATAGATAATGCGTCCCATCATTAACCTATCATTGCAGAAAACAACGAAAATACAACGTCCTCTTATGCCATCCGCATTCGCCACGGGGTCCCGTCATCACCCGTTAGGTTACTTAACTAACGACAGAGCGGGGGCTGGGCTAGCGCGAGTGTAAAACATAAGTGGCGTCTAAATAGCTATCATAAATATAGATATTTTATATTCGTCTGATGCAATGATATTCATTCCAGAACACAGATAAACAATATTGGATTTGCAAGCAATCTGTATTTCTTTTGAGCCTGCAAGAAAAGACAGATTACACAGTTGTGATGAATAGCCGTTACCCCACCCTCGACCCCTACGGGTACGGCAAACTACCCACCCGGCAGTCTGTGTACCCCACCTTGGGTCAGTCCTAGGAGCAAAAACAGTAAAATGAAATAATACAACGGTGGCTACAACCGCAACCTGGAAGTGCCCCGCGAAAATAATATTACAACAAATTACATTTACAACAAATGAATTAATCAATAACCCATTGCGAACCCCGGCTATACACCACAACAGTCCAATACAGTTTATATGCACAAACAGATATAACCATTTCAGAAATGTGCAACCCCCTGCCAACCGACATACTAGCAGTTGGGGGAGGTTTACGAACACATTAAACAATCACAGATATAATCCAATATGCAAATACTGTACAATTCGATCGAATAAACAACATCAATATTGCTCCAAAATCTGCTCTGTTAAACAGTAACCTGAGCAATAATTAAATATTCCAGAAAACCCCAAACACCAGAGAGGACCCACCCATGAAAGATGAGCCCATGACTCGGCAACTCGGCCGCGGAAGCGCGGCGGATCGGTGGGATCCGCCGCCCTTCCGCGGCGCTTTAGTCGAATCATTGGCTCGAATTTCTTGGGTGTTCTCCTGTGGTCATGTCAAGCTCTCTGAACACACCTGAAAAATTTTAGGACTTCATTTTAACTTCGACAGAAACTTGGCAGAATTAGGGTTTTGCGGCTTTGTTTTTCCGTTCGAAATTCGTACAAATTTGCAATTAAGTTATTTATTGTTTAGCGAGGCTCTGATACCACTGTAAGTCGATGTAGTACACCCCAGTACTTGTGGGGAGGCGGAATTTACAAAAACGATCAAGTTTAAGGAACGAACATCGACTAACCGCTTAAATCGAAGCTAAACAAATAATAACCAAACACATAGCTATACTAAACTATAGTGTTAAGGGATTATACCTATCGAAACTAGTCCTTCGTCTTTGTGTCCTCCTTTGTTCTCCTCGACCTTCTCTAGGTAGTAGACGATCCACCCGAGAGCAAGACACCAAGCTACACCTCTAACTTGAGGTAACTAATCAACTTTGATTGCTAATCAAAGATGAAAGGATGAGATAGAGTGATGGTTATGGATGCTTAAGTCTAACTAAACCTTTGATCTCAACACATGAGGATTAAGGATTAGTATCTTGAAGATGAGAGCTTGAGGAGAGAGAATATGAGATAAGATAAATAGAGAAGAGAGAGAGTGTATCATAATATATCATGAAGCATTCTTATTTAAGAATAATGTATAAAAGAAATGAATAAGCATGCTTCATAAAATATCTAGTGGTGATTCATTAGCATGAGTCATTAAGCAATAAATGTGCATTAATGAAATGAATGAATCACCACCATGACTCACTTTCTTATCCAAAAGAAACCTCCTTAGTCACATCTTCTAGAAGCTTCTCGTACAATTACGAGAACGCCCCTCCAATCCGCAAAAATACGGAAAAACTTTAGACTGTAAAAATCCAATAACTGGATACCAGTAACTGGCTTAAACCAAAGCCGACTGGTAAAAAACTGTCCGAAAGTCGTACGCGCGTAAACGCACGTATGCGTTCGAACCCTTTGTCGCAAAACCATGCAACCTCTATATCGTTTCGCCTGGAGTAGGAAACTCTCTGTGTGGGACTCTAGAGACTCGACTACTACGCTGGCAGTGGGTTTAACCACAGACCGCAAGCGGCACTAGCTGTACGTAACGGTCCCCAGGTAGTTGTCGATAAGAAGGCCGATGAGTAAACCCATCCGAACTCCTACTGAGTCTGATGTGACAATCTCCATACAGTCCGGTCCGTTCGTCCAAGACTATCGCATATCGGGCCTAGGGGGGCGGCAAGCGTCAGTCCCCTAATAGCGGTATAAGTCGTGTCGGAGTGAAGCCCATTACACCCTGAGAAACTACTGGAACCTACCAGCAAATCTCGCTTGCCCTGGCCAGGGACTTTGCGTAATGGCTCTCTGACACAGCACGATATCTACTCCCAATACCGGGAGGGACGAATCCTGTCTAACCGCCACTGCCTCCAAGTGCTCGGGACTGCATCCAACTACTACCTGTTTGCACGACTCCTTTGAGCCGTGGTAGGGTAGCAATCTAAGAACAGTGGGACACACTCGAGGCGAAGTAGCAGTGTCAAGTCTGCGGACTACGCTGTACTCATGTCACCTGGGAACTGTTTACTGACGACTGGTATCAAACCAACCAACAGTTCCCTGTGAGTCCTGTCCGGTGTGCCCGTAACCTAACGAGCACCTGTATACTATCTCCAGTACGACGTACTGACGGCTGTGGGACAGACCATCTCCCCAACTGGGATGAGAAGCGTACACACCAGTCTACTCCGGAGTATCGATGCTCTGTCTCGATAATCCAACGACCAGGGACCTGAATAAGGATGTGCTTGTAGACTACCCAGCCCCCACTAGTGTGACTGCCATCACAACGCTGGTAGACAAGCAAGATCCTAAGAGCTCTATCAATACGTGCACTCACATATTAAGATAGAAAAACCAAGTAGCATACTACCATGTTTAGCAAGACTGTTATATACATGTGAATATCCCAAGCTTCCATTAAGTAATATACAAGCTAGTATGATACAGTAATGGCCTTCTAGGGCATAAACACTAACAGATCATCTTCGGTATCGAAGTCGACGACCTAGCTCGATCTTTTCTCCGATGAAACCGCCGCGAGAGTCTAGGATTCCGATGGGTACAGCGGAGGGACGTCATCATGGAGCCAAGGAAGTGGAGCACCGGATCTACAAAGGTTGTAGTCACTTTCATTTAGTAATAAATTTGTTTACTTGCTTGCATCGCTTATCCTCTAGTTACGATCTTGCTTAGGGTTACTTGGCACATAGGAAATTTTTGAATTGGCCATGTTTGATCACTTGTAAAACCTCATGGGTGTGCCTAGGAACCCTACACAAGCGCCCAGCGCTCAAGTGCTTGGCACGTTAGGCGCTGGCCCCACGCGTCTTTTGGGCGCTTTTCCCCTTTTTATATATATGTATACATGTATATATATATAGATACACACACACACTCCACAACACCATCCCCGTTAGAAAAAAAATTTCTAACGGGGCGTTGCCCCGCACCCCGCAACGGGGCTGCTAGTCCCCTTGAACCCCAGCCCGCTATCCGAGTAGCGGGACCCCCGTAAAAACTATGCGGGGCCCCCGATATATTCCAAACCCCTTCAAAACACAACACTGCACATTGAGTTCGCATGACCAGTTTAACCCGTCAATCGGTGGTTCTCTCGCTCCAAATGCGAGCGATAATTAATGGCAGCTTAGTCCATGGCTGCCGGAGATTTGGATCCCCGCAATCAATAAATCCCAGCCTACCCTAGGCAGGGGGAATCTTTAATACGCCTGACCAGCACGCGCGTATTCCCATCTCAATGGGGTGACGAAAAACACCCTACAGATTCTGGCACGCGCAGTGGGACCAATCTATCCTCCCATATTTCGAGTTAAACGTTCATGCGAACTCAATCAATATACAAATCTATAGTTATACTAAAATAATGCTCTTTCATGCAGGTTTTCAAGCAATCACTTCTCAACAATGTCTCCAAAGATGAACTCGGCTCCCATCTCATACACGATGAAGATGGATTCCAGGACAGTCCTCCCGGCAAGTCTCGGACGATAGTGGGAAAAACCGTTGCTACAATTTGGGTCTATTCTGTTTGTCTCGGCTAATGACATCCATGCACCTCAAGCCCCGGTGACACACAAACTGGTCTCGAAAGGCAATAGGCCAAATGTGGTGGTCTTGAAGATGCCCCAACTCAAACGCAAGTCGATGTTTGAACGACTCTCCTTGGTCCCAGCTGGGGGCAAGGCCATCAACACTAACAAAGCAACAAAGCCTCTCGAGCAAGCTCCGGCGGTGCCCCTGACAACTGCTCGATCGGGTGTCTTCCCTAAGCTCCCCGCTAATCGACTCACAGTGGCTTCCCAAGAAATGGATGCCCGCCAAGCCCTTAAAATTGAGAAGATAAGGAAGAAAAGGCTCAGATATAGAGCCAACAAAAGGGCTAGGGCTCCTGCTAGGCCGAACCTCATGAGGTTCGAAGAACAGGATTACCCCGCCAAAGATGAGGAAATGGCTGGATATGTGGTCCACACTGTCTGCATGGTGGACACGCGCAGCAAGAGTAAGGACGGGGCCACCACATCTCAAATCCAATCTGGCTTGAATGTGGTTTTCGTTTCCCAAGAACAGCCGCCTCCGCTGGATGATGAAAACCCTCTCGATGAGGATGATAAGCAAAAAAGACCCCTCAGTCCATGTAGATTCAAGCTCGGAAAGCGAAGATGAGTCAACTTTCCATCCTAAGACCGCAGAGCAGCAACTTCTCCAGAAACTCCGAAAGCAGCTCAGAAACAAAGACAAGGAGATGGCCAAGCTCTACTCAAAAATTGACGACTTGACAAACGTCATCTTACGGCTCACGGCCCAACTTGCCTCTCAGCCGCCCAATCAGGCGCATGGTTCTACTCATGGACCGGGAAACAGTGTACCGAGACAGCCGACGCCTATTCCCTCAAATCCAAAGGTGGGCGGACCGCATGAAGTCCAGTCGCATCCTATCTCGGGAAATGTCTTGGCGGCCGATGACAGCAACCCGCTAACTCAAGATCAAATCATGGATTTGGTTGCCAACAAAGTCAAAACATTAGTAGCCGAAGCCGGAGAGCAAAAAGATGCCAGCAGTAACGGGAGACCATATCCTGCTCGGTACGATCTTGTGGAGTTTCCCACTGGCTATGTCCTCCCTAAATTTGAAAGGTTCGATGGGATGGGAAATGAGAACCGGCACATTGCCCAATTTAAAGCATCATGCGCAAATACTGGGGGCAATGATGCGCTCCTTCTCCGTCAGTTTGTTAATAGCTTGACGGATGTTGCTTTCGATTGGTATGCAAGCATACCAGATGACTCGATCACGACGTTCGCTCAAATAGAATCCATGTTCAAGCAAAGGTTCATGAGTGTCAGCGATAAAATCACCATTGCCGACCTCGTAAGGACAAAGCCAAAGAACAACGAAAGCAACATGGATTTTATAGTCCGATGGTGCAATCTCTCTGTCAAATGTGAACCGCGGTTGGAGCAAGACCAATCCGTCAGTCTTCTTATAGAAAATCTGAAGGACTGGATGAAACCTTTCCTGTGCACCGCAGGCCTTAAAACATTCCAAGATCTGACCAAAAAGGTCCAAACGTTGGAACGCTCAAAGCCCGAGTCCGCTCAGGATCTTCAGTTCACAAACAGACCGAAACCTTGGAGGGACGACAACCGAAAAGGCGGAAGTTCTAACAGCACCGATTCTCTAAATAAGCAGAGAGCGGGCGGAGCAAAAACTAACAAAACTCGAGAGCCAACTTTAGAGGAAAGAAGAAATAAGGTCTACTCATTCCGAAAGGACAAGGTCCACAAAATTTTAAAGATGCTCTGAAGAATGGCCTGCGGCTACCAGAACCAAAAAGGCTAAGTGAAGCGAACAAGACTGATCATCCCAACTTTTGCCCATACCACCAGGTGCTGGGACACACTATTGAAGACTGTTGCATCTTCAAGGATTGGGTCGAGAAACAATACAAGGCAGGAGAAATATCATTGTCCCCTGGAGTGTTAACAAACAATCAAGCTGCGACCGCCAATTTCATACAAACGGAGACCGAAGTCCTTCAGGGACCTGATTCTCTCAGACATCTGCCTTTCTCTAAAAAGAGCGGACCAAGGCAACAAGCTAAGAGCCAAGCGAGCATCATTGCCAATGAAGAAGCAATAGACGGGTACACAACCCATACGGTCTATATGATGGAGCTCAGAGGAACAAGTCCTCCTACGCCTTATAACCATGACAATGACGCGGTTGTTGCCATCCAACATCGGCCCGATCCAAATGAAGAAGAGCTCGCTCAGGCCATTGATCCAAAGGAACCCGTGGTTCATGCCGAATCAAGTTTAGGCGGTAGGGATGACCCCGTTGTCATACCCGAAACTATAGAACAAGCATTATTCCAATGGCTTCAAAGGCAACTTCAGGACAGGGATGAGAAGATGGCTAAGGTCCATTCTAAAGTCGACAAGCTGGCAAATGTCGTGGCGGATCTTACGACCCAAGTCGCCCAATTGCAATTACAGCAAAATCAAATTTTGGTTCGTAAGCTGGGGATTGATATCCGGAAGCAGCCGACCGATGCTCCCTCCAGCCCGAGAGCGGAACACCTTTGTGAAAAACGGATGCGATCAGCCTCTAGTCCCTCCGATACGTACACTGAACGTGGTAAGCGGACAGTAGGCAAACCAAAGACTGATCGTCCTCAGGGTCCAGCATCAGTAAGGGCACCTGCTCTAATGGAGAGAAAGAAGAAAGTATACTCCTTCAGGAGGGATAAAGTCCGCGAAATATTCATGGACACCTTGAACAACGGTCTTCAACTGTCTATTCCAAAGAGGCCACATGAGATGGACATGACCGGCAATCCCATATACTGCCCATATCATAGAATGGTGAGTCATACCATTGAAGACTGCTATGTTATTAAAGACTGGGTGGAGAACCAATACAAACTTGGGAAAGCCTCACAGTCGTCAGATGTATCGAAAAGCTACAGAGCTACGGTCATCAACACAACTCCGCCAAGATCAAAGTTCGAGGAGCTGGGATAAGCAAGATGACCACCACATCATTAAACTGGGAACAAACGACCACCACGTCGTTAAACTAGGAACAATCGACCTCTAAGTCGTTAAACTGGGAATGTAAAAATGTGTAAATAAAAAAAATAATAAAAAGCTGAAATGATAGGGCAACTCGCAATAAAAATCAGCGAGTAACAATAAAGATGAAAAAACGGCGAATGATTAGTCGCTCCTGGTACCATATTCCAGTGCAACGATGCAGACGCCAACTGTAAGTCCATGGTAGCGCCCCGGCCGTCTAACAGACGCCAAATGAGGAACAAAAACTTTTACAACTGGCGCTATCGCGTATTATAACCCGGATCTGCCATTAAAGCTAAACTAACAAACTACAAAGTGGGTAGAAAGGTTATACAAACGATCCGAGTCCTTCGGTCTTCAACCATCATCCCACGCTTGTTGCGGCTGCTCCGATCTCTTGAATCTCCAATCTTCTCGTCCAGGTGGCACCACGTCGACGGATCTTTAAACGGGCTCCCGTCTCTGAACCGAGGCAACTCGATCGTCAAGTTTGCTAAAAGAGACGACCAAGATGAAGTAGAGAATGAGTAGAACACTTTGTCTCGTTACGTCCAAGACTATGGACGAACGGTTAATGAAGTTGCCTTTTGGATCGACTAAAAAAGAGAAATCGATCATATCTAATTTCTATGCACCAAAACTTATATCTTTTTTCCAAATAACAACCATGAACCTCCACCAAGGGGTGGCCGGCCACTTATAGGAAGAGGGAGGTGAGGGTAAGAGCAAAGTGGTGACAATAAGAATGAAGCTTATCATGACACATAGTATGAACACAATTTAAAGCAAGTGATGAATCACTAACCAAGTCATCAATAATTAAATGAACAATTAATGCTAACAATGAATCATCAAGCCTTGTCATCAAATCTAGAACCTTCTAGAACCATGACTCACCCTCATCAAGAAAAGATAAATCCGTATTTAACCAAATGTTAAATACGGCTGATAGAAAACTGGAAACTGGAAACTTCCAAAAGTGATCCTGAAATGAATTTCAGGATAACCCCGTATCAGTATAAACATACCCGCATTTGTATTACGACCGAATACAAATGCAACTGAGACAAAGATATTATATCTACACAGTATAATACTGGGTTCCGGCTTAAACCAAAGCCTACCAGTATTATCTGCCCGAAAAACGACACGTGCGAAAACGCACGTGCTTTTTCCGAACCTTGCCATAAACCCATATGGCCTCTACAACGTTTCGCCCGAACTTGGGAAAGTGTCTGTGGGGAACTCTAATGACTCATCAACACACTGGCACTGGGTATAACCACTGGCACTGGGTATAACCCTAGCACGTCAGAGGTACAAGCTGTACGTAACGGTTTGCCTATGTATTGATTGGAAGGGAAGCTGACGAGCGAACACATCCATAAACCCTACTGAGCCTAACAGTGACAATATACATACAGTCCGGTCCGTTCGTATTTGAGTATCGCATATCTGGCTTAGGGGGCTAGTAACGTCAGACCCCCAATAGCGGTATAAGTCGTGTCAGAGAGTAGCCTAGAACACCCTGAGATACTACTGGAGTACCTACCAGTAAATCTCCTGCCTCGGCCGAGTGCTTTGTGTAATGGCTCTCCTAGACACAGCGCGATCTCACCCCCAATACCGGGAGAGACGAATCCCCTGCCGATCCGCTCACTTGCCTCCAATGTGGCTCGGGACTGTACCCAACTAAAACCTGTTTGCACAACTCCTTTGAGCGTGGTAGGGTAGTAATCTAAGCACAGTGGGAACTCACATGAGACAAATGACGATCTCAGGTTGATGAACTAACCTATACACATGTCACCAGGGAACTGCTATCTGACGATATGTATAATACCAACTAGCATGTTCCCGGTGAGTCCTGTCCGGTGTACTCATAACCCAGTGAGCACCTGTATACATCTTAGGTGATCCTACTGACACCAATGGCTTGTGAGACCGGCCATCGCCCCTCATCGGGGTCTCGACTGTATACACTAGTCTATTCTGGAGTATCGATGCCCTGTCTCGAAACTCCCACGACTAGGGACACTTTAAGGATGTGCTTACAGACCCCAGCTCCCACGTATATGATCGCCATCATACTGCTGGTAGTTAAGCAAGAATCCTATGGGCTCTATCATCATGCAATAGTTAACTAAAGCATGTATACGATGATAAAGACAAACCATATAGAATACTATCATCTCGAGCAAGACTGTCATATCGGTATAGGTCCTGCCTCGATCATTGCAATCACGTACCTGCGATCCAATAATTGACTTTGAGGGCACTATCTCCAACAATCTCCCACTTGCACTTAAAGCTAATTATTGCGATGTCGCATACTCACAGCCCGTGTGATACCGAACATCCAACTCCTCTACTAATCATTTTCACAAAGCTAGTTTGTAAAACTCTTGTGTTCGAGAAATAGCCTCAGTGAGTGGATCCGCCCTGATG
The DNA here is from genome assembly GCA_030015575.1 of Agapanthus africanus. Classification (NCBI taxonomy): domain Eukaryota; kingdom Viridiplantae; phylum Streptophyta; class Magnoliopsida; order Asparagales; family Amaryllidaceae; genus Agapanthus; species Agapanthus africanus. The sequence goes on along the minus strand of JASDDO010000004.1, from coordinate 109,815,744 downwards.
TTTCTTTCTATGTCTCTCTTAATTTCAAGTTCGCGGAGAAAGCCATCTCCCGAATCGAGTAATACTTGTCTTAGAATATGTCTGAATGTCTGATGGGACCTAGTTCATAAATGAACTCCATATCCAAACTTCTTAAACTGTATCGATCACTGAACCTAATCAGTATCCAGCACCATGCCTCCCACAGTATCCTCTTGGACCACCTGTCCATAATACTGTCCCTCGTCAGAGGGAAAACTATAACTCTGACAATCACTTTGTCATCCATGTCACCTTGGAAGCCTGGAATGATAACCGTCTCCCGAAGGAGGCTGCCGCCATCAAATCCGTAGAACACGCACTTATGTTCTAAAACTGCTTCCTTATGTTTCTTCCGGATTGGATTAATATAAACTTATCGCATCAAGTGCAAAAACTACATCTGCTGTGGTACTTGACATCTCATGATTGACTCAATTGCCTAAGCAAGTGATCTGCCAATCATGAACATCCCTCTCTCCTTTAGTCTGTAAGACACCTTTAGAGAGGGTGAATCCATCACCTGCAGGTACACTACCATGCCAGGAGTCATCTATTCTAAATACCATTAGAATACTGTCAAAGTACCCAAATTGGGAAACTACCTAAATCTAGATCTAAAACCATAGATCTAGTAACCAGAATGTCTGATATTATATCCATGTCCTTTGTGAAGAAACAACTGTGTGACAACCACAGTACAACCGATCGTAGTATAGTAATTTTACTTCCTACTCTGTGTATGTCATCCAAATACCATGACATCACACCTTACTACCTTCTTTAACAGATCCATCCTCTATTCTGATGAAGTCAAACCTATGACCGTTACATCAAAATTAGATGATCTTATCTCTGATATATCTGCTCAAATCTATAAATAGACATAAGCTACTTGCCCACTATGCTTCCGCTGCTCCCACTGACTACGACAACCCTCTGGCAGAATAATATCTACGTACACTTCTAAACCATGTTTAGAACGACGTTATACTTATCCTCTAGCCGGGTCTCATAGTTTGGAACAACAGTAGTGTCAAGTCTGGGTCAACAAGAACCTCCATGTCACCGTCCTTGAGGCTACCTTAGTACCTCTCGGGTGTCTGTGGTTACCCACCATATCTGCAGAGTGGCTAATGGAATGTCAAACCTGATTGAATATATAGGTCCTATTAAATTTTCCGTAATCGTTTGCAGTTCTGGAATCATTTCCAGTTCTACCATACTCCCACTACTGTTTTCTGAAAAAATCCATTTTTACTAAAACTGTGGCGAGTCAAGAACAATATCACTATTGATCTTCCAGATGGTAGAAAAGTCAACCCTTGTCTAAGCCAGGGTCAACCCACAAACTGCCATTACAGAAACGTGCCTCGAGTTATCCAGTGTCTGGTTTTAAGCATAAGTTGGACAACTCCCCGTACCTTAACATCGTTAAGATATGAACCATTCTATATCCAATATAGAAACAGAGGCACTAATTTAATTTGAACCAGATTCAAATCATGCAGCTGTCTCCAGTGCACAACAACTTAATGGAAAAAGGCTAATCAGTATTACTCAACTTAGGAATCCATCCAATTATGAGTAACCTGAAAGAGAAACAAGTTTCTCAAAATCATTACTTGAATACCAATCACAAGAATCTACATCTTCGATTTCTTTGAAGAATCCTGATACTTGCGATACTTGGTTTTCTACTTTATTCTTATACCCACAACTTCTCAAAACTTAGACATTGTATTTCTACGAAACACTTGTCTAAAAACTAGAGAAGTCACAAGTAAACAGAACATAGTATAAGGACCTACCCCTATGTCCTTACGGACACTGGACAACATACAATACTCTGTATAAGTCCGCTGAGTTGAATAACTCAAAACCTGTGCATCGTAGGTTGAAAACTGTACCCAGGAGATTTCCTCAAATATCACCAATTACAACGAATTCCGATATAATGAGGATAATCACCTAATTCCCAATAACTTACTCCCACTCATCATCTGTAAAACCATACAGATATGAGAATGAAACCTGGTAAATACATACCCTGGAGTAAGTATGTAATCGGGAAATCGGTTTTCCTTTAACAATGCATTGAAACATAAAAATGTTTCGGAGGGGTATCCTGGTATTCCTAGTAATGCCTCTTCCATAATCCTATTCATGACTGTAACCGTATATTTCTTTGCCATCTCTCCAAATCCCTTTATTTGTCTTTAGTCGTTACCTTCTATACACCATCGTTAGGCTAAATGGTTTTCTTCCTTCCCTACCGTTCGGCACCAGCCTATGGTTTGGAAGAAGACTATCCAGTAAGCATAATAGGTGTACCTTCCTAATCCTAGGAGTACTCGCAACTTGAGAGAATGTGATGATAAAAGACAATCTGAATAATACCTTATTCTATTTCTCCCGAACTGGGGAAAAAGCAAAGGTGAAATAGTAGCAGCGATGAAGTACGCGGTTTGGTCGTGAATGATAACAGTCGCAATTTACTTTGCCCTCTTTCTAATCCCTTTTATTTTGTCTTTACATATTACCTTCTGTACACCCTACTTAGGCTAATTGGTTTTCTTCATTCCCTACCTTTCGGCACCAGCCTATGGTTTGGAATAAGACTATCCAATAAGCGTAATAGGTATACTCTCCTAAACTAAGGAGCCCTCGTAACCTGAGAGAAGGTGATAATAAAAGACAACTGAATAAACCAATTCTATTTCTCCTGAACCTGGATCCATCCTCGAAGAAGTCCCTCCGAGTTCGTATATAACCATACGATGGATCTATCCAATGGAAGTGGATAACCGTAGTATTACGGGGTGTTCTGAGAAATACAAAGGGTAAAAGAAGGAGCGGCAATGACTTATGCAACTTTAGACAATCCAAAAGCCAGTATTTTAAGAAGGTTCGGTCAACTTGGTCACTGAGTCATAGTCTAGGGTCGGTCAAAAAGGTTGCTGCCAAAGAGAGAGAGAAAAGAAACACTCTGCGTGCACTCTAACCTATATCAGAATTGTTATCACTTTATCTAATCAGGAAACCTCCCACTGTTATCTCAAATTCTCCTCCAAACCTAAAGAAGAAATAGTCGGGATCACCCGAAGAGTAAACCAACTCATCAGTGAGAATCGGGATCCAACTATCATCGCATGATAACTTGATGGAAGCCACTCAAGTTATCACACTCCAGAAGGTATGCGCATGCCTGGCAAGTTTGCTGTATGTTTGAAACTCCCGATGTGATTTTTGCCCAATGCACTTATGACCTTGGCGTTGGTCAAAATATCATAAGTCACATGCCAAGTTCTACCCGTCATTATCCAGGTCAATTTGAACCCACCCGCACATGCCCCTGACGTTGGCCAGGTATGACAGAACGACTGTCCCAAACCAACTCATCTATCTATGCAACAGATGAATACTTCAGCAGCTACCAAACACTATGCCCTGGCGTTGGTCAAATGCATAGCTTGAATACTACTGAATACCCATAAGAAATGACGGAGGGCTACGGCTGGTTTTTGGCGAAAAACCTTTAACGTAATGAACTTTGATCTCGTTGAAGGAAACTGATAGCTTTTTATAAAAATATAGTGGCGAAAACGTTTTGCTAAAGAGGTCATTCCCGGTGAAGGGATCTCGGCTCTTTCCTCATGGAATGAGGTGCAGGATATTCCAACTGAATACCGCGATGCAAAGCAACTTGTAATCGACTATATTGAAGTTATCACCCTGACGTAAACTTCTGCCCAAGGGGTCACTCCCGGTGAAGGGATCTCGGCCCTTGCCTCGTCGAATGAGGTGCAGGATATTCTAACTGAATATCACTATGCAAAACAAAAGGAAACATCTTTGTAATAACACCTTTTTTAAAATTTGTTCCAACAACATCAAATATAGGTTTGTTTTATCTTTGCATTGATAAGAATCAACGCAGTCCCATCAATCAATCACACCAAAAAAGAACGAAAATAAAATGTACGTATATGCCATCCGCATTCGTCACTGGGTCCCGTCATCACCCGTTAGGTTACTTAACTAACGACAGAGCGGGGGCTGGACTAGCGCGGGTGTAAAACATATACAGCATCTAATAGTATATATACCAATATACAATAATCGCTCCAGGCGTGATAATATGCAACATTACAGAAAAGTAATAAGCATCACAGAACAATACAGGTAATCTGGGATCCCCGAGTTTCACAGAGCCGCTGCTGAAACCCGATGTTCCCCTGGTCGTGTGGATAGCCTGTGCAATGAAACCTAGACCCCTACGGGTGCGGCAAGTTACCCGCCAAAACCTGAAACGAGGTAGTCCCCACAACATAGTGAACGGAACACCTGACACTTCACGGAATCCGGTAAATTGAGCACCTCTCTTTGGGTCAACCTGTACCCCCTACGAGTGCGGCGAATAGTCTTCCAATTCTAGAGTGAGGTCCCTCTGCCTCTCAAAGCCATGAGATACGGACCCGTTGCCCTCCAGAACCCGGCTATCCGTGCACTCCATCGCGGGATAAACCTAGTACAGAAATAAAAAGATGTACAACGGGTACATCGACCTCGACCCGGTCATGCCCCAAAAGAATATTATACAAACAGGAAGTAACGGCAGTCCACATGTTGGACGCTCGCCACGCAATATCAAATGTACAAATAAATCCAAACTGCACTATCATTGCACCCTGCTATCCACCACGACATATCCGCAACATCACAGCACAACACAGAACATCAACGCGAATGTCACGTTCGCAAACCCGTCTAAAAGAACTATAGCAATTAGACGCGGTTTACCGATCAAATGATATTCCCGGTCGGAGATATAAAGTAAGCACTGCATACTAACAAATTTAAAATTTCAATCGACTAAATTTCCCGAAGTGGGCCCCACGTACATCTGCTGTACAGTAACAAAATCTGGGCCCAAACAAATATTACCAAAAGCCATAATTTCCAGTAAAAAGCTCACTGGAAAATTTTGAGTCACTGTTCCCACATAATGGCCGCGGTTCCGCGGTCAAACCCATGCGTTGACCACGGATCCGCGGCTATATTGTGGGATCACGTGATCAAATTTTTGTTGTGTGCTTAGAAACGCATGCTTGAATTTCTGTGATATGTAAAATTAATTTTGGACACTGTTTAAAATCGACAGAAACTATAGCACTTGAAAATTGTGTTTTTCGAAATTCGATTCGATCGATAATTTAAACGCGTTAGCACAAGTTAGTATAGCTTAATGGTGAGGCTATGATACCACTGTAAGTCCACGGTAGCGCCCCGGCCGTCTAACAGACGCCAAATGCGGAACAAAAACTTTTACAACTGGCGCTATCGCGTAATATAACCCGGATCTGCCATTAAAGCTAAACTAACAAACTAAAAAGTGGGTAGAAAGGTTATACCGAACGATCCGAGTCCTTCGGTCCTCAACCATCATCCCTCGCTTGTTGCAGCTGCTCCGATCTCTTGAATCTCCAATCTTCTCGTCCAGGTGGCACCACGTCGACGGATCTTTAAACGGGCTCCTGCCTCTGAACCGAGGCAACTCGATCGTCAAGTTTGCTAAAAGAGACGTCCAAGATGAAGTAGAGAATGAGTAGAACACTTTGTCTCGTTACGTCCAAGGCTATGGACGAACGGTTAATGAAGTTGCCTTTTGGATCGACTAGAAAAGAGAAATCGATCATATCTAATTTCTGTGCACCAAAACTTATATCTTTTTTTCCAAATAACAACCATGAACCTCCACCAAGGGGTGGCCGGCCACTTATAGGAAGAGGGAGGTGAGGGTAAGAGCAAAGTGATGACAATAAGAATGAAGCTTATCATGACACATAGTATGAACACAATTTAAAGCAAGTGATGAATCACTAACCAAGTCATCAAGCATTAAATGAACAATTAATGCTAACAATGAATCATCAAGCCTTGTCATCAAATCTAGAACCTTCTAGAACCATGACTCACCCTCATCAAGAAAAGATAAATCCGTATTTAACCAAATATTAAATACGGCTGATAGAAAACTGGAAACTGGCAACTTCCAAAAGTGATCCTGAAACGAATTTCAGGATAACCCCGTATCAATATAAACATACCCGCATTTGTATTACGACCGAATACAAATGCAACTGAGACAAAGATATTATATCTACACAGTATAATACTGGGTTCCGGCTTAAACCAAAGCCTACCAGTATTATCTGCCCGAAAAACGACACGTGCGAAAACGCACGTGCTTTTTCCGAACCTTGCCATAAACCCATATGGCCTCTACAACGTTTCGCCCGAACTTGGGAAAGTGTCTGTGGGGGACTCTAATGACTCATCAACACACTAGCACTGGGTATAACCCCTAGCATGTCAGAGGTACAAGCTGTACGTAACGGTTTGCCTATGTATTGATTGGAAGGGAAGCTGACGAGCGAACTCATCCATAAACCCTACTGAGCCTAACAGTGACAATATACATACAGTCCGGTCCGTTCGTCTTTGAGTATCGCATATCTGGCCTAGGGGGCTAGTAACGTCAGACCCCCAATAGCGGTATAAGTCGTGTCAGAGAGTAGCCTAGAACACCCTGAGATACTACTGGAGTACCTACCTGTAAATCTCCTGCCTCGGCCGAGGGCTTTGTGTAATGGCTCTCCTAGACATAGCGCGATCTCACCCCCAATACCGAGAAAGACGAATCTCCTGCCGATCCGCTCACTTGCCTCCAATGTGGCTCGGGACTGTACCCAACTAAAACCTGTTTGCACAACTCCTTTGAGCGTGGTAGGGTAGTAATCTAAGCACAGTGGGAACTCACATGAGACAAATGACGATCTCAGGTCGATGAACTAACCTGTACACATGTCACCAGGGAACTGCTATCTGACGATATGTATAATACCAACTAGCATGTTCCCGGTGATTCCTGTCCGGTGTACTCATAACCCAATGAGCACCTGTATACATCTTAGGTGATCCTACTGACACCAATGGCTTGTGAGACCGGCCATCGCCCCTCGTCGGGGTCTCGACTGTATACACTAGTCTATTCTGGAGTATCGATGCCCTGTCTCGAACTCCCACGACTAGGGACACTTTAAGGATGTGCTTACAGACCCCAGCTCCCACGTATATGATCGACATCATACTGCTGGTAGTCAATCAAGAATCCTATGGGCTCTATCATCATGCAATAGTGAACTAAGCATGTATACGATGATAAAGACAAACCAGATAGCATACTATCATCTCGAGCAAGACTGTCATATCGATATAGGTCCTGCCTCGATCATTGCAATCACGTACCTGCGATCCAATAATTGACTTTGAGGGCACTATCTCCAACACCAACCAAAATCCAGTTTTCCAAAATTCTTCCGGCCCTACGGTTAGTCCCCAAATTGACTACCGTATACAATCCACGGGCTCAAATAATTCTCATCACACCCATGCCCTACTGCACTGCAATCACCAGTCCAGCGGCCGGTCTCCGCCCTTGGAATTATGCTCCATTTAGGAAGACCCATTCATGTGTCCTCACGATACGTGAGGAGAAAATCCCCGCGTGAGATCCTTACGACTCACAAAGGAAAAACACACTTGGGGGTCCTCACGACTCCTATGGTGAAAATGCACCTATGGGATCCTTACGACTCGTAGGGAGAAAATGCTATTATGGGACCCTTACGGCCCATAAAATTGAAAAGCCTTAGGTGATAGGGATCTAAACCTGTCTCCTAAGCCATCACTTCCCAATAGGCAATAGCGAATGATGAGTCACTCCTGGTACCATATTCCAGTGCAGCGATGCAAACGCCGGCCAAAATCCAAACCCCTAAGTGGCGAATGATGAGTCACTCCTGGTACCATATTCCGGTGCAGCGATGAAGACGCCAGCCAAATTCCAAATTCCAATGGCGAATGATGAGTCGCTCCTGGTACTATATTCCAGTGCAGCTGTCACGACCCGAAATTGGCACGTGACGGCCCTAATACTACGCAACGTCTACAGGCGTAACGCAGTAAAAGAAAGCCAAAACCCAGAAATCTAAACCAGTAAAAGACAAGAAAAGATAAGAAATATTGTTTAAAAGTCATTGAAATCACAACCCAAATTCTTTAAAAGTCCAACTTTATTTCCTTTAAAATTTTGGCGGCACCTCCTTTATAAAAACCAACCCCAAAAGTGGGTACAACATAAATAAAAAGTAAAGCATCCCCAACGGGAGCAAATCCACGCCCAAAGGCGGAAAACAACCACCACAACAAATATACGACGCCGTAGCAAAGAAATAGAAGACGATAGAAAGGAAACTGTATAAAAGACAACAAATCCAACATAATATACAATATCGTCATCACCACGTCTCTAAGTCAATATGAAAATAGTAGATGGAGAGTACAGGGATACAACGAATATACAATACAACGAATAACCACAAAACCCACCTAAGCAAACTGCACACTGTGAGCTGATGCGGTATCCGTAGCAAAAGATGATAAGATGTGTGATAATAGCCTTCCTCTGACTATCCTGAGGAACACCTGCAAACACTGTGGCACAACGGGGGTGAGTTGCCAACTCGTGAATAGTAAATAACATATGCAGGTAATCGCAAGTATGCACGTAAAGCGTGAATCTAAGATATGCAATTAACAGTAATAACATGTCATATGAATGCAGAATAATGGAAAGTACACTAGCAGGTACAACCAATATATAAAGCAATGATGATATGACAACAGTATGCAATAATCATGCAATAGGGATATGAGAAAGTAAATGTGCAACAATCATGAAAGGTACACTAACAGGTACTACTAATACATGAAGCAGTGCACAAACAGATAAAGGTGAGGTATGGAGTGAAGTATGTCATTTCCACGGAATCCTGACATCGTGGTAGGATCACAATCCAGCAAGACAATTCAAATCCCAATTCCTCAAATCAGCCCCCAAATTGGCTCTCATATCATCTAAGTATCACATCTCCTCAATTGCACAATATCAAGTATATCTCGTATATCCCGAATGTAAAACATCAAGTATATCTCACATATATCGAATGTACAACATCAAGTATATCTCACATATCTCGTATGTACAATATCAAGTATATCTCACATAATCGAATGTACAATCATCAAGTATATCTCACATATATCAAGTGGATCTCACATATCTATCCAGTATCCAATCTCAAATGAATCTCTTATATCCCGAATCAAATCTCCAGCAAAATTCTAACATCCTAAATATAATGACATAAATAAATATGATGAGATCAATACACATATATTAGCGTCCCATTCCACTAATATTGGTGTAAGGGTATATATAACAGCGGATAAATCCCCTGTTATATATACAAGGAGTAATTAGAAATATCATGAAACCAATGTGCCAAGCATCGACACAGAAATACTGATCTATCATATGCCATCTCCCAGACTAACATCCTGATAGGTACGTATCATACGCTATCCCAAAAGCTCGAGTGCCTAGCTCTGACCATCGCCTCTCGACGTATCCATACGTACATGACTCCCGTCGGTATCTACATGATAGCCGCTGAGTCATTGGTCCTGTCACCGGATAGTATGGTTCCCGTCACCGGATAGTATGGTTCCCCTAAGCCTCATCGCCTGACACCACGACATCGTTCTTGCTTTGGGGTACCTCCGGGCCCCACCATGTACCCGCATACGGACCCCTCCTTTCCTCGCGTGGGGTATACACATCGTAAACGACAAATCTCATGGTGGCTGCTGAAATATCATATCAAGGGAAACCGGGTTTTTTCAAATAATGCATAATTTCATGAACTACCACGGTTCCCAAATCTAGAAAACATTATGAAAAATCCATATCTCAATGCGAAAATCCATGAATAAAGTATACGCATCATAAATCTGAAATGCGAGCATATAGAGGAAAAGCAGCAATTAACTGTAACAAGTTAATATAATATCATGCGGTTCCTAATCTCTTCAATTCTAAAATAACATCAAGTAAAGGTAAACATGCAGCTATAACCAGATATATGTGCAACAAAAAGGTATAGCAAGATATATGTATCTACCTATAAGTAATGTTGTAGTATACCCCCTGGGTATAAGTGAAATAGGTGTGCAAGGTATACCTGTAGCTATGTCATAAAGTGTGCATGTACCTATCACTAATGGTACAATACTCTATAGGTATACAGGTAACTAGCATGTAAGTATGTCAGAACATATGTGTAAGCATGTAGGTATACATGTATGCTATAAGTCAATGCGTAAAGAAATATGAATCAAAGTCTCAATGTTCCTAACCAAGCAATATCATATCTATAAGTGGGTTGTGCGTGGCATGACAATTATTGACGGTGTGTGTAGCATACAATCAGTGCTCGTGCAACATGAATCGTCAATAATATGTGCAGTGTCCTAAGGATACTAGTCCAAGCACAACAATATCTAAGTAATAGGGTAAATGCGCAATTCTAAATATGACATAGAATATGCGACAGAAATAACATCTCTAGCCCAGACGCATAACGCCATGCGGGCGATTCCCCTGTAGATGTTAAATCTACTCACCAACGCTCCTGGCTAAGTGAAGCATACCACCTGTTTTCCCTTGTCGTAGCGTCCGAAGTCCCCGCTTGCGAACCTAAAATTTCACAAACACAACACATAAGCAAATATCCTACATCGACGAAAATACATCGAAATGCAAGAATGACGTCCTGAAAATTACACTGCGTGCTTAGCGCATCTATCGCGCACGACATCGGCCAAAAACCCTAATTGGGGTCGCTAAACTACAAAACACAAGTCTAGACCCCGATCGTCCCGATCGCGCAACACAACACAAAAATTACGAGGAATACAATAGATATAATCTCGCAACGACCAATCGAACCCACGTCAGAAAAACCCCGAAATCTAGTAAACAACTTATCGCAATATTTCTCACTAGTTTCAAATTAACGCATATCTAGCGATTATAAACACCTTAAAATAGCTTAACTAAGCTATAAAAACCAATTCTATATTTTTAACACTTGCTAAATAAATTTTAGCAAAAACCTAGTAAGCAAAATTGCATAATTAAACAAAGTGTTCATTAGCAAAAATTAACATTTTCTACTAGGTTAATCTTCTCCAAAACACAAATTAACACTTCAAATAAACATTAAACACATAAATCAAGTTTTACCCTAACTAGATTATCATAAAAATCAAGTCTTGATTTTCAAACATGAAATTAAAAGCTTAAATAAACAATTAATATACTAATTAGAAATTTAGAAACAACAAAAAGGATTAGGGTTAGGATTTTATACCTCCACAAAAGATCAAAACCAAGAAACCAAACTCATCATCTTTTCCTCCAAAATGATGTTTTGAATGAAGATCCAAGCTACTTTTGTGAAGAAGAATGAAGGAAAATGAATATATTTGAGTTTTTGTGGTTTTATTTGGATTTTTCATGATTTATTTGATGCAAAATGAGTTTAAAATGGGTCGAAATGATAAGGGGCGGCAAGGGGAAGGGAAGGGCCGGCCAAGGGGGTGAGGGGGTATTTTTGTGAATTTTTTGTGAAGAAATTTCTAGGAAAAAGAGTAATAAATGCTAATTGCCACCTTTACACATTTTCTTTTCTTTTTAAAATAATTCCTTTTGCACTCCAAAAATATCTAGATATTTAAAAAGAAGTTTCCAAAATATTCTAGTGACAAAAAAAATAATTTATTCTCAAGAGAAGAAATTTCCCGATTTACGTGCACCAAATACCGCTTAAAATAATATTTTATTTAGGAAAAATTCTATCTGAACCAAAACCTCCCAAATACCCCTAAAGTTCGCGCACAAGCTTTATTTTAGCTAAAAAAAGATGCCGGTAAGCTTATACGGACGTTTGATCGAAATCGGGTTAAAACGGGAAAAACCGACAATTTTGCCCTAAAACGGGAAAATTCACAAAATGATTTCTGAAACGTTACAGCAGTGATGCAGACGCCGACCAAATTCCAAATCCCATACCCCCAACGGCGAATGATGAGTCGCTCCCGGTACCATCTTCCAGGGCAGCGATGCAGACGCCAACAAAGTCCCGAAATGTTTCCGGCCCTACGGTCTGGATCATACATCCTGCAAAACCGTATACAATCCACGGGCGTAAAATGATCCCAATCTCTCCCAAGTCCTACCGGCGAGACCACATAGAAAGTCCCACCGGCGATGAAGATTCTAAAAAAAAAGGTATGTCCACAAGCAAAATGGGCACGGATGAAAACCCGAAAGGGCTCCGTGAGTAAAAAACAGCAGGACTGCCGGCGAGTTTGTGAAAACCCGAAAGGGCGCAAACTCATGAAAAAGAGATGAAATGCACTCGCAAAGTCCTCTTGACTTTGTGAGGAGAAAATTCACGCGTGAGATCCTTACGACTCATAAAGGAGCAACACACTTAGGAGTCCCCACGACTCCTAAGGAGAAAATACACCTACGAGATCCTTTCGACTCGTAGGGAGAAAATACTTTTACGGGACCCTTACGGCCCATAAAATTGAAAAGCCTTAGGTGATAGGGATATAAACCTGTCTCCTAAGCCACCAATTCCTAAATCCTTCCGGGGCAAATGATGAGTTGCTCCTGGCATTATTCCAGTGCAGCAATGCAGATGCCAAACAAAAACCAATTCCCAAATCCTCCCGGGGCAAATGATGAGTTACTCCTGGCATTATTCCAGTGCAGCAATGCAGATGCCGACAGAAAACCAATCCCCAAATCCTCTCATGACAGATGATGATTCGCTCCCGATACCATATTCCAGTGTAGCGATGCTGATGTCAATCCAAAACAAATCAAACCAACCAATTCCAACATCGACCTCTGCGTCAAACAACGACACTCCGTAACGGGGAAATGTCAAGCAGACACTCCGACTCGGGGAAACGTCGACCATCGACACTCCGTACCGGGGAAACGTCCAACAACGACACTCCATAATGGGGAAATGTCAAGTGACACTCGGCATCGGGGAAACGTCCAACACAGACACTCCGCATCGGGGAAACGTCCAACAACGACACTCCGTAATGGGGAAACGTCAAGCAGACACTCCGCCTCGGAGACACGTCGACCAGCGACACTCCGTCTCGGGGAAACGTCCAACACAGACACTCCGTGCCGGGGAAACGTCGACCAGTGACAATCTGCATTGGGGAAACGTCCAACACAGACACTCTGCATCATGGAAACATCCAACGACACTCCATAATGGGGAAACGTCAAGCAGACACTCCGCCTCGGGGGCACGTCGACCAGCGACACTCCTTCTCGGGAAACGTCCAACACAGACACTCCGTTCCGGGGAAACGTCGACCAGCGACTCTCCGCATCGGGGAAACATCCAACAACGACACCCCGTAACGGGGAAACGTCAAGAAGACACTCTGTCTCGGGGACACGTCAACCAGCGACACTCCGTCTCGGGGAAACGTCCAATACAGACACTCCGCATTGGGGGAACGTCCAACAACGACACTCCGTAACGGGGAAACGTCAAGCAGACACTCCGCCTCGGGGGCACATCGACCAGCTACACTCCGTGCTGGGGGAACGTCTACTAAATCACTCCGGGCCAAGGAAACGTCTACCACGGACACTCCGTCTCGGAGACGCGTTAAGCGTCGACCGTCCATGTCGTAAAAAAGGTAGCGCATCCCCAAAAAGTGGGAACCAGAGCAAGTCGCCTCCACGCGAAAGAAGATCCATCAATTTCATGCACACAACCCACATATGTGGTGTGCATTTATTGATGGGGGGGCACTTTGTTGGGGTCGAAAATTGCACCCCGGTTGACCAAGTCAAAGTCAAGGTCAACCCCAAGCCAAGTGGGCCCAAGCCCGGATCAAGTGGGCCCATTCCCAAGTCGAGTTTGAACATGAAGCGGCCGGCCCTCCTCCATGCCCAAAATGAAATCATGTAATAAATAATTTTTATGTAATTTTTTATGCATGAATGGGCATAGAGCCAAATTTTTGTAAAGCTCATGGCTTATGTGCAAAAAGAAATGGCACATGAGCCATAGGATGGCCAAAATGCCATTTTTGTAAAGCCCAAGGGGCTATATGTAAAGTGTATAGCCTATAAAGGCCAAGATAATAAAAATATCTCAACAACTTTTTTCTCTCTCCAAAAAAAATCCAGATCTATGATCTTCTCCTTCCTCAAGGTTCTAAAAAACCTTCTTCTCTTTTTGAATTAAATCAAGAGTTTTACTCTTCCTTTTCCAAAACTAAATAGTTTTTTACCACGAAACCCACAAAGGGGGAACTCAGATCTCCCATCAGATCTTAAAAATAAGAGATTTTTAAAATCTCATACTTCTTGTTCTTCACAGCCAAAAAATGAGGAAGAATGAGACCCATCTCCTAAAAATCCCACTTTGGGAAGATCCAGAGCTCGAGGGAGAAGCCTGTTTCAGCATCTCCAAAAACATATTAGGAGTTTAACTCCACTCTAAATTCTCTTTCGGGAGTTTAAATTCCATTTCTGGGGCTAAAAGCCCCTTTTCCTCGCCGGCACCCAAGCGCCCGAGCGCCTAGCGCCCCAAGCGCTCAAGCGCCCAGCGCCCACGTGCCGGGAACGTGGTGCGCTAGCGCTCGAGCGCCTAGCGCTCAAGCATCCATCTCCCACGTGTCGGACACATGGTGTGCTAGCGCCTAAGCGCACAGTGCTCAAGCGCCCAACGCCCACGTGCCAGGCACGTAGTGCGCTAGCGCTCGAGCGCCTTGTGCTCAAGCGCCCAGCGCCCATGTGACGGGCACGTAGTGCGCTAGCGCTCGAGCGCCTAGCGCTCAAGCGCCTACGTGTCGGACACGTGGTGTGCTAGCGCACAGCGCCCAAGCACTCGCGTGCTAGGCACGTGAGGCACTGGCCCCATGTGTCTTTTGGGTGCTTTTCCCCTTTTTATATATATGTATACATGTATATATATATATAGATACACACACTCCACAGCACCGTCCCTGTTAGAAAAACAATTTCTAACGGGGTGTTGCCCCGCACCCCGCAAGGGGGCTGCTAGCCCCCTTGACCGCCAGCCCGCTATCCGGGTAGCGGGAGGCCCGTAAAAACTCTGCGGGGCCCCCAATATATCCTAAACCCCTTCAAAACACAACACTGCACATTGAGTTCGCATGACCAGTTTAACCCGTCAATCGGAGGTTCTCTCGCTCCAAATGCGAGGGGTAATTAACGGCAGCTTAGTCCGCGGCTGCCGGAGATTTGGATCCCCGTAATCAATAAACCCCAGCCTACCCTAGGCAGGGGGAATCTGTAATGCGCCTGACCAGCGCGTGCATATTCCCATCTCAATGGGGTGATGAAAAACACCCTACAGTTGGGTTACGGCAGCGCCCCGGCCATCAAACCGTGGTCAAATGCGGAACAAAAATTTTCTAAACTGGCGCAACCATTACCCGATGCCCGGATCTATCCTAAACCCTATACTAGCAAACAATACAAAGAGTTAGGAATGGTTATACCGAGTTGATCCGTGTCCTTCGGTCTTCAACCTTCAACCCAAGCTCCTAGTGGTTGCGGATCGAGTTCGGTTGCCGGTCTTCCTCCATCTATGATGATCCACCTGAGGGAAACGGCGCAAGCTTCAGCCTTTCCAAGCGAGGCAACCGACGCTCCAAGGTTGCTAGCAATGGAGGGTGGAGGTGTAGGAATGTGTCACTATAATTTTTCTCCCATCATAAATGCTCCATGAGCAACCATAGAAGACCAAGATGAGGTGAAGTAACATGTGGTATGAGCAACTAAAGAAAATGGCTAAGTCTCCAAGTGAGAGTGAGAATGAATCAAGTGAAGAAAAGAAATGATCAAGGCTACTCTAGAATATGGTGGATGCCCCTCTCTCTCACTCTCATGCACACAAAAAATCTCATTTCCTTTTTCAATAAAATAAAGCAAACCATACCTCTATACATGCCAAGTCCATGCTCATGCCAACTCACCCCTCCACCTCATTTGTAAAAAAAATGATTTTCTAAAAAAGGAAATCATACAAATGAGGTGTCCAATCTTCTAGAAACAATTCCGTACAAATACGGAATACAACCTGGTACACGTATCGAAATACATATACGCGTATTCGTACGAAAATATGAATAGCCAAGAGAGAAAATGAATAATGAACAATAATACTAGAATACATATATATAAATTATTAAATCAAAACCTGATTTAATAATCCGGCTTAACCCTAAGCCGCTAGTATTATCAACCGTCCGATTAAAGTCTGTGCAGTCTGTACACATATTTAATCGGACACCTGTATGTACCAACATACTGTTGGAGATAGTGCCCTCATAGTCAATTATTGGATCGCAGGTACGTGATTGCAATGATTGCGGAGGACCTATCCCGGTAGGACAGTCTTACTCGAGATGATAGTATGCTATCTGGTTTGCCTTTATCAGTCGTGTACATGTTCAGGTGACTGATTGCATGTTACACTTTGATAGAGCCCTTAGGATCTTGCTTTACTACCAACAGTATGATGGCGATCATATACGTGAGAGTTGGGTAGTTTATATGCATATCCTTAATTGTGGTCCCTAGTCGTGGGAGTTTCGAGACAGGGCATCGATACTCCGGAGTAGACTAGTGTGTACAGTCGAGACCCCGACGAGGGGCGGTGGCCGGTCTCACAAGCCACTGGTGTCAGTTAGATCACCTAAGATGTATACAGGTGCTCATTGGGTTATGAGTACACCGGACAGGACTCGCCGGGAATCTGCTAGTTAGTATTATATCTACCGTCAGATAGCAGTTCCCTGGTGACATGTGTACAGGTTAGTTCATCGACCTGAGGTCGTCATTTGTCTCGTGTGAGTTCCCACTGTGCTTTGATTTCTACCCTACCACGGCTCAAAGGAGTCGTGCAAACAGGTAGCTTTTGGGTACAGTCCCGAGCCATATGGAGGCACGTGAGCGGATCGGCAGGGGATTCGTCTCTCCTGGTATTGGGGGCGAGGTCGTGCTGTGTCTAGGAGAGCCATTACACAAATCCATGGCCATGGTAGGAGATTTACTGGTAGGTACTCCAGTAGTATCTCAGAGTGTATTGAGGCTTCACTCCGACACGACTTATACTGCTATTGGGGGTCTGACGTTACTAGCCCCCTAGGCGGATATGCGATACTCATTGACGAACGGACCGGACTGTATATACATTGTCACTGTTAGGCTCAGTAGGGTTTCTGGATGAGTTCACTCATCGGCTTCCTTTGAGTTCGCTCATCAGCTTCCCTTGAGGTCAGTCCATGGGCAGCCGTTACGCATAGCTAGTGCCGCTGACGGTTTGTGGTTAAACCCACTGCCATGGTGCTGACGAGTCATTAGAGTCCCCCACAGACAGTTTCCCAAGTTCGGGCGAAACGTTGTAGAGGCCGTATGGTTTTATGGCAGCGTTCGGAAAATGCACGTGCGTTTACGCACGTGTCGATTTTCGGACAGATAATACTGGTCGGCTTTGGTTTAAGCCGGATCCGAGTATTATATTGAGTAGGTATAATATCTTTGTCTCAGTTGCATTTGTATTCGGTCTTAATACAAATGCGGGTATATTTATACAGTTTCGGGGTTATCCTGAAAGTTGTTTCAGGATCACTTTTGGAAGTTGCCAGTTTCCAGTTTTCTATCAGCCGTCATTTAACATTTAGTTAAAGGCGGATTTATCTTTTCTTGGATGAGAGTGAGTCGTGCTTCTAGAAGGTTCTAGAAGGTTCTAGAATTTGTGACAAGGCTAAGTGACTCATGCTTTGATTTCATTACATTCTTGTTTTGCTTAAGATCTTTATGCAAGATATTTGTTTGTGTTCACATATGATATTTATCCTATGGTCACCCCCCTCTCCTACGGTCACCTCCCTCTTGCTATATTTGGCCGGCCCTCTCTCTCTCCTCATTCCCTCTCTCACTTGAGTTTTCATTTGCTAGAAAAGATTATGATAGGTTTTATCGGTGTATGGAATTTCACAGTCCATTTCATTCCATCACCCGATTCCTTCGGCAACTTCATTAACCGATCGTCCACGGATTTGGACGAAGTGAGACAAAGTCATCTACTTATTCTCTACATCATTCTTGGTAGTCTCTTTTAGCAAACTTGACGATCGAGTTGCCTCAAGTCAGAGGTGGGAGCCCGTTTAAAGAATCGGTGATGTGGTGCCACCTCGACGAGGATATCGGAGATCGAAGAGATCGGAGCAGCCGCAACGGAGCGTGGGATGATGGTTGAAGAACGAAGGACTCGGATCGTTCGGTACAATCTTTCTACACTCTTTACAGTTTGTTAGTTTAGCAATAATGGCAGATCCGGGTTAAAGTATACGATAGCGCCAGTTTAAAAGTTTTTTGTTCCGCATTTGGCGTCTGTAGACTGCCGGGGCGCTAGCGTAGACTTACAGTGGTATCAGAGCCTCACCATTTTGCTATACTAACTTGTGCTAACGCGTTTAAAACATCGATCCGACCGAAAATCAAAAATCACAATTTTTAAGCCCGACAGTTTCTGTTGATTTTAAATGGTCTCAAAAATTAATTCTGTATATCTTAAAAATCTGTGCAGGGTTTTCTAAGGTACACGACAAAATTTGAGCAGGTGATTCCCCTGTATAGCCGCGGAAGCGCGGCCAAACCCATGGTTTGGCCGCGGATCCGCGGCCATCCTAATGGATCACTGCATCAAATTTTCTCAGTGGGTTCTCTGTTGGATTTTGTGATTTTTGGTATATATCTTTTTGGCCCAGGTTTTGTTACTGTTCACCAGTAAGCAGTGGGGCCCACTTTTTGATATTTGGTCTTTGGTCGATCGAAATTTAAACACGTTAGTTTACAGTGCTTACATTATATCTCCGACCGGGAATGTCATTTGATCGGTAAACCGCGTTTAATTGCTATAGTGCTTTTAGACGGGTTTGCGAACGTGACATTCGCGTTGATGTTCTGTGTTGTGCTGTGATGTTGCGGATTTGTCGTGGTGGATAGCAGTGTGCAATGGTAGTACAGTTTGTGTTTATTTATACATTTGATATTGCGGGACGAGCGTCCAACTTGTGGACTGCCGTCACTGCCTGTTGTATAATATTCTTTTTGGGGCACGACCAGGTTGCGGTCGATGTACCTATTGTACTATTTTTCATTACTGTACTAGGTTTTACCCCAAGACGGAGTGCACGGATAGCCGGGTTCTGAGAAGCAACGGGTCCTCATCTCATGGCTTTGAGAGGCAGAGGGGTCCCACTCGAGAATTGGCAGACTATTCGCCGCACTCGTAGGGGGTACAGGTTGACCCAAGGAGGGGTGCTCAAGCTACCGGATTCCGTGAAGTGCTGGGTGGTCCATTCACTATGCTGTAGGGGGCTGCCTCGCTTCAGGTTTTGGCGGGTAACTTGCCGCACCCGTAGGGGTCTAGGTTTCATTGCACAGGCTATCCACACGATAGGGGAACGTCGAGTTTCAGCAGCGGCTCTGTGAAACTCGGGGATCCCAGATATCTGTATTGTTCTGTGATGCTTATTACTTTTCTGTAATGTTGCATACTATCACGCCTGGAGCGATTATTGTATATTGGTTTATATACTATTAGATGTTGTATATGTTTTACACCCGCGCTAGTCCAGTCCCCGCTCTGTCATTAGTTAAGTAACCTAACGGGTGATGACGGGACCCAGTGACGAATGCGGATGGCATATACGTACATTTTATTTTCGTTCTTTTCTGGTGTGATCGATTGATGGGACTGCGTTGATTCTGATCAACGCAAAGTAAAACAAACCTGTTTACAGTTGTTGGAACAAATTTAAAAGGTGTTGTTACAAAGACGTTTCCTTTTGTTATGCATAGCGGTATTCAGTGGAATATCATGCACCTCATTCGACGGGGCAAGGGCCGATATCCCTTCACCGGGACTGACCCCTTGGGCAGAAGTTTGCGTCAGCGTAATAACTTCACTATAGTCGATTACAAGTTGCTTTGCATAGCGGTATTCAGTGGAATATCCTGCACCTCATTCCACGAGGAAAGAGCCGAGATCCCTTTACCGGGAGTGACCTCTTTAGCAAAAGGTTTTCGCCACTATATTTTAAAAAGCTATCAGGTTCCTTCAGCGATATCAAGTTCACTACGCTAAAGGTTTTTCGCCAAAAACCAGCCGTAGCCCTCCGTCACTTCTTTTGGTATTCAGTAGTATTCAAGCTATGTATTTTGACCTAACTCCAAGGCATAGTGTTTGGTAGCTGCTGGGTATTCAATTGTTGCATAGATAGATGAGTTAGTTTGGGACAGCCGTTCTGCCATTTTGACCTAACGCCAAGGGCATGTGCGGGTGGGTTCAAATTAACAAGATAGTGATGGGTAGAACTTGGCATGTGACTTATGACATTTTGACCTAACGCCAAGGTTATAAGAGCATGGGGCAAAAACAATATCAGGAGTTTCTAAAGAAACTGAAACTTGCCGAGTATGCGCATACCTTCTGGAGTATGAGTAACGTGGATGCATTCCATCACGTTATCATGCGATGAGAGTTGGATCCTGATTCCCACTGATGAGTTGGTTTACTCTTCGGGTGATCCCGATTGATTCTTCTTTAGGTTTGGAGGAGAATTTGACAGGACAGTGGGAGGTTTCCGGATTAGATAAAGTGATGACCATTCTGATCTAGGTTAGAGTGCACGCAGAGTGTTTCTTTTCTCTCTCTCTCTTTGGCAGCGACCTTTGACCGACCCTAGACTATGACTCAGTGACCAGGTTGACCGAACCTTCTTAAAATACTCGCTTTTGGATTGTCTATGTTGCATAAGTCATTGCCACTCCTTCTTTTACCCTTTGCATTTCTCAGAACACCCGTATTACTACGGATATCCACTTCCATTGGATAGATCCATCGTATGGTTATATACGAACTCGAAGGGACTTCTTCGAGGATGGATCCAGGTTCAGGAGAAATAGAATTGGTTTATTCAGTTGTCTTTTATTATCACCTTCTCTCAGGTTGCGAGAGCTCCTTGGTTTAGGAGAGTACACCTATTACGCTTATTGGATAGTCTTATTCCAAACCATAGGCTGGTGCCGAAAGGTAGGGAATGAAGAAAACCAATTAGCCTAAGTAGGGTGTGCAGAAGGTAATATGTAAAGACAAAATAAAGGGATTAGAAAGAGGGCAAAGTAAATTGCGACTGATATCATTCACGACCAAAACCGCGTACTTCATCGCCACTCCTATTTCACCTTTAAAAAAGAATAAGGTATTATTCAGTTGTCTTTTATCATCACCTTCTCTCAGATGCGAGTACTCCTTAGTTTAGGAGGGTACACCTATTATGCTTACTGGATAGTCTTCTTCCAAACCATAGGCTGGTGCCGAACGGTAGGGAAGGAAGAAAACCATTTAGCCTAACGATGGTATACAGAAGGTAACGACTAAAGACAAATAAAGGGATTTGGAGAGATGGCAATAAAATATACGGTTGCAGTCATGAATTGGATTATGGAAGAGGCATTACTATGATTACCAGGATACCCCTACGAAACATTTTCATGTTTCAGTGCATTGTTAAAGGAAAAACTGTTTTCCCGATTAGACACTTACTCCAAGGGTATGTATTTACCAGGTTTCATTCTCATATCTGTATGGTTTTACAGATGATGAGTGGGAGTAAGATATTGGGAATTAGGTAATTATCCTCATTATATCGGAATTCGTTGTAATTGGTGATATTTGAGGAAATCGCCAGGGTACAGTTTTCCACCTACAACGCACAGGTTTTGAGTTGCTTAACTCAGCGGACGTATACAGAGTATTGTATGTTGTCCAGTGTCCATCAGGACAAAGGGGTAGGTCCTCGTACTATGTTCTGTTTACTTATAACTTCTCTAGTATTTAGACGAGTGTTTCGTAGAAATACATGGTCTAAGTTTTGAGAAGTTGTGGGTATAAGAATAAAGTAGAGAACCAGGTATCACAAGTATCGGGATTCTTCAAAGAGATCGAAGATGTAGATTCTTGTGAATGGTATTCAGATTATAGTGATGGTTTTGAGAAACGTATTTCTCTTTCAGGTTACTCATAATTGGATGGATTCCTAAGTTGAGTAATGCTGATTAGCCTCTTTCCATTAAGTTGATATGCACTGGAGACAGCTGCATGGATTGAATCTGGTTCCAATTAAATAAGTGCCAAAGTTTCTATATTGGATATAGAATAGTTCGTACCTTAAAAGATATTAAGGTACGGGGAGTTGTCCAGCTTATGCTTAAAACCAGACTCTGGATAACTCAGGGCACGTTTCTGTAATGGCTGTTTGTGGGTTGACCCTGGCTATGACGAGGGTTGATATTCTACCATTTGGAAGATCAATAGTGATATTGTTCTTGACTCGCCACAGTTTTAGTAAAAATGGATCTTTTTCAGAAAACAGTAGTGGGAGTATGGTAGAACTGGAAGTGATTCCAGAACCGCAAACGATTACGAAAAATTTAATAGGACCTATATAGTCAATCAGGTTTGACATTCCAATAGCCACTCCGCAGGTATGGTAGGTAACCTCAGATGCCCGAGAGGTACTTCGGTAGCCTCAGAGACGGTGACAGGGAGGTTCTTATCTACCAAGACTTGACACTACTGTTGTTCCAGGATATGAGACCCGGTAGGAGGGTTGTCGTAGTCAGTGGGAGCAGCAGAAGCATAGTGGGCAAGTAGCTTATGTCTATTTATAGACTTGAGCAGTTATAGCGGAGATAGATCATCTAATTTTGATGTGACAGTCATGGGTTTGACTTCAATCAGAATAGGGGATGAATCAGTTAAGAAGGTAGTAGGGTGTGATGTCATGGTATCTGGATGACATACACAGAGTAGGAAGTAAAATTCCTATACTACGATCGGTTGTACTGTGGTCGTCACACAGTTGTTTCTCCAGACAGGATATGGATATAATATTTGACATTCTGGTTTCTGGATCTATGGTTTTAGATCTGGATTTGGGTAGTTTCCCAATGTGGGTACTTTGACAAATATTCTAATGGTTTTTGGAATAGTTGACTCCTAGCATGGTGGTGTACCTGCAGGTGATGGAGTCACCCTCTCTAAAGGTGTCTTACAGACTAAAGGGGAGAGGGATGTGCATGATTGGCAGATCACTTGCTTAGGCAATTGAGTCAATCATGAGATGTCAAGTACCACACCAAATGTTGGTTTTGCACTAGATGCAATAAGTTTGTATTAATCCAATCCTGGAGAAACATAAGGAAGCAGTTTTAGAACATAAGTACATGTTCTACGAAATTGATGACGGCAGCCTCCTTCGGGAGACGGTTATCATTCCAAGCTTCAAAGGTGACATGGTTGACAGAGAGATTGTCAGAGCTATAGTTTTTCCCTTTGACGAAGAGGGACAGTATTATGGACAGGTGGTCCAAGAAGATACTGTGGGAAGCAAGGTGCCCGATACTGATAAGGTTCAGTGATCGATTCAGTCTAAGAAGTTTGGATATGGAGTTCATTTATGAACCAAGGTCCCATCAGATATCCAGACTTGTTCTAAGACAGGTATTACTCAATTCGGGAGATGGTTTTCTCCGCGAACTTGAGATTAAGAGAGATATAGAAAGATACTTCTAGGCGGATCCACTCACTGAGGCTATTTCTCGAACACAATAGTTTTACAAACGGGCTTTGTGAAACTAATTAGTAGAGGAGTTGGATGTTCGGTTTCACACGGGCTGTGAGTAGTCGACATCGCAATATTAGCCTTGAGTGCAAGTGGGAGATTGTTGGAGATAGTGCCCTCATAGTCAATTATTGGATCGCAGGTACGTGATTGCAATGATTGCGGAGGACCTATCCCGGTAGGACAGTCTTACTCGAGATGATAGTATGCTATCTGGTTTGCCTTTATCAGTCGTGTACATGTTCAGGTGACTGATTGCATGTTACACTTTGATAGAGCCCTTAGGATCTTGCTTTACTACCAACAGTATGATGGCGATCATATACGTGAGAGTTGGGTAGTTTATATGCATATCCTTAATTGTGGTCCCTAGTCGTGGGAGTTTCGAGACAGGGCATCGATACTCCGGAGTAGACTAGTGTGTACAGTCGAGACCCCGACGAGGGGCGGTGGCCGGTCTCACAAGCCACTGGTGTCAGTTGGATCACCTAAGATGTATACAGGTGCTCATTGGGTTATGAGTACACCGGACAGGACTCGCCGGGAATCTGCTAGTTAGTATTATATCTACCGTCAGATAGCAGTTCCCTGGTGACATGTGTACAGGTTAGTTCATCGACCTGAGGTCGTCATTTGTCTCGTGTGAGTTCCCACTGTGCTTTGATTTCTACCCTACCACGGCTCAAAGGAGTCATGCAAACAGGTAGCTTTTGGGTACAGTCCCGAGCCATATGGAGGCACGTGAGCGGATCGGCAGGGGATTCGTCTCTCCCGGTATTGGGGGCGAGGTCGTGCTGTGTCTAGGAGAGCCATTACACAAATCCATGGCCATGGTAGGAGATTTACTGGTAGGTACTCCAGTAGTATCTCAGGGTGTATTGAGGCTTCACTCCGACACGACTTATACTGCTATTGGGGGTCTGACGTTACTAGCCCCCTAGGCGGATATGCGATACTCATTGACGAACGGACCGGACTGTATATACATTGTCACTGTTAGGCTCAGTAGGGTTTCTGGATGAGTTCACTCATCGGCCTCCCTTGAGTTCGCTCATCAGCTTCCCTTGAGGTCAGTCCATGGGCAGCCGTTACGCATAGCTAGTGCCGCTGACGGTTTGTAGTTAAACCCACTGCCATGGTGCTGACGAGTCATTAGAGTCCCCCACAGACAGTTTCCCAAGTTCGGGCGAAACGTTGTAGAGGCCGTATGGTTTTATGGCAGCGTTCGGAAAATGCACGTGCGTTTACGCACGTGTCGATTTTCGGACAGATAATACTGGTCGGCTTTGGTTTAAGCCGGATCCGAGTATTATATTGAGTAGGTATAATATCTTTGTCTCAGTTGCATTTGTATTCGGTCGTAATACAAATGCAGGTATATTTATACAGTTTCGGGGTTATCCTGAAAGTTGTTTCAGGATCACTTTTGGAAGTTGCCAGTTTCCAGTTTTCTATCAGCCGTCATTTAACATTTGGTTAAAGGCGGATTTATCTTTTCTTGGATGAGAGTGAGTCATGCTTCTAGAAGGTTCTAGAAGGTTCTAGAATTTATGACAAGGCTAAGTGACTCATGCTTTGATTTCATTACATTCTTGTTTTGCTTAAGATCTTTATGCAAGATATTTGTTTGTGTTCACATATGATATTTATCCTATGGTCACCCCCCTCTCCTACGGTCACCTCCCTCTTGCTATATTTGGCCGGCCCTCTCTCTCTCCTCATTCCCTCTCTCACTTGAGTTTTCATTTGCTAGAAAAGATTATGATAGGTTTTATCGGTGTATGGAATTTCACAGTCCATTTCATTCCATCACCCGATTCCTTCGGCAACTTCATTAACCGATCGTCCACGGATTTGGACGAAGTGAGACAAAGTCATCTACTCATTCTCTACATCATTCTTGGTAGTCTCTTTTAGCAAACTTGACGATCGAGTTGCCTCAAGTCAGAGGTGGGAGCCCGTTTAAAGAATCGGTGATGTGGTGCCACCTCGACGAGGATATCGGAGATCGAAGAGATCGGAGCAGCCGCAACGGAGCGTGGGATGATGGTTGAAGAACGAAGGACTCGGATCGTTCGGTACAATCTTTTTACACTCTTTACAGTTTGTTAGTTTAGCAATAATGGCAGATCCGGGTTAAAGTATACGATAGCGCCAGTTTAAAAGTTTTTTGTTCCGCCTTTGGCGTCTGTAGACTGCCGGGGCGCTAGCATAGACTTACACATACGTCATCTACACCATATCGTCTGAACCGTGAAAACCATCTGTGTAGGACTCTAAAGACTCGTCAATACGCTGGCAGTGGGTTTAACCACAAGCACGTCAGCGGCACAAGCTGTACGTAACGGCTACCCAGGTATTGAGTGAAAGGAAGGCCGACGAGCAAACTCATCCAAACCCTACTGACCCTAACAGTGACAATATCCGGACAGTCCGGTCTGTTTGTCTAAGAGTATCACATATCGAGTCTAGGGGGTGGATAAATTTAGACCCCTACAGACGCGATAATTCGTGTCGGTATGTAACCCATCACCGCCAAAGAAACTATCGATCCTGGATCGGTAATTCTCGTCTATCCCGGCCGAGTATTTCTGGTGATGGTCATCCGTGCACAACGCGACATCAACCCCCAATACCGGGAGAGACGAATCCCCGACGATCCGCTCACTACCTCCATGTGGCTCGAGACTGTACCCAACTAAAACCTGTTTGTACCACTCCTTTGAGCCGTGGTAGGGTAGTAATCAAAGCATAATGGGAACTCACACGAGACAAATGACGATCTCAGGTCGACAAACTAACCTGTACACATGTCACCTGGGAACTACTATCTGACAATAGGTATAATACCAACTAACAGGTTCCCTGTGAGTCCGTCCAGTGTACTCATAACTCAATGAGCACCTGTATACTATCTTAGGTGAACAAACTAACACCAATGGCTTGTGAGACCTTGCCACCTCCCCTAGTCAGGGTCTCGATCAGTATACACTTGTCTACACGGGAGTATCGATGCCCAGTCTCGATACTCTCACGACTAGGGACATTTAAGGATGTGCTTATAGACCCCCAACTCCCACGTATATGATCGCCATCATAATGCTGGTAGTCAAGCAAGAATCCTATGGGTTCCATCAACATGTAATAGTGATCTGTAATACCACCTGAAGCATGTACATGATGATAAAGACAAACCAGATAGCATACTATCATCTCGAGTAAGACTGTTCTACCAGTATAGGTCCTCCCTCAATCATCGCAATCATGTGCCTGCGATTCAATAATTGAATTGAGGGCACTATAGCCAACAATAATGTTGTCCTATCATTTACGTTTCCTAAACATCACAGAAAAGAAACGAAAATAGAACGTACGCTTATGCCATCCGCATTCGCCACGGGGCCCCGTCATGCACCGTTAGGTTACTTAACTAACGGCAGAGCGGGGGCTGGACTAGCGCGGGTGCAAAACATAAGCAACGTTTATTATATATCTCATATATAAATAGCCATACGTCGTACGCATTTATAAATATTCCATATCACAGATGAATACATTGGATATACTAGGAATTCCGTATTTCATTTAAGCCCTTAATGAAAGACGGGTTCCACGGTCGTGATGAATAGCCAAACCCTACCGTAGACGCCTACGGGTGCGGCAAACTACCAGCCAAATTCCCGAAGTGAAGCAACCTCCCTCAACAAAGTGAGTAGGCCACTTGGCACTTCGAGAACCCGGTAGTTTGTGTACCCCACCTTGGGTCTATCCTTGGAGCAAAAAGAGTAAAAAGAAAATATACAAAGGTGGCTACAACCTCAACCCGGATGTGCCCCGCAAAATAATATTACATTGCTTTTTACAAATTACATGAATGAAAGAAAAAACTCTCTTCTCACATCCCCAGCTATTCATCACGACGATCCAACATATTCATATACACATACCATCACATGATATCAATACAGATGTGTGCAACCCCGACTAATCGACGTATAGCAATTAGTCGAAGTTTCCAAACACACATACACATCACTAAGCTTGTAAAGTAACCGCGACATTAGAATTCTGCACGAGATTAGCAAACTAAATCAATTTTCCAACACTTGAAAAAATTCAGTGAGCTAGTTTTCAAAAACCGATTGTTTTGAGCCAATCCGGGAGTCGAAACAAACTCGAAACCCGCCCGAATCTTCACGGAAGCGAAAAACATGAAAAATACTATCGAATGGGGGGCCTCAGGAGGGTACCCACTGTAGGGTTACCTAGCGCGGCAGCAAGGTTTCGGGAGGCATCGTCCATGCCGTTTTCAAATTTTTGCCGTACTAAAGAACCCTAACCCTAGAATCTTAACTAGATATTTAAACGAACAAGCAATGTTAACATCTTAACATCTAAGTGAATGAGGAATACAACCTTTGTAGACCGGTCCTTCACTTCTAAAGATCCGTTTAGTAGACCCTTCGCTCCAAGTAGTGAACTCCCGAACTCTAGTAAGGGTTCACATGAAGAAATGAACAACCTTGCTCAATTTCTTCGAGGCCGAAGATGATCTACATCGAGAAGACTCAAGCTCATGCTACCTCTTCACTAATGGTAGATTAGTGAAGCAAACACCCTAAACTAAATGGCTAATAATAGAGGATGATGAAGTAGGAATTGGGCTCTCTTTAGATTTCTTTTTCTCTCAATATTTCATCACATAGAAAAAGCTAGCAAGCTTTTTCTCATGAGAAAGAAGATGAAGTGATGAAGAGAAGAATGAACTTATGAGGTGAGAATAGCAACCATGGGTGAGTTAGTTTCATACACTAACTCATGTAGAGATTAAACCATGGCTAATGAATAATCGTTAGGTTAATAAATATCTACAAGTAAAACAAAATTAGTGGACTTAGTCAATTGTTCCACAAGCTTCTACAAGCTTTAACCATGTGACTTATTCTATCTAATTTTGATTAACCTTAAATAAATAAAACCCTACATTATATCAAGCATGGTGTGAGTCTTATACACCCATGTCACATGTAGCATCAAGCATGACACAAAATAATGTACACTAATATATATCATATATATATTATATGCACACTAGTGAGAAAAAGAAATGTTTAAGCGGGCTAATATTAGTTAATGTAAATTAATATATCACATATATAATTATACATTAAATTATCAAATCAACTCTTGATTTAATAATCCGGCCATATCGCATAGAACCGACTAATATCAAATGTAACAACTTATCGAATCAACACTTGATCCGATAACCCGGCTATATCACATATAACCGAACGATATCACATATCGCGAGAATAGACCGCGGTATCACATACGCGCATTAATCTCGGTCCCGCACATATCACATATGTGCTCCTACTTCGTTTCGCATGAACCAGGAAACCTCTGTGTAGGACTCTAAAGACTCGTCAATATGCCGACAGTAGGTGGTGATCATATCAAACACCCACAAGCCGCAAGCGGTCTGCTAAATGTAACGGCCACCCGAGTATTGAGCGATCAGAAGATCAACAAGCGAGCTTGCACATACACCTGCGAATCCAATCAGTAACACTACTGTACAGTCCGGTCTTTTCGTTAGATATGTCGCGTATCACAGCCTGTGGGTGGTATAAAGTCAGACCCCAATAGCCTGATAAGTCATGCCGATGCAAGGTCCGTAACGGTTCGAGAAACTACTGATAACACTTACCAGTAAATCTCAGCAACCCTGGCCAGGGATTTTGTCACGACCCGAAAATTTGTTCGTGACCGGCACTTAAATCACGCCACATCTAAAGGCGTAACGTAATTCAAGTAAGCCGAAACCCAGAAATCTAAACCTTTTTAAGAAAATAGAAGAGGTTAAGTTTTGAAATAAAGTTATAATGAAATCAAATGTTTTCTTAAATACATAAACAATGGAACATAAAAATGCAAGTGGATTTACTAGTTGAAAAATATGTTTCGTCTTTTAAAAATTTGGGCAGCACCTCCTTTGTATATTTTGATCCAAAACCATATATACATAATAATAATAAGGGCATCCCCAAGTGGGAGCTAGCTCTTCGCCAACCAGCGAAATCACAACCACGCAAGTCACAATATAGTATACGACGCCCAACGGCGAAGATCAACACAAAGGATAATGAATAAAGCAAGACATCAACCCAAAAATCGAACATATAACCCATCGCTCTAAGTCTCGCAAATTCAGGTCCTTCTAAGTCTTACTACATATACAAATACTAGTTTCTGATTAATGGAGTTGACTAGATACAATAAGAATAATACAAGAGGGGTACGATCCAACAAGTATCACCTACCAATGCAAATCACCCGAAAGCAAGCTGTGTGCCAGCGATGCCGCTACCGATCCATGCGGTCAACCTACAAGAACTGTGGCACAACGGGGGTGAGTTGCCAACTCGTGAGTAGAAAACATCATCAGGTAGAAAACGAATAAACAACGATTCCTAGGTCAACTATATCATAAAGGTAATACTATGATATCTAGGATGACCGTATCTGCATATGTGCCAACTGTAGGGATCCTAGGCACACAAATGAGCTCTTACATGGCATCAACCATGCCAATTTCAAATTTTATAAGTGCCGAGAAACCCTAATACGGATCGTTGACTAGAGATTAGGCGAAACATGCAACTAGTTAACAACTTAACTAAGTGAAAGAGACTACAATCTTTGTAGATCCGGTCCTCCACCTCCATAGCTCCGTGATGAAGTCCCTTCGCTGTACCCATCGGATCCCGGACTCTCGCGGTGGTTTCATCGAAGAGATGATCGGGCTAGGTCGTCGACTTCGATGCCGAAGATGATCTACGTCGAGGCAACACAAGATCAAGCTCCCACTTCACCAAGTCGTGAAACTTGTGAAGAAAACACCCTATACTACATGGCAAGTGGTAGAGGATGAAGAAATAGGAAGTGGGTTCACTTTAGAATTGGATTTCTCACTCTTTTTCTCAAGTTACCATTGAACCTTGCAAGCTTTTTCTTCTTGAAGAAGAAGAGGAAGAAGAAAAAGAATATGATAAGAATTATTGGAAAATAGAAAATAAGTCATTCTTATCATATTAGCAGCCATGGTTAAGTGTAGAGAATAAACTAGGGTTAGGTTGAATGGTTAGGGTTAAGCATGAAACAAAAATGGTGGACTTATTCAAAGCTTCATGAAGCTTCAACTAGCAAACAAAGAAAGCCACCATGATTTATTTATCTTTCAAAAATGAATAAATAAATAAATGAATAGATAAGTAAATCAAAACCCTAACCATTAACATAACCATGGTCTAATTCTTTACACAAACCCAAGTTTGCATGTATCATCAAACATGATACAAACAAGTGCACAAAAGTATATCACATATACAACTTGTGTATTTCAAGTGAGAAAATCCATTTAAAGTGAACAAATACTGGTTAATGCAAAGTAATATATCAAATATATAATTATGAATTAAATCATTAAATCAATACTTGATTTAACGATCCGGTCATATCGCATATAACCGACTAATATCCATTGTATCGGCTTATCGAATCAATCCTTGATTCGATAACTAGGTTATATCGCATACAACCAATTGATACATTCATCGCGAGAATAGAATACGGTATCACATACACGCATTATTCTCGGTCCCGCACATATCTCATATGCGCTCCTATTTCGTTTCGCTTGAGCCAGGAAACCTCTGTGTAGGACTCTAAAGACTCGTCAATACGCCGGCAGCAGGTGATGATCATATCAAACACCCACAAGCCGCAAGCGGTCTGCTAAACGTAACGACCACCCGGGTATTGAGCGATCAGAAGATCGACGAGCAAGCCCGCTCACACTCCTGTGAATCCAACCAGTAACACTTACCGTACAGTCCGATCTGTTCGTCTGATATGTCGCATATCTTGCCTAGGGGTGGTAAACATCAGTGTAACGTTTTGAAAATCGTTTCGGTAAAATTTCGAAAAATCGGTAAAATAAGGGGGTTTTTCTGTAAAAAGCCAAAATACAAATATCTTATTATAAAAATTAAATATATATATTCTAGCTATGTAATTGCTATTATTTGGTGTTTATTGAGCCGCTGGTGAAATTTCAAATTTTCTGAAAAAATATTATTTTATTATTATTTTAAGCCGTCACTAATACATTTAATTAGGGAAAATTACAAATTGGAATGAGTTGAAACAAATTTTGTGCATCATAAAACATTAAATAAAATTTTATCATGTGGTTTTTGGAACGAAATCATTTGCCAAAACGGTTTAGAAATTATTGAAGAAAAAAGGCTTTTTTTTAGCGTAAATGGATGCTTGGGGTATTGTATTTATCATTTTTCATCACCCCACACCCGTACCCACACCCACACACCCTCACTTACTCCTCCCCATGGCTGAATTCAGCAGCCACCATATTTTTCCCCACTTGATTTTCAAAGGAAAAGATATGAAAGAAAAGAAAAGAAAATGGGTGAATTAGGTGGACTTTTGACCTTACCTTGACTTTGACTTCTTCCCCCACTTTCTCTACCTCCCTCTCTCTCCTCTCCCACTTCCATTCCAGCAGCCCCCCCTCCTACAGCAGCAGCAGCCCCCCCCAATTCCCTTCTCTTTTCTCTTCAAACTTCATCAAAAATTGCCTCAAATCCATCAAAAAAAATCCCAAAACCCAAATCCGACTCCTACCCATTTTAGCTTAGCCCGTATAGCATGGATCTTTGTGAAAAGAGAGCATTTTGGGAGGCCATGGATGCTTGTGGATCTTCAAATGTTTTGGGTATAATTCTAAACATTTTTGTTGCTTAATTGGTTACTAATTTCTTAAGCTAATTTAATTAAGTGTTAATTTGGATATGTGAGTTTAATTGCAAGTTTTGGAATTCAAGTTATGAATTTGAATGAAAGTTAGGGTTTTGTAAAATTGGTGTATGATTGTGTGTTATATTTAGGCTTTTTGTCATGTTAATACAAGATTAGTAGCTAGTGCTAATGGTTAGATTAAAAAAATTGTGTTAATGTGCTAATTTGCCTACTAGATTTTTGAATTTGGTTAAATACTTGGGATTAAAAATGTGTTTAGCTTTTTCATGACTTCATTAACTTTATTAAGTGTGGTTTAATGCTTTAGATCATGCAAATCTAAGCTAGATTGTTGTTTGTGCATTTTTGCTTTGAAATTGTTAAAAAAGGTATTTTTGTAAACAAGAATATTAGGGTTTTTGGAATTTAATGAGATTAAATTCCGGAAATTATTTCTATGAATTATTTAAGATATTTAATAAGTATATTGGCCGCTGCATTCATTTAAACATCATGTTTTGTACAAAAACGGCGAATTGTGCTTGCTAGATTTTCGGAAAAATGACTTTTTAAGTGAAATTGGGGTTTTTGTGAGTTTTAACCTAGTTTATATTAAAATTAGTGTTCGTGAATGTGCAAATGAGTGTGATTGGATTTTTCTCGATGGTTTGACGTTTGTACATCGACATCGAGGGTTGGTTTGACTATTCTTGCATGCGTAGGCGATAGGTTTGGACCTATGCGTGATACGCGTGCCGATTTGATTTTCGTATGCCGTTTCGATTTCGAATTTAGTTTTAATGCGATATGGTGCGTTATGATATGTAGGTAACCCCATGCGGATTTCGAGACGACAAGCAAGCGCGTGGCCACGTCGGCACCGGCTAGCGAGGACCGGGTGAGTAGATTTATATCTACGGGGAGAAGTCGGGTGGATGGCGTATAGCACCCCCGCAGTCCGTGGTGGTGTATACGGATGCGTATACACACCAACAATTTATTATATGTTATTTGGGATTAATAACGTTGCTTGGGATGGATATTGGTGTGTTGGATTACCTTAGTGTTGCGAACCCTAGGGTAGTGTTGCACTACACATACACACATACATACTTGTATACATTCCTATTTATATGTGCTCATGGGATTCTTTATAGTTATGGGTTCACATGGGTATGGGACTATGTGTTCACATACGGATTTGAGGATGATACTTGGGATTGAGCTGAGTCGATGAGATTTGATTTGAGGCCGTGAGATTGGTGATATAGCAGGGTTCGTATCTTAGATACGACATGACGTTGTAGCGGGTCCTTGACGTAGTTTTTACACACGTGCATGCATACTTAGGCGATATCAGTATTGTACTAGACATAGGTCAGTACCCTAGACTATGATCTTGGATAAAGAGGATACCATAGGAATAGTGTGAGGAATATGATATTGACCCGTACCCAGATTTGGGGATGCCGTACGACGGATTTACGTACGAGCTATATCTTGATGATTGATCCGCACTCTTGACTTGGGATGTCTGATTATAGATATGGTATCGGATATGATATTATTGAGGCGGGATCACCGACTAATATATATACAGGTATGTATATGTATCGACTCAGATGTTAGGCGGTTTCCTTACCTGTAGTCTAGCTTGTAGCGTAGCCCTTTAGTTTAGTTAGTTGTTAGATTAGATTCGGTTCCTACCTATTTCAAAGCTTACGAATCGTGCGTATTTTTAAAGACAGCCTAAGGGATCCTACGGATATTTCAAAAAACGTATCTTTTCTTAAAAACACCGTAGCCCCTATTTTCAAAACCCCACGATTCGTGTTATTTCAAAAGGCACCATTGTAGGACTTATATTAGGTTAAAATAGATTAGTTATCGTTGCGTCTAGTATTCAGCTCCCGCTCATTATTGTTGTTTGCTCCGCATCACATGCTTATATTATGCTTCATATTCTACTGTTGATATCTTGTGGTTAGGACACCAGCACCATTACCGATGATGCGTATGTACCACGTACACTTACTTGCCGGCTCACACACATCTTCATCGGTAATTGCCATGTCACGTACACCTTAGAAAATATTATTGCTTGACATAGCCTGTTAGCTAATAGTTTAGACATGATATTAGTGTACTTGCCTTATATGTTAGTTTAGACATTGTAGTTATTACCTGCTACCTCATGCATACTGTTATTCATTGTTATGCCGCATTCATGGATTCTCATGCATATATTCACTTTTTACGTGCTATTGAGGTTTTGGATTTGGATTTCCATGAGATTTTCTGGATTTGGGGAAAACCACAAAACATATACAAACTTCTTCTTTCTCTTTTTAAATAAAAAGCGCGGTTTTTCCCATGATGTATGAGTCGTCCACCATGAGTTTGCTGATGGATTTGGAGACCCGATTCGAGGAGTTGGATGAACCGTTTCGGGTACATGGTGGACCCGGTAAGGTACCCTGGGGCAAGAAGCTCGTGGGGATGACGATGAGCCTGGCAGGGGGAGACTACCTACCGGTGATTTTACCCGACGTGTCGGATATCCGGAGGATACCGTCGTGGTCTTGAGATGGATGGTAGGGGCCGGTCTGGACTGACGGCGCCCTAGATATTGAGATTGAGACATTGTGATTTCGAGATATTGAGGTACTGAGATTTGATGATACAGGCCAGTCCGGATGGCCGGAGCCTGAGGTTTTGAGACATTGAGATTTATGTTTTGTGTCGATGCTAGACACTATTGATGCCGATTTCATTTATGATACCTCATTTTAAAAATACAAAGGAAATCTCACTAATTTATGAAAACAGTTTCTTCATTTACATGTATTCTGTTTTCATGCATTCATACCTCATTCACATGATATATTGCTACCTGAGGCACTGACACGGGCACATGAGATTACACTCGGGTTAGATATTTACCCTAGCCTTGTTATAGGCTACATGTTATTCATATATTTGAGGATATATTATGATCATTGACCTAGGTTGCGTTATTTGTGCGATTTCTGTGCGTAGATCTTTTTCTACTCACGAGTTGGCAACTCACCCCCGTTGTGCCCCAGTTTCTTGCAGGTGTTGCCGTACGGATTTCATTACGGCTTTGCGGGCACGGTTTCTTTTCGGGTGACTTGCTAGTAGGTGGGTTTATTGTATCTTACCCATCATTATACCTTATATATTATATTTCAGTTGTATCTAGAAGTTCCATCAACCAAACTTGTATTTTTTGAGATAGAGACCAGTAATGTTATTCTTTCGACCATAGAGTAGCATGTTATATTTCTTGAGTTTCTTGCTGGTTGAGTTCCATTTCTGTTGTGATCTTCGCCTTTAGGCGTTGTATATTATGTTGCATACAGGTTGATTTGATATGGTTCTTCCTATTCTCTACTACTTCTCTTGGTTTGGATTTCTGGGTTTCGGCTTACTTAGCATACGTATGCCTTGAGACGTTCGTAGTCTAAGTGTCGGTCATGTTCCGTACTTTCGGGTTGTGACAGTCAGACCCCAGTTGCTCGATAAGTCGTGTCGATATGAGGTCTATAACAGTTCGAGAAACTACTGGTGACACTTACCAGTAAATCTCAGCAACCCTGGCCAAGGATTTCCGGTTATAGCCAATCGAACACAGTGCAACATCAACTCCCTATACCGGGAGAGACGAAACCCCTCCTATCTCTCATTGCATCCATGTGATTCGGGACTGTACCCAAAAGCCACCGTTTTGCATGCCCTCTTGGACGTGGTAAGGTGGAAATCAAAGCACAGTGGGAATCACACAAGACTCTATGATGATCTCGGGTCAACAGACTACTCTGTACCAGTGTCACCAGAGAACTGCCATCTGACATAAGGTATAATACCATCTGGGAGTTCTCGGCGAGTCCGTCCAGTGTACCCAGTCTCCACTGAGCACCCGTATATCATCTCTGATGTCAAACACCAATGGATATGGGATCATCCATCGCCTATCTGTATGGGTCGAGAAGGTATA
The DNA here is from genome assembly GCA_030015575.1 of Agapanthus africanus. Lineage (NCBI taxonomy): Eukaryota > Viridiplantae > Streptophyta > Magnoliopsida > Asparagales > Amaryllidaceae > Agapanthus > Agapanthus africanus. The sequence goes on along the minus strand of JASDDO010000004.1, from coordinate 109,779,137 downwards.
CGCTAGTCTACTCTGGTATATCGATGCCCTGTCTCGATACACCCACGACTAGGGACTTTGAAGGATGTACTTATAGACTATCATGTCCCCACTGGTATGATCCGTATCATAGTCCAGGTAGTCAAGTACACATCCTAAGGGCTTTACCAACATGTAACAGAGAGACAATCAGTATACACGTTAAGGTAAAGAGTAACCAGATAGCATATATCATGTCGAGCAAGAAAGTCCTCCCTATATATGTCCCAGCATCCACTACAATATACATCCTATGTACAGTAATGGCCTCTAGGGCATACATATAACTAACAATCTCCTACTTGCACTAGGGCCATCTGTAGCAGTGGTTGCAGTATCTCATACTCAACCATCCCATAAAAGTCTCTCTCTGGGAATAGGCCTTCGTGAGTGGATTCGCCGTGTTGTCCTCTGAGCCTACTCTCCTAACCTCGATCACCTTGGAGATCAGCCATCTCCATGATCAGGTGATACTGCCTTAGAATATGTCCGGATCACTGATGGGACGGACGTTCCTTGGCATAATCCACAACTCCATTGTCACACAATGGGAGGAACTAAGTTCATCTCATGAACAAATATACATCCAGACTGCCTCTTTGGTAGAATCTTAAGTAGCGATGTATCCAGCCTTTATCGTCTAGTATGCCACGGTATCTAGCTTGGAACTCTTCCAACATACCGTCCCTTTACTGAGGGAAAAGACAATGCCTGCGACTGACATTCAGTCATCCTTATCACCCTGGAACCTTTCCAGTGATTCTCCCTAGGATCAACTGATACCATCTCACTACAACTAGTGAGTATCCTAATATCCAACTAGATCTATCTCATAGATCCAAAACCCAGGATTTAGTAGGTATCACTTTGATCCTATATGGAGAATCATTGTGATAAGCGGAGATTGATCGAGCGTAGCATAGGAAACTCCTTCCCTATCAAGAGTATGTCATCCACGTACTCTACGAGGATCACTACCATACTCCCTACTACCTTTTGTATATACAAGGTTCATCTACCATTTTGATGATGTCAAACTCTTTGACTAACTCATCAAAACAGATGTTCCAACTCAGCGATGCCTGCTTTATCACATAAAACATCTTGCACACGTTTCCGCTGCTTCCACTGTTTACGAAGCCTTCTGGCTGTGTACTTATAGACGTTCTCTTCTAAAACATCATTTAGAAAAGCAGTCATGGCACCCATCCGCCAGATATCGTAGCCATGGTATGTAGCCGTGGTAAGTAGGATCTGGATGGACTTAAGCATAGCCACTGGAAAAAGGTTTCATCATTATCCACGCCTGGTCGATGACGAAAACCTTTAACAAGTCTAGCTTTGAAAGTCTCAACTTTAACATCTACACCAAGTAATCTTCTCAAGATATACTTGCTCCTGATGGGGATTTAACCCTTCATATATAGCAACCAAAGTCCATACTTTGTTGGTGTATAAGGATTCCATCTCAGATCGATAAACATCCAGCCATTCTTACAGAGTCTCACTCCTGATGGCCAGCTCGAAACTAGTTGGGTCATCATCTCATGATGCAATCCTCGCTCCCACTGTCATAAAGAAACCGAAGTAACTCTCTGGTGGGTGAGGAACCCTACTAGATCGGCGGAGAGGCTGAGGTTCGTTAGAATCTATTGAATCCTTTGGTTCTACCAAATCATCAGCTGCAATTTGTATAGCTGGAACATTTCCAGTTCTACATAACAGACCTTGCCTCGAGCTTGTCCGGATTTTGCTTTTAGACATAGGCCGGACAACCCCAAATCTTAACTAACTTAAGATATGGGCTCTTCCCTTTCCATATCACATATGAAGTGGTAGGCAACTGATTTGATCGGAACCTTATTCAATAGGTATGCAACTTCATAAGTGCATAACTCCCAAAAGGAAATAGGAAACTCAGTAGTACTCATCATAGAGCACACCATATCAAATAGGGTGTGAGTGCTCGGCCCCGATACACCGACGTACTGTGGTGTATATGGAGGAGTAATGCTGAGAGAGAATCTCATTCTCCTTTAGAATAGTCCAGGAATTCTGTGCTAAAGTATTCTCCTCCTTGATCATATCAAAGGACATAATACTTATACCCGTATTGGTTCTCTACTTCTAACTTATATTCTGTGAATATCTCAAAAGGTTCGGACTTGTGTTTCAACAGGAACATATGTCTGAATCTTGAGAGATTATCAGAGAATGTAATGAAGTACAAAGAACCGGTCTTGGCATGTGTAGACAGGGGACCTAACATACATGATCATGTATCAGTCCCAAGAGTTCATTAACTCTTTCTCTGTTTCCAATAAACAGAGCTACGGTCATCTAATCTTTGTGACATGACTGGCAAGTTTCACAAGATGTAAATTCAAACTGATTTAAATATACATCTAAATGTAACTTCAGCCAGTCGGGTCGCATTGATATGACCTAGTCTACAATACCTCAAGAAGGATTCGTTCATATCTGAACTCTTCCTCTTGTGTATGTTCCGTATACTAAGAACTGTAGTTTGATTTAGAATATCAATGCTTTTAGATAATGTGCCTGAATCGATCAACTTTTGATATAGGAAATGTTCAAAACATTATCCAACAATACAAAATTTTATCGTTTCTTTACTAATAAAGAGACTGATATGATTTTGTATATCAGGTTCGGTATCTAATAGCATTTGTTCAGAATCAATGTACTGATAATACAGGGTGACAGTGACCAACAGACTTGGCTGCAACACTTGCCCCATTTTCTGTCTCATGAAACTTATCACCCGTTCTCAGTTCTCTACCTATCTGTAGCCCTATGTAACAGATTACATATCTGGGATCCTGATCCGGTATCAAATACCCAGGACGTAGAGGATACAGAGAACCAGTTCTTTGTAACGAACACAACCGAAGATGATGCATCAACATGCACTTTCTTCGTTTGGGCGGCCCGGGAAATCTGGTATTCCCCAATTCCTGCTCTGTCTTATAACAATTATAAGTTGGAGCGGGACCAACGTTCCCCAGCTCAGTATAACAAGCGGGTTTGGTCAATACATCCGTATTATTATCTTGATTAAGGCGTGATATGGTCGCTACCTGGAGAGAGTGAGAAGAAAACACCCAGCATATGCTCTTGCAAGATCAGATTGGTTATTATTTTATCTAATCAAGATGGCTCCCACTGTTTTTATCAAATCTTCCTTCAAACCCTAAAAGGAAAGACTAGCCGGGATTAATTACACGCTACAAGTTCGCCAATCTTTCAGCCAGGCCAGTGTCGGTACTTTGAGGGAGGTCCTCGGTGCTTTCGCACGAACCTAATTAATGTAAAACCTCATTTTCCTAGAGGCGTAACCTCGTTGACACCTTTCTAGACACCTACTTGATCGGCTATTTGTAATGTGTAAAACTCTCCTAGGAGTAACAATTACTCGCAGTGGGTATCGGGATCCAACTATCTCATAGAAGGTATGCAATCTCATTGCAAATTTCAACACTTGAAATTCCCGATAATATTTTACCCCTAGCGTGCTATGACCTTGACGAAAGCCAACAAACCATAGCCCGCTAGTCAAGTTCAACCCGTCATTTCTTGATTGAATTAAACCCACCCGCACGACCCTTGACGAAAGCCAACAAAGCCGCACGACTAGCCTAATCCAATCGCATCGTATGCAGCAGATAAGCAGCATATAGCTACCGCACACTGCACCATGACGAAAGCCAACAAATGCAGCACGAATACTATATACAACTTATCTGAAATGACGGAGGGCTACGACAGGTTTTTCTGAAAACCTATTGCGTAATGAACTTGATATCGTTGTAGAATCAAATGATTTTAAAATGGAGTGTTTTTTAGGCTTTTCTAGTTTTGCTAAAGGGGTCACTCCCGGTGAAAGGATCGTCGGCCCTTTCCTCGTCGAATGAGGTGCAGGATGTACCATATATGCCGCTGTGCAAAGCAGAAACTATAGAAGCAATCAAAAGACAAACCGAGGGATGTAGCATCTGCCAGTTATTGCTAAAGGAGTCACTCCCGGTGAAGGGATCTCGGTCATTTCCTTATCGAATAAGGTGCAGGATGTTCTACAAGGAACACCGCGATGCAAAGCAAGAACTGTAGCTACCTGTTTTTGAAAATTCGATTCCAAAACATCTTTTAGGTTTCTTTTCTTTCATTAATCATATTAATGAAGTCCCATCATTTAAGTTACCTAAACATCACAGATAAATACGACGTACACTTATGCCATCCGCATTCGCCTCGATGTCCCCTCGTGCACCGTTAGGTTAGGTAACTAACGGCAGAGCGGGGCAGGGCTAGCGCGGGTGTAAAACATAAGTAACGCCTATATAATATATCATATATACTATATACTGTATCTATCATAGAACATCACATGATCACACCACAGATATCGCAGCAGAAGAAACATATGAAATATTGGATATACTAGGACGTCCGCGTTTTCAATACGAGCCAGTATAAAACACGGATTCCACGGTTGTGATGAATAGCCAAACCCACACCCCTAGACCCCTACGAGAGCGGCAAGCAACCCTTCCAATTCTAGAGTTAGGAGACCCGGACTCGACTCCTCGAGTTGGTCTCCCACTGGACTCCAGAACCCGGTTACTTGTGCTCCCCTCCTTGGGTCTATCCTAGTGCGGAAAAGTAAATAATATACAAACGGTGACATCTTCCGCAATCTGGAAGTGCCCCAATAAAAGAATATTACATACAAGTTTTTACATGAATGAAAATGAAAAACACTCATCTCACATAAAAAAAAAACCCGGCTATTCGAACACGACAATCCAATATAACATATCCAGCAACACATAACATCACATGTCATCAACGTAAGTAAACATGCGTATCCCAATAGTCGTTGACATATAGCAACGAAACCGGAGATATCACATATTACACTTACGGTCATAGAAAAGAAAGTGTAAAACTACAACAGTTGGAATCCGCAAATTCTTTAGACATCGCATGCCTAACCAAATGAATTCCTTAGACATCGCATGCCTAACAATTATAAACCCCGCATTTCAGTCTCAAAATCGAAAATACTTTTCAATACTAAGTCGGGCAATTCAACAAGATTCCCGACATCCTGATCGAATGCTCGTCGCAAACTTTAGTAGACGGCCGCACCCCCGGTTGCCGTCGACGAAGTGCACCAAGGCGGAACACCGCTGCCGCGAGCACCCAAACGGATACTTTCGGCGACGGGGTTCTCCTACAGTCACTTGGTCGGGGCTATGGGGTGAGGCTGTCTATTAAGTTTACCCGACGAGTATCCGCGTACGCTACGTGATTGCGACGGACTTTTGATCGCATCAAAATTCCGTGGCAACCGATCAAGTGAGACTAAAGTGCTATGTTTATAACATTCATATCAGTTATCTCATAACTACTTATGGATTCCAAGTATTGTATCCCATTCCAGATAAATAGAAAATGTTAAACTTTTCGATCGAACATTCAAACACACAAGTTTTCCCGAAACAGCTCAACACATGATACAAGTTTAAAAACATCCAGTTCATGCCTCAGTACCAACGGTCCAGCCGTAGAAGGGTCAAGCCAACGCCTCACATGTGGCACGCCGTACTTCCTCAAACCCTAAGGTTCAAAGAGCAGTTCAAGACGGTCACATAATCGAGTTAAGGTTTGTTGTCTTCTAGAGGGGCGCGTTACTTGCACTACTTAGAATGTTCTTAAAACTACGGAAAGATCCAACACTTGGAAATTTCCCGGCAAGGGAAAAAGTGGGTATTTATATCTGGTCGAACTTTTAACATATTCTAAAATTACCCGGAAAAAACACAGACAAAATTAGACAGTCCGATCGAATCTCCGAACTCCCAATACAACCCAAAATACTCAACTCTTGAGTAAGATTTAAAAATTCCCAGAGAATACAGCACCCAAATATAGAAATTACTGTGCCAAAAATAATGGGTGAAGCGACCGTACGGCCGTGGAACCGCCGCACGAGCCATGCTCGTGCCGCGGAACCGCGGCGGTTTGATGGATTCAGCCTCTCAAATTTCACAGTAACTCCTACAAACACCTGCTGATTTTTCTGCATATTTTTAATTCTCAAAAATCCCCGATTTCAAAAAATGTACAGAGAGTAATTTGAGATTAGGGTTTCGGTTCGATCGGACTTCTAACTCCGTCTACGCATCGCCTAAGGCTCTAGCTAGGCTCTGATACCACTGTAGGGATCCTAGACACACAAATGAGGTCTCACATGGCATCAACCATGCCAATTTCAAATTTTATAAGTGCCGAGAAAGCCTAATACGGATCGTTGACTAGAGATTAGGCGAAACATGCAACTAGTTAACAACTTAACTAAGTGAAAGAGACTACAACCTTTGTAGATCCGGTCCTCCACCTCCATAGCTCCATGATGAAGTCCCTCCGATGTACCCATTGGATCCCGGACTCTCGCGGTGGTTTCATCGAAGAGATGATCGGGCTAGGTCGTCGACTTCGATGCCGAAGATGATCTATGTCGAGGCAACACAAGATCAAGCTCCCACTTCACCAAGTCATGAAACTTGTGAAGAAAACACCCTATACTACATGGCAAGTGGTAGAGGATGAAGAAATAGGAAGTGGGTTCACTTTAGAATTGGATTTCTCACTCTTTTTCTCAAGTTACCATTGAACCTTGCAAGCTTTTTCTTCTTGAAGAAGAAGAGGAAGAAGAAAAAGAATATGATAAGAATTATTGGAAAATAGAAAATAAGTCATTCTTATCATATTAGCAACCATGGTTAAATGTAGAGAATAAACTAGAGTACACTGGACAGGACTCGTCGGGAACTGACAGGTTGGTATTATACCTATCGTCAGTTATCAGTTCCCAGGTGACATGAGTACAGCTTAGTCCGCTGACTTGACACTGGCACTTCGCCTCGAGTGTGTTCCCACTGTGCTTTGATTACTACCCTACCACGGCTCAAGGGAGTCGTGCAAATGGGTAGTAGTTGGGTACAGTCCCGAAGCACTTGGAGGCAGTGACGGTTAGACAGGATTCGTCTCTCCCGGTATTGGGGGTTGACATCGCGCAGTGTCTAGGAGAGCCATTACACGAGTAGTCCCTGGCCAGGGCAAGCGAGATATACTGGTAGGCTTCCAGTGTTATCTCAGGGTGTTTTGGGCTTCACTCCGACACGACTTCTACCGCTATTAGGGGACTGATGTTTTACCGCCCCCTAGGCCCGACATGCGATGTATTAGACGAACAGACCGGACTGTACAAAGATTGTCACATTCAGACTCAGTAGGAGTTCAGATGGGGTTCACCTCGTCAGCCTTCTTGTCGGCATCTACCTGGGGACCGTTACGCACAGCTAGTGCCGCTTGCGGTCTGTGGTTAAACCCACTGCCAGCGTAGTGTCGAGTCTTTAGAGTCCCACACAGAGGGTATTCGCCTCTGGGCAAAACAGAGTAGAGGTCGCATGGTTTTGCGACAGGGTTCGTTCTCATCCGCGCACTTGTGCACGTTTGGAGTCCGGACGGATATTACTGGTTGGCTCTGGTTTGAGTCAGATACCGGTTTGAGTCAGAACGGGTGCGTATGCACAGTTGACAGTCGTCTTTTTCCAAACCCTAATGGATTTATGTTATATCAATTAATAATATTAATAAAATGAAATTGTGTCATGGTTGGATTTTGTTGACTAGTTGACCATGGTTGACTTGTTGACCATGGTTGAAGTTTTGACCATCATCATTACAAAAGAAAGATGCTTTTTGATTCTTGCAAAACCATTTAATGTTTGAAATGATAATGGTCATTCCTAAACCTTCCATCAACTATTTCATTTTCATTATTATTATTAATTTGATAATTCTTTTTCTTTTGGTGATATGGTTGCAAGAAAGAAAAAGATAGCTCATTCTATCATTTTAGCTTCTCTCTCCTCACTTCATCTTCTTCTTCCTCTAGCTCAAGGAGAATCCTTCTCATGTGTTGAGAATCCCTCTCCTTGAAAGATAAACACCCCTTAGACACTCTCTACTCACTCTAGGATCAAAGGTTTAGCAAGCCGAAGATTCTAGTTCTCTCCAAGTTCGAGAAAGAGCCCGAAGGTTGAACCCTCAGGTGATCCATCTTTGATGGAAGAAGGTAACGAGGAAGAACCATCAACCTCTACAAGTTTTCAAGAAGAAGGAGTTCAAGTTAGGTATAACCTTTCATCCGAGTAGCTAACTCTCTTTAGCTTGTTTGCTAGTTTAGTTTAGAAAAGATCCCGACTTTGTTAGTCCATGTTGCCCCATGCGCTAAAAATTTGATTTTTATACCGTTTCCGCCTCCCCGTAAGAACCGGGGGTCACAACGTGGACTTACAGTGGTATCAGAGCCTAACTAAACTTAAACTAGCTAGGTAGTGAAGTGTAACGAAGTTCGGAACCGAAAAATCCAAAAACCAAACTTTTCAAAAACCCTAGTTTCTGTTAAAAAAATTTCTGGTCAAAACAAAATTTGTTATATACCAAAAATTATCTCAGGGTTTTTTAAAGATATCCACCAAAAACGAGCCAGAGATCTGACCAAACGACCGCGTTTCCGCGGCGACAGCAAGCTATGTCGCCGCGGATCCGCGGCCGTCTTGTCTCCTCTCTGCCTCGATTTTGGTGCAGTGTATCTCTGTATTGGTTTTAGGATTTTTAAGATATATTATATGTGCCCAGATTTTCCAGAATAGAAATTTGTTTTTGGGGGCCTATAATTCCGTATTTTTCCCGGACTTCACTACACTTTGACTATGATGGTTATATCTGTGATGTTTGTATGTATTGAACGTCGGCTAATCGCTATAAGTCGATTAGTCGGGGTTATACATCTCTGTGATCTGTGTTTGATATTGGAATGTGTATATGAATGTGTTGGACTGTCGCGGGTGAATAGCCGGGGTGGATGTGAGATGAGCTTTTGTTTTTCTTTCATTCATTTGTAACATATAAATTGATGTAATATTATTATTTGTTTGGCCGCACAACCGGGTCGGGGTTGTAGCCGTCATTGTATAATTCTTTTTACTGTTTTTGCTCCTAGGATAGACCCATGGAGGGGTGCACAAACTGTCGAGTACTTGGTGGGTAGTTTGCCGCACCCGTAGGGGTCTTGGGTGGGGTATTGGCTATTCACCGCGACCGTGTAATCCGCTTTTCGTTGCAGGCTCGAACGGATTGCGGATTCCTAGTATATCCAATGTATTCATCTGTGATCTGTAATGTCTATCATTGCTATATTTATAACTATTTAGGCATTGCTTATGTTTTACAGCCGCGCTAGCCCAGCCCCCGCTCTGTCGTTAGTTAAGTAACCTAACGGGTGACGACGGGGCCCCGTGGCGAATGCGAATGGCATAAGCGTACGTCATATTTTGGTTGTTTTCTGCAATGGTAGGATTAAATGATGGGACGCATTAAAAGAACTAATGCAAGAATATCACGCATTAAAAGAACTAATGCAAGATAATAAACCAAGTTAAAATCGTTGGAACACTTTCGAAAAACCACTCGGTTCTTTTCAAAACTAACTTTTAAATGCGGAGCTTGAGCCACTCCTTCTAAAAGCTATCTCGTTCCATCGATTATATCAAGTTCACTACGTTCACGGTTTTACCAAAACCATTCGTAGCCCTCCGTCGTTTCGCATGAATAGGCAATAGTATTCAAGCTATGTATGTTGGCCAAAGTCAAGGCATAGTGATTGGTAGCTATTGGGTGTTCATGTGTAGCATAGATAGATGCGTTGGTTTAGGACAGTCGTACTGCCATTTTGGCCAAAGTCAAGGGTAGGTAAGGGTGGATCCAAATTAACCTGGATAGTGACGGGTAGAACTTGACATGTGACTTATGATATTTTGGCCAAAGTCAAGGTCATAAGAGCATGGGGCAAAAATCCACATCGGGAGTTTCATAAGTACTGAAACTTGCTAGATTTGCATACCATTTGGAGTGTGGTGATTCTGGTAGGATTCCTTCAGTTTCGTCACGCGATGATATTTGGATCCCGATCCTACTGTGAGTATATGCTACTCCTCGGGAAATTTCTCACTAAACGATCAATGCTATAAACCTAGTAGGTGCCTAGAAAGGTATTAGCGGGGCTACGCCCCCAGGGAAAAGAGGTTATTTAATTAAGGAACTTCGCGAAAGCGTTGGAAAACCTCCCTCGAAGTACCGACACTGGCCTGGCTGAACGGTTAAGCAAGTATTGTGCGGTGGGATTGATCCCGACTAATTCTTCCTTTATGGTTTGAGGAGGGATTCGAGAGACAGTGGGAGCCATCCTGTTTAGACAAATTAAAAACCACTCTAAACTTGCAAGAGCATCGTGCTAAAGTGTTTCTTCTCTCTCTCCTAATTGCAGCGATCATTCGACATGACTGGACTTAAGTTACTTCTAGATAAAAACATACTGACAGGGCCAAACTACAAAGATTGGCTCAGGAATGTCAAAATGGCAATCACTTACGACAAGCTGGGGTATCTTCTTACCACCAAAGCTCCCCCCGTCCCAGGTCCCACCTCCAGCGTCGCGGATAAGGAAATCCGTAAGACTTGGGAGATTGATTGCGCGAAGGCCAGGTGCCTCGTGCTTGCCTCTATGGACAATGAACATCAGAGGAGGCACGAGAATATGGATTTGGAATCCATATTTCTTCATACAAAAGAACTGTATGGAGAGCAGTCTCGTATCGCAAGATACGAAGTGTCGAAGAAGTTGTTTTCGGCAAAGTTGGCCGTCGGATCATCGGTAGCGGACCACGTGCTTAAGATGATTCGCTACATTGAGGAGCTCGCGGAACTTGGGACCACGTTGGAAAGTGAACTCTATACGGATTTAATTCTCCAGTCCCTTCCATCCACTTACGCCCAGTTTATACTGAACTTCAACTTACAAGAAAAGGAAGTTGAACTTTCAGAACTCCTCAACATGCTGAGGAGCGCAGAGGGCACCCTACAGAAAGGTAGGGAAACACCCGCTTTGTTTGTAGGAGGATCTTCTTCCTCTAGGTCCAAGGCGAAAGCCAAGGGAAAGAGGAAGAAAGCCCCCGCCAAACCAAGAGGCGGTGTTAGTAAAGTGGGTACGAAGGGAAAGGAAAAGGCAACAAAGATTGCGGGGAAGCTTGTGGGAAAGGAGGAATACTTCTATTGTCATCAGAGTGGACACTGGAAGAAAGATTGCAGGGCTTGGAAGGCCAGGACACAGGAACTGAAGCAGGTTGCGGCTTCAGCTTCAGGTGTGTATATTATTGAAAACTGTCTTTCTATAAACTCTACTTCCTGGGTATTGGATACCGGATCAGGATCTCATATCTGTAATTCTTTGCAGGCGTTGAGAAACCGTAGGTTTTTGAAGGCAGGTGACATGACCCTCAGAGTTGCGAACGGAGCTAGCATGGATGTTAAAGCCGTGGGGGACTATCACCTGGGAATGACAGATGGGCATGTTTTGGTTTTGCGTAATTTCTTTTTTGTACCCAACGCAACTTGTAATATCATTTCTGTATCTTTGGTTTCTAAAGAAGGTTATGAATTTGCGTTTGTAAGTAATGTTGTAAACATTCACCTTAATCAAGTTCTGATTGGGTCAGGTACACTGAGCAATGGTATATACGTGTTAAACCAACCATAGATTTTCAATATCCAGAATACACACAAAATAAAGTCTCCAGATATTAATCAGGCTTTCTTATGGCATTGTAGACTGGGTCACATCAATGAGAGAAGGTTGACTAAGTTACATACAGAAGGATATTTGGATTCGTTCGAATATCAATCGTATGCCACTTGTCAATCCTGTCTCAAAGGAAAGATGACAAAGACTCCATTCACTGGACACGGAGTAAGAGCGAGCGAGCTCTTGGGACTCGTACACAGCGACGTGTGCGGTCCAATGTCTACACATGCGCGAAGCGGTTACTCTTACTTCATTACTTTTACGGATGATTTTTCAAGGTACGGTTATGTCTTCTTAATGAAACATAAGTCCGAAGCTTTTGAAAAGTTCCAGGAATATAAGAATGAAGTAGAGAAACAGACAGGCAAAAGTATCAAGATTCTAAGATCGGATCGAGGTGGAGAATACTTAAGTGCCGAGTTCTTGAATTATTTAAAAGAGAACGGAATTCTCTCTCAGCTTACTCCTCCATACACTCCGCAACACAACGGTGTATCGGAGAGACGGAACCGAATCCTATTGGATATGGTATGGTCCATGATGAGCAACGCCGAGTTACCGCGATCATTCTGGGGGTATGCGCTAGAATCAGCTGCGTACCTTTTGAACCGAGTTCCTACTAAGACTGTGCCTACTACACCATATGAGATGTGGTGTGGGAAGAGGCCCCATCTCAGTCACATTAAGACTTGGGGAAGTCCAGCTTTTGTTAAAAAGCAGCATGCGGACAAGCTCGAGGCGCGCTCAGTACTGTGTAAGTTTGTGGGATATCCAAAGAATTCCAAGGGATATCTCTTCTACTACGCAGAGGAACAAAAAGTTCTTGTTTCTCGTCATGCCCACTTTCTAGAACACCAGTTCTTAGAAAAAGAAATAAGTGGGAGTGCAGTAGAACTGGAAGAAATTCCAGAACCACAGACTATTACTGAAAGCTTACTGGAACCAGAGGGTTCAAATGAACAGGACATTCCTACGCCACTCCGCAGGAGTAGTAGGCAGTCTCATCCGCCCGAGAGATACTACGGTTTTCTCATAGACGGGGATAGAGAGGATTGCATCATAGATTATGATGAGCCTACTAGCTTCCAGCAGGCCGTTCAGAGCGTTGACTCGGTAAAATGGATGGATGCAATGCGGACCGAAATGGAGTCCATGTACACCAACAAAGTATGGACGTTGGACATTGCTCCAGACGGGGTAAAACCCGTAGGATGCAAGTGGATCTTCAAAAGGAAGATTGGTGCAGATGGACAGGTTGAAACCTATAAAGCTAGACTTCTAGCAAAGGGTTTCCGTCAAAGACCTGGCTTGGACTATGACGAAACCTTTTCTCCAGTGGCTATGCTGAAATCCATTCGGATCCTTCTTGCCATTGCTGCCTTCCACGATTATGAGATTTGGCAGATGGACGTAAAGACCGCTTTTCTAAATGGAAATTTAGAGGAGTGTGTCTATATGGATCAGCCAGAGGGTTTCATTTAGAGTGGGAGCAGCGGAAAGGTGTGCAAGTTGCTTAAGTCCATCTATGGACTAAAGCAGGCATCGCGGAGTTGGAACATCTGTTTTGATGAGACGGTCAAGGAATTTGGCTTTATCAAAAATCCAGATGAACCATGCATCTATAGTAGATTTGTAGCGAGAACTGTAGTATTCCTCATTTTATACGTGGATGACATTCTCTTAATAGGAAATGACATTCCTATGCTACAATCTGTCAAATGGTTCTTGTCGCACAGGTTCTCCATGAAAGACCTGGGTGATGCCTCATACATCCTGGGGATCCGGATCCACCGTGATAGATCCAAGAGGATATTAGGACTTTCTCAGTCCAGGTACGTCGACACCATAGTGAAAAGATTCAGTATGGAAGATTCCAAGCACGGTAACCTACCGGCTTGTCACGAGATCACCCTCTCTAAAGAGATGTCTCCCAAGACTGATTTGGAGAGGGATCGCATGTCTATTATACCCTACGCTTCTGCGGTAGGCTCTATAATGTATGCGATGTTGTGTACCAGACCGGATGTAGCTTATGCACTGAGTGTGGTAAGCCGGTATCAGTCAAACCCTGGGGAGAAACACTGGATAGCAGTAAAGAACATTCTCAAGTACCTGAGAAGGACTAAGGAGATGTTCTTGGTGTATGGCGGAAAAGACCTCCAGATCGAGGCCTTTGCTGACTCCAGCTTCCAGAGTGACAAGGATGATTCCAAGTCCATGTCGGGTTTTGTCTTTACCCTCAATGGAGGGGCGGTGTGTTGGAAGAGTTCCAAACAAGAAACCGTTGCAGAATCGACGATGGAAGCGGAATACATCGCTGCATCTGATGCCGCAAAAGAAGCCGTCTGGATGAGGAAGTTCTTGAAAGAACTTCAGGTGGTTCCGTCCATTGTTGATCCAATACCTCTGTATTGCGACAACAACGGGGCTATAGCTTTAGCGAAGGAACCCAGGTCCCATCAGAGATCCAGACACATCTTGAGGCGGTATCACCTGATCAGGGAGATCGTGGATCGCAAGGAGATCGAGGTTCGGAGGGTTGCTTCAGAAGAAAACACTGCAGATCCATTCACTAAGGCCTTACCCCAGACTCAGTTCGAGCGGCTGATCGAGATGATAGGTCTTCGATACGCCAGTACATGGCCTTAGTGCAAGTGGGAGATTGTTAGTGTATATGCCCTAGAGGCCATTACTGTATCATACTAGTTTGTATATTACTTAATGGAAGCTTGGGATATTCACCTTGTATAAACAATCTTGCTCAATATAGTAGTATGCTACTTGGTATGTTTCTACTTAAATGTGTACTTGTGTTTATTTTAGTATATCACTTATACGCATTAGTGGAGACCTTAGGATCTTTGCTTGATTACCAGCGTTGTGATGGCAGTCACACTAGTGGGGGCTGGGTAATCTATAAGCACATCCTTATACAGGTCCCTAGTCGCAGGACTATCGAGACAGGGCATCGATACTCCGGAGTAGACTAGCGTATGCGCTTCTCATCCCAGTGTGGGAGATGGTCTGTCCTACAGCCATCAGTACGTCGTACTGGAGATAGTATACGGGTGCTCGTTGGGTTATGAGTACACTGGACAGGACTCGTCGGGAACTGACAGGTTGGTATTATACCTATCGTCAGTTATCAGTTCCCAGGTGACATGAGTACAGCTTAGTCCGCTGACTTGACACTGGCACTTCGCCTCGAGTGTGTTCCCACTGTGCTTTGATTACTACCCTACCACGGCTCAAAGGAGTCGTGCAAACGGGTAGTAGTTGGGTACAGTCCCGAAGCACTTAGAGGCAGTGACGGTTAGACAGGATTCGTCTCTCCCGGTATTGGGGGTTGACATCGCGCTGTGTCTAGGAGAGCCATTACACGAGTAGTCCCTGGCCAGGGCAAGCGAGATATACTGGTAGGCTTCCAGTGTTATCTCAGGGTGTTTTGGGCTTCACTCCGACACGACTTGTACCGCTATTAGGGGACTGACGTTTTACCGCCCCCTAGGCCCGACATGCGATGTATTAGACGAACAGACCGGACTGTACGGAAATTGTCACATTCAGACTCAGTAGGAGTTCAGATGGGGTTCACCTCGTCAGCCTTCTTGTCGGCATCTACCTAGGGACCGTTACGCACAGCTAGTGCCGCTTGCGGTCTGTGGTTAAACCCACTGCCAGCGTAGTGTCGAGTCTTTAGAGTCCCATACAGAGGGTATTCGCCTCTGGGCAAAACAGAGTAGAGGTCGCATGGTTTTGCGACAGGGTTCGTTCTCATCCGCACACTTGTGCTCGTTTGGAGTCCTGACGGATATTACTGGCTGGCTCTGGTTTGAGTCAGATACCGGTATATGTTTTGGGGTTGCTTTTATCTCTCAGTATTCATGTTCCTCGGAACAAGAATGCAGGTGTGTATGCACAGTTGTTTGAGGAGGAGGAAGAGGACTTTCATTAGGGTTTCGGAACGGGTGCGTATGCACAGTTGACAGTCGTCTTTTTCCAAACCCTAATGGATTTATGTTATATCAATTAATAATATTAATAAAATGAAATTGTGTCATGGTTGGATTTTGTTGACTAGTTGACCATGGTTGACTTGTTGACCATGGTTGAAGTTTTGACCATCATCATTACAAAAGAAAGATGCTTTTTGATTCTAGCAAAACCATTTAATGTTTGAAATGATAATGGTCATTCCTAAACCTTCCATCAACTATTTCATTTTCATTATTATTATTAATTTGATAATTCTTTTTCTTTTGGTGATATGGTTACAAGAAAGAAAAAGATAGCTCATTCTATCATTTTAGCTTCTCTCTCCTCACTTCATCTTCTTCTTCCTCTAGCTCAAGGAGAATCCTTCTCATGTGTTGAGAATCCCTCTCCTTGAAAGATAAACACCCCTTAGACACTCTCTACTCACTCTAGGATCAAAGGTTTAGCAAGCCGAAGATTCTAGTTCTCTCCAAGTTCGAGAAAGAGCCCGAAGGTTGAACCCTCAGGTGGATCCATCTTTGACGGAAGAAGGTAACGAGGAAGAACCATCAACCTCTACAAGTTTTCAAGAAGAAGGAGTTCAAGTTAGGTATAACCTTTCATCCGAGTAGCTAACTCTCTTTAGCTTGTTTGCTAGTTTAGTTTAGAAAAGATCCCGACTTTGTTAGTCCATGTTGCCCCATGCGCTAAAAATTTGATTTTTATACCGTTTCCGCCTCCCCGTAAGAATCGGGGGTCGCAACGTGGACTTACAAAGATGATGCATCAACATACACTTTCTTCGTTTGGGCGGCACGGGAAATCTGGTATTCCCCAATTCCTGCTCTGTCTTATAACAATTATAAGTTGGAGCGGGACCAACGTTCCCCAGCTCAGTATAACAAGCGGGTTTGGTCAATACATCCGTATTATTATCTTGATTAAGGCGTGATATGGTCGCTACCTGGAGAGAGAGAGAAGAAAACACTCAGCATATGCTCTTGCAAGATCAGATTGGTTATTATTTTATCTAATCAGGATGGCTCCCACTGTTTTTATCAAATCTTCCTTCAAACCCTAAAAGGAAAGACTAGCCGGGATTAATTACACGCTACAAGTTCGCCAATCTTTCAGCCAGGCCAGTGTCGGTACTTTGAGGGAGGTCCCCCGTGCTTTCGCACGAACCTAATAATGTAAAACCTCGTTTTCCCCGAGACGTAACATCGTTGACACCTTTCTAGACACCTACTTGATCGGCTAATTGTAATGTGTAAAACTCTCCCAGGAGTAACAATTACTCGCAGTGGGTATCGGGATCCAACTATCTCATAGAAGGTATGCAATCTCATTGCAAATTTCAACACTTGAAATTCCCGATAATATTTTACCCCTAGCGTGCTATGACCTTGACGAAAGCCAACAAACCATAGCCCGCTAATCAAGTTCAACCGTCATTTCTTGATTGAATTAAACCCACCCGCACGACCCTTGACGAAAGCCAACAAAGCCGCACGACTACCCTAATCCAATCGCATCGTATGCAGCAGATAAGCAGCATATAGCTACCGCACACTGCACCTTGACGAAAGCCAACAAATGCAGCACGAATACTATATACAACTTATCTGAAATGACGGAGGGCTACGACAGGTTTTTCTGAAAACCTATTGCGTAATGAACTTGATATCGTTGTAGAATCAAATGATTTTAAAATGGAGTGTTTTTTAGGCTTTTCTAGTTTTGCTAAAGGGGTCACTCCCGGTGAAGGGATCGTCGGCCCTTTCCTCGTCGAATGAGGTGCAGGATGTACCATATATACTGCTGTGCAAAGCAGAAACTATAGAAGCAATCAAAAGACAAACCGAGGGATGTAGCATCTGCCAGTTATTGCTAAAGGAGTCACTCCCGGTGAAGGGATCTCGGTCCTTTCCTTATCGAATAAGGTGCAGGATGTTCTACAAGGAACACCGCGATGCAAAGCAAGAACTGTAGCTACCTGTTTTTGAAAATTCGATTCCAAAACATCTTTTAGGTTTCTTTTCTTTCATTAATCATATTAATGAAGTCCCATCATTTAAGTTACCTAAACATCATAGATAAATACGACGTACACTTATGCCATCCGCATTCGCCTCGATGTCCCCTCGTGCACCGTTAGGTTAGGTAACTAACGGCAGAGCGGGGCAGGGCTAGCACTGGTGTAAAACATAAGTAACGCCTATATAATATATCATATATACTATATACTGTATCTATCATAGAACATCACATGATCACATCACAGATATCGCAGCAGAAGAAACATATGAAATATTGGATATACTAGGACGTCCGTGTTTTCAATACGAGCCAGTATAAAACACGGATTCCACGGTCGTGATGAATAGCCAAACCCACACCTCTAGACCCCTACGAGAGCGGCAAGCAACCCTTCCAATTCTAGAGTTAGGAGACCCGGACTCGACTCCTCGAGTTGGTCTCCCACTGGACTCCAGAACCCGGTTACTTGTGCTCCCCTCCTTGGGTCTATCCTAGTGCGGAAAAGTAAATAATATACAAACGGTGACATCTTCCGCAACCTGGAAGTGCCCCAATAAAAGAATATTACATAAAAGTTTTTACATGAATGAAAATGAAAAACACTCATCTCACATAAAAAAAACCCCGGCTATTCGAACACGACAATCCAATATAACATATCCAGCAACACATAACATCACATGTCATCAACGTAAGTAAACATGCGTATCCCAATAGTCGTTGACATATAGCAACGAAACCGGAGATATCACATATTACAGTTACGGTCATAGAAAAGAAAGTGTAAAACTACAACAGTTGAAATCCGAAAATTCTTTAGACATCGCATGCCTAACCAAATGAATTCCTTAGACATCGCATGCCTAACAATTATAAACCCCGCATTTCAGTCTCAAAATCGAAAATACTTTTCAATACTAAGTCGGGCAATTCAACAAGATTCCCGACATCCTGATCGAATGCTCGTCGCAAAATTTAGTAGACGGCCGCACCCCCGGTTGCCGTCGACGAAGTGCACCAAGGCGGAACACCGCTGCCGCGAGCACCCGAACGGATACTTTCGGCGACGGGGTTCTCCTACAGTCACTTAGTCGGGGCTATGGGGTGAGGCTGTCTATTAAGTTTACCCGGCGAGTATCCGCGTACGCTACGTGATTGCGACGGACTTTTGATCGCATCAAAATTCCGTGGCAACCGATCAAGTGAGACTAAAGTGCTATGTTTATAACATTCATATCAGTTATCTCATAACTACTCGTAGATTCCAAGTATTGTATCCCATTCCAGATAAATAGAAAATGTTAAACTTTCCGATCGAACATTCAAACACCCAAGTTTTCCCGAAACAGCTCAACACATGATAAAAGTTTAAAAACATCCAGTTCATGCCTCAGTACCAATGGTACAGCCGTAGAAGGGTCAAGCCAACGCCTCACATGTGGCACGCCGTACTGCCTTAAACCCTAAGCTTCAAAGGGCAGTTCAAGACGGTCACATAATCGAGTTATGGTTTGTTGTCTTCTAGAGGGTCCATCGCGTTACTTGCACTACTTAGAACGTTCTTAAAACTACGGAAAGATCCAACACTTGGAAATTTCCCGGCAAGGGAAAAATTGGGTATTTATATCTGGTCAAACTTTTAACATATTCTAAAATTACCCGGAAAAAACACAGACAAAATTAGACAGTCCGATCGAATCTCCGAACTCCCAATACAACCCAAAATACTCAACTCTTGAGTAAGATTTAAAAATTCCCAGAAAATACAGCACCCAAATATAGAAATTACTGTGCCAAAAATAATGGGAGAAGCGACCGTACGGCCGCGGAACCGCCACACGAGCCATGCTCGTGCCGCGGAACCGCGGCGGTTTGATGGATTCAGCCTCTCGAATTTCACAGTAACTCCTACAAACACCTGCTGATTTTTCTGCATATTTTTAATTCTCAAAAATCCCCGATTTCAAAAAATGTACAGAGAGCAATTTGAGATTAGGGTTTCGGTTCGATCGGACTTCTAACTCCGTCTACGCATCGCCGAAGGCTCTAGCTAGGCTCTGATACCACTGTAGGGATCCTAGACACACAAATGAGGTATCACATGGCATCAACCATGCCAATTTCAAATTTTATAAGTGCCGAGAAACCCTAATACGGATCGTTGACTAGAGATTAGGCGAAACATGCAACTAGTTAACAACTTAACTAAGTGAAAGAGACTACAACCTTTGTAGATCCGGTCCTCCACCTCCATAGCTCCATGATGAAGTCCCTCCGATGTACCCATTGGATCCCGGACTCTCGCGGTGGTTTCATCGAAGAGATGATCGGGCTAGGTCGTCGACTTCGATGCCGAAGATGATCTACGTCGAGGCAACACAAGATCAAGCTCCCACTTCACCAAGTCGTGAAACTTGTGAAGAAAACACCCTATACTACATGGCAAGTGGTAGAGGATGAAGAAATAGGAAGTGGGTTCACTTTAGAATTGGATTTCTCACTCTTTTTCTCAAGTTACCATTGAAGCTTGCAAGCTTTTTCTTCTTGAAGAAGAAGAGGAAGAAGAAAAAGAATATGATAAGAATTATTGGAAAATAGAAAATAAGTCATTCTTATCATATTAGCAACCATAGTTAAATGTAGAGAATAAACTAGGGTTAGATTGAATGGTTGGGTTAAGCATGAAACAAAAATGGTGGACTTATTCAAAGCTTCATGAAGCTTCAACTAGCAAACAAAGAAAGCCACCATGATTTATTTATCTTTCAAAAATGAATGAATAAATAAATAAATGAATAGTTAAGTAAATCAAAACCCTAACCATTAACATAACCATGGTTTAATTCTTTACACAAACCCAAGTTTGCATGTATCATCAAACATGATACAAACAAGTGCACAAAAGTATATCACATATACAACTTGTGTATTTCAAGTGAGAAAATCCATTTAAAGTGAACAAATACCGGTTAATGCAAAATAATATATCAAATATATAATTATGCATTAAATCAATACTTGATTTAACGATCCGGTCATATCGCATATAACCGACTAATATCCAATGTATCGGCTTATCGAATCAATCCTTGATTCGATAACTAGGTTATATCGCATACAACCAATTGATACATTCATCGCGAGAATAGAATACGGTATCACATACACGCATTATTCTCGGTCCCGCACATATCTCATATGCGCTCCTATTTCGTTTCTCTTGAGCCAGGAAACCTCTGTGTAGGACTCTAAAGACTCGTCAATACGCCGGCAGCAGGTGATGATCATATCAAACACCCACAAGCCGCAAGCGGTCTGCTAAACGTAACGGCCACCCGGGTATTGAGCGATCAGAAGATCGACGAGCAAGCCCGCTCACACTCCTGTGAATCCAACCAGTAACACTTACCGTACAGTCCGGTCTGTTCGTCTGATATGTCGCATATCTTGCCTAGGGGTGGTAAACGTCAGACCCAGTAGCTCGATAAGTCGTGTCGATATGAGGTCTATAACAGTTCGAGAAACTACTGGTGACACTTACCAGTAAATCTCAGCAACCCTGGCCAGGGATTTCCGGTTATAGCCAATCGAACACAGTGTAACATCAACTCCCTATACCGGGAGAGACGAATCCCCTCCTATCGCTCATTGCCTGCATGTGATTCGGGACTGTACCCAAAAGCCACCGTTTTGCACACCCTCTTGGACGTGGTAAGGTGGAAATCAAAGCACAGTGGGAATCACACAAGACTCTATGACGATCTCGGGTCAACAGACTACTCTGTACCAGCGTCACCAGAGAACTGCCATCTGACGTAAGGTATAATACCATCTGGGAGTTCTCGGCGAGTCCGTCCAGTGTACCCAGTCTCCACTGAGCACCCGTATATCATCTCTGATGTCAAACACCAATGGATATGGGATCATCCATCGCCCATCTGTATGGGTCGAGAAGGTATACGCTAGTCTACTCTGGTATATCGATGCCCCGTCTCGATACACCCACGACTAGGGACTTTGAAGGATGTACTTATAGACTATCATGTCCCCACTGGTATGATCCGCATCATAGTCCAGGTAGTCAAGTACACATCCTAAGGGCTTTACCAACATGTAACAGAGAGACAATCAGTATACACGTTAAGGTAAAGAGTAACCAGATAGCATACTATCATGTCGAGCAAGAAAGTCCTCCCTATATATGTCCCAGCATCCACTACAATATACATCCTATGTACAGTAATGGCCTCTAGGGCATACATATAACTAACAATGTTGGCATAATCAATGCCTATCTGCATGAGGCTAACATCTACGTTTCCATCAATGACACCACAACGTCATGCATGTAAAATCATGAAAGCATATGCATGAGAATATGAGGATATAAATCAACGTGTATCCATCAATGACACATCAAATCATGGAACCTGGGTATCCAACATCGACACTCGAAACATCATGAAACCCGTATCCAGTATCGACACGTAAATCCTCATATATCGGGCTCCGTCAGTTTGAATCGGCCCACGGGCTCCGTCTGTCCGGATCGGCCCTCGGGCTCCGACAGAACGGATCAGCCCATATCCATCTCTCGACTCCGGTCGGTATCCTCCGGATAACCGCCAGGTCCAACCAATCACCGGTAGGTAGTAGTCCCTCTGCGAGGTGTAGGGTGTTTTTCATCACCCCATTGAGATGGGAATACGCGTGCGCTTATCAGGCGTACTACAGATTCCCCCTGCCTAGGGTAGGCCAGGGTTTATTGATTGTGGGGATCCGAATCTCGGGCATCCACGGACTAAGCTGCCGTTAATTACCCCTCGCCTTTAGAGCGAGGGAACCTCCGATTGACGGGTTAAACTGGTCAGGCGAACTGAATGTGCAGTGTACGTGTGCTTTGTTTTGGAGGGGTCTTGGATATATCGGGAGCCACGCAGAGTTTTTACAGGGGTCCCGCTATCCAGTTAGTAGACTGGGGGTCAAGGGGGCTTGCATCCCCCTTGCGGGGTGCGGGGCAGCACCCCGGCCCAAAATTTTTGGGAGGGACAATGTTGAGGAGTGTGTGTGTATCTATATATATATATATACATGTATACATATATATATAAAAAAAAAGGGAAAAAGCGCCCAAAGGACGCGTGGGGCCAGCGCCTTGAGCGTTGTGTGCTTAGGTGCTGTGCGCTTAGGCGCTAGCGCACCACGTATCCGATACGTGGGCGCTTGGCGCTTGAGCACTGGGCGCGCCATGTGTCGGTACGTGGGCGCTGGGCGCTTGAGCGCTGGCGCGCCACGTGTCGGCACGTGGGCGCTGGGCGCTTGAGCGCTGGGCGCTTGAGCACCACGGTCGGCACGTGGGCGCTGGGCGCTTGAGCGCCCCGTGTCGGCACGTGGGCGCTGGGTGCTTGAGCTCAAGGCGCTCGGGCGCTTGGGCGCCGGCGAGAAAAAGGGGATTTTAGCCCCAGAAACTCCCGAAAGAGAAATTAGAGTGGAGTTAAACTCCTAAGCTGTTTTGAAGCTGATGAAGGGCTTCTCCCTTTGAGCCCTAGTTCTTCCCCAAGTGGGGTTTCTGGAGATAGGTCTTCTTCTTCTTCCTTTGTTGGCCAGATTTTGAAGATCAAGAAGTATGAGATTTTAAAAATCTCTCCTTTCTGAGATCTGATGGCAGATCTGAGTTCCCCTTTGTGGGTTTTGTGGTGAAAAACTATTTAGTTTTACAAAAGGAAGAGTAAAACTCTTGATTTAATTCAAAAGAAAGAAGAAGGTTTTAGAATCTTGAGGAAGGAGAAAAATCTCAGATCTGAATTCTTTTTGGAGAGAGAAAAAGTTGTGAGATATTTTCATTATCTTTGGCTTTATAGGCTATACATTTTACATATAGCCCATTGGGCTTCACAAAATGGCATTTTGCCTATCCCATGGCTCATGTGCCATTTCTTTTTGCACATAAGCCATGCGCTTTACAAAATTTGGCTTTATGCCCATTTTCTTTCATTTATTCATAAAATAAAAAAACAAGAAATACAACAAAATTATTTATTACAAAATTTTTATTTTGGTATGGGGGAGGCCGGCCGCTTCATGTTCGGGCTCGCTCCGGGCATTGGCCCACTTGACCTGGGCTTGGGCCCACCTGGCTTGGGGTTGACTTTGATTTTGACTTGGTCAACCGGGGTGTAAATTTTTTATCCTCGCCCCGGGGTACCATACCGGGTCTACCATGAACCCGCAAACAGATCATCCAACTCCTCGAATCGGGTTTCACATATCACACGTCTCATAACCGAGAAAACGCATGGTGGACGCACTGAAATATCATATCAAGAGAAACCGGGTTTTTAAAACAATGCATACTTTCTTTTGAAACATAACCACGGTTCTCAAATCTAGAAATCTCATGAAAACAGCATATCTCAATGCGTATAATCATAAAGCATGATGTATGCGACATATAACAGAATGTAAGCAAATCCGTATATCCTGCAACATGGAACAGTGATGTGAGCATGGGCATATCATCATAATGTGAGCATAGCAATATAATAGCATGATGTAGCAATTCTACTGTGTGAGTGACATAGCAATTATCAATGATGAAGTGTGTGAGTCGGCCAATCTGTGTAAGTGTAACATACGCATCATCGATAATGGTGTAGGTGTACTAGCACAGGTATATGTAATGCATTGAGAATGACATGAACGTGGCATAAGGTACATCGTACGCGAAATGCTAATAGGTATACGTATCTACAATATATCCTAGTCGGTGAACCTATCCATCGGCATCCAGCCTCACAACATCATGTACAGTATAATCCATCGTACGGCATCCTAAGGTCAAGGGTACGGATCAATCGTCATAAAACTCATCACGTACGGTAAATCATCGTACGGCGGCATTAAACCATTAAGGATCCTAACAACCTATATGAAAATGAAGGTACGGACCTAACGTCTCATACGGCATATCACTCATGATTCACAACACAATATATATATATATGCCTATATCCCAGGTCACATCCATAACAATCTCATATCAGGGGATCGGCAAAGGTATAAATCATCTCTTATCGACTCGCATCCGTAAACCGACATATCAATCAAGTCATCATATATTATCGTATACTCTTTTCGTCACAATTATATCCTACATCAAGTCATTTTATATCTATATATCCTATCTTATAAATCTCATGTCATGCTACTCTAAATCTCTTATTATTCTCGTGCACTACCTATCTATATATCGTGATTCACGTTCATTTTCCATATCCTTATATATGTCAATCTGAGACATCATTTCTTTCATATCCTGTCACATTAAACCTTTAATCACATCCATAGGTTCCTAAAATAGGTTTCACTAACCATATCCTATATATCGGTTTCCATCAAAATTTGCGGGGGTGCTATACGCCATCCACCCGACTTCCCCCGTAAATATAGATCTACTCACCTGTGGAACTCCTTGTTCAGCCGTAGTCGATGTGCTCCGTCTTCTCGGAATCCACGCGAAGATACCTACAAATCAACACACCATCGCAATGCTATTAAAATCGAATCCGGAAAACCAATACGGCACGGTGCGCTCATAGGTTAAAACTTATAGGCTATGCAAGCAAAAACAACTAAACAACCCTCGTCGTTGACGTATACACATCCAACGACCCAATGCAATATCGAATACTAAAACCAAGAATTCCAAAATACGGAAAATATAACCAAAAACACCCCAATGTGCTCCCAGATTTTGGTTCAGGTCGATTGAAACAAAACTAGCTGTAGGGTTTCCTCAACACCTCATATAGGGTTTGGAAGCATCACACATGTCATAACTTTAATTTTATGAGGTGCTAAGTAAACTTAACTAGGAATCGAACTAGAATTATAGAGTAACAATTAATAGTATCATATATAAAAGATAATTTAACACTAAGTGGAGAGACTACAACCTTTGTAGACTTCCTAAGGAAACTCCTTGGATCTCCTTTGGTTTGGAACGATTCGCTAGATCACTTCCAAGTCCACGACGATCCACCTGAAGTCCTTTGCTCAAAACTTGTTGCTTCTCTTGATCTATGAAATCCTTGAAGCAAACACCCTACACAAAGTAGCAAGAGGTGTGTAGGATGATGAAGTGGTTTAGATTCTCACTTAAAACCCTTTCTTTTTTTTAATCTTACTCAATTTAGAACTCAAGAGAGAGCTAGAGAGAGGAAGATGAAGATAGCTTGATATTTTCCTTTTGGATGAATAAATATCATAATGATAATGAGAGAGAGAGAGATAAATATCATAAAACAAACCATGGTTAATAATAATATCTAGATATTTTGTGATGAGTTAAAGAGCAAAGGAAAATAAACCAAGGTTAATTCAAAGGTCAACCATGGAAATGTGTAGAAACAATGAATCATTTGTGAAGAAATGAGTCATTATTTATTTTCCTTTATCTTTAACTTAATACAAAAACATCCATATATATAATTATGAACCATGTGAGTCTTATATTGCCATCTAAGTTGTATCATCAACCATGATACAAATGCATGTATGTATGTGTGTATGCACATCAACATGTACATATATATGCATGCATCCATCTAAAGAAAAGGGTTTAAATAAATGAGATAAAAGTCAATATTAAATCAACACTTGATTTAATAAACCGGTCATATCTTATACGACCCGACTAATATAAAACGCCTGATTAAAATACGGTATCAAATACTCGTATTTAATCGAGCTTCCGCACATATCTCATATGCGCACCACTTCGTTTCGCCTGAGCTAGGAAACTTCTATGTGGGACTATAAGACTCGTCAATACGCCAGCAGTAGGTGATGATCATATCAAACATCTACAAGCCGCAAGCGGTCAGCTAAACGTAACGGCCACCCGGGTATTGAGCGATCAGAAGAAGAACAAGCGAACCTGTCATAACTCCCGTCAATCCAACTGGCAACACTTACCGTACAGTCTGGTCTCTTCGTCAGATATGCTGCATATTGAGTCTAGGGATGGAATCGTCGACCCTAATAACTCAATAAGTCATGCCGGTATATGGTCTATAACAGATCGAGAAACTTACTGATAACACTTATCAGTAATATCTCAGCAGCCCTGGCCAGGGACTTCCTGTTATAGCCAATCGTGCATAGCATAGCATCAGCCCCCAATACCGGGAGAGACGAAACCCCTCCTATCGCTCATTGCCTCCATATGCCTCGGGACTGTACCCAAAATCCACCTGTTTGTACGACTCAATAGAGCCATAGTAGGGTGGAGATCAAAGTACAGTGGGAGGACACGCAAGACTCTATGGCGATCTCGGGTCTACAGACTAACCTGTACCAGTGTCACCTGAGAACTGCTATCCGACGTATGATATAATACCACATAGGAGTTCTCGGTGAGTCCGTTCAGTGTACCCAGTCTCACTGAGCACCCGTATACAATCTTCAGTGCCAGCACACCAGATGGATATGGGATCATCCATCACCCATCATATGGAACAAGAATTGTATACGCTAGTCTACACTGGAATATCGATGCCCAGTCTCGATATTCCTACGACTAGGAACATTTCAAGGATATTCTTATAAACTACAGGTGTCCCACTAGTATGATCCACATCATAATCCCAGTAGTCAAGCCAGTATCCTTATGGCTTTATCAACATGTACCAAAATGAATATAAACATGATCAAGTGAACATATGATAAAGAGAAACCAGATAGCATACTATCATGTCGAGCAAGACTGTCTTCTGAATATATATATATATATATATATATATATATATATATATATATATATATATATATACACATATCAATGCATACACTATCACATAATGGCCTCTTGGGCATACATATATCCAACAATCTCCCACTTGTACTAAGGCCAATTATTTGCGCATCTCATACCCAACATCTCAAAAAGTCGCTCATGCTGTGGCTGAGGAAGGGCCTTGGTGAATGGATCCGCAGTGTTATTCTTTGTATCTACTCTCTTGATCTCGATCTCGTGGCGATCAACTATCTCCCGGATCAGATGATATCGCCTCAGAATGTGTCTGGACTTCTGATGGGACCTGGGCTCTTTGGCCAATGCCATAGCCCCATTATTGTCACAATACAAAGGTATTGGATCAATAATGGTTGGAACTACTCCTAGCTCCGAGATGAACTTCCTCATCCAGACGGCTTCCTTGGCAGCATCATTTGCAGCAATGTACTCAGCTTCCATCGTTGAGTCTGCAACGGTATCCTATTTGGAACTCTTCCAACTCACCGTCCCTCCATTGAGGGTAAATACAAACCCTGAGATAGACTTGATGTCATCCTTGTCACTCTGGAAGCTCGAATCGGTAAAGGCCTCCATTTGGAGATCCCCGTTACCATACACTAAGAACAATTCTTTAGTCCTTCGCTAGTACTTAAGAATGTTCTTCACAGCAATCCAGTGATTCTCCCCTGGGTTTGACTGATACATGCTTACTATACTGAGTGCGTAAGCTACATCTGGGCGTGTACACAACATTGCATACATTATCGATCCTACGGCCGAAGCATAGGGAATAATGCTCATGCGAGCTCTCTCTTTATCAGACTTTGGGCAATCGTCTTTGGAGAGAGTGACTCCGTGGCAAGTGGGTAAGGCACCCCGCTTGGAGTCTTTCATACTAAACCTCTTTAGGATGGTGTTGATGTACTTGGTTTGGGACAATCCCAATAACCGTTTGGATCTATCCCTATAGATCCGTATGCCCAATATGTATGTGGCATCACCCAGGTCTTTCATGGAGAACCTTTGCGATAAGAATGATTTGACCGATTGTAGCATAGGAATGTCATTTCCTATCAGAAGTATGTCATCCACGTACAATACGAGGAATGCGACATTTCTCCCTACAGTCTTCTTATAAACACAAGGTTCATCTAGATTTTTGATGAAATCAAACTCTTTGATAACATCATCAAAGCAGATGTTCCAACTCCGTGATGCCTGCTTCAATCCATAAATGGATTTAAGCAACTTACATGCTTTTCCGCTACTCCCACTATCAATGAAGCCCTCTGGCTGATCCATATAAACGCATTCATCTAAATCACCATTTAGAAATGCAGTTTTAGCGTCTATCTTCTATATTTCATAGTCGTAGTGAGCAACAATAGCAAGTAGGATCCGAATGGTTTTAAGCATGGCTACCGGAGAGAAAGTCTCGTCATAGTCCAAACCTGGTCTTTGACGAAAACCTTTCGCTACCAACCTTGCCTTATAGGTTTCCACCTGTCCATCTACACCGATCTTTCTTTTAAAGATCCATTTGCAGCCTACAGGTTTTATCCCGGAGGGTACATCCTCCAAAGTCCATACTTTGTTGGTGTACATGGACTCCATTTCAGATCTCATGGCATCCAGCCATTTCACAGAGTCACCACTCGTGATAGCTTGATGAAAACTGGCAGGATCATCATCATCCATGATGCAATCTTCTCTATCACCATCAACGAGAAAACCGTAGTATCTCTCCGGTGGGCGAGAAGTCCTACCAGATCTATGGAGTGGCTGAGGTTCATTAGATTCTGTTACAACATCAGTTTTAGCCAAGTCGTTATTTGTAACTTGTGTTTCTAGAACCTCTTCTAGATCCACCACATTGCCATCAGTATCATTTGGAAAAATCTCATTTTCTAAAAATGTGGCATACTGAGAAACAAACACCTTTTGTTCCTCTTTGTGGTAGAAAAGATACCCAAACGAATGTTTTGGATATCCCACAAATATACATTTGACTGATCGTGTCTCTAGTTTGTCTGGATTCTGCTTTTTGAAAAAAGCCGGACAACCCCAAATCTTAACTCGTTTAAGAGATGGTCTCTTCCCATGCCATATCTCATATGGAGCGGTAGACACGGTCTTGGTTGGAACTTTGTTTAACAGAAAAGCTGTTGTTTCCAATGCATGCCCCCAAAAGGAGAGGGATAACTCAGAATCACTCATCATGGATCGTACCATATCTAATAAGGTACGATTACGTCGTTCTCACACACCGTTGTGCTGTGGTGTGTAAGGGGGAGTGAGCTGAGAGAGAATCCCATTCTCTTTTAGGAAGTCCAAGAACTCAGTACTTAAGTACTCTCCAGATCGATCTGATCGAAGTATCTTGATTCTCATTCCTGTTTGGTTTTCTACTTCAAGTTTGTACTCCTTGAATTTCTCGAAAGCTTCAAATTTATGTTTTATCAAAAACACATGACCGAA
This sequence comes from Agapanthus africanus, assembly GCA_030015575.1. NCBI lineage: Eukaryota > Viridiplantae > Streptophyta > Magnoliopsida > Asparagales > Amaryllidaceae > Agapanthus > Agapanthus africanus. The sequence continues at coordinate 109,749,096 of JASDDO010000004.1, read as the reverse complement.
TCTTGAGAAATCATCAGTAAAAGTTATGAAGTAAGAAAAACCGCCTCTTGCATGTGTAGACATTGGCCTACATACATCACTATGTATGAGGCCTAAGAGCTCAGTAGCTCTTTCTCCGTGTCCAGTAAACGGAGTTTTGGTCATTTTACCTTTGATACAAGACTGGCAAGTTGCATAAGATTTATACTCAAAAGAATTTAAATATCCATCTTTATGAAGCTTGTTTAGTCTTGTATCATTAATCTGACCAAGTCTACAATGCCAAAGAAAAGCTTCATTTATATCTGAAAATTTTCTTTTACTTGTGTGTTGAATGTTGAAAATTGTGTGTTGATTAAGGACGTATATCCCGTTATTAAGTGTACCACAACCAATCAACTCTTGATTAAGTCTAATGTTCATAACATTGTGTTGCACAGCAAAATGATACCCTTCATTGTCTAACAAGGAAACGGATATAATATTACAAAGCATACTTGGCACAAAATAACATGGGTTCAAAACCAATATACAACCCGATGGCAACCCTAGGTGATACTCTCCCACTGAAACTGCATTTACATTGGAACCATTTCCAACTTGGAGAGTATGATCACCTATCTTCAAAACTCTGCTATTTCTCAACACCTGCACAGAATTGCAAATATGAGAACCCGAACCGGTATCCAATACCCAGGAAGCAGAGTTAATAGAAAAACAGTTTTCAATCACGAACACACCTGAAGCTGAAGCATCACCATGCTTCTTCTTGAGTTCAAGGTACTCAGTACAGTTCCGCTTCTAGTGTCCCGTCTTTTTGCAATGGAAACATTCTCCTTTCCTCGATTCCCAAACCTTAGACTTGTCTTTCCCCTTAACCTTTTTGACTCCACCCTTAGGTTTGATAGGTTTCTTCTTCATCTTTCCCTTGGCCTTAACCTTCGGGCGAGAGGAGGATGATGGCCCAACATATGAAACGGGAGTCTTTACTGACTTCAGCGTGCTCTCTGCACTCCTTAACATATTAAGGAGTTCAGGTAGTTCCTTCTCCATGTTGTGCATGTTGAAGTTAACTATGAACTGAGCAAAGGTGGAGGGGAGAGACTGCAGAATAATATCCGTATATTGTTCATTGTCCATTGTCCACCCAAGGTCCTCAAGCTCTTCTATGAGAGCTATCATCTTCAGAACATGGTCTCCTACTGCTATGCCAGCGGCCATTCGCATCTGAAACAGTTTTCTAGATGCTTCGTATCGTAATACGCGAGATTGCTCTCCATACAACTGTTTTGTATGGAGGAATATGGATTGTACGTCCATATTCTCATGGTACTTCTGATGTGTGTTATCCATCGATGCAAGCGCAAGGTATTTGCCCGTGGAACAGTCAGCGTCCCATGTCTTGTGGATTTCCCTATCCGCAACTGAAGGTTTAGGACCTAGGATGGGCGGGGTTGGAGCCGTGAGGACATATGATACCTTATCATAAGTCAAGGCAATATTAAGATTCCTCAGCCAATCTTTATAATTGGTCCCATTCAGCTTGTTTTTATCTAATAGAAGTTTAAGTCCCGACATTTGAATCTGCCGTTAAGAGAGAGAAAAGAATACACTCAGCGAAAAGCTCTTGCAAAGATTAGATTGGTTATTATCTTGTCTAATCGATGTCTCCCACTGTTTTTATCAAATTTTCTTTAAAACCTTTTAAAAAGAAAACTAGCCGGGATTAATTACATTCTACAACTTCGCTAACCGTTCAGCCAGGCCGGTGCCGGTACTTGAGGGAGGTTCCCTGTGCTTTCGCACGGACCTAATTAAAATAAACCTCGTCTTCCCAGAGGCACACCTTTCTTGACACCTACTGAGTTAGCTAATTATAAAGTGCAAAATTATCCCGGGAGCAACTTTTGCTCGCAGTGGAATCGGGATCCTACTATCATATAGAAGGTATACAATCTCATTGTAAATTTCAACTCTTGAAATTCCCGATATTATTTTTTACCCGTAGTACTCATGACCTTAACTATAGTCAACATATCATAAGTACTAGTCAAGTTCTTCCCGTCATTTCGTGATTAACTAGACCCACCCATATGACCCTTAACTAAAGTCAACATAATCATATGAATATCCTAACTAATCTGCATCATATGCAGTGTAGGAAGACATCACTCAGCTACCGTACACTGCGCCTTAACTAAAGTCAAAATACGCAGCACGAATACTAAGTACTCTACTTCCTAAAATGACGGAGGGCTGTGGATAGTTTTTAAGAAAACTTTTAACGCTTTGAACTTGATATCGTTGTAGAATCCAATGGGTTTAAAAAACAGTGGCTTAAGCTCCGCATTTTTGAAACATGCTTTTTCATAAAAAGGCCGAGTATGTCTCAAATCCGATTCTACAACATCTTTTTAGGTTCATTTATCTTTACATTAATCTCATTAATGTAGTCCTATCATTTAAATCCTAAGCCATCACAGAAAGAAACGAAAATATAACGTACACTTATGCCACTCTCATTCGCCTCAGTGTCCTGATATGCACCGTTAGGTTACTTAACTAACGGCATACCAGGATGGGGCTAGCGCGGGTGCAAAACATAAGCAACGTCTATTATATATTGTTAGTGTTTATGCCCTAGAAGGCCATTACTGTATCATACTAGCTTGTATATTACTTAATGGAAGCTTGGGATATTCACATGTATATAACAGTCTTGCTAAACATGGTAGTATGCTACTTGGTTTTTCTATCTTAATATGTGAGTGTACGTATTGATAGAGCTCTTAGGATCTTGCTTGTCTACCAGCGTTGTGATGGCAGTCACACTAGTGGGGGCTGGGTAGTCTACAAGCACATCCTTATTCAGGTCCCCGGTCGTTGGATTATCGAGACAGAGCATCGATACTCCGGAGTAGACTGGTGTGTACGCTTCTCATCCCAGTTGGGGAGATGGTCTGTCCCACAGCCGTCAGTACGTCGTACTGGAGATAGTATACAGGTGCTCGTTAGGTTACGGGTACACCGGACAGGACTCACAGGGAACTGTTGGTTGGTTTGATACCAGTCGTCAGTGAACAGTTCCCAGGTGACATGAGTACAGCGTAGTCCGCAGACTTGACACTGCTACTTCGCCTCGAGTGTGTCCCACTGTTCTTAGATTGCTACCCTACCACGGCTCAAAGGAGTCGTGCAAACAGGTAGCAGTTGGGTGCAGTCCCGAGCACTTGGAGGCAGTGGCGGTTAGACAGGATTCGTCCCTCCCGGTATTGGGAGTAGATATCGTGCTGTGTCAGAGAGCCATTACGCAAAGTCCCTGGCCAGGGCAAGCGAGATTTGCTGGTAGGTTCCAGTAGTTTCTCAGGGTGTAATGGGCTTCACTCCGACACGACTTATACCGCTATTAGGGGACTGACGCTTGTCGCCCCCCTAGGCCCGATATGCGATAGTCTTGGACGAACGGACCGGACTGTATGGAGATTGTCACATCAGACTCAGTAGGAGTTCGGATGGGTTTACTCATCGGCCTTCTTATCGACAACTACCTGGGGACCGTTACGTACAGCTAGTGCCGCTTGCGGTCTGTGGTTAAACCCACTGCCAGCGTAGTAGTCGAGTCTCTAGAGTCCCACACAGAGAGTTTCCTACTCCAGGCGAAACGATATAGAGGTTGCATGGTTTTGCGACAAAGGGTTCGGACGCATACGTGCGTTTACGCGCGTACGACTTTCGGACAGTTTTTACCAGTCGGCTTTGGTTTAAGCCAGTTACTGGTATCCGGTTATTGGATTTTTACAGTCTAAAGTTTTTCCGTATTTTTACGGATCGGAGGGGCGTTCTCGTAATTACTCGAGAAGCTTCTAGAAGATGTGACTAAGGAGGTTTCTTTTGGAAAGAAAGTGAGTCATGGTGGTGATTCATTCATTTCATTAATGCACATTTATTGCTTAATGACTCATGCTAATGAATCACCACTAGATATTTTATGAAGCATGATTATTCATTTCCTTTATTCATTATTCTTAAAAAGAAATGCTTCATAATATATTATGATACACTCTCTCTCCTCTCATTATCATATCACACATTCTCTCTCCTCAAGCTCTCATCTTCTAACCCTAATCCTTAATCCTCATGTGTTGAGATCAAAGGATTAGTTAGACTAAACAATCCATAACCCTCACTCTATATCATTCTCTCATCTTTGATTAGCAATCAAAGTTGATTAGTTACCTCAAGTTAGAGGTTTAGCTTGGAGTTTTGCTCTCGGGTGGATCGTCTACTACCTAGAGAAGGTCGAGGAGAACAAAGGAGGACGCAAAGAAGAAGGACCGGTTTCATTAGGTATAATCCCTAATCTCTTATGAAAAGAAACTCATAGGATACGGTTATTTAGAGTTTAGCTTCGATTCAAGCGGTTAGTCGATGTTCGTTGTTTAAACTTGATTGTTTTGGAAAATTCCGCCTCCCCATAAGTACTGGGGTGAAGTACATCGACTTACAGTGGTATCAGAGCCTCGCTAAACACTAAATAACTTAATCGCAAATTTGTACGAATTTCGAACGAAAAAACGAAGCCGGAAAACCCTAAAAAATGTAAGTTTCTGTCGAATTTAAAACGATGTCAGAAAATTTTTCAGGTGAGCTCAGAGTGCTTGACATGACACCAGAAGAACACCCAAGAAAAACAGTCGACTGAATCGACCAACTCGCCGCGGAACCGCGGCCTCAGCCACTGAGTTGCCGCGCTTCCGCCGCCGAGTTGGCGAGTCAGCGGCCGATTTTTCTTCTGTTGCTTCTCTGGGTAATTTGGGGTTTTCTGGAATGTTTAATTATTGCTCAGGTTACTGTTTAACAGAGCAGATTTTGGAGCAATATTGATGTTGTTTATTCGATCGAAAAGTACAGTATTTGCGTATTGGATTATATCTGTGATTGTTTAATGTGTTCGTAAACCTCCCCTAACTGCTAGTATGTCGGTTGGCAGGGGGTTGCACATTTCTGAAATGGTTATATCTGTTTGTGCATATAAACTGTATTGGACTGTTGTGGTGTATAGCCGGGGTTAGCAATGGGTTATCGTTTAATTCATTTGTTGTAAATGTAATTTGTTGTAATATTATTTTCGCGGGGCACTTCCAGGTTGCGGTCGTAGCCACCGTTGTATTATTTCATTTTACTGTTTTTGCTCCTAGGACTGACCCAAGGTGGGGTACACAGACTGCCGGGTGGGTAGTTTGCCGTACCCGTAGGGGTCGAGGGTGGGGTAAACGGCTATTCATCACAACTGTGTAATCTGTCTTTTCTTACAGGCTCAAAAGAAATACAGATTGCTTGCAAATCCAATATTGTTTATCTGTGTTCTGGAATGAATATCATTGCGTCAGACGAATGTAAAATATCTATATTATGATAGCTATTTAGACGTCACTTATGTTTTACACCCGCGCTAGCCCAGCCCCCGCTCTGTCGTTAGTTAAGTAACCTAACGGGTGATGACGGGACCCCGTGGCGAATGCGGATGGCATAAGAGGACGTTGTATTTTCGTTCTTTTCTGCAATGATATGTTAATGATGGGACGCATTATCTGTAATGCAAAGTAAAATAAACCAAAGTTTAAATCGTTGGAACAATTTAAAAGAAACCACTCGGTTATTTTTAAAACAGATATTTTTAAATGCGGAGATTTAACCACTCCTTTTAAAAGCTATCAAGTTCCTTCGGTTATATCAAGTTCACTACGTTCACGGTTTCGCCAAAACCAGTCGTAGCCCTCCGTCATTTCTTATGGATGGTCAGTAGTATTCAAGCTATGCTTGTTGGCATACGTCAAGGCATAGTGTTTGGTAGCTGCTGGGGTATTCATTTGTTGCATAGATAGATGTGTTGGTTTGGGACAGTCGCATTACCTTGTTGGCATACGTCAAGGGTATATACGGGTGGGTTCAAATTAACAAGATAATGATGGGCAGAACTTGACATGTGACTTATGATTTGTTGGCATACGTCAAGGTCATAAGAGCATGGGGCAAAAACTTATATCGGGAATTTCTAAAGAAACTGAAATTTGCAAAGAGATGCATACCATTTGGAGTTTGATGAATGTTGGTAGGATTCCTTCAACATTATCATACGATGATATTTGGATCCCGATCCTACTGTGAGTATATGCTACTTATCAGGATATTCGTCGCTTAACGATCAATGCTATAAACCTAGTAGGTGTCCAGAAAAGTGTCAGCGGGGTTACGCCCCCAGAGAAAAGAGGTTCTTTAATTAAGGAACTTCGCGAAAGCGTTGGAAAACCTCCCTCGAAGTATCGACACCGGCCTGGCTGAACGGTTAAGCAAGTATTGTACGGTGAGAATAGTCTTGGCTAATTCTTCTTTTATGGTTTGAGGAAGGATTTGAGAAACAGTGGGAGCCATCCAGTTTAGATAAACTAAAAACCACTCTAAACTTGCAAGAGCATCATGCTAAAGAGTTTTCTTCTCTCTCTCCTAATTGCAGCGACCCTGAAAATGACTGGACTTAAGTTACTTTTAGAGAAAAATATACTGACGGGGCCAAACTATAAAGATTGGCTGCGGAATGTCAAGATGGCTTTGACCTATGACAAACTGGGGTACGTCCTCACCGCTACGGCACCTGCTGTCCCTGGTCCCAAATCCAGCAATGCGGATAAGGAAATCCGCAAAACCTGGGATTTAGATTGCGCGAGAGCCAAGTGCATCGTGCTTGCCTCGATGAACAATGAACATCAGAGGAGGCACGAGGATATGTCCCTAGATGGCATATTTCTCCATACAAAGGAACTTTATGGAGAGCAATCTCGTATAGCAAGATACGAGACCTCTAAGAAATTATTTCGAGCGAGGTTGGCTGTCGGATCATCGGTAGGTGAACATGTCCTACAGATGATTGGCTATATAGAAGAGCTCGCAGACCTTGGGACGACTTTGGATAATGAGCTCTATACAGACCTTGTTCTCCAGTCCCTTCCTCCCACCTACGCCCAGTTTATCCTCAACTTCAATCTTCAAGGAAAAGAAGTTGAACTTGCGGAACTCCTGAACATGTTAAGGAGTGCAGAGGGCACCTTGCAGAAGGCAAGGGAAACACCCGCTATGTTTGTTGGCGGTTCATCTTCTTCCGGGTCCAAGGCTAGGGCCAAAGGAAGGAAGAAGAAGGCCGCACCCAGACCTAGAGGAGGTGTTAGTAAGGTGGGAGGGAAGGGAAAGAAAAAGAAAGCAGCACCGGTAGTTGGCCTGGATGAGTGCTTCCATTGTCACAGGAAAGGGCACTGGAAGAAGGATTGCAAGGCGTGGAACGCCAAGAACCAGGAACCGAAGCAGGCTGTGGCTTCGACTTCAGGTGTGTTTGTAATTGAGAATTGTCTGTCAATCAACTCTACTTCCTGGGTATTGGATACCGGGTCAGGATCTCATATTTGCAATTCATTGCAGGCACTGAGAAACCGTAGAGTGCTGAAGGAAGGTGATATGATCCTCAGGGTTGCTAACGGAGCTAGCGTGGGAGCTGCGTCCGTCGGGGATTATCACCTAGGATTGACGAGTGGACACATTTTGGTTTTACATAACTGTTATTTTGTACCCAGCTTAACGTGTAATATCATATCAGTTTCCTTGTTATCAAATAAAGGTTATGATTTCACGTTTGTAAGAGATGTTGTACACATCCACCTTAATCATGGTTTGATTGGGTCCGGTACTCTAAATAACGGCATATATGTGTTAAACCAACTCCAAATTTTCAATGTCCAGAACACACTAAAAAGAAAGTCTCCAGAATTAAATAAAGCTTTCTTATGGCATTGTAGACTGGGTCACATCAATGAGAGAAGGTTGACTAAGTTGCATAGAGAAGGATATTTGGACACGTTCGAATATCAAACTTATGACACTTGTCAATCTTGTCTCAAAGGAAAGATGACAAAGACTCCATTCACTGGACAAGGAGTAAGAGCGAGCGAGCTCTTAGGACTCATACACAGTGATGTATGCGGTCCAATGTCTACACATGCGAGAGGTGGTTATTCCTACTTCATTACTTTTACAGATGATTTCTCTAGGTATGGATATGTTTTCTTAATGAAGCATAAATCAGAGGCCTTTAAGAAATTCCTGGAATTCAAGAATGAAGCGGAAAACCAAACAGGCAAAAGTATTAAGACACTAAGATCTGATCGAGGTGGAGAATACTTAAGTGCCGAGTTCCTAGGTTACCTAAAAGAGAAAGGAATTCTCTCTCAGCTTACTCCTCCGTACACTCCACAGCACAACGGTGTATCGGAGAGACGGAATCGAACCCTATTAGATATGGTACGATCCATGATGAGTAATGCTGAGTTACCGCGATCTTTCTGGGGGTATGCGCTAGAATCAGCGATACATCTTTTGAACAGAGTTCCAACCAAAACTGTGCCTACCACACCATATCAGATGTGGAGTGGGAAGAAACCCTATCTTCAGTACCTGAAGACGTGGGGATGTCCAGCTTTTGTAAAAAAGCAGCATCCGGACAAGCTCGAGGCACGCTCAGTAGAGTGTAAGTTTGTGGGATATCCAAAGAACTCTCATGGATATTGCTTCTATTACGCAGAGGAACAAAAGGTTTTTGTTTCTCGTCATGCCCGCTTCTTAGAAACTGAATTTTTGGAAAATCAGAAGAGTGGGAGCGTAGTAGAACTGGAAGAAATTCCAGAACCACAAACTGCTACTGAAAGTTTGGTAGAACCAGAGGTTCAAGAAGAACAGAACATTCCCGCACCCCTCCGCAGGAGTAGTAGGCCGTCTCGTCCGCCTGAGAGATACTACGGTTTTCTCATAGATGGGGATAGAGAGGATTGCATCATAGATGATGATGAACCTACTGACTTCAGGCAGGCCATCCAGAGCGGCGACTCGGTACGATGGCTAGATGCAATGCGGACCGAAATGGAGTCCATGTACACCAACAAAGTATGGACTTTGGACTTTGCTCCAGATGGGGTAAAACCCATAGGATGCAAATGGATCTTCAAGAAAAAGATTGGTGTAGATGGACAGGTGGAAACCTATAAGGCTAGACTTGTTGCAAAGGGTTTTCGTCAAAGACCTGGTTTGGACTATGACGAAACCTTTTCTCCAGTGGCTATGCTCAAATCCATTCGGGTCCTTCTTGCTATTGCTGCCTTCCATGATTATGAAATCTGGCAGATGGACGTAAAGACGGCTTTTCTGAATGGAAATTTAGAAGAGAGCGTCTATATGGATCAGCCAGAGGGTTTCAATCAGAGTGGGAGCAGCGGGAAAGTATGCAAGCTGCTTAAGTCTATTTATGGACTAAAGCAGGCATCGCGGAGTTGGAACATCTGTTTTGATGAGACAGTCAAAGAATATGACTTTATCAAAAATCCAGATGAACCGTGCATATATAGTAAAGTTGTGGCCAGAAGTGTCGTATTCCTCGTCTTGTACGTGGATGACATTCTATTGATAGGAAATGACATTCCTATGCTACAATCTGTCAAAGGATTCTTGTCACACAGGTTCTCCATGAAAGACCTGGGTGATGCCTCTTACATTCTGGGGATCCGGATCTATCGTGATAGATCCAAGAGGATGTTGGGACTTTCGCAGTCCAGGTATATCGACACTGTACTGAAAAGATTCAGTATGGAAGATTCTAAGCGCGGTAATCTACCGGCTTGTCACGGAATCACCCTCTCCAAAGAGATGTCTCCCAAGACTGATTTGGAAAGGGAACGCATGTCTATTATACCCTACGCTTCTGCGGTAGGCTCTATAATGTATGCGATGTTGTGTACCAGACCAGATGTAGCTTATGCACTGAGCGTGGTAAGCCGGTATCAGTCAGACCCAGGGGAGAAACACTGGATAGCAGTAAAGAACATTCTCAAGTACCTGAGGAGGACTAAGGAGATGTTCTTGGTTTACGGCGGAAAAGACCTCAGGTTGGAGGCCTTTGCTGATTCCGGCTTCCAGAGTGATAAGGACGATTCCAAGTCCATGTCGGGTTATGTCTTTACCCTCAATGGAGGGGCGGTGTGCTGGAGGAGCTCCAAGCAGGACACCGTTGCTGACTCGACGATGGAAGCGGAGTATATAGCTGCTTGCGATGCCGCAAAAGAAGCAGTCTGGATGAAGAAGTTCCTAACAGAACTTCAGGTGGTTCCTACTATAGTTGATCCAATACCTCTGTATTGCGACAACAACGGAGCTATAGCTTTAGCGAAGGAACCAAGGTCCCATCAGAAGTCCAGACACATCTTGAGGCGGTATCACCTGATCAGGGAGATCATTGATCGTCAGGAGATCGAGGTTCGGAGAGTTGCTTCAGAAGAGAACATTGCTGATCCATTCACGAAGGCCCTTCCTCAGATTCAGTTCGAGAGGCTGCTCGAGATCATTGGTCTGCGATATGCCAGTACATGGCCCTAGTGCAAGTGGGAGATTGTTAGTGTTTATGCCCTAGAAGGCCATTACTGTATCATACTAGCTTGTATATTACTTAATGGAAGCTTGGGATATTCACATGTATATAACAGTCTTGCTAAACATGGTAGTATGCTACTTGGTTTTTCTATCTTAATATGTGAGTGTACGTATTGATAGAGCTCTTAGGATCTTGCTTGTCTACCAGCGTTGTGATGGCAGTCACACTAGTGGGGGCTGGGTAGTCTACAAGCACATCCTTATTCAGGTCCCCGGTCGTTGGATTATCGAGACAGAGCATCGATACTCCGGAGTAGACTGGTGTGTACGCTTCTCATCCCAGTTGGGGAGATGGTCTGTCCCACAGCCGTCAGTACGTCGTACTGGAGATAGTATACAGGTGCTCGTTAGGTTACGGGTACACCGGACAGGACTCACAGGGAACTGTTGGTTGGTTTGATACCAGTCGTCAGTGAACAGTTCCCAGGTGACATGAGTACAGCGTAGTCCGCAGACTTGACACTGCTACTTCGCCTCGAGTGTGTCCCACTGTTCTTAGATTGCTACCCTACCACGGCTCAAAGGAGTCGTGCAAACAGGTAGCAGTTGGGTGCAGTCCCGAGCACTTGGAGGCAGTGGCGGTTAGACAGGATTCGTCCCTCCCGGTATTGGGAGTAGATATCGTGCTGTGTCAGAGAGCCATTACGCAAAGTCCCTGGCCAGGGCAAGCGAGATTTGCTGGTAGGTTCCAGTAGTTTCTCAGGGTGTAATGGGCTTCACTCCGACACGACTTATACCGCTATTAGGGGACTGACGCTTGCCGCCCCCTAGGCCCGATATGCGATAGTCTTGGACGAACGGACCGGACTGTATGGAGATTGTCACATCAGACTCAGTAGGAGTTCGGATGGGTTTACTCATCGGCCTTCTTATCGACAACTACCTGGGGACCGTTACGTACAGCTAGTGCCGCTTGCGGTCTGTGGTTAAACCCACTGCCAGCGTAGTAGTCGAGTCTCTAGAGTCCCACACAGAGAGTTTCCTACTCCAGGCGAAACGATATAGAGGTTGCATGGTTTTGCGACAAAGGGTTCGGACGCATACGTGCGTTTACGCGCGTACGACTTTCGGACAGTTTTTACCAGTCGGCTTTGGTTTAAGCCAGTTACTGGTATCCGGTTATTGGATTTTTACAGTCTAAAGTTTTTCCGTATTTTTACGGATCGGAGGGGCGTTCTCGTAATTACTCGAGAAGCTTCTAGAAGATGTGACTAAGGAGGTTTCTTTTGGAAAGAAAGTGAGTCATGGTGGTGATTCATTCATTTCATTAATGCACATTTATTGCTTAATGACTCATGCTAATGAATCACCACTAGATATTTTATGAAGCATGATTATTCATTTCCTTTATTCATTATTCTTAAAAAGAAATGCTTCATAATATATTATGATACACTCTCTCTCCTCTCATTATCATATCACACATTCTCTCTCCTCAAGCTCTCATCTTCTAACCCTAATCCTTAATCCTCATGTGTTGAGATCAAAGGATTAGTTAGACTAAACAATCCATAACCCTCACTCTATATCATTCTCTCATCTTTGATTAGCAATCAAAGTTGATTAGTTACCTCAAGTTAGAGGTTTAGCTTGGAGTTTTGCTCTCGGGTGGATCGTCTACTACCTAGAGAAGGTCGAGGAGAACAAAGGAGGACGCAAAGAAGAAGGACCGGTTTCATTAGGTATAATCCCTAATCTCTTATGAAAAGAAACTCATAGGATACGGTTATTTAGAGTTTAGCTTCGATTCAAGCGGTTAGTCGATGTTCGTTGTTTAAACTTGATTGTTTTGGAAAATTCCGCCTCCCCATAAGTACTGGGGTGAAGTACATCGACTTACATATATCATATATATAATATTGCATTCGTCTCAGATATAATTTAAATGATCACATCAAATAAGCAGCAGCACATTTAATATAGGATATCTAGGAGGTCCGTATTTTGTATTTAGCCAGCAATAGAAAATACGGATTCCACGGTCGCGATGAATAGCCAAGCCTATATCCCTAGACCCCTACGAGAGCTGCAAGTGACCCTACCAATTCTGGAGTTTAGGAGACCCGGTCTCGACTCCTCGAGATGGCCTCCCACTAAACCCTAGAACTCGGTCACTTGTGCCCTCCTCCTTGGGTCTGTCCTAATGGGGAAAAGTAAATAATATACAACACTGGTGACATCAACCTCAACCTGGAAGTGTCCCAAATAAATGAATATTACATACAATTTAATTTCACATGAATGAAAAGAAAACTCTCATCTCACATAAAACCCCCCGGCTATTCATTCACGACAATCCTGCACATCAAATCTCAGCAGCACATAATATCATATATCATCAACGAAAGTAAGTATGCGTACCCCGATTATCGTTGATGTATAGCAACGAAACCGGTGATACATGTTCATATCAGATTTTTGCATTTTCATACCGCCCAATTTTTATCACATTGCATATCGGTAGGTACTCTTGAGCCGTGTTTGCTAGTCAATTGCAGGATACAGGTTCTCGGCTCTAAACGGTGAAATCCATGGAAAAACACGACAAAACCCGGGTTCCTGCCAACCACAGATAAAACACGGATCTCCGCTCTTTATCCGTCTGTTGCCACACACCAGTTTAAGAGACAAAATGGCAAATCAATGTCGTTTTCATGCACAAGGCTCAATGGCAACACAAGATCCAAGAAATCTACACGGAGCTCGAGGAAATCATGACAAAAAGATCCACATCAAATCACCTTTTGCTCAACAGAAATTCTGGAAAAATCGTGAAGAAAATCTGAGAAAATACATATACCAGAATAAAGGGCCCACAGAACCAGGGAGCACCACCAAATATGAAAGCACCATTCCTCTAAACGGCCGCGGTTCCGCGGCCGTACGGCCTCCTCAGGTTGTCAAACTTCAGGGGTACTTTGGACATTTCATGTGGAAACAGAATTTTGCCCTAGGTTTTCATCTCCCTGCCTATAAATAGCCCAGAACCTTGTGAAGCCAAGGGTGCATAATCTTGTATTTATTTTTTAGGTTTTAGTGTTGTTCTTCTTCCTCCTCTCATCTCTTCTCCATTAAAAATCTTGTAGTGAGCTTTTGTGAGTGAAGAATGATGAATAAAGAAGTTCCTTTTGCTATTATATCTTGTCTTGTTCTTTAGTTAAATTATTATTGCTTGTAATTTTTATTTGTTAACTTAGTTGTTGTTATTTCTTGTTGTTTCTTTCTCTTCTCTTTTCCTTTATCCTTAAACAACCGTGACGCTTACGCTTGATCCTTGCCAAGGTGAGGTCGCAAATAGCTAGTTGTTATCTTCTAATCTTCTTCTTTCTATCTTCCTCTTTTGTTTTGTTTTCTTTTCATTATGATGTGTGAGTAGTTTCATACTTGTTAGGGTAGGATAAGGGAAGTTTGAGAGAAGGAAATCTCTCTCACTCTTTCCTTGCCCAACATCTTAAATCGACTCCCGTTAATTAAACCACAATCCGCTCCTTACGGCACCCTATCCTACATGATAGCGGTGATTCCGTAGTGAGACCGGTTGTGGTTGAATTAACCGAAGGTTATGGCTAAGAGCCAAGAACAGACGGACAAGCACCAAAAGGAAGAACTTATGCGTTGGAAAGCCTAGCTTATACTCGCAAGTTCCTTCATAGTCGTGCTAATCCCCGTTGTTGCCGATTACCGTAACACCGATATTAAGAAGGGCAACGAAAGAGGTGAGCGACTTCTAACTCAAACTAACCTAATCCTAACCCTAACAAGCTCTCTTTACATATCATTTTAACACTTAATTAATCACAACAAAATCTGAAAAACTGGACTTAACTCGTTAAAGCACATAGAAAAAGATTCCCATCTCCCTGCGGACGACCCGTACTCAACCGGCTAGCTACAAGCGAAACCGTCTTGATTGCGGTAATCAACTAAACTTGAACACGCAGAATCTCTAACAATCAAATGGCGTCGTTGCCTGGGAGACAGCAGTTTATTTCTTTGTGTAATTTCGGGTTAACTTGTGAATATAACCGAAAAACAAAACAAAAAAATATACTTTGTAAAAAAATCATCTTGTTATTTTTTATTAGTTTTTGTGCAAGTGTGCAGGATAATACGGAGTTCGAGTTCAGTGCCAAAGACGTGGGAAGATAGACCCACATTTCACGGCTACACCGCGACGGATCAAAACGAAGCAAACGGTCTACTGTAAAAATCTGGAGCAGCTACAGTGAGCAAATAAAAATTCAGCAAATTCAGACAAGAAGAGGACAACCACTGCAACAGACCCCAAAATTTCAGAGCCCCAACTCCCCAGTACTACCGCGGAACCGCGGCATAAGCAAGCTTAGGACGCGGAACCGCGGCCACTTGGTGGAGTTAGTATGCAAAATTCTCTGTAAGTCTTCCTTTTCTCTCTCCCACTCCTCTGGACTCCAATAAACTGTGTTTTCTGCAGCATTATTTGTGCAAACTCTCTTCCCCCTTCCAATAAACTGTTCTTGTGCAGGATTCTTTGAGCCGCGCTAAAAATAAAAATTGTTTGCAGTTGATTTGTTATCGCTTTGCATTCATTAATACGGACTTAAGGGGCTTGAAACCAATTCAGATTGGGTGGGGATTTCATCACCCTTCCCAGGACCCCAAAAATCACAAAAAGCATATGCATTGACCATTGTTAATTAAAAAATACTAGACTCAGCCCTACGGACTTCGCGCTCAATAGGACAGAGGACTAGTTACAGGCATCGGCCGTTTATCCTATCTGACTTTTGCGGTGCCTAGGCAAGTGTGACAAAGGCAAGTGATTATTTAATTAAGGAACTTCGCGAAAGCGTTGGACAACCTCCCACTTACCTGGCACTTATCTGGCCGCATTAGACGGAGAAGAGGCGGTTTGAGGTCTTTTTTCTAGCCCTCTGGAACAGTTAGGAGCTGTCTAGCAGACCTAGGTGACCCTAGATCTAGGTGAGATTGTGTATATCTTATTTGTGATTGCTTAAAGCCGTAAGTCCGTACATATTTCTGTAAAGATCTTTCTAAAAAAAACAAGGAAAAAATCAAAAACTTTTATAAAAACTTGCCCTTTGTCGCCAAATCCATTTTTCACCCACCACCCATTGTTTTTCTCCATTGACGTTTTCTTACCCTCACCTTCTCCGCTTTGACTATACTAAACTCGTTTAGTGTATGTCCGCTTGGACTCGGGACACTAGCGCCCGTCTAGTCCACGTTACGTTAGTCGCTACCGACTACGCGATCGACTCAGACGTCGAAACTCCGTCCACTCCTGTTTCACCCCTTCCTTTGCCGGCCAACTCCGATGTTGACCGGAATTCTGTTCATACATCTTCACCTTCACCATCACCAACCTCTTCTTCCGTGATGTCAGGATTTAATCCGAACATCTCTTTGACTACCCCTGGATTGGCTCCACCTCCTACGGAGACCAATAACCCACCACCACCGCCTGTTGTAGCGCCGCAGCGAATCGCGCTCCAGGATCGTTTCTATCCCACCCGTTCTGCACTTCCCACCTGCCTTTCTCTTCCTCCGGCCAATGGGGATAATTTTGAAATTAAGCCCCACTTCATCAACATGCTCCCACGATTTCATGGGCTTGAATCTGAAGATGCCTATATCTTCATCAATAAATTTCAAAACGTCTGTGCCATGATGAAAACTACCCAACTGTCGGACGATGCTATACGTCTACGGGTCATTCCGTTCACTTTATGCGATCTTGCTGAAAAATGGCTGTATAGCACCGCTTCCCACTCCATAACCAGTTGGGACGAGTTTGTAAAAGCGTTTCTAAAGAAATTTTATCCGAATCATAAAACCGCAAGGATTCGAAATGAAATCAACCAATTCTCTCAGCTTCCTTCTGAACCCTTCTGGAAGTGCTTTGACCGGTACAAAAATCTTCTTGTTCAATGTCCTCACCACGGTATAGAGAAATGGCAACTTTGCCAAACCTTATACGAGGGCCTGAACCCAGCAACGAAGCAGTTGTTGGAAACCATCTGTCAGGGCCACTTCCTATCGAAATCTGACGAGGAAGCGTGGCAGTTCTTTGACGACCTTGCGGAGCAAACGCTACAATGGGAGAGCACCAGACCGACTTCTTCTTCTTCTACCTCCACTTCTACCGGTCAGTCTAGGGTAGGAATTCACCAACTTGATGTCTCTATTGCGATGAAAGCTGAAATGGCTGCAATAACGAGAAAGCTTGAAGCAATATAGAGCAAATTTTCTTCTCCTGCTCCTGCCCCTGTTCTTCCCCTTCGTACCATCTGCGCTTGTTGTTCCGATCCTTCTCACTTAACCGAAGAGTGTCCTTACAATCCGCCATCGCAAGGACAGGATCAGGTTAATGCTGCATTCCAGCAAAGACCGAGGAATGATCCATACTCTTCCACCTACAATCCCGGTTGGAGGAACCACCCCAATTTCGCCTGGAATCAGAATCAGAACCAATTCCAAGGCAACAATTTCCAAAGGGCCCCTCCACCGCAACAACAAGCGCAACAACAAACTCAACAGCAGTTTCAGCAGCCCTTCCAACCCCAACCTTTCCAAAATCAGACGAACAACTTTGCACCCAACAATTCTTTTCAACCAAACAACTTTGTTCTGTCAAACAACGATAAGGTTTCCTCGCTCGAACGAAGTCTGGAGGCGTTCGTTAAACAATCGACTCAGTCCACCGCCAACATCCAGTCTTCCATTCAGTCCTTAGTGCAACACACTACCGCTCACGGGCAAAGCATCAAGACCATCGAGGCCCAGATTGCACAGCTGAATGCGGCCTTAAGCGAGCGAGAAAAGGGGAAGCTCCCGTCCCAGCCACTCCCAAATCCTGGTCACCCACATAATGTACATGTTGCTCTTGACAACAGAATCATAATGTGAGTGCCGTGACCACATTGAGATCGGGAAGGATGCTGCAAAACAACATTGGCACACGGATCAACGATGACACCCCGGCCGCTGCTTCTTCTTCTTCTTCTTCTCCTGCTTCTTCGTCTTCTGAGCCTATTATCCATTCTTCAAAAGGCTCTCATTCTGCTTCTTCTTCTGCTCTGAACGGACCCACTTCTCACTCCACGAAAACACCTGTTCTGGGATCCGTTCCAACTCCGCAATCTCCTCCACAAGCATTAGACTCAACCAATTTTAAAAACGTCCCATTTCCAAACCGGTTGAGGTCTAATAAACAAAATCCTCAAATGGAGAAGATTCTGGAGTTATTTAAGCAGGTTAACATTAACATTCCTCTTTTAGATGCTGTCCAACAAGTCCCGTCCTACGCAAAAATCTTAAAGGACTTGTGCACGAAAAAGAGGAAGTCTCAGGTACCCAAGAAAGTTTTCTTGGCTAGTGATGTGAGTGATGCCCTTACCCAATCTTTACCACAAAAACGGAAGGACCCTGGCTGTCCTACGATTTCTATTACTATTGGGGATAAGAACATCAACCGTGCACTATTAGATCTTGGTGCCAGTGTTAACCTGCTTCCGTACTCCGTATACGAGCAATTTGGCATCGGAGAGCTGAAACCCACGCACTGCACTCTCCAAATGGCCGACCGATCGATCACCCATCCTAGGGGTGAGCTAGAGGATGTGTTAATAAAAGTCGGGGACTTCATATTCCCCGTTGACTTCATTGTATTAGACACACAGCCTGTAGCTAACCCCCGGAATCAAATTCCGGTGATACTCGGTCGCCCATTTCTTGCAACCTCAATTGCTGTGATCAATTGTCGCAATGATTCGATGAACCTCTCTTTTGGAAACATGACGATTGAACTCAACATTTTTAGGTTGGGGAATCAGCCCACCGAACCTAATGCTCATATACTGGACGTCTGCTCGATCCAGGAGATCACCCCAGAAGAATGTGAATTCGAGGAGTTTCTGTTTGATCACGATAATCTTAACGCCACTAGTGCGTTCCTCCTCGAACCTGCTGCTGTTTCTGCGCCCGACAACGACTACGAGTGTTTCATGTTCTCGAACGATTTTAGTCACGCACAACCCGAGTTTGAATCTTTCGAATTTCCGGATGAGTTACCTGAGCCATCCAACTCGGTCGCCTACACTCGTTTTGAACCTTTGCTGGAGTCCTTTGAGTTCGAGACCTCTGCACCAATCTTGCCTTCAATCATTTCACCTCCAGCGCTCGAACTCAAGCCTTTGCCGTCTCACCTTAAGTATGCTTACTTAGGTGAGAACGAGACCCTCCCTGTCATCATTTCGGCTTCTCTAGCTCCAGAGCAAGAGAAAGCCCTTCTTGCGGTCTTGCACAGCAACAGGCAAGCTTTTGGCTGGTCCATGGCGGACATCAAGGGGATTAGTCCCCTGATCGTTGAGCATCACATTCATCTGATGGATGATGCCAAACCAGCCCGGATCCACAAAGACGTCTCAATCCAGTCATGAAAGAGGCTGTGAAGAAGGAGATCGTAAAATGTCTAGATAGTGGTATTATTTACCCTATCTCTGATAGCCAGTGGGTTAGCCCCATCCATGTTGTCCCCAAGAAGTCGGGCATCACGGTCATAACCAACGAGGCGAACGAGTTAATCCCTACTCGCACCCAAACTGGGTGGCGAGTGTGCATTGATTACAGAAAACTCAACGCCGCAACACGGAAAGACCACTTTCCGCTACCTTTCATTGACTAAATGCTTAAACGATTGGCCGGACACGAGTACTGCTGCTTTCTTGATGGCTACTCCGGCTATAATCAGATTC
Organism: Agapanthus africanus; assembly: GCA_030015575.1. NCBI lineage: Eukaryota > Viridiplantae > Streptophyta > Magnoliopsida > Asparagales > Amaryllidaceae > Agapanthus > Agapanthus africanus. The sequence goes on along the minus strand of JASDDO010000004.1, from coordinate 109,729,840 downwards.
CCATCGCCGAAAAAGACCAGGACAAGACCACATTCACTTGTCCTTTCGGCACGTTTGCATATCGTCGCATGCCCTTTGGGTTATGCAATGCGCCCGCTACCTTCCAGCGGTGTATGATGGGAATCTTCTCAGACATGGTGGAAAAATTTCTGGAGATTTTAATGGATGATTTCTCCATCTTCGGCGATTCCTTCAACGAGTGTTTGCTGCATCTTGACGCTGTCCTTACCCGATGTAAGGACAAGAATCTCACTTTGAATTGGGAGAAGTGCCACTTCATGGTACGAGAAGGTATTGTCTTAGGACATATCATCTCGCAAAATGGCATAGAGGTTGACAAAGCAAAGATTGAGGTCATTTCCAATCTACCTCCTCCCCGATGCGTCAGAGATATCCGAGCCTTCCTTGGCCATGCCGGTTTCTATAGATAGTTCATCAAGGACTTTAGCAAGATTGCTAGGCCCTTGACTCTTTTGCTGGCCAAGGACACGCCATTTGACTTCAACTCGAGCTGTGTGACTGCATTCGAGTCACTAAAATGCTCACTCACTTCTGCTCCCGTTCTTTCTTCACCTGACTGGACGCACCCATTTGAGATTATGTGCGATGCATCCGACTTTGCCATTGGTGCTGTCCTTGGACAACACATCAACAAGATGCCGCACGTAATCTATTATGCGAGCCGAACCCTGAACGACGCACAACTCAATTATACAACAACTGAGAAGGAATTCTTAGCTGTTGTATTTGCTTTAGAAAAGTTCAGGCCCTACCTTATCGGCTCTCCAGTCATTGTCTAGACAGACCATTCTGCTCTGCGCCATCTTTTTGCGAAGAAAGATGCAAAATCTCGGCTAATACGTTGGATCCTCTTGCTTCAAGAGTTTGACCTTGTCATTAAGGACAAACGAGGATGTGAAAACGTAGTTGCCGACCATCTCTCACGACTTCCTTCTTCGCCTTCGCTTCCAATTCCGATCAACGACGTTTTCCCGGATGAACAGCTCTTGACAGTATCTTGCGAACCCTGGTTCGCAGATATTGTGAACTATTTGGCCACGGGATTACTACCGACTGAATGGTCAAGTCAGGACAGACTTCGCTTCTTATCCCAAGTAAAACACTTTTACTGGGACGAACCCTATCTGTTCAAGTACTGTCCCGACCAGATTATTCATCGGTGTGTCCCTGACGAGGAATTCAAGAGTGTGCTGTCATTTTGCCACGATCAAGCATGTGGCGGGCATTTTGGCCCCAGAAAGACAGCTGAGAAGATCTTGCAATGTGGTTTCTACTGGCCACAACTCTTCAAAGACGCTCATGACTATTGCAAGACTTGCTCCCGGTGCCAACACTTGGGCCGGATATCCCGGAGGAACGAGATGCCGCTCCAACCAATCTTGGTTGTGGAGATTTTCGATGTTTGGGGGATAGATTTCATGGGGCCGTTTCCCAGCTCTTTCGGGAACTTGTACATCCTTCTCGCTGTTGATTACGTCTCTAAATGGGTCGAGGCTGTGCCCAGCCGGACTAACGATAACAAGGTTGTCGTTAGGTTTCTTAAAGAAAATATTTTCTCCCGGTTTGGGCACCCCCGAGCGATCATTAGCGACAATCGAAGTCATTTCTGCAATAAGACTTTCGAGGCCTTGATGCGGAAATACTCCATTAATCATAAGCTCTCCACGCCCTACCACCCCCAAACCTGCGGGCAGGCCGAAGTTTCAAATCGGCAAATCAAGCAGATACTGGAGAAGACGGTTTCCAAGAACCGTAAGGATTGGTCGCTGAAACTCACTGATGCCCTTTAGGCATTTCAAACCGCTTATAAGACCGACCTTGGCATGTCTCCCTATCGGCTTGTATACGGAAAAGCCTGCCACCTACCTGTCGAAATAGAGAATCGCGCATTTTGGGCGATAAAGGAGCTGAATCTGTCTCTCGAAGATGCGGGCAGCCATCGGAAGCTGCAGTTGAACGAACTGAGCGAGCTTAGGGATGAGGCTTACGATAACGCGATTGTCATTAAGAATCGAACGAAGGTGTTTCACGATAAACACCTTTTGCGCAAAACCTTCGTACCTGTTGGAGATAGTGCCCTCAGAGTCAATTATTGGATCACAGGCACGTGATTGCAATGATTGAGGGAGGACCTATCCCGGTAGGACAGTCTTACTCGAGATGATAGTATGCTATCTGGTTTATCTTTATCATCGTGTACTGCTTTAGGTGACCTGACATGTCGCTATTACACGTTGATAGAGCCCCTAGGATTCTTGCTTGACTACCAGCAGTATGATGGCGATCATATACGTGGGAGCTGGTAGTCTATAAGCACATCCTTAAAAGGTCCCTAGTCGTAGGAGTTTCGAGACAGGGCATCGATACTCCATTAGTAGACTAGTGTATACAGTCGAGACCCCGACGAGGGGCGGTGGCCGGTCTCACAAGCCACTGGTGTCAGTTGGTTCACCTAAGATGTATATAGGTGCTCATTGGGTTATGAGTACACCGGACAGGACTCGCCGGGAACCTACTAGTTGGTCTTATACCAGACGTCAGATAGCAGTTCCCTGGTGACATGTGTACAGGTTAGTTCATCAACCTGAGATCGTCATTTGTCTCGTGTGAGTTCCCACTGTGCTTTGATTACTACCCTACCACGGCTCAAAGGAGTCGTGCAAACAGGTTTTAGTTGGGTACAGTCCCGAGCCACATGGAGGCAGTGAGCGGATCTTTAGGGGTTCGTCTCTCCCGGTATTGGGGGTGAGGTCGCGCTGTGTCTAAGAGAGCCATTACGCAAAGCCCTCGGCCGAGGCAGGAGATTTACTGGTGGGTATTCCAGTAGTATCTCAGGGCGTTCTGGGCTACACTCCGACACGACTTGTACCGCTTTTGGGGGTCTGACTTTTACCAACCCCCTAGGCCCGACATGCGATGCTCATAGACGAACGGACCGGACTGTACGGATACTGTCACTAACAGGCTTAGTAGGGTGTCAGGATGAGTTCGCTCATCGACGTCCATTTTGGTCAATAGCTGGTGGCCCGTCACGTATTGGCTAATACCTCTGACGTGCTAGTGGTTAAATCCACAGCCATAGTATTGACGAGTCTTTAGAGTCCACCACACTTACAGTTACTCAAGCTTTCGGGCGAAACGCTGTAGAGGCCGTATGGAGATATGGCAGGGTCCGATCAGATACGTGCGGTATTGCACGGATCAGGATCGGACGGTTAGTACTAGTGGCCGTATGGTTATATGGCAGGGTTCGATCAGATACGTGCGGTATTGCACGGATCAGGATCGGACGGATATTACTAGCCGGCTTTAGTTTAAGCCGGATCCTAGTTTAGTACAGTGTAGATTTTTGTCTCTTTGCATTTGTATCCGGACGGAATACAGATGCGGGTGTGTATGCACAGTTTCGGGGTTTTCCTGTAATTTATTACGGGACCAGTTTTCTGGAGTTGCCAGTTTGCATTCCGTTCCGGCCGGTTTTCCTTTGTTCTTTCCCGGCCGGACTTTTCCGATGGAGGGGGTTATTTGCAATTGTGCAAATAACATTTGTGGAGGGGGGTTTCTTGCATATATATTCATTATGATAGGATATGCCTCCTTGCTTTTTCATGATGATTTTTGCATTAATGAGATTTGAAAGGGTATGGAAAGTAAAGCATGGTTGATGTTTCTTTTGCTTTAGGATGTGGTCACCTCTTTCTATCTCCTACACTCACCTCCCTTAGTTGATTCCTTCCACTATTTCCCACAAGATATAGGCCGGCCACTTTGAGAGGAGGGGAAAAGGGAATTTCATTTTGTAGTGTGGGAAAATTATCATCTCATTTGGATACACCAAAGTTCATCTCCACTTTTGTTCATTACTTCCCTCCATCCAATGGCAACTTCATTACCCTAAAAAGAGACAAGCATCTTCTACACTACATTCTACAGTACATCTTGGGCATGTCGACTTGCCGGCTTCATGCCCGAGTTGCCTCGGTATTGAGGCGGGAGCCCGTAAAAGACGCAGGCAATGTGGTGCCCTTCCGGCGAGGAGGCGACGATATGGAGACTAGACTTTCCGCGGGAGATCGGGACGATGATGAGAAGACCGGAGGACTCGGATCACTCGGTATACTTCTCTTCCCATCTCTTGTTTGCTAGCATTAGGTTAATGGTTAACGATCCGGGTTTTATTGTCCGCGGTAGCGCCAGTTTCCAAGTTAAGAAAATTTTTGATTCCGCATTTTGGCCTCGGATAGACGGCCGGGGAGCTGCCGTGGCGCAACATGGTATCAGAGCCACGCCATTAACCTTGTCTAGCTTGTTCTAATGTGTTTTACTTATCAGATCGACCGAAATTCCAAAAACCTCAGTTTTGTTCACATCAGTTTCTGTTGAAAATTTTTGGTCTCAAAAAATTTTTCAGGTTGTATAAAACTAATGTACTGGAAATTGTAAGACTTCTGAAAAAATTCGACGCATTCAGTCGACTACTTGAGCGCGGAACCGCGGCCAAACCCCCCCTTGGGCCGCGGTTCCGCCGCACTCTGGTCTCGTCACTGTGTCCAATTTTTCCAGTGGGCTTGTGGGCTAATTTTAGGGGTTTTGGGATATTAAATTTGGGCCCAGATTTTCTGTGACTGCTACAGTATTGCCTGGGGGCCCACTTGTTAATTGTTTGATCGATCGGATATTTTAAACACATTATTTCACAGTATTTACATTATATCTGCGACCGTGAATATCACTTGATCGGTAAATCCTGTCTAACTGCTATAGCCCGGTTAGACGGATTTGCGAACGTGATTTTCACGTTGATGTTCTATGTTTATGCTGTGATGTTGCGGATCGGTCGTGGGGGATAGCCTGGATGCAATGGTAGTACAGTTTGTTGTATTATGTACATTTGATATTGCGGGGGCGAGCGTCCGACATGTGGACTGCCGTCACTGCCTGATTGTATTATTCTTTTGGGGCACGATCTGGTTGCGGTCGATGTACCCGTTGTATGTATATTTTACTTTCTGTACTAGGATTATCCCGCGGAGGGGTGCACGGATAACCGGGCTCTAGAGGGCAACGGGCCCGCATCTCATGGCATTGAGACGGAGGGGGCTTCACTCTAGGATTGGCGGGCTATTCGCCGCACTCGTAGGGGGTACAGGTTGACCTAGGAGGGGTGCCCAAGTTACCGGATTCCATGAAGTGCTGGGTGGTCCATTCACGGTGCTGAAGGGGGCTGCCTCGATTCAGGTTTTGGCGGGTGACTTGCCGCGCCCGTAGGGGTCTAGGATTTCATTGCACAGGCTATCCACACGACCAGGGGAACGTCGGGTTTCAGCAGCGGCTCTGTGAAACCCGGGGATCCCAGATATCTGTATTGTTCTGTGATGCTGTACATTTCTGTGATGTTGCATTCTTATCACGCCTTGAGCGAATATAATATATTGGTATATATATTAGTAGATGTTGTATATGTTTTGCATCCGCGCTAGTCCAGTCCCCGCTCTGTCGTTAGTTAAGTAACCTAACGGGTGATGACGGGACCCAGTGGCGAATGCGGATGGCATATACGTACATCAGTATATTTTCGTTCTTTGTGGTGTGATCAATTGATGGGACTGCGTTGATTCGGATCAATGCAAGATAAACAAACCTATTCTGATGTTGTTGGAACACTTTTCAAAAAGCTGTTATTGCAAGGACGTTCACTTTTGTTTTGCATCGTGGTATTCATTTGGAATATCCTGCTCCTCAGTCAACGAGGCAAGGGCCGAGATCCCTTCACCGGGAGTGACCCCTTGGACAGAAGTTTGCGTCAGGACATTAACTTCACTATAGCCGATTACTTTTGCTTTGCATCGTGGTATTCAGTTGGAATATCCTGCACCTCATTCTACGGGGAAAGAGCCGAGATCCCTTCACCGGGAGTGACCTCTTTAGTAAAGGTTTTCGTCACTATATTTTTTATAAAAGGCTATGCAGTTCCTTCAACGATATCAAGTTCATTACGTTAAAAGTTTCTCGCCAAAAACCAGCCGTAGCCCTCCGTCATTTCCTACAGGTATTATTTAGTATTCGTGCTGCGTTTGTTGACCTAGTCAAGACGTAGTGTTCGGTAGCTAAGTGGTACTTGTTTGTTGCATAAGTGGGATTGGTTAAGACAGTCGTGCGGCCTTGTTGACCTAGTCAAGGGCACGTACGGGTGGGTTTAATGCAATCCAGAATAATGACGGGTTGAACTTGACTGGCGGTTTATGGTTTGTTGACCTAGTCAAGGTCATAAACCGCTTGGGGTAAAAACACACATCGGGAGTTTCAAAAGAACTGAAACTTGCCAGGCATGCGCATACCTTCTGGAGTGTGGTGACTTGAGTGGATTCCGTCAAGTTATCATGCGATGATAGTTGGATCCCGATTCCCACTGATGAGTTAGTTTACTCCTCGGGTGACCCCGACTAATTCTTCTTTCAGGTTTGGAGGAGAATTTGAGGTACAGTGGGAGGTTTCTAGATTAGACAAAGTGATAACCATTCTGATCTAGGTTAGAGTGCACGCTGAGTGTTTCTATTCTCTCTCTCTTTGGCAGCGACCATTGACCCGACCCTGGACTATGACTCAGTGACCAAGTTGACCGAACCTTCTTAACACAGGCTTTTGGATTGTCAGAGTTGCAGACCTCATTGCCACTCCTACTTTTACCCTTTTTCTCCAGGACACCCCGTATTACTGCGAACGTCCACTTCCATTGGACAAAACCATCGTATGGTTATATACGAACTCGAAGGACTTCGAGGATGGTTTCTGGTTCTGGAGAAAAAGAATAGGATTATTCGGTTGTCTTTTATTTTCACCTTCTCTCATTACGAGTACTCCTTGGTTTAGGAGATAGTACACCTATTACGCAAATTGGATAGTCTTCTTCCAAACCATAGGCTGGTGCCGACCGGTAGGGAATGAAGAAAACCAATTAGCCTAAACGGTGTGCAGAAGGTATTAAGATTAAGACAAAGCAAGGGATTAGTAAGAGGGCAAAGTAAATTGCGACTGCTATTCACGACCGAACCAAGTATTTCTTCGCTAATCCTAAATCACCTTTGTATTTCTCCAGGACACTCCGTATCACTACGAAGATCCACAGTTTATTTGGATACTCCATCGTATGGTTATATACGAACTCGAAAGGAACTTGTTCCAGTTCGGGGATGGATTCTGGTTCAGGAGAAATAGGAATAAGGTTTATTCGGTTGTCTTTTATCTTCACCTTCTCTCGCTTTGCGAGTGCTCCTAGGATTAGGACAGTACACCTTTTATGCTTATTGGATAGTCTTCTTCCAAACCATAGGCTGGTGCCGAACGGTAGGGAAGGAAGAAAACCATTTGGCCTAAAGGGGTGTGCAGACGGTAATGACTAAAGACATATAAAGGGATTTGGACAGATGGCAAAGAGATATACGGTTACAGTTGTGAATCTGGATAATGGAAGAGGCATTACTAGGAATACTAGGATACCCCAACGAAACATTTCAATGTTTCAGTTTCACTGTGTACTGTTAAAAGAAAACTGATTTCCCGATTAGATACTTACTCCAGGGTATGTATTTACCAGGTTTGATTCTCACATCTGTATGGTTTTACAGATGATGAGTGGGAGTAAGTTATTGGGAATAGGGTGATCATCCTCATTATGTCGGGATTCGTTGTAATCGGTGATATTTGAGGAGATCATCTGGGCTGTTTGCCGGTCGGCAAATATTTGGTTTTGAATATCCGCTGTTGTGCACCAATTTCAAATTGATATATCTGTACGTCTATTTTCATAGAGTGAGATATACCTTTTGATATTATGTCGTTGACATTTACCTATATCAGTGGATGGTTAGGTAAGGAGCATTAAACTGCGGTGTAATTCTTCTTAACCATAAGTACAGTTTTCAACCTACGACACACAGTGAAAGAGTTGTTAGACTCAGCGGACTTATACAGAGTATTGTATGTTGTCCAGTGTCCATTAGGACAGAGGGGTTGGTCCTCATACTATATTCTGTTTACTTTTAACTTCTCTAGTTCTCAGACATGTGTTTCGTAGAAACACAGGGTCTAAGTTTTGAGGAGTTATAGGTATTTGAATAGAGTAGAGAACCAGGTGTAGCAAGTATCGGGATTCTTCAAAGTGATCGAAGATGTAGATACTTGTGTATGGTATTCAGTTGATAGTAATGATAAAGAGAAATTACTTCTCTTTCAGGTTACTCATAATTGGAAGCATTCCTAAGTTGAGTAACGCTGATCGGCCTCCTTCCATTTAGTTGACATGCACTTGAGACAGCTGCATGATTTGAATCCGGTTCCAATTAAATCAGTGCCTATGTTTCTATATTGGATATAGAACAGTTCATATCTTGACATTGTTAAGGTACGGGGAGTTGTCCGGCTTATGCTTAAAACCAGACACTGGACAACTCAAGGCACGTTTCTGTAATGGCTGTTTGCGGGTTGACCCAGGCTATGACGAGGGTTGACTTTCTACCATCTGGAAGATCAATAGAGATATTGTTCTTGACTCGCCACATTTTTAAAAGAAATGGATTTTTTCAAAAACAGTAGTCGGAGTATGGTAGAACTGGAAGTGATTCCAGAACCGCAAACGATTACTGAAGATTTGATAAGGAACCTAAAGATTCAATCTGGTTTGACATTCCATTGGCCACTCCGCAGATAAGTTGGGTAACCTCAGGCACCCGAGAGGTACTCCGGTTGCCTCAAGGACGGTGGCAGGGAGGTTCTTGTTTACCCACACTTGCCATTACTGTTGTTCCAGGCTGCGAGACCCGGTGGGAGGATGAGTATAGCGTCGTTCTAAGCCTAGCTTTAGAAGTGCACGTCTGTATGACTCTGCCAGAGGGTTGTCGTAGTCAGTGGGAGCAGCGGAAGCATTGGTGGACATCAGGCTTATGTCTATTTATAGACTAAAGAAGATGTAGCGGAGATAGATCATCTATTTCTGACGTGACAGTCATAGGTTTGACTTCATCAGAATAGGGGATGGATCTGTTGAGAAGGTAGTAGGGTGTGATATCCTGGTATTTGGATGACATACACAGAGTAGGAAAGGAAACTCCTATACTACGATCGGTTATACTTTGGTCGTCACACAGTGGTTTCTCCACATGGGACTTGGATATTATATCTGACATACTGGTTACTAGATCTATGGTTTTAGATCTAGATTTGGGTGGTTTCCCAATCTGGGTACTTAGACAGCATTCTAAGAGTATTTAGAATGGACGACTCCTGGCACGGTAGTGTACCTGCAGGTGATGGAGTCACCCTCTCTAAAGGTGTCTTACAGACTAAAGGGGAGAGGGATATGCATGATTGGCAGATCACTTGCTCAGGCAATTGAGTCAATCATGAGATGTCAAGTACCACACCAGATGTTGTTCTTGCACTAGATGCAATAAGTTGACATTGATCCAATCCTGGAGAAACAGTCGGAAGCGTTTTTAGATCATAAGTGAATGTTCTAGGGAAATGATAACGGCTGCCTCCTGTAGGAGACGGTTATCATTCCAGGCTTCCAAGGTGACATGGACGACAAGTAGGTTGTCAGAGTTATAGTTTTTCCCTCTGACGAGGGGCAGTATATTGGACATGTGGTCCAGGTGGATACTGAGGGATAGGCATGGCGCAGGATACTGATTAAGTTCAGTTGACGATACAGTCTAAGAAGTTTGGATTTGGAGTTCATTCATGAGCTAGGTCCCATCAGAGATCCAGACATACTCTAAGACAGGTATTGCTCATTTCGGGAGATGGTTTTCTCTGCGAACTTGAGATATAGAGAGACATAGAAAGAAACATCACAGCGGATCCACTCACTGAGGCTATTCCTCGAACGCAACAGTTTCGCAAACAAGCTTTGTGAGACTGACTAGTAGAGGAGTTGGGTGTTCGGTATCATACGGGCTGTGAGTATGCGACATCGCAATAATTAGCCTTGAGTGCAAGTGGGAGATTGTTGGAGATAGTGCCCTCAGAGTCAATTATTGGATCACAGGCACGTGATTGCAATGATTGAGGGAGGACCTATCCCGGTAGGACAGTCTTACTCGAGATGATAGTATGCTATCTGGTTTATCTTTATCATCGTGTACTGCTTTAGGTGACCTGACATGTCGCTATTACACGTTGATAGAGCCCCTAGGATTCTTGCTTGACTACCAGCAGTATGATGGCGATCATATACGTGGGAGCTGGTACTCTATAAGCACATCCTTAAAAGGTCCCTAGTCGTAGGAGTTTCGAGACAGGGCATCGATACTCCATTAGTAGACTAGTGTATACAGTCGAGACCCCGACGAGGGGCGGTGGCCGGTCTCACAAGCCACTGGTGTCAGTTGGTTCACCTAAGATGTATACAGGTGCTCATTGGGTTATGAGTACACCGGACAGGACTCGCCGGGAACCTGCTAGTTAGTCTTATACCAGACGTCAGATAGCAGTTCCCTGGTGACATGTGTACAGGTTAGTTCATCGACCTGAGATCGTCATTTGTCTCGTGTGAGTTCCCACTGTGCTTTGATTACTACCCTACCACGGCTCAAAGGAGTCGTGCAAACAGGTTTTAGTTGGGTACAGTCCCGAGCCACATGGAGGCAGTGAGCGGATCTTCAGGGGTTCGTCTCTCCCGGTATTGGGGGTGAGGTCGCGCTGTGTCTAGGAGAGCCATTACGCAAAGCCCTCGGCCGAGGCAGGAGATTTACTGGTGGGTATTCCAGTAGTATCTCAGGGCATTCTGGGCTACACTCCAACACGACTTGTACCGCTTTTAGGGGGTCTGACTTTTACCAACCCCCTAGGCCCGACATGCGATGCTCATAGACAAACGGACCGGACTGTATGGATATTGTCACTGACAGGCTCAGTAGGGTGTCAGGATGAGTTCGCTCATCGACGTCCCTTTTGGTCAATAGCTGGTGGCCCGTCACGTATTGGCTAATACCTCTGACGTGCTAGTGGTTAAATCCACAGCCATAGTATTGATGAGTCTTTAGAGTCCACCACACTTACAGTTACTCAAGCTTTCGGGCGAAACGCTGTAGAGGCCGTATGGAGATATGGCAGGGTCCGATCAGATACGTGCGGTATTGCACGGATCAGGATCGGACGGTTAGTACTAGTGGCCGTATGGTTATATGGCAGGGTTCGATCAGATACGTGCGGTATTGCACGGATCAGGATCGGACGGATATTACTACCCGGCTTTAGTTTAAGCCGGATCCTAGTTTAGTACAGTGTAGATTTTGTCTCTTTGCATTTGTATCCGGACGGAATACAGATGCGGGTGTGTATGCACAGTTTCGGGGTTTTCCTGTAATTTATTACGGGACCAGTTTTCTGGAGTTGCCTGTTTGCATTCCGTTCCGGCCGGTTTTCCTTTGTTCTTTCCCGGCCGGACTTTTCCGATGGAGGGGGTTATTTGCAATTGTGCAAATAACATTTGTGGAGGGGGGGTTTCTTGCATATATATTCATTATGATAGGATATGCCTCCTTGCTTTTTCATGATGATTTTTGCATTAATGAGATTTGAAAGGGTATGGAAAGTAAAGCATGGTTGATGTTTCTTTTGCTTTAGGATGTGGTCACCTCTTTCTATCTCCTACACTCACCTCCCTTAGTTGATTCCTCCCACCATTTCCCACAAGATATAGGCCGGCCACTTTGAGAGGAGGGGAAAAGGGAATTTCATTTTGTAATGTGGGAAAATTATCATCTCATTTGGGTACACCAAAGTTCATCTCCACTTTTGTTCATTACTTCCCTCCATCCAATGGCAACTTCATTACCCTAAAAAGAGACAAGCATCTTCTACACTACATTCTACAGCACATCTTGGGCATGTCGACTTGCCGGCTTCATGCCCGAGTTGCCTCGGTATTGAGGCGAGAGCCCGTAAAAGACGCAGGCAATGTGGTGCCCTTCCGGCGAGGAGGCGACGATATGGAGACTAGACTTTCCGCGGGAGATCGGGACGATTATGAGAAGACCGGAGGACTCGGATCACTCGATATACTTCTCTTCCCATCTCTTGTTTGCTAGCATTAGGTTAATGGTTAACGATCCGGGTTTTATTGTCCGCGGTAGCGCCAGTTTCCAAGTTAGGAAAATTTTTGATTCCGCATTTTGGCCTCGGATAGACGGCCGGGGCGCTGCCGTGGCACAACAGTACCTGGTCAGCAAGTACTGCTTTACGACACCCGACTTCACTTCCATCCAGGAAAGCTCAGATTTCGCTGGAAAGGGCCGTATTTTGTGCGGAATGTATATCCGCAGGGCGCTGTGGATTTGGAAAATCCGAAGGACGGTTCATTTTTCAAAGTGAATAGACACCGACTCAAACCGTACCTTAGCACCGAACTAACAGAGGAGCTCCTGGTCTTACAGGAGCCGGTTTACCCTGCCTAATCTTCCTCTGCCTACCTCCAAATTTGGTTATCCAGCCAAGAACAGTGGACACTGTTCCAAATAAGTTTGGGGGTATGTATAAACCATTTTGTATATATTTGTGGATATTCTTTTTCTTTTCTTTAAAAACAAATACAAAAAAAAAACTTGTGTATCGCTAACCGACAATTTTGACCCTTCAAATGATCTCTTCATGCAATGACAGTGAGGACACTGTCCAGTTTAAGTTTGGGGGTACGCTCGGTACGCATTTCTTACCTTCGCATTCATATGTATATTTTGCATCTGCATATTAAAATCCATAAAAATCTGAAAATTTTCTAAAAACATAAAAACTTTTCTGTCAAGTTAGCTAGTGGGAGGACTCTGATTCAACATTTCGACGGTTTTGTTTGATAAAATAAGAATAACTAAATCTTATGTTTAGATTTTGAAAACCTGAAAGATAACTCTCCTTTGAAGTTAATTATAGCTGATATACGTCTTTACATCACACTCCACGTGTCGTGAGTTTTTGGAAATTAGATGACAAGTCTTTTATGTCGAAAAACTTTTAAATGGATCAATGATTTTTTGAGGATCAAATAGGTTTGTTCTGAAATAAGTAATATCAAGAATAGTTTATGAAGTGAGTGAATATGAAGGAATGTTATTGATGCCTTAATTGGAACTAAGTCTGAAAAATAACCCATCTGAAACTTGATTGGAATGATTACACACCGAACCCACTAAACACGTCTTTTATCCAAAAAAATAATTGAACTGCCGGTTATATCTCCGTTCGTATTAAATCATCATGATTTTCACGCCAAACTGTCTTTTGTTTTTGGACCTAGGTAACTTGAGTAATTAAGTCCGCTGGGGTGTTTCTACACCTAATGCCCTAAAACCAACTGGTTTGGGTGCATTGGCCCAAAGCTCGCTAAGAAGCCTAGAAAGTCCAGATTAAAACAAAGTCAAGCAAGTCTTCTCTCCGAGTTAAAATTCCTAACGGTTCTTTGTGTGAGAATAATCTTGATAAAAGACAGGCTTTTATAAAAATTTTAGCGGAGATATGAAGGTTTTATTCTATGATAAAGACTATTGCACGTTCACAGAGGTGTGTATGAAATGAAAACAAGAAAAAGGTGGAGTGAAAAATAAGACCTAGTTTCCTGTTAAGGAAGATTGAAATTCTGAAGTTGAAACTTTACTGGAAAACGAAACTTGAAAATTGCTTAACTCTTTATAAAACTTATGTGATCCTTTCAAAAATTTTATCTGGGCTTTATTGTGTGACATGATGACATAAATCGATCCTTCTGGAAACTTAACAACACTATTTGCACTGCACGTAAAGACATATAAAATCTGTAGTTAAATAAGAAGCGGGGTGTGAAAAATAAAGGTTCGATAGTCTAAACTTAGGATAATAGAATTGTTATTTTCTGAAACAAAACTTTAGGGTTTGACTCTTAGTTATTTTACAAAACTAGCTTGACCGGATTTTGTGGGTAGTATCCGCTGAAAACCCTCAGGAGACAACACTCCTCCTACTAGGGACACCTAGTGGTTTAACGGCTTGTTGCACATGCTCAGTGCAATCGCGTTCCCTGCGAAAGTGAGGTTAGGAAATTTTTTGTGAATAAATTTGCTTTGCTCAGGACGAGCAAATGATAAGTTTGGGGGTATTTGTTCATATCAGATTTTTGCATTTTCATACCGCCCAATTTTTATCACATTGCATATCGGTAGGTACTCTTGAGCCGTGTTTGCTAGTCAATTGCAGGATACAGGTTCTCCGCTCTAAATGGTGAAATCCATGGAAAAACACGACAAAACCCGGGTTCCTGCCAACCACAGATAAAAAACGGATCTCCGCTCTTTATTCGTCTGTTGCCACACACCAGTTTAAGAGACAAAATGGCAAATCAATGTCGTTTTCATGCACAAGGCTCAATGGCAACACAAGATCCAAGAAATCTACACGGAGCTCGAGGAAATCATGACAAAAAGATCCACATCAAATCACCTTTTGCTCAACAGAAATTCTGGAAAAATCGTGAAGAAAATCTGAGAAAATACATATACCAGAATAAAGGGCCCACAGAACCAGGGAGCACCACCAAATATGAAGGCACCATTCCTCTAAACGGCCGCGGTTCCGCGGCCGTACGGCCTCCTCAGGTTGTCAAACTTCAGGGGTACTTTGGACATTTCATGTGGAAACAGAATTTTGCCCTAGGTTTTCATCTCCCTGCCTATAAATAGCCCAGAACCTTGTGAAGCCAAGGGTGCATAATCTTGTATTTATTTTTTAGGTTTTAGTGTTGTTCTTCTTCCTCCTCTCATCTCTTCTCCATTAAAAATCTTGTAGTGAGCTTTTGTGAGTGAAGAATGATGAATAAAGAAGTTCCTTTTGCTATTATATCTTGTTTTGTTCTTTAGTTAAATTATTATTGCTTGTAATTTTTATTTGTTAACTTAGTTGTTGTTATTTCTTGTTGTTTATTTCTCTTCTCTTTTCCTTTATCCTTAAACAACCATGACGCTTACGCTTGATCCTTGCCAAGGTGTGGTCGCAAATAGCTAGTTGTTATCTTCTAATCTTCTCCTTTCTATCTTCCTCTTTTGTTTTGTTTTCTTTTCATTATGATGTGTGAGTAGTTTCATACTTGTTAGGGTAGGATAAGGGAAGTTTGATAGAAGGAAATCTCTCTCACTCTTTCCTTGCCCAACATCTTAAATCGACTCCCGTTAATTAAACCACAATCCGCTCCTTACGGCACCCTATCCTACATGATAGCAGTGATTCCGTAGTGAGACCGATTGTGGTTGAATTAACCGGAGGTTATGGCTAAGAGCCAAGAACGGACGGACAAGCACCAAAAGGAAGAACTTATGCGTTGGAAAGCCTAGCTTATACTCGCAAGTTCCTTCCTAGTCGTGCTAATCCCCGTTGTTGCCGATTACCGTAACACTGATATTAAGAAGGGCAACGAAAGAGGTGAGCGACTCCTAACTCAAACTAACCTAATCCTAACCCTAACAAGCTCTCTTTACATATCATTTTAACACTTAATTAATCACAACAAAATCTGGAAAACTGGACTTAACTCGTTAAAGCACATAGAAAAAGTTTCCCATCTCCCTGCGGACGACCCGTACTCAACCGGCTAGCTACAAGCGAAACCGTCTTGATTGCGGTAATCAACTAAACTTGAACACGCAGAATCTCTAACAATCAATACACCACATACTACACTTACAGTCATAGAGAAATAAAATGAAAAACTACAACAATTGGAATCGTAACTGCCTTTAGACAACACAAACCCGGAATATCACATATACAAGATTTCATGCCTAACAATGTAAAGCTCGCATTTAGGTATCATCCATGAAAACACCTTTTCAAAATAAGCCGGATAATTCAACAATATTCCGATTATTCCCGAGACCGAACTGCTAGATTTACACGCAACAAACAAATTTGTAGATTCCAATTTTTGTATCACATACTAATAAACTAGGCGCAGTTAAAATATTCGATCGAACGATTAAACACCCATAGACTGCTCAGAAAGCTCAACACTTGAGCAGTTTTAAAAATTACCAGAAACTGCACAAAATACATACGGGCCAGCGCAAGAAAGTACGGCCCCACCTGCACCAAAGGCGCAGCGGAACCGCCGCGGAATGTCCATTCCTGCCGCGGTTCCGCGGTCCTTTAGTGGAGATAGGGGTTCGTATTTCTTGTGGGCCCATAAAATACCCTGCTGAATTTTTTAAGTATTTTTAATGTGAAAAAATCCATATTTTTGAAAAATTTCCAGAGAGCACCCCCCGGGCGTCGTATTTCGTTCGTTCGAGGTTTTTAACGTCGTCTAGGTTACTCCAAAGCTCTAGCTTAGCTCTGATACCACTGTAGGGTTTCCTCAACACCTCGTATAGGGTTTGGAAGCATCACACATGCCATAACTTTAATTTTATGAGGTTCTAAGTAAACTTAACTAGGAATCGAACTAGAATTATAGAGTAACAATTAATAGTATCACATATAAAAGATAATTTAACACTAAGTGGAGAAACTACAACCTTTGTAGACCTCCTAGATCAACTCCTTGGATCTCCTTTGGTTTGGAACGGTTCGCTAGATCACTTCCAAGTCCACGACGATCCACCTGAAGTCCTCTGGTCAAAGCTTGTTGCTTCTCTTGATCTATGAAATCCTTGAAGCAAACACCCTACACAAAGTAGCAAGAGGTGTGTAGGATGATGAAGTGGTTTAGATTCTCACTTAAAACCCTTTCTTTCTTTTAATCTCACTCAATTTAGAACTCAAGAGAAAGCTAGAGAGAGGAAGATGAAGAGAGCATGATATTTTCCTTTTGGATGAATAAATATCATAATGATAATGAGAGAGAGAGATAAATATCATAAAACAAACCATGGTTAATAATAATATCTAGATATTTTGTGATGAGTTAAAGAGCAAAGGAAAATAAACCAAGGTTAAGTCAAAGGTCAACCATGGAAATGTGTAGAAACAATGAGTCATTTGTGAAGAAATGAGTCATTATTTATTTTCCTTTATCTTTAACTTAATACAAAAACATCCATATATATAATTATGAACCATGTGAGCCTTATATTGCCATCTAAGTTGTATCATCAACCATGATACAAATGCATGTATGTATGTGTGTATGCACATCAACATGTACATATACATGCATGCATCCATCTAAAGAAAAGGGTTTAAATAAATGAGATAAATGTCAATATTAAATCAACACTTGATTTAATAAACCGGTCATATCTTATACGACCCGACTAATATAAAACGGCCGATTAAAATACGGTATCAAATACTCGTATTTAATCGAGCTTCCGCACATATCTCATATGCGCACCACTTCGTTTCGCCTGAGCCAGGAAACTTCTATGTGGGACTCTAAGACTCGTCAATACGCCAGCAGTAGGTGATGATTATATCAAACATCTACAAGCCGCAAGCGGTCAGCTAAACGTAACGGCCACCCGGGTATTGAGCGATCAGAAGAAGAACAGGCGAACCTGTCATAACTCCCGTCAATCCAACTGGCAACACTTACCGTACAGTCCGGTCTCTTCGTCAGATATGCTGCATATTGAGTCTAGGGATGGAATCGTTGACCCCAATAACTCAATAAGTCATGCAGGTATATGGTCTATAACAGATCAATAAACTTACTGATAACACTTATCAGTAATATCTCAGCAGCCCTGGCAAGGGACTTCCTGTTATAGCCAATCGTGCATAGCACAACATCAACCCCCAATACCGGGAGAGACGAAACCCCTCCTATCGCTCATTGCCTCCATATGCCTTGGGACTGTACCCAAAATCCACCTGTTTGTACGACTTAATAGAGCCGCAGTAGGGTGGAGATCAAAGTACAGTGAGAGGACACACAAGACTCTATGGTGATCTCGGGCCTACAGACTAACCTGTACCAGTGTCACCTGAGAACTGCTATCCGACGTATGATATAATACCACATAGGAGTTCTCGGTGAGTCCTTTCAGTGTACCTAGTCTCACTGAGCACCCGTATACAATCTTCGGTGTCAGCACACCAGATGGATATGGGATCATCCATCGCCCATCATATAGAACAAGAATGGTATACGCTAGTCTACACTGGAATATCGATGCCCTGTCTCGATATACCTACGACTAGGAACATTTCAAGGATATGCTTATAAACTACAGGTGTCCCACTAGTATGATCCACATTACAATCCCAAAAGTCAAGCCAGTATCCTTGGGGCTTTATCAACATGTACCAAAATGAATATAAACATGATCAAGTGATCATATGATAAAGAGAAACCAAATAGCATACTATCATGTCGAGCAAGACTGTCTTCTGAATATATATATATATATATATATATATATATATATATATATATATATATATATATATATACACACACTCACATATCAGTACATACATTATCACATAATGGCCTCTAGGGCATACATATATCCAACACTAGCAAGTATAGGGTGTTGTAAATGGAGTAAGTGAGCTGCAGACCAAACCTAGGCACCAAATACCCCAATGAGGCCGGCCACATCACTATGAAAACCGGCCAGCTCGGCCCATGGTACTCCGTTGGGGTCCGTCTTCTTAGGGTGGTCTCCTAGTGTCTTAAATAGGTCTCTGAAGTTGCTAGATTTCCTCGTAAATAGCCCAGGTCATCCCAGATTCCCTGTAGGCACACAATAACTCACAAAACCGACACGGATGAATTTCCTAAATCTGTATTCTCTGTTTTTGGGCATACAATCAACACTATGGTCTATAGACAACCACTAAATCTCACAAATCCACAAAATCACCCAACCCTTCTCTTGAAATTTCTAAACATCACCTACCCTAACCAAATCATATTCTAAACTAAACTAGAATACAAGAAAACCCAAACTAAACTAAATGGAAGAAGATATACCTCATTTGGGCAACTCAAGAAAAACCTTAGCTTCCCAAAGTCTCCAAAATTCAACTTTGATTGGTCCAAAGTGTTGAGGATGATGTGGGGATCAACTTTAATGAAGAAGGTGTAGGGTTTTGATGAAGATTTGGAGATGATTCTTGCGGGTGAAGGTGGAGGGAGATGAGGAGGAAGATGATGAGAAAAAAATAGGAGATGAATGAATGGCTGCCCCCCCCCCTCTCTCTCTTATATTCTCACCCTCTCTCAACTCATTTCTCACTCTCTCTCTCTCTCTCTCTCCAATCATTCTCTTTTTAACCATTTTCTCTACTCGCACAATAATACACATAACACCAAAAAAACAACACAAATGCAACAGCATGCAACAAAATGCAACATGACATGGTGCACTAGCCATGGAAAACTGTAGAAACACGGATTTGGCTTAATCGCGATTAGTAGTGCACTAATCAATTTTTTTTATTTAAACTGCATATAATTAATTATAAAAATGCCAAATCCAATAAATATATTTTTAAATGAATAAATCATTTTAATCTCCAATTATTGGTATATATTTATACCATTTTTCGAAAACCTCAATTTCGCAAATCAGGTAGCTTTCGTGAAATATATTATTTTAATATTAAATTCCAAAAATAATATTTTATATTTTCTAAAATATTACAATCTTCCCCCCTTAAATAAATTCGGTCCCCAAATTTAAATTTAAACCCCTAAATGCTAAAACATTTCAATAATCAACTCAAATCAACGGGGCTCCGAAATCACGGAAGATACAGAAATACCACAGCGCATCCTGTGCGCCTGAAAATGAGTATGAAACTCAAAATCGAACTCCGTAAAGCGTCACGCAATTCATCAGATTTACACGCATATCCTCGGAGTTACAATAGAGATACAGATCTCGAAATCCACTACTGAAATTCAATATGCACTAGTCAAATACTATAATATGTGTGTAGTACGCATCCTTGGAAAAATCTCCTAAAACAGAATAAAACACATGCAAATCTTTCTGAATAGTCGCGCGATGCGTAACTCACGACACAAGTGGCGGACGCTCATTTGTAAAGTAATAAATATATATTCATATAGGTTTTGCTAAAATATACGTTCCGCCCTTTTAAAATGTCCCAAAAGGTTTTCCTTTGTAAACATTTGTATCACTCACGGACACGTAAGAAATAGCGAGACTAAAGCACCCTTTTGAAAATCTCTTGTTAAACTTTTAATGCATGCAAAATACTCAGGTACTGTCCTCAGATCAGTCATGTTCGGCTACTATATAGTATAGTGCCCATCATGAAAACAAAGTGCTCAATAGCAAAATCAGCCTCAAAAGGCGTATCCAACAATCACGTGCGTCTGGTGCGCACGGAAACCAAAGCCAAATAAAAGTGCTACGAATATGCACAAAATCCAAACTAAGTGCAACAGGTGTGCACGATAACAACATCTAGTGCATCTATAGTGCATGAAAATCTCAATCCGGTGCAAGTAACATGCACGAATGAAAATCTCAATCGAGTGCATCCAGTGTGCACAAAATCACATCTCATATCATGCGCCCAACATGCGTGAAATCCAAATCAAGTGCATTCGTCATGCACAAATGAAATCTAAATCAAGTGCATCTGACATGCACGAATAAAATCTAAGTCAAGTGCATCTAACATGCACGAATGAAATCGCATCCAATATGCACGGATAAAATCTAAATCAAAGGCATCCAATATGCACGAGTAAAATCTCCCTCAAGTGCATCCGATGTGCACAAAATCCAATATCAAGCGCCTATTATGCGTAAAAATTCAACCCAAGCGCGTCAGGTCCATATAAGTGCCAGTGAGGTAAAGCGCACGAAAAACGAACATCAAGTGCAACGCGCACAAAAACATAAATCTGGTAAAAAGAATGCTCAAATACAAAAATCGGTGCAACTAATGTACGGAGTATAAATCTAGTGCGACCAATGTACGAAATATAGATCTGGTGCAACCAATGCACAAAATATAAATCCAGTGCAACAAATGCACGAAATATAAATCTGGTGCGACAAATGCACGAAATGAAAATCTAGTCCAACATATGCACGAAACACAAATCCGGTGCATCTAGTGCACGAAATACAAATCCGGTGCATCTAGTGCAAGAAATACAAATCCGGTGCATCTATTGCACGAAATACAAATCCGGTGCATTTAGTGCACGAAATATAAATCCGGTGCATCCAGTGCACGAAATACCAATCTAGTGCAGCAAATGCACGGAATATCATCAAATGCGTATAAAAGCAACACCGAGTGTACCAAGGTGTAAAAAATCCAAAAACGTGTGCAAATATGTGCACAAAATCTGTATCAATGCACTGCAAGCACATGTAAGCAATACCGAGTGCATAAATCAAATCGAGTGCGTACCATATGCACAAAATCAAATCAACTGTATGAAATCGACGAAATCATAAACACGTGCTACCTAGGCACAAAATCGATATCAAGTTCAATAGATATGCACTAATCATAAACCAACACAACAGTGTGTAAAACGTATATCAAGTGCAATAAATATGCACAAAATATAAATACCCAGTAGGTGCAGCCAAGGTGCACAAAAACAATATCATGAAACTCAAACATGAAAACTCAAATCCAAGCGATATAAGAGTGATACTCGGATCATAAATGCAAATCGCAACAAATTATATTTAGGTACACCTCCTACAATATCGAAAAATGTCGGTGCGCCCAAAACTGGCAGAGCAAGAATATTCGCTTGCCTCCTGCTCACGGTCTGGCGTCCTCTATCTATGGGTCCTTATTTTCTCTGTAGATTACCAATCTCGCAATCCATCGGCTCGTCGGACCGGTCCGGTGTACTAACGGAAACTATTCCGCTCTGACACTCCTGTGGTCAATCTCTCGGCCATTTAGCATGACCTCTCGTAAAGAAGCACATCACTGGCGTCGGCCTCTGGCCCTCTGAATATACATGACACAACTGATCCTCGGTGCAAATCTTATCGCAGCAGTGTCCTGGAAGGAACCTGCTCAGGGTCTCTTCCGATCTCGCCTATGCCAAACTATACGGAGGCTGGTACTCTTGCATAATCTTTTCTCGCTTTCTGGACATCTGCGTTCTCAGCACAACACCTCCTCGGGAACTGGTCATATCTCACTGTCACGACCCGAAATTGGCATGTGACGGCCCTAATACTACGCAACGTCTACAGGCGTAACGCAGTAAAAGAAAGCCAAAACCCAGAAATCTAAACCATCAAAAGTAATAAGAAATAATAGCATTTTCAAAACCTTTGAAATCTCAACCCAAATTCTTTAAAAGTCCAACTTATTTCCTTTAAAATTTTGACAGCACCTCCTTTATAAAACAAGCCCCAAAAATGGGTACAACATAAATATAATTAAAGCATCCCCAAACGGGAGCAAATACACGCCCAAAGACGGAAAACAACCACCACAACGGATATACGACGCCGTAGCGAAGAAAGAGACGATATAAATAAAACTGCATAAAAACCTCCAAGTCACAAAATAATATACAATATCGTCCTCACATCAAGTCTCTAAGTCATACAAGATAATGGTAGATGGAGAGTACAAGGATACAACGAATATACAATACAACACGAATAACCACAAAACCTACCTAAAACAAAACAGCACACTGTGAGCCGATGCGGTATCCGTAGCAAAAGATGATAGATAGATGAATAACCTGCCTCGACTATTCTGGTGAACAACCTGCAAAACAAACTGTGGCACAACGGGGGTGAGTTGCCAACTCGTGAATAGTAAATAACATATGCAGATAATCGCAAATATGCACGTACAGCGCGAATCTAACATATGTAGGTTAAAAGCAGTAATAGGTCATATGAATGCAATAGTCATGAAAGGTACACTAACAGGTACAACTAATACATGAAGCAATAGTAATATGACAATCAGTATGCAATAATCATGCAATAATGATATGAAAATGTATATATGCAACAGTCATGAAAGGTACGCTAGCTGGTACAACTAACACATGAAACAATGCATATAAAATAAAGTATGTAAATGCAACAATCATGAAAGGTACGCTAAAAGGTACTACTAATACATGAAGCAGTGCATAAACAATAAATGTGGAGTATGGAATGAAATATGTCATTTCCACGGAATCCTGACATCGTGGTAGGATCACAATCCATCAAGACAATCCAAATCCCAATTTCCTCAATCAGCCCCCAAATTGGCTCTCATATCATATAAGTCTCACAATTCCTTAATGTACAATATCGAATAAATCTCCTATATCCTGAATGTACAAAATCAAGTAAATCTCATATATCTATTATGTACAATATCAAGTAAATGTCATATGTCTTAAATCCAATATCAAGTGAATCTCTTATAATCTAGGTATATTTGCATGAATAAATATGATGATGTATATAAATTGATATCAATACACATATATTAGCGTCCCATTCCACTAATATTGGTGTAAAGGCATATATAACAGTATCCCATTCCACTGTTATATATACTTAGGAGTAAAAAGAAATATCATGAAACCAATGTGTCAAGCATCGACACAGAAATGCTGATCTATCAGGTGATGTCACCAAGACTGGCCCCCTGATAGGTACGTATCACACGCTATCCGAAAAGCACGAGTGCCTAGCTCTGACCCTTGTCTTTCCACGTATCCATACGCACATGACTCCCGTCGGTATCCCCATGATAACCGCCGAGTCATTGGTAATGTCACCGAATGGTATGGTTCCCCTGCCAGGCCCCATCGGCATATTACATCGACATCCCTTTCTTGCCCCGGGGTACCTCCGGGCCCCACCATGTACCCGCAGACGGTGCCTCCCGCTCCTCGAATCGGGTATATAATCAGAACCGACAAATCTCATGGTGGTTGCTGAAATATCATATCAAGGGAAATCGGGTTTTTCAAATAATGCATAATTTCATGAACTACCACGGTCCCCAAATCCAGAAAACATCATGAAAAATCCATATCTCAATGCGAAAATCCATGAATATAATATATGCAACATAAAACTGAAATGAAGATATAAAGGAAAAGCTGCTAATTAACTGCAACAAGTTAATATAAATATCATGCGGTTCCTATTTTCTCCAATTCTAAATAACATCAAATAAAGGTAAAGATGTAGCTATAACTAGATATATGTGTAAACAATACGGTATAGCAAGATATATGTATCTACCTATAAGTAATGATGTAGTATACCTCTAGTATAAGTGAAATATGTGTGCAAGGTATACCTGTAGCTATGTCATAAGGTATGTATGTACCTATCACTAATGGTACAATACTCTATAGGTATACAGGTATCTAGCATGTAAGTATGTGAAGGCATATGTGTGTAAGCATGTAGATATAAAGGTATGCTATATGTCATATGCAATAAGAAATATGAATCAATGTCACAATGTCCCTAACCAAGCAATATCATATCTATAAGTGGGTTGTGCGTGACATGGCAATTATTGACGGTGTGTGTGGCATACAATCAGTGCTCGTGCAACATGAATCGTCAATAATATGTGCAGTGTCCTAAGGGTATTAGTTCAAGCACAACAATAACTAAGCAGTAAGGTGAATTCGCAATTCTAAATATGATATAGAATATGCAACAGAAAAAACATCTCTAACCCAGACGCATAACGCCATGCGGGCGATTCCCCCGTAGATGTTAAATCTACTCACCTGCGCTCCAACCTAGATGAAGTCTACCACATGTTTTCCCTTGTAGCAGTGTCCGAAGTCCCCGCCTGCGAACCTGCAACATAATACGATAAAACAAGTATATATTAATAATAAACCCAAAATACATACAATCTACACGGACCAACACGACACACATACGTACTCTAAAGGGTTTGTGTTTTAGCTAACGCGTATAGCGACACTACGAAACCAACTCAGAGCAACGGCAACACAGAACACGCACCGTATCGGATAACGTATCGTGTGAAACGAAACAAGAGAAACACACAAGTGGTCCCAGATTTTTCTGTACCAGTAATCTGTAAAAATTGCAAGTACCATGAGATCACAAACAACCCCAGAGACCCCTACCCAAAAACCCAAACCCTAACTCCCTACTCTGTCCACAAACTGCGGCCAGAACCAATAAATCTTCGGCCGTAGTATAGGGAAATTGGCTCATATTTTGAGGGTAGGTTCTAGGTCACTACACTAGGTTACTGTCAAGTCAATTTTTGCAACAAGTACTTGGTTTAACAGCAGATCATCCGAGACCCAAACAAAACACTAAAAATACGATATTTACCCAAAATGATACAATACGCGATAAAAACAGAAACTTTAAAGCTAAGCTACACAATAAACACCTAAAGAACAGAAAGAGATCAATACCTACACAAAAGAACTCATAGATCCAAGCTTTGCATGCTCCTAGGCATCCAAGAGGCAAGTGATGGAAAAAGATGTGATTTTTGATGAGATTTGTGATGTTTAGTGATGGATTTGTGAAGAAATGGTGAAGAGAAGCTAGGTGTTCAGTTTGAGGAATAGAAAGAGATGAAGAAATGAGAAAGAGATAGAGAAAAAGAGAGAGGGTGATTGATAAAGAGAGAGGGAGGTGAGTGTAGGGTGAGGTGAGAGGTGAGTGCAACCATAGCATTAACTCCCATTTAATGCCTTCACACAAGTCACCATGCCACCAATCACACAACAAAACCCTAACAAATATCTCCTTCTCACTAAACAAATATCTAGGAAAAGATTAAGGATTGATTAAACAAGGATTAGGTTAAGTGTCATGGTTGCTAAGAACAAAATTAGCACAAACAAATCCTCGCATTTACGTGCACATGTGCGTGCATGTCTATAACAAATAATAATAAATTATTAATTAAATGTTATAAAATGTGAGGAACCCGAATTGGTAAACTTTTTACAGTAAACCCGCATTAACATCTAAACGAACACTAACCGAAATCTAAGGCGTTACACTCACGCCTCTGTATACATATCAGATCTCCAATCTCAATGGGGAGTAACAACAGTTCGTTAATCTCTCGCATGAACCTCTTGTTCAACTCGTCTTTATTATCGTCCGCTTCGACGTCGCGTCATGCTATCAGTGTACTACAATTGTTCTCGGCTACAGTCAATCCGGAGTCTCTCACACGGACTCAAAATCACGAACTCAGTATCTTCATCACTCTGTAGAAGATATCTAGCCGAACACGTCGTCGGGAACTCGTCCCAATAATCGGAGGAATATACCTTATTCATCCGCTCTCGATCAACTCACAACGCATCTAGGTGAGGTCCTCTATCTGAAGCCGGTCCACTTACTGATCTCCTATCGGATCATCCAACGAACAACGTCATCTCTGGATCGATCTACTCTAGATCTGAGTAAGATTCTCCACACTGAAAAATCTTCAACTCAACTGGGCCTGCGTCGGTGCATCAAATCTGACAAATCACCTTCGTCTCTCAACTCAAGATAGACTAGCTATCATCTATCGCATCTCTGCATGAAAGCTCCAGCGATCTTAGCTCGTAAAGTTTGGAAGCGACATCCCATCAATCTCAGCAACAGCTGGGTCATCTGTCTGCACGGTAGACGGCATCACAAACTCTGAGGTAGGCTGTACATCAATAGTCCTCTCACGATCTGGCAGCCTCTAATAATGGCCCGATCATTTGGTGCAAAACCGAACACTCGCCTCAACAAGAGGTCACAACACAAATACAAAATCTAGACGTTCCCATGTCATTAGAAAACACGATGGTCAGTCCTCGTCCGTGACGAGCTTGCCCTGACCGCATCACTAGCAGCAGCTCAATCTGCGCTCAAACCATGGTGACAGGAACCTCAAGCATGTATCAATGAAGATAGACCAAAGGAATGAAAAGAATCAATAGATCCCGAAATGGATACATGATCATAAGGAGGAACGGAATCAATGAGAGTGTGATCATGGAAACAAATAGAATCAAGGATCTCAAATGGATGTATGATAAAGAGTGTTGGATATATGTATGCCCTAGAGGCCATTATATGATAGTGGATGTATTTATACATGTGTGTGTGTGTATTCAGTGTACATTCTTGCTCGACATGATAGTATGCTATCTGGTTCTTCTTTATCTGACATGTTGACTTGATCATGCTTTTATTCATTTACACATGTTGATAAAGCCCTGAGGATATTTGCTTGACTACTGTGATTATGATGGAGATCATACTAGTGGGACGTCTATAATTTATAAGCATATCCTGAAATGTCCCTAGTCGTAGGTGTATCGAGATGGGGCACCGATATACGAGAGTAGACTAGCGTATATGATACTAGACCCATATGATGGGCGATGGATGTTCCCATATCCACTGATGTTTGACATCGAGATCATATGTGGGTGCTCAGTGGAGACTGGGTACACTGGACGGACTCGCCGAGAACTCCTATATGGTATTATATCTATCGTCGGATAGCAGTTCTCAGGTGACACTGGTACAGGTTAGTCTGTAGACCCGAGATCGTCATAGAGTCTTGTGTGTTCTCCCACTGTACTTTGATTACCGCCCTACCACGGCTCTACTGAGTCGTGCAAACAGGTGGCTTTTGGGTACAGTCCCGAGACACATGGAAACAGTGAGCGATAAGAGGGGTTTCGTCTCTCCCGGTATTGGGAGTTGATGTTGTGCTGTGCTCGATTGGCTATATCAGTAAGTCCCTGGCCAGGGCTGTTGAGATTTACTGATAAGTGTTATCAGTAGTTTCTCAATCTGTTATAGACCATTTATCGGCATGACTTATTGAGTTATTGGGGTCGACGTTACCATCCCTAGACTCGATATGCAGCATATCTGACGAAGTGACCGGACTGTACGGTAGTGTTGCCGGTTGGCTCGACAAGAGTTGTGACAGTTCGCTTGTTTTCTTCTGATCACTCAATACCCGGGTGGCCGTTACGTTTAGCTGACCTCTTGTGGCTTGGGGGTGCTTGATATGATCATCACCCACTGCCGGCGTATTGACGAGTCTTAGAGTCCCACAATGGAGTTACCTAGCCCAGGCGAAACGATGTGGTGTGCATATGAGATATGCGCGGGGACCCGATTAAATGCGCGTATGTGATACCGTATATTAATCGGGCGGTTTGCTATTGGTCGGGTCGTATGTGATATGACCGGTTTGCTAAATCAAGTGTTGATTTAACATTGACCATTTGCATTTTCACTTTAAACCCTTTTTTGTCTTTTGGTGTATGCATGCATGTATGCACATGTTTACATTGATGCACATTTGGATGTGCATGCACACATACATGCATACTCATTTGTATCATGGTTGTTGATACATTAGATGGTCGCAATATAAGACTCACATGCTAGTAAATATTTAGATATTTATTTTTTGAGATAAATGGAAATGGATAATTACTCATGGTTGATTATTTTATTCCTCCACTAAACCTCTCTTTAACCATGAGTTATTATTCTATGGCCATTAGTTCTCCAAAAGAAAATATCTAGATATTTATAAACTAGGGTTAAGAATAAGAAGAAGAAAAAATATATATATTTTTTCTTTTCTCATTTTTAACCCAACACTTATCATTATCTCTTGAGCTCTCATTTGCCATCATCTTCTTCCTCCTCTCTCTTGCTCTCTAGCTTTTATTAGTGAGTAAGATAGTGATCAAGTTAGGGTTTTGAAGTGAGAAAACAAACCACATCACCATTCTACACTACTCTTGCCCATTAGTTTAGAGTGTTGGCTTCTACTTCTTCTCTTGATCAAGTAGAGCTTCAAGCTTGGACAAAGAGGACTCCGGGTGGATCGTCGTGGACTTGGAGGATCTCAAGCAAGCTTCTTTCAACCCTCAAGTGGCCAAGGAGTCTAGCGAAGGGAGCTACAAAGGTTGTATTCTCTAACCCTAGCCCTTTACTACTTGTGGAATGTGTTAAACCTTTTGTTACCCTAGCTTTTCTAGTGTAATCCTTAGGATAGTTTCTTTAGCACCCTATAAATTTTTAATATGGCATGTGTGATGCTACCAAACCCTTGTAGTGGTGCCGGAGAAAACCCTTCAAAGAGAACGAAGAGAATCACAGATCTCAAAATATGTACATCTTAAGGTTTCTTAAGTGGATTATCGTATCGTAAATATGCCCCGGAACATACGTACGGTACGTCACTCTACTCAAGCTACCCACTCTATCAATCAGGGTTAACCTACATAACGAAAGTTCGGGTCTAATACCCCCATGTTCAAGTCTAAGTTCCGTAAGGTCAAGCCTAGGTTCCAAAATAAATTACGCCCCAGACTCCATTTAGTCAAACCTAGACTCGAACCAAGGTTAAACCTAGCACTCTGATACCAACTTTGTCATGACCCAAAAATTTGTTCGTGACCGGCACTTAAATCACGCCACGTCTAAAGGCGTAACGTAAGTCAAGTAAGACGAAGCCCAGAAATCTAAACCTTTTTAAGAAAATAGAAGAGGTGAAGTTTTGAAATAAAGGTATAATGAAATCAAATGATTTCTTAAATACATAAACAATGGAACATAAAAATGCAAGTGGATTTACTAGTTGAAAAACATGTTTCGTCTTTTAAAAATTTGGGCAGCACCTCCTTTGTATATTTTGATCCAAAACCACATATACATAATAATAATAATAATAATAAGGGCATCCCCAAGCGGGAGATAGCTCTTCGTCAACCGGCGGAATCACAACCACGCAAGTCACAATATAGTATACAATGCCCAACGGCGAAGATCAACACAAAGGATAATGAATAAAGCAAGACATCAACCCAAAAAGCGAACATATAACCCATCGCTCTAAGTCTCGCAAATACAAGTCCTTCTAAGTCTTACTACATATACAAATACTAGTTTCTGATTGATGGAGTTGACTAGATATAATAGGAATAATAATACAAGAAGGGTATGATCCAATATGTACCACTTACCAAAGCAAATCACCCGAAAGCAAGCAGTGTACCAGCGATACCGCTACTGATCCATGCGGTCAACCTGCAAGAACTGTGGCACAACGGGGGTGAGTTGCCAACTCGTGAGTAGAAAACATCATCAGATAGAAATCGAATAAATAACTATTCCTAGGTCAACTATATCATAAAGGTAATACTATGATATCTAGGGTGACCGTATCTGCATATGTGCCAACAACATAATCAATGCATATCTGCATGAGGCTAACATCTATGTGTCCGTCAATGACACCACAACGTCATGCATGTAAAATCATGAAAGCATATACATGAGAATATGAGGATATAAATCAACATGTGTCCATCAATGACACATCAAATCATGGAACCTGAGTGTCGAACATCGACACTCGAAACATCATGAAACCCGTGTCCAGCATCGACATGAAAATCCTCATATATCGGGCTCCGTCGGTCCGGATCGGCCCATGGGATCCGTCTGTCCGGATCGGCCCTCGGGCTCCGGCAGAACGGATCGGCCCATATCCATGTCTCGACTCCGGTCGATATCCTCCGGATAACCGCCAGGTCCAACCAATCACCGGTAGGTAGTAGTCCCTCTGCCAGGCTCATCGTCTACTGCAAAACCATCCATTCTCGTCCCGAGATACCATATCGGGTCCACCATGAACCCGCAAACGGATCATCCAAATCCTCGAATCGGGTTTCACATATCACACGTCTCATAACCGAGAAAACGCATGGGGGACGCACTGAAATATTATATCAAGAGAAACCGGGTTTTTAGAACAATACATACATTCTTTTGAAACATAATCACGGTTCTCAAATCCAGAAATCTCATGAAAACAGCATATCTCGATGCATATAATCGTAAAGCATGATGTATGCGACATATAACAGAATGTAAGTGGCACAACCCGAAATTGGTACGTGACGGCCCTTAAACTACGCAACATCTACAGGCGTAACGCGATTTAAGTAAGCCGAAAACCTAGCAATCTAAACCATCAAAAGTAGTAAGAAAGTGATAATAGCATTTTCAAAACCTTTGAAATCTCAACCCAAATTCTTTAAAGTCCAACTTTTCTCCCTTTAAAATTTTGGCAGCACCTCCTTTGTAAAAACCAACCCCAAAAATGGGTACAACATAAATATAAGTAAAGCATCCCTAACCGGAGAAAATCCACGCCCAACGGCGGAAAACAACCACCACAACAGATATACGACGCCGTAGCGAAGAAATAAAAGACGATAAAAAGAAAGCTGCATAAAAGACCTCCAAGTCACACAATAATATACAATATCGTCCTCACATCAAGTCTCTAAGTCAAACATGAAAGTAGTAGATGGAGATTACAGGATACAACGAATATACAATGAACCAAAATGGATAACCACAAAACCCACCTAAGCAAAACTGCACACTATGAGCTGAAGCGGAATCCGCAGCAAAAGATGAGGTGATAGATGAATAGCCTGCCTCGACTACTCTGGGGAACAACCTGCAAAACCCTGTGGCACAACGGGGGTGAGTTGCCAACTCGTGAATAGTAAATAACATATGCAGGTAATCGCAAGTATGCACATACAACGCTAATCTAACATATGCAACTAAAAGCAATAATAGTCATATGAATGCAAAAATCATGAAAAGTACACTAGCAGGTACAACTAATACATGAAGCAATAATAATATGACAATCTGAATGCAACAATCATGTAAGATACTATATCAGGTACTACTAATACATGAAGAAATGATAGGAAAATGTATATATGCAACGGTCATGAAAGGTACGCTAACAGGTACAACTAACACCTGAAGAAATGCATATAAATGAAGGTATGTAAATGCAACAGTCATGAAAAGTACTCTATCAGGTATTACTAATACATGAAGTAGTGCATAAACAATAAATGTAGAGTATAGAATGAAATATGTCATTTCCACGGAATCCTGACATCGTGGTAGGATCAAAATCCATCAAGACAATCCAAATCCCAATTCCTCAAATCAGCCCCCAAATTGGCTCTCATATCATATAAGTCTCACAAATCCTTAATGTACAATATCAAGTAAATCTCATATATCTTGAATGTACAAAATCAAGTAAATCTCATATATCCTTTATGTACAATATCAAGTACATCTCTTATATCCTGAATGTACGATATCAAGAAATCCCAAATGTCCTAAATCCAATATCAAGTGAGTCTCTTATATCCTAGGTATATTTGCATGAATAAATATGATGATGTATATAAATTGATATGTATACATATATATTAGCGTACCATTCTACTAATATATATATATGCATATATAACAGCGTCCCATTCTACTGTTATATATACTTAGGAGTAAAATATCATGAAAACAATGTGTCAAGCATCGACACAGAAATGCTGATCTATCAGGTGCTGTCACCACGACTGGCACCCTGATAGGTACGTATCATACGCTATACCGAAAGCTCGAGTGCCTAGCTCTGACCCTCGCCTCTCGACGTATCCATACGTACATAACTCCCGTCGGTATCCCCACGATAACCGCCGAGTCATTGGTAATGTCACCGGATGGTATGGTTCCCCCACTAACTCATCTCCTCCCTGAGATTCTTGCCCCGGGTACCTCCGGCCCCCACCATGTACCCGCACACGGACCCCTCTTTCCTCACGTGGGGTATATATATCTGAACCGATAAAACTCATGGTGGGTGATGAAATATCATATCAAGGGAAACCGGGTTTTTCAAATAATGCATAATTTCAAGAAACTACCACGGTCCCCAAATCCAGAAAACATCATGAAAAATCCATATCTCAATGTGAAAATCCATGAATATAATATACGCAACATAGAACTGAAATGCGAGCATATAAAGGAAAAGCCGCTATTTAACTGCAACAAGTTAATATAAATATCATGCGGTTCCTAATTTCTCCAAGTCTATAATACATCAAATAAAGGTAAACATGTAGCTAAAGCCAGATATATGTGTAATCATAAAGGTATAGCAAGGTATACATGTAGCTATGTCATTATGTGTGTATGTACCTATCGCTAATGATACAATACCTTATAGGTATCTGGTATCTAGCATGTAAGCATGTCAAGGCATATGTGTGAGCATGTGGGTATAAAGGTATGCTATATGTCATATGCGTAAAGAAATATGAATCAATGTCTCAATGTCCCTAACCAAACAATATTATATAGGTATGTGTGTTGTGCATGACATGGCAATTATTGACGGTGTGTGTGGCATACAACTGGTGCTCGTGCAACATAAGCCGTCAATAATATGTGCAGTGTCCTGAGGGTACTAGTCCAAGCACAACAAATAACTAAGAAATAAGGGTATGCTCAAACTCTATATATATGAAATAGAAAATGCGACAAAGTCAAGTCATCTCTAGCCAAGACGCATAACGCCATGCGGGCGATTCCCCTGTAGATGTTAAATCTACTCTCCAACGCTCCTGGCTAAGTGAAGCCTACCACCTGTTTCACTTTCTTCGCAGCGCCCGAAGTCCCCGCCTGCGATCCTACAACATTAAAACAATAAAACAAGTGTATATTAGCAATAGTCCCAAAACACGTACAAACTACATTTGACCGACGCAACAACACAAAACATACTCTCAAGTGTTCGTATTATGGCTAACGTGCATAGCGACACGACGAAACCAACCCAAGAGAAAAATCACACAAAGTGCACGATCCGTCTCGTATAGCGTATCGCGCTTAAACTAAACACAAGAAACTACCTATGTGATCCCAGATTTCGTATACAGAGAAAACTCAACAATCAAACAGAACCAAACACACCTAAACAACATAATAGAGCTACCCTCAAAAACCCACACCCTAACTCCCCAGAGAAACCGACGTCGCCGGAAATCTCCTCCTAGTCGTCGGCCAAGGTCCGAGCAGGGGGTCTCGGGCTTTAGGTGAGGTCCTATGGTCTCAGGTACAACACAACTACATTGTTTGGTTTTCTAGTAAAATCTCCGGGTCACAGCAGATCATAGATGTCACAAATTGACACTAAAAATACGATATTTGCACATAAACTTAACTTTAAATATTCTAAACTAATAATAAAAGTCTACACAACACAAAAACTATATAAAGAACAGATAGAGATTATTACCTATACAAAAGAACTCAAAGATCCAAGCTTCACAAGCTCCAAGGCATCCAAGAGGCAAAAGATGGTATAAGATGTGATTTTTGTGAGATTTGTGAAGGATTTGATGAATTTGTAATGGAAAAATGAGAGTGTTCAATTGAGGAAAGTGAGAGATAAGAAAATGAGAAGAGAAATGAGTATGAGAGAGAGTGAGAGAGAGTATGAAGAAAAGAGAGAAAGAGAGAGAGGTGAGGTTAAGGGTGAGGGTGAGTGTAACCACTTGCATTAATGCACCATCAATGCATTCACACACACCTCATCATGCCATCTCTTCTCACCAAAAGAAATATCTTCTCACACAAAAGATCTAGGGAAAGGATTAAGGATTAGGGTTAAGGAAAAGGATTAGATAAATGGTTAAGTGTCATGGTTGCTAAGATCAAGATTACACAAACAACCCTCACATTAACGTGCACACGTGCGTGCATGTCCATAACAAATAATAATAAATTATTAATTATATGTTATAAAATGTGAGGAATCCGAATTGGTAAACTTTTTACAGTAAACCCGCATTAACGTCTAAACTAACACTAACCGAAATCTAAGGCGTTACAATCTCCCCCCTTATAAAAATTCGTCCCCGAATTTAAAATCTCACTAAGCGTACCTTCAAAGAGAAGATTACAAAACTCTCATATCTCGCTCGCATCCTTCCAAGTAATCACCTCACTATATAGCTACGCCCAAGAAAACTCTCCACAGATGGCAAGACCCTTGACCGAAGTTTCTCCACCTGCCGAGTCATTAACACAATTAGCTGCTGGTGAACGAAAAGATCGCGTCCAAGCTAAATGGTCTGGTGCTGAATCATGTGAGAAAGTCATGAAGGTAATTTCAAAGTATCGACACAAGGAATACGGGGTGAATACTCAAAAATCTGGGCGGAAGTGCCAAATTTTAGGCAACGGGACTAACTCGCTTCAAGGATCTCAAAAGGACCTAAAATTTTGGGACTAAGCTTCCCAAAACTCAACACGTCATTCATCGGAAAAATCCATAGGAATACATGATCTCCCACTATGACCTCAAGTCTGCAACCACCACGGTCGGCATAAGACCTTTGTCTGCACTGGGCTATCCTCATCCTGACCTGAACCAACCAGATCATCTCCGAAGTCTCTAGACTAGCTGGGGTCCAAAAATCCTATTTACGCAGAGTCAGAAAAACAGAATGGCGATCGACACGACCTAACAACTAAACCTAAAGGTTGCCAATTGGAGTGACTCCTGATAACAGCTATCGAAGGAGAAACCTAACAATGGCAAGTGACGATCCCAACTGCCGACAACAATTAGTACGTAGGTACAAGCATATCCTCCAGAGTCTATATAGCCCGCACTCACAAACCCTCGTCCTGCGAATGGAAAAACGGAGCTAAAGCTCAACCAGTACCCAAAGCTTCCTGAAGCTTCTGTCCAAGACGGCAAGCAAAAAGGGTGCCTCTATAGGATACAATGCGTGAAGGAACTCCATGCAAACGCACAAACTTAACGAAGAAAAACTGAGCAAAATCGGACGACAAACACCCGAATGGAATCACACCCTGTCTAGACCGGGGTAGATACCATAACGAATATTCATGGAGATCTGCTCCCATTCCCACTCCGGAACGGTTAAAGGTTGCAACTCTCCAGCCGGTCAAATGCTCAACCTTAGCTCACAACAAGACAGACACTTGAAACGAAATCCGAAACTTCACTCTTCATCCCTGTCCACCCGTAACTATCCCACAAGTCACGTCAAATGTTGGTGGAACTTGAATGAACACCGAAAGCTGACTGATGTGCCTGCTCTAGGATTTCGCGTCTCTACCCATCAGTAATAGGTACACAAACACGTCCCTAAACGTAGCACACCCTGGTTACAAATCAAGGACTCCGAATCATTACCCGGCCGAGTAGGCTCAAGAATCTCTGACGAACGAGCATCGGCGGGCTGTGTCTCGCAAAAGCGATTAAAGAAAAGTGAACGGGTGCGGACATGAGCAAGTTGTCCCCTCAGTAGAGGCGGACTTAAGTTGTACTCCACGGTCGCACAAGAACTGTAAATCTGCAGAAAACTGTCTCAACAATCAAAACCCGCTGCAGGAAGATGTACATTAAGCTCTGGTGGTCCGTGAAAATCTGACACTACTCTCCGAACAAGTAGTGTCCCCAAATCTCCAACGCACGACCACCGCGGCCATCTCCAGATCATGAGTGGGATATCCTGCTCGTACTTCCTCCACTGTCGGGAAGCAAAAGCGATAACTCTATAGTGCTACATCAGTACACAATCGAGCCCCACTCGTGAAACATCACAGTTATACAACAAAGTCGCCCGAACCAGAAAGCAAAGAAAGAACTGGTGCAATTGTCAACCGAGTCTTCAACTGCAGAAAACTCCG
This sequence comes from Agapanthus africanus, assembly GCA_030015575.1. Taxonomy (NCBI): domain Eukaryota; kingdom Viridiplantae; phylum Streptophyta; class Magnoliopsida; order Asparagales; family Amaryllidaceae; genus Agapanthus; species Agapanthus africanus. The sequence goes on along the minus strand of JASDDO010000004.1, from coordinate 109,693,268 downwards.
CATGCATGCCTCAGTCCAAGAAAAGAACCTCCTTTCCGGTCAGTCCAATCAACGGTGCAGCGATACACTAGCAATCCTGCACGAAACGGCGGTAAAAACCGGCTAAGCCCAAAAAGCTGCGGACCTCTGTCCCTGCTATAAGTCTGGGCCAAGGCTGTACGGCCTCGATCTTCCTCAGGACCATACGAAAACCGTCTTTCGTAACCACATGACCTTAGGAAGTCAACACAATCAAGCCTGAAGGAACACTCCGAGAATTTAGCAAACCGCTGGGGCTCTCCCAACGTCTACAAAACAAATCCTCAAGTGCTGCTCAAGTTCCTCACGACACATTGGAATAGACCAGAATGTCATCAAAATACAACAATCGACTGGTCGAGGAACGGCCTGAAGAAACCTGGTCCATCACATCCATGAATGCTACTAGGGCATTGGTGAGTCCAACAACACCGCCAAAAACACATACTGCCCGTAGCACACACAAAGCAGTCTTCGGAATGTCATCACTCCGATCCCGCAACAAATGATGACCTGATCCCAAAACAACTAGAAAATCAAGTCTCGCACCCTGGAGCTGATCGAACAAATCGTCAAAGCGAGGTAAAGGATACCTATCCGCACCGTAGCTCGGCTCAATTGACGATCAATCAATACACAACCTCAAACTGTCGTCCTTCCCTTGATGAACAGAATAGGAGCTCCCCAAAGCGAAACACTTGGATGAACAAGTCCCTCAACAAATAACTCTGCAGCTGATCCTCAAGCTCCCTAAACTCTGCCGGCTGATCTGGAACACGTCGGAAAACTCTCGCACGATAGGAACCCGGTCCAACAATCCACTGTGGCTGCAGCATCCCTAACGAAATCCAAGAATCCTCGACATCCTCTCCTGAAAAGCCGACTAGCGAAAAAGGCTGAATTCAAGCTGTGAGAGGCGGCACCACTGTCCCCCTGCACAACAAGAACTGACTCGCCGGGAAAACAAAACCTGACTGTTTCCTCGCGGCAGTCCACAGACGCCTAGCACGTAGCTAACCAGTCCGTGCCCACGAGAACGTCAAATCCAACATCTCTAGAAGGATCATAATGACGGACAAATCTCTATCTCCTATCCGATTGGCACACGACTGAAATACGTGTCGCGCAACAAAAGAATCGCTGACAGAAATTAACACAACAAATGGCTGATCTACCTAACACGACTCTCGGCCCAACCACGGCACAAAGTGTGTAAAACAAACAAGTGCATCAAAAGAACATACGAATTATGAATACCTGAAAACTCTGCATTGGACGCCCGCGCGTCCCGATGAGTAGAAGCAAACTCTGTTGTCTTCCCCCTACCCGCAACTGGCTGAAATCCTCCTCTGCTAACCTATCCCCTCTGAGCGAATCCTCTGCGACCACAACCTCTCTGCATACTACCCTAACGTGGTGTTCGGGAACAACGCCTGATGTGGTGATGAAGGTCTCCGCACCGATAGCATCCTCTCCATGGCTGCCGACCCTCCGGGAAATACGAGCTAAAAGACTGACCTCGTCCCAAGCCTCCGTTACTCCCGTGACGTGCCCGATATCTGTCTCAACGACTAAGCCTCTGTCTCGGAGCTGGTACACCGGTACGAATCCTCCACTGGTCCGGAACTCCCAAAGTCTCTGGAAGGCGTGCCTCGTCAACTGGGGCTGCATCCACTGCTGCTATGTAGGTGACGGAATGCTGTGTGCTGATCGCAAGGAATAACTGGGGAACAGGGGTGACAACCTCCTGTCGCTGCGCTCTGCTGGCCTCAATCAATGACCTCATCGTCTGGCGCAAGTCCTGCATCTCTGCCACAAGCCTAGTGATACTATCTGTCGAAAGCGGATCCATCTGCTCCTGTGCAACGAGCATGCCATCCTGGTCAGTTCTCGTCCCACCCGAGTCAATCCTGACCTCGGCCCTCGCTGCATCACTCTGAGTCCCCATAGTCATCGGCGACAAAGACTATAAATGGAAATAAGATTCGATAAGAACACGGAAATCGAATCACAAGGATATGTATCATCAAGGAAGGAATTTCAAGCAATTTGTACTTAGGTCACTTTAGGCGGAGTACCACGTCGTGAGTATGCCGCGGACATACACACACTACGTTACTCTGCTTAAGCTACCTACTCCATCATACCAAGGTCATCTTACACTCCGAAAGGTAAAACCTAGCGCTTTGATACCAACTTTGTCACGACCCGAAATTGGCACGTGACGGTCCTTAAACTACGCAACGTCTACAGGCGTAACGCAATTTAAGTAAGCCGAAAACCCAGCAATCTAAACCATCAAAAGTAGTAAGAAAGTGATAATAGCATTTTCAAAACCTTTGAAATCTCAACCCAAATTCTTTAAAATCCAACTTTTCTCCCTTTAAAATTTTGGCAGCACCTCCTTTGTAAAAACCAACCCCAAAAATGGGTACAACATAAATATAAGTAAAGCATCCCCAACGGGAGCAAATCCACGCCCAACGGCGGAAAACAACCACCACAACAGATATACGACGCCGTAGCGAAGAAATAAAAGACGATAAAAAGGAAACTGCATAAAAGACCTCCAAGTCACAAAATAATATACAATATCGTCCTCACATCAAGTATCTAAGTAAAACATGAAAGTAGTAGATGGAGAGTACAGGATACAACGAATATACAATGAACAAAAACGGATAACCACAAAACCCACCTAAGAAAAACTGCACACTATGAGCTGAAGTGGTATCCGCAGCAAAAGATGAGGTGATAGATGAATAGCCTGCCTCGACTACTCTGGAGAACAATCTGCAAAACTCTGTGGCACAACGGGGGTGAGTTGCCAACTCATGAATAGTAAATATTGTTAGTTATATGTATGCCCTAGAGGCCATTACTGTACATACGATGTATATTGTAGTGGATGCTAGGACATATATAGGGAGGACTTTCTTGCTCGACATGATAGTATGATATCTGGTTGTACTTTATCTTAACATGTACTCTGATTGTCTCTATGTTACATGTTGATATAGCCCTTAGGATATGTACTCGACTACTGGGACTATGATGAGATCATACTAGTGGGGCCACGGTAGTCGACGAGTACATCCTATAACTGTTCCTAGTCGAGGGTGTATCGAAACATGGCATCGATACACCAGAGTAGACTAGCGTATACGCATCTTGACCCATATGATGGGCGATGGATGATCCCATATCCATCGGTGTTTGACATCAAGGATGGTGTACGGGTGCTCAGTGGAGACTGGGTACACTGGACGGACTCGCCGAGAACTCCCAGATGGTATTATACCTTACGTCAGATGGCAGTTCTCCGGTGACACTGGTACAGAGTAGTCTGTTGACCCGAGATCGTCATAGAGTCTTGTGTGATTCCCACTGTGCTTTGATTTCCATCATACCACGTCCAAGAGGGCGTGCAAAAAGGTAGCTTTTGGGTACAGTCCCGAATCACATGGAGGTAATGAGCGATAGGAGGGGATTCTTCTCTCCCGGTATAGGGAGTTGATGTTGTGCTGTGTTCAATTGGCTATAACCGGAAATCCCTGGCCAGGGTTGCTGAGATTTACTGGTAAGTGTTATCAGTAGTTTCTCGAACTGTTATAGACCTCATATCGACACGACTTATAGAGCTACTGGGGTCTGACGTTTACCACCCCTAGGCGAGATATGCGACATATCATACGACGAGATCGGACTGTACGGGAGTGTTACTGATTGGATTCACAGGAGAATGTACAGGCTTGCTTGTTGATCTTCTGAGCGCTCAATACCTGGGTGGCTGTTACGTTTAGCTGACCGCTTGCAGCTTGTGGGTGTTTGATATGATCATCACCTACTGCCGGCGTATTGACGATTCTTTAGAGTCGTATACAGAGGTTTCTTGGCTCAGGCAAAACGGAGTAGGAGCATATATGTGATATGTGCAGGACCGAGGATAATGTTGTATATGATACCGTATTGGATTCTCGCGATATGAGATATCGGCCGGGTATATGTGATATAGCCGGGTCATCGTATTAGTCGGTTATATGCGATATAGCCGGATTGTCGGATCAAGAGTTGATTCGATAATTTAATGTATAATAATATATATGATATATTAAATTACATTAACTAATATTAGCTCACTAAAAGATTCATTTTCTCACGGGATAATACATTGATATATATGCGATATATGTTAATTGTATTATTCTCTATTGTTACAAAATATATTGTATATGTGATATATAATATTGTAACATGTTAGGGTTACAAATTTAACAATGGATTAGGGTTTAAACTTGGTTAGGGTTTGGATTAGGGTTAGCTTTTGCATGAAGCTTCCATGAAGCTTCATGAAGCTTTGACTTTGTGGTTGCTTGATATTTTTGTGAGATATTATGATAACCCAATCCAAACCATTAACTCTAGTTAACTCTCTACAAGGGTTAACTCTCTCATGCTTAACCCTTGGTTAGATTTGTAACCACTACAATAATTCATTATTCATCACAAAAGGATTAAGGTTATCATCTTCATTCTTCTTTTTCATGCTTGAGTTCCTTCATGAAAAAGCTTTCTTTTGTGATGAAAGTGAGTGAGAAAAAGATCTTAAATGAGAGCAAAAATCCTACTTCATCATCCTCATCTATCCTTGCCATTTAGATGAGGGTGTTCACTTCATAGTATGAGTGTTAGCTTGTGTTAACGAAACTTCAAGGTAGATCATCTTTGTATCGAAGATCGGAAGCAAAGGTTGCATCATTCTCTTCGTGAAGCCTCTCGAGAGTCCACAACACGATGATCGCAGCGAAGGGACCTCAACACGGAGCTTAAGAAGTGAAGGACCGGATCTACAAAGGTTGTAATCCCTCTCACTTAGTGTTAAAGCGTTTAACATGTTCGTTTTCGCCTAAACCCTAGTTTAAAGATCCGGCTTCGGGTTGTTCGGCACGGCTAAAATTTTAATCGGGCATGGTTGATGCCTAGTAGACCTTTATGCGCGTGCCTAGCAACCCTACAGTGGTATCAGAGCCAAGCTAGAGCTTTAGGCGAAGTCTGAGCGAAGTTCAAAGTCCGATCGAAACACGAAACCCTAATCCGAACCCTTCTCTGGACATTTTCCAAAAACTGTGATTTTTTCACATTAAAAATACTTATAAAAATCAGCATGGAACAATATGGACACATGTAAAAAATTACTTTTTTATTCGTCTAAGACGCCGCGGAACCGCGGTAGGAGCATGGGTCCCACGGCGGTTCCGCGGCCGTATAGGCTAATTAATTTTAACTTTTTGCACAGTAATGTCCGTACTGTTTTACTGATTGTTTTAGGATATTTTTAGTTTCACTCAAGTGTTGAGTTTTCTGGGTTGTATTGGGGATTTAATGATTTGATCGGATATTTTAACTTTGTTTAGTTTGTTCCGGATAATTTTAGAACGTGTTAAAAAGTTCGACCGGATATCAATAACTCACTTTTTCCCGACCCAGAAAATTTCCAAGTGTTGGATTTTTCTGTTGTTTAAGAACGTTCTAAGTCGTGCAAGTAACGCGATGGACCCTCTAGAAGACAACAAACCTTAACTCGATTATGTGACCGTCTTGAACTGCCTTTTGAACCTTAGGGTTTGGGGCAGTACGGCGTGCCACATGTGAAGCGTTGGCTTGACCCTTCTACGGCTGGACCATTGGTACTGTGGCATGTGATGGATGTTTTTAAACTGATTTCAAGTGTTGAGATATATTTGGGAAAACTTGGGTGTTTGATTATTCGATCGGAAAGTTTGACATTGTCTATTTATCTGGAATGTGATACAATATTTGGAATCCACAAGTAGTTATGAGATAACTAATTTGAATGTTATAAACATAGCAGTTTAGTCTCAAATGATCGGTTGCGACGGAATTTTGATGTGATCAAAAGTTCGTCGCAATCACGTAGCGTACGCGGATACTCGCCGGGTAAACTTAATAGACAGCGACGCCCCATAGCCCCGACCAAGTGACTGTAGGAGAACCCCGTCGCCGAAAGCATCCGTTCGGGTGCTCGCGGCAGCGGTGTTCCGCCTTAGTGCACTTCGTCGACGGCATCCGGGGGTGCGGCCGTCTACTAAAGTTTGCGACGAGCATTCGATCAGGATGTCGGGAATCCTGTTGAATTTCCCGACTTGATATTGAAAAGAGTTTTCGATAATGAGACTAAAATGCGGGGTTTATAATTGTTAGGCATGCGATGTGTAAGGAATTCATTTGGTTAGGCATGTGATGTCTAAAGAGATTGCGGATTCCAACTGTTGTAGTTTTACACTTTCTCTTCTGTGACCGTAAGCGTAGTATGTGGTGTATCGCCGGCTTTGTTGCTATATATCAACGACAATCGGGATACGCATACTTGCTTACGTTGATGATATGTGATATTATGTGTTACTGTGATATGTTATATTGGATCGTCGCGTTTTGAATAGCTGGGGGTTTTATGTGAGATGAGAGTTTTTCTTTTTCATTCATGTAAAATTCATTTGTATGTAATATTCTTTTATTGGGGCACTTCCGGGCTGAGGATGATGTCACCGTTGTATATTATTTACTTTTCCGCATCAGGTAGACCCAAGGCGGGGAGCACAAGTAACCGGGTTCTAGGGTCCAGTGGGAGACCATCTTGAGGAGTCGAGACCGGGTCTCCTAACCCTAGAATTGGCAGTGTTACTTGCCGCTCTCGTAGGGGTCTAGGGATGTAGGTTTAGCTATTCATCGCGACCGTGGAATCCGTGTTTTATACAGGCTCGTATTGAAAACACGGACGTCCTAGTATATCCAATATTTCATATATGTTCTTCTGCTGCAATGTTCTGTGATGAGATCATAATTACTGTCTGAGACGAATGTTTATATTATATATATGAAATATATGTTATATTGCAGATTTCGTTTCAAAAGAGATGCTTGTGAAGCATAATATGATGGGACTTCATTAATATGATTAATGAAAGAAAAGAAACCTAAAAGATGTTGTGGAATCGAATTTTCAAAAACAGGTATCTACGGTTCTTGCTTTGCATCATGGTGTTCCTTGTAGAACATCCTGCACTTTATTCGATAAGGAAAGGGCCGAGATCCCTTCACCGGGAGTGACCACTTTAGCAATAACTGGCAGATGCTACACCCCTCGGTTTGTCTTTTGATTGCTTCTATAGTTTTTGCTTTGCATAGGGTATATATTATATATCATGCACCTTATTCGATGAGGAAAGGGCCGACGATCCCTTCACCGGGAGTGACCCCTTTAGCAAAACTAGCAAAGCCTCAAAAACACTCCATTTAAAATCACTCGATTCTACAAAGATATCAAGTTCATTACGCAAAGGGTTTTCTTAAAAACATGTCTTAGCCCTCCGTCATTTCAGATAAGTACTACTTAGTATTCGTGCTGCGGTTGTTTGGCATTCGTCAAGGCGTAGTGTGCGGTAGCTAACTAGTATTTATCTGCTTATGCATATGATGCAAATTGGATTAGAGTATTCGTACGGCGTTGTTTGGCATTCGTTAAGGGTCGTGCGGGTAGGTTTAATTCAATCAAGAAATATACGGGTTGAACTTGACTAGTGGACTATGGGTTGTTTGGCATTCGTCAAGGTCATAGAACACTAGGGGTAAAATATTATTGGGAATTTCAAGTGTTGAAATTTGCAATGAGATTGCATACCTTCTATGAGATAGTTGGATCCCGATACCCGCTGCGAGTAAGAGTTACTCCTAGGAGAGTTTTACACATTACAATTAGCCAATCAAATAGGTGTCTAGAAAGGTGTTAACGGGGTTACGCCTCTGGGAAAACGAGGTTTACCATAATTAGGTTCGTGCGAAAGCACGGGGGACCTCCCTCAAAGTACCGACACTTGCCTGGCCGAAATATTGGCGAACTTGTAGCGTGTAATTAATCCCGGCTAGTCTTTCCTTTTAGGGTTTGAAGGAAGATTTGATTAAAACACTGGGAGACATCCTGATTAGATATATTAGATAACCAATCTAATCTTGGAAGAGCATACGCTGAGTGTTTTCTTCTCTCTCTCTACAGGTAGCGACCATATCACGCCTTAATCAAGATAATAAAAAGGATATATTGACCGAACCCGCTTGTTATACTGAGCTGGGGAATATTGGTCCCGCTCCAACTTATAATTGTTATAAGACAGAGCAGGAAATTAGGGAATACCAGATTTCCCGTGCCGCCCAAACGAAGAAAGTGCATGCTGATGCATCTTCTTCGGGTGTGTTCATTACAGAGAACTGTTTCTCAGTATCCTTTACGTCCTGGGTATGAGATACCGGATCAGGATCCCACATATGTAATCTGTTACATGGGCTATAGATAGGTAGAGAACTGAGAACGGGTGATAAGTTTCATGAGATAGAAATGGTGCAAGTGTTGCAGCCAAGTCTGTTGGTCACTATCACTCTGTATTACCAGAATACATTGATTATGAACAAATGTTATTAGATACCGAACCTGATGTACAAAATCATATCAGTCTCTTTATTAGTAAAGAAAGGATATAATTTTGTATTGTTGGATAATGTTTTGAACATTTCCTATATCAAGAGTTGATCGGTTCAGGCACGTTATCTAAAAGCATTGACGTTCTAAATCAAACTACAGTTCTTAGTATACAGAATACACACAAGAGGAAGAGTTCAGAAATGAACGAATCCTCCTTGAGGCATTGTAGACTAGGTCATATCAATGCGACCCGACTAGCTAAGTTACATTTAGATGCATATTTAAAGAGTTTGAATTTACATCTTGTGAAACTTGCCGGTCATGTCACAAAGATAAGATGACCATAGCTCTGTTTATTAGAAACAGAGAAAGAGTTAATGAACTCTTGGGATTTATACATGCTGATGTATGAAAGTCTCCAGTTTACACATGCCAAGACCGGTTCTTTGTACATCAATACATTCTCTGATGATCTCTCTAGATTCAGACATATGTTCCTGTTGAAACACAAGTCCGAACCTTTAAAGATATTCATGGAATATAAGTTAGAAGTAGAGAACCAAAATACGGGTATAAGTATTATGTCCTTTGATGTGATCAAGGAGGAGAATACTTGAGCACGGAATTCCTGGACTATTCTAAAGGAGAATGAGATTCTCTCTCAGCATTACTCCTCCCTATACACCACAGCAAGTCGGTGTATCGGGGCGGAGCAATAGCATGTTGCGCCACGGCAGCGCCCCGGCCATCTTACCGAGGCCAAAATGCGGAATCAAAAATTTTCCTTACTCGGAAACTGGCGCTACCCGCGGACAATAAAACCCGGATCGTTAACCATTAACCGATACTAGCTATCAAGAGAAAGGGTGAGAGATATACCGAGTGATCCGAGTCCTCCAGTCTTCTCGTCATCGTCCCGATCTCCCGCGGAAAGTCTTGTCTCCATATCGTCGCCTCCTCGCCGGAAGGGCACCACATCGCCTGCGTCTTTTACGGGCTCCCGCCTCAATACCGAGGCAACTCGAGCATGAAGCCGGCAAGTCGACATGCCCAAGGTTTGCTGTAGAATGTATAGTGCTATGTCTCTTTGGGGTTATGTTGCCTTGATGGAGGAATAAGGCTAAGGAAAAATGGTGCTTTCATTTTTCCCAAAACTAGAAGAATGAGATGAAGAAATTTGTGCTACACCAAAAATGGAAATTTCTCTCATCCCCTAAACCATAGTGGCCGGCCATATCCTTATGTGGAAATGGTGGAGGGCAAAGAAACAACTCATGAAGGGAGGTGAGTGTAGGAGAAAGAGAATGGTGACCATATCAAAAGCAAACCTCACATCCAAAACACTTAATCAACTCTAATCAATCCTTTCTCAAAAAGCAAATGAAAAGACTAAGAAAGCAACTCATCATGAAGAACTATCATGATGCCACCAATAAGCAAGAAACCCCCTCCCCAAATGTAATTTGCAAAACTGCAAATTACCCCCTCCATCGGAAAAGTCCGGCCGGGAAAGAACAAAGGAAAACCGGCCGGAACGGAATGCAAACTGGCAACTCCAGAAAACTGGTCCCGTAATAAATTACAGGAAAACCCCGATACTGTGCATACACACCCGCATCTGTATTCCGACCGGATACAAATGCAATGAGACAAAATCTACACTGTACTAAACTAGGACCGCTTAAGCCAAAGCCGGCTAGTGAAATCCGTTCGATCCTGATCCGTGCAATACCGCACGTATCTGATCGAACCTTGCCATATATCCATACGGCCACTAGTACAAACCGTCCGATCCTGATCCGTGCAATACCGCACGTATCTGATCGGACCCTGCCATATCTCCATACGGCCTCTACAGCGTTTCGCCCGAAAGCTTGAGTAACTGTAAGTGTGGTGGACTCTAAAGACTCGTCAATACTATGGCTGTGGATTTAACCACTAGCACGTCAGAGGTCTTAGCCAATACGTGACGGGCCACCAGCTATTGACCAAAAGGGATGTCGATGAGCGAACTCATCCTGACACCCTACTGAGCTTGTCAGTGACAATATCCGTACAGTCCGGTCCGTTCGTCTATGAGCATCACATGTCGGGCCTAGGGGGTTGGTAAAAGTCAGACCCCCAAAAGCGGTACAAGTCGTGTTGGAGTGTAGCCCAGAACGCCCTGAGATACTACTGGAATACCTACCAGTAAATCTCCTGCCTCGGCCGAGGGCTTTGCGTAATGGCTCTCCTAGACACAGCGCGACCTCACCCCCAATACCGGGAGAGACGAACCCCTGAAGATCCGCTCACTGCCTCCATGTGGCTCGGGACTGTACCCAACTAAAACCTGTTTGCACGAATCCTTTGAGCCGTGGTAGGGTAGTAATCAAAGCACAGTGGGAACTCACACGAGACAAATGACGATCTCAGGTCGATGAACTAACCTTTACACATGTCACCAGGGAACTGCTATCTGACATCTGGTATAAGACCAACTAGCAGGTTCCCGGCGAGTCCTGTCCGGTGTACTCATAACCCAATGAGCACCTGTATACATCTTAGGTGAACCAACTGACACCAGTGGCTTATGAGACCGGCCACCGCCCCTCGTCGGGGTCTCGACTGTATACACTAGTCTACTAATGGAGTATCGATGCCCTGTCTCGAAACTCCTACGACTAGGGACCTTTTAAGGATGTGCTTATAGACTACCAGCTCCCACGTATATGATCGCCATCATACTGCTGGCAGTCAAGCAAGAATCCTAGGGGCTCTATCAACGTGTAATAGTGACATGTAAGGTCACCTGAAGCAGTACACGATGATAAAGGTAAACCAGATACCATACTATCATCTCGAGTAAGACTGTCCTACCGGGATAGGTCCTCCCTCAATCATTGCAATCACGTGCCTGTGATCCAATAATTGACTCTGAGGGCACTATCTCCAACAATCTCCCACTTGCACTCAAGGCTAATTATTGCGATGTCGCATACTCACAGCCCGTGTGATACCGAACACCCAACTCCTCTACTAGTCAGTCTCACAAAGCTTGTTTGTGAAACTATTGCGTTCGAGGAATAGCCTCAGTGAGTGGATCCGCTGTGATGTTTCTTTCTATGTCTCTCTATATCTCAAGTTCGCAGAGAAAACCATCTCCCGAAATGAGCAATACCTGTCTTGGAACGTCTGGATGTCTGATGGGACCTAGTTCATAAATGAACTCCAAATCCAGACTTCTTAGACTGTATCGTCAACTGAACTTAATCAGTATCCTGCGTCATGCCTTCCCTCAGTATCCACCTGGACCACATGTCCAATATACTGCCCCTCGTCATAGGGAAAACTATAACTCTGACAGCCACTCTGCTATCCAGGTCACCTTGGAAGCCTGGAATGATAACCGTCTCCTAAAGGAGGCTGCCGTTATCATATCCCTAGAACATCAACTTATGTTCTAAAACTGCTTCCGACTGTTTCTCCAGGATTGGATCAATATCAACTTATTGCATCTACTGCAAGAACAACATCTGGTGTGGTACTTGACATCTCATGATTGACTCAATTGCCTAAGCAAGTGATCTGTCAATCATGCGTATCCCTCTCCCCTTTAGTCTGTAAGACACCTTTAGAGAGGGTGACTCCATTACCTGCAGGTGTACTACCGTGCCAGGAGTCGTCCATTCTAAATACTCATAGAATGCTGTCAAGGTACCCAGATTAGGAAACCACCCAAATCTAGATCTAAAACCATAGATCTAGTAGCCAGAATGTCAGATATTATGTCCAAGTCCTATGTGGAGAAACCACTGTGTGATGACCAAAGTATAACCGATCGTAGTATAGGAGTTTCTTTTCCTACTATGTGTATGTCATCCAAATACCAGGATATCATACCCTACTACCTTCTCAACAGATCCATCCCCTATTCTGATGAAGTCAAACCTATGACTGTCACATCAGAAATAGATGATCTATCTCCGCTACATCTGCTTTAGTCTATAAGTAGACATAAGCTACCTGTCCACCAATGCTTCCGCTGCTCCCACTGACTACGACAACCCTCTGGCAGAGTCATATACACGTACACTTCTGAAGCTAGTTCAGAACGACGCTATACTCATCCTCCTGCCGGGTCTCGCAGCCTGGAACAACAGCAATGGCAAGTGTGGGTAAACAAGAACTTCCCTGTCACCGTCCTTGAGGCTACCGGAGTACCTCTCGGGTGCCTGAAGTTACCCACCTTATCTGCGAAGTGGCCAATGGAATGTCAAGCCAGATTGAATCTTTAGGTTCCTTATCAAATCTTCAGTAATCGTTTGCGGTTCTGGAATCACTTCCAGTTCTACCATACTCCCACTACTGTTTTTGAAAAAATCCATTTTTAATAAAACTGTGGCGAGTCTAGAACAATATTTCTATTGATCTGCCAGATGGTAGAAAGTCAACCCTCGTCATAGCCTGGGTCAACCCACAAACAGCCATTACAGAAACGTGCCTTGAGTTGTCCAGTGTCTGGTTTTAATCATAAGCCGGACAACTCCCCGTACCTTAACATCGTTAAGATATGAACTGTTCTATATCCAATATAGAACCAGAGGCACTGATTTAATTGAACCAGATTCAAATCATGCAGCTATCTCCAGTGCATGTCAACTAAATGGAAGGAGGCCGATCAGCGTTACTCAACTTAGGAATGTTTCCAATTATGAGTAACCTGAAAGAGAAGCTAGTTCTCTTAATCATTACTATCAACTGAACACCATACACAAGTATCTACATCTTCGATCACTTTGAAGAATCCCGATACTTGCTACACCTGGTTCTCTACTCTATTCAAATACCTATAACTCCTCAAAACTTAGACCCTGTGTTCCTACAAAACACATGTCTAAGAACTAGAGAAGTTAAAAGTAAACAGAATATAGTATGAGGACCAACCCCTCTGTCCTAATGGACACTGAACAACATACAATACTCTGTATAAGTCCGCTGAGTCTAACAACTCTTTCTCTGTGCGTCGTAGGTTGAAAACTGTACTTATGGTTAAGAAGAATTACACCGCTGTTTAATGCTCCTTACCTAACCATCCACTGATATAGGTAAATGTCATCGACATAATATCAAAAGGTATATCTCACTCTATGAAAATAGACGTACAGATATATGAATTTGAAATTGGTGCACAACAGCGGATATTCAAAACCAAATATTTGCCGACCGGCAAACAACCCAGATGATCTCCTCAAATATCACCGATTACAACGAATCCCGATATAATGAGGATGATCACCCTATTCCCAATAACTTACTCCCACTCATCATCTGTAAAACCATACAGACGTGAGAATCATACCTGGTAAATACATACCCTGGAGTAAGTATCTAATCGGGAAATCAGTTTTCTTTTAACATTACACAGTGAAACTGAAACATTGAAATGTTTCGGTGGGGTATTCCGGTATTCTTAGTAATGCCTCTTCCATTATCCAGATTCACAACTGTAACCGTATATCTCTTTGCCATCTGTCCAAATCCCTTTATATGTCTTTAGTCATTACCGTCTGCACACCCCTTTAGGCCAAATGGTTTTCTTCCTTCCCTACCGTTCGGCACCAGCCTATGGTTTGGAAGAAGACTATCCAATAAGCATAAAAGGTGTACTGTCCTAATCCTAGGAGCACTCGCAAAGCGAGAGAAGGTGAAGATAAAAGACAACCGAATAAACCTTATTCCTATTTCTCCTGAACCAGAATCCATCCCCGAACTGGAACAAGTTCCTTTCGAGTTCGTATATAACCATACGATGGAGTATCCAAATAAACTGTGGATCTTCGTAGTGATACGGAGTGTCCTGGAGAAATACAAAGGTGATTTAGGATTGGCGAAGAAATACTTGGTTCGGTCGTGAATAGCGGTCACAATTTACTTTGCCCTCTTACTAATCCCTTGCTTTGTCTTAACTTAATACCTTCTGCACACCATCGTTATGCTAATTGGTTTTCTTCATTCCCTACCGGTCGGCACCAGCCTAAGGTTTGGAAGAAGACTATCCAATTTGCGTAATAGGTGTACTATCTCCTAAACCAAGGAATACTCGCAAAGAGAGAAGGTGAAAAGAAAAGACAGCTGAATAATCCTATTCGTTTTCTCCAGAACCAGAAACCATCCTCGAAGTGCTTCGAGTTCGTATATAACCATACGATGGTTTTGTCCAATGGAAGTGGATGTTCATAGTAATACGGGGTGTCCTGGAGAAAAGGGTAAAAGTAGGAGTGGCAATGAGGTTTGCAACTCTGACAATCCAAAAGCCAGTGTTAAGAAGGTTCGGTCAACTTGGTTACTGAGTCATAGTCTTAGGGTCGGGTCAATGGTCGCTGCCAGAGAGAGAGAAAAGAAACACTCAGCGTGCACTCTAACCTAGATCAGAATGGTTACCAATTTATCTAATCAGGAAACCTCCCACTGTACATCAAATTCTCCTCCAAACCTGAAAGAAGAATTAGTCGGGGTCACCCGAAGAGTAAACTAACTCATCAGTGGGAATCGGGATCCAACTATCATCGCATGATAACTTGACGGAATCCACTCAAGTCACCACACTCCAGAAGGTATGCGCATGCCTGGCAAGTTTCAGTTCTTTTGAAACTCCCGATGTGATTTTTACCCCTAGGACCCAAGTGACCTTGACGAATAATCAACAAATCAAAAGGTCCTAGTCAAGTTCAACCCGTCATTATCTTGATTGCGTTAAACCCACCCGCACGACCCTTGACGAATAATCAACAAAGTCGTACGACTGTCCTAACCAATCCACATATCCATACGACAGAAAGCATTACAGAGCTACCGCACACTACGCCTCGGCGAATAGCAACGACAACCGTAGCGCGAATACTAAGCAATACTGATCTGAAATGACGGAGGGCTACGGCTGGTTTTTGGCGAAAAACCTTTAACGTAATGAACTTGATATCGTTGAAGGAACCGGATAACTTTTTATAAAAGTATAGTGACGAAAACCTTTGTTAAAGAGGTCACTCCCGGTGAAGGGATCTCGGCTCTTTCCCCGTAGAATGAGGTGCAGGATATTCCAACTGAATACCACGATGCAAAGCAAAAGTAATCGGCTATAGTGAAGTTAATGCCCTGACGCAAACTTTTGTCCAAGGGGTCACTCCCGGTGAAGGGATCTCGGCCCTTGCCTCGTCGACTAAGGAGCAGGATATTCCAAATGAATACCACGATGCAAAACAAAAGTGAACGTCCTTGCAATAACAGCTTTTTGAAAAGTGTTCCAACAACATCAGAATAGGTTTGTTTATCTTGCATTGATCCGAATCAACGCAGTCCCATCAATTGATCACACCACAAAGAACGAAAATATACTGATGTACGTATATGCCATCCGCATTCGCCACTGGGTCCCGTCATCACCCGTTAGGTTACTTAACTAACGACAGAGCGGGGACTGGACTAGCGCGGATTCAAAACATATACAACATCTACTAATATATATACCAATATATTATATTCGCTCAAGGCGTGATAAGAATGCAACATCACAGAAATGTACAGCATCACAGAACAATACAGATATCTGGGATCCCCGGGTTTCACAGAGCCGCTGCTGAAACCCGACGTTCCCCTGGTCGTGTGGATAGCCTGTGCAATGAAATCCTAGACCCCTACGGGCGCGGCAAGTCACCCTCCAAAACCTGAAGCGAGGCAGCCCCCTTCAGCACCGTGAATGGACCACCTAGCACTTCATGGAATCCGGTAACTTGGGTACCCCTCTTGGGTCAACCTGTACCCCCTACGAGTGCGGCGAATAGCCCGCCAATCCTAGAGTGAAGCCCCCTCCGTCTCAATGCCGTGAGATGCGGGCTTGTTGCCCTCTAGAACCCGGCTATCCGTGCACCCCTCCGCGGGGTAATCCTAGTACAGAAAGTAAAATATACATACACCGGGTACATCGACCGCGACCAGGTCGTGCCCCAAAAGAATAATACAAACAGGCAGTGACGGCAGTCCACATGTCAGACGCTCGCCCCGCAATATCAAATGTACATAATACAACAAAACTGTACTAGCATTGCATCCAGGCTATCCCCCACGACCGATCCGCAACAACACAGCATAAACATAGAATATCAACGTGAAAGTCACGTTCGCAAATCCGTCTAACCGGGCTATAGCAGTTAGACGGGATTTACCGATCAAGTGACATTCACGGTCGCAGATATAATGTAAATACTGTGAACTAGCAAGTTTAAAATATCCGATCGAACAAAATATACCAAGTGGGCCCCAAAGCATTACTGTAGCACTTGCAGAAAATCTGGGCCCAAACAAAATATACCAAAACCCTTATTTCCAGCCCACAAGCCCACTGCAAAGAAATGACAACACGAACCCATTTTCCTGCGGCGGAACCGCAGCCAAAGGGGGGTCAAGGCCGCGGTTCCGCGGTTGTACGGAGGGATCGGGTCATCGAATTTTTCCAGTGTCCTTATAATTCCATGTACATCACTTTTCTACAACCTGAAAAATTTTTCGAGCCCGGAAAAAATCGACAGAAAACTGATGTATACAAAATACGGTTTTTGGGATTTTTGTTCGATCGAAGCTTTAAACATACTAGTACAAGCTAGACAAGGTTAACGGCGTGGCTCTGATACCATGTTGCGCCACGGCAGCGCCCCGGCCATCTTACCGAGGCCAAAATGCGGAATCAAAAATTTTCCTTACTCGGAAACTGGCGCTACCGCGGACAATAAAACCCGGATCGTTAACCATTAACCGATACTAGCTATCAAGAGAAAGGGTGAGAGATATACCGAGTGATCCGAGTCCTCCGGTCTTCTCGTCATCGTCCCGATCTCCCGCGGAAAGTCTTGTCTCCATATCGTCGCCTCCTCGCCGGAAGGGCACCACATCGCCTGCGTCTTTTACGGGCTCCCGCCTCAATACCGAGGCAACTCGAGCATGAAGCCGGCAAGTCGACATGTCCAAGGTTTGCTGTAGAATGTATAGTGCTATGTCTCTTTGGGGTTATGTTGCCTTGATGGAGGAATAAGGCTAAGGAAAAATGGTGCTTTCATTTTTCCCAAAACTAGAAGAATGAGATGAAGAAATTTGTGCTACACCAAAAATGGAAATTTCTCTCATCCCCTAAACCATAGTGGCCGGCCATATCCTTATGTGGAAATGGTGGAGGGCAAAGAAACAACTCATGAATGGAGGTGAGTGTAGGAGAAAGAGAATGGTGACCATATCAAAAGCAAACCTCACATCCAAAACACTTAATCAACTCTAATCAATCCTTTCTCAAAAAGCAAATGAAAAGACTAAGAAAGCATCTCATCATGAAGAACTATCATGATGCCACCAATAAGCAAGAAACCCCCTCCCCAAATGTAATTTGCAAAACTGCAAATTACCCCCTCCATCGGAAAAGTCCGGCCGGGAAAGAACAAAGGAAAACCGGCTGGAACGGAATGCAAACTGGCAACTCCAGAAAACTGGTCCCGTAATAAATTACAGGAAAACCCCGATACTGTGCATACACACCCGCATCTGTATTCCGACCGGATACAAATGCAATGAAACAAAATCTACACTGTACTAAACTAGGACCGGCTTAAGCCAAAGCCGGCTAGTGAAATCCGTTCGATCCTGATACGTGCAATACCGCACGTATCTGATCGAACCTTGCCATATATCCATACGGCCACTAGTACAAACCGTCCGATCCTGATCCGTGCAATACCGCACGTATCTGATCGGACCCTGCCATATCTCCATACGGCCTCTACAGCGTTTCGCCCGAAAGCTTGAGTAACTGTAAGTGTGGTGGACTCTAAAGACTCGTCAATACTATGGCTGTGGATTTAACCACTAGCACATCAGAGGTATTAGCCAATACGTGACGGGCCACCAGCTATTGACCAAAAGGGACGTCGATGAGCGAACTCATCCTGACACCCTACTGAGCCTGTCAGTGACAATATCCGTACAGTCCGGTCCGTTCGTCTATGAGCATCGCATGTCGGGCCTAGGGGGTTGGTAAAAGTCAGACCCCCAAAAGCGGTACAAGTCGTGTCGGAGTGTAGCCCAGAACGCCCTGAGATACTACTGGAATACCTACCAGTAAATCTCCTGCCTCGGCCGAGGGCTTTGCGTAATGGCTCTCCTAGACACAGCGCGACCTCACCCCCAATACCGGGAGAGACGAACCCCTGAAGATCCGCTCACTGCCTCCATGTGGCTCGGGACTGTACCCAACTAAAACCTGTTTACACGACTCCTTTGAGCCGTGGTAGGGTAGTAATCAAAGCACAGTGGGAACTCACACGAGACAAATGACGATCTCAGGTCGATGAACTAACCTGTACACATGTCACCAGGGAACTGCTATCTGACATCTGGTATAAGACCAACTAGCAGGTTCCCGGCGAGTCCTGTCCGGTGTACTTATAACCCAATGAGCACCTGTATACATCTTAGGTGAACCAACTGACACCAGTGGCTTATGAGACCGGCCACCGCCCCTCGTCGGGGTCTTGACTGTATACACTAGTCTACTAATGGAGTATCGATGCCCTGTCTCGAAACTCCTACGACTAGGGACCTTTTAAGGATGTGCTTATAGACTACCAGCTCCCACGTATATGATCGCCATCATACTGCTGGCAGTCAAGCAAGAATCCTAGGGGCTCTATCAACGTGTAATAGTGACATGTAAGGTCACCTGAAGCAGTACACGATGATAAAGGTAAACCAGATAGCATACTATCATCTCGAGTAAGACTGTCCTACCGGGATAGGTCCTCCCTCAATCATTGCAATCACGTGCCTGTGATCCAATAATTGACTCTGAGGGCACTATCTCCAACATAGCACCCTATGTGATATTGTGTGCTCTATGATGAGTACTACTGAGTTTCCTATTTCCTTTTGGGAGTTATGCACTTGAGAAGCTGCATACCTATTGAATAGGGTTCAAATCAAATCAGTGCCTACCACTTCATATGTGATATGGAATGGGAAGAGCCCATATCTTAAGTATGTTAAGATTTGGGGTTGTCCGGCCTATGTCTAAAAAGCAAAATTCGGACAAGCTCGAGGCAAAGTCAGTTCTGTGGAAGTCTGTTGGATATCCCAAGCATTCGCAAGGGAATATCTTCTACCAAACCGAGGAACAAAAGATGTTTTGTTTCTCAACATGCCACTTTTGTGAAAGGGAATTTCTTGTGAAGAAATTAGTGGTCATGAGGTAAAACTGGAAGGAGTTCCAGCTATACAAACTACAGCAGATGATTTGGTAGAACCAAAGAATTCAATAGTTTCCAACGAACCTCAGCCTCTCCGCCGATCTAGTAGGGTTCCTCATCCACCTGAGAGATACTTCGGTTTCTCTATGACAGTGGGAGCGAGGATTACATCATGAGATGATGACCCAACTAGTTTCGAGCTGGCCATCAGGAGTGGGACTCTGTAAGAATGGCTGGATGCTTATCGATCTGAGATGGAATCCTTATACACCAACAAAGTATGGACTTTGGTTGCTTTATCTGAAGGGTTAAATCCCCATCAGGAGCAAGTATATCTTGAGAAGATTACTTGGTGTATGTGGAAAAGTTGAGACTTTCAAAGCTATGCTTAAGTCCATCCAGATCCTACTTGCCACGGCTACATACCATGACTACGATATCTGGTGGTTGGGTGTCATGACTGCTTTTCTAAAATGCTGATTTGGAAGAGAGCGTCTATAAGTACACAGCCAGAGGGCTTCGCAGTCAGTGGGAGCAGCGGAAACGTGAGCAAGATGTTTTATATGATAAAGCAGGCATCGCGGAGTTGGAACATCTGTTTTGATGTGGTAATCAAAGAGTTTGACTTCATCAAAATGGTAGATGAACCTTGTATATACAAAAAGGTAGTAGAGAGTATGGAGGTGATCCTCGTAGAGTACGTGGATGACATACTCTTGATAGGGAAGGAGTTTCCTATGCTACGCTCGGTCAATCTCCGCTTATCACAAGGATTCTCCATATAGGATCAAAGTGATACCTCCTAAATCCTGGATTTTGGATCTATGAGATAGATCTAATTGGATGTTAGGATACTAACTAGTTGTAGTGAGATGGTATCAATCAATCCTGGGGAGAATCACTGGAAAGGTTCTAGGGTGATAAGGACGACTGAATGTCAATCGCAGGCATTGTCTTTACCCTCTGTGGAGGGACGGTATGTTGGAAGAGTTCCAAGATAGATACCGTGACATACTAGACGATTAAAGCCAAGATACATCATTACCAAAGATGCTACCAAAGAGGTAGTCTGGATATATATATAAGTTCATGAGATGAACTTCGTTCCTACCATTGTGTGACAATGGAGTTGTGGCTTTAGCCAAGGAACTACCGTCCCATCAGAAATCCAGATATAATTCTTAGGCAATATCACCTGATCATGGAGATGGTTGATCTCCAGGGAGATCGAGGTTAGGCGAGTAGACACAGAGGACAACAGCGCGAATCCACTCACAAAGGCCTTTTTCCCAGTAGAGACTTTTATGGGATGGTTGAGTATGAGATACTTCAACCGTAGCTAATTGTTGGGTATGTGATACCACAACAGATAGCCCTAGTGCAAGTGGGAGATTGTTAGTTATATGTATGCCCTAGAGGCCATTACTGTACATACGATGTATATTGTAGTGGATGCTAGGACATATATAGGGAGGACTTTCTTGCTCGACATGATAGTATGCTATCTGGTTGTACTTTATCTTAACATGTACTCTGATTGTCTCTATGTTACATGTTGATATAGCCCTTAGGATATGTACTCGACTACTGGGACTATGATGAGATCATACTAGTGGGGCCACGGTAGTCGACGAGTACATCCTATAACTGTTCCTAGTCGAGAGTGTATCGAGACAGGGCATCGATACACCAGAGTAGACTAGCGTATACGTATCTTGACCCATATGATGGGCGATGGATGATCCCATATCCATTGGTGTTTGACATCAAGGATGGTGTACGGGTGCTCAGTGGAGACTGGGTACACTGGACGGACTCGCCGAGAACTCCCAGATGGTATTATACCTTACGTCAGATGGCAGTTCTCCGGTGACACTGGTACAGAGTAGTCTGTTGACCCGAGATCGTCATAGAGTCTTGTGTGATTCCCACTGTGCTTTGATTTCCATCATACCACGTCCAAGAGGGCGTGCAAAAAGGTGGATTTTGGGTACAGTCCCGAATCACATGGAGGCAATGAGCGATAGGAGGGGATTCGTTTCTCCCGGTATAGGGAGTTGATGTTGTGCTGTGTTCGATTGGCTATAACCGGAAATCCCTGGCCAGGGTTGCTGAGATTTACTGGTAAGTGTTATCAGTAGTTTCTCGAACTGTTATAGACCTCATATCGACACGACTTATCGAGCTACTGGGGTCTGACGTTTACCACCCCTAGGCGAGATATGCGACATATCAGACGACGAGACCGGACTGTACGGGAGTGTTACTGATTGGATTCACAGGAGAATGTACAGGCTTGCTTTTTGATCTTCTGAGCGCTCAATACCTGGGTGGCTGTTATATTTAGCTGACCGCTTGCAGCTTGTGGGTGTTTGATATGATCATCACCTACTGCCGGCGTATTGACGATTCTTTAGAGTCGTATACAGAGGTTTCTTGGCTCAGGCAAAACGGAGTAGGAGCATATATGTGATATGTGCAGGACCGAGGATAATGCTGTATATGATACCGTATTGGATTCTCGCGATATGAGATATCGGCCGAGTATATGTGATATAGCCGGGTCATCGTATTAGTCGGTTATATGCGATATAGCCGGATTGTCGGATCAAGAGTTGATTCGATAATTTAATGTATAATAATATATATGATATATTAAATTACATTAACTAATATTAGCTCACTAAAAGATTCATTTTCTCACGGGATAATACATTGATATATATGCGATATATGTTAATTGTATTATTCTCTATTGTTACAAAATATATTGTATATGTGATATATAATATTGTAACATGTTAGGGTTACAAATTTAACAATGGATTAGGGTTTAAACTTGGTTAGGGTTTGGATTAGGGTTAGCTTTTGCATGAAGCTTCCATGAAGCTTCATGAAGCTTTGACTTTGTGGTTGCTTGATATTTTTGTGAGATATTATGATAACCCAATCCAAACCATTAACTCTAGTTAACTCTCTACAAGGGTTAACTCTCTCATGCTTAACCCTTGGTTAGATTTGTAACCACTACAATAATTCATTATTCATCACAAAAGGATTAAGGTTATCATCTTCATTCTTCTTTTTCATGCTTGAGTTCCTTCATGAAAAAGCTTTCTTTTGTGATGAAAGTGAGTGAGAAAAAGATCTTAAATGAGAGCAAAAATCCTACTTCATCATCCTCATCTATCCTTGCCATTTAGATGAGGGTGTTCACTTCATATTATGAGTGTTAGCTTGTGTTAACGAAACTTCAAGGTAGATCATCTTTGTATCGAAGATCGGAAGCAAAGGTTGCATCATTCTCTTCGTGAAGCCTCTCGAGAGTCCACAACACGATGATCGCAACGAAGGGACCTCAACACGGAGCTTGAGAAGTGAAGGACCGGGTATACAAATGTTGTAATCCCTCTCACTTAGTGTTAAAGCGTTTAACATGTTCGTTTTCGCCTAAACCCTAGTTTAAAGATCCGGCTTCGGGTTGTTCGGCACGGCAAAAATTTTAATCGGGCATAGTTGATGCCCTCGTAGACCCTTGTGCGCGTGCCTAGCAACCCTACAAATAACGTATACAGGTAATCGCAAGTATGCACGTACAGCGCGAATCTAACATATGCAACTAAAAGCAATAATGGTCATATGAATGCAAAAATCATGAAAAGTACACTAGTTGGTACAACTAATACATGAAGCAATAATAATATGACAATCTGAATGCAACAATCATATAAGGTACTATATCAGGTACTACTAATACATGAAGAAATGATATGAAAATGTATATATGCAACAGTCATGAAAGGTACGCTAATAGGTACAACTAACACATGAAGAAATGCATATAAATGAAAGTATGTAAATGCAACAGTCATGAAAGGTACTCTATCAGGTACAACTAATACATGAAGCAGTGCATAAACAATAATGTAGAGTATGGAATGAAATATGTCATTTCCACGAAATCCTGGCATCGTGGTAGGATCAAAATCCATCAAGACAATCCAAATCCCAATTCCTCAAATCAGCCCCCAAATTGGCTCTTATATCATATAAATCTCACAAATCCTGAATGTACAATATCAAGTAAATCTCATATATCTTGAATGTACAAAAACAAGTAAATCCCATATATCCTTTATATACAATATCAAGTAAATATCTTATATCCTGAATGTACAATATCAAGAAATCTCAAATGTCCTAAATCCAATATCAAGTGAATCTCTTATATCCTAGGTATATTTGCATGAATAAATATGATGATGTATATAAATTGATATGTATACATATATATTAGCGTCCCATTCCACTAATATATATATATATATATATATATATGCATATATAACAGCGTCCCATTCCACTATTATATATACTTAGAAGTAAAATATCATGAAAACAATGTGTCAAGTATCGACACAGAAATGCTGATCTATCAGGTGCTGTCACCACGACTGGCACCCTGATAGGTACGTATCATACGCTATACCGAAAGCTCGAGTGCCTAGCTCTGACCCTCGCCTCTCGACGTATCCATACGTACATGACTCCCGTCGGTATCCCCACGATAACCGCCGAGTCATTGGTAATGTCACCGATGGTATGGTTCCCCCACTAACTCATCTCCTCCCTGAGATTCTTGCCCCGGGGTACCTCCGGCCCCCACTATGTACCCGCACACGGACCCCTCCTTTCCTCGCATTGGGTATATATATCCGAACCGATAAAACTCATGGTGGGTGATGAAATATCATATCAAGAGAAATCGGGATTTTCAAATAATGCATAATTTCATGAAACTACCACGGTCCCCAAATCCGGAAAACATCATGAAAAATCCATATCTCAATGCGAAAATTGTCTCGACCCAAAGTTTGGCCCGTGACCGGCACTTAACCACGTAACGTCTACAGGCGTAACGCGACTAAGTGAACCGAAAACCCAGAAATCAAACCAGTGAAAGTATAGAGTGTTATAAGTTTTAAATGAAAGCACTTACTAACATGTTAAGAAATCTAAGTAAACAATCACCAAGATAACAATATACGACGCCGTAGCGAAGATCAAGATCTACAAGTGGGAACATCAGAGATAAAATAAACTGCAAGTACAGTCGGCTCACAGCGAGCTCGACACCAGAATAAAAATAAAATACATCATCGTCCTCACACTGTCTCTAAGTCAAATACATACATGGTAGATGGAGAGTACTAGATACAATAACATACATAACTGAAAGATAAACAGATACCGCACAAAACCCATCTATCAGCAAAAGAGCTAGTACACCAACTATGGGGGTATCTGTGTCAAAAGATGCAAAACGCAGCCTGCCGCGACTACTCCGAAGGGCAACCTGCAAACACTGTGGCACAACGGGGGTGAGTTGCCAACTCGTGAATAGAGATAACATATATAGGTAATCGCGAGCATGCACGTACTGCGCTACTCTATCATATGCCAACAGATGATATCAATATGTGATAAGCAGTATGTGCAATAATCATGCAAGTGCTCTATCAGGTAACGTAACTACAGGATGAGGTACAATAATAAATGCTGAGCATGGGCAATATAATATCTACACGGAATGTCAACGTGGAATATATAATCGGTGTCCATCAATGCACCCAGATCCCCCAAATAGCTCAGGCGCCGGCACTCTCATCGGCCCTCAAATCCTGTACATCTCTGAGAATCCCGAGTGCCCAACATCGGCACCCAAATATCATAAATACTCGTGTCCAGCATCGACACGCAAATCCTCATCCATCGGGCCCCGTCAGTCCGGGTCAGCCCACGGGCTCCGTCTGCGGTATCGGCCCTCGGCCCCGGCAGTACGGATCACCCCGCATCCATCTATCGACTCTGATCAGTACCCTCCGGATAACTGTCAGGTCCAACCAATCACCGGTAGGTAGTAGTCCCTCTGCCAGGCTCACCGTCTACTGCACAGCGAAACCGTTCTCGCCCCGGGGTACCATACCGGGTCTACCATGTACCCGTAATCGGCCTCAACCAGCTCCTCGATTCGGGTTCACATATATCACTCTAGCACCGAGGAAACACATGGTGGACGCACCGAAATATCATATCAAGGGAACCGGATTTTTAAATGATTACATATTTGAAATAGCCACAGTTCCTAAATCCAGAAATCACATATAATGCAAACCAATATGCAAGTCAATGATCCGATATGATATGTGCATCATATATGAATATCATATCAAGTCACATATAGATGAGCTACAATATAATGATCCGATGTGATATATACATCAAGTATGAATAGCCTGTCAAGTCACATATAGATGAGCTACAATATAATGATCCGATGTAAATTCTACAGTGTGAGTGTCATGGCAATTACTAACGGTGTGTGTGTAACATGCAGGACAGTGCTCGTGCAACATGGACCGTTAGTAATGGTGCGGTGTTCTATCAATTCTAATTTATATCCATATAGCAGGGAATGCAGTATGCACTAAATAGTAGCCATGAACAGTCAATGTATACAAAGGAAACTATAAGGTCCTATCAGCCCTGACGTAGAACGCCATGCGGGCGATATCCCCGTAAATGTGAAATCTACTCACCGTAGTCTCTCGCTAGGTATAGCCAACAACTTATTTCCCCTTCTGCGCGGCGTCCGTCGTACTCGTCTGCGAACCAAGAATTACACAATACATCATACATAAGCTTGACATCACACAAACACGACATTAAAGCCGAACTAGTAACTCGTGTCGTGAACCAAGCGCGCATGTGCGCGATACGCTAAAATGTGTGATTACGCGCCTGAAGCCACTCCGACGCGTCTATAAGGTCCTATCAGCCCTGACGTAGAACGCCATGCGGGCGATATCCCCGTAAATGTGAAATCTACTCACCGTAGTCTCTCGCTAGGTATAGCCAACAACTTATTTCCCCTTCTGCGCGGCGTCCGTCGTACTCGTCTGCGAACCAAGAATTACACAATACATCATACATAAGCTTGACATCACACAAACACGACATTAAAGCCGAACTAGTAACTCGTGTCGTGAACCAAGCGCGCATGTGCGCGATACGCTAAAATGTGTGATTACGCGCCTGAAGCCACTCCGACACGTCACGATACGCAGAAACCCCAAACCCACACACACATATCACGCGTGTCGCGAAAGATTGAAAATACGGGAAAATAGGTATTCTACTCCAGATTTTGATATAGAAAAGATATTGTAAAACTATATATACCAAAATAACTCTCATAGTAGGAGACACCATCACCCCAACCCAAAACACCCCCATCTGGCCGCAAATTGTGGCCAGAATGCTTATTTCGGCGGCCTGGGTAAGGAATTGGGCTCCCAGGTTTGGTGTGTGCACTCTATACCCCCATACATGCTACAGTAACCTCTAGTTTCACTCTGAAATACCTCGGGTAGCATCAGATCCTACAGAGCCTTAATTCTAGTTAAAAATCCACACTTTGCACTAAATTCAAACTTTAGGGTATTTTTATGCAAACTGAAACAAAACCTGGCCTAAGATAGCTCTAATAACACATAATAGAGCTAACACAACTAACAAAACCCTAATCTAACATGTGAACCACAAATATCCTTTAATATCACCAAAAATGCACAAAAATGAGATTTTTACTAAAGAATACTACAAGTTTAAGGAAAAGGAATGCTAATATGAGTTAATACCTTCTAAGAACCTTGTAAAACACCAAAAGTCTCAGCTTTTCCCTCAAGTGTGCAGATTTGCTTTTGAACACCTCAAAAACCTCACTTTTCCATGATTTCGTGAAGAAAATGAGTTGATATCTATAGGGTTTTGTGTATGGATCAAAGGGAAATGAAAAAGGAGAAGAAAAGATGGAGCAAGAGATGGGTTTTCTGCTGGAATTCCTGCAGGAAATTCTGAAGTGGGGAAAAGAGAGAGAGGAGAGAAGAAAATGGGGTCAAAAAGTCAACCTTTCACCTAACCACCATGCTTCATTGTTTTATTAGGATTTGAAATTATGAAAAAGGGTTTTGTTTTGGATAAAAGGGTGGGGAAATAAGTTAGCAACCATGCAACACAAGAATGGTTAACACTTTAACCTAGGTCAAGGAAAATTATGCTAAGTGTGCATGTGTGCACTAACACAAGAAAATTCCCAATATGCTAACACTACTAAATATAACTAATAATCCTATGAGCACATATATAATAACACATACGATCACTAATTATCACGAAAGACATTCTAACGGAAATTCAAAGTGTTACAATCTACCCCCCTTAAAGAAATTCGGTCCCCGAATTTAAAAATCTAACTATACGCACCTTCAAAAAGATGGGGATACCTCTTCCTCATCTCGCTCTCGGTCTCCCAAGTGACCTCCTCACCGCTCTGGCCACGCCAAAGTACCTTGACGGACGGTATTTCTTTCGACCTTAATTTCTTTACTTGTCGATCCAAGATCATCACCGGCTGCTCTGCATAGGAAAGGTCGCGCTCAAGCTGGATCTTCGGGTGCTGAATCGCATGCGAAGGATTGTGAAGATATCTGCGGAGCATCGAAACGTGAAATACGGGGTGCACGTCTGGAAAACTGGGTGGAAGGGCTAATCGATACGCAACCGCACTAATACGCTCAAGGATCTCGAAGGGGCCCACATATCTGGGACTAAGCTTCCCTTTCTTCCCAAACCTCATCACGCCTTTCATTGGGGAGACCCTCAAGAAAACAAGATCACCAATAGAAAACTCAAGTCTGCGCCGACGACGGTCCGCATAAGACCTCTGCCTACTTTGGGCTGCTCTCATCCTATCGCGAATCAACTGGATCTTCGCGGTCGTCTCCTCCACAATTTGCGGCCCCAAGATACTGCTCTCACTGAGCTCCGTCCAACAGGTGGGCGATCTGCATCTCCTCCCATAAAGAGCCTCAAACGGTGCCATCTGAATGGTCTCCTGGTAGCTGTTGTTGTAGGAGAACTCTACTAAGGGCAAATGATGATCCCAGCTACCTCCAAATTCTAAAACGCATGCTCTGAGCATGTCCTCGAGAGTCTGAATAGTCCGCTCTGACTGCCCGTCGGTCTGCGGATGGAATGCTATGCTGAAACTCAAGCGAGTGCCCAAAGCCTCCTGAAGCCTCTGCCATAGCCGGCTGGTAAACTGGGTGCCTCTATCGGACACGATGCATGTTGGAACTCCGTGCAGTCGTACAATCTCATCAATGTAAATCTGGGCATACTGAGCAAATCCGAAAGTCGTCTTCACCGGTAGGAAGTGAGCTGCTTTCGTCAAACGATCCACGATCACCCAGATGGAGTCATACCCTCGACTAGTCCTGGGTAGACCCAAAATGAAATCCATAGATATTTGTTCCCATTTCTACTCCGGAATGGGTAACGGCTGTAGCTCTCCCGCGGGCCTCTGGTGCTCAGCCTTGACTTGCTGACAAGTCAGGCATCTCGACATAAAATCTGCACTGTCCCTCTTCATACCGTCCCACCAGTAAACATCTCTCATATCGTGGTACATCTTGGTGGAACCGGGATGAACACTATATACCGACCGATGTGCCTCCTCAAGAATCTCGCGCCGCAATCCCTCAGCATCTGGTACGCACAGTCTAGCTCCAAATCGTAGTATCCCCTGATCATCGATCACGAACTCGGAAAATCTATCATGTCCCATCTGTGTCCTGATCTCTGAACAGCGGTCATCACTGTGCTGTGCCTCATGTATACGGTCAAGCAACTGTGGGCGTGCATGAACATGCGCAATCTGTCCTCCAATTGGCGTAAACTCAAACTGTACCCGGCTGTCGCATAAGATCTGCCAATCCGCCGACGACTGCCTCTGCACTGCGCTCAAACAGGATAGACTACCCC
The DNA here is from genome assembly GCA_030015575.1 of Agapanthus africanus. NCBI lineage: Eukaryota > Viridiplantae > Streptophyta > Magnoliopsida > Asparagales > Amaryllidaceae > Agapanthus > Agapanthus africanus. Next base: position 109,663,610 of record JASDDO010000004.1, on the reverse strand, counting down.
CGGGCCTCCTGCTCAAGGCATCCGCCACTACATTCGCCCTGCCCGGGTGATACAAGATCTCACAATCGTAGTCCTTCACTAACTCCATCCATCGGCGCTGTCTAAGGTTCAGGTCTCGCTGCTGAAATATGTACTTTAAGCTCTTGTGGTCAGTGAATATCTGGCACGACTCTCCATACAGATAATGTCGCCAGATCTTGAGTGCAAAGACCACTGCAGCCATCTCCAGATCATGAGTGGGGTAATTCTGTTCATGTTTCTTCAATTGCCGAGAAGCATACGCGATCACCCTGTCATGCTGCATCACAACGCACCCTAGCCCCACTCGTGAAGCATCGCAGTAGACCACAAATCCGCCTGATCCTGAAGGCAAAGATAGCACTGGTGTCGTAGTCAGTAGAGCCCGTAGCCGCTGGAAACTGTGCTCACACTCTTCTGTCCAATCGAAGCGAACTCCCTTCCGGGTCAACCCGGTCAAAGGTGTAGCAATGCGAGAGAAGTCCTGCACAAATCGCCTGTAATAGCCTGCCAGCCCTAGAAAGCTGCGAACCTCTGTCACTGACGTGGGTCTAGGCCAACTCCGAACTGCCTCGATCTTCCTTGGGTCGACACATATACCATCTCGTGTGATCACGTGCCCCAAGAAGTCTATGCTGTCTAGCCAGAAAGCACACTTGGAGAATTTGGCGAAAAGTTGATGCTCCCTCAAGGTCTGCAGTGTAATCCGTAGGTGCTGCTCATACTCCTCTCTACTCCGAGAATACACCAAGATATCGTCAATGAACACTATGATGAACAGATCAAGATACTGCCGGAAAATACGGTTCATCAAGTCCATGAATGCTGCTGGCGCGTTGGTGAGTCCGAACGACATCATCAAAAACTCATAATGGTCGTAACGTGTGCGGAAGGCTGTCCTAGGAATGTCCTCCTGTCGAACACGCAGCTGATGGTAGCCTGATCGCAGATCGATCCTCGAAAAGTATCATGCCCCCTGAAGCTGGTCGAACAAATCGTCGATGCGTGGCAAAGGATACCGGTTCCGCACTGTCACCCTGTTCAGCTGGTGGTAGTCGATACACAAACGCATACTGCCGTCCTTCTTCTTGACGAACAGGACTGGAGCATCCCAAGGAGAAACACTGGGTCGAATAAGTCCCTTATCCAGCAAGTCCTGCAACTGACCCTTCAATTCTCTAAGTTCCGCCGGGGCCATCCGATAAGGCGGTACAGAAATAGGCCCCGTGCCAGGAACCAAGTCAATACAGAAAGAAATATCACGCTCGGGCGGTAGCCCAGGAAGCTCGTCAGGGAACACATCAGGGAACTCGCTAACAACCGGAACCTGATCCATCGGAACCTCTGTAGCTCTAGTATCGCAAACATAGGTGAGAAATCCCAGACATCCCTTCCGCAAAAGCTGTCCAGCGCGAAAAGAAGAAATCACACTGTGAGGGGTGGCACCACAGTCCCCCAACACAACAACAACCGACTCGCTGGGAAAACAAAATCGAACTGTCTTCTCGCGGCAGTCAACAGAAGCATAGCACGTGGCTAACCAATCCATGCCCAAAAGAACGTCGAAGTCCAACATCTCAAGAAGGATCAAATTGACCGGCAACTCTCTCTCGCCAATACAGACGGTACAGGATCGGAACACGTGCCTAGCAACAAACGACTCTCCCATAGGAGTAGTCACAACAAGAGGCTGGTCAAGCAAACCGGACTCTCTACCCAAACTCGGCACAAAATGTGTGGATACGTACGAGTGCGTGGATCCGGGATCGAATAACACGTGTGCATCAACCGAACATACAGGAAGGATACCTGAGACCACCGCATTGGACGCCTGCGTGTCCTGATGCGTCAAAGCAAAAACTCGCGCCTGTCCTCCACCTGCGACTAACTGTCCCCTGCCGGCCGCTGGATGCCCTCTACCTCGGTCACCTCATCCTCTATGAACCAATCCTCCGCGACCACGACCTCTCTGTGCATGCGTCTGACACGGAGTAACAGTAGGTACTATCGGCAATGCCGTCTGGGGTGGTGAAGGTGGTAATGTGACATGCGGTGCTGCCGCCTCACTCCGGGGTGCCTCCGGACAATCTCGCACACGATGATACGAACTCCCGCAACGGTAACATCCCGATGATGGTCGCTGACCCTCCTGGGGATAGGAGCTAAACAATCGGCCTCATCTCGAATCTCTGCCACCTGCAAGGTGCCTGTCACGACGCCGGAAAGGTCGTCTCTGCACTGACGTATCTGCACGAACTCTCTTCGGCTCTGGGACTGCCGAAGTCTCAGCAAGGCACTCCTCAACTAATAATGCTGCATCTACTGCTGCTGCGTATGTCTCGTAATGCTGCGCGCTGATAGCAAGGAATAGTGGTGTAAGCAAGCCTCGGAAAAATATCTTGACTCGCAACTCCTCAGTAGCCACTAGATACGGAGCATAAACTGATAACTCGGTGAACAGCACATCGTACTCTGCCACTGACATCTCTGGCGTCTGGCGTAAGGACTCGAACCTGCGTGCTCTAGCATCTCTGACACTTAGGGGAAGAAAGCGGGCAAGGAATAGCGCCACGAACTCTGTCCAGGTCATAGGAGAAAGACCTGCTGCTCTACCCTTCTCGACTGATTCGCACCATTTCTGCGCAAGACCTTCCAGGAGAAAGCTCACGAACTCAACCCATCTCGCATCTGCGCATCTAAGTGAACGACATATCCGCGCCATCTTATCAATGAAAGATTGTGGGTCCTCGGCCACATCGGTGCCTGTGAAGACCAGAGGCTTCAGCCTCATAAACTCTGACAGCGATACTGCAATAACCTCTGTAGGCGCAGGTGCAACTGCCTGAACTGTGGGTACCACCGCGGTCTCTGCAACGGGTGGAACTACCTCTGGTCGCTGCGCTCGAAGTGTCTCAACTAGAGATCCCATCATTTGGCGCATCTCTTGCATACTGGATCCCATCGTCTGGCGTATCTCCAGCACACCAACCCCTAACATAGCAATCTGATCTGTCACGGCAGGAACAGCCTGCTCGGGCATAACCGGTGTACTACCCGGATCAGTCCTCGTCTCGGACGAGTCAACTCGAATCTCGTCCCTCGCGGCCGCTCTCTGCGCCCTTGTAGTCTTTGGCGGCATAATGGCTGGAAGGAACAATAGGATTCGATAAGGATACGGAAATCGAATCGCAAGAATGTATAGACTCAAGAAGGAATTTAAGTCAACAAGTCCTAAGGTCGCGTAGGCGGAGTACTGTGTCGTGAGTATGCCGCGGAACATACACACGCTACGCTACCCTGCTGCAGCTACCTACTCCATCATACCAGGGTCATCCTACACTCCGAAGGTAAAACCTAGGCTCCGATACCAACTTTGTCACGACCCAAAGTTTGGCCCGTAACCGGCACATAACCACGTAACGTTTACAGGCGTAACGCGACTAAGTGAACCGAAAACCCAGAAATCAAACCAGTGAAAGTATAGAGTGTTATAAGTTTTAAATGAAAGCACTTACTAACATGTTAAGAAATCTAAGTAAACAATCACCAAGATAACAATATACGACGTCGTAGCGAAGATCAAGATCCACAAGTGGGAACATCACAGATAAAATAAACTGCAAGTACAGTCGGCTCACAGCGAGCTTGACACCAGAATAAAAATAAAATACATCATCATCCTCACACTGTCTCTAAGTCAAATACATACATGGTAGATGGAGAGTACTAGATACAACAACATACATAACTGAAAGATAAACAGATACCGCACAAAACCCACCTATCAGCAAAAGAGCTAGTACACCAACTATGGGGGTATCTGTGTCAAAAGATGCAAAACACAGCCTGCCGCGACTACTCCGAAGGGCAACCTGCAAACACTGTGGCACAACGGGGGTGAGTTGCCAACTCGTGAATAGAGATAACATATATAGGTAATCGCGAGCATGCACGTACTGCGCTACTCTATCATATGCCAACAGATGATATCAATATGCGATAAGCAGTATGTGCAATAATCATGCAAGTGCTCTATCAGGTAATGTAACTACAGGATGAGGTACAATAATAAATGCTGAGCATGGGCAATATAATATCTACACGGAATGTCAACGTGGAATATATAATCGGTGTCCATCAATGCACCCAGATCCCCCAAATAGCTCAGGCGCCGGCACTCTCATCGGCCCTCAAATCCTGTACATCTCTGAGAATCCCGAGTGCCCAACATCGGCACCCAAATATCATAAATACTCGTATCCAGCATCGACACGCAAATCCTCATCCATCGGGCCCCGTCAGTCCGGATCAGCCCACGGGCTCCGTCTGCGGTATCGGCCCTCAGCCCCGACAGTACGGATCACCCCGCATCCATCTATCGACTCTGATCAGTACCCTCCGGATAGCTGTCAGGTCCAACCAATCACCGGTAGGTAGTAGTCCCTCTGCCAGGCTCACCGTCTACTGCACAGCGAAACCGTTCTCGCCCCGGGGTACCATACCGGGTCCACCATGTACCCGTAATCGGCCTCAACCAGCTCCTCGATTCGGGTTCACATATATCACTCTAGCACCGAGGAAACACATGGTGGACGCACCGAAATATCATATCAAGGGAACCGGGTTTTTAAATGATTACATATTTGAAATAGCCACGGTTCCCAAATCCAGAAATCACATATAATGCAAACCAATATGCAAGTCAATGATCCGATATGATATGTGCATCAAATATGAATATCATGTCAAGTCACATATAGATGAGCTACAATATAATGATCCGATGTGATATATGCATCAAGTATGAATAGCCTGTCAAGTCACATATAGATGAGCTACAATATAATGATCCGATGTAAATTCTACAGTGTGAGTGTCATGGCAATTAGTAACGGTGTGTGTGTAACATGCAGGACAGTGCTCGTGCAACATGGACCGTTAGTAATGGTGCGGTGTTCTATCAATTCTAATTTATATCCATATAGCAAGGAATGCGGTATGCACTAAATAGTAGCCATGAACAGTCAATGTATACAAAGGAAACTATAAGGTCCTATCAGCCCTGACGTAGAACGCCATGCGGGCGATATCCCCGTAGATGTGAAATCTACTCACCATAGTCTCTCGCTAGGTATAGCCAACAACTTGTTTCCCCTTCTCCGCGGCGTCCGTCGTACTCGCCTGCGAACCTAGAATTACACAATACAACATACATAAGCTTGACATCACACAAACATGACATTAAAGCCGAACTAGTAACTCGTGTCGTGAACCAAGCGCGCATGTGCGCGATACGCTAAAACGTGTGATTACGCGCCTGAAGCCACTCCGACGCGTCACGATACGCAGAAACCCCAAACCCACACGCACGTATCACGCGTGTCGCGAAAGATTGAAAATACGGGAAAATAGGTATTCTACTACAGATTTTGATACAGAAAAGATATTGTAAAACTATATATACCAAAATAACTCTCATAGTAGCAGACACCATCACCCCAAACCCCAACCCAAAACACCCCCATCTGGCCGCAAATTGTGGCCAGAATGCTTATTTCGGCGGCCTGGGTAGGGAATTGGGCTCCCAGGTTTGGTGTGTGCACTCTATACCCCCCATACATGCTACAGTAACCTCTAGTTTCACTCTGAAATACCTCGGGTAGCATCAGATCCTACAGAGCCTTAATTCTAGTTAAAAATCCACACTTTGCACTAAATTCAAACTTTAGGGTATTTTTATGCAAACTGAAACAAAACCTGGCCTAAGATAGCTCTAATAACACATAATAGAGCTAACACAACTAACAAAACCCTAATCTAACATGTGAACCACAAATATCCTTTAATATCACCAAAAATGCACAAAAATGAGATTTTTACTAAAGAATACTACAAGTTTAAGGAAAAGGAGTGCTAATATGAGTTAATACCTTCTAAGAACCTTGTAAAACACCAAAAGTCTCAGCTTTTCCCTCAAGTGTGCAGATTTGCCTTTGAACACCTCAAAAACCTCACTTTTCTATGATTTCGTGAAGAAAATGAGTTGATATCTATAGGGTTTTGTGTATGGATCAAAGGGAAATGAAAAAGGAGAAGAAAAGATGGAGGAAGAGATGGGTTTTCTGCTGGAATTCCTGCAGGAAATTCTGAAGTGGGGAAAAGAGAGAGAGGAGAGAAGAAAATGGGGTCAAAAAGTCAACCTTTCACCTAACCACCATGCTTCATTGTTTTATTAGGATTTGAAATTATGAAAAAGGGTTTTGTTTTGGATAAAAGGGTGGGGAAATAAGTTAGCAACCATGCAACACAAGAATGGTTAACACTTTAACCTAGGTCAAGCAAAATTATGCTAAGTGTGCATGTGTGCACTAACACAAGAAATTTCCCAATATGCTAACACTACTAAATATAACTAATAATCCTATGAGCACATATATAATAACACATACGATCACTAATTATCACGAAAGGCATTCTAACGGAAATTCAAAGTGTTACAAAAATCCATGAATATAATATACGCAACACAGAACTGAAATGCGAGCATATAAAGGAAAAGTCGCTATTTAACTGCAACAAGTTAATATAAATATCATGCGGTTCCTAATTTCTCCAAGTCTATAATACATCAAATAAAGGTAAACATGTAGCTAAAACCAGATATATGTGTAATCATAAAGGTATATCAAGGTATACATGTAGCTATGTCATTATGTGTGTATGTACCTATCGCTAATGATACAATACCCTCTAGGTATCTGGTATCTAGCATGTAAGCATGTCATGGCATATGTGTGAGCATGTGGGTATACAGGTATGCTATATGTCATATGCGTAAAGAAATATGAATCAATGTCTCAATTTCCCTAACCAAACAATATTATATAGGTATGTGTGTTGTGCATGACATGGCAATTATTGACGGTGTGTGTGGCATACAACTAGTGCTCGTGCAACATAAGTCGTCGATAATATGTGCAGTATCCTAAGGGTACTAGTCCAAGAACAACAAATAACTAAGAAATAAGGGTATGCGCAAACTCTATATATATGAAATAGAAAATGAGACAAAGTCAAGTCATCTCTAGCCAAGACGCATAACGCCATGCGGGCGATTCCCCTGTAGATGTTAAATCTACTCACCAACGCTCATGGCTAAGTGAAGCCTACCACCTGTTTCCCTTTCTTCGCAGCGCCCGAAGTCCCCGCCTACGATCCTACAACATTAAAACAATAAAACAAGTGTATATTAGCAATAGTCCCAAAACACGTACAAACTACATTTGACCGACACAACAACACAAAATATACTTTCAAGTGTTCGTATTGTGGCTAACGTGCGTAGCGACACGACGAAACCAACCCAAGAGCAAAATCACACAAAGTGCACGATCCGTGTCGTATAGCGTATCGCGCTTAAACTAAACACAAGAAACTACCTATGTGATCCCAGATTTCGTATACAGAGAAAACTCAACAATCAAACAGAACCAAACACACCTAAACAACAGAATAGAGCTACCCTCAAAAACCCACACCCTAACTCCCCAGAGAAACCGACGTCGCCGGAAATCTCCTCCTAGTCGCCGGCCGAGGTCCGAGCAGGGGGTCTCGGGCTTCAGGTGAGGTCCTATGGTCTCAGGTACAACACAACTACATTGTTTGGTTTTCTAGTAAAATCTTCGGGTCACAGCAGATCATAGATGTCACAAATTGACACTAAAAATACGATATTTGCACATAAACTTAACTTTAAACATTCTAAACTAAAAATAAAAGTCTACACAACACAAAAACTATATAAAGAACAGATAGAGATCATTACCTACACAAAAGAACTCAAAGATCCAAGCTTCACAAGCTCCAAGGCATCCAAGAGGCAAAAGATGGTATAAGATGTGATTTTTGTGAGATTTGTCAAGGATTTGATGAATTTGTGATGGAAAAATGAGAGTTTTCAGTTGAGGAAAGTGAGAGATAAGAGAATGAGAAGAGAAATGAGTATGAGAGAGAGTATGAAGAAAAGAGAGAGATAGAGAGGTGAGGTTAAGGGTGAGGGTGAGTGTAACCACTTGCATTAATGCACCATCAATGCATTCACACACACCTCATCATGCCACCTCTTCTCACCAAAAGAAATATCTTCACACACAAAAGATCTAGGGAATGGATTAAGGATTAGGGTTAAGGGAAAGGATTAGATAAATGGTTAAGTGTCATGGTTGCTAAGATCAAGATTACACAAACAAACCCTCACATTAACGTGCATACGTGCGTGCATGTCTATAACAAATAATAATAAATTATTAATTAAATGTTATAAAATTGTAACACCTTAGGATGTGTTTAGTGAATAATTATACTTAAATAATGGTTTTTAACAAAAAAAGTTTACCAAATTGTGTTTTAAATTTTTTTCTAATTTAATAAATATTTTTCCAAAATTTTCCTAGGCTTGCACACACATGTGCATTTAAACTAGTTTTTTTTTTTATTGAGTTATTACCATGATTATTAACCATGGCGGGTTAATCATGGGATTAAGCCTTTTGGGTTTTAAGTGGGTTTAATTAGTTAATTAAAAGTAACTTTAATTTGAATTTGTCAAGTGTTGACTTGTGTGAGAGAGAGAGAGTGCATCATGGCTTTAGGCCATGCTTGCAATTAATGAAGAGAGAGAGAGGAGGGTTGACATTGGGTGATGGTTGTTTTCCTCTCATTTCTTTGCTTTTCTCTCAAACTCTCACACTCACACACACCCACACACTTACCTTCAGCTCCAGAATCGAGCACAGCAGCAGCAACAGCAAGAAGCACAGCAGCAGCAGCAGCAAGAAGCAGTAGCAGTAGCAGCCAGAGGCAGTAGCAACAGCAGCAGAGAGCAGTAGCAGCAGCACCAGCACCAAGTGCAGCCTCTCCCCTTCACTTCTTCTTCTTCCTGCAGCTCCCTAGGGTTAAGTATGAGGTATACTTCCTAACTTGCTTCCTTAGTTTGCTTGGTTAGTGTAGATTTGCATCGGTTAATGGATTTTAGTGCGTTTTAGTGCGATATGGGGTGTTTAGTGGGAACTTTGTGCTAAGGTGATGTGTTAGGGTTTCAGTAGGTTGTTAGTGAGTTATTGAGACCACATTAACCTAGTTTAACCCCAATTACACTAAAATACCACCAGTTTCCCTTATTGATGTAATTTATCGTATTTGTGCAAATTTGAGTTTTCTGGAACTGCTATTGACCCGGTGAGTTCAGAATGAAATTGAGAAGACTGCAGTATAGTGGTGATGTGTTGATACCCTAGATTTAACCCGACCCCCTAACTTCTACAGTAGGCCGCCAATTATTTCGTTCTGGCCGCCAATTGCGGCCAGATGGGTGGGGTTTTGGGTGCTGTTTGGTCCTATAGGTGTCTGCTAGTGTGTAGAGTGCTGTGATATATATATTTTTGTAAGTTTAGTTCTGTGTAAAAATCTGGGACCAAATACCTGTTTTGTCGTTTTTCTAAACCTTCGCGACACGCGTGATACATGAGTAGGTTTGGGGTTTCTGCGTATCGCGACGCGTCGGGGTAGTTTCAGGCGCGTGATCACACGTTTTAGCGTATCGCGCACACGCGCGATTGGTTTGCGGCACGGGTTTCTAGTTGGACCCCAATACCACGTTTTTGGTGAAATTGAGCTTATGTGTGGTATATGTTATGTGATTTTAGGTTCGCAGGCGAGTGAGACGGACGCTGCGAAGAAGGGCAAGCAAGTGGTTGGATATACTTAGCGCGAGACTTCGGTGAGTAGATTTAACATCTACGGGGATATCGCCCGCATGGCGTTATGCATCAGGGCTGATAGGACCTTATTACTATATGTTGCACTTACCTCATGTACTGTCATTGCATATTGCATTCCCTGCTGTATGTATGCTTAGAATTGATAGAACACCGCACCCTTATTGACAGTTCACGTTGCAAAAGCACTATCTTGACATGACATTCATACTTGATGCATATATCACATCGGATCATTATGCTGTAGCTCATCTTTTATGTGACTGGACATGACATTCATACTTGATGCACATATCACATCACGTTTACTTGCATATGGGATGGGATTACATGTGATTTCTGGATTTGGGAACCGTGGCCCTTTTCAAATATGTAATCATTTAAAAACCCGGTTCCCTTGATATGTTATTTTGGGGCGCCACCCCGTGCTTTCTTTTCTCGGTGCTAGAGTGGATATATTGAGAGAGGGATGACTCGGACTGACGGATTCCCGATATATTGAGAGAGGGATGACCCGGACTGACGGATTCCCGATATATTGAGAGAGGGATGACCCGGACTGACGGATTCCCGATATATTGAGAGAGGGATGACCCGGACTGACGGATGCCCGATATGTTGAGAGAGGGCTGACCCGGACTGACGGATGCCCGATAGAGGATGATTTGCGTGTCGATGCTAGACACGAGTATTTATGTTATTTGGGTGCCGATGTTGGGCATTCGTGATTCTCAGGGATATACAGGATATGAGGGCCGATGGAGTACCGGCGTCTGGGATGTTGGGATTCGCGGTGCATACATACATATGTAGTCCACCTCGACACTTCGTGTAGATACTATATTCCCATGCTCAGCATTCATTATCGCATCTCATCATGTAGCTATATCACCTGAAAGAGGACTTGCATGATTATTATACATACTGCTTACCTCGCATTGATATCATCTGCTAGCATTTGTTAGAGTAGCGCTGTACGTGCATGCTCGCGATTACCTTTATATGTTGTCTCTATTCACGAGTTGGCAACTCATCCCCGTTGTGCCACAGTTTGCAGGTTGCCCTTGGGAGTAGTCGCGGCTGGCTGTTTACCGCATCTTTTGGCACAGATACCCTTTCTGAGGCGAGTTAGCCTTTTTGCTGATAGGTGGGTTTTGTACGGTATCTGTTATCTTTCAGTTGTATATTGATGTATCTAGTATTCTCCATCTACCTTTCTGTATTGACTTAGAGACAGTTGTGAGGACGATATGTATGATACTATATTCTGGTGTTGAGCTCGCATGTGAGCCGACTTTATTTTATGCAGTCTTACCTTTTATGATATTGTCCTTGCTTTACTGTGTATTCTTCGCTACGGCGACGTATATCAGATGGTGATGCTTCATTCATTTTACTTGTCATTTCTGTTACACCTTGCTTTTACCCGATTTGCGGGGCAAATGTTTAAAAAGGAAATGTTACCAAAATTATAAAAGTTATAACTCCTGAACTTAAAAGGATTTCTACTAAATTAATAAGATGTTTTTCGGACACGCATGACTGTTTTTACGAAATGTTTTAAATCACTCTATATTTATTGGTTTGATTTCTGGGTTCGGCTTACTTAGCCGCGTTACGCCTGTAGACGTTGCGTGGTTAAGTGCCGGTCACGAGTCGAAACTCTCGGGTCGTGACAAAGTTGGTATCAGAGCGTAGGTTTTACCTTCGGAGTGTAGGATGACCCTGGTATGATGGAGTAGGTAGCTGCAGCAGGGTAGCGTAGCGTGTGTATGTTCCGCGGCATACTCACGACACGATACTCCGCCTACGCGACCTTAGGACTTATTGATTTGATCCCTCCTTATATTCTTGTGATTCGACTCCTGTATTCTTATCGAATCCTAATTTTCTTTCAGCCATTATGCCGCCTAAGACTACGAGGGCACAGAGAGCGGCCGCGAGGGCCGAGATTCGAGTTGACTCGTCCGAGACGAGGACTGATCCGGGCAGTACGCCGGTTGTACCCGAGCGGGCTGTTCCTGCCGTGACAGATCAGATCGCCACGCTAGGGGCTGGTATGCAGGAGATGCGCCAGACGGTGGGATCTAGCATGCAGGAGATGCGCCAGATGATAGGATCGCTAGTTGAGACGCTTCGAGCGCAGCGACCAGAGGTAGCTCCACCTGTTCCAGAGACCGCGATGGTACCTACCGCACAGCCAGTTGCCCCTGCAGCCACGGAGGTGATTACAGTATCGCTATCAGAGTTTATGAGGCTGAAGCCTCCGGTCTTCACAGGCACCGATACAGCCAAGGACCCACAGTCTTTCATCGACAGGATGGCCAGAATATGCCGTTCCCTCAGATGCGCAGATGCGAGATGGGTCGAGTTCGCGAGCTTTCGCCTAGAAGGTCTTGCGCAGAAGTGGTGTGATTCAGTTGAGAAGGGCAGAGCAGCAGATTTTCCTCCTATGACCTGGACGAAGTTCGTGACCATATTTCTAGCCCGTTTCCTTCCCCAGAGTGTTAGGGATGCCCGAGCACGCAGATTTGAGTCCTTGCGCCAGACGCCAGGGATGACAGTGGCGGAGTATGACGTGCTATTTACAGAGCTAGCAGTCTATGCCCCATATTTAGTGGCTACCGAGGAGTTGCGAGTCAAGAGATTTGTTCGAGGCTTGCTTACACCACTGTTCCTCGCGATCAGCGCACAGCACTACGAGACCTATCCAGCAGCTGTAGACGCAGCCCTAGTAGTCGAGGAGCACCTTGCTGAGACTTCGGTGGTTCCAGAGCCGAAGAGAGTTCGTGCGGATACGTCAGCACAGAGACAGCCTTTTCGGCGCCGTGATAGACGTATTGCAGGCAGCAGAGATTCAGGGTGGGGCCGGTTATTCAGTTCCTATTCCCAGGATGGTCAGCGGTCATCGTCGGGATGTTTTCGCTGTGGGAGTTCTTACCATCGTGTACGGGATTGTCCTGAGTTACCCCGGAGGGAGGCGACAGCACCGCATGTCACATTACCACCTTCACCACCCCAGAGGGCGTTGCCTATCGTACCTACCGTTGCTCCGCGCCAGACTCATACACAGCGAGGTCGTGGGCGTGGAGGAGTTGCTCAGAGAGGACGGGATGACCGAGGCAGAGGGCAGTCAGTCGCAGGTGGTGGACAGGCACGGGTTTTTGCTTTGACGCATCAGGACGCGCAGGCGTCCAATGCAGTGGTTTCAGGTATCCTTCCTGTATGTACAGTTGATGCACACGTATTGTTCGATCCCGGATCCACGCACTCGTACGTATCCACACACTTTGTGCCGAGTCTGGGTAGAGAGTCCAGCTTGCTTGATCAGCCGCTTGTGGTGACTACTCCTGTGGGAGAGTCGTTTGTTGCTAGGCACGTGTTCCGATCCTGTACCGTCTGTATTGGCGAGAGAGAGTTGCCTGTCGACTTGATCCTTCTGGAGATGTTGGACTTCGACGTTCTTTTGGGCATGGATTGGTTAGCCACGTGCTATGCTTCTGTGGACTGCCGTGAGAAGACAGTTAGATTCTGCTTTCCCGGTGAGTCGGTTTTTGTTGTGTTGGGGGACCGTGGTGCCGCCCCTCACAGTGTGATTTCTTCTTTTCGCGCTGGACAGCTTTTGAGGAAGGGATGTCAGGGATTTCTCGCCTATGTTTGCGATGCTCGCGCTACACAGGTTCCATTGGACCAGGTTCCAGTTGTTAGCGAGTTTCCTGATGTGTTCCCTGACGAGCTTCCTGGGTTGCCGCCCGAGCGCGACATTTCTTTCTGTATTGATTTGGTTCCTGGCTCGGGGCCTATTTCCATACCGCCTTATCGGATGGCCCCGGCGGAACTTCGAGAGTTGAAGGGTCAGTTGCAAGATTTGCTGGACAAGGGACTTATTCGACCCAGTGTTTCTCCTTGGGGTGCTCCAGTCCTGTTCGTCAAGAAGAAGGACGGCAGTTTGCGTCTATGTATCGACTACCGCCAGCTGAACAGGGTGACAGTGCGGAACAGGTATCCTTTGCCGCGTATCGACGATTTGTTCGACCAGCTTCAGGGGGCAGGGTACTTTTCGAGGATCGATTTACGATCAGGCTATCATCAGCTGCGGGTTCGACAGGAGGACATTCCCAGGACAGCTTTCCGTACGCGCTACGGCCATTACGAGTTTTTGGTGATGTCGTTCGGACTCACCAATGCGCCAGCAGCATTCATGGACTTGATGAACCGTATTTTCCGGCCTTATTTGGATCTGTTCATCATAGTCTTCATTGACGATATCTTGGTGTATTCCCGGAGTAGTCAGGAGCACGAGCAGCACCTGCGGATTACATTGCAGACCTTGAGGGAGCACCAGCTCTATGTGAAATTCTCCAAGTGTGCTTTTTGGCTGGACAGCGTAGACTTCTTGGGACACGTGATTTCACGAGACGGTATATGTGTAGACCCGAGGAAGGTCGAGGTCGTTCAGCGTTGGCCCAGACCCACATCGGTGACGGAGATTCGCAGCTTTTTGGGGTTGGCCGGTTACTACAGGCGTTTTGTGCAGGACTTCTCACGTATTGCTACACCGTTGACCGGGTTGACCCGGAAGGCAGTTCCTTTCGACTGGACGGAGGAGTGCGAGCACAGTTTTCAGCAGTTACGAACTCGGCTGACGACGGCACCGGTGTTATCTTTACCTTCCGGACCGGGCGGATTTATGGTCTTTTGTGATGCTTCTCGAGTGGGGCTGGGATGCGTTTTGATGCAGCACGACAGGGTGATCGCGTATGCTTCGCGACAATTGAAGAGACATGAACAAAACTACCCCACTCATGACTTGGAGATGGCTGCAGTGGTCTTCGCACTTAAGATCTGGCGACATTACCTATACGGCGAGTCGTGCCAGATATTCACGGATCACAAGAGTCTGAAATACATATTCCAGCAGTGGGACCTGAACCTTCGACAACGTCGATGGATGGAGTTAGTGAAGGATTACGACTGCGAGATCTCCTATCACCCGGGCAAGGCAAATGTGGTGGCGGATGCTTTGAGTAGGAGGCCCGGGAGTAGCCTATCTTGTTTGAGCGCAGTACAGGAGCAGTCATCCGCAGATTGGCAGATATTATGCGACAGCTGAGTACAGTTCGAGTTCACGCCGATTGGAGGACAGATAGCGCATGTCCGTGCACGGCCACAGTTGATCGATCGTATACGTGAGGCACAGCTCAGTGATGACCGATGTTCAGAGATCATGGCACAGATTGGACAGGGCAGATTTTCCGAGTTCGTGATCGATGATTAGGGGGTACTACGGTTTGGAGTCAGACTGTGCGTACCAGATGCTGAGGGACTGAGACGCGAGATTCTTGAGGAGGCACATCGATCGGTATATAGCGTCCATCCCGGTTCCACCAAGATGTATCATGATATGAGAGGTGTTTACTGGTGGGACGGAATGAAGAGAGACATCACAGATTTTGTGTCGAGATGCCTGACTTGTCAGCAAGTCAAGGCTGAGCACCAGAGGCCCGCAGGAGAGCTACAGCCGCTACCCATTCCGGAGTGGAAGTGGGAGCAGATTTCGATGGATTTCGTGGTGGGTCTACCCAGGACTAGTCGGGGGTATAACTCTATCTGGGTGATCGTGGGTCGTTTGACGAAAGCGGCTCACTTCCTACCGGTGAAGACGACTTTCGGATTTACTCAGTATGCCCAGACCTACATTGACGAGATAGTGCGACTGCACGGAGTCCCGACGTGTATTGTGTCCGACAGAGGCACCCAGTTTACCAATAGACTATGGCAGAGGCTTCAGGAGGCTTTGGGCACTCGCTTGAGTTTCAGCACAGCATTTCATCCGCAGACCGACGGACAGTCAGAGCGGACTATCCAGACTCTCGAGGACATGCTCAGAGCTTGTGTATTAGATTTCGGAGGTAGCTGGGATCATCATTTGCCCTTAGTAGAGTTCTCCTACAATAACAGCTACCAGGAGACCATTCAGATGGCACCATTTGAGGCTCTTTATGGGAGAAGATGCAGGTCGCCCACTTGTTGGACAGAGCTCAGTGAGAGCAGTATCTTAGGGCCACAGATCATTGAGGAGACGACCGCGAAGATCCAGTTGATTCGCGATAGGATGAGAGCAGCGCAGAGTAGGCAGAGATCTTATGCAGATCGTCGACGACGCAGACTTGAGTTTTCTGTTGGTGATCATGTTTTCTTGAGGGTCTCCCCAATGAAAGGTGTGATGAGGTTTGGGAAGAAGGGGAAGCTCAGTCCCAGGTACGTGGGCCACTTCGAGATCCTCGAGCGTGTTGGTGCAGTAGCCTACCGTTTAGCCCTTCCGCCCAGCTTTCCAGATGTGCATCCCGTATTTCATGTCTCGATACTCCGCAGATATCTTCATGATCCTTCGCACGCGATTCAACACCCGACGATCCAGCTGGAGCGCGACCTTTCCTATGCAGAGCAGCCGGTGAAGATTTTGGATCGACAAGTGAAGAAGTTGAGATCGAAGGACATTCCATCAGTTAAGGTACTTTGGCGTGGTCAGAACCGTGAGGAGGTCACTTGGGAGACCGAAAGCGAGATGATGAAGACCTATCCCCATCTTTTTGAAGGTACGTGTAGTTAGATTTTTGAAATTCGGGGACGAATTTCTATAAGGGGGAGAGATTGTAACACCTTAGGATGTGTTTAGTGAATAATTATACTTAAATAATGGTTTTTAACAAAAAAGTTTACCAAATTGTGTTTTAAATATTTTTCCTAATTTAATAAATATTTTTCCAAAATTTTCCTAGGCTTGCACACACATGTGCATGTAAACTAGTTTTTTTTTTATTGAGTTATTACCATGATTATTAACCATGGTGGGTTAATCATAGGATTAAGCCTTTTGGGTTTTAAGTGGGTTTAATTAGTTAATTAAAAGTAACTTTAATTTGAATTTGTTAAGTGTTGACTTGTGTGAGAGAGAGAGAGTGCATCATGGCTTTAGGCCATGCTTGCAATTAATGAAGAGAGAGAGAGGAGGGTTGACATTGGGTGATGGTTGTTTTCCTCTCATTTCTTTGCTTTTCTCTCAAACTCTCACACTCACACACACCCACACACTTACCTTCAGCTCCAGAACAGAGCACAGCAGCAGCAACAGCAAGAAGCACAGCAGCAGCAGCAAGAAGCAGTAGCAGCAGCAGCCAGAAGCAGTAGCAACAGCAGCAGAGAGCAGTAGCAGCAGCACCAGCACCAAGTGCAGCCTCTCCCCTTCACTTCTTCTTCCTGCAGCTCCCTAGGGTTAAGTATGAGGTATACTTCCTAACTTGCTTCCCTAGTTTGCTTGGTTAGTGTAGATTTGCATCGGTTAATGGATTTTAGTGCGTTTTAGTGCGATATGGGATGTTTAGTGGGAACTTTGTGCTAAGGTGATGTGTTAGGGTTTCAGTAGGTTGTTAGTGAGTTATTGAGACCACATTAACCTAGTTTAACCCCAATTACACTAAAATACCACCAGTTTCCCTTATTGATGCAATTTATCGTATTTGTGCAAATTTGAGTTTTCTGGAACTGCTATTGACCCGGTGAGTTCAGAATGAAATTGAGAAGACTGCAGTATAGTGGTGATGTGCTGATACCCTAGATTTAACCCGACCCCCTAACTGCTACAGTAGGCCGCCAATTATTTCGTTCTGGCCACCAATTGCGGCCAGATGGGTGGGGTTTTGGGTGTTGTTTGGTCCTATAGGTGTCTGCTAGTGTGTAGAGTGCTGTGATATATATATTTTTGTAAGTTTAGTTCTGTGTAAAAATCTAGGACCAAATACCTGTTTTGCCGTTTTTCTAAACCTTCGCGACACGCGTGATACATGAGTAGGTTTGGGGTTTCTGCGTATCGCGACGCGTCGGGGTAGATTCAGGCGCGTGATCACACGTTTTAGCGTATCGCGCACACGCGCGATTGGTTTGCGGCACGGGTTTCTAGTTGGACCCCAATACCACGTTTTTGGTGAAATTGAGCTTATGTGTGGTATATGTTATGTGATTTTAGGTTCGCAGGCGAGTGAGACGGACGCTGCGAAGAAGGGCAAGCAAGTGGTTGGATATACTTAGCGCGAGACTTCGGTGAGTAGATTTAACATCTACGGGGATATCGCCCGCATGGCGTTATGCGTCAGGGCTGATATGACCTTATTACTATATGTTGCACTTACCTCATGTACTGTCATTGCATATTGCATTCCCTGCTGTATGTATGCTTAGAATTGATAGAACACCGCACCCTTATTGACAGTTCACGTTGCAAAAGCACTATCTTGACATGACATTCATACTTGATGCATATATCACATCGGCTCATTATGCTGTAGCTCATCTTTTATGTGACTGGACATGACATTCATACTTGATGCACATATCACATCACGTTTACTTGCATATGGGATGGGATTACATGTGATTTCTGGATTTGGGAACCGTGGCCCTTTTCAAATATGTAATCATTTAAAAACCCGGTTCCCTTGATATGATATTTTGGGGCGCCACCCCGTGCTTTCTTTTCTCGGTGCTAGAGTGGATATATTGAGAGAGGGATGACCCGGACTGACGGATTCCCGATATATTGAGAGAGGGATGACCCGGACTGACGGATTCCCGATATATTGAGAGAGGGATGACCCGGACTGACGGATTCCCGATATATTGAGAGAGGGCTGACCCGGACTGACGGATGCCCGATATGTTGAGAGAGGGCTGACCCGGACTGACGGATGCCCGATATAGGATGATTTGCGTGTCGATGCTAGACACGAGTATTTATGTTATTTGGGTGCCGATGTTAGGCATTCGTGATTCTCAGGGATATACAGGATATGAGGGCCGATGGAGTACCGGCGTCTGGGATGTTGGGATTCGCGGTGCATACATACATATGTAGTCCACCTCGACACTTCGTGTAGATACTATATTCCCATGCTCAGCATTCATTATCGCATCTCATCCTGTAGCTATATCACCTGATAGAGGACTTGCATGATTATTATACATACTGCTTACCTCGCATTGATATCATCTGCTGGCATTTGTTAGAGTAGCGTTGTACGTGCATGCTCGCGATTACCTTTATATGTTGTCTCTATTCACGAGTTGGCAACTCATCCCCGTTGTGCCACAGTTTGCAGGTTGCCCTTGGGAGTAGTCGCGGCTGGCTGTTTACCGCATCTTTTGGCACAGATACCCTTTCTGAGGCGAGTTAGCCTTTTTCCTGATAGGTGGGTTTTGTATGGTATCTGTTATCTTTCAGTTGTATATTGATGTATCTAGTATTCTCCATCTACCTTTCTGTATTGACTTAGAGACAGTTGTGAGGACGATATGTATGATACTATATTCTGGTGTTGAGCTCGCATGTGAGCCGACTTTATTTTATGCAGTCTTACCTTTTATGATATTGTCCTTGCTTTACTGTGTATTCTTCCCTACGGCGACGTATATCAGATGGTGATGCTTCATTCATTTTACCTGTCATTTCTGTTACACCTTGCTTTTACCCGATTTGCGGGGCAAATGTTTAAAAAGGAAATGTTACCAAAATTATAAAAGTTATAACTCCTGAACTTAAAAGGATTTCTACTAAATTAATAAGATGTTTTTCGGACACGCGTGACTGCTTTTACGAAATGTTTTAAATCACTCTATATTTATTGGTTTGATTTCTGGGTTCGGCTTACTTAGCCGCGTTACGCCTGTAGACGTTGCGTGGTTAAGTGCCGGTCATGAGTCGAAACTCTCGGGTCGTGACAAAAATGTGAGGAACCCGAATTGGTAAACTTTTTACAGTAAACCTGCATTAACGTCTAAACTAACACTAACCGAAATCTAAGGCGTTACAGTAAGCATATCCGTATATCATGCAACATGGAACAGTGATGTGAGCATGGGCATATCATCATAATGTGAGCATAGCAATATAATAGCATAATGTAGCAATTCTACTGTGTGAGTGACATAGCAATTATCGATGATGAAGTTTGTGAGCCGGCCAATCTGTGTAAGGGTAACATACGCATCATCGATAATGGTGTAGGTGTACTAGCACAGGTATATGTAATGCATTGAGAATGACATGAACGTGGCATAAGGTACATCGTACGCGAAATGCTAACAGGTATACGTATCTACAATATATCCGAGTCGGTGAACCTATCCATCGGCATCCAGCCTCACAACATCACGTATGTTATAATCCATCGTACGGCATCCTCTAGTCAAGGGTATGGATCAATCATCATAAAACTCATCACGTACGGTAAATCATCGTACGGCAGCATTAAACCATTAGGGATCCTATCAACCTATATGACAATGAGGGTACGGACCTAACGTCTCGTACGGCATATCACTCATGATTCAAAACATTATATATATATATGACTATATCCCATGTCACATCCATAACAATCTCATATCAGGGGACCGGCAAAGGTATCAATCATCTCTTATCGACTCGCATCCGTATACCGACATATCAATCAAGTCATCATATCTCATCGTATACTCTTTTCGTCACATTTATATCCCACATCAAGTCATTTTATATCTATATATCCTATCTTATAAATCTCATGTCATGCTACTCTAAATCTCATACTTATTCTCATACACTACCTATCTATATATCATGATTCATGTTCATTTTCCATATCTTTATATATATATATCAATCTGAGACATCATTTCTTTCATATCCTGTCACACTAAACCTTTAATCACATCCATAGGTTCCTAGAATAGGTTTCACTAACCATATCCTGTATATCGGTTTCTATCAAAATTTACGGGGGTGATATACAGCATCCACCCGACTTCCCCCGTATAGATCTACTCACATGTGGAACTCCTTGTTCAGCCATAGTCGATGTGCTCCATCTTCTCGGAATCCACGCGAAGGTACCTACAAATCAACACACCATCGCAATGCTATTAAAATCGAATCCGGAAAACCAATACGGCACACGGTGCGCTCATAGGTTAAAACCTATAGCCTATGCATGCAAAAACAACAAAACAACCCTCGTCGTTGACGTATAAACATCCAACGACCCAATACAATATCAAATACTAAAACCAAGAATTTCAAAATACGGAAAACATAACCAAAAACACCCCAATGTGCTTCCAGATTTTGGTTCAGATCAATTGGAACAAAACTAGCAAGTATAGGGTGTTGTATATGGAGTAAGTGAGCTACAAACCAAACCTAGGCACCAAATACCCCAATGAGGCCGGCCACATCACCATGAAAACTGGCCAGCTCGGCCCAGGGTTCTTCGTTGGGGTGCGTCTTCTCAGGATGGTCTCCTAATGTCTTAAATAGGTCTCTAGAGTTGCTAGATTTCCTCGTAAATAGCCCAGGTCATCCCAGATTCCCCGTAAGCACACAATACCTCACAAAACCGACACAGTGAATTTCCTAAATCCGTATTCTCTGTTTTTTGGTATACAATTGACACTAAGGTCTGTAGACAGCCACTAAATCTCACAAGTCCACAAAATCACACAACCCTTCTCTTGAAATTTCTAAACATCACCTACCCTAACCAAATCACATTCTAAACTAAACTAGAATACAAGAAAACCCAAACTAAATTAAATGGAAGAAGATATACCTCATTTGGGCAACTCAAGAAAAACCATAGCTTCCCAAAGTCTCCAAAATTCAATTTTGATTGGTCCAAAATGTTGAGAACGAGATGGAGATCAACTTTAATGAAGAGGGTGTAGGGTTTTGATGAAGATTTGGAGATGATTCTTGGGGGTGAAGGTGGAGGGAGATGAGGAGGAAGATGATGAGAAAAACAAATGGGGGATGAATGAATGGCTGCTCTCTCTCTCTCTCTCTCTCTCTTATTATTATCCTCTCTCAACTCATTTCTCTCTCTCTCTCTCTCCAATCATTCTCTTTTTAACCCTTTTCTCTTTCTCTCACAATAATACACATAACACCAAAAAAAACAACACAAATGCAACAACATGCAAAAAAATACAACATGACATGGTGCACTAGCCATGGAAAATTGTAGAAACACGGATTTGGCTTAATCGCGATTAGTAGTGCGCTAATCAATTTTTTTATTTAAACTGCATATAATTAATTATAAAAATGCCAAATCCAATAAATATATTTTTAAATGAATAAATCATTTTAATCTCTAATTATTTCATAATTATTGGTATATATTTATACCATTTTACGAAAACCCCAATTTCGCAAATAGGGTAGTTTTCGTGAAATATATTATTTTAATATTAAATTCCAAAAATAATATTTTATATTTTCTGAAATGTTACAATCTTCCCCCATTAAATAAATTCAGTCCCCGAATTTAAATTTAAACCCCCAAATGCTAAAACATTTCAATAATCAACTCAAATCAACGGGGCTCCGAAATCACGGAAGATAAAGAAATACCATGGCGCATCTTGTGCGCCTGAAAACACGTATGAAACTCAAAATCGAACTCCGTCAAGCGTCACGCAATTCATCGGATTTGCACGCATATCCTTGGAGTTACAATGGAGATACAGATCTCGAAATCCACCACTGAAATTCAATATGCACTAGTCAAATACTATAATATATGTGTAGTACGCATCCTTGGAAAAATCTCCTAAAACAGAATAAAACACATGCAAAATCTTTTCTGAATAGTCGCGTGATGCGTAACTCACGGCACAAGTGACGGGCGCTCATTTGTAAAGTAATAAATATATGTTCATATAGGTTTTTCTAAAATATACGTTCCACCCTTTTAAAATATCCCAAAAAGTTTTCCTTTGTATACGTTCGTGTCGCTCACGGACACGTAAGAAATAGCGAGACTATAGCTCATTTTTGAAAACCTCTTGTTAAACTTTTAATACATGCAAAGTACTCAGGTACTGTTCTTAGATCAGTCATGTTCGGCTACTACATAATATAGTGCCCATCATGAAAACAAAGTGCTCAAGAGCAAAATCTGTTGGGTTTACCTAGCACCTCATCAAGGGTTTAGAAGCATCACATATGCCATAATCAAATTTTAAAGGTGCTAAGTGAACTTGACAAGAATCATAACTAGAAATTTAGGGTTTCTTTCAACTAAGCATCACATGCAAATGAAAAAACTATCACTAAGGGTAGAGATTACAATCTTTGTAGACCTCCTTGGTGACTCCTTGGCACTTTGAGAGTTTGGAACGTATCGATGGAAGCCTTCTTAGTCCACGAAGATCCACCCGAAGTCCCTTTGCCCAAAGCTCCTTGCTTTACTTGATATGTGAATGAAGTAGAGCAAACACCCTACACAAATGGCTAGATGTGTGTAGTATGATGATGTGGTTTGTATTCTATAATCAAAACCCTTTCTTTTTTTTATCAACTTCACTCAAAGAAAATTTCAAGAGAGGAAGAAGAAGATAATGGTGGCTAAGCTTGAGCTCAAAGGATAATGATATGAATGAATTATTGAGATGAGAAAGAATAATCTATATTATATCCTTCTCACTTCAACCATGGTTAGTAATTATCTAGATCTTTATCAATGAGTTAATAATGCAAAAGGACAATTAACTCAAGGTTAAAAAGTAGTTGAAGTATGGTCAAAGATGATAAACATTAACCATGAATGAATTATCCTTTCTTTTAATTCATAATGATAAATAAATACTACAATATGAGTCTTTCATTGCCACCAAATATGTATCAACAACCATGATACAATGTATGTATGTATGTATCCATGCACATCATCATGTGCATACATGCATGCATACAAAAATAGAAAAATGGTTTAATTAAAGAATTAATCTAAAAGTTATTTGTTAAATCAACACTTGATTTTGCAAACCGATCATATCACATACGACTCGACCAATAGAAAATGTCCGATTAATATACGGTATCACATATTCGTATTTAATCGGGGCCCCGCGCATATCTCATATGCACACCACATCTTTTCGCCTGAGCGAGGAAACTTCATTGTGGGACTCTAAGACTCGTCAATACGCCGGCAGTAGGTGATGATCATATCAAATACCTACAAGCCGCAAGCGGTCAGCTAAACGTAACGGCCACCCGGGTATTGAGCGATTAGAAGAAAACCAGCAAAGCTGTCAAAACTCCCGTCGAGCCAACTGGCAACACTTACCGTACAGTCCGGTCTCCTCGTCAGATATGTTGCATATCGAGTCTAGGGATGGAATCGTCGACCCCAATAAAATAAGTCATGCTGGTGTATGGCTCATAACAGATCGAGAAACTACTGATAACACTTATCAGCAAATCTCAGTAGCCCTGGCCAGGGACTTCCTGTTATAGCCAATCGAGCATAGCACAACATCAACTCCCAATACCGGGAGAGACGAGACCCCTCCTATCGCTCATCGCCTCCATGTGCCTTGGAACTGTACCCAAAGTCCACCTGTTTGTACGACTCAGTAGAGCCGTGGTAGGGTGGATATTAAAGTACAGTGGGAGGACACACAAGACTCTATAACGATCTTGGGTCTACAGACTAACCTGTACCAGTGTCACATGAGAACTGCTATCCGACGATAGATATAATACCACATAGGAGTTCTCTGTGAGTCCGTTCAGTGTACCCAGTCTCCACTGAGCACCCGCATACAATCTTTGGTGTCACCTCACCAGATGGATATGGGATCATCCATCGCCCATCATATGTGACAAGAATAGTATACGCTAGTCTACTCTGGAATATCGATACCCCGTCTCGATACACCAACGACTAGGAACAGTTCAAGGATATGCTTATAAACTACACATGCCCTACTTGTATGATCCACATCATAGTCACAGTAGTGAAGAAAATATCCTGAGGGCTTTATCAACATGTGCAAATGAATAAAAGTATGATCAAATCAACATGTCAAGATAAAGTAAACTAGATAGCATACTATTATGTTGAGCGAGAAAGTCATCTAAATTCATATATACATGTCCAAGCATCCACTATACATATAATGGCCTCTAGGGCATACATATATCTAACAATCTCCCACTTGCACTAAGCCCAATTATTGGCGTATCTCATACCCAACATCTCAAAAAGTCGCTCATGCTGCGGCAGTGGAAGGGCCTTGGTGGGTGGATCCGCTGTGTTATCCTTTGTATCTACTCTTCGAATCTCGATCTCCTGACGATCTACTATCTCCCGGATCAAATGAAATCGCCTCAGGATGTGTCTGGATTTTTGATGGGACCTTGGTTCTTTGGCTAACGCCATTGCCCTATTATTATCACAATACAATGGTATTAGATCAACAATGGATGGAACTACTCCTAGTTCCGCGATGAACTTCCTCATCCAAACGGCTTCCTTGGCAGCATCATTTGCAGCAATATACTCAGCTTCCATCGTAGAGTCTGCAACGGTATCCTTTTTGGAACTCTTCCAACTAACCGCCCCTCTATTGAGGGTAAATACAAACCCTGAGATAGATTTGCTGTCATCCTTATCACTTTGGAAGCAGGAATCGGTAAAGGCCTCCATCTAGAGAACCCCATTACCATACACCAAGAACAACTCTTTAGTCCTTCGCAAGTATTTAAGAATGTTCTTCACTGCTATCCAATGTTTCTCCCCTGGGTTGGATTGATACCTGCTTACTACAGCTAGTGCATAAGCTACATCAGGGTGAGTACATAACATCGCATACATTATAGATCCTACGGCTGAAGCGTAGGGTATAACGCTCATGCGAGCTCTCTCTTCATCAGTCTTCGGACAGAAGTCCTTGGAGAGAGTGATTCCATGATAAGCAGGCAAGGCACCACACTTGGAATCTTCCATACTAAACCTTTTTAGGATGGTGTCTATGTACTTTGATTGGGACAATCCCAATAACCTCTTGGATCTATCTCTATAGATCCTTATGCCCAAAATTCATGAGGCATCACCCAGGTCCTTCATGGAGAACCTTTGTGATAAGAATAGTTTGACCGATTGTAGCATAGGAATATCATTTCCTATCAGGAGAATGTCATCTACGTACAATACGAGAAATGTGACAGTACTCCCTACAATCTTCTTATAAATGCATGGTTCATCTATATTTTTGATAAAATCAAACTCTTTGATTGTATCATCAAAGCAGATGTTTCAGCTCCGTGAGGCCTACCTTAATCCATAAATGGATTTAAGCAATCTACATGCTTTCCCGCTGCTCCCACTGTCAATGAAGCCCTCTGGCTGATTGATTGATCTTATCTTTGTGTGTCGGTTTAGAAAATTATGTAGAAATCACAACCAAAAATATTTTTGACCGCAATCAATAACGGTGTCGAATGTAGCGCGTTAGTAAGTGCAGATCGTCCACAGGGATTGTGAGATTCGTTCGTATTTGTTTTGTTTGAATTGAAAATTTAATAGAAAAGAAAACAATTCAAGATTTATATCAATGAATTTCAAGAATCAACTAGATCTAATCAAGAATCAAAAAAGAGTTAAAAATCAAGAATCAAGAAGTGATAGAATTCCAATCGATTTAAGTTTCAAGAATTGAAGTGAAGCTCGTAGGAGTCGATTAAATCTATAGATGTGAAGAAGATTAGCAATTACCTTTTCTTATCCATTAACGAATTGATGCTAGATCGATGAAGATTTATCGAGGATTAAGGATCTTGCGAAGAATTAGTGTTTCCTCATCTTATCCTTTGTCCTTTCGATGAATCTCATTCACAAGATAGCTTCTAGGAAATCAAATGATCGATCGTTGATCTCTAGTTCCGTGCAAAAATAATCAAGAAAGCATTTCGCCTCGAAACTAGATCATCGATCATTCGATTTTCAAGAATTTACAAACGTTATAGGACTTAAGAAAATGTTTAAAGATTCGTCAACTTCATCATCTATTGATTTGTTTCGACTCCTCCATGAGCGGAGTTTACTCAAGTATCATCACAAAGAACACATTCAAGAATATAGATTGAATCATAATGCTTGAATTTAAAGAAAGCAAGATAAAAGAATTTCACCTTTATTTATCGACAAATTCGTTACAACTCTCTTGAATTTACAAAAGGAAGGAACTAGATCGTCGAATTTGGCGTCGCTTCGGCTCCTTGAGTCGCGGATCGGCTTGATCACTTGCTCCGATGAAGTCCGGCTTCGCTTCTAAAGGCTTTGAAGAATTCTTGCTTCAATTGAACTCAAAGATCTTGAACTTTTGTCTTTTTGATTGGATTAGGGTTAGGGTTTGAGGCACAAGTCGTGTCACTCAACTTATGGGAAGAATTGTTGAACAACTGAACAATCTCAACCCTTAGATCTAGGCTCCTTTATATAGACCTCAAAACCCTAGATCTAGGATTTCAAATTTGAATTTCCCTCCAAAAGTTTGTTATAGAGAGAGGCTTCTAGAAGGAGTTAGTTGGAGGGGGCTTCTAGAACTAGTTTGTTAGGAGCTTAATCAAGATTAGCTTGCTTAATGATCTTTGCTGATCTGGCAGAAGCTTCGAGAGTTATCTGGAACTTGAAGTATATGAAATGAATGTGGGCCCTGAGAGAAACAATCTGCAGTGAAAATCATCTGATGAGGTGGCCATATAGCCGCGGATCCGCGACGCAAGCCGGCTCCGGCCGTGGATCCGCGGCCATGTGGGAGGCTTAGGGCTTGATCCTTCATGTAATGTCTTCTTCTGTCTTCAGGTGTACTTTCTGATATGTTGATTCCCTGAATTCCTTCTAGATCATTTCCAGATTTCAAATCCTTGAGTTGGTGTATTCTTTAACAGCACTGTTATACAAATTTGACCTTTCTCCTGGAATTTCCTGCACAGACTTCGAAACAAGTGTTGCGCAATATAGGGATGATGCAATGCCATGAAATACAGTCAATTTCCCTAAAAATGCCGGTTTTAGAGTATAACACATGTAATCTTGTATTTTACAACCGTTTTGCTAATATGTGCAATAAGAATACCGAACACCTCTAGATGAATGCAAAAGATAGGGAAATTGACGTGTAAAAAATGCAGTATTTTCGACTGATCACTGATCCATAAAAACGCATTCTTCTAAATCATCATTAAGAAATGCAGTTTTAACGTCCATCTGCCAGATTTCATAATCATAGTGAGCAGCAATAGCAAGTAGGATCCTAATGGATTTAAGCATTGCTACTGGAGAGAAAGTTTCATCATAGTCCAATCCTGGTCTTTGACGAAAACCTTTCGCTACTATCCTTGCTTTAAAGGTCTCTACCTGTCCATCTATACCAATCTTTCTTTTAAAGATCCATTTGCACCCAACGGGTTTTATTCCAGAAAGCGCAACGTCCAAAGTCCATACTTTGTTGGTATACATGGACTCCATTTCGGATCTCATGGCTTCCAGCCACTTCACTGAGTCACCACTCGTGATAGCTTGCTGAAAACTAGTAGGGTCATCATCATCCATGATGCAATCTTCTCTATCACCGTCTATGAGAAACCCATAGTATCTATCTGGTGGGCGAGAAGTTCTACTAGATCTCCGGAGCGGCTGAGGTTCTTGAAGTTCTACTGCAACATCAGTTTCAACCAATTCGTCCTGAGTAATTTGTGTCTCTAGAACCTCTTCTAGTTCTACCACATTGCCATCAGTATTGTCTGTAGAGATTTCATTTTCCAAAAATGTGGCATGCTGAGCAACAAACACCTTTTGTTCCTCCTTGTGGTAGAATAGATATCCATACGAATGTTTTGGATACCCCACAAATTTACACATGACCGATCGTGTCTCGAGTTTATCTGGATTCTGCTTTTTAACAAAAGCCGGACAACCTCAAATCCTAACTCTTTTAAGAGATGGTCTCTTTCCACTCCATATCTCATATGGAGTGGTAGACACGGTCTTGGTTGGAACCCTGTTTAATAGATACATCGCTGTCTCTAATGCATGCCCCCAAAAGGAAAGCGGCAACTCAGCATCACACATCATGGATCGTACCATATCTAATAGGATACGATTCTTCCGTTCTGACACATCATTGTGCTGTGGTGTGTAAGGTGGAGTGAGCTGAGAGAGAATCCCATTCTCTTTTAAGAAGTCTAAAAACTCTGTACTTAAATATTCTCCACGTCGATCTGATCGAAGTTTCTTGATACTCAAGCCTGTTTGTTTTTCTACTTCAAGTTTTTACTCCTTAAATTTCTCGAAAGCTTCGGATTTGTGATTTATCGAAAACACGTGTCCGAATCTTGAGAAATCATCAGTAAAAGTAATGAAGTATGAAAACCCACCACTAGCATGTGTAGACATTGGTCCGCATACATCACTATGTATGAGGCTTAAGAGTTCCACAGCTCTTTCTCCGTGTCCAGTAAACGGAGTTTTGGTCATTATACCTTTGATACAAGACTGACAAATCGCATAAGATTTATATTCAAAAGGATTTAAATATCTATCTTTATGTAGTTTGTTTAGTCTTGTTTCATTAATATAACCAAGTCTACAATGCCAAAGAAAAGCTTCATTTATATCTGAAAACTTTCTTTCATTAGTATGTTGTATATTGAAAACTGTGTGTTGGTTCAGGACGTAAATACCGTTATTTAATGTACCATACCCAATCAACTCTTGATTCAAGTTAATGTTCATAACATTATTTTGCAATACAAAATGATATCCTTCATTGTCCAACAAAGAAACGGATATTATATTACATAGCATACTAGGTACAAAATAGCACGGGTTCAAAACCAAAATACAACCCGAAGGCAACCCAAGATGATACTCTCCTACGGATACAGCATGTACATTGGAACCATTTCCAACCCGCAGAGTATGGTCACCTGTCTTCAAAACTCTACTATTTCTCAATCCCTGCAGACAATTGCAGATGTGAGAACCAGAACCGGTATCTAATACCCAAGATGCAGAGTTTAAAGAAAAACAGTTTTCAGTTACAAACACACCTGAAGTGGAAGCATCAGCATGCTTCTTCTTCTTGAGATCAGCAAGATACACTGCACAGTTGTGTTTCCAATGTCCTGACTTGTGGCGGTAAAAACATTCTCCTTTCCCGCTTCCCGCAGCCCCGGATTTGTCTTTCCCCTTTGTCTTTTTAACTCCACCTTTCTGTTTGATGGACTTCTTCTTTTTCTTTCCCTTGGCCTTGGCTTTTGGGACTGAAGAGGAAGATGGCCCAGCAAGCAGAGTGGGAGTCCTCGTTGTTTTCAACGTGCTCTCTGCACTTCTCAACATATTGAGAAGTTCAGGCAATGATTTCTCCAAATCATTCATATTGAAATTCACTATGAATGGAGCAAAGGCAGGGGGAGAGACTGTAGAACAATATCCGTATATTGCTCATTATCCATGGTCTATCCCAGTTCCTCAAGTTCTTCTATAAAGACCAATTATCTTCAAAACATGGTCTCCTACTGATGTACCAGGGGCCATTCGCATCTGAAACAGCTTTCGAGATGCCTCGTATCTCAAAGTACGAGATTGCTCTTCATACAAATCCTTTGTGTGAAGAAAGATGGATTGTACATCCATATTCTCGTGTTGTTTCTGATGGATATTGTCCATAGAAGCAAGCGCGAGGCACTTGGCCGTGTTACAATCAATATCCCAAGTTTTTCGGATCTCCCTATCCGAGACAGATGATTCAGGTCCTGGGACGGATGGGGCTTGGGTTGTGAGGACATATGATACATTATCATATGTAAGTGTAATGTTCAAGTTCCTCAACCATTCTTTATAGTTCGGTCCAGTCAGTTTATTTTTCTCTAGTAGAAGCTTAAGTCCCGTCATCGGTATCTGCCATTAGGAGAGAGAAAAGAATACACTCAGCGAAATGCTCTTGCAAAGAATTAGATTGGTTATTATCTTATCTAATCGATGTCTCCCACTGCTTTTATCAAATTTTCTTTCAAAACCTGAAAAGAAAACTAGCCAGGATTAATTACATTCTACAGTTTCGCTAACCGGTCAGCCAGGCCAGTGTCGGTATTTGAGGGAGGTTCCCCGTGCTTTCGCACAGACCTAATTAAAATAAACCTCGTTTTTCCAGAGGTCAAACCCCGTTAACACCTTTCTAGACACCTACTAGATTAGCTAATTGTAAAGTGTAAAATTCTCCTGGAAGTAACATTTACTCACGGTGGGATCGGGATCCAACTATCATATAGATGGTATGCAATCTCATTGCAAATTTCAACTCTTGAAACTCCCGATATTGTTTTTACCCCTAGTTACTTATGACCTTGGCTATAGTCAAAATATCATAAGTACTAGTCAAGTTCTATCCGTCATTTCGAGATTAACTAAACCCACCCATATGACCCTTGACTATGATCAACATAATCACATGAATGTCCTAACTGATCGTATCATATGCTTTGTAGGAAGACATCACTTAGCTATCGTACACTACGCCTTGACTATGATCAAAATACGTAGCACGAATACTAAGTACTCTGCTTCCTAAAATGACGGAGGGTTGCGGATGGTTTTTATGAAAACCTTTAACGCTTTGAACTTGATCTCGTTGTAGAATCAAAACAGTTTAGAAAAGAGTGGCTTAAGCTCCGCATCTTTTGAAACTTGCATTTTTCATAAAAAGGCCGAGTGGGTTTCAAATCTGATTCTACAATATCTTTTAGGTTTCTTTTACTTTACATTATTCTCATTAATGTAATCCCATCATTTAAGTTCCTAAGCCATAAAAGAAATGAAAATAGAACGTTCACTTATGCCGTCCGCATTCGCCACAGTGTCCCGTTATGCACCTTTAGGTTACTTAACTAACGGCATAGCGGGGTGGGACTAGTGCGGGTGTAAAACATAAGCAGCATTTATTATATATCATATATATAATAATAATCCATTCGTCTCAGATACTAAGTAATCACATTACAGAATATCAACAGCAGAAGCACATATGAAAATAAAAGGATATCTAGGATGTCCGTATTTTGTATATAGCCAACAATAGAAAATACGGATTCCACGACCGCGATGAATAGCCAAGCCCACATCCCTAGACCCTTACGAGAGCGGCAAGTGATCCTGCCAATTCTAGAGTTTAGGAGACCCGGTCTCGACTCCTCGAGATGGCCTCCCACTGAACCCTAGAACCCGGTCACTTGTGCTCCCCTCCTTGGGTCTGTCCTAATGCGGAAAAGTAAATAATATACAATGATGGAAACATATTCCTCATCCCGGAAGTGCCCCAAATAAAAGAATATTACATACAATTGATTTATACATGAATGAAAATAAAACTCTCATCTCACATAAAACCCCCGGCTATTCAATCGCGACAATCCTGCACATCATATCTCAGCAACACATAATATCTCATATCATCAACGTAAGAAAGTATGCGTATCTCGATTGTCGTTGATGTATAGCAACGAAGCCGGCGATACCCCACATACTACGCTTACGGTCACAGAAAAGAAAGTGAAAAACTACAACATTTGGAATCCACAATAACTTTAGACATCGTAAATCTGAAATATCACATACTTCAGATTTCATGCCTAACTATATGAATTCCACATATTGTATCACATTCCAGATAAATATACAGTATTAAACTTTCCGATAGAATAATCAAATACCCAAGATTTCCTAAATAGCTCAACACTTGAGCGGAGTTCAAAAATCCCAGAACGTGTCACAGTAGCAGTGGTCCAGCCGTAGAAGGGTCAAGCCAACGCCTCACATGTGGCACGTCGTTTTGCCCAAAACCCTAAGGTTTAGAGGCGGTTTAGACGGTCACATAATCGAGTTAAGGTTTGTGTTCTTCTAGAGGGTCCACCGCGTTACTTGCACGTTTTTCCGAAAGATTTAAACTCAAGAAAAATTCAACACTTGAAAGTTTTTCGTGCCGGGAAAAAGTGAGTTAATGATATCCATTCAAACATTTTAATAGTTTCTAAATTATCCGGAAAACAGAACGAAATTAAATTTTCCGATCGAATCAATGAATTCAAAATAATCCTCAGAACACTCAACACATGAGTCAAATTAAAAATACCCAGAAATATGCAGGAACAGCTACGGATATTACTGTACCAATACGTGTCCCCAATTCACTTATTTGGCCGCGGAACCGCTGCGGCAAGCATGTTATTGCCGCGGTTCCGCGGCTCTTTGAGAGCCTTGGGGGCTCGTGTTTCAGGGTTATCCTTAGAATTGCCTGCTGATTTTTTTGAGTATTTTTAACGCAGAAAAAATCAATTTTTTAGAAAATTTCCAGAGAAGGGTCTAATATGGTGTTTCGTGTTTCGATAGGAGTTTTAACTTCACCTACGCAACGGCTAAACCTCTAGCTTGGCTCTGATACCATTGTTGGGTTTACCTAGCACCCCATCAAGGGTTTAGAAGTATCACATATGCCATAATCAAATTTTAAAGGTGCTAATTGAACTTAACAAGAATCATAACTAGAAATATAGGGTTTCTTTCAACTAAGCATCACATGCAAATGAAAAAACTATCACTAAGGGTAGAGATTACAATCTTTGTAGACCTCCCTTGGTGACTCCTTGGCACTTTGAGAGTTTGGAACGTATCTATAGAAGCCTTCTTAGTCCACGAAGATCCACCCGAAGTCTCTTTGCCCAAAGCTCCTTGCTTTACTTGATATGTGAATGAAGTAGAGCAAACACCCTACACAAATGGGCTAAATGTATGTAGTATGATGATGTGGTTTGTATTCTATAATCAAAACCCTTTCTTTTTTTTTATCAACATCACTCAAAGAAAATTTCAAGAGAGGAAGAAGAAGATAATGGTGGCTAAGCTTGAGCTCAAAGGATAATGATATGAATGAATTATTGAGATGAGAAAGAATAATCTATATTATATCCTTCTCACTTCAACCATGGTTGGTAATTATCTAGATCTTTATCAATGAGTTAATAATGCAAAAGGATAATCAACTCAAGGTTAAAAAGTAGTTGAAGTATGGTCAAAGATGATAAACATTAATCATGAGTGAATTATCCTTTCTTTTAATTCATAATGATAAATAAATAAATAATTACTACAATATGAGTCTTGCATTGCCACCAAATATGTATTAACAACCATGATACAATGTATGTATGTATCCATGCACATCATCATGTGCATACATGCATGCATACAAAAATAGAAAAAGGGTTTAATTAAAGAATTAATCTAAAAGTCATTTGTTAAATCAACACTTGATTTTGCAAACCGGTTATATCACATACGACTCAACTGATAGAAAATGCCCGATTAATATACGGTATCACATATCCGTATTTAATCGGGTCCCCACGCATATCCCATATACACACCACATCTTTTCGCTTGAGCCAGGAAACTTCATTGTGGGACTCTAAGACTCGTTAATACGCCAGCAGTAGGTGATGATCATATCAAATAGCTACAAGCCGCAAGCGGTCAGCTAAATGTAACGGCCACCCGGGTATTGAGCGATTAGAAGAAAACCAGCGAAGCTGTCAAAACTCCCGTCGAGCCAACTGGCAACACTTACCGTACAGTCCGGTCTCCTCGTCAGATATGTTGCATATCGAGTCTAGGGATGGAATCGTCGACCCCAATAACTCAATAAGTCATGCTGGTGTATGGCTCATAACAGATCGAGAAACTACTGATAACGCTTATCAGTAAATCTCAGTAGCCCTGGCCAGGGACTTCCTGTTATAGCCAATCGAGCATAGCACAACGTCAACTCCCAATACCGGGAGAGACGAGACCCCTCCTATCGCTCATCGCCTCCATGTGCCTCGGGACTGTACCCAAAGTCCACCTGTTTGTACGATTCAGTAGAGCCATGGTTGGGTGGATATCAAAGTACAGTGGGAGGACACACAAGACTCTATGACGATCATGGGTCTACAGACTAACCTGTACCAGTGTCATCTGAGAACTGCTATCCGACGATAGATATAATACCACATAGGAGTTCTTTGTGAGTCCGTTCAGTGTACCCAGTCTCCATTGAGCACCCGCATACAATCTTTGGTGTCACCTCACCAGATGGATATGGGATCATCCATCGCCCATCATATGTGACAAGAATAGTATATGCTAGTCTACTCTGGAATATCGATGCCCCGTCTCGATACACCAACGACTAGGAACAGTTCAAGGATATGCTTATAAACTACACATGCCCCACTTGTATGATCCGCATCATAGTCACAGTAGTCAAGCAAATATCCTGAGGGCTTTATCAACATGTGCAAATGAATAAAAGCATGATCAAATCAACATGTCAAGATAAAGTAAACCAGATAGCATACTATCATGTTGAGCGAGAAAGTCATCTAAATTCATATATACATGTCCAAGCATCCACTATACATATAATGGCCTCTAGGGCATACATATATCTAACAAAATCAGCCTCAAAAGGCGTATCCAACAATCACGTGGGTCTGGTGCGCACGAAAACCAAAACCAAATACAAGTGCTACGAATGTGCACAAACTAAATGCAACAGGTGTGCACGACAACAACATCTAGTGCATCTATAGTGCACAAAAATCTCAATCTGGTGCAACTAACATGCACGAATGAAAATCCCAATCGAGTGCATCCAGTGTGCACAAAATCACATCTCATATCATGCGCCCAACATGCACGAATGAAATCTAAATCAAGTGCATTCTTCATGCATAAATGAAATCTAAATCAAGTGCATCCGACATGCACGAATAAAATCTAAGTCAAGTGCATCCAACATGCACGAATGAAATCGCATCCAATATGCACGGATAAAATCTAAATCAAGAGCATCCAACTTGCACGAGTAAAATCTCCCTCAAGTGCATCCGATGTGCACAAAATCCAATATCAAGCGCTTATTATACGCAAAAATCCAACCCAAGCTTGTCAGGTCCATATAAATGCCCAGTGCGGTAAAGCGCACGAAAAACGAACGTCAAGTGCAACGCGCACAAAAACATAAATCTGGTAAAACGAATGCTCAAAGACAAAAATCAGTGCAACCAATGTACGGAGTATAAATCTATTGCAACCAATGCACGAAATACCGATCTGGTGCAACCAATGCACAAAATATATATCCAGTGCAACAAATGCACGAAATATAAATCTGGTGCGACAAATGCACGAAATGAAAATCTAGTGCAACAAATGCACGAAACACAAATCCGGTACATTTAGTGCACGAAATACAAATCCGGTGCATCCAGTGCACGAAATACAAATCCGGTGCATCTATTGCACGAAATACAAATCTGGTGCATCCAGTGCACGAAAAACAAATCCGGTGCATCCAATGCACGAAATACCAATCTAGTGCAGCAAATGCACGGAAACTCATCAATAACTCAAATGCGTATAAAAGCAACACCGAGTGTACCAAGGTGTAAAAAATCTAAAAACGTGTGCAACTATGTGCACAAAATCTGTATGAATGCACTGCAAGCACATGTAAGCAATACCGAGTGCATAAATCAAATCGAGTGCGTACCATATGCAAAAAATCAAATCAAATATATGAAATCTACGAAATCATAAACACGTGCTACCTAGGCACAAAATCGACATCAAGTGCAATAGATATGCACAAATCATAAACCAACACAACAGTGTGTAAAACGTATATCAAGTGTAATAACTATGCACAAAATGTAAATACCCAGTAGGTGCAGCCAAGGTGCACGAAAACAATATCATAAAACTCAATCATCAAAACTCAAATCCAAGTGATATAAGCGTGATACTCGGATCACAAACGCAAATCGCAACAAAAGACATTGAGGTACACCTCCTACAATGTCGAAAAATATCGGTGCGCCTAAAACTGGCAGAGCAAGAACATTCGCTTGCCTCCTGCTCACGGTCTGGCGTCCTCTATCTCTGGGTCCTCATTTTCTCTGTGGATTACCAATCTCGCAATCCATCGGCTCGTCGGCCCGGTCCGGTGTACTAACGGAAACTATTCCGCTCTGACACTCCTCTGGTCAATCTCTCATCTATTTAGCATGACCTCTCATAAAGCATCACGTCACCGGCGTCGGCCTCTGGCCTTCTGAATACACATGACACAACTGATCCTGGGTGTAAATCTTATCGCAGCAGTTTCCTGGAAGGAACCTGCTCAGGGTCTCTTCCGATCTCGCCTATGCCAAACTATACGGAGGCTGGTACTCTTGCATAATCTTTTCTCGCTTTCTGGACATCTGCGTTCTCAGCACAACATCTCCTCGGGCTGGTCGTATCTTACGCCTCTGTACACATATCAGATCTCCAATCTCAACAGGGAGTAACAACAGCTCGTTAATCTCTCGCATGAACCTCTTGTTCCACTCGTCTTTATTATCGTCCGCTTCGACGTCACGTCATGCTATCAACGTACTGCAATTGTTCTCGGCTAGAGTCAATCTGGAGTCTCTCACACGGACTCGAAATCACGAACTCAGTATCTTCATCACTCTGTAGAAGATATCTAGCCGAACACGTCGTCGGGAACTCGTCCCAATCATCGAAGGAATATACCTTATCCATCCGCTCTCGATCAACTCACAACGCATCTGGGTGAGGTCCTCTATCTGAAACTGGTCCACTTACTGATCTCCTATCGGATCATCCTGTAAGTCCACGTTGCCCACCCCGGTGCTTGCGGGGAGGCGGAAAACGGAATAAAAATCGGATTTTTATGAGCTTAGGCAACATGGACTACACTATGAAGGATCTTTGCTAAACAAAAACAAGCTAAAGCTAACTAGAAACTAGCTAAGTGCTAGAAAGGTTATACCTTGGGCTTTATGTCCTTCTTTCCTTGCTCCTTGGAGTAGTGGAAGGAGGTCACCTTGTCGTCTTCTCCCGTCAAAGAAAGATCCACCCGAAAGCCTCAACCTTTGGCTTCAACTCCAAGCTAGAAGTAACTAAGGTTCAAGAAGTGCTAGTCCTTCAACCCTAGATGAGAGTAGAGATGATCAAGAGAGGGTTTTTCTCAAGCTCAAGTGTTTCTCAACACATGAGAGGGGAGAGCTTGAGGGAGAGGAAGAACAAGAGAGAGAAATGAAATGATAGAATGAGAATAGAATAAACCATTCTCACAAATATATGTGTATTATTTTAATTAGATAATTAGTAAGATAATTGTCATGGTTAATCATGACATGACCATTATCATTTCAATTTGCAAGGATCAAAAAGCATCTTTCAAAAGAAATGATGATGGTCAAAGTGTCAACCTAGGTCAACAAGTCAAGGAGGTCAAATGGTCAACAACCATAACCATGCACAATTATTAAACTAATTATCAATTAACTATAATACACACATAAGCATTAGGGTTAATAAAATGACAATAGCCATTAACCCTAATCAAGGTCCTTTCCCTCTGTCTCAAACAACTGTGCATACGCACCCGCATTCGTGATCCGAGGAACATGAATACAATGAGAAAAAACAATCCCAAATCATATACTAGGATCCGGCTTAAACCAAAGCCCGCTAGTATAAACTGTCCGGACAGCAAACGTGCACAAGTGCGCGGATGTGAATGAACCCTGTCGCAAAACCATGCGACCTCTACTCATTTTGCCTAAAGGCAAATAGCTCTCTGTGTGGGACTCTAAAAACTCGACACTACGCTGGCAGTGGGTTTAACCATAGACCGCAAGCGGCACTAGCTGTACGTAACGGTCCCCAGGTAGATGTCGATAAGAAGACTGACGCGGTGAACCGCATCTGAACTCCTACTGAGCCTGTATGTGACAATCTCCGTACAGTCCGGTCTGTTCGTCTGATACATCGCATGGCGGGCCTAGGGGGGCGGTGAACGTCAGTCCCTTAATAGCGGTACAAGTCGTGTCGGAGTGTAGCCCAGAACACCCTGAGATAACACTGGAAACCTACCAGTATATCTCGCTTGCCCTAGCCAGGGACTACTCATGTAATGGCACTCCTGGACACAGCGCGATGTCAACCCCCAATACCGGGAGAGACGAATCCTGTCTAACCGTCACTGCCTCCAAGTGCTTCGGGACTGCACCCAAAAACTACCTGTTTGCACGACTCCTTTGAGCCGTGGTAGGGTAGCAATCAAAGTGCAGTGGAAACACACTCGAGGCGAAGTGACAGTGTCAAGTCAGCGGACTAAGCTGTACTCATGTCACCTGGGAACTGATAACTGACGATAGGTATAATACCAACCAACAGTTCCCGACGAGTCCTGTCCAGTGTACTCGTAACCTAACGAGCACCCGCATACTATCTCAAGTACGACGTACTGACGGCTGTGGGACAGACCGTCTCCCACACTGGGATGAGAAGCGCATACGCTAGTCTACTCCGGAGTATCGATGCCTTGTCTCGATAGTCCAACGAATAGGGACCTGTATAAGGATGTGCTTATAGATCACCCAGCTCCCACGAGTGTGAGCGCCATCACAACGCTGGTAATCAATCAAAGATCCTAAGGGCTCTACTAATATGTATATCAGCAATATGCTAAAGAAACACATGCACATATTAAATCAGAGACAAACCAAGTAGCATACTACCATTTCGAGCAAGATTGTATATACAACTGTGAATATCCCAAGCTTCCATCAAGTAATATACAAACTAGTATGATACAGTAATGGCCTCTAGGGCATATACACTAACACATCCAACGAACAACGTCATCTCTGGATTGATCTACTCTAGATCTGAGTAAGATTCTCCACACTGGAAATCTTCAACTCAACTGGGCCTGCGTCGGGGCATCAAATCTGA
This sequence comes from Agapanthus africanus, assembly GCA_030015575.1. NCBI lineage: Eukaryota > Viridiplantae > Streptophyta > Magnoliopsida > Asparagales > Amaryllidaceae > Agapanthus > Agapanthus africanus. Next base: position 109,624,084 of record JASDDO010000004.1, on the reverse strand, counting down.
CGAATCACCTTCGTCTCTCAACTCAAGATAGACTAGCTATCATCTGTCGTATCTCTGCCTGAAAGCTCCAGCGATCTCAGATCGTAAAGTCTGGAAGCGACATCCCATCAATCTCAGCAACAGCTGGGTCATCTGTCTGCACGGTAGACGGTATCACAAACTCTGAGGTAGTGATCAGTCGAAAATACTGCATCTTTTAACCGGCAATTTCCTTATCATTTGCATTCATTTAGAAGTGTATGGTATTCATATTTCACATATTAGCAAATCAGTCGTTAAATATCAGATTGCATGTGTTAGACTCTAAAACTGATACTATAAAGGAAATTGACTGCATTTCATGGCATCGTATCATCCATATATTGTGCAACACTTGTCTCGAGAATTTGCAGGAACAAAAGCCAGAATTATCAAGAGAAGCTGATAAACATTACATCAACTCCAAGTTTTGAGATCTGGTAGCAATCCAAAGGGTCAAATACAAATCAACACATCAGATAAAGCCCTATATGTCATCCCAAGCATGTGACAGAAAGACCAAGCCATGAAGCCACTACTTGGCCGCGGAACCGCGGCCGGAGCCGGCTTGCGCCGCGGTTCCGCGGCGGCGCCCACGTCAGCCATCAAACTTCAGTGCATTATTCCTCTCTCAACTCCTACACTTCAGAAATGTACTTCAGTTTCCAGAAGACTCCAGAGACTTCTGCCAGATCAGCAAACTAGGGTTTCTAATGCTTAATTAATCCTAGCTTAAAGCCTAAGCTAGCTCCTAACAAACTCTTTCTAGAAACTCCTCAACAAACTTTTGGAGGGAATTGTAATTTCAAACCTAGACCTAGGGTTTGGGAAGTCTATAAATAGAAGCCTAAACCTAGGGTTAAAGAATATACTATATACTTGATACTTGGATCCATTATCCAATACTTAGATACTTCTTCATTTTACCCCTTTCTTCATCTTCTTCTTCTACAAGTCTAGTGACAAGACTTGTGTGAAACCCTAACCCTAATTCCAATCAAAAGCCAAGATCCCGAGTACCAAATCAAGCAAGAAGCCCTTCAACCTTTTATGAGCGGAGCCGATCTTCAACAGAGCAAGTGGTCCAAGCCGATCCACAACTCACGGAGAAAAGCGACGCCAGATCGACAATTTAGTTCTTCCTCTTGTAGTTCTTGAGCAACTGTAATCAAATTGTTGATATAAATAAAAGGTGATATTCTTTTATCTTGTTTTCTTTAAATTCTTGCATCATGATTCGATCTAAATTTCTAGTCGTAGTTCTTGTTGTGATGTTTGAGTAATACTCCGCTCGTCGAGGAGTCGAGACGATCAATAGAATGATGATATAATATATCTGAAAACGATTCTTGATTCCTATGAGTTTTGTAAACCCTAGCAAGTTCAAGAATCGACGACCTAATTTTGTTGCGATGCTTTCTTCATTGATATCGCTCGAAATTGGGGAGTTACGATCGTTTCTTGAAATTTCTAGAGCCTAGAATGTGAATGATATCGACGAAAGAACAAGGGTTAAATGATGAAACCCTAGTTTCACGAGAAAGCCATAACTCTCGTCGATCATCATCGATCTAGTATCAATTCTTCGAAGGACAAGAACACGATATCTTAAGATTATATCACGTCTATAGATCCGATCGATTCCTGCGAGCCTCATTTAGATTCTTGACATTTTGGTTGGAAATATCATCGAAACCCGATTCTCGATTATTTATCATTTTCTTGATTCTTGATTAAACTAGTGACACTTGAATCAACCGATAAAATCTTGAATCATGTTTTCTTTTCTTTTCGATTAACTTTTCAATTCAAACAAATCAAACATAAAAACGAATCGCACAATCCCTGTGGACGATCCGCACTCGCTTACAATCTACAACAGACACCGTAGTTGATTGCGGTCAAATATAATTCTTTGATTGTGAATTTTATTCAATTTTCATACCGACACAACGAGAAACTCATATCGATCAAATGAAACCGTTATCGGGGATCATTTGAGTTGATACACACTACACAGTCTTGAATTTTAGAATCAATCAAATGGCGTTGTTGCCGGGGATCGCGCGCTAATTCGTTTCATATTAAAGTTTGAATTGAAAGATTTATTCCATTATAATTTTTGTAATCAAAATTCGTGCAAACCCTAAACAATTTGTTGTGGTTCATTGCAAGGAGATCTGGAGCTTTCTGTGAAATTGGAAAATTTTTTAGAATATACCAGAGATCAGAGGGAGTCTACAGAGCCTCTCTGAAAAATTTTGGTGAAGAGATCCTACTAACCGACCGCGGAAGCGCGGCATTAGCCATCATTGGTGGCGGAACCGCGGCACCTTGAAGCCCTCTCTGTGCCAAAATTTCTCAGGTAATTTCTTACCTTCTTCTCTCTCCTCTTTTTAGCTCCAACTAACAAATTTCTGCAGGATTCTTTGCAAATAATCGCAGCTCGCAAATTGCAAAATTAAATTTGTGCGTGTTTTTGTTTCTTGGTTGTTTGCATTCTAAATACGGATATTAAGGGGCACGGCCAAATCCAAATTAGGTGGGGAGTTCATTACCCTTCCTAGGCCCCAAAAATCGCAAAACTTGCATCCGCATTTACCCCAATTAACTAAAAAAGATCTAGAGATGACTTTAAGGACCGTCGCGCTCACTTAGGACAGAAGAAGGCCGTGGGTAATTCATTGCTTATCCGTGTTTTCTTGTGGTGTCTAGGCAAGTGTGTCGAAGGCTAGTGGTTATTAATTAGGCCCACTACTTACGTAGTAGAGTACCTTCCCACTTACCTGGCACTTACCTGGCCACAGGGAGACAAAGAGGCAGTGGAGGATTCTATCCTGCAACTTGTCTTCTGGCAGTTAGGAGCGGTCTAGAGCCGGACCTAGGTGACCACTAGATTCTAGGGTTTTGTGTGCTGCATTTGTTGTGTCGCATCATTTTTTTAAAAATCCGTCCCTTTTTCAAAGCAAACACCGCATTCACTCATTACCCCTAATTATAAGTCAATGCTACCACTTGTACTAACCCTTTTTAGTACAAGATAGGCTGGACACGGGATTCTAGTGCCCGTTTAGTCCGCGTACCCTTTATCGACTCCGAAGTCGATATTTCTCCATTTACTTCTTCTTTACCCACCACCACACCCACACCGATGGATCCACCTCCATCAAACTTCTTTAACCCTAATCTGCCGCCGTCCGTTGGTGCGCGGAATCCACCCCGCATCTCTCTCCAAGAGAGGTGCTACCCTATTCGAGGTCCTCTTTCGACCTGCTTATCCACACCACCAGCCAATAGGGATAACTTTGAGATTAAACCCCAATACATCAACCTTTTACCCAAATTCCACGGACTCGAGACTGAAGACGCTTACGTTTTCATCACCAAATTTGAAAACGTATGCGCAATGATGGGTACGTCACAACTTTCAGTGGATGTTATGCGTCTACGACTTCTTCCATTCATATTGTGCGATATAGCCGAGAAGTGGCTATATAACACTACCGCACACTCTATCACGAATTGGGAAGAATTTGTAGCGGCATTCCTTAAGAAATTTTACCCAATACAAAAGACAGCTCGAATCCGTAGCGAACTGAATCAATTTGCCCAGCTCCCTACTGAACCATTCTCTAAATGCTTTGAACGTTTCAAGGATCTATTGGTTCAGTGTCATCATCACGGCATCCCGAGATGGGATCTTTGCCGAATCATATATGAGGGCATTAACCCAAACACTAAACAGAGCCTTGAAAACATGTGTCAAGGTACTTTTATGACCAAGGATGATGGGGAAGCTTGAAAGTTTTTAGAAGAGTTCGCTGAAAAATCACTACAGTGGGAGAATGGAACCCAACCATTGAATAGGGGTGGCGTACACCAAATAGATGTGTCCATAGGTGTTCGAGCTGAGATGGAAGCAATGCAAAAGAAGCTCGACGCTATGGAACACAAATTCGCAGCAGCCTCCCTAAACCCAATGTCGCTCCCCAAAACTGTTTGTGGGTGCTGTTCTGATCCGTCACATTTAACGGAAGAATGTCCATTAAACTCTGCGTTTCAAGGTCACGAGCATTCTAATGCCGCATTTCAAAGACCTCGAAACGATCCATATTCTTCCACGTACAATCAGGGTGGGAGGAATCACCCGAATTTTGCTTGGAACCAACAACAATCTCAAAACACGGTTGCAAGCCAAAATAATTTTCAAAGGGCTCTTCCACCACAACAGCAACCACTTCAAATCACTCAGCACCCCTACCAGTCACAAAATTTCCAAAACCAGGTCAACACTCATGCACAGTCTAATCCTATGCAGTTGTCCTGTTCTGACGAATTCTCTCAATTCACTCAAACCATGAAATCACTTTTATCAAATTTCATAGAGGTTTCGACTGAGGTTAGGTCTTCCGTCAGTGAGATAAAGAAAAACTCAGCGTCTCAAGCTGAGAGTATCAGATCGATGGAAGCTGAAATCGCACGCCTTAAAGCCGAAATGAGTGCGAGAGAAAAAGGGAAACTTCCCTCTCAACCCCTACAGAATCCTGGGCATTACAATGTAAATGCCGTCACAACGTTGAGATCGGGAAGAGTGCTGAACAATCATGTCGGAGAAGGTATTGATGATATTGAAAATCCTATCAATAACACCCCGGCTGAGACCTTTCCTCACACACACATTTCTAATTCTGATCCTTCTTCTTCTAACCCACCACTTTCTCGAGAGCCTATTCTCCATTTCCCACTAGGCTTGACACCTCAACCCAACCCTTATAGTTCTCCACAGACGGTCCCCACACCTCTTTTGGGATCTCGTCTACCCCCTCTTCCTTCTCCTATGATGGACCCGGCGCTTATTGCGAAAGCTCCTTACCCGAATCGGTTAAGGGGTAACAAAACGAGTCCTCATATGGAGAAAATTATGGAAATGTTCAAACATGTTAACATCAACATCCCTCTCCTAGATGTGATTCAACAAGTCCCCGCTTATGCGAAAATTCTTAAGGACTTGTGCACTAGGAAGAGGAAGACTCAAGTGCCGAAGAAGGTCTTTATGGCTAATAATATTAGCACTGCTTTTATCCCACAGCTACCAAAGAAACGAAAGGACCCGGGATGTCCTACAATATCGATTTCTATTGGGGGTAAAAACATAAATCGTGCTCTTTTAGACCTTGGCGCAAGTGTTAACCTACTGCCATATTCTGTATATGAGCAATTAGGATTGGAGAGCTGAAACCTGCTCACTGCACTCTCCAGATGGCAGACCGCTCAATCACCAAACCAAGGGGTGAACTAGAGGATGTGTTGATAAAGGTCGGGGAATTTGTTTTCCCTGTAGACTTCATTGTGCTTGACACACAGCCTGTAGCAAACCCCCGGGGCCAAATTCCGGTGATTCTGGGTCGTCCTTTCCTTGCCACTTCCAACACTGTTATAAACTGTAGAAACGGTTCAATGAATTATCATTTGGAAATATGACCATTGAACTAAATATCTACAAAGTTGGAAGTCAGCCATCAGAACCCTCTGCTCATATTTTAGATGTGTGCTCTGTCCATGAGATCACTCCCGATAGTTGTGGAGCTGAAGAACTTTGTTTTACTGATCTCGATGACATTACCACATCTCTGTTTGATTTCACACAAGATCTTAGTGAGGACACTTTTTCTACACTTGAGTCCTGCACTCCTGACTTTTCTCCACCCGAGTCTGTATCTTTCACAGGCTCTGAGCTTCTTTGTAAATCCAAAAATCACTCAATGATCCCTCCTTCTATCATTTCTCCGCCTGAATTAGATCTCAAAATTTTACCTTCTCATCTTAAATATGCTTATTTAGGTGAGAAGGAGTCTTTACCGGTTATAATATCCGCTTCTCTAGCATTAGAGCAAGAGAATGCACTTTTATCGGTATTGAGATCTAACAAAGAGGCGTTTGGTTGGAGTATGGCGGACATCAAAGGGATTAGTCCCTTGATAGTTGAACATCATATACATGTGATGGATGATGCCAGACCAACCCGAGAACCACAGAGACGGTTGAATCCCGTCATGAAGGAAGCTGTAATGAAAGAGATCGTCAAATGCTTAGATAATGGTATTATATACCCCATCTCCGATAGCCAATGGGTGAGTCCTATACATGTCGTTCCTAAGAAATCCGGCATCACTGTTATAACCAATGAGGCAAATGATTTGATTCAGACACGCGCCCAAACTGGGTGGCGTGTATGTATCGATTATAGAAAACTCAATGCTGCCACGAGGAAAGACCACTTTCCTCTACCATTCATTGATCAAATGCTGGAACGCTTAGCGGGACGAGAGTATTATTGTTTTATGGACGGATACTCAGGCTATAATCAGGTCCCCATCGCCAAAAAGGATCAAGATAAAACCACTTTTACTTGTCCTTTTGATACCTTTGCTTACAGTCGCATGCCCTTTGGGTTATGCAATGCTCCCGCTACCTTTCAGCGGTGTATGATGGGGATATTCTCTGATATGGTAGAGAATTTTCTGGAGATCTTTATGGACGATTTCTCTATTTTTGGAGACTCTTTTTCCGATTGCCTAGCGAATCTTGACGTTGTTCTTACTCGTTGCAAAGAGAAGAATTTAACTTTGAACTGGGAAAAATGTCATTTTATGGTCCAAGAAGGAATTGTTCTTGGACATGTTATTTCACAGAAAGGCATTGAGGTTGACAGAGCTAAGATGGATGTCATTCAAAACCTCCCTCATCCCAAAAAGCGTCAAAGATATTCGATCTTTCCTTGGCCATGCGGGCTTTTATAGAAGATTCATTAAGGACTTTAGTAAAATTGCTAGACCTTTAACTCTTCTCCTGGCCAAGGATACGACCTTCCTTTTTGACTCGGACTGCGAGACAGCTTTTGACTCACTTAAACACTCACTCACTTCAGCCCCCGTGTTATCGTCTCCAAACTGGGACTACCCCTTTGAGCTGATGTGTGACGCATCTGATTTTGCAGTAGGTGCAGTCTTAGGACAGCACATCGAAAAGATGCCACACGTGATATACTATGCAAGTAAGACCCTGAATGATGCTCAAATCAATTATACAACCACCGAAAAAGAACTTTTAGCGGTTGTATTTGCATTAGAAAAAATCAGGCCTTACTTAATTGGCTCACCTATAGTTGTGTATACTGACCATTCCGCCTTAAAACATCTTCTGGCGAAGAAAGATGCAAAAGGTCGACTAATACGTTGGATCCTTCTGTTACAAGAATTTGATCTTGTTATCAAAGATAAGAAAGGATGTGAAAACGTAGTAGCAGACCATCTTTCACGCATCTCTTCTTCCCCTGTGACCCTGCCGATCAATGACTCGTTCCCTGACGAACAGCTCTTGAGCGTATCCAATGAACCATGGTTCAGGGATATTGTGAACTATCTTGTCACAGGACTTATACCGAGCGATTGGTCAAAACAGGACAAATACCGTTTTCTTTCCCAAGTAAAACACTTTTACTGGGACGATCCATATTTGTTTAAGTATTGTCCTGATCAGATCATCCGCCGGTGTGTCCTGAAAGAAGAGTTCAAGAGTGTTCTTTCTTTTTATCATGATCAGGCCTGTGGGGGTCACTTTGGTCCTAAAAAGACGGCGGAGAAGGTTTTGCAATGTGGATTTTATTGGCCGACCTTATTCAAGGACGCATTTGAATATTGCAAAACATGTACACAATGTCAGTACACATGTAGAATCTCCTAGAGGAATGAAATGCCTCAGCAACCCATTCTGGTTGTTGAAATATTCGATGTTTGGGGCATAGATTTTATGGGTCCCTTTCCCAACTCCTTTGGGAATTTTTACATACTGCTGGCGGTTGATTATGTCTCAAAGTGGGTTAAAGCCATTCCATGTCGCACTAATGACAAGAAAGTTGTCATGAAGTTCTTAAAAGAGAATATCTTCTCGTGATTTGGACACCCACGCGCTATTATTAGCGATAATGGGACACATTTCTGCAACAGGTCTTTCGAGACTCTGATGCGGAAATACTCAATCAACCACCGACTTTCTACACCCTATCATCCCCAAACAAGCGGGCAGGCTGAAATCTCAAACAGACAAATCAAACTTATCCTGGAGAAAACTGTTGCTAAGAATAGAAAAGACTGGTCGACCAAACTGATGGATGCTCTTTGGGCATTCAGAACTGCATTTAAAACCGACCTAGGAATGTCTCCATATAAATAGTGTTTGGGAAAGCATGTCATTTACCCGTCGAGATAGAGCATAAAGCATTGTGGGCTATTAAGGAAATTAATTTTGACCTCAAAGAAGCCTGCAACTTTCGGAAGCTGCAAATTAATGAGCTAAGCGAACTCCGCGATGAAGCTTATGATAACGCTGTAATCATAAAGAATAGGACCAAGGTTTTTCACGATAAAAACATTTTGAGGAAAACATTTTCACAAGGTCAACAAGTCTTTCTTTATGATTCACGATTACACCTTCACGCGGGTAAGCTCCGATCTCGATGGAAGGGACCTTTTGTTGTGCGGTCTGTATACCCGCACGGGGCAGTAGAAGTAGAAAATGTTAAAAACGGCACCTTTTTCAAAGTGAATGGACATAGACTAAAGCCGTATTTTTCCACTGACCCCACGGAGGAGCTCCTGTTCTTACAGGAGCCAGCTTATTTGGATTAAAATTCCTCCGTCTCACCTTCATATCCTGCATATCACTGCATCATTTTTTGAATGGAGGTGAGTAAAAAGAGTAAGTTTGGGGGAAGTTCTTCACTTATATATTTTGCCCCCACTAATAATTCCTCCCAGACTTACAGGTTTGTAGATATAGCTGTTGGCAACAGTGAGAACGCTGTTGGCAACAAGTTTGGGGGAGGTTTGTGCTTATTTTTGCATCATTTTCATATCATTTGCATAAGCACAAAACATTTCTTTTAAAAATCTATAAAAATTTAAAATTTTCAAAACCCATAAAAATTTAAAATTTTCAAAATATAAAAATATTTTAACATTTAAACATTTTTGTACATAAATAAGATAATGAAAGTTTAGATAGTGAAAAATTACATCCGTGAGATTAGAAAAATTTAAGAAAACTAAGAAAATTAGAAGTTTTCTTATACGAACTAGTAATAAGTAGTTATGAGCCGTTGTCCCAAGGGTTAGTAAGATGAAAGACGTCACTAATCTGAGGATAAAAATAAGTCTGAAAAATAGTTTCTATTCTGAAAGCCAAACATTTTGAACGTTGATACCCTGCTATTCGCACTTAGACACGTCTTGAAGCCTGGGATAGTAGAGGATACCTTGAAATGCTCTTGTCTTAAAGCCAAAAGTATGAAGGAAATAAAAAAAAAGTGAATAAAAAAATATAAAGCGGTGAGAAAAATGGACACTGGTTTTGTTATCACCAAGGGCAATAAAAAAAGTATAGCGAGGGTGCGTCTTCACCTAGTGCCCTAAGGCCAACTGGTCTGGGAGTCACTGCTATGCCTGAAGTGGTGCAAGACGAGGAAAATACACCAAGTAAGCAAGCACAGGAGTAATCGGTCGATTAGTACCTCAAGAAGTATTAACGGTCGCATGAAAGTGTGTGAGCAATCTCATCTAAATATTCATTAATTAAAAAGTACTGAGGCTGATGGGCAAGAGTATGATAGCTTGAATTGAATTCTCCGGGTGTAGGGATGTCTTTACACACATGCAGGGTTATATGATCGATATTAGGAAGAAAGATAGGAATGAAAAATAAGACGATGTTTTATTGAGGGAGGACGTGATTTCCGACATCTTTTTATGACCATTAAGATAGGGCTCATGACAACCGAAAAGCTAACTTAGTTGGAAACCCTAATTTTCAAAGCTTTTCTTTTACAATTCTTTTCTTTAAATGTAATATTCATGATCTTTCTTTTATTATTGGATTTTGTGGGTGCAATCCGCTGAAAACCCTCAGGAGACAACACTCCTCCTACTAGGGACATCTAGAGGTTTAAAGGCTTGTTGCACATGCTCAGTGCAATCGTGTTGCCTACGAAAGTGTGCTAGTTAGTTTTTCTCTTTCTTTATTTTCTCCTTCTCTTTTTAATTAAACAGTTCGTTCGAGACGATCGAAAATAAGTTTGGGAGAATTTGATCAGTCGAAAATACTGCATCTTTTAACCGGCAATTTCCTTATCATTTGCATTCATTTAGAAGTGTATGGTATTCATATTTCATATATTAGCAAATCAGTCGTTAAATATCAGATTGCATGTATTAGACTCTAAAACCGATACTATAAAGTAAATTGACTGCATTTCATGGCATCGTATCATCCCTATATTGTGCAACACTTGTCTCGAAAATTTGCAGGAACAAAAGCCAGAATTATCAAGAGAAGCTGATAAACATTACATCAACTCCAAGTTTTGAGATCTGGTAGCAATCCAAAGGGTCAAATACAAATCAACACATCAGATAAAGCCCTATATGTCATCCCAAGCATGTGACAGAAAGACCAAGCCATGAAGCCACTACTTGGCCGCGGAACCGCGGCCGGAGCCGGCTTGCGCCGCGGTTCCGCGGCTGTTCTGCCACGTCAGCCATCAAACTTTAGTGCATTATTCCTCTCTCAGCTCCTACACTCCAGAAATGTACTTCAGTTTCCAGAAGACTCCAGAGACTTCTGCCAGATCAGCAAACTAGGGTTTCTAATGCTTAATTAATCCTAGCTTAAAGCCTAAGCGAGCTCCTAACAAACTCTTTCTAGAAACTCCTCAACAAACGTTTGGAGGGAATTGTAATTTCAAACCTAGACCTAGGGTTTGGGAAGTCTATAAATAGAAGCCTAAACCTAGGGTTAAAGAATATATTATATACTTGATACTTGGATCCATTATCCAATACTTAGATACTTCTTCATTTTACCCCTTTCTTCATCTTCTTCTTCTACAAGTCTAGTGACAAGACTTGTGTGAAACCCTAACCCTAATTCCAATCAAAAGCCAAGATCCCGAGTACCAAATCAAGCAAGAAGCCCTTCAACCTTTTATGAGCGGAGCCGATCTTCAACAGAGCAAGTGGTCCAAGCCGATCCACGACTCACGGAGAAAAGCGACGCCAGATCGACAATTTAGTTCTTCCTCTTGTAGTTCTTGAGCGACTGTAATCAAATTGTTGATATAAATAAAATGTGATATTCTTTTATCTTGTTTTCTTTAAATTCTTGCATTATGATTCGATCTCAATTTCTAGTTGTAGTTCTTGTTGTGATGTTTGAGTAATACTCCGCTCGTCGAGGAGTCGAGACGATCAATAGAATGATGATATAATATATCTGAAAACGATTCTTGATTCCTACGAGTTTTGTAAACCCTAGTAAGTTCAAGAATCGACGACCTAATTTTGTTGCGATGCTTTCTTGATTGATATCGCTCGAAATTGGGGAGTTACGATCGTTTCTTGAAATTGCTAGAGGCTAGAATGTGAATGATATCGACGAAAGAACAAGGGTTAAATGATGAAACCCTAGTTTCACGAGAAAGCCCTAACTCTCGTCGATCATCATCGATCTAGTATCAATTCTTCGAAGGACAAGAACACGATATCATAAGATTATATCATGTCTATAGATCCGATCGATTCCTGCGAGCCTCATTTAGATTCTTGACATTTTGGTTGGAAATATCATCGAAACCCGATTCTCGATTGTTTATCATTTTCTTGATTCTTGATTAAACTAGTGACACTTGAATCAACCGATAAAATCTTGAATCATGTTTTCTTTTCTTTTCGATTAACTTTTCAATTCAAACAAATCAAACATAAAAACGAATCGCACAATCCCTGTGGACGATCCGCACTCACTTACAATCTACAACAGACACCGTAGTTGATTGCGGTCAAATATAATTCTTTGATTGTGAATTTTATTCAATTTTCATACCGACACAACGAGAAACTCATATCGATTAAATGAAACCGTTATCGGGGATCATTTGAGTTGATACACACTACACAGTCTTGAATTTTAGAATCAATCAGGTAGGCTGTACACCAACAGTCCTCTCATGATCTGGCAGCCTCTAACAATAGCCCGATCATCCGGTGCAAAACCTAACATTCGCCTCAACAAGAGGTCACAACACAAATACAAAATCAAGACGTTCCCATGTCACCCGAAAACACGATGGTCAGTCCTCGTCCATGACGAGCTCGCCCTGACCGCATCTAGCAGCAGTTCAATCTGCGCTCAAACCATGGTGACAGGAACCTCAAGCATGTATCAATGAAGATAGATCAAAGGAATGAAAGAAATCAACTGATCCCAAAATGGATACATGATCACAAGGAGGAACGGAATCAATGAGAGTATGATCATGAAAACAAATAGAATCAAGGATCTCAAATGGATGTATGATCAAGAGAACGAAGAGAATCACAGATCTCAAAATATGTATATTCTAAGGTTTCTTAAGTGGAGTATCGTATAATAAATATGCCTCGAAACATACGTACGGTACGTCACTCTATTCAATCTACCTACTCCATCAATCAGGGTCAACCTATGTAACAAAAGTACGGGTCTAAAACCCCATGTTCAAGTCTAAGTTCTGTAAGGTCAAGCCTAGGTTCCGAAATAAATTATGCCCCAGACTCCACATAGTCAAACCTAGACTCGAACCAAGGTTAAACCTAGCGCTGCGATACCAACTTTGTCATGACCCGAAAATTTGTTCGTGACCGGCACTTAAATCACGCCACGTCTAAAGGCGTGACGTAATTCAAATAAGCCGAATCCCAGAAATCTAAACCTTTTTAAGAAAATAGAAGAGGTGAAGTTTTGAAATAAAGGTATAATGAAATCAAATGTTTTCTTAAATACATAAACAATGTAACATAAAAATGCAAGTGGATTTACTAGTTGAAAAACATGTTTCGTCTTTTAAAAATTTTGGCAGCACCTCCTTTATATATTTTGATCCAAAACCACATATACATAATAATAATAAGGGCATCCCCAAGCGGGAGCTAGCTCTTCGCCAACCGGCAGAATCACAACCACGCAAGTCACAATATAGTATACGACGCCCAACGGCGAAGATCAACACAAAGGATAATGAATAAAGCAAGACATCAACCCAAAAGGCGAACATATAACCCATCGCTCTAAGTCTCGCAAATACAAGTCCTTCTAAGTCTTACTACATATACATATACTAGTTTCTGATTGATGGAGTTGACTAGATACAATAGAAATAATAATACAAGAGGGGTACGATCCAACATGTACCACTTACCAAAGCAAATCAACCGAAAGCTAGCTGTATGCCAGCGATGCCGCTACTGATCCATGTGGTCAACCTGCAAGAACTGTGGCACAACGGGGGTGAGTTTCCAACTCGTGAGTAGAAAACATCATCAGGTAGAAATCGAATAAACAATGATTCCTAGGTCAACTATATCATAAGGGTAATACTATGATATCTAGGGTGGCCGTATCTGCATATGTGCCAACAACATAATCAATGCCTATCTGCATGAAGCTAACATCTACGTGTCTGTTAATGACACCACAACGTCATGCATGTAAAATCATGAAAGCATATGCATGAGAATATGAGGATATAAATCAACATGTGTCCATCAATGACACATCAAATCATGGAACCTAAGTGTCCAACATCGACACTCGAAACATCATGAAACCCGTGTCCAGCATCGATACGTAAATCCTCATATAGCAGGCTCCGTCAGTCCGAATCGGCACACGAGCTCCGTCTGTCCGGATCGGCCCTCGGGCTCCGGCAGAACGGATCGGCCCATATCCATCTCTCGACTCTGGTCGGTATCCTTCGGATAACCACCAGGTCCAACCAATCACCGGTAGGTAGTAGTCCCTCTGCCAGGCTCATCGTCTACTGCACAACCATCCATTCTCGTCCCGGGGTACCATACCGGGTCCACCATGAACCCGTAAACGGATCATCCAACTCCTCGAATCGGGTTTCACATATCACACGTCTTAGGACCGAGAAAACGCATGGTGGACGCACTGAAATATCATATCAAGAGAAACCGGGTTTTTAAAACAATACATACTTTCTTTTGAAACATAACCACGGTTCTCAAATCGAGAAATCTCATGAAAACAGCATATCTCAATGCGCATAATCGTAAAGCATGATGTATGCGACATATAACAGAATGTAAGCATATCTGTATATCATGCAATATGGAACAGTGATGTGAGCATGGGCATGTCATCATAATGTGAGCATAGCAATATAATAGTATGATGTAGCAATTCTACTGTGTGAGTGACATAGCAATTATCGAAGATGAAGTGTGTGAGCCGGCCAATCTGTGTATGGGTAACATACGCATCATCGATAATGGTGTAGGTGTACTAGCACAGGTATATGTAATGCATTGAGAATGACATGAACGTGGCATATGGTACTGTAAGTGCACGGCGGCGCCCCGGCCGTCAATCCGACACCGGAATGCGGAAGCGGTGATTTACTTTAACTTTTCAAACCGGCACCACCGCGCACTATAAACCCGGATCGTGCCATTAAACTAGTCTTAGCTATCTAGAGAGTGGGTAGAGAAATATACCGAGCGATCCGTGTCCTTCGGTCTTCTCGTCGTCGTCCCGATCTCCTCGCGGAATCTCCGGTCTCAACCTCGTCGCCGGAAGGGCACCACGTCGCCGGCTTCTTTTAAGGGCTCCCACCTCTATACCGAGGCAACTCGGGCACGAAGTTGGCGAGTCGACGTGCCCAAGATTTGCTGTAGAATGTAGTGTAGAACTTGTGTCTCATTTTTGGGGTAGTATGAGGTTGCCATTTTGGTGGAGGAAATGAAGTGGTGGAATTTTTGTGGAGCTATGGGATTTTTGCAAGCACCATGAGAACAAAACCCCACCCAAATATTTTGGACAGCCCCCTCAATGAGCTTGGCCGGCCATTTCATGTGAATGGGGAGAGTGAGACCAAAATGAGTGAGTGATTATCTCAAGGGGGAGCAATCACAAGAGAGAGAGAGAAAGGTGATCATGAAAAGTAATGATCACAAAAACAAACCTCACTCCAAATCAACCATCATCAACAACCATGATTGCTCACAAAGTCAAGCAATCATGAACCATAGAAAGTCAAGGGATGGTCCTCCATCATGAGACCATCATGAAACAACAAGATGCAAATAAAACCCTCCACAAATGCTTATTTGCACAAATGCAAATAAGCCCTCCTCCACCAATCTTTAGCCAATGAAAGATACAAAGAAATATGGCTGAAACGGAAAACAAACTGGCAACTCCAAAAAACTGATCCCGTAATAAATTACAGGAAAACCCCGCTACTGTTTATACATACCCGCATTTGTATTCCGACCGAAATACAAATGCAATGAGACAAAATCTACACTGTACTATACTAGGATCCGGCTTAAACCAAAGCCGGCTAGTATTATCCGTCCGATCCTGATCCGTACAATACCGCATGTATCTGATCGAACCCTGCCATATATCCATACGGCTTCTAGTACTAACCGTCCAATCATGATCCGTGCAATACCGCACGTATCTGATCGAACCCTGCCATATCTCCATACGGCCTCTACAGCGTTTCGCCCGAAACTTGAGTAACTGAATGCGGGGGACTCTAAAGACTCGTCAATACTATGGCTGTGGATTTAACCACTAGCACGTCAGAGGTATTAGCCATACGTGACGGGCTACCAGCTATTGACCAAAAGGGACGTCGATGAGCGAACTCATCCTGACACCCTACTGAGCCTGTCAGTGACAATATCCGTACAGTCCGGTCCGTTCGTCTATGAGCATCGCATGGCGGGCCTAGGGGGTTGGTAAAAGTCAGACCCCCAAAAGCGGTACAAGTCGTGTCGGAGTGTAGCCCAGAACACCCTGAGATACTACTGGAATACCTACCAATAAATCTCCTGCCTTGGCCAAGGACTTCGTGTAATGGCTCTCCTAGACACAGCGCGACCTCACCCCCAATACCGGGAGAGACGAACCCCTGAAGATCCGCTCACTGCCTCCATGTGGCTCGGGACTGTACCCAACTAAAACATGTTTGCACGTCTCCTTTGAGCGTGGTAGGGTAGTAATCAAAGTACAGTGGGAACTCACACGAGACAAATGACGATCCCCAGGTCGATGAACTAACCTGTACATATGTCACCAGGGAACTGCTATCTGACGTCAGGTATAAGACCAACTAGCATGTTCCCGGCGAGTCCTGTCCGGTGTACTCATAACCCAATGAGCACCTGTATACATCTTAGGTGAACCAACTGACACCAGTGGCTTGTGAGACCGGCCACCGCCCCTCGTCGGGGTCTCGACTGTATACACTAGTCTACTCTGGAGAATCGATGCGCTGTCTCGAAACTCCTACGACTAGGGACCTTTTAAGGATGTGCTTATAGACCCCAGCTCCCACATATATGATCGCCCTCATACTGCTGGTAGTCAAGCAAGAATCCTAGGGGCTTTATCAACGTGCAATAGTGACATGTCAGGTCACCTAAAGCAATACACGATGATAAAGATAAACCAGATAGCATACTATCATCTTGAGTAAGACTGCCCTACCGGGATAGGTCCTCCCTCAATCATTGCAATCACGTGTCTGTGATCTAATAATTGACTCTGAGGGCACTATCTCCAACAATCTCCCACTTGCACTCAAGGCTAATTATTGCGATGTCACATACTCACAGCCCGTGTGATACCGAACACCCAACTCCTCTACTAGTCAGTCTCACAAAGCCCGTTTGCGAAACCATTGCGTTCGAGGAATAGCCTCAGTGAGTGGATTCGCTTTGATGTTTCTTTTTATGTCTCTCTATATCTCAAGTTCGCGGAGAAACCCATCTCCCGAAATGAGCAACACCTGTCTTAGAATATGTCTGGATGTCTGATGGGACCTAGCTCATAAATGAACTCCAAATCCAAACTTCTTAGACTGTATTGTCAACTGAACTTAATCAGTATCCTGCGCCATGCCTCCCTCAGTATTGCCTTGGATCACCTGTCCAAAATACTGCCCCTTTTCGGAAGGAAAACTATAACTCTGACAACCTCCTTGTCGTCCAGGTCACCTTGGAAGCCAGGAATGATAACTGTCTCCCGAATGAGGCTGTCGTTATCATATCCCTAGAACATCCACTTATGTTCTAAAACTGCTTCCGACTGTTTCTCCAGGATTGGATCAATGTCAACTTATTGCATCTAGTGCAAGAACAACATCTGGTGTGGTACTTGACATCTCATGATTGACTCAATTGCCTGAGCAAGTGATCTGCCAATCATGCACATCCCTCTCCCTTTTAGTCTGTAAGACACCTTTAGAGAGGGTGACTCCATCACCTGCAGGTACACTACCGTGCCAGGAGTCGTCGATTCTAAATACTCTTAGAATGTTGTCTAAGTACCCTGATTGGGAAACCACCCTAATCTAGATCTAAAACCATAGATCTAGTAACCAGTATGTCGGATATAATGTCCAAGTCCCATGTGGAGAAACCACTGTGTGACGACCAAAGTATAACCGATCGTAGTATAGGAATATCACTTCCTACTCTGTATATGTCATCCAAATACCAGGACATCACACCCTACTACCTTCTTAACAGATCCATCCCCTATTCTGATGAAGTCAAACCTATGACTGTCACATCAGAAATAGATGATCTATCTCCGCTATATCTGCTTTAGTCCATAAAAAGACATAAGCCTCCTGTCCACCAATGCTTCCACTGCTCCCACTGACTACGAAAACCCTCTGGCAGAGTCATATACACGTACACTTCTAAAGCAAGTTTAGAACGACGCTATACTCATCCTCCTGCCGGGTCTCACAGTCTGGAACAACAGCAATGGCAAGTGTGGGTAAACAAGAACCTCCCTGTCACCGTCCTTGAGGCTACCGGAGTACCTCTCGGGTGCCTGAGGTTACCCACCTTATCTGCGAAGTGGCCAATGGAATGTCAAACCAGATTGAATCTTTAGGTTCCTATCAAATCTTCAGTAATCATTTGCGGTTCTGGAATCACTTCCAGTTCTACCATACTCCCACTTCTGTTTTCTGAAAAAATCCATTTTTATTAAAACTGTGGCGGGTCTAGAACAATATCACTATTGATCTTCCAGATGGTAGAAAGTCAACCCGCGTCATAGCCTGGGTCAACCCACAAACAGCCATTACAGAAACGTGCCTTGAGTTATTCAGAGTCTGGTTTTAAGCATAAGCCGGACAACTCCCCGTACCTTAACCTCGTTAAGATATGAACTGTTCTATATCCAATATAGAACCAGGGGCACTGATTTAATTGAACCAGATTCAAATCATGCAGCTGTCTCCAGTGCATGTCAACTAAATGGAAAGAGGCCGATCAGCGTTACTCAACTTAGGAATGCTTCCAATTATGAGTAACCTGAAAGAGAAGTAAGTTCTCTTAATCATTACTATCAACTGAACACCATACACAAGTATCTACATCTTCGATCACTTTGAAGAATCTCGATACTTGCTACACCTGGTTCTCTACTTTATTAAAATACTTATAACTTATCAAAATTCGGACCCTGTGTTTCCACGAAACACCTGTCTAAAAACTAGAGAAGTCATAAGTAAACCGAATATAGTACGAGGACCAACCCCTCTGTCCTCATGGACCCTGGACAACATACAATACTCTGTATAAGTCTCTTGAGTCTGATAACTCATTCACTGTGTGTCGTAGGTTGAAAACTGTATTTATGGTTAAGAATAATTACACCGCTGTTTAATGCTCCTTACCTAACCATCTACTGATATAGGTAAATGTCGTAGACATAATTTCAAAAAGATATATCTCACTCTATGAAAATAGACTTACAGATATATCAATTGAAATTGGTGCATGACAGCGGATATTCAAAACCAAAATATTTGCCGACCGGCAAACAACCCAGGTGACTTCCTCAAATATCACTGATTACAACGAATCCCGATATAATGAGGATGATCACCCAATTCCCAATAACTTACTCCCACTCATCATCTGTAAATCCATACAGATGTAAGAATCATACCTGGTAAATACATACCCTGGAGTAAGTATCTAATCGGGAAATCAGTTTTACTTTAACAGTACACAGTGAAACTGAAATATTGAAATATTTCGATGGGGTATTCCGGTATTCCTAGTAATGCCTCTTCCATTATCCAGATTCACAACTGTAACCGTGTAATTCTTTTCCATCTTTCCAAATCCCTTTCTATGTCTTTAGTCATTACCTTCTGCACACCCCTTTAGGCCAATTGGTTTTCTTCCTTCCCTACCGTTCGGCACCAGCCTATGGTTTGGAAGAAGACTATCCAAGAAGCATAATGGGTGTACAGTCCTAATCCAAGGAGCACTCGCAATGCAAGAGAAGGTGAAGATAAAAGACAACCGAATAAACCTTATTCCTATTTCTCCTGAACCAGAATCCATCCCCGAACTGGAACAAGTTCTTTTCGAGTTCGTATATAACCATACGATGGCGTATCCAATAAACTGTGGATCTTCGTAGTGATATGGAGTGTCCTGGAGAAATACAAAGGTGATTTAGGATTGGCGAAGAAATACTTGGTATGGTCGTGAATAGCAGTCGCAATTTACTTTGCCCTCTTACTAATCCCTTGCTTTATCTTAACTTAATACCTTCTGCACACCATCGTTATGCTAATTGGTTTTCTTCATTCCCTACTGGTCGGCACCTGCCTATGGTCTGGAAGAAGACTATCCAATTTACGTAATAGGTGTACTACTCCTAAACTAAGGAGCACTCGCAACCTGAGAGAAAGTAAAAGGAAAAGACAACTGAATAGTCCTATCCGTTTCCTCCAGAACCGGAAACCATCCTCGAATAAATTCCTTCGAGTTCGTATCTAACCATACGATGGTTTTGTCCAATGGAAGTGGACGTTCGTAATAATACGGGGTGTCCTGGAGAAAAGGGTAAAAGTAGGAGTGGCAATGAGGTTTGCAACTCTGACAATCCAAAAGCCAGTGTTAAAGAAGGTTCGGTCAATTATGGTCACTGAGTCATAGTCTTAGGGTCGGGTCAATGGTCGCTGCCAAAGAGAGAGAGAAAAGAAACACTCAGCGTGCACTCTAACCTAGATCAGAATGGTTACCAATTTATCTAATCTGGAAACCTTCCACTGTACCGTCAAATTCTCCTCCAAACCTGAAAGAAGAATTAGTCGGGATCACCCGAGAAGTATACCAACTCATCAGTGGGAATCGGGATCCAACTATCATCGCATGATAACGTGACAGAATCCGCTCACGGTATCACACTCCAGAAGGTATGCGCATATCTGGCAAGTTTCAGTTTCTTTAGAAACTTCCGATGTGATTTTTACCCTATGCTCTTATGACCTTGACTTTGGCCAACAAATCATTAGTTACATGTCAAGTTCTACCCGTCATTCTCCAGGTTGATTTGAATCCACCCGTACCTACCCTTGACTTTGGCCAACAAGGCAGTACGGCTGTTCCAAACCAACGCATCTATCTATGCTGCATATGAATAACCAACAGCTACCAAACACTGTGCCTTGACTTTGGCCAACAAACACAGCTTGAATACTATTGACTATCCATATGAAACGACGGAGGGCTACGAATGGTTTCTGGCGAAAACCTTTAACGTAATGAACTTGATATCGTTGAAGGAACCGGATAGCTTTTAAAAATATAGTGACGAAAACCTTTGCTAAAGAGGTCACTCCCGGTGAAGGGATCTCGGCTCTTTCCCTGTAGAATGAGGTGCAGGATATTCCAACTGAATACCACGGTGCAAAGCAAAAGTAATCGGCTATAGTGAAGTTATTGCCCTGACGCAAACTTTTTGTCCAAGGGGTCACTCCCGGTGAAGGGATCTCGGCCCTTGCCTCGTCGACTGAGGAGCAGGATATTCCAACTGAATACCACGATGCAAAACAAAAGAGAACGTCCTTGCAATAACAGCTTTTTGAAAATTGTTCCAACAACATCATATTAGGTTTGTTTTTAACTTGCATTGATCCGAATCAACGCAGTCCCATCAATTGATCACACCACAAAGAACGAAAATAATATGACGTACGTATATGCCATCCTCATTCGCCACTGGGTCCCGTCATTACCCGTTAGGTTAGCTAACTAACGACAGAGCGGGGACTGGACTAGCGCGGATGCAAAACATATACAACATCTACTAATATATATACCAATATATAATTTTCGCTCAAGGCGTGATAAAATGCAACATCACAGAAATGTACAGCATCACAGAACAATACAGATATCTGGGATCCCCGGGTTTCACAGAGCCACTACTGAAATCCGACGTTCCCCTGGTCGTGTGGATAACCTGTGCAATGAAATCCTAGACCCCTACGGGCGCGGCAAGTCACCCGCCAAAACCTGAAGCGAGGCAGCCCCCTTCAGCAACGTGAATGGACCACCCAGCACTTCACGGAATCTGGTAACTTGGGCACCCCTCCTGGGTCAACCTGTACCCCCTACGAGTGCGGCGAATAGCCCGCCAATTCTAGAGAGAAGGCCCCTCCGTCCCAATGCCATGAGATGCGGGCTTGTTGCCTTCTAGAATCCGGCTATCCGTGCACCCCACCTTGGGGTAATCCTAGTACAGAAAGTAAAATATACATACAACGGGTATATCGACCGCAATCTGGTCGTGCCCCAAAAGAATAATATACAACAGGCAGTGACGGCAGTCCACATGTCGGACGCTCGCCCCGCAATATCAAATGTACATAATACAACAAAACTGTACTACCACTGCAACCAGGCTATCCCCCATGACCGATCCGCAACATCACAGCATAACACAGAACATCAACGTGAATGTCACGTTCGCAAATCCGTCTAACCGGGCTACAGCAGTTAGACAGGATTTACCGATCAAGTGACATTCGCGGTCGCAGATATAATGTAAATACTGTGAACTAATGTGTTTAAAATATCCGATCGATTAAATTTTACCAAGTGGGCCCCCAAGCAATACTGTAGCACTCACAGAAATTCTGGGCCCAAACAAAGTATACCAAAACCCCTATTTTCAGCCCAAAAGCCCACTGCAAAAAATTGGTGAAGCGAAGCTAAATTCTTGCGGCGGAACCGCGGCCAAAGAGGGGTTATGGCCGCGGTTCCGCGGTCGTATGGAAGGATCAGGTCACCAAAATGAGTGAGTGATTATCTCAAGGGGGAGCAATCACAAGAGAGAGAGAGAAAGGTGATCATGAAAAGTAATGATCACAAAAACAAACCTCACTCCAAAGCAACCATCATCAACAACCATGATTGCTCATAAAGTCAAGCAATCATGAACCATAGAAAGTCAAGGGATAGTCCTCCATCATGAGACCATCATGAAACAACAAGATGCAAATAACACCCTCCACAAATGCTTATTTGCACAAATGCAAATAAGCCCTCCTCCACCAATCTTCAGCCAATGAAAGATACAAAGAAATATGGCTGAAACGGAAAACAAACTGGCAACTCCAAAAAACTGATCCCGTAATAAATTACAGGAAAACCCCGCTACTGTATATACATACCCGCATTTGTATTCCGACCGAAATACAAATGCAATGAGAAAAAATCTATACTGTACTATACTAGGATCCGGCTTAAACCAAAGCCGGCTAGTATTATCCGTCCGATCCTGATCCATGCAATACCGCACGTATCTGATCGAACCCTGCCATATATCCATACGGCCTTTAGTACTAACCGTCCGATCCTGATCCGTGCAATACAGCACATATCTGATCGAACCCTGCCATATCTCCATACGGCCTCTACAGCGTTTCGCCCGAAACTTGAGTAACTGAATGCGGGGGACTCTAAAGACTCGTCAATACTATGGCTGTGGATTTAACCACTAGCACGTCAGAGGTATTAGCCATACGTGACGGGCTACCAGCTATTGACCAAAAGGGACGTCGATGAGCGAACTCATCCTGACACCCTACTGAGCCTGTCAGTGACAATATCCGTACAGTCCGGTCCGTTCGTCTATGAGCATCGCATGGCGGGCCTAGGGGGTTGATAAAAGTCAGACCCCCAAAAGCGGTACAAGTCGTGTCGGAGTGTAGCCCAGAATACCCTGAGATACTACTGGAATACCTACCAGTAAATCTCCTGCCTTGGCCAAGGACTTCGTGTAATGGCTCTCCTAGACACAGCGCGACCTCACCCCCAATACCGGGAGAGACGAACCCCTGAAGATCCGCTCACTGCCTCCATGTGGCTCGGGACTGTACCCAACTAAAACCTGTTTGCACGTCTCCTTTGAGCGTGGTAGGGTAGTAATCAAAGTACAGTGGGAACTCACACGAGACAAATGACGATCCCCAGGTCGATGAACTAACCTGTACACATGTCACCAGGGAACTGCTATCTGACGTCAGGTATAAGACCAACTAGCATGTTCCCGGCGAGTCCTGTCCGGTGTACTCATAACCCAATGAGCACCTGTATACATCTTAGGTGAACCAACTGACACCAGTGGCTTGTGAGACCGGCCACCGCCCCTCGTCGGGGTCTCGACTGTATACACTAGTCTACTCTGGAGAATCGATGCCCTGTCTCGAAACTCCTACGACTAGGGACCTTTTAAGGATCTGCTTATAGACCCCAGCTCCCACATATATGATCGCCCTCATACTGCTGGTAGTCAAGCAAGAATCCTAGGGGATTTATCAACGTGCAATAGTGACATGTCAGGTCACCTAAAGCAGTACACGATGATAAAGATAAACCAGATAGCATACTATCATCTTGAGTAAGACTGTCCTACCGGGATAGGTCCTCCCTCAATCATTGCAATCACGTGCCTGTGATCCAATAATTGACTCTGAGGGCACTATCTCCAACAGGTACATCGTACGCGAAATGCAAATAGGTATACGTATTTACAATATATCTGAGTCGGTGAACCTATCCATCGGCATCCAGCCTCACAACATCACGTATGGTATAATCCATCGTACGGCATCCTCTAGTCAGGGGTACGGATCAATCATCATAAAACTCATCACGTACGGTAAATCATCGTACGACGGCATTAAACCATTAGAGATCCTATCAACCTATATGACAATGAGGGTACGGACCTAACGTCTCGTACGGCATATCACTCATGATTCACAATATTATATATATATATATATGCCTATATCCCAAGTCACATCCATAACAATCTCATATCAGGGGACTGGCAAAGGTATCAATCATCTCTTATCGACTCGCATCCGTATACCGACATATCAATCAAGTCATCATATCTGATCGTATACCCTTTTCGTCACATTTATATCCTACATCAAGTCATTTTATATCTATATATCCTATCTTATAAATCTCATGTCATGCTACTCTAAATCTCATACTTATTCTCGTGCACTACCTATCTATATATCGTGATTCACGTTCATTTTCCATATCCTTATATATATATATCAATCCGAGACATCATTTCTTTCATATCCTGTCACACTAAATCTTTAATCACATCCATAGGTTCCTAGAATAGGTTTCACTAACCATATCCTATATATCGGTTTCCATCGAAATTTGCGAGGCTGTTATACGCCATCCACCCGACTTCCCCCGTAAATATAGATCTACTCACATGTGGAACTCCTTGTTCAGCCGTAGTCGATGTGCTCCATCTTCTCGGAATCCACGCGAAGGTACCTACAAATCAACACACCATCGTAATGCTATTAAAATCGAATCCGGAAAACCAATATGGCACACGGTGCGCTCATAGGTTAAAACCTATAGCCTATGCATGCAAAAACAACTAAACAACCCTCGTCGTTGACGTATAAACATCCAACGACCCAATACAATATCAAATATTAAAACCAAGAATTCCAAAATACGGAAAACATAACCAAAAACACCCCAATGTGCTCCCAGATGTTGGTTCAGGTCAATTGGAACAAAACTAACAAGTATAGGGTGTTGTATATGGAGTAAGTGAGCTACAGACCAAACCTAGGCACCAAATACCCTAATGAGGCCGGCCACATCACCATGAAAACCAGCCATCTCGGCCTAGGTTGCTCCGTTGGGGTCCGTCTTCTCAGGGTGGTCTCCTAGTGTCTTAAATAGGTCTCTGAAGTTGCTAGATTTCCTCGTAAATAGCCCAGGTCATCCCAGATTCCCTGTAGGCACACAATACCTCACAAAACCGACACGGGTGAATTTCCTAAATCCGTATTCTCTATTTTTGGGCATACAATCAACACTTAGGTCTGTAGATAGCCACTAAATCTCACAAGTCCACAAAATCACCCAACCCTTCTCTTGAAATTTCTAAACATCACCTACCCTAACCAAATCACATTCTAAACTAAACTAGAATAAAAGAAAACTCAAACTAAACTAAATGGAAGAAGATATACCTCATTTGGGCAACTTAAGAAAAACCCTAGCTTCCCAAAGTCTCCAAAATTCAACTTTGATTGGTCCAAAGTGTTGAGGATGTGGTGGGAATCAACTTTAATGAAGAGGGTGTAGGGTTTTGATGAAGATTTGGAGATGATTCTTGGGGGTGAAGGTGGAGGGAGATGAGGAGGAAGATGATGAGAAAAACAAATGGGGGATGAATGAATGGCTGCCCCCTCTCTCTCTCTTATTCTCACCCTCTCTCAACTCATTTCTAACTCTCTCTCTCTCTCTCCAATCATTCTCTTTTTAACCTTTTTCTCTTTCTCTCACAATAATACACATAACACCAATAAAACAACACAAATGCAACAACATGCAATAAAATGCAACATGATATGGTGCATTAGCCATGGAAAACTGTACAGACACGGATTTGGCTTAATCGCGATTAGTAGTGCACTGATCAATTTTTTTATTTAAACTGCATATAATTAATTATAAAAATGCCAAATCCAATAAATATATTTTTAAATAAATAAATCATTTTAATCTCTAATTATTTTACAATTATTGGTATATATTTATACCATTTAACGAAAACCCCAATTTCGCAAATCGGGTAGTTTTCGCGAAATATATTATTATAATATTAAATTCCAAAAATAATATTTATATTTTCTGAAATGTTACAGATTTCCTGTTATGGCCAATCGAGAATAGCGCAACATCAACTCCCAATACCGGAAGAGACGGATCCCTTCCTATCGCTCATTGCCTCCATGTGACTCGGGACTGTACCTAAAAACCACCTTTTTGCACGATCTCATGACCGTGGTATGGTGGAAATCAAAGCACAGTGGGAATCACATAAGACTCTATGACAATCTCGGGTCGATAGACTAACCTATACCAGTGTCACCAGAGAATTGCTATCTGACAATAGGTATAATACCATCTAGGAGTTCTCTGCGAGTCCGTTTAGTGTACCCAGTCTCCACTGAGCACCCGTATACCTTCTCTGATGTCAAACACCAAGGGATATGGGATCATCCATCGCCCATCATATGGGTCGAGAAGCGTATAGGCTAGTCTACTCTGGAGTATCGATGCCCCGTCTTGATACTCCCTCGACTAGGAACAATTATAAGGTGTACTTGTGGACTACCCTTGGCCCCACTAGTATGATCTACATCACAGTCCTGGTATTCAAGTACACATCCTAAGGGTTTTATCAACATGTGAGAGCAAGACAACATCACTTATACAAGTCAACATGTTAAGACAAAGAGCGACCAGATAGCATACTATCATGTCAAGCAAGAAAGTCCTCCCTATATATGTCCAAGCATCCATTATAATATACATCTCATGTACAATAATGGCCTCTAGGGCATACATATAACTAACAATCTCCCACTTGCACTAAGACCATCTGTTGTAGTATCCAATACCCAACAATATAGCAGTGGTTGTAGTATCCCATACTTAACCATCCCAAAATCTCTCAAATAGTATTTTGGGAAGCTGGCCTTAGTGAGTGGATCCTCCGTGTTATCCTTCGTGTCAACTCTCCTTACCTCGATCCGTTGGAGATCAACCATCTCTCTGATCAGGTGATACTGTCCTCAGAATATGTCTGAAACGCTGATGGGACCGGTGTTCCTAGGCTAAAGCCACAACTCCATTGTATTCATAATAACAGTTATTAGACGCTCAATGGTAGGAACCATGTTCATCTCATGAACAAGAAATGCCCAGACAGCCACTTTGGCAGCATCGTTGGTAGCAATGTATTCAGCTTTTATCGTCTAGTATGCTACGGTATATAGTTTGGAACTCTTCCAACATACCGTCCCTCCACTGAGGGTAAAGACAATGCCCGTGACTGACTTTCAGTCGTCCTTATCACTCTGGAAGCTCGAACCAAGAACTTTCTTTTAGTGCTTCTCAAGTACTTAAGAATGTCCTCCACAGCTGTCCAGTGATTCTCCCAAGATCCGATTGATTCCTGATCACTACACCTAGTGAGTTAGCTACATCTGGTCTAGTACATAACATCGCACACATGATAGAGCCTACTGCCGAAGCATAGGGTATCCCTTGCACGCGAACTCTCTCCAAATCAGTCTCGGGAGACATCTTTTTGGAGAGAGTGATTCATGAGTAAGTGGGCGAAACACCACGCTTAGAATCCTCCATACTAAACCCCTTTAGTATGGTGTTAATGTACCTGTATTTGGGACACTCCCAACATCCACTTAGATCTATCACCATAGATCATAATCCACAAGATGTAGTAGGTATCATCCAGATCTTTCATGGAGAATCCTCGTGATAAGTGGAGCTTGACCGAGTGTAGCATAGGAAACTATTTCCTATCAAGAGTATGTCATCTACGTACAATACGTGGAAGACAGACTTACTCTCTACAACCTTCTTGTATATACAAGGTTCACCTACCATTTTGATGAAGTCAAACTCTTTGACTGCCATATCAAAACAGATGTTCCAACTCCGCGATGCCTGCTTTAATCCTGATGGACTTAAGCATAGCTTTGAAAGTCTTAACTTTTCCATCTATACCAAGAATCTTCTCAAGATCCATTTGCTCCTAATGGGTTTTACCCCTTCAGGTGCAACATGCAACGTCATACTTTGTTGGTGTACATAGATTCCATATTTGATCGCATAGCATCCAGCTATTTCACAGAGTCCCCACTCGTGATGGCCTGCCTGAACCTAGTTGGGCCATCATCTACCATGATGCAATCCTCGCTCCTACTGTTACCGAGAAGATCGTAGTATCTCTCAAGTGGATGAGGAACCCTACCAGATTCGCGGAGAGGCTGAGGTTCGTTGGAGACTATTGAATCCTTTGGTTTTACCAAATCATCAGCTATTTGTTTGTCTAGCTGGAACTCCTTCCAGTTCTACCTCATGACCACTAATTTCTTCATAAGAAATTCCTTTTCAAAAAAGGTGGCATGCTGAGAAACAAAACACCTTTTACTCCTCAGAGTGGTAGAAGATATTCCCTCGCAAATGTTTGGGATATCCTAACAAACTTATACAGAACTGACATTGCCTCGAGCTTGTCCGAATTTTGCTTTTCAACGTAGGCCGGACAACTCCATATCTTAACTCGTTTAAGACATGGTCTCTTCCCATTCCATATCTCATATGTAGTGGTAGGCCCTGATTTGGATGGAACCCCATTCAATAGGTATGCAACTTCTCAAGTACATAACTCCAAATGGAAATAGGTAACTAAGCAGTACTCATCATAGAGCGCGTCATATCTCATAGGGTGCGATACCTCCGCCTCGATACACCGTTGTGCTGTGGTGTACTCGAAGGAGTAAGCTGAGAGAGAATCGCATTCTCCTTTAAATAATCCAGGAACTCCATGCCCAAGTATTCTCCTCCCTGATCACATCAAGGACTTAATACTTTTACCCTTTTTGGTTCTTAACTTCAAACTTATATTCGTTGAATTTCTCAAAAGTTTCAGACTCGTGTTTCAACAGGAACACATGTCTGAATCTTGAGAGATCGTCGATGAATGTAAATGAAGTACAAAGAACCAGCCCTGACATTTGTAGACATAGGACCGTATACATCATCATGTATCCGTCCCAAGAGTTCAGTAACTCTTTCCCTGTTTCCAGTAAACAGAGTATCGGTCATTTTACCTTTGAGACAAGACTGGAAAGTATCATAAGATGAAAATTCGAATGGATTCTCATATTCATCCTTATGTAACTTAGTTGGCCGTGTCGCATTGATATGACATGGTCTACAATGCCATAAGAAGGATTCGTTAATTCTGAACTACTCCTCTTGTGTGTGTTTTAATTACCTTGAGCTGTGGTTTGATTTAGAACGTATATGTCATTATATAACATGCCTGATCCAATCAACTCTTGATTCAGGAAAAATAATCACAACATTATCCTATAATACAGAATTATATCCTTCTTTAACATATTAAAGAAACCGATGTAATATTGTATATCAGGTTCGGTATGTAATAACATTTGTTCAGAATCAATGTATTTACCATTTGGTAATACAAGGTGATATCTGCCAACTGATTTGGCTGCAACGATTGCATCCTTCTCTATACTAAAGAACTATCACCTATTCTCAGTTCTCTACATGTTTGTAGCCCATGTAACAGATTACATATATGTGATCCTAATCCGGTATCGCATACCTAGGACGTAGAGGATACTGAGAAACGGTTTTTGGTAATGAACACACCCAAAGAATATGCATCAACATGTTCATTCTTCGATTGGGTCGCGTGAAAATCCGGATATTCCCCTATTTCCTGCTCGGACTTATAACAATTATAAGATAGAGCGGAACCAACGTTCCCTAGCTCAGTATAATAAGCAGGTTCGGTCAATGCATCCATATTATTATCTTGATTAAGACGTGACATAGTCGCTACCAGGAGAGAGAGAGAAGAAAGCACTCCGCGTGCGCTCTTGCAAGATCAGATTGGTTATTATTTTATCTAATCAGGATGGCTCCCACTATTTTTATCAAATCTTCCTTCAAACCCTAAAAAGTAAGACTGGCCGGGATTAATTACACCCTACAAGTTTGCCAATCTTTCGGCCAGGCCAGTGTCGGTACTTTGAGGGAGGTTCCCCGTGCTTTCGCACGGACCTAATTAAAATAAACCTCGTTTTCCCATGGGTGTAACCCCATTAACACCTTTCTATACACCTACTTGATCGGCTAATTGTAATGTGTAAAACTCTCCCAGGAGTAACTCTTACTCGCAGTGGGTATCGGGATCCAACTATCTCATAGAAGGTATGAAATCTCATTGCAAATTTTAACACTTGAAATTCCCAATAATCTTCTGCCCCTAACAACTTATGACCTTGGCTAAGGTCAACAAATCATAAGCGCTAGCTAAGTTCAACCCGTCATTTCTTGATTGAATTAAACCCACCCGCGCGACCCTTGGCTAAGGTCAACAAAGCCGCACGACTACCCTAACTCAATCGCATCATATGCTTGCAGATAAGCACTAATTAGCTACCGCACACTACGCCTTGGTTAAGGTCAACAAACGCAACACGAATACTAAAAATTACTTATCTGAAATGACGGAGGGCTACGACAGGTTTTTAAGAAAACCTTTTGCGTAATGAACTTGATATCGTTGTAGAATCGAGTGTATTTTGAAAAGGAGTGTTTTTGAGGCTTTTAATAGTTTTGCTAAAGAGGTCACTCCCGGTGAAGGGATCTCGGCTCTTTCCTCATCGAATGAGATGCAGGATATTTCACAAATACCACTATGCAAAGCAAAAACTATAGAAGCAATCAAAAGACAAACCGAGTGGGTTGTAGCATCTGCCAGTTTCTCTAAAGAGGTCACTCCCGATGAAGGGATCTCGGCTCTTTCCTTATCGAATAAGGTGCTGGATATTCTACAAGGAATACCTCTATGTAAAGCAAGAACTAGAGCTACCAGTTTTTAAAACAAGATTCTGCAATATCTTTAGGTTTCTTTTTCTTTCATTAATCTCATTAATGAAGTCCCATCAAATTTTGCTTCCTAAGTATCACATAAGAAACGAAAGCATCAATATTTATTATATCTCATATATTTAATATAAGCAATCGTCTCATCATATCAAGTGATCACATCACAGAATATCATCAGCAGAAGAACATATATGAAATATTGGATATACTAGGAATTCCATGTTTTAAATTAAGCCAGTATAAAACATGGATTCCACGGTCATGGTAAATAGACAAACCCGCATCCCTAGACCCCTACGAGAGCGGCAAGCAACCCTACCAATTCTAGAGTTAGGATACCCGGTCTTAACTCCTTGAGATGGTCTCCCACTGGACCCTAGAACCCGGTTACTTGTGCTCCCCTCCTTGGGTCTATCCTAATGCGGAAAAGTAAATAATATACATCAATGGTGACATCATCCTCAACCCGGAAGTGCCCCAATAAAAGATATTACATACAAGCTTTTACATGAATGAAAATGAAAAACTCTCATCTCACATAAAAAAAACCCTAGCTATTCAAAACATGACGATCCAATATAACATATCACAGCAACACATAACATCACATGTCATCAACATAAGTAAATATGTGTATCCCAATTGTCGTTGACATATAGCAACGAAACCGGTGATACACCATATATTACACTTACAATCGTAGAAAAGAAAGTGAAAACTACAACAATTGGAATCCACAACTACCTTAGACATCATAAACCCAATGTATCACAGACTTTGGATTTCATGCCTAACCAAATGAATTCCTTAGACATCACATACCTAACAATTATAAACCCCGCATTTTAGTCTCGATGTTAAAAACACTTTCCAATATACGGTCGGGTAATTCAACAAGATTCCCAATAATTTGATCGAATGCTCGTCGGAAACTTTATTAGACGGCCGCACCCCCGATGCCGTCGACGAAGTGCACTAAGGCGGAACACCGTGGCCGCGAGCACCCTAACGGATGCTTCTGGCAACGGGGTTCTCCTACAGTCACTTGGTCGGGGCTATGGGGCGTGGCTATCTGGTAAGGTTACCCGGCGAGTATCCGCGTACACTACGTAATTGCGATGGACTTTTGATCCACATCAAAATTCCGTGGCAACCAATCAAATGAGAATAAACTGCTGGATTTATAAAATTCAAACTAGTTATCTCATAACTAATTATATGGATTCCAAATATTGTATCACAATCACAGATATCTAGATGATGTTAAACTTTTCGATCGAATAACCAAACACCCAAACTTTTCCAAAGAGCTCAACACTTGAGCGGAGTTCAAAAAGTACCCAGAACATGCCACAGCTTCTATGAACCATCCGTAGAAGGGCCGATCCATACCTCACTCATGTCGCCACGGAACTGCCGCAAACCATAACGTTTGACCGCGGTTCCGCGATCCAAAAATTCGAGTTTGGGTATCGTTCTTCTAGAGGGTCCACAGAATCGCTTGCATGATTTTCTAAAGATTTTAAATTTGAAAAAAATCCAACTCTTGGAAAATTTCCAGCGAGGGAAAATA
This sequence comes from Agapanthus africanus, assembly GCA_030015575.1. Taxonomy (NCBI): domain Eukaryota; kingdom Viridiplantae; phylum Streptophyta; class Magnoliopsida; order Asparagales; family Amaryllidaceae; genus Agapanthus; species Agapanthus africanus. The sequence continues at coordinate 109,591,516 of JASDDO010000004.1, read as the reverse complement.
TGAGTTACTGATATCCGTTCGAACTTTTTAACGTCTTCTAAATAACCCGAATATATGTTAGAATTACGACTATGAAACACTCCGAATTTCCTTTGCAGAAAGTTAACATCACATGAAAATTTAGCAAAAACAAGCAACACCTGAAACACCAAAACCCAGAGACTGGAACACCATGAAAATTTGAAGCCAGAATTCCACAAAGGACCCGGTGAGCTCGGTTTTAAACCCTATGTGGCCGGCCACTTTTGCACAAAATTGCTCCAAATTTTCATAGTGTTCATATTATATCACATACAACATTCTGCAGTTGCTAAAATTTTTTTTGACACCTTTAAAAATTCGACCGGAACTAGATTTTATATCGGGTGTTTCGGAGTTGTTTCGGTTTCGTAATTCTAACAAACATCGTTTAAATCTCTAGCTTGGCTCTGATACCACTGTAGGGTTACCTAGCGCGGCAACAAGGTTTTGGGAGGCATAGTCCATGCCGTTTTCAAATTTTTTCCGTACTAAAGAACCCTAACCCTAGAATCTCAACTAGATATTTAAATGAACAAGCAATGTTAACATCTTAACATCTAAGTGAATGAGGAATAAAACCTTTGTAGACCGGTCCTTCACTTCTAAAACTCCATGTAGTAGTCCATTCACTCCAAGTAGTGAACTCCCGAACTCTAGTAAGAGTTCACATGAAGAAATGAACAACCTTGCTCAATGTCTTCGAGGCCGAAGATGATATACGTTGAGGAGACTCAAGCTCATGCTACCTCTTCACTAACGGTAGATTAGTGAAGCAAACACCCTAAACTAAATGGCTAATAGTAGAGAATGATGAAGTAGGAATTGAGCTCTCTTTAGATTTCTTTTTCTCTCAATATTTCATCACATAGAAAAAGCCAGCAAGCTTTTTCTCATGAGGAAGAAGATGAAGTGATGAAGAGAAGAATGAAATCATGAGGTGAGAATAACAACCATGGGTGAGTTAGTGTCATACACTAACTCATGTAGAGATTAAACCATGGCTAATGAATAATGGTTAGGTTAATAAATATTTACAAGTAAAATAAAATTAGTGGACTTGGTCAATGGTTCCACAAGCTTCTACAAGCTTTAACCATGTGACTTATTCCATTTAATTTTGATTAACCTTAAATAAATAAAACCCTATATTATATCAAGTATGGTGTGAGTCCCATACACCCATGTCACATGTGGCATCAAGCATGACACAAAATAATGTACACTAATATATATCACATATATACTATATGCACACTAGTGAGAAAAAGTAATGTTTAAGCGAGCTAATATTAGTTAATGTAAATTAATATATCACATATATAATTATACATTAAATTATCAAATCAACTCTTGATTTAATAATCCGGCCATAACACATACAACCGACTAATATCAAATGTAACAACTTATCGAATCAACACTTGATCCGATAATCCAGCTATATCACATATAACCGACCGATATCACATATCACGAGAATATACTGCGGTATCACATACGCGCATTAATCTCGGTCCCGCACATATCACATATGTGCTCCTACTTCGTTTCGCATGAACCAGGAAACCTCTGTGTAGGACTCTAAAGACCCATCAATACGCCGGCAGTAGGTGATGATCATATCAAACACCCACAAGCAGCAAGCGGTCTGCTAAACGTAACGGCCACCCGGGTATTGAGCGATCAGAAGATCAACAAGCAAGCCTTCTCATATTCCTGCGAATCCAATAAGTAACACTACCGTACAGTCTGGTCTCTTCGTCAGATATGTCACATATCACAGCCTGGGGATGGTATAATGTCAGATCCCAATAGCCTGATAAGTCATGCCGATGCAAGGTCCATAACGGTTCAAGAAACTACTGATAGCACTTACCAGTAAATCTCAGCAACCCTGCCCAGGGATTTTCTGTTATGGCCAATCGAGCATAGCGCAACATTAACTCCTAATACCGGGAGAGACGAATCCCCTCCTATCGCTTATTGCCTCCATGTGACTCGGGACTGTACCTAAAAACTACCTTTTTGCACGATCTCATGACCGTGGTATGGTGGAAATCAAAGCACAGTGGGAATCACACAAGACTCTATGACGATCTCGGGTCGACAGACTAACCTATACCAGTGTCACCAGAGAACTGCTATCTGACGATAGGTATAATACCATCTAGGAGTTCTCGGTGAGTCCGTTCAGTGTACCCAGTCTCCACTGAGCACCCGTATACCTTCTCTGATGTCAAACACCAATGGATGTGGGATCATCCATCATCCATCATATGGGTCGAGAAGCGTATACGCTAGTCTACTCTGGAGTATCGATGCCCCGTCTCGATACTCTCTCGACTAGGAACAATTATAGGGTGTACTTGTGGACTACCCTTGGCCCCACTAGTATAATCTACATCACAGTCCTGGTAGTCAAGTACACATCCTAAGGGATTTATCAATATGTGAGAGCAAGACAACATCACTTATACAAGTCAACATGTTAAGACAAAGAGCAACCATATAGCATAATATCATGTCGAGCAAGAAAGTCCTCCCTATATATGTCCAAGCATCCATTATAATATACATCTCATATACAATAATGGTCTCTAGGGCATACATATAACTAACACCCATCCCCCGGGGCCACCTCTAGGTGGCCCCAAGGGTTGGCAGACCCGAGAGCACCCAATTTGGGTGCTCTCAGGTCACTCACCCCTAAGGCCACCTCGAGGTGATCTTGGGGTGTGGGTCCGACCTGTGCTCCCCCACAGGGTATCCTCGGGGTGCGCGCACTCCACCCCGTGGCTTCTCGGTTCAAACCGTGAGCCCGCGGGGTATGCAAACAACTCAAAACATCGATTTTCAAAACTGTTTTTTCGGTAGTTTTTGCGCGACAAAAAATGGCGGAATTCTAACGTTACTACAAGCTATTTAAGGTTTAAGAGAGGCTCTGATACCATGTTGATGGATGTTGCACACTCTCACAACACTTGTGAGAAGGCGGAAGCAGTAAACAAAATTTTTCTTGCATGCATCACCCACATAACCCAAGATCTTATGCTTAAACCTTAACTAGCAAACCTATCTAGAGATCTTATCGACTATGATAGTGTTATACCTAAGGAACCGGTCCTTCGGGTCTTTTTTTGGATGTGACTCCTAGGCTCCTTGTAATCGCAAAGAACTCGGTCTCCGGCCACCTCAAGATCCAAGACGATCCACCCAAGAGCTATCGAACAAGCTACAAACTCTTTACAAGAGTTTAACTAAGAGATCAAGTGTGCTAGAAGTGATCACTTAGATGATGTAGAGATCAAGTATTGGATTATTATGTCTCTTGACCTATGATTCACAACTCATGTGAGTGATTTAGGTCAAGAGGTAGAGGAAGGAGATAATGAGGAGAGAGAAGGTGAATGTGTTGAATGAAAAATCAAGCATGGAAAAATAATGATATGGCTAAAAGAAAATAATTAAAGCATGTATTATTTTTCTCCAAAATAATGCACCATGTTTTAATAGTAACTCCAAATGAATATAAAATGAATTTATCCATGCCATCACCCATGCTTAAACTTTCTCCAAATTCCACCTCGTTGTTTTATTTTCACAAAATAAAAACCCATTTATGAGGTGTCTCCTTCTAGAATATATTCTTGTAACAATTATAAGAATACCCCTCACCGTATACCGTACAAGTATACCCGTATCCGAATTCCGAAAAATATGAATACAAATAATTCAATAATATAATACTGGTATGCGGCTTAAACCAGAGCCTACCAGTATTAACCTTCCGATCATAATTCCTGTAACCATTACACGAACATGATCGAAACCCTGCCGTAACAACTTACGGCAACTACATCTTTTACCTGAACCAGGGAACCCTCTGTAGCGTTTTGAAAATCGTTTCGGTGATATTTCGGAAAATCGGTAAAATAAGGGGGTTTTCTGTAAAAAATCAAAATGCAAATATCTTATTATAAAAATTAAATATATATATTCTAGCTATGTAATTGCTAGTATTTGGTGTTTATTGAGCCACTGGTGAAATTTCAAATTTTCTGAAAAAAATTATTTTATTATTATTTTAAGCCGGATTCTAGTATTATATTGTAGGAATATTTTTGTCTCATTGCATTTGTATACGGTCGGAATACAAATGCGGGTATGTATTTACAGTTGAGGGGTAATTCCGTAATTCGTTACGGGATTACTTTCGGAGTTGCCAGTTCTTTTTCCCGATTTAAACATCTTATTCTATGTTTAATTAATGTGAGTTTTAGTTTTTTTTGGAAATTTTTGGGCTAAGGAAAATTTCCAAATTTTTGGTGGCTGCTCTTTGTTTGGAGGGGTTTTATTTATTGTTTAATTATTCCTCACCACTCAAATAGTATTCCCACAGTGATCATTTCGAAAGTCTTTGGTGTGGTGTTGGCAGCATGGGCAAGATGATGGGGTTTGATTATTGGTGTTGATTAATTTATTATATACACTCACCTCTTGGTTTCTTTGGCTCAACACCAATCAAAAATTCCCTGTGAACACTCATAGAAATACACAGAGCACTAAAACCACTTCTGCTTTGCAAATCCCCAGAGAGCATTCTTGTATGGCCGAGCCCCAACATTTTTCCACTAGCCTTGCAAAATCCCATTCTCACTTCTCTTCTCAAATCATGGCAACTCCAATTTACCACCATCCAAACGCTTGGGTGTCTTGAGACAATGTATTCTACACTCTCTCTACTTCAATTTTGGACATGTCGGCTAGCAAACTTCATGTCCGAGTTACTTCGGTTTGAAGCGGGAGCCCGTATAAAGATTCGATGATGTGGTGCCACTTTGACGAGCAAGATCGGGTAGCGGACTTCGGCGGCGCAACAGCTGGGAGTTTGTTGCGGATATTAAAGACCGAAGGACACGGATCGATCGGTACCCCATGTGGACTTCGAGACGACAAGCAAGCGCGTGGCGACGTCGGCACCGGCGAGCGAGGACCAGGTGAGTAGATTTATATCTACGGGGAAAAGTCGGGTGGATGGCGTATAGCACCCCCGCAGTCCGTGGTGGTGTATACGGATGCGTATACACACCAACAATTATTATATGTTATTTGGGATTAATAACGATATTAGGATGGATATTGGTGTGTTGGATTATTTTAGTGTTGCGAACCCTAGGGTAGTGTTGCACTACACATACACACATACATACTTGCATACATTCCTATTTATATGTGCTCATGGGATTCTTTATAGTTATGTGTTCACATGGGTATGGGACTATGTGTTCACATACGGATTTGAGGATGATACTTGGGATTGAGCTGAGTCGATGAGATTTGTTTTGTGGTTGTGATATCGGTGATATGGCAGGATTCGTACTTGAGGTACGTCCTGGTGTTATAGTGGATCTTGGGGCGGCGATACGGGTGAATAGTGTTATAAATAAAATGGTCGACATGTGATCGTGATATGAGGCATGATATGCTAGGATTTTGATATTAGGCCGTATCGGGCGATGTATACCCCTTGATGATGATATGTGCTGACGATATCGGTTTGTACGAGATTGTCGATCAGTAGTCAGATCATGAGTATATTGAGGATATTAGTATTGTACTAGACATAGGTCAGTACCCTAGACTATGATCTTGGATAAAGAGGATACCAGAGGAATAGTGTGAGGAATATGATATTGACCCGTACTCAGATTTGGGGATGCCGTACGACGGATTTACGTCGAGCTATATCTTGATGATTGATCCGCACTCTTGACTTGGGATGTCTAATTATAGATATGGTATCGGATATGATATTATTGAGGCGGGATCACCGACTAATATATATACAGGTATGTATATGTATCGACTCAGATGTTAGGCGGTTTCCTTACCTGTAGTCTAGCTTGTAGCTTAGCCCTTTAGTTTAGTTAGTTGTTAGATTAGATTCGGTTCCTACGGATATTTCAAAAACGTATCTTTTCTAAAAAACACCGTAGCCCCTATTTTCAAAACCCCACGATTCGTATTATTTCAAAAGGCACCATTGTAGGACTTATATTAGGTTAATGCAGATTAGTTATCGTTGCGTCTAGTATTCAGCTCCCGCTCATTATTGTTGTTCGCTCCGCATCACATGCTTATATTATGCTTCATATTCTACTGTTGATATCTTGTGGTTAGGACACCTGCACCATTACCGATGATGCGTATGTACCACGTACACTTACTTGCCGGCTCACACACATCTTCATCGGTAATTGCCATGTCACGTACACCTTAGAAAATATTATTGCTTGACATAGCCCGTTAGCTAATAGTTTAGTCATGATATTAGTGTACTTGCCTTATATGTTAGTTTAGACATTGTAGTTATTACCTGCTACTTCATGCATACTGTTATTCATTGTTATGCCGCATTCATGGATTCTCATGCATATATTCACTTTTTACGTGCTATTGAGGTTTTGGATTCGGATTTCCATGAGATTTTCTGGATTTGGGGAAAACCGCAAAACATATACAAACTTCTTCTTTCTCTTTTTAAATGAAAAGCGCGGTTTTTCCCATGATGTATGAGTCGTCCACCATGAGTTTGCTGATGGATTTCAAGACCCGATTCGAGGAGTTGGATGAACCGTTTCGGGTACATGGTGGACCCGGCAAGGTACCCCGGGGCAAGAAGCTCGTGGTGATGACGATGAGCCTGGCAGGGGGAGACTACCTACCGGTGATTTTACCCGATGCGTCGGATATCTGGAGGATACCGTCGTGGTCTTGAGATGGATGGTAGGGGCTGGTCTGGACTGACGGTGCCCTAGAGATTGAGATTGAGACATTGAGATTTCGAGATATTGAGGTACTGAGATTTGATGATACAGGCCAGTCCGGATAGCCGTAGCCTGAGGCTTTGAGACATTGAGATTTATGTTTTGTGTCGATGCTAGACACTGTTGATGCTGATTTCATTTATGATACCCCATTTTAAAATACAAAGGATATCTCACTAATTTATGAAAACGGTTCTTCATTTACATGTATTCTGTTTTCATGTATTCATACCTCATTCATATGATATATTGCTACCTGAGGCACTGACACGGGCACATGAGATCACACTCGGGTTAGATATTACCCTAGCCATTGTTATAGGCTGCATGTTATTCATATATTTGAGGATATATTATGATCATATGACCTAGGATTGCGTTGTTCATGCGGTTTCTGTTCGTAGATGTTTTTCTACTCACGAGTTGGAAACTCACCCCCGTTGTGCCACAGTTTCTTGCAGGTTTTGCCGTACAGGCTTCATTACGGCTTTGCTGGCACTGCTTCTTTCGGGTGGCTTGCTAGTAGGTGGGTTTATTTGTATCGTACCCATTATTATACCTTGTACATTATTATTCTGTTGAATCTAGAAGTTCCATCAACCAAACATGTATTTATTTTTGAGATAGAGACCAGTGATGTTATTCTTTCGACCTTAGAGTCGCGCGTATATTTCTGCGGATTTCTTGCGGTTTTGAGTTTCCTTTTGAGTTTTTGATCCTCGCCGTTGGCGTTGTATATTATATTGCTTGTGTGGTTGTGACCGTCGATTGACGAAGAGCTAGCTCCCGCTTGGGGATGCCTTTTATTGATTTCGTATACTATTCATGTTGTATCCCGTTTGGGAGCCATTATTTACAAAGGAGACTCTGCCGAAATTTTTCAGTAAATTTTTGATGTTTTTAAAAAAACCGCATAATTCGGCTTATGCTATTGAAACTACTTGCTTTAAGTTGGTTTTTCCTGCACTCTACATCTTTTCTTGGTTTAGATTTCTGGGTTTCGGTTTACTTAGATTACGTACGCCTCGAGACGTTCGTAGTTTAAGTGCCGGTCATGTTCCGTACTTCGGGTCGTGACACCCTCTGTGTGGGACTCTAAAAACTCGACAGTATGTTGGCAGTAGGTTTAACCACAAGCATGTCAGCGGCACTAGTTGTGTGTAACGGCTACCCAGGTACATGACAAAAAGGTGGCCGACGAGCGAACTCATCATAACTCTAACGAGCTTGTAAGCAACACTTACCGTACAGTCCGGTCTCTTCGCCTGATACGTCGTATATGAAGTCTAGGGGTGGTAAATGTCAGACCCCAGTAACTTTATAAGTCATGCTGATTTACGGCCCATAACGGTTCGAGAAACTACTGATAATTCTTATTAGTAAATCTCGAGAACCTTGCCCAGGGATTTGTTGTTATGGCCGATCAAGCATAGCGCGACATCAACTCCCTATACCAGGAGATACGAAACCCCTCCTATTGCTCACTGCCTCCATGTGATTCGGGACTGTACCCAAAATCCACCTGTTTGCACGACTCGGTAGAGCCGTGGTAGGGAGGAAATCAAAGCACAGTGGGAATCACACAAGACACTATGACGATCTCGGGTCTACAGACTAACCTGTACAAGTGTCACCAAAGAACTGCTATCTGACAATAAGTATATATACCATCTAGGAGTTCTCGGCGAGTCATGTTCGGTGTACCCATTCTCCAATGAGCACATGTGTACAATCTTTGATGTCAAACACCAATGGTTGTGGGATCAACCATCGCCCCCAGGGTAAAGAAACATACACACTAGTCTACTCTGCTAATATCGATGCCCTGTCTCGATATACACTCGACTAGGAACTGTTAAAGGATATGCTTCGCCAATGCCCTACTAGTATGATCTACATCATAATCCTGGCAGTCAAGCATAATCCTAAGGGCTTCATCAACATGTATATAAAGATATGAAATACAACACATCACACGTTAAGATGAAGATAAACTAGATAGAATACTATCATTTCGAGCAAAGATTGTTTCTATACATATACATGCCTAGCATCCTATACAATACAGGCATCTAGGGCATACATATCTAACAGTGGTTATGGATTTATCCAGTAACTCACTGCCGGCGTACTGTCGAGTCTTTAGAGTCCCACACATAGGGTTTCCCTGGTTCAGGCGAAATGGTGTAGTAGCCGTATTTTGATACGTGCAGGGTTCCGATCTAATGATTATATTAGTTACCCGGACTTTCGATCGGACGGTTGATAATACTAGCCGGCTTAGGATTGAGCCGGATTATTAAATTAGGTATTGATTTAATAAATTACGTGTATATATATATATTTCGATATGTATATTCTAGTATTATGTTCTTTGTGTTATTCTATCTTTTTGGGTATTCGTATTTTAATACGAATACGGGTGTGTATATACAGTTGAGTGTATTCCGTATTTATACCGAAAACATTCTAGAAGGTGGACACCTCATTTTGGTTTATCCATTTATTAATTTAAATGGAAATGAGGTGTAAAGGTAGTGAAGAGAGAATGGTGAGAACCACGCTTGAATAGTGTTGACAAATGAATTAAAAGTTCATTTGTGCAAACTATTCAAGTATGATTGCTTTATTTTATTTGGAAAATGGTCTTTACAAAACATGCTTCATATCATACTCATTTGGGATGGGGGATGAACACTTGGTTGGCTTTTTGGATGAAAAACACTCTCATCATTTGCCTCATCTCTCTTCATTAGCTTTTCTTGAGCTCCTCCTCCTTCTTCTTGATCTTCCACCCTACCGGCTCTTGAGTTGAGAATCAAGTGTTGGATGTATATGCCCTAGAGGCCAGTATTGTATATGTATACATATGGATACTAGGGATATGTATGTACAGAACAATCTTGCTCAGTTTTATAGTATATTATTTGACTTGTCTTTATCGGGATATGTGTATTTATTGTTATTATATCTGGTTTGCACATATTGATAAAGACTCGTTACGGTAGTATACTATTGTGGTTTGTCTTTATCTTAACATGGCATATGTCATACTCGTTATTACATATTGCGGTTACATGTTGATAAAGCCCCTAGGATCTTGCTTGACTACCTGCGTTGTGATGGCGATCATACTTGTGGGAGTAGGGTAGTCCATAAGCACATCCTTAAATGGTCCCTAGTCGTGAGAGTATCGAAACTGGGCACTGATACTCCAGAGTAGACTGGTGTACGTTTCTAGCCCCGTCGGGGGATGGTTGGTCCCGCAGCCATTGGTCTGATGCACCTAAGATCGTATACAGGTGCTCACTGGGTGGGAGTACACTGGACGGACTCGCCGAGAACTTCCATATGGTATTATACCTATCGTCAGATGGAAGTTCTCAGGTGACATGTGTACAGGTTAGTCTTTGGACCCGAGATCGGCATTTGTCTCGTGTGAGTTCCCACTGAACTTTGATCACTACCCTACCACGGATCTACTGAGTCGTGCAAACGGGTTTTGGTTGGGTTCAGTCCCGAGCCACATGGAGGCAGTGAGCGATTGTCGGGGATTCGTCTTTCCCGGTATAGGGAGTCGATATCGCACTGTGATTCGATTGGTCAGGACCATAAGACCTTGGCCAAGGCACTTGGGATTTACTGATAGGTTGATCAGTAGTTTCCCGAATTGGTCCTGAAACACATCGGCACGACTTATCAGGTTGTTAGGGTCTGACGTTCACCATCCCCTAGACCCGGTATGCGATACTCTTTGACGAAGAGACCGGACTGTACGGATATTGCACGGATAGGCTCAGTAGGAGATCCGGAAGAGTTTGCTCATCGACCTTCTTTTCGACAGGTACCTGGGTAGCCGTTACGTACAGCTAGTGCCGCTGACGAGCTTGTGGTTAAACCCACTGCCACAGTACTGTCGAGTCTTTAGAGTCCCACACAGAGGGTTTCCCTGATTCAGGCGAAATGATATAGTAGCCGTATTGGATACGTGCAGGGTTCGATCGATTGATGTACTTGGTACTCGGATTTTCGATCGAACAGTTTGTAATACTAGCCGGCTCGGGTTTGAGCCGGATTATTAAATCGGGTATTGATTTAATAATTTACGTATATGTATTTCGATATATATATTCTAGTATTACGTTCTTCGTGTTATTCTATCTCTTTTGGGCGTTCGGATTTTTATCTGATTGCCGGTATATTTGTACAGTAGACTGAAATCCGTATTTACTACAGATTTCTTTCTAGAAGGTGGCCACCTCATTATGTATTTTCCTTTTATTTGATAATTGGAAATGAGGTGGAAAGTAAAAGGTATGGGAGGAATGGTGATGACCATGCTTTAATAATTCACAAATGAATTTATAATTCATTTGGAGTTACTATTGAAGTATGGTTGTTAATTGTTTATTGAAAGAATTCACACACAAAACCAAGGTGCGTGATTTTCTCTCACTTAATGCTTCATTTTCTTTTGAGCTCTCATTTTTCTCATGAGTTCCTCCCTCCTCTTGCTTTCTAACATCTTCATCTTCTTCCTCTTCACTAACATTCTCATGTGTTGAGAAACAAGTGAAGATGTTAGAAAAGAGATAGTAACACTTAGACACCCTCCACTACATCCTAGACTACTTGGTTTAGCAACCTAAGTTCTCTAGTTGCTCCTTATAGCTATTTGGTTAGGAGCTAGAGCCATGGATCATACTCCCCGGGTGGATCATCTACGACAAAGCAAGGCCGGAGAACAAGCTCGATCCCGGAGGACCGATGGAGCCGGAGTTGGAGATCAAGCAAGTTCAAGGAGACCATTTGGAGCACATGACGAGGAGAGAAGACCGAAGAACTTGAGCCTCTTGGTATATCTTTTTTCCATAGTAGATAGCTCTCCTAGTGTAGCTAGTTAGTTTTATGGAAAGATCCGGTTTTAGGGTTTAGTCTAGCGCCAAATTTTTGTTTGCAAGAAAAATTTTGTTCCGCATTTTGCCACGTTAGTTGGCCGGGGCGCTAGGGTAACCCTTCATGGTATCAGAGACATCCCATAAAACCTATACTAGCTTGTTTAAACGTGTTTAGAATAACGATCGACCGAAATTCCAAAAACTGCATTTCATTTCATGTAGTTTCTGTCGATTTTTAAAAGTGCTCGAAAAATCAATTTTATGGTCTCAGAAAATCATGCAGGCTTTTTTAAGAACCCTGAAGAAATTTGGTCACGTGTTCCCTCTAAACCGCCGCGGATACGCCGCGCAAACCCCCTATTGGCGGTGGTTCCACGGCCGTTTTGGGGCCCACGTGGACTAAATTTTTTCTGGGCCTCTTATTGTTGAAATTGTGGTTTCTGGAATAATTATTTTTTGGGCCTAGATTTGTTACAGTGTTGGTTTAATACTTGGGACCCACTTGGAAAGTTTAGTCGATCGTAATTTTAAAATACATATTTTATTTTCAGTACATTCACTTTTATCTGCGACCGGGAATGTCACTCGATCGGTAAAACTCGTCTAATTGCTATATGTTCCTTTAGACGGGTTTTGCGAACGTGACATTCGCGTTGATGTTTTGTGCTTGTGTTGTGATTGTGGTTGGATTGTCGTGGTGGATAGCATGTGGTGCAATGCTAGAATACAGTTTATAATTCATTTGTACATTTGTTATTGCGGGGCGAGCGTCCGACATGTGGACTGTCGTCTTTGCCGTTTGTATATTATTTTTGGGGCACGACCAGGCTGAGGTCGATGTCACCGGTTGTATATATTTTTTTAATATTCTGTACTAGGCTTACCCCACGGCGGAGTGCACGGATAGCCGGGTTCTAGAAGGAAACAAGCCCGCATCTCATGGCATCGAGACGGAGGAGGCTTCATTCTCATGGCGCTGAGACGGAAGGGGCTTCATTCTAGAACTGGCGGGCTATTCGCCGCACTCGTAGGGGGTACAGGTTTTCATTGCACGTGCTATCCATACGACCGAAACGTCAGGTTTTATTTGCGGCTCAAATGAAACCCGGGGCTCCAAGATTATCCACCATTCTGTAATGTTATCTGTGATGTTGTTTATTATCATGCATGGGACGAATGTTATATATACTTATATATAAACTAGTAGATGTTGTATATGTTTTGCACCCGCTCTAGTCCAGCCCCCACTCTGTCGTTAGTTAAGTAACCTAACGGGTGATGACGGGGCCCCGTGGCGAATGCGGATGGCATATACGTACATTTTATTTTCGTTCTTTTCTGGTGTGATAGGTTACAAATTGATGGGACCGCATTAATTTTAATTAATGCAAGATAATAAACCTAAAAGATGTTGTTGGAACCAAACTTTAAAAACTGACATTACAGTCGTTCACTTTTGCTTTGCATAGTGGTATTCAGTTTGGAATATCCTGCACCTCATTCGATGAGGCAAGGGCCGAGATCCCTTCACCGGGAGTGACCCCTTGAGTAAAAGTTTGCGTCAGGGTAATAACTTTAATATTGTCGACTATTTTTGCTTTGCATCGATGTATTCAGTTTGGAATATCCTGCACCTCATTCGACGAGGAAAGAGCCGAGATCCCTTCACAGGGAGTGACCTCTTTAGCAAAAGTTTTCGCCACTATATATTTACAAAACTACTCAGGTTCCTTCAACGATATCAAGTTGATTACGTTAACGGGTTTTTCGCCAAAAACCCAGCCGTAGCCCTCCGTCATTTCAGATAAGTAGCATTTAGTATTCGTGCTATGTTTGTTGGCATCCGTCAAGGCATAGTGTGCGGTAGCTGAATGATACTTATTTGTTGCATGGATATGCTGTAAGTCCATGTTGCCCACCCCGGTGCTTGCGGGGAGGCGGAAAACGGAATAAAAAACGGAATTTTATCACTTTAGGCAACATGAACTAGACAAAGAAGGATCTTTGCTAAACAAAAACAAGCTAAAGCTAACTAGAAACTAGCTAAGGGTAGAATGGTTATACCTAGGGCTTTATGTCCTTCTCTCCTTGCTCCTTGGAGTAGTAGAAAGAGGTCATCTTTGTCGTCTTCTCACGTCGAAGAAAGATCCACCCGAAAGCCTCAACCTTTGGCTTCAACTCCAAGCTAGAAGTAATTAGGGTGCTAGAAGTGCTAATCCTAGGACCCTAGATGAGAGTAAAGATTATCAAGAAGAGGTTTTTCTCAAGCTCAAGTGTTTCTCAACACATGAGAGGGGAGAGCTTGAGGGAAAGGAAGAACAAGAGAGAGAAAGTAAATGATAGAATGAGAGAATAAAAACCATTCTCACATATATGTGTGAATTATTATAAATTGATAATTAGCTAGATAATTGTCATGGTTAATCAAGACATGACCATTATCATTTCATATTTAATGCTAATAGCAAGGATCAAAGAGCATCTTTTATATGGAATGTTGATGGTTAACATGTCAACTAAGGTCAACAAGTCAAGATAGTCAAATGGTCAACAACCATAACCATGCACAATTATATTAAACTAATATCAATTAACCATAACACACACATAAGCATTAGGGTTAACAAAATGACAATGGTCATTAACCCTAATCAAAGTCCTCTCCCTCTGTCTCAAGCAACTGTGCATGCACACCCGTATCCGTGATACGAGGAACACGAATACAAAGAGATAAAACCAATCCCAAATCATATACTAGGATCCGGCTTAAACCAAAGCCCGCTAGTATAAGCTGTCCGGACAGCAAACGTGCACAAGTGCGCGGATGTGAACGAACCATGTCGCAAAACCATGCGACCTCTACTCATTTTGCCTAAAGGCGAATAGCTCTCTGTGTGGGACTCTAAAGACTCGACACTACGCTGGCAGTGGGTTTAACCACAGACCGCAAGCGACACTAGCTGTACGTAACGGTCCCCAGGTAGATGCCGATAAGAAAACTGACGAGGAGAACCCCATATGAACTCCTACTGAGCCTGTATGTGACAGTCTCCGTACAGTCCGGTCTGTTCGTCTGATACATCGCATGGCGGGCCTAGGGGGCGGTGAACGCCAGTCCCCTAATAGCGGTACAAGTCGTGTCGGAGTGTAGCCCAGAACACCCTGAAATAACACTGGAAACCTACCAGTATATCTCGCTTGCCCTGGCCAGGGACTACTTGTGTAATGGCTCTCCTGGACACAGCGCGATGTCAATCCCCAATACCGGGAGAGACGAATCCTGTCTAACCGTCACTGCCTCCAAGTGCTTCGGGACTGCACCCAAAAACTACCTGTTTGCACGACTCCTTTGAGCCGTGGTAGGGTAGTAATCAAAGTGCAGTGGGAACACACTCGAGGCGAAGTGACAGTGTCAAGTCAGCGGACTAAGCTGTACTCATGTCACCTGGGAACTGATAACTGACGATAGGTATAATACCAACCAACAGTTCCCGACGAGTCCTGTCCAGTGTACTCGTAACCTAACGAGCACCCGCATACTATCTCAAGTACGACGCACTGACGGCTGTAGGACAGACCGTCTCCCACACTGGAATGAGAAGCGCATACGCTAGTCTACTCCGGTGTATCGATGCCCTATCTCGATAGTCCAACGACTAGGGACCTGTATAAGGATTTGCTTATGGATTACCCAGCTCCCACGAGTGTGAGCGCCATCACAACACTGGTAATCAAGCAATAATCCTAAGGGCTCTACTAATATGTATATCAGCGATATGCTATAAGAAACACATGCACATATTAAAGCAGAGATAAACCAAGTAGCATACTACTATTTTGAGCAAGATTGTATATACAACTGTGAATATCCCAAGCTTCTATCAAGTAATATACAAACTAGTATGATACAGTAATGGCCTCTAGGGCGTATACACTAACAATCTCCCATTTGCACTAAGGCTATGTACTGGCGTATCGAAGACCTATCATCTCGATCAGCCGCTCGAACTGAGTCTGGGGCAAGGCCTTGGTGAATGGATCTGCTGTGTTATCTTCTGAAGCAACCCTCCGAACCTCGATCTCCTGGCGATCCACGATCTCCCTGATCAGGTGATACCGCCTCAAGATGTGTCTGGATTTCTGATGGGACCTGGGTTCCTTCGCTAAAACTATAGCCCCGTTGTTGTCGCAATACAGAGGTATTGGGTCAACAATGGACAGAACCACCTGAAGTTCTCTCAAGAACTTCCTCATCCAGACAGCTTCTTTTGCGGCATCAGATGCAGCGATGTATTCCGCTTCCATAGTCGAGTCAGCAACGGTTTCCTGTTTGGAACTCTTCCAACACACCGCCCCTCTATTGAGGGTGAAGACAAAACCCGACATGGACTTGGAATCATCCTTGTCACTCTGGAAGCTGGAGTCAGCAAAGGCCTCAATCTGGAGGTCTTTTCCGCCATACACCAAGAACATCTCCTTAGTCCTTCTCAGGTACTTGAGAATGTTCTTTACTGCTATCCAATGTTTCTCCCCAGGGTTTGACTGATACCTGCTTACCACACTCAGTGCATAAGCCACATCCGGTCTGGTACACAACATCGCATACATTATAGAGCCTACCGCAGAAGCGTAGGGTATAATAGACATGCGATCCCTCTCCAAATCAGTCTTGGGAGACATCTCTTTGGAGAGGGTGATCCCGTGACAAGCCGGTAGATTACCGCGCTTGGAATCTTCCATACTGAATCTCTTCAGTATGGCGTCGATGTACCTGGACTGCGAAAGTCCTAAAATCCTCTTGGATCTATCACGGTAGATCCGGATACCCAGAATGTATGAGGCATCACCCAGGTCTTTCATGGAGAACCTGTGTGACAAGAACCCCTTGACAGATTGTACCATAGGAATGTCATTTCCTATCTAGAGAATGTCATCCACGTATAAAACGAGGAATACTACAGTTCTCGCTACAAATCTACAATAGATGCATGGTTCATCTGGATTTTTGATAAAGCCAAATTCCTTGACCGTTTCATCAAAACAGATGTTCCAACTCTGCGATGCCTGCTTTAGTCCATAAATGGACTTAAGAAACTTGCACACCTTTCCGCTGCTCCCACTCTGAATGAAACCCTCTGGCTGGTCCATATAGACACACTCCTCTAAATGTCCATTTAGAAAAGCTGTCTTTACGTCCATCTGCTAAATCTTATAATCGTGGAAGGCAGCAATGGCAAGAAGGATCCGAATGGATTTCAGCATAGCTACTGGAGAAAAGGTTTCGTCATAGTCCAAACCAGGTCGCTGACGAAAACTCTTTGCTACCAGTCTAGCTTTATAGGTCTCAACCTGTCCATCTTCACCAATCTTCCTTTTGAAGATCCACTTGCATCCTACGGGTTTTACCCCATCTGGAGCAATGTCCAACGTCCATACTTTGTTGGTGTACATGGACTCCATTTCGGTCCGCATTGCATCCAGCCATTTTAC
This sequence comes from Agapanthus africanus, assembly GCA_030015575.1. NCBI lineage: Eukaryota > Viridiplantae > Streptophyta > Magnoliopsida > Asparagales > Amaryllidaceae > Agapanthus > Agapanthus africanus. The sequence goes on along the minus strand of JASDDO010000004.1, from coordinate 109,574,280 downwards.
CGAGTCGACGCTCTGAATGGCTTGCTGGAAGCTAGTAGGCTTATCACAATCTATGATGCAATCCTCTCTATCCCCGTCAATGAGAAAACCGTAGTATCTCTCGGGCGGATGAGACTGCCTACTACTCCTGCGGAGTGGCGTGGGAATGTCCTGATCTTTCGAACCCTCTTGTTCTACTAAGCTTTCAGTAATAGCTCGTGGTTTTGGAATTTCTTCCAGTTCTATTGCGCTCCCACTTAATTCTTTTTCTATGAACTGGTGTTCTAGAAAGTGGGCATGGCGAGAAACAAACACCTTTTGTTCCTCTTCGCAATAGAAGAAATATCCCTTGGAGTTCTTTGGATATCCCACAAACTTGCACTGTACTGAGCGTGCCTCAAGCTTGTCCGCATGCTGCTTTTTTACAAAAGCTGGACATCCCCATGTCTTAATGTGATTAAGATAGGGTCTCTTCCCACACCACATCTGATATGGTGTAGTAGGCACAATCTTAGTTGGAACTCGGTTCAAAAGGTATACGGCTGATTCTAGCGCATATCCCCAGAACGATCGCGGCAACTCAGCGTTACTCATCATGGACCGTACCATATCCAATAGGGTTCGGTTCCGTCTCTCCGATACACCGTTATGTTGCGGAGTGTATGGAGGAGTAAGCTGAGAGAGAATTCCATTGTCTTTTAAGTAACCCAGGAACTCGGCACTCAAGTATTCACCACCTCGATCAGATCTCAGTGCCTTGATACTTTTGCCTGTTTGTTTTTCTACTTCATTCTTATATTCCTGGAATTTTTCAAAAGCCTCGGATTTATGTTTCATTAAGAAGACATAACCGTACCTTGAAAAGTCATCCGTAAAAGTAATGAAGTAAGAATAACCGCTTCGTGCATGTGTAGACATTGGACCGCACACGTCGCTGTGTACGAGTCCCAAGAGCTCGCTCGCTCTTACTCCGTGTCCAGTGAATGGAGTCTTTGTCATCTTTCCTTTGAGACAGGATTGACAAGTTGCATACGATTGATATTCGAACGGATCCAAATATCCTTCTGCATGTAACTTAGTCAACCTTCTCTTATTGATGTGACCCAGTCTACAATGCCATAAGAAAGTTTTATTGATTTCTGGAGACTTTCTTTTGTGTGTATTCTGGACATTGAAAATCTGTGGTTGGTTTAATACGTATATACCGTTGTGCAATGTACCTGACCCAATCAAAACTTGATTAAGGTGAATGTTCACTATATTACTTACAAATGCAAATTCATAACCTTCTTTAGATAATAAAGATACATAAATGATATTACAGGTTGCATTTGGTACATAATAACAACTACGCAAAACCAAAAAGTGTCCATCCGACAATCCCAGGTGATAGTCCCCCACGGCCTCAGCATCCATGCTAGCACCGTTTGCAACTCTGAGGGTCATGTCACCTGCCTTCAAAACTCTACGCTTTCTCAACGCCTGCAAAGAATTACAGATATGAGATCCTGATCCGGTATCCAATACCCAGGATGTAGAGTTTATTGATAGACAGTTTTCATTAACATACACACCTGAAGCTGAAGCCGCAACTCGCTTCAAATCCTGTGTTCTGGCCTTCCAAGCCTTGCAATCCTGTTTCCAGTGACCACTTTTGTGACAATAGAAGCATTCTTCCTTCCCCACCAGCTTTCCCGCTACCTTTGTTGCTTTTCCTTTTCCCTTCGTATCCACTTTACCGACACCGCCTCTTGGTTTGGCGGGGGCTTTCTTCTTCTTACCCTTGGCTTTCGCCCTGGATCTAGAAGAGGAAGATCCTCCTACAAACAAAGTGGATGTCTCCCTACCCTTCTGTAGGGTGTTGGAGATAGTGCCCTCAGAGTCAATTATTGGATCACAGGCATGTGATTGCAATGATTGAGGGAGGACCTATCCCGGTAGGACAGTCTTACTCAAGATGATAGTATGCTATCTGGTTTATCTTTATCATCGTGTACTGCTTTATGTGACCTTACGAGTCGCTATTACATATTGATAGAGCCCTTAAGATTCTTGCTTGACTACCAGCAGTATGAGGGCGATCATATAAGTGAGAGCTGGAGTCTATAAGCACATCCTTAAAAGGTCCCTAGTCGTGGGAGTTTCGAGACAGGGCATCGATACTCCAGAGTAGACTGGTGTATACAGTCGAGACCCCGACGAGGGGCGGTGGCCGGTCTCACAAGCCACTGGTGTCAGTTGGTTCACCTAAGATGTATACAGGTGCTCATTGGGTTATGAGTACACCGGACAGGACTCGCCGGGAACCTGCTAGTTGGGATTATACCAGACGTCAGATAGCAGTTCCCTGGTGACATGTGTACAGGTTAGTTCATCGACCTGAGATCGTCATTTGTCTCGTGTGAGTTCCTACTGTGCTTTGATTTGTCACGACCCGAAGTTTGGCCCGTGACCGGCACTTAACCACGTAACGTCTACAGGCGTAACGCGACTAAGTGAACCGAAAACCCAGAAATCAAACCAGTGAAAGTATAGAGTGTTATAAGTTTTTAAAGGAAAGCATTTACTAACATGATAAGAAATCTAAGTAAAAATCACCAAGATAGTAATATACGACGCCGTAGCGAAGATCAAGATCCACAAGTGGGAACAACACAGATTGAATAAACTGCAAGTACAGCTGGCTCACAACGAGCTCGACACCAGAAAACAAATATAATACAACATCGTCCTCACACTGTCTCTAAGTCAAATACATACATGGTAGATGGAGAATACTAGATACAACAATTTACATACTGAAAGATAAACAGATACCGCACAACCCACCTATCAGCAAAAGAGCTAGTACACCAACTATGGGGGTATCTGTGTCAAAAGATGCAAAGCAGCCTGCCGCGACTACTCCGAAGGGCAACCTGCAAACACTGTGGCACAACGGGGGTGAGTTGCCAACTCGTGAATAGAGATAACATATAAAGGTAATCGCGAGCATGCACGTACTACGCTACTCTATCATATGCCAACAGATGATATCAATATGGGATAAGCAGTATGTGCAATAATCATGCAAGTGCTCTATAGGGTACTGTACTACCGGATGAGGTACAAATGTAATGCTCTATCAGGTAATACATCTACAGGATGAGGTACAAAAGTAATGCTGAGCAGGGGCAATATAATATCTACACGGAATGTCGACGTGGAATATATATCGGTTTCTCAATGCACCCAGATCTCCCAAAAATCGCTCATGCACCGGCACTCTCCTCGGCCCTCAAATCCTGTACATCTCTAAGAATCCCGAGTGCCCAACATCGGCACCCAAATATCATAAATACTCGTGTCTAGCATCGACACGCAAAACATCCTGTATCGGGCATCCGTCAGTCCGGGTCAGCCCTCTCTCAAAGTATATATCGGGAATCCGTCAGTCCGGGTCATCCCTCTCTCAATACATCGGGCATCCGTCAGTCCGGGTCAGCCCTCTCTCAATACATCGGGCATCCGTCAGTCCGGGTCAGCCCTCTCTCAATACATCGGGCATCCGTCAGTCTGGGTCAGTCCTCTCTCAATACATCGGGCATCCGTCATTCCGGGTCAGCCCTCTCTCAATACATCGGGCATCCGTCAGTCCGGGTCAGCCCTCTCTCAATACATCGGGCATCCGTCAGTCCGGGTCAGCCCTCTCTCAATACATGCCTCTAGCACCGAGAAAACACGGGGTGACGCCCCAAAATATCATATCAAGGGAACCGGGTTTTTAAATGATTACTTATTTGAAAAGGCCACGGTTCCCAAATCCAGAAATCACATGAAATCTCAACCAATAATACAAGTAATTGTGATGTGATATGTGCACCAAGTATGTATATCAAGTCATGTCATATAAAAATGAGCTACAATGCAATGATCCAATGTGATATAGGTATCAAGTATGAATATCAAGTCATGTCGCATATAGATGAGCTACAATGCAATGATCCAATGTGAGGTGTGTAGTAGGTATGCAATGCACTAGCTAGTAACCATGAACATGCAATATATATATAAGGAACACTATAAGGTCCTATCAGCCCTGACGTAGAACGCCATGTGGGCGATATCCCCGTAGATGTGAAATCTACTCACCGTAGTCTCTCGTTAGGTGTAGCCAACAACCTGCTTCCCCTTCTTCGCGGCGTCCGCCGTACTCGCCTGCGAATCTAGAATTACACAATATATCATATGTAAGCTTGAAGTCACACAAACACGACATAAAAACCGAACTAGTAACTCGTGTCGCGAACCAAGCGCGCGTGTGCGCGATACGCTAAAACGTGTGGTTACGCGCCTGAAACCACTCCGACGCGTCGCGATACGCAGAAACCCAAAACCCACACACACGTATCACGCGTGTCGCGAAAGGTTGAAAATACGGGAAAATTGGTATTCTACCCCAGATTTTTATACAGGAAATGTATTGCAAAACTATACATGCCAACACAACACAAATAGCAGCAGACACCTACACCCCAAACCCCAACCCATGGATCCCCCATCTGGCCGCAAATTGCGGCCAGAATGCAATATTCGGCGGCCTCACTTGGGAATTGGGCTCCCAGGTTTGGTGTGTGCACTATATACCCCCCATACATGCTACAGTAACATCTAGATTTACACTGAAAAGTCTCGGGTAACAGCAGATTTCCTACAGTGCCTTATATCAGTTCAAATCACACATTTTGCACAAAAATGGAACTTTATGGTATTTTGATGAAATCTGAAACAAATCTAGGTCTAATCACACACTAATAACTCATTAACAAGCTAATCAAGCCACAACAACATAAGTTTTAACATATTACACTAAACCTCCTTCAATAGCACTAAAAGGCATAAAAATATGATATTTCTAAACTAAACATGCAAGTTATGAAAATTGGGTGCTAGGATTGGAATTTATACCTTCAAATGACCTTAGAGACACCAAGGGTTTCAGCCTCCCCCCTCAAGTGTGCAGATTTACCTCAAACACCCCAAGAACTCACTTTTTACTAAGGTTTTGTGAAGGAAACATGTTGATTTGTGTAGGGTTTGGTGTAGATCCAAAATGGAAGTTGAAAAGAGAAGAAAAGAGGAAGAGAGAGGTGTTGTTCTTGATGATTTTCTGCAGGAGGTGCAGAAATGATTGGAAGAGAGAGAAGAGAGAAGAAAAAGGTCAAAGAAGGTCAAATGTCTCACCTAACACCATGCTCCCTTGTCTTATTTGGATTTTGGAATTATAAAAGAGTTTTGTGAAAGGATTAAATGGTGGGGGGAAAATAAGATTTGCAACCATGCACCAAAGAATGGTTAACATGCTACCAAAACCCTAAGTCTCAAAAATGTCAAAGTGTGCAAGTGTACACTACACAAGGAAAATGATGCTAACACTACTAACTAACTAATAATCCTATAAACACATATATAAACTAACACGCACGATCACTAATTTTCACGAAAGGAAATCAAACGGAAATCCAAAGTGTTACAATCTACCCCCCTTAAAGAAATTCGGTCCCCGAATTTAAAAATCTACCCATACGCACCTTCAAAAAGATGGGGATACCTCTTCCTCATCTCGCTCTCGGTCTCCCAAGTGACCTCCTCTCTGCTCTAGCCACGCCAAAGTGCCTTGACGGACGGTATCTCTTTCGACCTCAGTTTCTTCACTTGTTGATCCAAGATCATTACCGGCTGCTCCGCGTAGGAAAGGTCGCGCTCAAGCTGGATCGTCGGGTGCTGAATCGCATGCGAAGGATCACGAAGATATCTGCGGAGCATCGAAACGTGAAATACGGGATGCACGTCTGGAAAACTGGGCGGAAAGGCTAATCGATACGCAACTGCACCAATACGCTCAAGGATCTCGAATGGGGCCTACATATCTGGGACTAAGCTTCCCCTTCTTTCCAAACCTCATTACGCCCTTCATTGGGGAGACCCTCAAGAAAACGTGGTCACCAACAGAAAACTCAAGTCTGCGCCGACGACGGTCCGCATAAGATCTCTGCCTACTCTGGCTGCTCTCATCCTATCGGGAATCAACTGGACCTTCGCTGTCGTCTTCTCCACAATCTGTGGCCCTAAGATACTGCTCTCACTGAGCTCCGTCCAACAGGTGGGCGATCTGCATCTCCTCCCATAAAGAGCCTCAAACGGTGCCATCTGAATGGTCTCCTGGTAGCTGTCGTTGTAGGAGAACTCTACTAAGTGCAAATGATGATCCCAGCTACCTCCGAAGTCGAAAACGCATGCTCTGAGCATGTCCTCGAGAGTCTGAATAGTCCGCTCTGACTGTCCGTCGGTCTGCGGATGGAATGCTGTGCTGAAACTCAAGCGAGCGCCCCAAGCCTCCTGAAGCCTCTGCCATGGCCGGCTGGTAAACTGGGTGCCTCTATCGGACACAATGCATGTCGGAACTCCGTGCAGTCGTATGATCTGATCAATGTAAATCTGGGCATACTGGGCAAATCCGAAAGTCGTCTTCACCGGTAGGAAGTGAGCCGCTTCGTCAAACGATCCACGATCACCCAGATAGAGTCATACCCTCGACTAGTCCTGGGTAGACCCACAATGAAGTCTATAGATATCTGTTCCCATTTCCACTCCGGAATGGGTAACGGCTGTAGCTCTCCCGCTGGCCTCTGATGCTCAGCCTTGACTTGCTGACAAGTCAGGCATCTCGATACAAAATCTGCAATGTCCCTCTTCATACCGTCCCACCAGTAAACATCTCTCAAGTCATGATACATCTTGGTGGAACCGGGATGAACACTATATACCGATCGATGTGCCTCCTCGATAATCTCGCGCCGCAATCCCTCAGCATCTGGTACGCACAGTCTAGCTCCAAATCGTAGTATCCCCTGATCATCGATCACGAACTCGGAAAATCTGCCCTGTCCCATCTGTGTCCTGATCTCTGAACAGCGGTCATCACTGTGCTGTGCCTCTTGTATACGGTCAAGCAACTGTGGGCGTGCACGAACATGCGCAACCTGTCCTCCGATCGGCGTAAACTCGAACTGTACCCAGCTATCGCATAAGATCTGCCAATCCGCTGATGACTGCCTCTGAACTGCGCTCAAACAGGATAGACTACCCCCGGGCCTCCTGCTCAAAGCATCTGCCACTACAATCGCCCTGCCCGGGTGATACACGATCTCACAATCGAAATCCTTCACTAACTCCATCCATCGGCGCTGTCTAAGGTTCAGGTCTCGCTGCTGAAATATGTACTTTAAGCTCTTGTGGTCGGTGAATATCTGGCACGACTCTCCATACAGATAATGTCGCCAGATCTTGAGTGCAAAGACCACTGCAGCCATCTCCAGATTATGAGTGGGGTAATTCTGTTCAGGTTTCTTTAATTGCCGCGAAGCATACGCAATCACCCTATCATGCTGCATCAAAACGCACCCCAACCCTACTCGTGAAGCATCGCAGTAGACCACAAATCCGCCTGATCCCGAAGGCAATGATAGCACTGATGTCGTAGTCAGTAGAGCCCGTAGCTGCTGGAAACTGTGCTCACACTCCTCTGTCCAATCGAAGCGAACTCCCTTCCCGGGTCAACCCGGTCAAAGGTGTAGCAATGCGAGAGAAGTCCTGCACGAATCGCCGGTAATAGCCTGCCAGCCCTAGAAAGCTGCGAATCTCCGTCACTGACGTGGGTCTAGACCAACTCCGAACTGCCTCGATCTTCCTCGGGTCGACACACATACCATCTCGTGTAATTACGTGCCCCAAAGAAGTCCACACTGTCCAGCCAGAAGGCACACTTGGAGAATTTGGCGAAAAGCTGATGCTCCCTCAAGGTCTGCAGCGTAATCCGCAGGTGCTGCTCGTGCTCCTCTCTACTCCGAGAATACACCACGATATCGTCAATAAACACTATAATGAACAGACCAAGATACGGCCGGAGAATACGGTTCATCATGTCCATAAATGCTGCTGGCGCGTTAGTGAGTCCGAACAACATCACCAAAAACTCATAATGGCCGTAACGTGTGCGGAAGGCTGTCCTAGGAATGTCCTCCCGTCGAACCCGCAGCTGATGGTAGGCCGATCGCAAATCGATCCTCGAAAAGTATCCTGCCCCCCTGAAGCTGGTCGAACAAATCGTCGATGCGTGGCAAAGGATATATGTTCCGCACTGTCACCCTGTTCAGTTGGCGGTAGTCGATGCACAAACGCATACTGCCGTCCTACTTCTTGACGAACAGGACTGGAGCACCCCAAGGAGAACACTGGGTTGAATAAGTCCCTTATCCAGCAAGTCCTACAACTGACCCTTCAACTCTCTAAGTTCCGCCCGGGCCATCCGATACGGCGGTACAGAAATAGGCCCCGTGCCAGGAACCAAGTCAATGCAGAAAGAAATATCACGCTCGGGCGGTAGCCCAGGAAGCTCGTCAGGGAACACATCAGGGAACTCGTTAACAACCGGAACCTGATCCAAAGGAACCTCTATAGCCCTAGTATCGCAAACATATGTGAGAAATCCCTGACATCCCTTCCGCAAAAGCTGTCCAGCGCGAACAGAAGAAATCACACCGTGAGGGGTGGCACTACGGTCCCCCAACACAACAACAACCGACTTGCCGGGAAAACAAAATCGAACTGTCTTCTCGCAGCCGTCAACAGAAGCATAGCACGTGGCTAACCAATCCATGCCCAAAAGAACGTCGAAGTCCAACATCTCAAGAAGGATCAAATCGACCGGCAACTCTCTCTCGCCGATACGGACGGTACAGGATCGGAACACGTGCCTAGCAACAAACGACTCTCCCGCAGGAGTAGTTACAACTAGCGGTTGACCAAGCAAACCGGACTCTCTACCCAACTCGGCACAAGGTGTGTGGATACATACGAGTACGTGAAAATATATGAGCACAAGGATCCGGATCAAGCAATACGTGTGCAACAAAGGACAAACTGAAAGAGCACCTGAAACCACAGCATTGGATACCCGCGCGTCCCGATGAGTCGAAGCGAAAACTTGTGCATGTCCTTCATTTGCGACTGACCGAACTCCTCCTCTACTAGTCTGACCCCTCTGTGCAAACCCTCCGCGTCCACGGCGTCTCAGAACACGACCCTGACGTGCTGTGAAGAAACACTGCCTGATGAGGTGTTGAAGGCTTCCGCATCGTAAACACCTACGCACTGAATGCTGTCCAGCCTGGGGATGGAAGCCAAACGACTGTCCTCGTCCTAAGCCTCTGCTCTGGGCTGGTACACCAGCATGATTCCACAACTGTTCCGGAATTCTCACGGTCTCTGGAAGACGTGTCTCGTACACGGGGGCTGCCTCCACCGGTGCTATGTAGGGGACGGAATACTGCATGATGATAGCAAGGAACAACTGGGTAACGGGGGTGGCAACCATCTGTCGCTGCGCTCGAACGACCACTACCAATGAGCTCATCGCCTGGCGTAGGCCCTGCATCTCTACCACTAGTCTAGCGATCTGCGCTGTCGTAGGGGAAACAATCTGTCCTGATACAACAGGAGTACTACTCGGATTAGTCCTCGTCTCAGATGAATCAACTCGAACCTCGGCCCTCGCGGCCGCTCTCTGCGCCCTCGTAGTCCTTGGCGGCATTTTGGCTATCAGAAACAACAGGATTCGATAAGGATACGGAAATCGAATCGCAAGAATGTATATACTCAAGGAGGAATTTAAATCAACAAGTCCTAAGGTCGCGTAGGCGGAGTACCGTGTCGTGAGTATGCCGCGGAACATACATACGCTACGCTACCCTGCCGCAGCTACCTACTCCATCATACCAGGGTCATCCTACACTCCGAAAGGTAAAACCTACGCTCTGATACCAACTTGTCACGACCCGAAGTTTGGCCCGTGACCGGCACTTAACCACGTAACGTCTATAGGCGTAACGCGACTAAGTGAACCGAAAACCCAGAAATCAAACCAGTGAAAGTATAGAGTGTTATAAGTTTTTAAAGGAAAGCATTTACTAACATGATAAGAAATCTAAGTAAAAATCACCAAGATAGTAATATACGACGCCGTAGCGAAGATCAAGATCCACAAGTGGGAACAACACAGATTGAATAAACTGCAAGTACAGCCGGCTCACAACGAGCTCGACACCAGAAAACAAATATAATACAACATCGTCCTCACACTGTCTCTAAGTCAAATACATACATGGTAGATGGAGAATACTAGATACAACAATTTACATACTGAAAGATAAACAGATACCGCACAACCCACCTATCAGCAAAAGAGCTAGTACACCAACTATGGGGGTATCTGTGTCAAAAGATGCAAAGCAGCCTGCCGCGACTACTCCGAAGGGCAACCTGCAAACACTGTGGCACAACGGGGGTGAGTTGCCAACTCGTGAATAGAGATAACATATAAAGGTAATCGCGAGCATGCACGTACTACGCTACTCTATCATATGCCAACAGATGATATCAATATGGGATAAGCAGTATGTGCAATAATCATGCAAGTGCTCTATAGGGTACTGTACTACCGGATGAGGTACAAATGTAATGCTCTATCAGGTAATACATCTACAGGATGAGGTACAAAAGTAATGCTGAGCAGGGGCAATATAATATCTACACGGAATGTCGACGTGGAATATATATCGGTTTCTCAATGCACCCAGATCTCCCAAAAATCGCTCATGCGCCGGCACTCTCCTCGGCCCTCAAATCCTGTACATCTCTAAGAATCCCGAGTGCCCAACATCGGCACCCAAATATCATAAATACTCGTGTCTAGCATCGACACGCAAAACATCCTGTATCGGGCATCCGTCAGTCCGGGTCAGCCCTCTCTCAAAGTATATATCGGGAATCCGTCAGTCCGGGTCATCCCTCTCTCAATACATCGGGCATCCGTCAGTCCGGGTCAGCCCTCTCTCAATACATCGGGCATCCGTCAGTCCGGGTCAGCCCTCTCTCAATACATCGGGCATCCGTCAGTCCGGGTCAGCCCTCTCTCAATACATCGGGCATCTGTCAATCCGGGTCAGCCCTCTCTCAATACATCCGGCATCCGTCAGTCCGGGTCAGCCCTCTCTCAATACATGCCTCTAGCACCGAGAAAACACGGGGTGACGCCCCAAAATATCATATCAAGGGAACCGGGTTTTTAAATGATTACTTATTTGAAAAGGCCACGGTTCCCAAATCCAGAAATCACATGAAATCTCAACCAATAATACAAGTAATTGTGATGTGATATGTGCACCAAGTATGTATATCAAGTCATGTCACATAAAAATGAGCTACAATGCAATGATCCAATGTGATATAGGTATCAAGTATGAATATCAAGTCATGTCGCATATAGATGAGCTACAATGCAATGATCCAATGTGAGGTGTGTAGTAGGTATGCAATGCACTAGCTAGTAACCATGAACATGCAATATATATATAAGGAACACTATAAGGTCCTATCAGCCCTGACGTAGAACGCCATGCGGGCGATATCCCCGTAGATGTGAAATCTACTCACCGTAGTCTCTCGTTAGGTGTAGCCAACAACCTGCTTCCCCTTCTTCGCGGCGTCCGCCGTACTCGCCTGCGAACCTAGAATTACACAATATATCATATGTAAGCTTGAAGTCACACAAACGCGACATAAAAACCGAACTAGTAACTCGTGTCGCGAACCAAGCGCGCGTGTGCGCGATACGCTAAAACGTGTGGTTACGCGCCTGAAACCACTCCGATGCGTCGCGATACGCAGAAACCCAAAACCCACACACATGTATCACGCGTGTCGCGAAAGGTTGAAAATACGGGAAAATAGGTATTCTACCCCAGATTTTTATACAGGAAATGTATTGCAAAACTATACATGCCAACACAACACAAATAGCAGCAGACACCTACACCCCAAACCCCAACCCATGGATCCCCCATCTGGCCGCAAATTGCGGCCAGAATGCAATATTCGGCGGTCTCACTTGGGAATTGGGCTCCCAGGTTTGGTGTGTGCACTATATACCCCCCATACATGCTACAGTAACATCTAGATTTACACTGAAAAGTCTCGGGTAACAGCAGATTTCCTACAGTGCCTTATATCAGTTCAAATCACACATTTTGCACAAAAATGGAACTTTATGGTATTTTGATGAAATCTGAAACAAATCTAGGTCTAATCACACACTAATAACTCATTAACAAGCTAATCAAGCCACAACAACATAAGTTTTAACATATTACACTAAACCTCCTTCAATAGCACTAAAAGGCATAAAAATATGATATTTCTAAACTAAACATGCAAGTTATGAAAATTGGGTGCTAGGATTGGAATTTATACCTTCAAATGACCTTAGAGACACCAAGGGTTTCAGCCTCCCCCCTCAAGTGTGCAGATTTACCTCAAACACCCCAAGAACTCACTTTTTACTAAGGTTTTGTAAAGGAAACATGTTGATTTGTGTAGGGTTTGGTGTAGATCCAAAATGGAAGTTGAAAAGAGAAGAAAAGAGGAAGAGAGAGGTGTTGTTCTTGATGATTTTCTGCAGGAGGTGCAGAAATGATTGGAAGAGAGAGAAGAGAGAAGAAAAAGGTCAAAGAAGGTCAAATGTCTCACCTAACACCATGCTCCCTTGTCTTATTTGGATTTTGGAATTATAAAAGAGTTTTGTGAAAGGATTAAATGGTGGGGGAAAAATAAGATTTGCAACCATGCACCAAAGAATGGTTAACATGCTACCAAAACCCTAAGTCTCAAAAATGTCAAAGTGTGCAAGTGTACACTACACAAGGAAAATGATGCTAACACTACTAACTAACTAATAATCCTATAAACACATATATAAACTAACACGCACGATCACTAATTTTCACGAAAGGAAATCAAACGGAAATCCAAAGTGTTACAGATTACTACCCTACCACGGCTCAAAGGAGTCGTGCAAACAGGTTTTAGTTGGGTACAGTCCCGAGCCACATGGAGGCAGTGAGCGGATCTGCAGGGGTTCGTCTCTCCCGGTATTGGGGGTGAGGTCGCGCTGTGTCTAGGAGAGCCAGAACATGAAAAGTCCTTGGCCAAGGCAGGAGATTTGATGGTAGGTATTCCAGTAGTATCTCAGGGTGTTCTGGGCTACACTCCGACACGACTTGTACCGCTTTTGGGGGTCTGACTTTTACCAACCCCCTAGGCCCGCCATGCGATGCTCATAGACGAACGGACCGGACTGTACGGATATTGTCACTGACAGGCTCAGTAGGGTGTCAGGATGAGTTCGCTCATCGACGTCCCTTTTGGTCAATCGCTGGTGGCCCGTCACGTATGGCTAATACCTCTGACGTACTAGTGGTTAAATCCACAGCCATTGTATTGACGAGTCTTTAGAGTCCACCACACTCAGTTACTCAGGTTTCGGGCGAAACGCTGTAGTGGCCGTATGGAGATATGGCAGGGTTTGATCAGATACGTGCGGTATTGCACGGATCGTGATCGGACAGCTTTTACTAGCCGGCTTTGGCTTAAGCCGGATTCTAGTATTAGATAGTGTAGTTTTGTCTCTTTGCATTTGTGTTCAGTGGGAAGACAAATGCGGGCATGTATTTGCAGTAGCGGGGTTTTCCTGTAATTTATTATGGGATCAGTTTTCTGAAGTTGCCAGTTTGCATTCCGTTCCGGCCGGTTTTCCTTTGTTCCTTCTCGGCCGGACTTTTATGGTGGAGGGGTTATTTGCAAGTTTGCAAATAACATTTTTGGAGGGGGTTTATTGCATTATGTATTCTTATCATGATGAGATTCCATTTTAATCTCATCACTTGCATTTATGGTGATTGTTATGTGAAGGGATTTGGATTAGCCTTTGGTGTGACTTTAATCCTTTGATATTTCATCACACATTATTCCCATTGAGATATTCTATCATCTATTTTCCTTTGAGGGGCCAGCCACTATTCTTGAGGGAGAGAGAGAGGTTTCACTTTGGATGAGGGAAAGAAATTCATATCATTTTCATGCTTGAAAAATATATACACCATCATTCTTCCAAAGTTCTTCTCACCTCCACATCCATGGCAACTTCACAAACCCCTAAGAGACAAGCTTCTGCACTACATCTATAGCACTCCTTGGACGCGTCGGCTAGCCAACTTCGCGCCCGAGTTGCCTCGGTCCAGAGGTGGGAGCCCGTAAAAGACTTTGGCGATGTGGTGCCCGTTTCGACGAGGAGGTGACGGACGAAGTATCTATCGGAGTGGACACGAAGACCGAAGGACACGGATCGCTTGGTATACTTCTCTACCCGTATTTTACTTTGCTAGTTGCTAGGTTAATGGCCCGATCCGGGTGAAAAGTGCGCGGTGGTGCCGGTTTGCTAGTTTGCAAAGTTTTTGTTTGCGCGTTTCCGGCGTCGGAACGACGACCGGGGCGCCACTGCGGACTTACATTGGTATATAGCCACGCCATTAACCATGCCTAGCTTGCTCTAGTATGTTTAGAACTCGATCGAACAAAATCCCCAAAAACCGTATTTTCAATGCACATGTGTTCTCTGTCGAATTTTTTTTAGCTCCAAAAATTTTTCAGGTTGTTTCAGAATACTGTGCATGAAAATATAAGAAATCTGTGAAAATTTGGTCGCGAGATCTCTCCAAACCGCCGCGGAACCACCGCCAAACCCATGCTTGGGCCGCGGTTCCGCCGCGCTTTTTACTATTCATCGCACCAAATTTTAATAGGGGTTTTGGGATATTCTTTTTGGGCCCAGATTTTCTGTAAGTGCTACAGTATTACTTGGGGCCCACTTGGATAATTTTTGATCGATCGAAAAATTTAAACATGTTAGTTCACAGTGTTTACATTATATCTGCGACCGTGAATGTCGTTTGATCGGTAAATCCAGTCTATCTGCTATAGCCCTTTTAGACGGATTTGCGAACGTGACATTCACGTTGATGTTCTGTGTTTTGCTGTGATGTTGCGGATTGGTCGTGGGGGATAGCCTGGTTGCAGTATTAGTACAGTTTTGTTTTATATGTACATGTAACGTTTTGAAAATCGTTTCGGTGAAATTTCGAAAAAACGGTAAAATAAGAGGGTTTTCTGTAAAAAGTCAAAATACAAATATCTTATTATAAAAATTAAATATACATATTCTAGCTATGTAATTGCTAGTATTTGGTGTTTATTGAGCCACTGGTGAAATTTCAAATTTTCTGAAAAAAATTATTTTATTATTATTTTAAGCCGTCACTAATACATTTAATTAGGGAAAATTACAAATTGGAATGAGTTGAAACAAATTTTGTGCATCATAAAAAATTAAATAAAATTTTATCATGTGGTTTTTGGAACGAAATTATTTGCCAAAACGGTTTAGAAATTATTGAAGAAAAAAGGCTTTTTTTAGCGTAAATGGATGTTTGGGGTATTGTATTTATCATTTTTCATCACCCCACACCCATACCCACACCCACACACCCCCATTCACTTCTCCCCTTAGCTGAATTCAGCAGCCCCCATCTTTGTCCCCACTTGAATTTCAAAGGAAAAGAAATGAAAGAAAAGAAAAGGAAATGAATGAAATTAGATAATAAGATATGGGCTTAGTTGACTTTGACCATTCCATTGACCCACACCATACATTCTCTCTCTCCCCCTCCCCATACCAGCCGAAACCCACAGCCCCTCTCAACAGCAGCCCTTCCCCTTGCTTCTTGCTCTTTCTTGTTCAAAGAAAACCCCAAATTTCCATCAAAATCCAAAGAAAAACACTCAAAATCAAACCGAAATCAAAATCCACCTCCTACCCATTTTTCCTTGGCTACCATAGCATGGATCTAGGGATTTAGATTTCAATTTTGGAGGCTAAGTGTGCTTGGGGGATCTTCAAATTAATTGGGTATAAATTCTAACCTTTTTGCTTAATGTGTTGTTAATTGTTTTAAGTTAGCTTAATTAAGTGTTAATGGAGAGTTGTAAATTCTAGGAAAAAGGGTTTGGATCAAGTTAGGGTTTGAATTCAAATATGGTTGTTGTCACTTGTTTATGTTTGCAAGGTGTAGTTTGGCATGAGAAGACATGGAAAACCTAATTTAGTTAATAATTACAAATTGTTACTTGCAAAATGTCCATGCTTAAGCTTTTTAACAAACTAGTTTTTGGAAACTATGAATATAATTGGGATTAAAATCTAATTAGGGTTTCTATCCTTAGAGTATGGTTTTAATGAGTAGGTTAACTTGAAATTTAATGAAAAAGCTAAACTTGTAACTAGTTTGCTAATTTCTAGTTTAAAATTGTTAAAGGTGGTTAATATTGCAAACTAGGTTTTTAGTTTTAATTCAAAATGCGAGATTAAAAATATGGTTGGGGTTTCATCACATCATTAACATTATTATGAGTGGTTTGATATCTTAGGTTATGCAAAACCAAGCTTAATTGTTGAATTGTGAATTTTGCTTTAAAAGGTGTTAAAAATTGATATTTTTGCAAACTAGGATTTTGGAATTTATGCAAGTTGATGAGAATAAAATTATAGGAATGGTTTATATGACTTTGTTATGATATTTAGTGAATATTGTGGATGCTAAGTTCATTTATACATCGAGTTTTGTACTAAAACGGTGATTTGTGCTTGCTAGATTTTCGGAAAAATGACTTTTTAAGTGAAATTGGGGTTTTTGTGAATTTGAAGCTATTTTATATTATAATTAGTGCTTGTAATTGTACAAATGAGTGTGTTGGGAGTTTTCTCGATGGTTTGGCGTTTGTACGCCGACGTCGAGGGTTTTTGGGTCGATTTGCGAAAGCAACCATAGGTTTTGACCTATGTGGGATTCGTGCGTCGTTTTGGTCATGAGTCGGATTTTAATGCGGTATGGTGCGTTATGATATGTAGGTACCCCATGTGAACTTCAAGACGACAAGCAAGCGCGTGGCGACGTCGGCACCGGCGAACGAGGACCAGGTGAGTAGATTTATATCTACAGGGAGAAGTCGGGTGGATGGCGTATAGCACCCCCGCAGTCCGAGGTGATGTATACGGATGCGTATACACACCTATAAATATTATATGTTGGGTTTATTATTGATGTTTAAATGGATATTGGTATATCGGATTGATGAAAGGTTACGAAACCTTAGGGTATTGGGTGAACTACACATACGTACACACGCATACATACTTGCATGCATCCTTATGTTATATGTGGTTATAGGATCCTATGTGGATATGTGTTCACGTGGAGTTTGGGATATTGTGCTCACATACGGATTTGAGGATGATACATGGGATTGATATGAGTCGAGGAGTTGATCTGAGATTATGATATCGGTGAAATGACATGTTATGACGGTAAAATTCATGATTTAGATACGTCTTGATACTTTAGAGGATTTTGGGAATGATGATGCCATAGCAATAGTGATATATATATTTTAGATGATCGACATTTGATTATGTTATGAGATATGATATGATATGATATGACAGGATACTTGTGATAGGCCGCCTTGGGCGATGTATACTCTTGTGATGATATATGATGAAAATACCGATTTATACTAGACTGTCGATCAGTAGTCAGATCTTGATTTTTGATGATGTTGGCATTGTGCTAGACGTAGGTCAGTACCCAGATGATGATCTTGATAAAGAGAATACTTGATGAATAATATGACAAATGTGGTATTGACCCGTACCCAGATTTGGGGATGCCGTACGACGGATTTACGTACGAGCTATATTTTGATGATTGATCCGCACTCTTGACTTGGGATGTCTGGTTACGGATTTGATATTATTGAGGCGGGATCACCGACTATACATATACAGGTATGTATATGTATCGACTCAGATGATAGGCGGTTTCCTTACCTGTAGTCCAGCTTGTTAGTTTAGCCCTCTAGTTTAGTTTAGTTGTTAGATTAGATTCGATTCTTACCTATTTCAAAAACTAACGAATCGTGGGTATTTTAAAAGACAGCCCAAGGGATCCTACGGATATTTCAAAAGACGTATCTTTTCACAAAAATACCGTAGCCCCTATTTTCAAAACCCCATGATTCGTGTTATTTCAAAAGGCACCATTTGTAGGACTTATATTAGATTAAAGCAGATTAGTTATAGTTGCGTCTAATTTTTAGCTCCCGCTCATTTTGGTTGCTCGCTCCGCATCGCATATTTACATTGTTATTTCATATTGCATTGTTGACATTATGCTGTTAGGACACCAGCACCATTACCGATGATGCGTATGTACCACATACACTTACTTGCCGGCTCACACACATCTTCATCGGTAATTGCCATGTCACGTATACCTTAGAAAATATTGTTGCTTAACTTAGCTTGATAGCCAGTAGTTTGACATAATATTAGTGTACATACCTTATATGCCAGCTTAGATATTGTAGTTATTACTTGTCGCTTCATGCATACTGTTATTCATTCTCATGCTTATATTCATGGTTCTACATGCTATTGATGATTCGGATTTCCATGATATTTTCTGGATTTGGAGGAAAACCGCAAAACATATATAAACTGATTTCTCTCTTTTTAAATAAAAGTACGGTTTTTCCCATGATGTATGAGTCGTCCACCGTGAGTTTGCTGATGGATTTCGAGACCCGATTCGAGGAGACGGATGAACCGTTTCGGGTACATGGTGGACCCGGTAAGGTATCCCGGGGCAAGAAGCGCGTGATGATGACGATGTGAGCCTGGCAGGGGAGCACTACCTACCGGTGATATTACCCGACGCGTCGGATATCCGGAGGGTACCGCCGTGGTCTTGAGATGGATGGTAGGGGCCGGTCTGGACTGACGGCGCCCTAGATATTGTGATTGAGACATTGAGATTGAGACTTGAGGTACATAGATTATGACACAGAGATATCGAGGTATTTGGATACTTGTTTTATGTCGATGTTGGGCACTGTTTTATGCTGATTTCATATATGGTACCTCATTTCTTTTAAAATACAGAAATCTCACTGATTTATGAAACCAGTTTTATTCAGTACATGCATTCTGTTTCATGCATTCATACATCATCCATATGATATATTGCTACCTGAGGCACTGACACGGGCACATGAGATTACACTCGGGTTAGATATTTACCCTAGCCTTGTTATAGGCTACGTGTTATTCATATATTTGAGGTTATATTATGATCATTGACCTAGGTTGCGTTATTTATGCGATTTCTGTGCGTAGATACTTTTCTATTCACGAGTTGGCAACTTACCCCCGTTGTGCCCCAGTTTCTTGCAGGTTTGCCGTACAGGTTTCTTTACGGCTTGCGGGCATAGTTTCCTTCGGGTGATTTGCTAGTAGGTGGGTTTACTTGTATCGTACCCTCATTTTATATCTTGTATATTATTATTCTGTTGTATCTAAAAGTTCCATCAACCAAACATGTATTTATTTTTGATATTGAGACCTGTGATGTTATCCATTCGACTTTAGAGCCGCGCGTTTCTTTTTCTTGTGGTTTTGAGTTCCCTTTGAGATTTTGATCCTCGCCGTTGGCGTTGTATATTATATTGCTTGTGTGGTTGTGACCGTCGATTGACGAAGAGCTAGCTCCCGCTTGAGGATGCCTTTTTATTGATTTCGTATACTATTCATGTTGTATCCCGTTTGGGGGCCAGTATTTTCAAAAGAGACTCTGCCGAAATTTTCGGGAAATATTGATGTTTTTTTTAAAACCGCATAATTCGGCTTATGCTATTAAAACTACTTGTTTTAAATTGGGTTTCCTTCACTCTACTACTTTTCTTGGTTTGGATTTCTGGGTTTTCGGCTTACTTAGAGTACGTACGCCTCGAGACGTTCGTAGTTTAAGTGCCGGTCATATTCCGTACTTTCGGGACGTGACAAAGTTGGTATCAGAGCGTTAGGTTTTACCTTCGGAGCGTAGGATGACCCTTGGTTGATGGAATAGGTGACTAAAGTAGAGTGACGTACCGTAGGTATGTTCCGCGGCATATTTACGATACGCTACTCCACTTAAGAAGCCTTAGGATGTACATATCTTTGCTCAGTATTATATTCATTCCGATCTAGCCTCATCAGTACCAGTTATGGTTTGCTGCCACGATTACGGGCAGGGAGAGCTACAGCTAGAGTTGCGGTCAGCACGAGCTCGTCACGAACGAGGACTGACCAGGGCGAAATTCCGGCAACACACGATTGCAGAGATGTGTCTTTTTACTGTGTTTCCGCGCCACGAGCGTTTGGCGGATCGCCTTTATGAGGTTACTCGGATGTGCTGATCGATACTAGAGGATTGAGCCAATGATAGAGGCCAGCCAGATTTTGATGACCGTTGGTGTGTTGCTTACTCCTGATGATTGAGGCACCGTTCAGCGTGCAGACGAGCGAGCCAGTTATTGCTGCGAACGATGAGATATTGCCCCAGATGCTGGAGTTAGTGCAGAATGAGTTGTACTAAGAGATGATAGAAGGTCGCTAGTCATCGAGGATGAATGACTAGGACATGTGGATCGTTCGCCTACCCCGATGCGAGGTCATCAGATAGATTGATTCCAGAGACGACTTCACGCGGAGACGTTGGGAGTCGACAGAGACGATCGAATGTCAGAAACCTATTATTCCAAGTTTAAAGTAGTCGGAAAGACATGCAGGCAATTCTATGGTCCCTCTAGAAGAATGAAACCCTAACTCGACTTAATGACCGTGTGAAAGCCTTTGAACCTTCGGGTTTGCGGCAGTTCTACGGCACCATTAGTGAGGCTTGGGTTTGCCCTTCTACGGCTGGACCACCGATGCTGTGGTATGTACTCGATACTATTATACTGTACCCAAGATGTTAAGCTCTTGGGGGATTATGAGGTGTTGACGACTCGATCGGATGGCTCGACTTAATTCGGATGCTAGGTGGTGAGATGCATTTCTTGGGAGACTCCCAATACGAGGATAGCCGTTGGAGCTCAGTCGATGCAGCCACGACGAGACGAGTCCGAAGCGGTCGACATTAGAGAAAAGTGGAGTAAGAGGTTCGTACGAGATCTTGATGAGACGACGTTCCACTCAGCCGACATCAGAGATGCGGTACGCATGCCGAGGCATTATACTTGGATATATCTTCAAAAAGGAGTCGCGATGAGTATGTAGCCGTTCAGGAACGAGAATAGATCTAGTAAGGGACGATGACTTCCGGACAGTTCGGCAGAGACAAGATTTGGGAAAGGTCTCGACAGGACCTTTCTGGAATGAATTACAAGAAGACTTGGACCCAGGAGTGGTCATGTTACGCACACCGGCAGGCCAGAGTTCAGGTTCGTCGATGAGACATGCTATGAGTGACCACGACAGTTGGGCAGAGATTCTTAGAGGATGCGCTTGAGCGGTACTATTCCGCCATTATTGATTTCGATGTTTTGGGTGATTTATTCGCATGATTTGATTTTGATGATTGAGGATTTACGATCTTTGCACAGTGTTGCACTTGATATCGTTTTCGTGCTTTGGTTTCATATGTTTGTGATTTTACGGTTTTAGACATTTGAGTTGATTTTGTGCGTATATACGCACACGATTTGGTTCCTGCACTCTGTATAGTTTATATATGCTTGCAGTGCAGTGATACGCCTTTTGTGCACTTAGATGCACTGGACTTCGATTTCGATTGGGATACTCGATATTTGTTTTGTGCACCTTGTGCACCTAATTTGATTTTGCGCATATTCGGCACTTGATATTGGATTTCATGATTTCGTGCACGATGGATGCACCTGATTTGGATTTTCGCGCATGTTGGGCGCATGTTTTGAAGTGTGATTTTGGTGCACACCAGATGCACTAAATCGAGATTTTTCGTGCATGTCAGATGCACCTGATTTTGCTGTCAGGCACACATGTTGCCTACGACAGATGCTTTGTGCACACCCGATGCACTTAGATGTTGTTTCTGTGCATATGTATGGCACATATTTGGATTTTGATTTTCGTGCGCACAAGACGCACGTAGTATTCATACGCGTATTTTGGGGATTGATTTCGTATGGAGCAGTACGTTTTTATGATGATTGCTATGAGTTTTTGTACTGAGCAGGACTAGTCAGAGGACAGTACCTGAATATATTTTACATGTATAGTTTCGAGTTATATCATATTGGTTTTGCTTTGGATTTGGTATTGATGTCTTCCCCATGACTCCGATGATTGCGGGATGCTTGACGGAGTTTTGATTTGAGTTATATGCTTATTTTTCACGCGCATGCGCTGCGCTACGATTTGTTTTATGTATTTATGATTACGGAGCCCCGACGACTTGATGGTTTTGCTTAGATGTTTTAGTATTTGGGGGGAGTTTTAATTTAAATTCGGGGACCGAATTTCTTTAAGGGGGGAAGATTGTAACGTTTTGAAAATCGTTTCGGTGAAATTTCGAAAAAACGGTAAAATAAGAGGGTTTTCTGTAAAAAGTCAAAATACAAATATCTTATTATAAAAATTAAATATACATATTCTAGCTATGTAATTGCTAGTATTTGGTGTTTATTGAGCCACTGGTGAAATTTCAAATTTTCTGAAAAAAATTATTTTATTATTATTTTAAGCCGTCACTAATACATTTAATTAGGGAAAATTACAAATTGGAATGAGTTGAAACAAATTTTGTGCATCATAAAACATTAAATAAAATTTTATCATATGGTTTTTGGAACGAAATTATTTGTCAAAACGGTTTAGAAATTATTGAAGAAAAAAGGCTGTTTTTTAGCGTAAATGGATGTTTGGGGTATTGTATTTATCATTTTTCATCACCCCACACCCGTACCCACACCCACACACCCCCATTCACTTCTCCCCTTGGCTGAATTCAGCAGCCCCCATCTTTGTCCCCACTTGAATTTCAAAGGAAAAGAAATGAAAGAAAAGAAAAGGAAATGAATGAAATTAGATAATAAGATATGGGCTTAGTTGACTTTGACCATTCCATTGACCCACACCATACATTCTCTCTCTCCCCTTCCCCATACCAGCCGAAACCCACAGCCCCTCTCAACAGCAGCCCTTCCCCTTGCTTCTTGCTCTTTCTTGTTCAAAGAAAACCCCAAATTTCCATCAAAATCCAAAGAAAAACACTCAAAATCAAACCGAAATCAAAATCCACCTCCTACCCATTTTTCCTTGGCTACCATAGCATGGATCTAGGGATTTAGATTTCAATTTTGGAGGCTAAGTGTGCTTGGGGGATCTTCAAATTAATTGGGTATAAATTCTAACCTTTTTGCTTAATGTGTTGTTAATTGTTTTAAGTTAGCTTAATTAAGTGTTAATGGAGAGTTGTAAATTCTAGGAAAAAGGGTTTGGATCAAGTTAGGGTTTGAATTCAAATATGGTTGTTGTCACTTGTTTATGTTTGCAAGGTGTAGTTTGGCATGAGAAGACATGGAAAACCTAATTTAGTTAATAATTACAAATTGTTACTTGCAAAATGTCCATGCTTAAGCTTTTTAACAAACTGGTTTTTGGAAACTATGAATATAATTGGGATTAAAATCTAATTAGGGTTTCTATCGTAAGAGTATGGTTTTAATGAGTAGGTTAACTTGAAATTTAATGAAAAAGCTAAACTTGTAACTAGTTTGCTAATTTCTAGTTTAAAATTGTTAAAGGTGGTTAATATTGCAAACTAGGTTTTTAGTTTTAATTCAAAATGCGAGATTAAAAATATGGTTGGGGTTTCATCACATCATTAACATTATTATGAGTGGTTTAATATCTTAGGTTATTCAAAACCAAGCTTAATTGTTGAATTGTGAATTTTGCTTTAAAAGGTGTTAAAAATTGATATTTTTGCAAACTAGGATTTTGGAATTTATGCAAGTTGATGAGAATAAAATTATAGGAATGGTTTATATGACTTTGTTATGATATTTAGTGAATATTGTGGATGCTAGGTTCATTTATACATCGAGTTTTGTACTAAAACGGTGATTTGTGCTTGCTAGATTTTCGGAAAAATGACTTTTTAAGTGAAATTGGGGTTTTTGTGAATTTGAAGCTATTTTATATTATAATTAGTGCTTGTAATTGTACAAATGAGTGTGTTGGGAGTTTTCTCGATGGTTTGGCATTTGTACGCCGACGTCGAGGGTTTTTGGGTCGATTTGCGAAAGCAACCATAGGTTTTGACCTATGTGGGATTCGTGCGTCGTTTTGGTCATGAGTCGGATTTTAATGCGGTATGGTGCGTTATGATATGTAGGTACCCCATGTGAACTTCAAGACGACAAGCAAGCGCGTGGCGACGTCGGCACCGGCGAACGAGGACCAGGTGAGTAGATTTATATCTACGGGGAGAAGTCGGGTGGATGGCGTATAGCACCCCCGCAGTCCGAGGTGATGTATATGGATGCGTATACATACCTATAAATATTATATGTTGGGTTTATTATTGATGTTTAAATCGATATTGGTATATCGGATTGATGAAAGGTTACGAAACCTTAGGGTATTGGGTGAACTACACATACGTACACACGCATACATACTTGCATGCATCCTTATGTTATATGTGGTTATAGGATCCTATGTGGATATGTGTTCACGTGGATTTTGGGATATTGTGCTCACATACGGATTTGAGGATGATACATGGGATTGATATGAGTCGAGGAGTTGATCTGAGATTATGATATCGGTGAAATGACATGTTATGACGGTAAAATTCATGATTTAGATACGTCTTGATACTTTAGAGGATTTTGGGAATGATGATGCCATAGCAATAGTGAAATATATATTTTAGATGATCGACATTTGATTATGTTATGAGATATGATATGATATGATATGACAGGATACTTGTGATAGGCCGCCTTGGGCGATGTATACTCTTGTGATGATATATGATGAAAATACCGATTTATACTAGACTGTCGATCAGTAGTCAGATCTTGATTTTTGATGATGTTGGCATTGTGCTAGACGTAGGTCAGTACCCAGATGATGATCTTGATAAAGAGAATACTTGATGAATAATATGACAAATGTGGTATTGACCCGTACCCAGATTTGGGGATGCCGTACGACGGATTTACGTACGAGCTATATTTTGATGATTGATCCGCACTCTTGACTTGGGATGTCTGGTTACGGATTTGATATTATTGAGGCGGGATCACCGACTATACATATATAGGTATGTATATGTATCGACTCAGATGATAGGCGGTTTCCTTACCTGTAGTCCAGCTTGTTAGTTTAGCCCTTTAGTTTAGTTTAGTTGTTAGATTAGATTCGATTCTTACCTATTTCAAAAACTAACGAATCGTGGGTATTTTAAAAGACAGCCCAAGGGATCCTACGGATATTTCAAAAGACGTATCTTTTCACAAAAATACCGTAGCCCCTATTTTCAAAACCCCATGATTCGTGTTATTTCAAAAGGCACCATTTGTAGGACTTATATTAGATTAAAGCAGATTAGTTATAGTTGCGTCTAGTTTTTAGCTCCCGCATTTTGGTTGCTCGCTCCGCATCGCATATTTACATTGTTATTTCATATTGCATTGTTGACATTATGCTGTTAGGACACCAGCACCATTACCGATGATGCGTATGTACCACATACACTTACTTGCCGGCTCACACACATCTTCATCGGTAATTGCCATGTCACGTACACCTTAGAAAATATTGTTGCTTAACTTAGCTTGATAGCCAGTAGTTTGACATAATATTAGTGTACATACCTTATATGCCAGCTTAGATATTGTAGTTATTACTTGTCGCTTCATGCATACTGTTATTCATTCTCATGCTTATATTCATGGTTATACATGCTATTGATGATTCGGATTTCCATGATATTTTCTAGATTTGGAGGAAAACCGCAAAATATATATAAACTGATTTCTCTCTTTTTAAATAAAAGTACGGTTTTTCCCATGATGTATGAGTCGTCCACCATGAGTTTGCTGATGGATTTCGAGACCCAATTCGAGGAGACGGATGAACCGTTTCGGGTACATGGTGGACCCGGTAAGGTATCCCGGGGCAAGAAGCGCGTGATGATGACGATGTGAGCCTGGCAGGGGAGCACTACCTACCGGTGATATTACCCGACGCGTCGGATATCCGTAGGGTACCGTCGTGGTCTTGAGATGGATGGTAGGGGCCGGTCTAGACTGACGGCGCCCTAGATATTGTGATTGAGACATTGAGATTGAGACTTGAGGTACATAGATTGTGATACAGAGATATCGAGGTATTTGGACACTTGTTTTGTGTCGATGCTGGGCACTGTTTTATGCTGATTTCATATATGGTACCTCATTTCTTTTAAAATACAGAAATCTCACTGATTTATGAAACCAGTTTTATTCAGTACATGCATTCTGTTTCATGCATTCATACATCATCCATATAATATATTGCTACCTGAGGCACTGACACGGGCACATGAGATTACACTCGGGTTAGATATTTACCCTAGCCTTGTTATAGGCTACGTGTTATTCATATATTTGAGGTTATATTATGATCATTGACCTAGGTTGCGTTATTTATGCGATTTCTGTGCGTAGATACTTTTCTATTCACGAGTTGGCAACTCACCCCTGTTGTGCCTCAGTTTCTTGCAGGTTTGCCGTACAGGTTTCTTTACGGCTTGCGGGCATAGTTTCCTTCGGGTGATTTGCTAATAGGTGGGTTTACTTGTATCGTACCCCCATTTTATATCTTGTATATTATTATTCTGTTGTATCTAGAAGTTCCATCAACCAAACATGTATTTATTTTTGATATAGAGACCAGTGATGTTATCCATTCGACCTTAGAGTCGCGCGTTTCTTTTTCTTGTGGTTTTGAGTTCCCTTTTGAGATTTTGATCCTCGTCGTTGGCGTTGTATATTATATTGCTTGTGTGGTTGTGACCGTCGATTGACGAAGAGCTAGCTCCCGCTTGGGGATGCCTTTTTATTGATTTCGTATACTATTCATGTTGTATCCCGTTTGGGGGCCAGTATTTTCAAAGGAGACTCTGCCGAAATTTTCGGGAAATATTGATGTTTTTTTTAAAACCGCATAATTCGGCTTATGCTATTAAAACTACTTGTTTTAAATTGGGTTTCCTTCACTCTACTACTTTTCTTGGTTTGGATTTCTGGGTTTTCGGCTTACTTAGAGTACGGACGCCTCGAGACGTTCGTAGTTTAAGTGCCGGTCATATTCCGTACTTTCGGGACGTGACAGCACATTTGTTTTTGCGGGGCGAGCGTCTGACATGTGGACTGCCTTCACTGCCTGTTTGTATTATTATTTTGGGGCACGACCAGGTTGCGGTCGATGTACCCGTTGTATGTATATTTTATTTTCTGTACTAGGTTTACCCCGCGGAGGGGTGCACGGATAGCCGGGTTCTAGAGGGCAACATGCCCGCATCTCATGACGTTGAGACGGAGGGGGCTTTACTCTGGAATTGGCGGGCTATTCGCCGCACTCGTAGGAGGTACAGGTTGACCCAGGAGGGGTGCCCAAGTTACCGGATTCCGTGAAGTGCTGGGTGGTCCATTCACGTTGCTGAAGGGGGCTGCCTCGCTTCAGGTTTTGGCGGGTGACTTCCCGCGCCCGTAGGGGTCTAGGATTTTCATTGCACAGGCTATCCACACGACCAGGGGAACGTCGGGTTTCAGCAGCGGCTCTGTGAAACCCGGGGATCCCAGATATCTGTATTGATCTGTGTTGCTATACATTTCTGTGTTGTTGCATTTTATCACGCCTTGAGTGAAAATTATATATTATATATATACTAGTAGATGTTGTATATGTTTTGCATCCGCGCTAGTCCAGTCCCCGCTCTGTCGTTAGTTAAGTAACCTAACGGGTGATGACGGGACCCAGTGGCGAATGCGGATGGCATATACGTACATCATTATTTTCGTTCTTTTGTGGCGTGATCAATTGATGGGACTGCGTTGATTCGGATCAATGCAAGCTAAACAAACCTATTCTGATGTTGTTGGAACACTTTTTCAAAAAGCTGTTATTGCAAGGGCTTTCTCTTTTATTTTGCACAGTGGTATTCAGTTGGAATATCCTGCTCCTCAGTCGACGAGGCAAGGGCCCAGATCCCTTCACCGGGAGTGACCCCTTGGACAGAAGTTTGCGTCGGGGTAATAACTTCACTATAGCCGATTACATTTGCTTTGCATCGTAGTATTCAGTTGGAATATCCTGCACCTCATTCCACGGGGAAAGAGCCGAGATCCCTTCACCGGGAGTGACCTCTTTAGCAAAGGTTTTCGTCACTATATTTTAAAAAAAAGCTATCAGTTCCTTCAACGATATCAAGTTCATTACGTTAAAGGTTTTCGCCAGAAACCATTCGTAGCCCTCCATCATTTCAGTTAAATATTCGGTAGTATTCAAGCTATGTATTTTGACCTCACGCCAAGGCATAGTGATTGGTAGCTGCCGGATATTTATCTGTTGCATAGATAGATGCGTTGGTTTGGGACAGTCGTACTACTATTTTGGCCTTCGTCAAGGGTATGTACGGGTGGGTTCAAATTAACCTGGATAATGATGGGTAGAACTTGACATGTGACTTATGACATTTTGACCTCACGCCAAGGTCATAAGAGCATGGGGCAAAAATCCACATCGGGAGTTTCAAAAGAACTGAAACTTGCCAGATATGCGCATACCTTCTGGAGTGTGATAGCGTGAGCGGATTCCGTCACGTTATCATGTGATGATAGTTGGATCCCGATTCCCACTGATGAGTTGGTTTACTCCTCGGGTGATCCCGGCTAATTCTTCTTTCAGGTTTGGGGAAGAATTTGACGTTACAGTGGGAGGTTTCCAGATTAGATAAAGTGATAACCATTCTGATCTAGGTTAGAGTGCACGCTGAGTGTTTCTTTTCTCTCTCTCTTTGGCAGCGACCATTGACCCGACCCTAGACTATGACTCAGTGACCAAGTTGACTGAACCTTCTTAACACTGGGTTTTGGATTGTCAGAGTTGCAGACCTCCTTGCCACTCCTACTTTTACCCTTTTCTCCAGGACGCCCCGTATTATTACGAACGTCCACTTCCATTGGACAAAACCATGGTTATATACGAACTCGAAGGAATTCGAGGATGGTTTCCGGTTCTGGAGAAAACGAATAGGACTATTCAGTTGTCTTTTCCTTTTACCTTCTCTCAGGTTGCGAGTACTCCCTGGTTTAGGAGATAGTACACCTATTACGCAAATTGGATAGTCTTCTTCCAAACCTTAGGCTGGTGCCGACCGGTAGGGAATGAAGAAAACCAATTAGCCTAAACGGTGTACAGAAGGTATTAAGTAAAGACAAAGAAAGAGATTAGTAAGAGGGCAAAGTAAATTGCGACTGCTATTCACGACCAAACCAAGTATTTCTTCGCCAATCCTAAAATCACCTTTGTATTTCTCCAGGACACTCCGTATCACTACGAAGATCCCAAGTTTATTGGATAATCCATCGTATGGTTATATACGAACTCGAAAGGAACTTGTTCCAGTTCGGGGATGGATCCTGATTCAGGAGAAATAGGAATAAAGTTCATTCAGGTGTCTTTTATCTTCACCTTCTCTCGCGTTGCGAGTGCTCCTAGGATTAGGACAGTACACCCATTATGCTTATTGGATAGTCTTCTTCCAAACCATAGGCTGGTGCCGAACGGTAGGGAAGGAAGAAAACCATTTGGCCTAAAGGGGTGTACAGAAGGTAACGACTAAAGACATATAAAGGGATTTGGAGAGATGGCAAAGAATTATAAAGTTATCGTTGTGAATCTGGATAATGGAAGAGACATTACTAGGAATACCAGGATACCCCATCGAAACATTTCAATGTTTCAGTTTCACTGTGTACTGTTAAAAGAGAACTGATTTCCCAATTAGACACTTGCTCCAGGGTATGTATTTACCAGGTATGATTCTCACATCTGTATGGTTTTACAGATGATGAGTGGGAGTAGGTTATTGGGAATTAGGTGATCATCCTCATTATATCAGGATTCGTTGGAATTGGTGATATTTGAGGAAGTCACCTGGGTTGTTTGCCGGTCGGCAAATATTTGGTTTTGAATATCCGTTGTTGTGCACCAATTTCAAATTGATATATCTGTACGTCTATTTTTATAGAGTGAGACATACCTTTTTGAAATTATATCTAAGACATTTACCTATACCAGTGGATGGTTAGGTAAGGAGCATTGAACAGCGGTGTAATTCTTCTTAACCATAAGTACAGTTTTCAACCTATGACACACAGTGAATGAGTCATCAGACTTAAGGGACTTGTACAGAGTATTGTATATTGTCCAGTGTCCATTAGGACAGAGGGGTTGGTCCTCGTACTATATTCTGTTTACTTATGACTTCTCTAGTTCTTAGACATGTGTTTCGTAGAAACACAGGGTCTAAGTTTTGAGGAGTTATAGGTATAAGAATAAAGTAGAGAACCAGATATTGCAAGTATCGGGGTTCTTCAAAGTGATCGAAGATGTAGATACTTGTATATGGTATTCAGTTGATAGTAATGGTTAAGAGAACTTGCTTCTCTTTCAGGTTACTCGTAATTGGAAGTACTCCTAAGTTGAGTAACGCTGATCGGCCTCCCTCCATTTAGTTGACATGCACTGGAGACAGCTGCATGATTTGAATCTGGTTCAATTAAATCAGTGCCTCTGTTTCTATATTGGATATAGAACAGTTCATATCTTAACGATGTTAAGGTACGGGGAGTTGTCCGGCTTATGCTTAAAACCAGACTCTGGATAACTCAAGGCACGTTTCTGTAATGGCTGTTTGTGGGTTGACCCGGGCTATGACGAGGGTTGACTTTCTACCATCTGGAAGATCAATAGTGATATTGTTCTTGACTCGCCACAGTTTTAACAAAAATGGATTTTTTTCAGAAAACAGTAGTGGGAGTATGGTAGAACTGGAAGTGATTCCAGAACCGCAAACTATTACTGAAGATTTGATAAGAACCTAAAGATTCAATCTGGTTTGACATTCTATTGGCCGCTCCGCAGATAAGGTGGGTAACCTCAGGCACCCGAGAGGTACTTCGGTATGCTCAAGGACGGTGACAGGGAGGTTCTTGTTTACCTAGACTTTCCATTGCTGTTGTTCCAGGCTGCGAGACCCGGCAGGAGGATGAGTATAGCGTCGTTCTAAACTAGCTTTAGAAGTGCACGTGTATATGACTCTGCCAGTGGGTTGTCGTAGTCAGTGGGAGCAGCGGAAGCATTGGTGGACATCAAGCTTATGTCTATTTATAGACTTAAGCAGATATAGCGGAGATAGATCATCTATTTCTGATGTGACAGTCATAGGTTTGACTTCATCAGAATAGGGGATGCATCTGTTAAGAAGGTAGTAGGGTGTGATGTCCTGGTATTTGATGACATACACAGAGTAGGAAGTGATATTCCTATACTACGATCGGTTATACTTTGGTCGTCATACAGTGGTTTCTCCACGTAGGACTTGGATATTATATCAGACATTCTGGTTACTAGATCTATGGTTTTAGATCTAGATTTGGGTGGTTTCCCAATCTGGGTACTTAGACAGCATTCTATGAGTATATAGAATGGACGACTCCTGGCATGGTGGTGTACCTGCAGGTAATAGAGTCACCCTCTCTAAAGGTGTCTTACAGACTAAAGGGGAGAGGGATGCACATGGTTGGCAGATCACTTGCTTAGGCAATTGAGTCAATCATGAGATGTCAAGTACCACACAAGATGTTGTTCTTGCAGTAGATGCAATAAGTTGATATTGATCCAATCCTGGGGAAATATTCGGAAGCAGTTTTAGAACATAAGTGGATGTTCTAGGGATATGATAACGTCAGCCTCCTTTAGGAGACGGTTATCATTCCAGGCTTCCAAGGTGACATGGATGACAGAGTGGCTGTCAGAGTTATAGTTTTCCTTCTGACGAGGGGCAGTATTTTGGACAGGTGATCCAGGTGGATACTGAGGGAAGGCATGGCGCAGGATACTGATTAAGTTCAGTTGACGATACAGTCTAAGAAGTTTGGATTTGGAGTTCATTTATGAGCTAAGTCCCATCAGACATCCAGACACATTCTAAGACAGGTATTGCTCATTTCGGGAGATGGCTTTCTCCGCGAACTTGAGATATAGAGAGACATAGAAAGAAACACCAGAGCGGATCCACTCACTGAGGCTATTCCTCGAACGCAATAGTTTCGCAAACGAGCTATGTGAGACTGACTAGTAGAGGAGTTGGGTGTTCAGTATCACACGGGCTGTGAGTATGCGACATCGCAATAATTAGCCTTGAATGCAAGTGGGAGATTGTTGGAGATAGTGCCCTCAGAGTCAATTATTGGATCACAGGCACGTGATTGCAATGATTGAGGGAGGACCTATCCCGGTAGGACAGTCTTACTCAAGATAATAGTATGCTATCAGGTTTATCTTTATCATCGTGTACTGCTTTATGTGACCTTACGAGTCGCTATTACATGTTGATAGAGCCCCTAAGATTCTTGCTTGACTACCAGCAGTATGAGGGCGATCATATAAGTGAGAGCTGGAGTCTATAAGCACATCCTTAAAAGGTCCCTAGTCGTGGGAGTTTCGAGACAGGGCATCGATACTCCAGAGTAGACTAGTGTTTACAGTCGAGACCCCGACGAGGGGCGATGGCCGGTCTCACAAGCCACTGGTGTCAGTTGGTTCACCTAAGATGTATACAGGTGCTCATTGGGTTATGAGTACACCTGACAGGACTCGCCGGGAACCTGCTAGTTGGGATTATACCAGACGTCAGATAGCAGTTCCCTGGTGACATGTGTACAGGTTAGTTCATCGACCTGAGATCTTCATTTGTCTCGTGTGAGTTCCCACTGTGCTTTGATTACTACACTACCACGGCTCAAAGGAGTCGTGCAAACAGGTTTTAGTTGGGTACAGTCCCGAGCCACATGGAGGCAGTGAGCGGATCTGCAGGGGTTCGTCTCTCCCGGTATTGGGGGTGAGGTCGCGCTGTGTCTAGGAGAGCCAGAACATGAAAAGTCCTTGGCCAAGGCAGGAGATTTGCTGGTAAGTATTCCAGTAGTATCTCAGGGTGTTCTGGGCTACACTCCGACACGACTTGTACCGCTTTTGGGGGTCTGACTTTTACCAACCCCCTAAGCCCGCCATGCGATGCTCATAGACGAACGGACCGGACTGTACGGATATTGTCACTAACAGGCTCAGTAGGGTGTCAGGATGAGTTCGCTCATCGACGTCCCTTTTGGTCAATAGCTGGTGGCCCGTCACGTATGGCTAATACCTCTGATGTACTAGTGGTTAAATCCACAGCCATTGTATTGACGAGTCTTTAGAGTCCACCACACTCAGTTACTCAGGTTTTGGGCGAAACGCTGTAGTGGCCGTATGGAGATATGGCAGGGTTCGATCAGATACGTGCGGTATTACACGGATCGTGATCGGACGGTTTTTACTAGTCGGCTTTGGCTTAAGCCGGATTCTAGTATTAGATAGTGTAGTTTTGTCTCTTTGCATTTGTGTTCAGTGGGAATACAAATGCGGGCATGTATTTGCAGTAGCGGGGTTTTCCTGTAATTTATTATGGGATTAGTTTTCTGAAGTTGCCAGTTTGAATTCCGTTCCGGCCGGTTTTCCTTTGTTCCTTCTCGGCCGGACTTTTATGGTGGAGGGGTTATTTGCAAGCATTTGTGGAGGGGGTTTATTGCATTGTGTATTCTTATCATGATGAGATTCCATTTTAATCTCATCACTTGCATTTATGGTGATTGTTATGTGAAGGGATTTGGATTAGCCTTTGGTGTGACTTTAATCCTTTGATATTTCATCACACATTATTCCCATTGAGATATTCTATCATCTATTTTCCTTTGAGGGGCCGGCCACTATTCTTGAGGGAGAGAGAGAGAGGTTTCACTTTGGATGAGGGAAAGAAATTCATATCATTTTCATGCTTGAAAAATATATACACCATCATTCTTCCAAAGTTCTTCTCACCTCCACATCCATGGCAACTTCACAAACCCCTAAGAGACAAGCTTCTACACTATATCTATAGCACTCCTTGGACGCGTCGGCTAGCCAACTTCGCGCCCGAGTTGCCTCGGTCCAGAGGTGGGAGCCCGTAAAAGACTTTGGCGATGTGGTGCCCGTTTCGACGAGGAGGTGACGGACGAAGTATCCGCGGGAGATCGGAGTGGAGACGAAGACCGAAGGACACGGATCGCTTGGTATACTTCTCTACCCGTATTTTACTTTGCAAGTTGCTAGGTTAATGGCCCGATCTGGGTGAAAAGTGCGCGGTGGTGCCGGTTTGCTAGTTTGCAAAGTTTTTGTTTCCGCGTTTCCGGCGTCGGAACGACGACCGGGGCGCCACTGCGGACTTACATAGGGTGCCCTCAGCACTCCTCAACATGTTCAGAAGTTCAGAAAGTTCAACCTCCTTTCCTTGCATGTTGAAGTTTAAGACAAACTGGGCGTAAGTGGAAGGAAGGGACTGGAGAATCAAATCAGTGTAGAGTTCATTCTCCAACGTGGTCCCAAGGTCCGCGAGCTCCTCTATGTAGCCAATCATCTTAAGCACGTGTTCCGCTACCGATGATCCGACGGCCAATCTTGCCGAAAATAGCTTCTTCGACACTTCGTATCTTGCGATACGAGACTGCTCTCCATACAGTTCTTTTGTATGGAGAAATATGGACTCTAGGTCCATATTCTCATGCCTCCTCTGATGTTCATTGTCCATCGAGGCAAGCACGAGGCATTTGGCCTTCGCGCAATCGATCTCCCATGTCTTACGGATTTTCTTATCCGCGACGCTGGAGGTGGGACCTGGGACAGGAGGAGCTTTGGTGGTAAGTACATACCCCAACTTGTCGTAAGTGATTGCCATCTTGACATTCCTGAGCCAATCTTTATAATTTGGCCCTGTCAATATGTTTTTATCTAGTAATAACTTAAGTCCGGTCATGTTGAATGGTCGCTGCAATTAGGAGAGAGAAAAGAAACACTTTAGCATGATGCTCTTGCAAGTTTAGAGTGGTTTTTAGTTTGTCTAAACTGGATGGCTCCCACTGTCTCTCGAATCCCTTCTCAAACCGTAAAGAAAGGATTAGTCAGGATCAATCTCACCGTACAATACTTGCTTAACCGTTCAGCCAGGCCAGTGTCGGTACTTCGAGGGAGGTTTTCCAACGCTTTCGCGAAGTTCCTTAATTTAAGAACCTCTTTTCCCTGGGAGCGTAACCCCGCTAACACCTTTCTATACACCTACTAAGTTTATAGCATTGATCGTTAAGTGAGAGTTTTCCCGAGGAGTAGCATATACTCACAGTAGGATCGTGATCCAAATATCATCGCGTGATAAGACCGAAGGAATCCTACCAGAATTATCACACTCCAAATGGTATGCTGCGCTAGCAAGTTTCAGTACTTATGAAACTCCCGATGTGGATTTTTGCCCCATGCTCTTATGACCTTGACTTTGGCCAAAATATCATAAGTCACATGTCAAGTTCTACCCGTCATTCTCCTGGTTAATTTGGACCCACCCGTACCTACCCTTGACTTTGGCCAAAATGGCTGCACGACTGTCCCAAACCAACGCATCTATCTATGCTATACATGAATACCCAATAGCTACCAATCACTATGCCTTGACTTTGGCCAAAATACATAGCTTGAATACTTTTTGACCATTCATGTGGAATGACGGAGGGCTACGAATGGTTTTGGCGAAACCGTGAACGTAGTGAACTTGATATAATCGATGGAACGAGACAGCTTTTAAAAAGGAGTGGTTCAAGCTCCGCGTTTAAAAGTTTAGTTTTGAAAAGAACCGAGTGGTTTTCAAAGTGTTCCAATCGAGTTTTACTTGGTTTATTTTCTTGCATTAGTTCTTTTAATGCGTCCCATCATTTAATCCTACCATTGCAGAAAACAACCAAAATATGACGTACGCTTATGCCATTCGCATTCGCCACGGGGCCCCGTCATCACCCGTTAGGTTACTTAACTAACGACAGAGCGGGGGCTGGGCTAGCGCGGCTGTAAAACATAAGCAACGCCTAAATAGTTATCATATATAAGTATATAGCAATGATAGACATTACAGATCACAGATGAATACATTGGATATACTAGGAATCTGCAATCCATTCGAGCCTGCAACGAAAAGAGGATTACACAGTCGCGGTGAATAGCCAATACCCCACCCAAGACCCCTACGGGTGCAGCAAACTACCCGCCAAGTACCCGAAGCGAAGCAACCTCCCTTAACACCGTGAGTAGGCCACTCGGCACTTCGAGATACCCGGTAGTTTGTGCACCCCCTCCATGGGTCTATCCTAGGAGCAAAAAAGTAAAAAGAATTACAATGACGGCTACAACCCCGACCCGGTTGTGCGGCCATACAAATATTATTACATCAATTTACATATTACAATGAATGAAAGAAAAAGAAACACTCGTCTCACATCCACCCCGGCTATTCACCCGCGACAATCCAACGCATTCATATACACATACCAGCATCAAACACAGATCACAGATATTATAACTCCCACTAATCAACATATAGCGATTAGCCGACGTTCAATACATATAAACATCACAGATATAACCCTTTAGTCAAAGTGTAGTGAAGTCCGATCAAAAAATACGGATTTATAGGCCCCCAAAAACAAATTTCTTTTCTGGAAAACCTGGGCACATATAAACCATCTTAAAAATCCCAAAACCAAGCCAGAAAAACACTGCACCAAACTCGACCCAGACCCGAGCCAAAACGGCCGCAGTTGCGCGGCAATAGCCGCGGAACCGCGGCGCTTTGAGCGAGTCAGTGGATCGTTTTTGGTGGCTTTCTTCACAAAACCCTGAGATGATTTTTGGAGTATGATTTATTTCATTTTGAATAGAAAAAAATTTAACAGAAAGTTAGGGTTTTGAAAACTCAATTTTGCGATTTTTTCCGATTGAACTTCCATACACTTTACTACCTAGCTAGTTTATGTTTAGTTAGGCTCTGATACCACTGTAAGTCCACGTTGCCCACCCCGGTGCTTGCGGGGAGGCGGAAAACGAAATAAAAAACGGATTTTTATCACTTTAGGCAACATGGACTAGACAAAGAAGGATCTTTGCTAAACAAAAACAACCTAAAGCTAACTAGAAACTAGCTAAGGGTAGAATGGTTATACCTAGGGCTTTATGTCCTTCTCTCCTTGCTCCTTGGAGTAGTAGAAAGAGGTCACCTTTGTCGTCTTCTCACGTCGAAGAAAGATCCACCCGAAAGCCTCAACCTTTGGCTTCAACTCCAAGCTAGAAGTAACTAGGGTGCTAGAAGTGCTAATCCTAGAACCCTAGACGAGAGTAGAGATTATCAAGAAGAGGTTTTTCTCAAGCTCAAGTGTTTCTCAACACATGAGAGGGGAGAGCTTGAGGGAGAGGAAGAACAAGAGAGAGAAAGTAAATGATAGAATGAGAGAATAAAAACCATTCTCACATATATGTGTGAATTATTATAAATTGATAATTAGCTAGATAATTGTCATGGTTAATCAAGACATGACCATTATCATTTCATATTTAATGCTAATTGTAAGGATCAAAGAGCATCTTTTATATGGAATGATGATGGTCAACATGTCAACTAAGGTCAACAAGTCAAGATAGTCAAATGGTCAACAACCATAACCATGCACAATTATATTAAACTAATATCAATTAACCATAACACACACATAAGCATTAGGGTTAATAAAATGACAACGGTCATTAACCCTAATCAAAGTCTTCTCCCTCTGTCTCAAGCAATTGTGCATACGCACCCGTATCCGTGATCCGAGGAACACGAATACAAAGAGATAAAACCAATCCCAAATCATATACTAGGATCCGGCTTAAACCAAAGCCCGCTAGTATAAGCTGTCCGGACAGCAAACGTGCACAAGTGCGCGGATATGAACGAACCCTTTCGCAAAACCATGCGACCTCTACTCATTTTGCCTAAAGGCGAATAGCTCTCTGTGTGGGACTCTAAAGACTCGACACTACGCTGGCAGTGGGTTTAACCACAGACCGCAAGCGGCACTAGCAGTACGTAACGGTCCCCAGGTAGATGCCGATAAGAAGACTGACGAGGTGAACCCCATCTGAACTCCTACTGAGCCTGTATGTGACAGTCTCCGTACAGTCCGGTCTGTTCGTCTGATACATCGCATGGCGGCCCTAGGGGGCGGTGAACGTCAGTCCCCTAATAGCGATACAAGTCGTGTCGGGGTGTAGCCCAGAACACCCTGAGATAACACTGGAAACCTACCAGTATATCTCGCTTGCCCTGGCCAGGGACTACTTGTGTAATGGCTCTCCTGGACACAGCGCGATGTCAACCCCCAATACCGGGAGAGACGAATCCTGTCTAACCGTCACTGCCTCCAAGTGCTTCCGGACTGCACCCAAAAACTACCTGTTTGGACGACTCCTTTAAGCCATGGTAGGATAGTAATCAAAGTGC
The DNA here is from genome assembly GCA_030015575.1 of Agapanthus africanus. Lineage (NCBI taxonomy): Eukaryota > Viridiplantae > Streptophyta > Magnoliopsida > Asparagales > Amaryllidaceae > Agapanthus > Agapanthus africanus. The sequence goes on along the minus strand of JASDDO010000004.1, from coordinate 109,535,737 downwards.
AATGGGAACACACTCGAGGCGAAGTGACAGTGTCAAGTCAGCGGACTAAGCTGTACTCATGTCACCTAGGAACTAATAACTGACGATAGGTATAATACCAACCAACAGTTCCCGACGAGTCCTGTCCAGTGTACTCGTAACCTAACGAGCACCCGCATACTATCTCAAGTACGACGCACTGACGGCTGTGGGACAGACCGTCTCCCACACTGGGATGAGAAGCGCATACGCTAGTCTACTCCGGAGTATCGATGCCCTGTCTCGATAGTCCAACGACTAGGGACCTGTATAAGGATGTGCTTATAGATTACCCAGCTCCCACGAGTGTGAGCGCCATCACAACGTTGGTAATCAAGCAATAATCCTAAGGGCTCTACTAATATGTATATCAGCAATATGCTATAAGAAACACATGCACATATTAAAGCAGAGACAAACCAAGTAGCATACTACCATTTCGAGCAAGATTGTATATACAACTGTGAATATCCCAAGCTTCCATCAAGTAATATACAAACTAGTATGATACAGTAATGGCCTCTAGGGCATATACACTAACATATGCATTAATTTAGGACAGTCATGCAGCCTTGTTGGCATCCGTCAAGGGCATGTATGGGTGGGTCTAAATTAATCAGGACAATGACGGGTAGAACTTGACTTGCGCTTTATGATTTGTTGGCATCCGTCAAGGTCATAGAACGCTTGGGGCAAAAACCACATCGGGAGTTTCAAACATACGGGAAACTTGCAGATTTAGCATACCTTCTGGAGTGTGGTGACTGGAGTGGATTCCATCTAGTATATCACACAATGATAGTTGGATCCCGATCCCACTGATGAGTAGGATTACTCTCGGGAGATCATTTCACTTAACAATCAATGCTATAAACCAAGTAGGTGTCTAGAACGGTGTTAGCGGGGCTACGCCTCCAGAGAAAAGAGGTTATGTAATTAAGGAACTTCGTGAAAGCGTTGGAAAACCTCCCTCGAAGTACCAACACCAGCCTGGCTGAAAGGTTAAGCAAGTATTGTGACGTGCGATTAATCCTGACTAGTTCTTCTTTTAGGGTTTGAAGAAGAATTTGAGGAAACGGTGGGTGCCATCCTGGTTAGATAAATTAATAACCAATCTAATCTTGTAAGAGCGCACGCTGAGTGTTTTCCCCCTCTCTCCAGGTAGCAATCTTTTCACGCCCTAATCAAGATAATAAAATGTATCGCTTGACCGATCCGAATTCTTATTCGAGGCTGGGGAACGTCGGTTTGGCTCTAACTTACGACAACTGTCGCAAGTATGAGCAAGGGAAAGAGGAAAGTTTGAATTCCTTGATAAACCCATCGAAGAAGAAACACACTGTTGCGTATTCTACAGATGTTCTTGTTATTGAGAACTGTTTTTCGGTCAGTTCTACCTCCTGGGTACTCGATACCGGATCAGGATCTCATATCTGTAATTTATTGCAGGGACTGAGAAAAAGTAGGATAGTTGGACCTGGTGATATGTCCCTCAGAGTAGGGAACGGAGCACAAGTTAATGCTGCGGCCGTCGGTGAATATCACCTAGTATTGCCAAATGGCAACACTATGATTTTGAACAATTGCTACTATGTGCCTTCCATGCTTTGCAACATCATATCAGTTTCTTTACTTGATAAAGATGGATATAACTTTGTTCTTGATAGAAATATCATGAACATTTACCTTGATAAGGTACTGGTTGCAGAAAGTACACTGTATAATGGTATCTATATTCTAAATCAGAACTTAGTTCTCAATATACAAAATACACGCAAGAGGAAGAGTTCAGATACAAACGAATCCTACTTGTGGCATTGTAGACTTGGTCATATCGGAGAGAAAAGACTGAGTAAGTTACATAAAGATGGATTCTTGAATACGTTCGAATTTTCATCTTATGATACTTGTCAGTCTTATCTCAAAGGAAAGATGACCAAATCTCCGTTCATCGGACATGGAGAAAGAGCAGCAGAGCTCTTGGGACTCATACACAGTGATGTGTGTGGTCCGATGTCTATACATGCAAGGGGTGGTTTCTTGTACTTCACCACATTCACTGACGATCTCTCTAGATTCGGATATGTGTATCTTATGAAACACAAATCCGAAGCTTTTGAGAAATTCAAAGAATTCAGAAACGAAGTAGAGAACCAGACTGGCAAAAGTATTAAGTTCATCAGATCTGATAGAGGAGGAGAGTACTTAAGCACGGAATTCCTAGAATACTTAAAAGAGAATGGAATTCTCTCTCAGCTTACTCCTCCATATACACCACAGCACAACAGTGTATCGGAGCGGAGGAACCGTACCCTATTAGACATGGTTCGCTCCATGATGAGTAATGCTGAGTTGCCTCTTTTATTTTGGGGACTTGCGCTTGAAACAACAGCCTATCTATTGAATTAGGTTCCGACCAAATCTGTGCCTACCACCCCATATGAACCGTGGGAGCGGAAGAGACCATACCTTAATTTTATTAAGATATGGGGTTGTCCAGCTTATGTAAAGAAGCAGAATCCGGACAAACTCGAGGCATGGTCAGTTATGTGTAAGTTTGTCGGATATCCTAAGCATTCGCAAGGATATCAGTTCTACCACACCGAGGAACAGAAGGTGTTTGTTGCTCGCCACGCTGTCTTCTTAGAAAGAGAATTTCTTGCAAAAGAAATTAGTGGGAGCACGGTAGAACTGGAAGAAATTCCAGAAGGACAAACTGTAACTAAAGATTTGGTAGAACCTCAGCAGTCAACAACCTCAGACGAACCTCAGTCACTCCGTAGATCTAGTAGGATTTCTTATCTGCCCGAGAGATACTACGGTTTTCTCATAGATGGGGATCGAGAGGATTGCATCTTGGAAGAAGATGATCCTACTAGTTTCAGATAGGCCATTATCAGTAGTGACTCTGATAAGTGGCTAGATGCTATGCAATCTGAAATGGAGTCCATGTACACCAATAAAGTGTGGACCATGGAAGTTGCTCCACCTGGGGTAAAACCCGTTGGATGCAAATGGATCTACAAGAAGAAACTTGGTGTAGATGGGCAGGTGGAAACCTATAAAGCTAGACTCGTTGCAAAAGGTTTTCGTCAAAGACCAGGAGTGGACTATGACGAAACCTTTTCTCCAGTGGCTATGCTCAAATCCATTAGGATCCTGCTTGCCATTGTTGCCTTCCATGACTGTAACACCCGAGCCCAATGCTACTATTTTCTGTTATTGGTTGAGCATTAGATATTACTCATTTCATTTATCTTGCTTATTTGGGTCTTACTGTAAAATTTTATCTGGCTAAGTCATTCTGCATATAACAAATTTTAGCATCTAAAATAAAATTAAAAAATATTCATCTTGGCCTACTTGACATCCTTAGCCTCGTGGTAGCGTCCGTGCAGTGTGTTCTCATCCCGTTCAGTGAAACGGGCGAGTTTGGATGGCTACGTGCACGTGCGTGTGTCCGTTTTGAGAGTATGCTTTTTAATCATAAAACATTTCATTTTAAAATTTGGAACCCGCTTAAAATCCTATTATTTGAATTTCGAATTTTTGAACCCAACCCGGGCGCAATTTGGAAATGTTTCATTTGGCGCCAAAATCCTAAATTTTAATATTATTAAAACCTTCGCATATATTTTTCTAACTAACCTGATATCTTACTGTTCATTACCTATCTTTTAAATCTTTAAGTTAACCATATAATATTTTTACAATCTTTTATATCCTTCTTAATTTATTCTCTCAGCCAATCACAACCTCCCCTTTAACCCCGCGGGCCCCACTTTCTCTCTCTCTCTCCACTTTTTCCTCTCTCTCCCTCTCCCTCATATATTCTCTCGTACTTCTCTTTATCATTTTTCTCTTCTTGCTTCATGTCTCGTTTCTCATTTCTTTTAACTGTTCTTTTGTTGCCGGAATTCCGTCGTGCCGGTGACGTTTCTCGACGTTCCAGCGAGATACCCCGACCCGTGTGGTTCCTTTGTTCGTCGTTTGGGTTCATTCCGTGAACCGTGCGCCGTCGCGAGTTTTCCCCGCCGACGGTTAACGTTCCGTTTTCCCGATTCGCGACCCATCGAGGCAAGTTAATCTTGCTACATGCTATATACTTTTATAATCTTCATTTTATAATGTTATACATTTGAAAATCTTATAGTTTACATATGAAATGTCGTTGAAAAATCGGATATGACAAATCTGAAATTTACTGTACACCTTATCTTATAAAATTCATTATAAATCATAGAAAAATCATTAGTATACGTTCTTTAGTTCGTTACGAAGCTAATTCAGAATACTATAAATCTATGAAATATTTACTTGCAAAATAAATTGTTTAATTAACGTAAAATGCAAATGAACACGTCTCTAAACTGCTGTCCAGGGAAATTTCAGCAGCAAACTTTCAACTTTGAATATTCATAACTTTTTGTAGGGATAACCTGAGATGCTTATACTTATAAAACTGAAAACCTTATTGAATTATCTTTGTTTTGGTATAAGATACGTCTCTTTTGGAGAACGTTTGTTATTTTTAAGCTATTTTACAAATTAGGGTGACGCTGAATTTCTGAACGGAACCTTCTTGTGCATGGTTAATCAGTACATCTTTTATAGTTACTAATCGCTTCGAATATGCTATCCATATTAATATTATTATATCAATATTTATATCACATATTGTTTAGTTGTACATCCCACATTACCATTTTACAGTTTTATAACTTTTCGGATACCCGTTTGCATCTATCGCATTTAAGATACATATAATTGCAAGCATAGATCACACTATTACATAATAATGTGATATTAACACTCCATGTTTAATAAATTGCATCCTAATTAATATTGAAACTATAAATGTAACCCTAATCGATAACTGTGCATCCATATCCTTGAAATTATGTTTATTTACATATCATATTACATGTTCCAGTTCATTGTTCTGATAGTACTCATGCTTGTTTATTTATACATATACTTATGATGGTTTGATTATGAGCACCCACATGACATCTTGTGCTTCCTGACATGACCTGTTACACTTCCTACTTGACATGACATGGTACCGTACACTCTTGACATGACATGACACCCTATACATATCGACTCAACCTGTTAAAACGTGACCTGACCGGTTACCTGATTTCATGCCTAATGCCGACAAACCTAACCATTCCTGCTGTCGATCCAGACAGACCTACTTTTACTTGACTTTGTTGGCATTAGTCCTTGACTACTGAATACCTGACCTGACATACATAGTTTGGGGGTATGGGGAAATCAAAGGTGAAACCGACTTGTAACTCAACAGTTCGATACATTGTTCTGATCAGTCTTACGGGCTTGGCCAGTCCGGGAGTGATGATGCTGACATCACTCGTCCATCCTACTACCTTTTACTGCTTAGCGACACGTCTCGGACTCAGCCCCGAGGATCATGACCGTGGTCCCGGGCACGCACGGGATACTATTGAGTTACATCGACGATTCATCAATTGGTTTCAAAGACTATAGAGTAGAAAACCTGATAGGACAGTTTAGCCACCATTGCACATTACCCTGCTTGTTATTACTGCTTTATTCATATTCATACTTGCACTGCTTTTTACCATGTTTATGCTATATACTTGATATCATGACGCGCTGACGTCTGGGTTTTGCATGGCCCAGATTCCGTACCTTTGTCGTCGACCGAGCAGGAGTACTTCAGCCAGCAGGCTGAACTGTGAGTTCCTTAGAGTTTAGTTTATTTATGTCATTTCATTTCCAGATGTGAGCCCGCATTATGGGACATACTGCTTATTCATTGTATTGGATCATTAGCTTCCGCACTTATTGTTTATTGATTCTTGTTATTATGGATTTGGACATGTGTTAGATTAGTATTTATCTTGTTCTTGATATCCTTACAACCGTAATGTGACTGTGGATGGATGCTTCCTACCCACAGGTAGCATGGTTGGCTATGTCACGTGCCCAATCTTGCGTACTCTGGGAAGCGGGGCGTGACATGGTTCTTTTGGTATCAGAGACATAGGTTAGTCGGGTTGATTCTTTTGTAGTTGGGTATTGTACCCAATACACGAATCAGAATGCCCGTGTTTAGGAAACATGTCCAGCCACATTGACCGTTTTACCATTCTTGAATCACATTCTTCCTGATTATATCTTTTACGACGTGCAAACTTACTTTGCGTGTCGACTCGGAAACCTGATTTCTTGTTATCCCTAGGACTTGGGCGACTTGGGTGGAGTTAAGTAATTGCGGCTATGATACCGCGGCATAGCTACAATGCAGCACTCTATTTAAGTATCTTGGAGTTCTAGCCTTGATCCACATTCAGAATCTATCATCATGCTAATGTTGGGTGTTGAGTTCAGGATTATGACAGGTAAGAAGTTGAAGACGTACCAGAGGCGTGTGAACGAAGCCGCCATGCTTGGAGTGATAAGAGGAATGCTGGAAATCAAAGAAACAGCCCGAGTTGATCCAGCAGCAAGCGGACTCGTTTCAGGAAGGTTTGCAGATCGTTCAGCAGTCTGTGAACAAGATTGGAACTAGTCCAGTTGACCGAGGAGGGACCGTGGCAGAGTTCAGACGTGTGGGTCCTACTACTTTCACTGGTTTGGAGGAGCCGTGCAAGCCGAGCAGTGGCTAGTCAGCACGGAGAATTTGCTGATTGCGGCACAGATTCCAGAGGACAAAGGAGTTGATGTGGTGCGCATTCAACTAGTGGATTACGCCGAGAGTGGTGGCTTGTGGAGGAGAACCGTTTGCCCAAGCCAAGCAGTTGGGCGGATTTCTCTAAGAGTTTCCTGGAGAAGTTCTTTCCGCAGACTGCACGGGAGGAAATGGAAGAGAAATTTATTGGGCTGAGGCAGAATGGAGCAACCGTGGACGTGCATGCAGCAGAATGGACGAGACTCAGTAGTCTCGCTGGACCTTTCGCGGCCAACGATGTAGACAGCAGTTGCGGTAAGGAAGCAGTTCTGTCGGGCCAGTCGAGTTCAGGGCTAGGCCGACACACAGTGTTCTTGCAACTATAGAAGTTGATGGTAAAGAAGAGCCGGCAGTTGTTCGCGACTTTATGGATGTGTTTGAAGACATTTCGGGCTTACCGCTGAAGCAAGAGGTGGAGTGTGCGTTTGACCTTATTCCTGGTGCAGCGCCAGTATCAAAATCTTATTATCCGATGGCACCGGTGGAATTTGAAGAAGTTAAGAAACAAGTTGGTGAATTACTCGAGAAAGGATGGATTCGAAGCAGCAACTCACCTTGGGGAGCTCCAGTTCTTTTAGTGAAGAAGAAGGATGTGTATTGATTATCGAGAATTGAACCGGGTGACTATTAAGAACAAGTACCCGATCCCTCGCATTGGAGAACTTTTTGAGCAGCTTAGTGGCGCGAGGGTATTCTCGAAACTGGACTTGCGATCAGGATATCATCAGGTCCGAGCGAAGGCAGAAGACATTTGCAAGACGGCGTTTCGAACTCGATATGGGCATTTCGAGTATTTAGTGATGCCCTTCGGAGTGACTAATGCGCCGGCAATATTTATGGACTTGATGAACAGGATCTTTTCACCGTTCTTGGACCAGTTTATTGTGGTATTCATTGACGATATTCTGGTGTACTCGAGGAGTCCGGAGGAGCATGCTGAGCACTTAAGGATCGCACTGCAAACGCTGAGACAAGAGAAGTTATTTGCGAAGATGAGTAAGTGCGAATTCTAGCTGGAAGAAGTGAAGTTTCTGGGGCATGTCGTGTCGGGCGATGGAATCGCCGTCGATCCCGAAAGGATTTCAGCAGTTCGAGATTGGCCTATCCCAAAGAATGTTGCGGAGATAAGAAGTTTCCTTGGACTCGCCGGTTACTACAGAAGATTTGTGGAGAACTTCGCGCGTTTAGCTGAGCCGTTAACCAAGCTTACGCGTAAGGAGGTACCGTTTGTTTGGACGGATGGATGTGCTTTAGCCTTCGAGACGTTGAAGCAGAAGTTGATAACCGCCCCGATCCTGACCGTACCGGATGATTCAGGAGGCACACAGTTCAGCTTACTCTGTACATCCAGGAGGGACAAAGATGTACCGAGATATTCGGCAGCATTTCTGGTGGGAAGGTATGAAACGGGAAATTGCTCGCTTCGTGGCTAAGTGCTTGGTGTGTCAGCAAGTCAAGGCTGAACACCAAAGGGTTGCTGGTTTGTTGCAACCATTTCCGATTCCTCAATGGAAGTGGGAACATATAACCATGGATTTCGTGACGGCTTTACCGCGGAGTCCAAAGGGCAACAATGCTGTATGGGTGATTGTCGATCGGTTGACCAAGGCAGCTCACTTTATTCCTTTTCGGGTTGGTCAATCGACAGAGACTTTGGCAGAGCGATACATGCAGGAGATTATCAGATTGCATGGAGTGCCGGTAAGCATCGTGTCCGATCGGGACACTCGGTTCTTGTCGCATTTTTGGAGGAGTTTACAAGAAAGTTTGGGGACTCGATTGAAGTTCAGCACGGCTTATCATCCTCAGACTGATGGACAATCGGAGAGAACGACCCAGACCCTTGAAGATATGTTGAGGGCTTGCATGTTGGACTTCAAAGGTTCTTGGGAAGATCATCTACACCTGGTGGAGTTTTCGTACAACAATAGCTTCCAAGCAACTTTTCAGATGGCTCCGTTTGAAGCACTGTATGGTCGTAAGTGCCGTTCACCTGTTTGTTGGGATGATGTTGGTGAACGAAGGTTACTAGGACCAGATTTGGTGGTACAGACAGTCGAGAAGGTGAATACAATCAGGAAGCATATGAAGGAAGCTCAAGACAGACAGAAAAGTTGGGCCGACACGTCAAGAAGACCTCTAGAGTTCGCCGTGGGTGATTTGGTATTCCTGAAGATATCACCGACTAGAGGGGTGATTCGCTTTGGGAGTCGGGGAAAGCTTAGCCCTCGATTCGTTGGACCTTTCGAGATATTGGAGCGTGTTGGAGAGGTAGCGTACCATTTGGCGTTACCACAGTCCTTGGCAGGAGTGCACGATGTGTTTCATGTATCTCAACTACGGAGGTATGTTCGAGATGAAACCCAAGTATTGGATCATTCGGAGTTGACTGTACGGGAGGGCCTAACTTTTGAAGAGCGACCAGTTGAAATCAAGGATCGGAGAGAAAAGGTTCATAAGAACAAGGTTATCCCCCTTGTGCTCGTTTCTTGGGGTAATCGATCGCATGGAGAGTCCATGTGGGAGCGAGAAGACGAGATCCGACAGAAGTATCCTCACCTTTTCCTGTAGTCTTCTATCTTGTATTCTTGGAATTTCGAGGACGAAATTCTTTTGTAGTTGGGTATAATGTAACACCCGAGCCCAATGCTACTATTTTCTGTTATTGGTTGAGCATTAGATATTACTCATTTCATTTATCTTGCTTATTTGGGTCTTACTGTAAAATTTTATCTGGCTAAGTCATTCTGCATATAACAAATTTTAGCATCTAAAATAAAATTAAAAAATATTCATCTTGGCCTACTTGACATCCTTAGCCTCGTGGTAGCGTCCGTGCAGTGTGTTCTCATCCCGTTCAGTGAAACGGGCGAGTTTGGATGGCTACGTGCACGTGCGTGTGTCCGTTTTGAGAGTATGCTTTTTAATCATAAAACATTTCATTTTAAAATTTGGAACCCGCTTAAAATCCTATTATTTGAATTTCGAATTTTTGAACCCAACCCGGGCGCAATTTGGAAATGTTTCATTTGGCGCCAAAATCCTAAATTTTAATATTATTAAAACCTTCGCATATATTTTTCTAACTAACCTGATATCTTACTGTTCATTACCTATCTTTTAAATCTTTAAGTTAACCATATAATATTTTTACAATCTTTTATATCCTTCTTAATTTATTCTCTCAGCCAATCACAACCTCCCCTTTAACCCCGCGGGCCCCACTTTCTCTCTCTCTCTCCACTTTTTCCTCTCTCTCCCTCTCCCTCATATATTCTCTCGTACTTCTCTTTATCATTTTTCTCTTCTTGCTTCATGTCTCGTTTCTCATTTCTTTTAACTGTTCTTTTGTTGCCGGAATTCCGTCGTGCCGGTGACGTTTCTCGACGTTCCAGCGAGATACCCCGACCCGTGTGGTTCCTTTGTTCGTCGTTTGGGTTCATTCCGTGAACCGTGCGCCGTCGCGAGTTTTCCCCGCCGACGGTTAACGTTCCGTTTTCCCGATTCGCGACCCATCGAGGCAAGTTAATCTTGCTACATGCTATATACTTTTATAATCTTCATTTTATAATGTTATACATTTGAAAATCTTATAGTTTACATATGAAATGTCGTTGAAAAATCGGATATGACAAATCTGAAATTTACTGTACACCTTATCTTATAAAATTCATTATAAATCATAGAAAAATCATTAGTATACGTTCTTTAGTTCGTTACGAAGCTAATTCAGAATACTATAAATCTATGAAATATTTACTTGCAAAATAAATTGTTTAATTAACGTAAAATGCAAATGAACACGTCTCTAAACTGCTGTCCAGGGAAATTTCAGCAGCAAACTTTCAACTTTGAATATTCATAACTTTTTGTAGGGATAACCTGAGATGCTTATACTTATAAAACTGAAAACCTTATTGAATTATCTTTGTTTTGGTATAAGATACGTCTCTTTTGGAGAACGTTTGTTATTTTTAAGCTATTTTACAAATTAGGGTGACGCTGAATTTCTGAACGGAACCTTCTTGTGCATGGTTAATCAGTACATCTTTTATAGTTACTAATCGCTTCGAATATGCTATCCATATTAATATTATTATATCAATATTTATATCACATATTGTTTAGTTGTACATCCCACATTACCATTTTACAGTTTTATAACTTTTCGGATACCCGTTTGCATCTATCGCATTTAAGATACATATAATTGCAAGCATAGATCACACTATTACATAATAATGTGATATTAACACTCCATGTTTAATAAATTGCATCCTAATTAATATTGAAACTATAAATGTAACCCTAATCGATAACTGTGCATCCATATCCTTGAAATTATGTTTATTTACATATCATATTACATGTTCCAGTTCATTGTTCTGATAGTACTCATGCTTGTTTATTTATACATATACTTATGATGGTTTGATTATGAGCACCCACATGACATCTTGTGCTTCCTGACATGACCTGTTACACTTCCTACTTGACATGACATGGTACCGTACACTCTTGACATGACATGACACCCTATACATATCGACTCAACCTGTTAAAACGTGACCTGACCGGTTACCTGATTTCATGCCTAATGCCGACAAACCTAACCATTCCTGCTGTCGATCCAGACAGACCTACTTTTACTTGACTTTGTTGGCATTAGTCCTTGACTACTGAATACCTGACCTGACATACATAGTTTGGGGGTATGGGGAAATCAAAGGTAAAACCGACTTGTAACTCAACAGTTCGATACATTGTTCTGATCAGTCTTACGGGCTTGGCCAGTCCGGGAGTGATGATGCTGACATCACTCGTCCATCCTACTACCTTTTACTGCTTAGCGACACGTCTCGGACTCAGCCCCGAGGATCATGACCGTGGTCCCGGGCACGCACGGGATACTATTGAGTTACATCGACGATTCATCAATTGGTTTCAAAGACTATAGAGTAGAAAACCTGATAGGACAGTTTAGCCACCATTGCACATTACCCTGCTTGTTATTACTGCTTTATTCATATTCATACTTGCACTGCTTTTTACCATGTTTATGCTATATACTTGATATCATGACGCGCTGACGTCTGGGTTTTGCATGGCCCAGATTCCGTACCTTTGTCGTCGACCGAGCAGGAGTACTTCAGCCAGCAGGCTGAACTGTGAGTTCCTTAGAGTTTAGTTTATTTATGTCATTTCATTTCCAGATGTGAGCCCGCATTATGGGACATACTGCTTATTCATTGTATTGGATCATTAGCTTCCGCACTTATTGTTTATTGATTCTTGTTATTATGGATTTGGACATGTGTTAGATTAGTATTTATCTTGTTCTTGATATCCTTACAACCGTAATGTGACTGTGGATGGATGCTTCCTACCCACAGGTAGCATGGTTGGCTATATCACGTGCCCAATCTTGCGTACTCTGGGAAGCGGGGCGTGACATGGTTCTTTTGGTATCAGAGACATAGGTTAGTCGGGTTGATTCTTTTGTAGTTGGGTATTGTACCCAATACACGAATCAGAATGCCCGTGTTTAGGAAACATGTCCAGCCACATTGACCGTTTTACCATTCTTGAATCACATTCTTCCTGATTATATCTTTTACGACGTGCAAACTTACTTTGCGTGTCGACTCGGAAACCTGATTTCTTGTTATCCCTAGGACTTGGGCGACTTGGGTGGAGTTAAGTAATTGCGGCTATGATACCGCGGCATAGCTACAATGCAGCACTCTATTTAAGTATCTTGGAGTTCTAGCCTTGATCCACATTCAGAATCTATCATCATGCTAATGTTGGGTGTTGAGTTCAGGATTATGACAGGTAAGAAGTTGAAGACGTACCAGAGGCGTGTGAACGAAGCCGCCATGCTTGGAGTGATAAGAGGAATGCTGGAAATCAAAGAAACAGCCCGAGTTGATCCAGCAGCAAGCGGACTCGTTTCAGGAAGGTTTGCAGATCGTTCAGCAGTCTGTGAACAAGATTGGAACTAGTCCAGTTGACCGAGGAGGGACCGTGGCAGAGTTCAGACGTGTGGGTCCTACTACTTTCACTGGTTTGGAGGAGCCGTGCAAGCCGAGCAGTGGCTAGTCAGCACGGAGAATTTGCTGATTGCGGCACAGATTCCAGAGGACAAAGGAGTTGATGTGGTGCGCATTCAACTAGTGGATTACGCCGAGAGTGGTGGCTTGTGGAGGAGAACCGTTTGCCCAAGCCAAGCAGTTGGGCGGATTTCTCTAAGAGTTTCCTGGAGAAGTTCTTTCCGCAGACTGCACGGGAGGAAATGGAAGAGAAATTTATTGGGCTGAGGCAGAATGGAGCAACCGTGGACGTGCATGCAGCAGAATGGACGAGACTCAGTAGTCTCGCTGGACCTTTCGCGGCCAACGATGTAGACAGCAGTTGCGGTAAGGAAGCAGTTCTGTCGGGCCAGTCGAGTTCAGGGCTAGGCCGACACACAGTGTTCTTGCAACTATAGAAGTTGATGGTAAAGAAGAGCCGGCAGTTGTTCGCGACTTTATGGATGTGTTTGAAGACATTTCGGGCTTACCGCTGAAGCAAGAGGTGGAGTGTGCGTTTGACCTTATTCCTGGTGCAGCGCCAGTATCAAAATCTTATTATCCGATGGCACCGGTGGAATTTGAAGAAGTTAAGAAACAAGTTGGTGAATTACTCGAGAAAGGATGGATTCGAAGCAGCAACTCACCTTGGGGAGCTCCAGTTCTTTTAGTGAAGAAGAAGGATGTGTATTGATTATCGAGAATTGAACCGGGTGACTATTAAGAACAAGTACCCGATCCCTCGCATTGGAGAACTTTTTGAGCAGCTTAGTGGCGCGAGGGTATTCTCGAAACTGGACTTGCGATCAGGATATCATCAGGTCCGAGCGAAGGCAGAAGACATTTGCAAGACGGCGTTTCGAACTCGATATGGGCATTTCGAGTATTTAGTGATGCCCTTCGGAGTGACTAATGCGCCGGCAATATTTATGGACTTGATGAACAGGATCTTTTCACCGTTCTTGGACCAGTTTATTGTGGTATTCATTGACGATATTCTGGTGTACTCGAGGAGTCCGGAGGAGCATGCTGAGCACTTAAGGATCGCACTGCAAACGCTGAGACAAGAGAAGTTATTTGCGAAGATGAGTAAGTGCGAATTCTAGCTGGAAGAAGTGAAGTTTCTGGGGCATGTCGTGTCGGGCGATGGAATCGCCGTCGATCCCGAAAGGATTTCAGCAGTTCGAGATTGGCCTATCCCAAAGAATGTTGCGGAGATAAGAAGTTTCCTTGGACTCGCCGGTTACTACAGAAGATTTGTGGAGAACTTCGCGCGTTTAGCTGAGCCGTTAACCAAGCTTACGCGTAAGGAGGTACCGTTTGTTTGGACGGATGGATGTGCTTTAGCCTTCGAGACGTTGAAGCAGAAGTTGATAACCGCCCCGATCCTGACCGTACCGGATGATTCAGGAGGCACACAGTTCAGCTTACTCTGTACATCCAGGAGGGACAAAGATGTACCGAGATATTCGGCAGCATTTCTGGTGGGAAGGTATGAAACGGGAAATTGCTCGCTTCGTGGCTAAGTGCTTGGTGTGTCAGCAAGTCAAGGCTGAACACCAAAGGGTTGCTGGTTTGTTGCAACCATTTCCGATTCCTCAATGGAAGTGGGAACATATAACCATGGATTTCGTGACGGCTTTACCGCGGAGTCCAAAGGGCAACAATGCTGTATGGGTGATTGTCGATCGGTTGACCAAGGCAGCTCACTTTATTCCTTTTCGGGTTGGTCAATCGACAGAGACTTTGGCAGAGCGATACATGCAGGAGATTATCAGATTGCATGGAGTGCCGGTAAGCATCGTGTCCGATCGGGACACTCGGTTCTTGTCGCACTTTTGGAGGAGTTTACAAGAAAGTTTGGGGACTCGATTGAAGTTCAGCACGGCTTATCATCCTCAGACTGATGGACAATCGGAGAGAACGACCCAGACCCTTGAAGATATGTTGAGGGCTTGCATGTTGGACTTCAAAGGTTCTTGGGAAGATCATCTACACCTGGTGGAGTTTTCGTACAACAATAGCTTCCAAGCAACTTTTCAGATGGCTCCGTTTGAAGCACTGTATGGTCGTAAGTGCCGTTCACCTGTTTGTTGGGATGATGTTGGTGAACGAAGGTTACTAGGACCAGATTTGGTGGTACAGACAGTCGAGAAGGTGAATACAATCAGGAAGCATATGAAGGAAGCTCAAGACAGACAGAAAAGTTGGGCCGACACGTCAAGAAGACCTCTAGAGTTCGCCGTGGGTGATTTGGTATTCCTGAAGATATCACCGACTAGAGGGGTGATTCGCTTTGGGAGTCGGGGAAAGCTTAGCCCTCGATTCGTTGGACCTTTCGAGATATTGGAGCGTGTTGGAGAGGTAGCGTACCATTTGGCGTTACCACAGTCCTTGGCAGGAGTGCACGATGTGTTTCATGTATCTCAACTACGGAGGTATGTTCGAGATGAAACCCAAGTATTGGATCATTCGGAGTTGACTGTACGGGAGGGCCTAACTTTTGAAGAGCGACCAGTTGAAATCAAGGATCGGAGAGAAAAGGTTCATAAGAACAAGGTTATCCCCCTTGTGCTCGTTTCTTGGGGTAATCGATCGCATGGAGAGTCCATGTGGGAGCGAGAAGACGAGATCCGACAGAAGTATCCTCACCTTTTCCTGTAGTCTTCTATCTTGTATTCTTGGAATTTCGAGGACGAAATTCTTTTGTAGTTGGGTATAATGTAACACCCGAGCCCAATGCTACTATTTTCTGTTATTGGTTGAGCATTAGATATTACTCATTTCATTTATCTTGCTTATTTGGGTCTTACTGTAAAATTTTATCTGGCTAAGTCATTCTGCATATAACAAATTTTAGCATCTAAAATAAAATTAAAAAATATTCATCTTGGCCTACTTGACATCCTTAGCCTCGTGGTAGCGTCCGTGCAGTGTGTTCTCATCCCGTTCAGTGAAACGGGCGAGTTTGGATGGCTACGTGCACGTGCGTGTGTCCGTTTTGAGAGTATGCTTTTTAATCATAAAACATTTCATTTTAAAATTTGGAACCCGCTTAAAATCCTATTATTTGAATTTCGAATTTTTGAACCCAACCCGGGCGCAATTTGGAAATGTTTCATTTGGCGCCAAAATCCTAAATTTTAATATTATTAAAACCTTCGCATATATTTTTCTAACTAACCTGATATCTTACTGTTCATTACCTATCTTTTAAATCTTTAAGTTAACCATATAATATTTTTACAATCTTTTATATCCTTCTTAATTTATTCTCTCAGCCAATCACAACCTCCCCTTTAACCCCGCGGGCCCCACTTTCTCTCTCTCTCTCCACTTTTTCCTCTCTCTCCCTCTCCCTCATATATTCTCTCGTACTTCTCTTTATCATTTTTCTCTTCTTGCTTCATGTCTCGTTTCTCATTTCTTTTAACTGTTCTTTTGTTGCCGGAATTCCGTCGTGCCGGTGACGTTTCTCGACGTTCCAGCGAGATACCCCGACCCGTGTGGTTCCTTTGTTCGTCGTTTGGGTTCATTCCGTGAACCGTGCGCCGTCGCGAGTTTTCCCCGCCGACGGTTAACGTTCCGTTTTCCCGATTCGCGACCCATCGAGGCAAGTTAATCTTGCTACATGCTATATACTTTTATAATCTTCATTTTATAATGTTATACATTTGAAAATCTTATAGTTTACATATGAAATGTCGTTGAAAAATCGGATATGACAAATCTGAAATTTACTGTACACCTTATCTTATAAAATTTATTATAAATCATAGAAAAATCATTAGTATACGTTCTTTAGTTCGTTACGAAGCTAATTCAGAATACTATAAATCTATGAAATATTTACTTGCAAAATAAATTGTTTAATTAACGTAAAATGCAAATGAACACGTCTCTAAACTGCTGTCCAGGGAAATTTCAGCAGCAAACTTTCAACTTTGAATATTCATAACTTTTTGTAGGGATAACCTGAGATGCTTATACTTATAAAACTGAAAACCTTATTGAATTATCTTTGTTTTGGTATAAGATACGTCTCTTTTGGAGAACGTTTGTTATTTTTAAGCTATTTTACAAATTAGGGTGACGCTGAATTTCTGAACGGAACCTTCTTGTGCATGGTTAATCAGTACATCTTTTATAGTTACTAATCGCTTCGAATATGCTATCCATATTAATATTATTATATCAATATTTATATCACATATTGTTTAGTTGTACATCCCACATTACCATTTTACAGTTTTATAACTTTTCGGATACCCGTTTGCATCTATCGCATTTAAGATACATATAATTGCAAGCATAGATCACACTATTACATAATAATGTGATATTAACACTCCATGTTTAATAAATTGCATCCTAATTAATATTGAAACTATAAATGTAACCCTAATCGATAACTGTGCATCCATATCCTTGAAATTATGTTTATTTACATATCATATTACATGTTCCAGTTCATTGTTCTGATAGTACTCATGCTTGTTTATTTATACATATACTTATGATGGTTTGATTATGAGCACCCACATGACATCTTGTGCTTCCTGACATGACCTGTTACACTTCCTACTTGACATGACATGGTACCGTACACTCTTGACATGACATGACACCCTATACATATCGACTCAACCTGTTAAAACGTGACCTGACCGGTTACCTGATTTCATGCCTAATGCCGACAAACCTAACCATTCCTGCTGTCGATCCAGACAGACCTACTTTTACTTGACTTTGTTGGCATTAGTCCTTGACTACTGAATACCTGACCTGACATACATAGTTTGGGGGTATGGGGAAATCAAAGGTGAAACCGACTTGTAACTCAACAGTTCGATACATTGTTCTGATCAGTCTTACGGGCTTGGCCAGTCCGGGAGTGATGATGCTGACATCACTCGTCCATCCTACTACATTTTACTGCTTAGCGGCACGTCTCGGACTCAGCCCCGAGGATCATGACCGTGGTCCCGGGCACGCACGGGATACTATTGAGTTACATCGACGATTCATCAATTGGTTTCAAAGACTATAGAGTAGAAAACCTGATAGGACAGTTTAGCCACCATTGCACATTACCCTGCTTGTTATTACTGCTTTATTCATATTCATACTTGCACTGCTTTTTACCATGTTTATGCTATATACTTGATATCATGACGCGCTGACGTCTGGGTTTTGCATGGCCCAGATTCCGTACCTTTGTCGTCGACCGAGCAGGAGTACTTCAGCCAGCAGGCTGAACTGTGAGTTCCTTAGAGTTTAGTTTATTTATGTCATTTCATTTCCAGATGTGAGCCCGCATTATGGGACATACTGCTTATTCATTGTATTGGATCATTAGCTTCCGCACTTATTGTTTATTGATTCTTGTTATTATGGATTTGGACATGTGTTAGATTAGTATTTATCTTGTTCTTGATATCCTTACAACCGTAATGTGACTGTGGATGGATGCTTCCTACCCACAGGTAGCATGGTTGGCTATGTCACGTGCCCAATCTTGCGTACTCTGGGAAGCGGGGCGTGACAATGACTATGAAATCTGGCAGATGGACGTAAAAACGGCTTTTCTAAACGGAAGTTTAGAAGAGTGCATTTACATGGATCAGCCAGAAGGTTTTGTAGACAGTGGGAGCAGCGGGAAGGTGTGCAAGCTGCTCAAATCCATTTATGGATTGAAGCAAGTATCGCGGAGCTGGAACATCTGTTTTGATGAGACAGTCAAGGACTTTGACTTCATCAAGAACGAAGATGAGCCATGTATTTATAAGAAGATTGTAGGATGAACTGTCGTATTGCTAGTCTTGTACGTGGACGACATTCTTTTGATAGGAAATGGCATTCCTATGCTACAATCGGTCAAGCTATTCTTATCACAAAGGTTCTCTATGAAAGACCTAGGTGATGCCTCGTACAATCTGGGGATCAAGATCCACAGAGATAGATCCAAGGGACTACTGGGATTTTCACAGTCCAGGTACATAGAGACCGTACTAAAGAGATTTAGTATGGAAGATTCCAAGCACGGTAATATACCCGCATTGCACAGAATCACCCTCTCCAAGGAGATGTCTCCCAAGACTGACGAGGAGAGGGTTCGCATGAGCACTATACCCTACGCTTCGGCGGTAGGATCTATAATATATGCGATGCTATGTACAAGACCAGATGTAAATTACGCGCTAAGCGTGGTGAGCCGGTATCAGTCGGACCCAGGTGAGGATCACTGGACAGTAGTAAAAAACATTCTCAAGTACCTGAGATGGACTAAGGAGATGTTCCTGATTTACGGTAATGGAGACCTCAGGGTCGAGTCCTTTACCGAATCAAGCTTCCAGAGTGACAAAGATGACAACAAGTCTGTCTCGGGTTTTGTGTTTACCCTCAATGGAGGGGCGGTATGTTGGAAGAGTTCCAAACAGGATACCGTCGCAGACTCGACGATGGAGGCTGAATACATTGCTGCAAGCGATACCGCAAAAGAGGCGGTCTAGATAAAGAAGTTCATAGCCGAACTTCAGGTAGTTCTGTCCATTGTTGATCCAATACCAGTGTATTGTGATAACAATGGGGCTATAGCTTTAGCGAAGGAACCACGGTCCCATCAGAAATCCAGGCACATCTTAAGGCGGTATCACCTGATCAGGGAGATCGTAGATTGCCAGGAGATCGAGGTCCGGAGAGTGGACACGAAAGACAACACGGCGGATCCATTTACAAAGGCCCTCCCTCAAGCACAATTCGAGCGACTTTTTGGGATGTTGGGTATGCGGTACGTCGGCAGCTGGCCTTAGAGCAGACGTTGGGTATTCGGTACTTCAATCACTGGCCTTTAGTGCAAGTGGGAGATTGTTGGATGTATATGCCCTAGAGGCCAGTATTGTATATGTATACATATGGATACTAAGGATACGTATGTACAGAACAATCTTGCTCAGTTTTATAGTATATTATTTGACTTGTCTTTATCGGGATATGTGTATTTATTGTTATTATATCTGGTGTGCACATATTGATAAAGACTCGATACGGTAGTATACTATTGTGGTTTGTCTTTATCTTAACATGGCATATGTCATACTCGTTATTACATATTGCGGTTACATGTTGATAAAGCCCCTAAGATCTTGCTTGACTACCTGCGTTGTGATGGCGATCATACTTGTGGGAGCAGGGTAGTCTATAAGCACATCCTTAAATGGTCCCTAGTCACGTGAGTATCGAGACTGGGCACTGATACTCCAGAGTAGACTGGTGTGTACGTTTCTAGCCCCGTCGGGGGATGGTTGGTCCCGCAGCCATTGGTCTGATGCACCTAAGATCGTATACAGGTGCTCACTGGGTGGGAGTACACTGGACGGACTCGCCGAGAACTTCCATATGGTACTATACCTATCGTCAGATGGAAGTTCTCAGGTGACATGTGTACAGGTTAGTCTTTGGATCCGAGATCGGCATTTGTCTCGTGTGAGTTCCCACTGAACTTTGATCACTACCCTACCACGGCTCTACTGAGTCGTGCAAACAGGTTTTGGTTGGGTTCAGTCCCGAGCCACATGGAGGCAGTGAGCGATTATCGGGGATTCGTCTCTCCCGGTATAGGGAGTCGATATCGCACTGTGATTCGATTGGTCAGGACCATAAGACCTTGGCCAAGGCATTTGGGATTTACTGATAGGTTGATCAGTAGTTTCCCGGATTGGTCCTGAACCACATCGACACGACTTATCAGGTTGTTAGGGTCTGACGTTCACCATCCCCTAGATCCGGTATGTGATACTCTTTGACGAAGAGACCGGACTGTACGGATATTGCACGGATAGGCTCAGTAGGAGATCCGGATGAGTTTGCTCATCGGCCTTCTTTTCGACAGGTACCTGGATAGCCGTTACGTACAGCTAGTGCCGCTGACGAGCTTGTGGTTAAACCCACTGCCAGAGTACTGTCGAGTCTTTAGAGTCCCACACAGAGGGTTTCCCTGATTCAGGCGAAATGATATAGTAGCCGTATTGGATACGTGCAGGGTTCGATCGATTGATGTACTCGGTACTCGGATTTTCGATCGAACAGTTTGTAATACTAGCCGGCTCGGGTTTGAGCCGGATTATTAAATTGGGTATTGATTTAATAATTTACGTATATGTATTTCGATATATATATTCTAGTATTACGTTCTTCATGTTATTCTATCTCTTTTGGGCGTTCGGATTTTTATCTAATTGCCGGTATATTTGTACAGTAGACTGAAATCCGTATTTACTACAGATTTCCTTCTAGAAGGTGGCCACCTCATTATGTATTTTCCTTTTATTTGATAATTGGAAATGGGGTGGAAAGTAAAAGGTATGGGAGGAATGGTGATGACCATGCTTTAATAATTCACAAATGAATTTATAATTCATTTGGAGTTACTATTGAAGCATGGTTGTTAATTGTTTATTGAAAGAATTCACACACAAAACCAAGGTGTGTGATTTTCTCTCACTTAATGCTTCATTTTCTTTTGAGCTCTCATTTTTCTCATGAGTTCCTCTCTCCTCTTGCTTTCTTCCATCTTCATCTTCTTCCTCTTCACTAACATTCTCATGTGTTGAGAAACAAATGAAGAGGTTAGAAAAGAGATAGTAAACACTTAGACACCCTCCACTACATCTTAGACTACTTGGTTTAGCAACCCAAGTTCTCTAGTTACTCCTTATAGCTATTTGGTTAGGAGCTAGAGCCATGGATCATACTCCCCGGGTGGATCATCTACGACAAAGTAAGGCCGGAGAACAAGCTCGATCCCGGAGGACCGATGGAGCCGGAGTTGGAGATCAAGCAAGTTCAAGGAGACCATTTGGAGCACATGACGAGGAGAGAAGACCGAAGGACTTGAGTCTCTTGGTATATCTTTTTTCCATAGCAGATAGCTCTCCTAGTGTAGCTAGTTAGTTTTATGGAAAGATCCGGTTTTAGGGTTTAGTCTAGCGCCAAATTTTTGTTTGCAAGAAAATTTTTGTTCCGCATTTGGCCATGTTAGTTGGCCGGGACGCTAGGGTAACCCTTCATCAAGGGTGGAAGAAAGATAGATAAACACTTAGAACAACTCATTACATTCTTAGGCATTCTAGATTAGCAACTTAGAGTCCTTAATTGCTCCACTAAATTTTTAGTGTGGAGCTAGAGCTATGAACTACATCTCTCGGGTGGATCGTCTTCGACGGTGGAAGACCGGCGATCAAGCTCGATTAAGGAGATCTCAAGGAGCTAAGGAAAAGGGTAGAAGACCGAAGAACACAGATCTTTTGGTAAAATAATTCTATCATAATAGTTAAGATCTCTTTTCTTAGCTAGTTTCGGTTTATTGTTAGATTCTAGGACGGATTTTTTAGCGCCAAGTTTTTTAAACACCAAAATTTTTCGTTCCGCAACAGCCGCGGTTGACGGCCAAGATGCTAGGAAACCCCAACAATTTTTGCATTGTAGCAAAATATATGTCTACTCCTGAGAGAGATAAAAATAGTTACCTTAGATCACTCAATCCATATTCGCTACTTACGGTCTGTCAAAATATTTGTCTATCCTCTCTATGTTTGGATCCAAGGCTTAAAGTGCAATATATTTTGCTTAGGTTTATTTATCAAAACCTACCAAAAACTATCACTACATGACAAAAAAAAGCTATCAAATACTTTCAAAACTAGAGAACACTGCCATGACTAACGGTGCCAGGATCATTTTCCAAAATAAAGGGTGCCATGTCAGCAGCACCGTTAGTGCCAATGTTATTGCCATCACTCAACTTTCCATGTTATAAAAATATTTGGAAAAAAATAAAATACTAAACATATCCTTCTACTTCATTCTAACTCCAATCCTAACATAGCCTCTTCGCCATCTCACCATCATTGCCATAACAACCTTGCCAACATATCTATCACGTGGTCACTTCCCTAACCACCTCACCGCTTCACTTAGCATTATCCTTTTCTTCTTCTTCTTTCCTAGTAATCCAAACAAAACCTATCTCTAGCCACCTAGGTCCGTCCTCTCTCTACTGCTACCATCGATGCCATCTCGCCGCTGCCTTCCTAGGTGCCTCTTTACCTCATGTGCATCACCGTTGTTAAACTCAAACCTAATTCTAGTCGTACCCACCCCAATGTCTCTCCTCTCTCATAGCCATCTTGACACGGCCATCCTATGCGCCTCATTACCGTCTGTGCATCATCATCATCTTAACACCATTAAGTGTATATATATAGTCTTTTTTTTTCTGGTCACGGTAAAACACGGGTTATGTTCTCCAAAGATATCCTTTTTGCCTTATCAGCACATTAACGGGCCCACAAGATCCAACGGCTCACGACACACAAACTTTTGTTCCCATCCTTTCCGTGCCCTCGAAGCAAAGCAGGTCCTTCTCGAATCAACCCTTCACCGCTCTCGCTCTCTCTCTCTCTCTCTCAAACCGAGCTCGCTTCTCTTTACTTGCCTCTGACTTCATACCATTTCCATCGATTTCGAAATCTCTAAAACCCTAGAAATTTATAAAGAAGAAGAAGAAGAAGAAGAAGAAGGAGAGGTTCTTCTTCTCTGTTGAATGATGGCAAAAGACGTGTGCTGCTCGACTCAGATGATCGATGGCGATGGAGTCTTCAACGTCCAAGGGGTTGAGAACTTCATCAAGACGGTGAGGTTCAACGAGTGCGGGCTCTCGTATGCTGTTGTCTCCATCATGGGGCCTCAGAGCAGCGGTGAGAACAATACTTCTTTGTTTCTTGATTATTTTAGCCGAATTAATGCCAATTTGACTATTTCATAAGTATTGGCGAATCATTTTGGGAATTGAAATTTCGGGGCGGTTTCTGAATCTTTTTGGGGATTATTGTCAGTTTGATGTTTTTTGTGGCGATTATGACCTCTTAAACTGTAATTTTAGGTGAAATATTTTTTATTTCATAAAAATTAGTATTAATGTGATATGTTTTGAAGCGTTCTTTCTGAAATTGTGAGCTTGATCTTATTTTGTAATGCTTGCCAAGAATTCATGAGAGCGATTTCTTGAAATAGTGGAATATTGTTGATGATGATCATCTTCCCAGAGACGGTACCAGGATTCATGCATGGGAGGGGCTAATATATCATGCATAAGTTAAGGTTCTAAATTTCTTTATTGTCGGGGTACTAATCTTGATCCTACTATTGCCACTCACTTACTGAATAAATACATTGAATTATATTTCATTAGCTAATAAGATGAAAACTTTATAACAGTGATGTAAAAAAAATTATACAACATTAACAAGAGTCGATTTCATTCGAGAAAATTTCAAATTGACTTTAGTGAATATATCTAATATAGATTTACATGACTTGATCACTTAGAGATAAAAAGATTACACTTTTCTCAAAATTATAAGAATGTGTTTTGTCATATGACACACTTAAATCAAATTGTAATTGTATTCGAGATGCACTTCTTTTTAAGTTAACATGATTAATAGATAAGAATTTAGTAACTTAAGTTAAAATATAGAATTTATATTATAAAACTAAAAAGTTTCTTTGAAATTTGTTCTTTCAAATACAAAAAATAAGCAATAAATTTTGTATATAAATGCTGCTCTTATACTATAAAAATAAATATTTAACATATCTGATTATATGCATAAGTTAATAAATAATGATTGTTGGAATTGAATAATACTTTTCAAAATATCCATATCTACTTAATTGTAGGAGATAAATACTGATATTTGGTTTTTCAATTGAATATTCGTAATGCATAAACAAGCAACTACAGAGTCAAAATATTTGAAGCACCGTAGAAAATTACTAATAAATCGGGATGGGGACAAGTTGTAAGGGTCCCGTAGGATATTTACAAATCTTGCTGGGGCAATTGCTCCGCTCAACTAACCATGTGGTTCCGATATTGATTCTTCCCTTTTGATGCAAATTCATCACTTGGTATTTAGTAGAAAATAGATTAATTACGTGTGCTTTTAAATGTTTTCTTTTTGCTTAATTTGGTTGTAAGAAGGTAGACTTCAATGCAGAGTACTACCTTAAAGTTCCTTCGCCATTACACCAAAATTCCCTTTTTACCGGTGATTGTATATCCTGGAATACTTTTTTAGTTTCCACCTACATGTGTGCGGGCATAGTGAATGAAATGCTG
Organism: Agapanthus africanus; assembly: GCA_030015575.1. Lineage (NCBI taxonomy): Eukaryota > Viridiplantae > Streptophyta > Magnoliopsida > Asparagales > Amaryllidaceae > Agapanthus > Agapanthus africanus. The sequence goes on along the minus strand of JASDDO010000004.1, from coordinate 109,510,743 downwards.
GGGTTAAGGGATTGGATAGTTAAGCTTTCGATATTGATATGTCAATTATTGTTGGAGTAGAATTCAAAATGATGGACGTAGATTTTTGTATCATGTTTTTGGTTAGCATTAGAATGGGTTAGTATTATGGAATATGGATATCTAGTAGGAAGAAAGGAGGAGAATTAAATGGGTTGGAATGCATGGGTTAGGGTTTTAAACAAAGAATTTAGATAATATGGATTGTTGAAAGAGGGGTTTAAACCATGGCTTGAAATCTTGGCTGATCCTGATTCGAGATGGTCGATTCTGAACCCAAAAATGATTGTTCGAGATCCGATACTAAGACCATTATTTTAGATCTTTGTATTGTGTTCATCAATTGGTTATTTTCATTTTAATGTTTAGTTTATTAATGCGTTGATGAGTTTATTAATGAGTTATTGGTTGTTTGACATCATTGTTTACTAATAAAATATCAAAAAGTTTGCAGTTATTTTTACAACTTATTTATAATAACATTCTAGATATCATTAATTACTAAAAAATATGTCTAATTTTTAAAGTAATTTTTACTTTTTATTTTTATTTTTTATTGAATATAATAATTCATTTACTCAAATGATGGAAATTCCAATAATTCTGATCCATGATGGCCTTTTTTGATCCCGATAATGATCGTTTAAACTGCTAGCGATACTGAGATTTGAAACTTTGGTTTAAACATGTTTAGGGAGCAGTTTGAAATTTTTTAAAGGGACAAGTGATGGGTTTCGAGGGAGAACACACACTCTAAAATGATTTTTTTTGTACCTGGGGTTTGGATGGATTTGAATCATGATTATTTTTGAATGATCAAAAAATATTTTCACTAGGATGAGAGAGACTGGTAGTTCTGGTGGCAGAACCAAATTGTTCTTAAAAAGATAAGAGGTAGAGACTAAAGACCGAGTGAAGTAAATCTAGCATTAGTGCTGTGTGGCTTCTATACCCGAGAGAAGCACTACATTTCACTTCGAAATCTTCCTTCCTGGAATTTTGGTTGAATACACTCATTTTAAGATGCATGTAGCGGAGATGCGCATGCTTCGTTGGATGTGTGGTAACACTAGAAAGGATAAGATGCGAAATGAGAATATTCTTGCAAAGGTTGGTGAAGCACCCGTGGAGGAGAAAACGCTGAAAACCATCTAAGATAGTTTGGTCATGTACGACGCAGACCTACGGAAGCACCGGTTCGACGAATGGATATTCTCGATTTAGGCCAAGTCAAAAGAGCGAAAGGGAGACCGAAGAAAATGTGGATGGAGGCGATACGAAAAGATATGGATGCCAAAGGTCTTAATGAAAGCATATTGTTCGATAAGAGTGAGTGGAGGCAGAGGATTCATGTGCTCAACCCAGCATGATTCTAATGTTGGTTCATATAGCCTACCCCATATGCTTGGGATAAAAGGTTCAGTTGTTGTACACTCATTTGAAGAATGGTGTAATTGACTATCCTCTTTATGCGGAACGACTTTTATCTCCTTAAAACGTTTTTTTTTGAGTATGCCAAACTGCAACCTAAGAAATCTGAGAAAATAGAGGATCAAACATGATAGTCTGTGAACTACCCTAAGCTTTCACATCATAATATCCATTTGCAACATGCCTGTATTGAATTTAGGATAAAATTTTGAAACCATCATATACATGTTAATTTTATTTAAGAGTGATATCATACAATCATGCACCATAACCATGAACTTTTGCTGCGGCTGCATGCTCGCTTTATATTCTAGTAGGTAGTATATTTATTACACTTGATTGCATAGACCCATTGTTCAATTTGAACGACTTGTTTGGCTGCAGGTAGATGGAAGAGTTTTAATGTTACATATAGACTCAATAATCATGCACCATAACTATGAACTTTTGCTGCGGCCATATGCTCGCTTTATATTCTAGTAGATATATGGTATTCATTACACTTGATTGCATAGACCTAATGTTCAATTTGAACAACTTGTTTGGCTGCAGGTAGATGGATCGGTTTGAATGTTAGGTATAAACCCAATAGTATACCTGCGACCAACAATAATTATATCTTAATCTCTGTACTTGGCACGGTAAAATTATTTGCATTGCTAAATGCAAGGAAGATAGATATTTTAAATTTGAAAGTTAGATGCTTTGCACAATCATTTACATCTGGGAACATATGAAAGGTCGACATTAACATTACATGCTTTGCACAATCAATTACATTTGGGAACATAGGAACCTTGAGTGGAGGTGATGACAGGATTAGACATACCTCCATTCATGTATAAAGTTAAATCAAAGGCAATGAGTGCTAACATTTGCCCTATTTATATTTTAGGTCAGCTTCTTTAAGATTGAACTTATCGTTATTCATACACACAGTTGTATATTGCACTAGAATACCGTCGATAAGGTTTGCAATCAATATTTAACATGCTGGGGCATCAAGTCTTAAAATCCTTCCATTTAGAGACTTAGAGTAATATATCATTAATATTAATGGCCCAAATTGTAAAGTCATGTTTCCTAAATCTGTATCGTTATGTTACCATGTTATTTTGTAAGGTTCTAATCAGTTCTTCTTCGTATGGATTTTTTCATGTAGGCTATTTAATTATCCAAATTTATATCAACAAATTTAATTTTGATGCTCTACCATTTACTTTTCACTTTTAGCAAGCTTAAATCTTATTGGTTGTATCCTACTATCCTAGATTTCCTAGTCAAACTCTCTCTATACACGTGAGCTCACATACACATGCGTGCGCGCACGCACTCACACAACCTTGGAAAATATCCTAGAGAGGTGATAAAATAAGTCTACAATTTACACGCTTTTTTTGGATTATGGGAACCATTCATCTTGATCTTCATCTCCTAAAACATGTATATGCCAATTTTTTGTGTTTGGGATACCACTTGCCTTTGCATTGTTGTTAAATTAACGATTTTTCGACATTAGAACATTCTTCAATCATAGATCAATTGACAAATGAGATCCAAATCACATGAAAACTAGTGTATCCAGTCACATGATGAATAGTGTATTGATGATTTAAAACATTTATCTGCTTTCAATATCTTAGAACCACTATGTATTTGAAGTTTTGTATGAGAACCCTGAGTATCTATCAAGTGACTAAACTTGAGTATGAAAACCAAGATCATTTAATGCATAGAGATGTCCATTCACATAACTGTTCATATACAATCGTATAATGGTGTGAAGATCATGCAAACAATACTGATACATGATTACAAATCATGTTTTAAGTTGGACAAACCTGTCTGTAATAGGGCCCCTGGCACAATTCCCCTTTAATCTCAGTCTACATGCAAATTTTTTTTTCATTCTTTTGTTGTTGTCATTGTCTATTTATTTTATCTTATACTTTTTTTTGGGGGTGGGGGATCGGGTGCAGAGGGTTGGGTGTATGTAAGTTTATGTGAATATCTCCAACTGGGATTGATATTGTTTGGCAGCAGGTTTTAAAGTTGTTCAAAGAATCAAAAGCACAACAGAGCCCTAACCAACTTAGAGCTGTGCTTAATAGTCACCCCAATTTTGAAAGGAAAAAAAAATTTCCTTGGATTGTTATGACACTTGGCCACGTTTCTTCATCTGACAAAATTAGCTGTTCTTTAATATTTAGTTCTGGCACTTAGATTGATGCTTTATGAGATTGTCTTTATTTCAATACTTAAGCTACGATTTTATGAAGTTTTAATTTGTAAGTATGCACCATTTTTCTGGCAATTTCCCTTCTTTGAGCAGGAAAAAGTACCTTGCTTAACCATCTTTTTGGGACCAACTTTAGAGAGATGGATGCCTTCAAGGGAAGGTAACCTTCAATCGTCCTATTCTATATGAACCATTTACATATATTATTAATCAATTTCATGCTAATTTAGATGCATTACATAATAATTCCTTTTGTATTTTAGGAGCCAAACCACCAAAGGTATCTGGATTGCAAAAAGTCCTGGCATTGAGCCTTGCACGATCGTCATGGATCTAGAGGGTACCGACGGCAGAGAAAGAGAGGTGCATGACCATGATAATCTAAAGTTCATAGCATATTTTCTCCCTACAATATCCTCATTTCTGCCACCCTTGCTAGATTATTTAGCTACTTTCTTATCTATGTTAACATTTTCGAGACGCATGCTTAAAAGCAGCAATTCAAAGTCAAATTGAAGAGCCATTCGGTGATGGTGAATTATGATACGTTCAGAGCCAGTTATAATTAGGATTTAAGTAGAATTTATATTTCCAGTGACCTATTGCTGATTTCAGTGTATGGACTTTTTATTTGAGGGTATTTTTTTTACTGCTGCATGTGAAGAGAAACATATGCTGCTTACGGTCATATCAGATACAAAAATTTAATTAACTTGATGTTTGCAAGTCCAACATCAATGGTATTTCTTTTCATGTAGTACACCTAGTTTTCATTTAGTATCTAAATTGGTATATCATGGACTCACGGTTTTCATATCCGATGCAAAAGTAGTCATACCCAATATTCTTTTCTTTTCTTTCTTGCAGAGTTACTGGTAGCTGGATACTATTCCACTCTCCCTATTTAACACCGCGATTCCTATGATCAAATGATTAATATGAATTTCATGCCATAAGATTATAATTTTCTCACTGTTTTTTCTAATAACTTAGAAGATGTATTTACAATCTTGCAGACAAATCTTGGATTTAAACATTTAATCACTAAAGTTTGCAGGTGTTTTGATTCAGTTTGTAATTTTCTGCCGAGTGGCTGGACAACTCTAGTTGGACGTGCCTCTTCTAACTCTTAAAAGTAATAATTATGTTCTCTATTAGGATGATACAACATTTGAGAAGCGAAGTGCTCTTTTTGCTCTGGCAATTTCAGATATCGTTCTCATCAACATGTGAGTAGATGACTGCACTTTCTGTTTCCCTCTGTTCTCTGTCTTCGGATCTATAGTACTCTGAGAGCGGTACTCTGATTTTATGGTAATCCACATAATTATGGATTAGAAATTGTGACTTATCCAGGTGGTGCCATGACATTGGCCGGGAGCAGGCTGCTAATAAACCCCTCTTGAAGACCGTCTTTCAAGTACTTCCTTTTTCTTTTTCTATTGAAGTCCGCTAGTATCCATGCTGTTTTTTTTTTCGTTTTTTCTTCTTCTTCAGGTTATGATGCGCTTGTTCAGTCCTCGCAAAACAACGCTATTGTTTGTTATTCGTGACAAAACAAAGGTTTTCATCTTTAAAGCTTCAGCCTTCTTTTGAAAACATACATCTTTTACTACTGTTCCTTAACATGTCTAATTTGTTGATATTTATTGGCAACCTTTCCTGTAGACTCCAATGGAACATTTAGAACCACTATTAAGGGAAGATATTCAAAAGGTGACATAATATGGGCTGTTTACCAATTCTTTTGTTTTTTAGTTATAATGTTCTAAATACCGTTGTTTGTCAGCAGATTTGGAATACTGTTTCAAAGCCCCAGGCTCACAAGAACTCTGCACTAAGTGAATTTTTTAATGTAAGTGGTTTGATGGACAAAAGGAAGTTTTGATGTGGGTATTCTGAATGTTAGCATTTGATTTTAAGGTGGAGGTTACTGCTTTGGCCAGTTATGAACAGAAAGAAGAGTTATTCAAAGAACAGGCACGATACTCTTTTCTTTTTTTCTTGCATAACTCTCGAGGAGAATGATTACTATGCAAATATTTTTCCATATAAAGTGCTGACTTATTCAATACCTTCAAATTATTTACATCGAACAATTTCTGTAATACACCAAAACCAGCACCAACAAAGCCTTAACCCATATCTTTGGTTCAGAGGTTTTTTTTGTTAAATATCCATTTATCTCTATAAAGGGTTATGCCCTTTTTGTGTCTACCAGAAGCATGACTTTCCGTAAGCGTTCCTTATTGAAAGTACCCTACCTAACCCTTGTTAACCCCTACTCTACTATAACCCAATTGCAACTTCTGGTCGAGGAGCAATGTGGTGTTTTCGGAGAGTTAATCCATCTTTGCTCACTTATCATTATACCATGTGTTGGATATGTATGCCTTAGAGGCCTTCATTGTATAGGATGCTAGGGATATGTATGTACAGGACAATCTTGTTCAATATGATCGTATGCTATTTGGTTTGCCTTTATCTTAACATGTGATATGTTTTACTTGTTATTTCATATCGCTTATACATGTTGATAAAGCTCTTAGGACCCTTGCTTGGCTACTAGCGTTATGATGGCAATCATACTTGTGAGAGCTGAGTAGTCGATAAGCACATCCTTAAATGTCCCTAGTCGTGGTAGTATCGAGACTGAGCATCGATACTCTAGAGTAGACTAGTGTATACATTCCTAGACCCTGATGTGGGGCGATGGTTGGTCCCACAGCGTTGGTGTGATGCACCTAAGATTGTATACATGTGCTTACTGGGGTGAGTACACTGGACGGACTCGTCGAGAACTAGTTAGATGGTATTATATCTATCGTCAGATAGTAGTTCTCACGTGACAAGTATATATAGTCTGTCGACCCGAGGTCGTCATTTGTCTCGTGTGAGTTCCCACTGTGCTTTGATTATTACCCTACCACGGCACTACTGAGTCGTGCAAACAGATTTTAGTTGGGTACAGTCCCGAGCCACATGGAGGCAGTGAACGATTGTTGGGGATTCGTCTCTCTCGGTATAGGGAGTCGATGTCGCGCTGTGGTCGGTTGGTCAACACCATGAGTCCTTAGCCAGGGCCGATTGAGAATTACTGATAGTTAGATCGGTAGATTCTCGGATGGTCTTGAGCCACATCGGCACGACCTGTCAGGTTATTAGGTGTCTGCCGTTTTCCACCCCTAGATACCTGGGTAGCCGTTACGTACAGCTAGTGCCACTGATATGCTTGTGGTTAAATCCACTGCTAGCGTACTGTCAAGTTTTTAGAGTCCCACACAGATGGTTTCCCAGATTCAAGCGAAACGATATAGAGGCCTTATGGTTTTACATGCAGGGTTTCGATCATATACGTGTCCTAGCTACACGTGTTTTTGATCGGACGGATAATACCAGCGGGTTTAGGATTAAGCCGCATTCTAGTATTATAATATTGGATTATTTTCATCTCTTTGGTATTCGTAGTACGAATATGGGTATGTATATACGGTGAGGGGTATTCTTGTATTTTCATAAGAGTGCTTCTAGAAGAAGACACCTCATTTGTGATAAATCCATTATGTTTAAATGGATAATGAGGTGGAGGTATGAGGTGTTTTTTAAGCATGGTTGAAGCATGGCTATATTAGACGACTCGCTCATTTGGGTAACTATTGAAACATGTCACATTATTTTTAAAGTAAATGATATGCTTGCTATTATCATATTTATCCATTCTTTATCTCATTCTCATCACAACACTCTCTTTTCTCCTTTGCTCTCTTCTTCCTCAAACCCTAAACACTCTCATGAGTTGATAAACTTAAGGTTATTGAGACATTAATCCAATAAACATTCTCTACATCTCTTAAGCTATCTAGATTAGCAAACTAGGTATTTTAGTTATCTTATTCTAGAAGTTAGAGTTTGAACCATAGACTCTCGGATGGATCTTCTTCGATATGAGGAGGCCGATAACTAAGCTCGATTCGTACAAATGAGAAGCTTAAGAGGATAAGAAGACCCGAAGGACTTGAACACAAATGTATAAATCACTTCATAGTAGATTAGAACCTTTGCTAGTATTGCTGGTTAGGGCTTATGGTCGATCTTGGAAGTTTAGTTGATGTTGCTTGCTATAAAATTATTGTTTGTTAATTCCGCCTCTCTACAAACCCTGTGGAGCATGCGACATCGACTTACATGGTATCAGTGCCACTCCATAAGCCTTAGATAGCTTATAGCGATGTTTGAAATCCGCTGTTTTTGTCGCGCACGAACCGCTGACAAAAATAGTCCCTAAAAATGAAATTTTGAGATGTTTGCACACCCCGCGGGCTCAGGATTTGAACCGAGAAGCCGCGGGGTGAAGCATGGGCACCCCAAGATACCGGGGGGGGGAGAAAGGCCAGGCCCACCCCCTAAAACCACCAAAAGGCGGCCTTGGGGGGTAGTGACTCGAGAGCACCCCAATAGGGTGCTCTCGGGTCTGCCTACCTTTGGGGGCCACCTCATGGTGACCCCCGGGGGTGGGTACCCCCTGAGGCCCCCGGATCGAAAGTTAATTTTATCCTCTTCGCCTCCGTGAAGATTCAGACGGGTTTCGAGTTCGTTTCGACTCCCGGAATGGCTTAAAATGAAATTTTTGGTGACTTTAGTGGACAATTTTTCAAGTCTTGAAAAATTAGTTTCGTTCGCTAATTGTGCGTGGGATTCTAACGTCGTGGTTTTTTACTTGCTTTATTGATGTGTATATGTGTTCTTAAACGTCTTCAAATCGCTATACGTCGATTAGAAGGGGTTGCACATATCTTGTGATGTTCGGATGCGAATGGTTTCATGGATTGTCGTGTGAATGGCTCGGTGTGAATCTAGATGTGAGATGTGAGTGGATTCTTTGTAATTCATGTAATAATTCATGTATATTCTTTTATTGGGTGCATCCGGGTTGAGGATGTAGTCACCGGCTGTATATTACTTTTCATTTCCGCATCTAGATTTGACCTACGGAGGAGTGCACAAACTACCGGGTTCTAGGATTTAGTGGCTGGCCATCTCGAGGAGTCAAGATTCAGATTACCCAATTCTAGAATTGGCGGGTAGCTTGCTGCACTCGTAGGGGTCTAGGATTATTCACACTCGGCTATTCACACGACTGTGGAGGACTGTGTTTCATAGGTGGTTCATTGAAATGCAAATGTTTCTAGTTGATCCATTTTTCCATTCTCCATGATGCTTATATCTGCCTGTGTTGCTTATCTGTCTGTGATGGATATATGTATAAATAAATGTATATATTTTCCATCCGCGCTAATCCTGCCCCCGCTCTGCCTTAGTTAACCTAACGGTGCATGACAGGGCCTCGTGGCGAATACGGGTGGTATATACGTATATTCTATTTTCGTTCTTTTTGTGGTGTGATAAGGTTAATTAATGGTACTGTATTAATCTCACTTAATGCAAAGTAATAAACCTAATATCCGATGTCGTTGGAACAATTGCAAAATCATCCGGTTTTCTTCAAAAACAACTTTTAAAAGTGGAGCTTAAACCACTCCTTTTCAAAAGCTATCCCGTTCCTTTGACTATATCAACTTCATTACGTTAACGGTTTTCGCCAAAACCAGCCATATCCCTCAGCCATTTCAGATAGGTATCTACTAGTATTCATGCTATATGTTTTGATCTTCGCCAAGACATAGTGTTTGGTAGCTAGTGGGTGCTTATCTGTAGCATAGATAGATGCATTAATTTAAGACACGCGTATAGCTGTTTTGGCATTCGCCAAGGGCTTGTACGAATGTGTCTAAATTAATCTGGACAATGACGGGTTGAACTTGACTTGTGATTTAAGATGTTTTGACCTTCCTCAAGGTTATAAGTGCTTGGGGGCAAAACCCACATCGGGAGTTTCAAACATACAGGAAACTTGCTAGTGTTGCATACCTTCTGGAATGGTAGTTTTGGTAGGCTTCCTTCAAAATTATCACACAATGATAGTTGGGTCTTGATCCTACTGTGAGTATCTGCTACTCTTCGGGAGATTTTCACTTTGCAATTAGCTAATTAAGTAGGTGTCTAGAAAGGTGTTAACGGGGCTACGCCTTTGCAAAAACAAGATTATTTAATTGGGTCCGTACGAAAGTACCAACACTGGCCTGGCCGAAAGATAAGCGAACTTGTAGGGTGCGATTAATCCTGACTAATTCTTCTTTTATGGTTTGAAGGAGAATTCGAGGAAACAGTTGGAGCCATCATGTTTAGATAAACTAATAACCAATCTAAACTTGCAAGAGCATATGCTGAGTGTTTCTTTTCTCTCTTCTAATTGCAGCGATCATGACGAGACTTAAGCTTATACTAGATAAAAACAAACTGGGCCAAACTATAAAGACTGGCTGAGTAACGTCCAAATGGCCATTACTTATGATAAGGTTGTATACGTCCTCACGGCTAAAGCCCCCCATTCCAGGTCCGACATCCTCGGTTGCGGACATTGAGGCCCGTAAGACTTGAGATCTGGATTAAGCAAAAACCAAGTGTCTCGTGCTGGTCTCCATGGATAATGAACATCAAAGGCGGCACGAGAAGATGGACCTCGCTTCTCTCTTTCTCCATACCAAAGATTTATATGGAGAGCAATCTCGTATCGCAAGATACGAGATCTCGAAGAAATTGTTTCAAGCGAGGTTGGCTGTCGATTCATCCGTTGGGGACCACGTCCTGAAGATAATTACTCTCATAAAAGAGCTCGCGGACCTAGGAACTACGTTGGAGAATGAGTTGTATACCGACTTAATTCTGCAGTTCCTCCCTCCACCTATACCCAATTCATATTGAATTTCAATATGCAAAAGCTGGAAGTTTCACTTTCTGAGCTCCTCAATATGTTGAGGGTGGCAGAGGGCACCTTGAAGAAATTCAAGGAAATACCCGCTCTGTTTATTGGGAAATCTTTTTCCGTTAAATCCAAGGCTAAGGCCAAGGGAAAGAAGAAGGTCCCCACCAAACCGAGAGGAGGTGTGGAGAAAGTGCAGGGAAAGGGAAATGAAAAGATTAGGGGAGCAGCCACAAAGGAGGAGTGTTTCTACTGTCACAAGAAAGGACATTGGAAGAAGAATTGCCGGGCTTTAAAAGCCAAAAATCAGGACACGAAACAAGTTATGGGTTCGGCTTCAGGTGTGTTCGTGATTGAAAATTGTTTCTCTATTAACTCTATTTTCTGGGTATTGGATACCAGATCAGGATCTCGCATATGTAATTCTTTGCAAGCGCTGAGAAGTACAGTTTTGAGGAAATGTGATATGACCGTCAGGGTTGGCAACGGAACCGGTATGGATGCTGTTGCAGTAGGAGAATATCATCTTGGATTGACGAGTAGACATATTTTGTTGTTACATAACTGCTTTTGTGTACCTAGTATGATGTGTAATATTATATGTGTATCTTTATTATCTAATGAAGGATATAATTTTGCACTTGAAAGCAATGTCATAAACATTCACCTAAATCATGAAGTGATTGGGTTCGGTATACTTAATAACCGGGATATACGTTCTCAATCAACATCAAGTTTTCAAAGTTCAAAACACGCTAAAAGGAAAAACTCCAGAATCAAATCAAGCTTTCTTATGACATTGTAGACTTGGTCATATCAATGAAATATGATTAATTAAGTTACATAAAAATGGATATTTAGATCCGTTTGAATATCAATCATATAGAACTTGTTAATCATTTATTAGAGGAAAGATGACCAAAACTCCGTTCACCGGATACGGAGAAAGTGCCACTGAGCTCTTGGGACTCATACACAGCGACGTATGTGGGCCAATGTCTACGCATGCAAGAAGTGGCTATTCCTACTTCATTGTTTTTACCGATGATTTCTTAAGGTATGGACATGCATTTTTGATGAAATATAAATCCGAGACCTTTGAGAAATTCTAGGAGTATAACAATGAAGCGGAAAAGCAAACTGGCAAAAGTATCAAGATGCTCTGATCTGATCGGGGTGGTGAATACTTAAGTGCCTAGTTTCTGGAATATCTAAAAGAGAATGAAATTTTCTCTCAGCTTTTTCCTCCGTACACACCACACCACAACGGTGTATCAGATTGACGGAATTGCACCTTGCTTGATATGGTGCGTTCCATGATGAATAATGTTGAGTTGCCGTCATCCTTCTGGGGTTATGCACTAGAATCTGTTCTATACCTATTGAATAAGGTTCTAACCAAGTCCGTGCCTACCATTCCATATCAAATGTTGAATGGGAAGAAACCATATCTTAAGTATCTTAAGATATGTGGTTGTCATGCTTTTGTCAAAAAAGGTTCATCCGGACAAACTCGATGCACATTCAGTATTGTGTAAGTTTGTGTGATACCCTAAGAACTTTAGGGGGTATTATTTCTATTATGCTGAGGAACAAAAGGTCTTTGTTTCTCATCATGCCCGCTTTATAAAAACTCAATTTCTTGAAAAAGAGATTAGTGGGAGCGTAATAGAGCTGGAAGAAATTTCAGAATCACAAACTATTACTGAAGACTTAATAGAATATGGGATTTCAATGGAATCGGACGTACCTACGCCACTCCGCAGATCTAGTAGGCAGTCTTATTCGCCTGGGAGATACTACGGTTTTCTCGTAGACGGGGATCGAGAGTACTGCATCATTGATGATGATGAGTTGACTAGTTTTCAGCAAGCCATTACGAGTAGAGACTCGGTGAAATGGCTGGATGCTATGAGATCCGAGATGAAATTCATGTACACCAATAAAGTATGGACTTTGGATGTTACTCCTCCTAGGGTAAAACCCGTTGGATGCAAATGGATCTTCAAAAAGAAGATTGGTGTAGATGGACATGTAGAAACCTACAAAGCTAGACTTGTTGCTAAAGGTTTTCGTCAAAGACCAGGATTGGACTATGAAGAAACTTTTCCACCATTGGATATGCTTAAATCCATTCGGATGCTACTTGCCATTGCTGCATTCCATGACTATGGCATCTGGCAGATGGATATTAAAACCGCTTTTCTGAATGGAAGTTTAGAAGAGTGTTTATATGTATCAACCAGAGGGTTTCATAGACAGTGGGAGCAGCGGAAAAGTGTGCAAATTGCTTAAATCCATTTATGGATTAAAACAGGCATCGCGGAGTTGGAACATCTGGTTTGATGAGACGGTTAAGAAATTTGACTTTATCAAAAATGCAGATGAACCTTGTATTTATAAGAAGATTGTAGGGAGAACTGTGGTATTCCTCGTTTTATATGTAGATGACATTCTCCTGATAGGAAATGATATTCTTATGCTACAATCGGCCAAGCTGTTCTTGTTACAGACCTGGGTGATGCCTCGTACATTCTGAGGATTAAGATCTATCGTGGCATATCTAAAAGAATGTTGGGACTTTCACAGTTAAGGTATATAGACACCGTTCTAAAGAGGTTTAGTATGTAAGGTTCCAAGCGCAGTAATTTACCCGCTTGTTACGGAATCACTCTCACCAAAAAGATGTCTTCCAAGACTGATGTGGAGAGGGCTCGCATGAGCATTGTACCCTATGTCTCGACTGTGGGGTCGATAATGTATGCAATGTTGTATACTAGACCAGATGTAGCTTACGCACTTAGCGTCGTAAGCAGGTATCAGTCCAACCCAGATGAGAAACATTAGATAGCGGTAAAGAATATTTTTAAGTACCTGAGAAGGACTAAGGAAATATTCTTGGTGTACAGTAATGGGGACCTCCAGATCGAGGCTTTTACCTATTCTGGTTTTCAAAGTGACAAGGATGACTCTAAATCCGTCTCGGGTTATGTGTTTACCTTCAATGGAGGGACAGTCTGTTGGAAGAGCACCAAACAAGACACCGTAGCAGACTCGACGATAGAGGCCGAGTACATTGCTGCTAACGATGCTGCAAAAGAGAGTCTGGATGAGGAAGTTCGTTTCTGAACTTCAGGAGGTTCCATCCATTACCGATCCAATATCTTTGTATTGCGATAACAATAGAGCCATGGTTTTGGCAAAGAAGCCACGGTCCCATCAGAAATCTAGACATATCTTGAGGCGGTATCACCTGATCAAGGAGATCGTGGATCGCCGGAAGATCGAGATGCGGAGAGTAGATATAAAGGATAACACGGCAGATCCATTCACCAAGGCCATCTCTCAAGTCCAGTTCGAGATGTTTGGTATGCGGTACGCCATCAACTGGCTTTAGTGCAGACGTTGGGTACTCAATATGCCAATAACATGCCTTAGTGCAAGTGGGAGATTGTTGGATATGTATGCCCTAGAGGCTTTCATTGTATAGGATGCTAGGGATATGTATGTACATGTCAATCTTTCTCAATATGATAGTATGCTATTTGGTTTGCCTTTATCTTAACATGTGATATGTTTTACTTGTTATTTCATATCGCCTATACATGTTGATAAAGCCTTTAAGATTCTTGCTTGACTGCCAGTGTTATGATGGCAATCATATTTGTGAAAGCCGGGTGGTCGATAAGCACATCCTTAAATGTCTAGTCGTGGGAGTATCGAGACTGGGCATCGATACTCCATAATAGACTAGTATATACATTTCTAGATCCTGACGAGGGGCGATAGTTGGTCCCGCAGCCATTGGTGTGATGCATCTAAGTTTGTATATAGGTGTTCACTGGGGGAGTACACTGAACGGACTCGCCGAGAACTTGCTAGATGATATTATACCTATCGTTAGATAACAGTTCTCTGATGACATAAGTACAGATAGTCTGTCGACCTGAGGTCGTCATTTGTCTCGTGTGAGTTCCCACTATGCTTTGATTACTATCCTACCACGGCTCTACTGAGTCATGCAAACAGATTTTAGTTGGGTACAGTCCCGAGCCACATGGAAGCAATGAGCGATTGTTGCGGATTCGTCTCTCCTGATATAGGGAGTCTATGCCGCACTGTGTTCGGTTGGCCAACAACATAAGTCTCTGACCAGGACGGATTGAGAATTACTGATAGTTAGATCGGTAGATTCTCGGATGGTTTTGAGCCACATGGCACAAATTGTTAGGTTATTAGGGATCTGACGTTTTCCACCCCCTAGACTCGGCATGCGATACTTTCAGACGAATAGACCGGACTGTACGGAGATTGTCATGGACATGCTCAGTAGGAGTTCGGACGACTTTGTTTGTCGGCCTTCTTTTCGATAGATACTTGGGTAGCCGTTACGTACAGCTAGTGCCACTGACGTGCTTATGGTTAAATCTACTGCCAGCGTACCGTCAAGTCTTTAGAGTTCCGCACAGAGGGTTTTCCTGGTTCAGGCGAAACAATGTAGATGACGTATGGTTTTACGTGCAGGGTTTCGATCATATACGTGTACTAGCTACACGTATTTTTGATCGGACGAATAATACCAGCGGGCTTGGGATTAAGCCGCATTCTAGTATTATAATATTGGATTATTTTCATCTCTTGGTATTCGTACTACGAGTATGGTTATGTATATGCGGTGAGGGGTATTCTTGTATTTTCATAAGAGTGCTTATAGAAGAAGACACATCATTTGTGATAAATCCATTATATTTAAATGGATAATGAGGTGGAGGTATGAGGTGTTTTTTAAGAATGGTTGAAGCATGGCTATATTAGATGACTCATTCAATTGGATAACTATTGAAGTATGTCACATAATTTTTAAAGTAAATGATATGCTTGATATTATCACACCTAGCTATTCTTCATCTCATTCTCACCACAACACTCTCTTTCCTCTTTTGCTCTCTTCTTCTTTCTCAAACCCTAAACACTCTCATGAGTTGAGAAACCTAGGGTTATTGAGACAAATTAATCCAATAAATATTCTCTACATCTTCTAAACTATCTAGATTAGCAAACTAGATACTTTAGTTATCTTATTCTAAAGGTTAGAGCTTGAACCATAGACTCTCGGGTGGATCTTCTTCGACAAGAGGAGGCCGATAATCAAGCTCGATCCGTACAAACGAGGAGCTTAAGAAAAGGATAAGAAGACCCGAAGGACTTAAACACAAAGGTATAAATCACTTCATAGTAGATTAGAACCTTTGTTAGTATTGCTAGTTAAGGCTTATGGTCGATCTTGGAAGTTTAGTCGATATTGCTTGCTATAAAATTATTGTTTGTTAATTCCGCCTCGCTACAAATCTTGTGGAGTATACGACATCGACTTACACCCATGTCAGTTTCGGCAAACCATACATCTTCTGAGCAACATCCTAGCGACTTTCACTTAAAATTGCATCTTAGCATCTGTGTAGATCCAACATGTTTAGGATGCATTTCATAGAGATCTGACCTAGTATTATGCTGCTGCCATCAACCTAATACAACTGGCACAAGCAGCAATTAACCAAAAAAACAAAAAAAAACAAAAAAGAAATATTCAATGAATTTTGTTCAACAGATATATAAATTTGCTGTTTTCGTTTGCCTGTTTCTTTCATAAGTAGGTTGCACAACTAAGGCAGAGGTTTTTCCATTCAATAGCCCCGGGAGGCCTTGCAGGTGATAGACAGGGTGTTGTTCCTGCCTCAGGATTTTCCATTAGCGCACAGCAGATTTGGAAAGTGATAAAAGAAAACAAGGATCTGGATCTTCCTGCTCACAAGGTAGTATAGTCTGACCAGTTACTAAATAGCCGGACGTTCTATTCTCCTTCCACTCACATTGTATCCTTTCAAGCATATAGGTAATGGTTGCAACTGTTCGCTGTGAGGAGATTGCAAATGAAAAACTAAGACATTTGGCTTTGGATGAGGTAATCATGCATGTACACCATTTCATTCTTCAGTTGAAAGCACCATAAGAGCTAATGGTATTACCTTTAGGCTTGGTTGGAGTTGGAGGCTGCTGTACAGTCTGGTCCAGTATCAGGGTTCGGGAAAAAAGTTGGCTCCATCCTGGACGCTTGTTTTTCCGGGTCAGTCCCATTACGTCTGCTTTCTATAATTGCTAAAAATAGATGCTATGGCTAAAAATAAATTCTTACCCGAGAAGACGTGTCACAATTGTATACTTAAGAATAGTTGTTGGACACTCCTTTCGACTCATCCTAAAATTTATATGTATTGTAGATGTATCGAACATGTATCAAATGATTAAATACTAAAATTCCATACACACACACACTGAGTTCACAATCTAATTTAATTCATAAATTTTTTTATATGATTTGTGCGTACCTTCTTAAGAGACGATATAGAAGTATTTATTGTTTGGGAATTGTTGTCTTAAATAAAATGATCAGTTGATGTCCTCCAAATTCTTGTGTGCTGGGAGAAGTTATGGAGAACGGGAAGAGTATATGATTGCTTGTTTGACTGAAAAAGATTCTCTCTCAACCTAATAAACCTTAAGAAACGAGTTATTTTTAAGCTTTATTCTTTTAATTGTGCAGTTTCTTTAATACTCCCAGAAACCAGATTTTATACTGAAACAATGCATGAGAGTCTTCTCCTTTTAGTCTGTACATGGCTGTGTGCATGAGCGTGATGGTATATGGAGAGACGCATCATATCCAAATCTGAGAGAATTGTGGCAATCACCACTTAGAGGGTATCCTGGCTATGTTTATTTAATAGATACACCTCGTCTTTTTTGGGAGGTTAGGGGATTATTTGCCCACTGTGATGATACATATGGTCCATATGGAGATCCATCATAGATTCATATTGAAGTATTTGTGAGGAGCACATGGCATTCACTTCATAGAGAAAGTATGCTGATTAATATTAATTTATTGATATATCCCCTCCCCTTTTTTAACAGACAGGGAGAATATCATCCACAATTTTATGTTTTCGATCATCTCTCACTTTCAGTTACTATTTTTTTTCCTAGGCATTGCTTTTCTTCCCTTTATTTATGTTTTTGTTTCATTTCTTACGTACATGAAGCATACCGTGTCAGGTAGATATATAAATGTATCTTTGCAAAATCTCATTGCTGGTATATATGACCTGCTTGTTATAGCAAGGCCTAGATCATCTCTTACAAATCATTTGAAAACTAAAAAAATGTCCTAGGTATGATGTATAAATCTGACACTTCATACCAGATAACATAATCCAATATTAATGACATACGATTGGATAATGGTTTGAAAGTGTCCTATTAGCAATAGCAATTAAGTATTTGAGCTGTTCTTTTGGTCACTTCTTTTCTTTTCATTCTTTCCATTTCTTTTCTTTTTTTCTCTGTTTGTTCTTTAAAAGTAGAATTCTAGCAGTAGTTAAGACTATCTTGCTCGCTGCTATTAGTGCTTTTTGCCTTTAAAGATACCCACCAGTCATTTACAAATGAAAGGATCATAAAAATAGGAAAAAAACGTTTAATTATTGTTAACAATCAACATGAAACATAACTAACAGGCAATATATTATGGGCAGTATTGGGAAAACTAGCTAATGAGCGTCCGCTTAGTTTACAACATGTGCCTTGTTACTTATTTTACAAAATCACATATGCAATGTTTGAATGTATTCTGTGTTGAAATGGTATGCAAATGATAGGTTTCTCTGTAGAGTATGTACTTATTTCCCCCCAGGAAGATATCAATTATTCATAAAATATTTTCATCTTTTTGATTTATCTTTCAATACTATTCTTGAGGATAGTTCTTTAAGTTTCCGCTTGATAAATTTTCTTCATAGCTTGACATGATCTCTGTAATTTGTATACATTTGGTGCAAATGCAAATATAATAGAGCTATTTAGCTTATGATGCATATATTTGGTGGAAATACAAATGTGATAGTACTTGATAACACTTTGATTATTTTTATTGGATTTCAGATATGACATGGAGACTATTTACTTCGATGAAGGTGTTAGGACAGCGAAGCGTCAACAATTGAAATCTAAAGCGCTGCAAGTGAGGCCACCGTCTTTTTTGCCTTCTCATTGGGTTGGGTTATGATGCCACCCGCTCTTTTTTAAAGCAACGTGAGGGAATGGACATTTTATAGGCCTAAGACTTGAATAGCAATTAAAGAAACTCAAATCTGTCAAAAACATCTGATTTTTGTGAATCATGTTGGAATTTTTTTGGTTATATTAGCACTGTTCTATCCACATGTAAAATACTTATTTCAGTCTGAAGCAAAGCCAAACTTCATTAACTCATTTTCATTTGGAAAGATAAAAGAGTGGCCCCTAAGATTACTTTTGACCTTGTTTAAAGAAACCAGCTGTTTGATATCTCTTTCATTACTATACTCCTATACCAGTTTTAAAATTATGGCTTTCCTCTTTGATTAAGTTCTATAGTGAAATTGTTTTACGTGTCCGTTGTTGAGCTTGCATGGTGCACATGTTGCATGGTCTAATTGCGCCTTCGCCCATGCTGTGACCCAAGCTATAATTCTGAGTAAGGAAGTGGTCGATTGCATGGTTCACAAAGACCATCATGCATAATGATTTCTAATCTAGCCGGATGAAGTTTCCTTGTAGAATTAAGGGAACCACTCATATGAAAGCATTGAAATACCGTGAAAAGAATGTTGCCATTATACATTCAACGATCAAATCGAAGAAGCTGAAGTCTGTATTCTGAAAAGTTATGGAACAAGTGTGTTTGCAGAAGTAACAACTAGGCAAAAGATTATGAAGACTGGGAATTCTAGTTGCATTATCAAAATTATATAAGACCCAACCTTTATCCCTTTAATTTAATCTGGACCTACCTTTTAGGGCAGCCTTTGCATTAATAGGACCTTGAACTGCTGGTTTCCTATGAAATTAGTTAAGCCTGTTCGTGGTTCAGTTTAGCAGGTTTCACATGATTAAAGTTGCACCAGCATGAGGTGTTGACTTGTGCGGCTTATACCTAGCTGAAAATGGTTTTCAGTTTTTTTTTGTTCGTTTTTTTCTTTAAGGGATTGCCATTCAATTCTGCTACTGAGTACTGAATTTATGAATTCTTTGGAGTTATTAGTAAAGTTCAGTGAAGCTGGTGCTCCTTTTATCTATTTTCAGGATATAACTTTGGTAACAAGCATTTTTATCACTTTTGAGGTTTGTACTTTGGAAGCTGTCTCTTATATTTAGTTGATCTGTGAAGTTTGCTCCAATCAAGGAATACATGAAGAAATTGAAATCTGTGAAGAGACTAGCAGGATATTGATTGGTGTTTTTCTCAAATATCCACATCTGTTATGTTTCCAGGATGGAGCTAGATTCTAGGATCAATATTTGGGGCAGGCAAAATCAATGTGCTTAGGGATGAGTGTTAGAGTGAAGTCAATTAGATGACATGTTGTAACACGGGTGATCTAAACTCTATGTATTTCAGCTCTGGTAGATATATATTACTATGGACCATGCGTGCCTGCAAAACTAGTTTGGCAAGTTTACATTTTATTCATCTCAGACAAGTTTCTCAATAATGGCATGCTGATCCTCTGTTCTCTCCCCCCCCCCTCGACCTTTTTGCAGCTTGTACATCCTGCCTTTCAGGCGATGCTGGCACACTTGCGTTCTAAAGCTCTTGAAGTATTCAAGAGTGATATTGAACAATCATTGAAGAGCGGGAAAGGGTTTGCGACGTCTGTCCGTGACTGTACCCAGTCTTCCATACTGGAGTTTGATAGAGGTTTTGCAGGTAATGAATGTTATTTTGACTGTTTGTATTAACTATTTAGACAAATTATGTTAGATTCTAATAACATGATATTATGTTATTGTTAAACATTAGTAAATTTATTCTACCATGGATCACGATTTACAATCTAGCAATTTGAAGTGCAAGTATAAGTACACCACTCATCTTAATTTGGGCAGCACCTACCTTCCCCTTTCTCAACGAAAACCTCAACCCAATAACCCACTAATCCGTAACTTCCTATTTTAAAATCTGGAAGCCTATTGCTCACTGCAAAGGAGGTGTTGGAAAACCACAACGCCATCTTGGAGTGTCAGATTTTTTTTATCTTTAGAATTTGGATTTGTTTTTATCTTGTAGTTAATTACTAGTCTTTTTTTTGTTACGAAGTATGATCAGTGTCTTATTTTTAGATCACTTGTATATTGGAAGTCTTTTAATGAGGATTTTGAATTTATTTTTGGAGTTTATCTTTTATTTTAGAATCGAGTGTTTTTAGGAATTTGAGTTTTAGTTGCACAAGGATTCGCTATTTGGTCCTTATAAATACGTTTGTTGTACTTAGATATCATAGTTTTAAAATTGGAATTTAATTACTGATAAGGGGAAATTATTGAGTTATTGGTTTTTTCATGGAGTGTCGAGCCCCCCATCAATCAAGGTCAAGCCAACTTCTACATTGTTTCCATTGAATCATGTCGTAATGGGCCACCAAGTAACACTACAGTCAAATTAATTCACAAGCACGACAGGAGCAGGTTTCAAAGTAGTATTTTTTCTGATCTACACTTGGAAAAAAAATACAACCTATAGTCGGAGTGGTGCCCAGGCCTCATCACCCATGGCTGAAGTGATCCTGCCAAAACTGGGTACCACTTACGAAAGAAGCCAAATGAAACCCAACCTGACCTGCCCACTTTTGTTAAAAACTTGGTAGGCTTGCTTGGGTTTTGCTGAAACTGAAGAGTGCTTATTTTGATTAAGTGGCCCTAACTTGCTCAAATCATTATAGTTTCGACTTTCGAGGAGGTCTAAACTTGCTAAAGCCATCATAGTTTCTAGGAGTTCATAACTTTCTCCAAATCATCAGTCTCAGACAATGGCGGACTGAGGAATTTTCACTAGAGGGGTACAAAACAAAGCAAGGTTATGTTAATAAGTCAAAGTAAATATTATTAAATTATCGTCAAATAATTTTAAAAGTTGCAAGAAGATATTAATTCATTTAGTTACAAACCGCCAAAAACTTTCCCTTTACAAAAACTAAAGCACAAAAAAATTCATACCCAAGTCAATAGAATCCAAATAGTAAATGTGATTGAATTTGAACCTAGGACCTTTTGTTGAAGAACTTAAAACACTTTACCACTTGAGCTAAAGACTAAAATTGATTTGTTATTGCCATAAATATATAATAATTGTCCAAAAAATCCTCACTCGTATGTAATCGATTACTCTATTTTTACCCCAAAAATTTCAGTCGGAGAATGTGCCCCACTGTTCTTTTGTTGGATCCTCCCCTGGTCTTGGTCTCTAAGAATCAAACAGTAAACACAATTAGTTGACAAGATTGATAGTTTTATAAGTGTACTCAGTCAATTTTACCAAAGGAAAGTTTCTATAATAAAAAAAGTGGTCCATCAAAATGGTTAAAAAATTTGTAAAACATGATCAATACCTTTATGCGGATAATTTCACTAATTTTCTGCTTTGCTTACTGTCAATCCCACAGAGCTTCCTGTTTTTATCAGAATTGAATACTTGTCTTTAATAAACAGACATCAAATGCCTGAGGCTTGAAATGTAATCAGATTGGTTATATGGTACCTTTGGATATTTGCCTTCTATTAATTATGATTTGATTTAGTAGTTGAGATTTTTGGGTTATTTTATCAATATTTGTTTTTAGATAAGTTTATTTGGTTAGGATTCTAATCTATTTGTTGAAGTTGCTAGTGGAAGGGTTGGTGCGACTCTCTTTAGTCTTTTCTGCATGAGTGAAATAGATTGAAAATTTAGTTTCATTTGTTTCCTACCGTGCGTTGCTTCTTATTCTTTGCTGCTTGCTCCAATCTAGAATAATGGAAGTGGTTGCGCCTTGTCGTTGAGAATCACTATAAAATTTAGTTGGATCTTTAGACATGACCTGAACTCTGAAAACCACATGTTAAGACACCATCGTTTTTTGTGTGGCATTGATGCTACCCTAGTGCAGAAAGTACAAGTGAGGATGGATGCTTTGCATAGCTGAATGGAGACCTAGTTGTCATTGTCGTTATCTTTCCCCCCCCCTGCTGTTTTAATATACTTCTAAACCAACCCTTTCTTCTGTTCTCTTCCTCAAAATTTTCCCTTCCCACCATTTTCTGGTTACTTATTTTTCTATTCTGAATTTAGAGGGAAACTTACCTAATTGGAATATATTGCAAATAACCTGTTAGCAATTAATACAATTGCAAGGAATATTTACTCACAACATTAATTATAATGTGTGATCTCGACAAAAAACTATCATAAATCGTACAAGGATGTATCAAGTGTTGTTTGGTGGTAATTATATTCATAGTTCTTTTATAATGGTGATATGGATGTGGACCGTGGATAAGTGGATGTTTCTAATGCTAAACTTTGAATAAACTTTCAGCATTTTTCTGATAAATACCCTTTAATTTTTTTTGGTACAAATAAAATATTCTGAACATAGTAAATTAATATCTTATACTTTCCATATTTTCCAATTTACATTACATGAAGTTATAAGGTATTTATTTGGAATGTACAAATTCAAGGGTATTTATTGTGGCAAAAAAAAGTTTCAAGGGATGTTTCTGAAAAACATAGAAAGCCATTTTTGTGAATTTTAGTCTTTACCTAATGATGGACTATGTATTTAAGTCAACGTGCTTTTGTTTGAGTGTTGAATTATGAAATGAAATCTTATATAATCTTCATATTTGGGTCGAGAAATGTTTAATATGGAAAAATGAACAAATAAACAATTCTTTTAATTGGGAATAAGTAGAACTGAAACATCCTGACTTTTACCAGCTTATGAGAAGTAATGAATTGATGGATTTTCTCTTTCTTTTATCCAGCAATGTGGTGCTGATGGTAGCTTTATAGGAGAAAATGTTCTTTTATCATGTTAGGAGTACAATAATTGATGGACGGCTGTTGGTTTGTTTTCAGCGTTCTTTGCTGATATTAGCGTAATAACTTATTTTATTTTATTTGTGGGTGGGGTGGCTTGGGGGTGCTTCGGCTTTCCGTAGGATCTTATGAATGTAATAAGCTTGGCGATACTTGTGTCACTTCCTTTAATTTAAACATAGATGAGAAATCAATAATTTCAATTCTTATCAATGTAATATGCTTAGTGATACGAGTTTCATAAAACCAGGGTGCACGTCTTGTTTGCTATCAACATAAGTTACATAACCATTTATTCCCCTGTTATGCCTTATATTTAACTTATGTTTTGAGTGTCTTTATTATGCTTCCCTTCGACCTAGTGGCTTATATGTGCACTTGAGCGCTATTTATACTTTCTCCATGAGAACACCTTATTCCTATCTAATGTTAGCTATTACTTTGTTATTTGTTTTTCTGTCTTGACGTGTTTTCAAAATAGATGTGGAAATCAAGCAGGCTAACTGGGATGCGTCAAAAATTAGAGAGAAGCTGCACCATGACATAGAAACTCATGCTGAGTCTGTTCGTAGTGCAATGTTATCAAAACTTAATGCTGATTATGAGGTTTACAGTCTTGCCTCTTGGAAAAAAGTTTAGTTCTATTATTTCCTCTTTTATTGACATTTATTTTCATCTTTGAACTGATGAGTGGAAAATATATTGGTCGTGTATCATTTTTGCTCGACAGAAGCAACTAACTGAAGCACTTTCCCGGCCCATAGAGTCATTGTTCGATGCTGGGGGACATGATACTTGGGCATCCATCAGAAAACTTTATAAGCGCGAGACAGAGAATGCTGTATCGAGGCTCTTAACTTCCCTTTCTGGATTTGAATTGGACCAGGCAACTCTAGATTCAATGGTAACAGAACTGAGAAACAATGCGAGAAGTATAGTGGAAAAGAAAGTGAGGGAAGAGGCAGGGAAAGTTTTGATTCGCATGAAGGATAGGTATTCAACACTGATTTTTTTTGGTCGTCGTCGTCGCTGTTAACCTTTTCCACTTCTCTGATTTTTCCTGGATTTTGGTTTTTAGGTTCACATCTGTATTTACCCATGATAGTGATTCCATGCCTAGAGTTTGGACTGGGAAGGAAGATATTAAAGCTATTACAAAGGATGCCCGTGCTGCGGTACATTATTCGTTCTCTCCATAATTGTGAGTTTTTGCTAAGTTAAAGCTTAAATTTATATTGATGCTTAAACACTTCTATGTTGCAGGCAGTGAAACTTCTATCTGAATTGGCTGCCATTCGCTTGGATGAGAAAACAGATGAGATTGAAAATATTTTACATTCAACTTTTTTAGAGAGACCAACTTCAAAATCTAGAAAGATCGGAGCATTAGAAGATCCACTATCTTTAAGCACATGGGAAGAGGTACTACTCATCAGTATTAGGTGTTTTTGTACAGTAAACTAGAATGTATAGTGATAGAGCATCTTTGAATGCTCTGCTTACCAGGTTAATCCTAAAGATATGTTGATATCACCTGTGCAATGTAAGTCCATTTGGAGACAATTCAATACAGAAACTGAATACACCGTGACACAAGCAATTTCTGCACAGGTACATGCTCTATCAAATTTTATTTAACTTTCTATACGCAGAGTTTCTCCCTCTCTAAAAGTCTCTCTCTATGTATTCAAGTGCCCGCGGATTTATGCACACATTATGTTATTTTTTTACTTTTGCTTATGCACACATTATGTTATTTTGTTACTTTTGCTTCGAACTTGTTGCACTAGGTACCTATTTTACTTAACGAGTATAGATCATGTAGCTACAAGGAAAGAAGGTATTGTAGTCATCTAAATTACTGTCATCTTCTCTCCCACTGTTACTTATTCAGGAGAAACTTCAAGGGCCTCTCAAGGATGGCTTGAGCTAATTGACACCAGCAATGCCAATTGCCCTTTTGATTATATGCCAATCCTCTCTCATTATTGTTTGCACTAGACACTGCCCCAATTCAAAAATTTTGACTAGCGTAGAACTTTGTTGCAGAAGTTTCTCAAATCTTTCTTTGGGGGTCTCCCTATTTAATTTTTTTTACCTGTGGCTGACTATTTGATGATTGCTGATACTGCGTGATATGCTTTGTTGGCTGATCTCTGTTGTTAGTTAGTGGTAAAGTGACGATGACGATGAGAATCCTCTAGCTTACAATATTTCCTCATCGTCTCTACTATGGATTTGGGCTTCTGTAGAAATTGGAATTCCTAATTTATTTTGAGCTATCAATATTATGCCAATCAGATATGCCTTTTGTATTATTCTCATTTCGTTTTTTCTTCTCTACACTTGAGATTCTCTTGTATGATTAAGTCAGAAATGTGTGTTGTGTTTCTAGTTTGAATTGCGTAAAAAGTTCATGGAAATTGAAAGTATTTCGGAAACCACTTTACCCAAAGGTTTAAGATGAGATGGGTTAAAGCTAGCACCGTGCGGTGTTATCAGGCAAACTACTCATCACTTGGCACTTGCACATTAGTGTTTTAGTTACATAAAGAGGTTTCAAGCGTAAACATGACTTTTCTACTTGGAAAGGAAGAACACATAAATAGATAAAGATATTAAAATTACCTATGATGAGGTTTGAACTTAGGATCTCCTAAAGTGCTCTTGTTCCATGTGAGAAACAACTTCATCTAAAAAGCAAGCTAATAGACCATGGTTAACAATAATAAAAAGACTCAGTTATACAAACAAATATCATGAGATGATAGAATTTCTAAATCAAAATCTGGAAGATAATGTGTTAATCTTGATGTTTAATCTTACATTTTGTTTATTATGAGGGGAAAAGCACCAATTTATTGAACATCTGTCTCAGCTCCATTTGATGATGAGACTTTCCTTTTAGGAATGTACACGAGTTTATGCGATTCTCGGGTTAGGAATATCTGTAATCCAAAAAATGGAAATTAGTTACTGAAGCTGCAAGCACACTATTCATTTCCTTGGGTGCGTGGGTAGGTGGGTGGGGGTGGCTGTTTTGGGGCTTTGGGTGGGTGAGGTATATGAACAGTTTCTAAATTTTTCTACGGTTCTTATATATTTATATACTTGAGATTCTGCATTCTTCTTGAACATTTCTCGTCTATGATTCGTTAATGACTTGATTAAAATTTAGTGAAAATAAAAATTGTTCTTTAACTCATCATTCACAGTCAATTCTTTATTAAAACATCTTAGTTAATTGAGTTCCTATCTCATACCTGAATAGTTTACTAATTGGCACATAATAATCAAGGACTAAGGCATCTATCAAGGTTAAAATTGAGGTTGGCTCTAAATGTTTTCTAAATCAGCTTTATTTTGAGCTTCAACTGAGCTTTTTTTCCAACCTCGAACCAAGCCTTAATCAAATTGAACTTTGAAATGAGCTAAACGAGCTGTGATTTGGTGAGGTCAAGCCGAGATGAACTAAGGTGAAATACCAAGTTACAGCCCTAGAGGTGGATGACAAGGTTCTGAACAAATACTTAATAATTTGCAATCTAATCAAACATATACCAAAAAAGTATAACAATTAATAACGAAGATAAATGCCATAATGTAAAGAAAGAATAGAGCAAACACAAACATGACAATATTAAGAGGTTCGGCGTCCTAAGTCTAGTCCTCCGCTAAATACTCCGTCTCTAGGCTTTCCCAACTTTTCATTATTCTTGCTCCTTTAATCGGGTAGAAGCAAAACCTTTACCATTTTATAATTTATCTCTTCCTAAAAGGCTACAATTATACACCGATAAGAATCTTTCTAATAGATGAGAGAAGTTGTCGCTCACAAATTTTTCTTACTTTAATAGGGACTGGGAGCGTAGTAGAGTAGGTGATTTGTACAGAATGAAATGCAAAGTTTACTCTTTCAAAAAAAAAAAATTACTCAATGATTTGAAACTTTAAAAGTATGAAATAAATATGATGAAGTTTCTTCCACGACCTGATAGCTTGTCCAAAATGAAAACCAATATGCTCTTATTTATAGATGAGAGAAGGCCGTTTAAAAGTATTTCAAATTTAGTTGATATAATCAATAGTGAAAACCTACAAAATGCAGACAAAGAAAAACAATGGATGACATGCTATTAGGAAAATTTGAAAGCTAGCAAAATAGGAAAGGAGCTGGCTTTAACAATATAGATTTATAAGCATGCACGTAATAAATATGCTCCAACACCTAGCAATATATTTCCCATCTCATTTGGAGATTGCGTAGTGTGGCTCCCCTATGAAATAAACTTTAAATAGAATGTATGAAACAAATCTAAAGCAAGAAAAATGGTTCATGTAGATGCATGGCTGTGAGTCCCCATAAAAAAAAACAAAGAATGCATTTCTTGCAACTAAAGTATTATATATCAATGTATCCTTAACGAGATAATTACAATTTAAAAATATAAAACATCGAAAAATTATGTAAAAATACCCATTTTTCTTACCTTAAATTTATTTCATATATTCGATTTAAAATCCATCTCATAGGTTATCCACACTACATAATCTCCAAAGGAGATGGAAAATCAGTTTTCATCATAGTAACTTAAAAATATAGATTGCTAGGTGTTGGGGCATATTTATTATTTGCATGCTCATGAATTTATTTTGTCAAAGCCATCCCTTTATTTTACTTGCTTCAAAATTTTCTTTATAACATGTCATCATTTTTCTTTGTCTGCATTTTGTGGGCTTTCAGTATTGATTACATCAACTAAATTTTATGGGTCCCCATAAAAGAGCAAAGCATGTATTCTTTTTGCAACTAAAGTATTATTATATATCAATGTATTCTTAACTAGATATTTGCAATTTAAAAATATATAACATCTAAAAATTATGTAAAAATAATATTTAGAGTCGACACCTAGGTTGTACGGACATGTCTTTTTGGTTCTCGTGTCCATTTCGAACATGTGTCGGACACGGATTCGTGTCCTACACGACACGTGCACGACATGTGTCCAGCATAGAATTTGCATGTCCCGTTTCGAAATGAGACGGCTTTGGAATTGGACACGTGTCAAAGACATTTCAGTGTAGCTACGATTCAAAAAGCGACTCCCGTAGTAACGACGACCATATTTTTTTAATTAAAGACGAGAAAATCTTATTTGAAACTTTTTTGAGTTGACTTTTTCTTTACCATCTTACTCAATTTTAGTGCTAAATATAATTTCTATGATGAAATATATAAGGTTTTTGCTAAAATTATTAAAAAATTATGAAATTATATGATTTTACTGAAATTAGGTCAATTATAGTAGTTGTATGGTTATTGCTACGTCATCACAGTCTACAAATATGTGGAAATTTTATTTTTTCAAAAATTGCTAAAATTGTGCTGAAATTGCTTAGTTATTTGCTGAATATCTATAAATATAATGAGAAAATGTTGATGCCAAGGTTTTTGCTGAATATGGTATAATGTTATGTTATTGGATTTCTAATAATTATATATATCCGTGTCCCTGTATTTGATATTTTGAGATTTTTTCATATCGCCGTGTCGCATTGTATCGTGTCCATGTCCCCGTGTTCGTATTCGTGCAAGCTTGGTTAGCACGTAAATGTTAATCTACTGATATTAATTTTGTCATAGAACGAGATAATAATTTTCAACTCATTTCCTAATATAATAAAATTATTTTCAGTTTAACACTAAGACTCTGAAAATCCATGAAAGATATTTTTCAAGCTTAGGAAAATTCATTGATTGTGATAAAGTATAATTTGACAATTTTCATGTATCATGAATGAAAAATGTTAAACTTATTTTTGAATAAAATATTGATGCAAGATGCATATCAAATTATGTGATGTGTGTGTCTTCCTATCATCTTAGTCCCTTTACATTTGATTCCTAAAGAATTAGATAAAGTAAAAGAAATAAACCCAGAACCCAAAATGCGAGTTTTTGTCTTCAGGAGTTGGTCTTTGTATAGCATGTATGAAGACCCGTCTTGATT
The DNA here is from genome assembly GCA_030015575.1 of Agapanthus africanus. Lineage (NCBI taxonomy): Eukaryota > Viridiplantae > Streptophyta > Magnoliopsida > Asparagales > Amaryllidaceae > Agapanthus > Agapanthus africanus. Next base: position 109,481,266 of record JASDDO010000004.1, on the reverse strand, counting down.
ATTATGGACTTCAATTTTTATATCAGAGTTTGGCTTTGTGAGATCCCAAGTTATCCTCCAATCTCCTTTGGATATAACATTGAAGGACTTTTCTCTGTCCTCCATCAGGCTCCGAATAGTGATCCGCAAAAGCTAAGTAGATTACGGACTTCAATAATCAAAACTTAATCAGGTGAGACCAACACAAGGCTGATTGTTAACCAGATCGAGGTGAGCTTGAGCTCAAGCCGAGGTTGAGCTAGAGCTCACAAAACGAGTTGAATATGAACAAGCCAAAGTTCCGATCATTCATATAGCATAATTATAAGTAAATTATGGAGGATAAGATCTGTTGAAGACTTGACATTTCATGTGCCTCTAAAGGGAATGATGTAGGGTTGGATTCAAAAAAATAGAGAAAATTTTATTGAGCTAATCAAGCTTTTAAAATCCTATAATGTATGTGTTGATGATGTTGTTATGAAAAATGCTCCAAAAAAATGCACAATATACATCTCTCATTCAGAAAGAAATTATGCAATTCTTTCGCAAATAGAGTGCAAAAAACAATTCGTGAAGAAATTGGCGATGCTAAATTCTGCATTATAGTGGATGAAGCAAGAGATGAAGCCAAAAGAGAGAAAATGGCTCTTGTTTTTTAGATTGGTTGATAAGGAGGGATTTGTTTGTGAAAGATTTTTTTGATCTGATACACGTTTCCGATACTTCTGCTTTAACTTTGAAGAATGATTTATGTTATGTTCTCTCTAAGCATTGAATATGTGCACTGAAAACTGATTGGTTTACTTTGGCTAAGGCAGTTTTTATTTTCAACATATGTTCAACTCCCCACATATTGGAATAATCTATTCTTGATTCCAAGTGTTGATTACATAAATTGCAATTCTCAGGAAGCTCACAGACGCAGTAACAGTTGGTTACCTCCTCCATGGGCTATTGTTGTAATGGCAATCCTTGGTTTTAATGAATTTATGATGCTTCTCCGGTAACTATTCTTGTGTTTGTTATTGTGCAACTCCTTAACTGAATTCTTCAATTCTTTTGCTCAAATCACACATTAATGCTGTTCTTTTGCTAGTGAACAGGAATCCTGTATACCTCATGGTAATATTTGTTCTGTATTTAGTGTCCAAGGCCATATGGGTACAACTTGATGTCACTGGAGAGTTTCATCATGGCATGGTAAGATATTATAGTCCATTTATGGAAATGGTAGATTACAGAGCAATTGGTAGTTTCATCGATGAATTGTCATGTTGTAACTTATTACACAACACAGTTATCAGATTCATGTATACGGATGAAAGTTTCTTATGATTTGTTAATTGGATAGATTTAAACTTAGCAGAAGAATTCTTACTGAGGGCCAACTAGGGCTCCAAATAACGAGAGTATATTATAGAAACATGGAGTAGTTTAAAATGTCACCGATCTGAGAAAATTTGAAATTCTACTGTACTTTTGTCAGAGGGAAAATTTCTAGAATCATATTATATAAATAGTTGTCTCACACTTGTGGTGTCGTTCATGGGAAGTGGCTTAACGGCATCAAAAGAATGACAAGTGGCTTACCGCCATCAAAAGAAAAAGAAAAACCAGTTTGAACTAATTTGTTTTCCGTCCTCCTATATGACCAATTTTGTAATGTTCAGCCACAAGCAAAATAACCAGCAATAAGGGAGTAGATTTTTATATAATCATCTCTCACAGGACAATTTGTGTATTGATCATAGCCTGATTTGTTTAATTACAGCCAATGGATTAATCTAATCTAAAATCTATACCTGTGCTCAAGTTGCAACCCATTTTTTACTATATTGCATTATCATCAATATTTTTTACTCTTAAACCTTATTACAACTTCCCACATTTCATGCTTCTGCTTCTTACTTTGAACTTGTAAATGAGAGCTGTAATTCATTATTTCAGTAACTGTTCTTAATGCAGATCTCTGGGCTTCTTGCACTGTCATCGAGATTTCTTCCAACTATTATGAACCTTCTCAGAAGACTTGTTGATGAGGGTCAAAGGCCACATGAGGCTCCTCCACCTCTGAGCTCACAAAGTTTCAGGCGCCAGTTACAGAGGCATGCTTCGGTATCCAACTCAGTGCCAACCTCATCCTCTTCATCTTCAGTTTCTTCTTCTAACAGTGAATTTGAGCACTCGAGTCCTATAAGAAGGAGCCAAGTTGAAGACACTGACCAAGAATCCAGTACATCATGATTTTTTTTCTGAAGGCTCTTGTTTGACCGAGGACAGAAAGAGGTACATTTTCAATTCCCTTCCAGTAGTTAGCTAATGTGAAAATTCTTATGCTACAAATTTAAATGTTTCCGAGTACATACTCCGTTTGAAGAGGAGATGACGAGACCTTACTGCGATTTCCTTGCACTCACATGAAAATTATTGTAAATTATTAGAAAATAGTGTACACTAGTTGTCCAAATGCAAACAGTTTAGCAGACTCTTTCTGTATGGAAGGATTGAATTTGAGCTACGTACTGTACTTAACATCACTTGTTCTAATTAATTAAAGAAGATTCCAGATACATGAATATATTTTGCCTGAAGACATTAATTTGGTTTGTTGATGCGCTCCTGTTTCATGTTGCTCTGTATTATATTGCTAGTCTCTATCACCATCGATTAATTGGAGATGCCGTTGTTTCCTCAACCTTCCTCAACCGTGGAGTGCGGGTTTGATCCCCGGGAGGGGAAGTAGCCACAATTTAACGTTTTCGGGGTAAATTCCTGGGTCCCCTAGGTGTGCGTGTGTTGTGTCCTTGTGTGCGTGGGTGCTTGTGTGTGCATGGGTTCGGCTTACGGGCGAACTCAAAAAGAAATTAAAATTAAAAGATGCACTATTAATATTAAATGTTTAATCGAATAGCTCATTAATATCTCTTTATGCCTGTTTGCATTTGTTTTTCCTCTTATAGAATGGATGGTCTTTATTAAGGGGAGAGCCACTTTTATTTCGTTCCTTTTATTTTATTAAAGGATGTGTTGTTAACTGAAAGTGAGGCAATTTCATGTCTCTATTGGTGATACGGAAATACATGCTTGTATATGTCATTGAATAGAGAGAAGCAATAGACCACCAGCGAGGGCGCTACAAAACTTCTATGATTATTTCCATCCATGCAATTTTTTTTTACATAATCGGTGGAGAATCCCTCTTGTGTGTGTGTGTGTGTGTTGGGGGGGGGAGGGGGGGGAGGTGGGTCCCGAACCCAAGGCCTCCCACCAAATAGGAGAGTGTCATTGCCGCTTGAGCAAGATATTTTTAGCGTAGAAGAATAGAATTGATCAAAGAAACATGAATACCTTGTTTTTTTTATGAGGTTGGTTTGTTGTATGGGTTTAAGTTTTTGATTTTTCCAAGAAATCTACGTAGGTTATGAACCCATTTAACTAATGTAACCCGACGTAATAGTTTGTAGTTTATAAAGCTTATTGAATCTCGATAAAATTGTTTTAAAATGGTATATTTCCCCCCATAAATAACATAGAACCATTTGTTATTATTAGCTTGGGAGTAATGTGATGAAGTATTTAAATTGACATCAATACACATATATTAGCGTCCCATTCCACTAATATTGGTGTAAGGGTATATATAACATCGTCCTCATCCACTGTTATATATACAAATGAGGTATGATCGAGGTAATCAATGAATCAATGCCAACTATAACATGAATCTAGTAGTATGTGGATATCCTCCAACTAGGTAATCAATATCTGTAAATCGGTGGATCCCGTCCACGTGTCACCCAATGACAACAAGCATCATGCATGTAAATATCTTAAAGCATATGCATGGAAATATGAGGATAAAATCAAATCATGGAACCTGAGTGCCTAACATCGACACTCGAAAACATCATGAACACCTGTGCCTAGCATCGACACGTAAATCCTCATGTATCTCAAGCGCCGCACACCCTGGTCGGCCCTCATATCCATCTCATGACTCCAGTCGGTATCCCACAGATAACCGACGGGTCCCAAATACTATCACCGGTAGGTAGTACTCTCCCTGCCGGGCTCACCGTCTAGCATATACGAGTCTTCTTGCCCCGGGGTACCTCACCGGGTCCACCATGTACCCGCAATCGGTGCCTACCGCTCCTCGAATCGGGTATACCCACACAAGTTCTCTGGAACCGAGAAAACTCATGGTGGGCGCACTGAAAATATCATATCAAGGGTGACCGGATTTTTAAAACAATTACATATTTTCTTTTGAAATATCCACGGTCCCCAAATCCAGAAATATCATGGAAACAACATATCTCAATGCGTATAATCAAACATGACGTATGTGACATGTAAAGAAAGGTAAGCAAATCAGTAAGTCATGCAACATGGAATAGTAATGTGCGCATGTCGAGGGAAACCGCTCTTTTTAAATGAATCAGTTTTAAAGAATATCTTTCGGTTCCCAAATCTCTAATCAAGCCGGAATCATCTATGTATGTGTACAAGTATAAATGTACAATGTGCCATGCAAGAATCACATCATGTATGCAACAGTACTACAATGTAGTGGCATGATTATCGATGATGAAGTGTGTGAGCCGGCAAACAGTGTACGTGGGACATACGCATCATCGATAATGGTGCTGGTGTCCTAACAGCATGATGGTAATATCTCAATAATCGCAAGTAATGTGACGCAAATAATATGAATATACGGAATCAAATAATCAACGCAATAGTGAAGAGTCTACATCAATATGTAAGTGTCATGTAGTTTTGCCTTTTGGAAATAAGACGAATCGGGGTTTTTAGTACAATAAGGTCTACGGTGTTTTTAAGAAAGATGCCCCCTTTGAAATTATCCGTAGAATCCCTTTTTGCCTGTGTTTAAAATGCTCCCGATTCGTTAGTTTTGAAATAGGTATGACTCGGTCTAGTCTAACATCTATTTTACTAACTACAGATCTAACTATCAAGTCAATCGGGAGGGGTAAGGAAACCACCTAAGTCTGAGTCGATATATATATAAATATAAAGATAGTAGTCGGTGATCCCGCATCAATAGTATCGCATACGATACCGTAAATCATCTGACACCCTCAAGTCATGAGTGCGGATCAATCATCAATATAAAGCTCGTACGGTAAATCGTCGTACGGCATCCTAATAGCTGGGTGCGGGTCAATCATCACAATCATCACATCAATTATCTGGTATCCTTATCATCATATCACATAATCTGGGGTACTGATCTAAGTCTATTACGAATCGATACCATCTACATAAGTATGAATGCGTGTGCGAAAGACACGCCCAAAGGCCCGCTAAAATCAAATGTCGTATCCCAAATACGAATCACATCACATCACCGATATCATGGCACTATGCCCAAATTCATCGACTCACATCCAATGTCCTCCAATATCCTCATCATCACAGTATGAACATAGCAAATAAGCACGTGTGTGCGTGTGGGTGCAAAACTATTCTAGGGTTCGCGACTAGGAACTACACTAGTTACTTTTAACCCTAATCTATGCATAGTACACCTACACATCCTAAACAACCAAGTCACACATAAGCTATCATATATATAAGTATAGTACATATGGTATACTAGACATCGGACTGCGGGGGTGCTATACGCCATCCATCCGACTTCTCCCCGTAGATATAAATCTACTCACCTTTCTATGTGTGCTGGTGCTGATGTCGCCATGTGCATCTCCAACGCTTCGACGCCACGTGGGGTACCTACAAGGATATCACACGCTAAAACACATGAAAACCATGTCGGAAGCCAAAATGGTGCATGCTACGTCCTTAGGTAAAAACCTGTGGCCTCGCGTGCAAACACAGTCCATAACCCTCTGCCGTTGGTGTTCAAACGCCACCCGACAGTCACGAATCATCAAATACCAATATCCATACGAAAACAAGTCGTAAATCATGCGCCAAGTCAAGAAAATCAACCCAGATTCTACCCTGGTTGGAACCAGTCAAAACTAGACATTCCCAGGGTCAAGTTTACAGGTAAAAGAGCTGTGCACGCAAAACGAGGGGGTTCCCTACTGCTCTGGCCGCAAATTGCGGCCAGAAGGAATATATCTGCGGCCAGGAAATTGAGGTGGGGGCTAGGGTTTTGTGGGATGGTTCCAGGGTGCCTGCACAGCTTACTGCCAAGTCATTTTTATTTTAGGAGGCCCCGGGTTGTAGCAGATTCCAGAAAGGCTACAAAGTCGACAAAATCGATAAAATACGCCAAGTCGAAACATTCAGGTAACTAACTGGAAATCTGGGGTATTCTGGGTTAAACTAGTCTCAAATACACCTAATAAGGTTACCCTAACGATCAAAACCATCACTTGGCCACATCTCACTCAAAATCACTAAAACTAGCACTAGATCACAAAAATAACACTAAATTTCAGCTACATAACCATAACCATTCAAGAAAGAAGTTAGGTTGCAAGATTATACCTCAAGGGATCCTAGGATATAGGAGAAGAGGAGGATGAGGAGAAATGGCTGTTGGTGGACTGCTGAGTTGCTCCTACAGCTGCTGGTGTTGCTTTTGCAGCTGATGCTGCTGTTGTCAACAGCAGCTTGTTGCTGTTGCTGTAGCTTCAGCAGCTGTTGTTGTTGTTGAGCATGGTGAGTTGTTGTGGTTTTGGTGTGGGTATGGTGGTGTGGTGATGTTGCAATAATGCTAGGGGCTGTTTCTGGTGTTTGAAAGATGTGGCTGCTGTTGTGGCTAGTGTAGCAGCAGATAGAGAGGGGAGGGGCTGTTTGGTGGCTGATGTAGGGTGTTGTTGTGTGGGGGTGAAGTGAGGTTTATGACGGTGTGGTGTGAGTAAGAGGGAGAGATGTGAGAGGCAAAAAGTTTTGAAGTGAAATGGGGTGAAAAGTCTTGATATGAGATGAGTTAACCCCCATCATCTTCTCTCTCACTAGATGCTTGTCATGGCACATCCATCATGCCCCCCTCTCTCTACTACACAAGTCAACCCCCATCCCTAATCACCTTTAACAAGCTAACAGCCTTTAATTAACCCCATTAACATAACCAAATGGTTAACCCATCTTGGTTGGCTAAACATGGTTAAACCTAGACTTAACCCAAGTTAACATGCACAAGTGTGTGCAGTCCAGATAAAATTCCAATAAAATATTCATAAAACCAGATAAAATATTTAATAGCCGTTTTGGTAAACTTTTTACCAAAAACCCTACATTAAACACAATTACCACTAAATAACGTATTTCAGAATTTCCATAATTTTCCTTCAGAATTATCCCCATTTATCGGTATTTAATTATATCGAAATATTAAAATATTTAATAATATAATATTAAATTATAAAAATTCCCAAAAATATATTATATTTTTCTGAAATGTTACAGTCTTCCCCCCTTAAAGAAATTCGGTCCCCGAATTTAAATTTAAACCCCCAAATTCCAAAACATTTCAATAAAATGTCCAAGTCCACGGGGCTGCCAAATCATCAATCCATGAAACACATCGTAGCGCAATACAAGCGCATGAGCAATGAGCAGATAACTCAAAATCAAAACTCCGTCAAGCATCCTGCAATCATCGGAGTCAAGGCGAAAACACGAAGGCTAAATCCAAAGCAAAACCGATATGCCATAAATCGGAGCTATATATGTAAATATATGAAGGAAATGCATGCCAGAAATTCCTTAAAATCGATGTGCAATGCGCATAACACTGCACAGTGGCGGACGTCTTTATAAGAAAATAGCCATATACGTATATATCTTTTGTTTAGTATGCACGATCCGCCGTTTGAAAACAATTCAGAAGGGTTCCCTGTTTTTAAACGTTTCGTGTCATATCGGACACGTATGCAAATAATGAAGCTATAGCTCGCCTTTGGAAATCCCTTTGAAATCTATCTATGCATGCAGAATATATCCAGGCACTGTCCTCTGACTAGTCCTGCTCAGTGCGAAAACAAATCGAAATATCATAAAAATGTACTGCTCCATAAAGAAATTAATCCCAAAAAAGTGCACATGAAAACTACGTGCGTCTGGTGTGCACGGAAATCAAAATCCATACATGTGCCAAGCAGGTGCACAAAACGACACCAAGGTGCAACGGGTGTGCACACAACATCGGTCATAGGCAACGTGTGTGCCTGACAGCAAAATCAGGCGCATCTGACATGCACGAAAAATCTCGATTTAGTGTATCTGGTGTGCACCAAATCGCATCTCATAACATGCGCCCAACATGCGCGAAAATCCAAATCCGGTGCATCCATCATGCACGAAATCATGTATTCCAACATCAAGCGCCGAACACGCGCAAATCCAAACAGGTGCATAAAATGTACAAAACAAATATCGAGCATCACCCTCGAAATCGAAGTCCAGTGCATCCCAGTGCACAAAATACATGTCACTGCACTGCAAGCATATGTAAACTATACAGAGTGCAAAGACCAAATCGTGTGCGTGCATGCGCACAAAATCAACTCAAATGTCTAAACCCTATAAAATCACAAACATGTGAAACTAAGGCACGAAAACGATTTCAAGTGCAACAACTGTGCGAAAATCGTAAATACTCAGTAAGTGCCACCCTGGTGCATGAAAACAAATATCACGAAACTCAAACATCAAGACTAAATCATGCAAACAGAACGCCCAAATACCGACATCCAAGGTGACGGATACGTGATAACCGAATCACAAATCATAAATACCGTTGTCGGTAGTTCCTCCTTCAAAGTCGAGAAGGTGTCGGTGCATCCAATACTAGCAGCGCAAGATATCTACTTGCCTCTTGCTCACGGTCTGGCGTCCTCTGTCTCTGGGTCCTTATTTTCTCTGTGGATTTACCAATCTCGCCATCCATCGGCCCAGTCAGGTGTGCTAACGGAAGTGATTCCGTTCTGGCACTCCTCTGGTCATCTCTCGGTCAATCATCACGACCACTCGTAAAGCAGCAGCTCACTGGCGTCTGCCTCTGGCTCTCTGAATGCACATCAAACATCTGTTCCTGAAGCAAATCTTATTGCAGCAGTGTCCTGAAAGGAATCCCGCTCAGGGTCTCTTCCGATCTTGCCTATGCCGATCTGTACGGAGGCTGGTACTCTTACATAATCTTTTCTCATTTTCTGGACATCTGCGTGTTCCGCACACATTTCCTTAGAAACTGGCCATATCCCAACGCCTCTGTAAGCATATCAGGCCTCTATTCTCGACGGAAGGTAATGACAGCTCGTCAGCGTCTCGCACGAACCTTTTGTCCCGCTTGTCTTTATCGTCGTCCACTATGACGTCACGCCATGCTATCTACGCACTGCACTGTTCTCGGCCACGGCCAATCCGAAGTCTCTCGCGCGGACTCGAAATCATGTACTCTGTAGCTTTATCATTCTGTAGAAGACGTCTGGCCGAACAGGTTCTCGGGAACGCGTCCCAACCATCGGAGGAATACTCAATACTCGTCCGTCCTCGATCAACTCATAACACATCTGGGTGAGGTCCTTTATCCGAACCTGGTCAACTATCTCGTTGATGATGCCGAACTCTGGCCTGTTGGGTGTGTGCAATATGACCACTCCTTGGTCCAGGTCTTCTCGTATAATATTCCAGAAAGGTCCCGTCGAGGTCTCTCCCACATCTCATTTCTGCCGAATTGCCCAGAAGTTATCGTCCTTTACTGAAGCAAATTCTTGTTCCGGAACGGCTGCATACTCCTCGCGACTCCTTCTGAAAGGTATATCCATATACTACACTTCTGCATGCGTATCACATCTCTGATGTCTGCGGAGTGGAACATCACCTCGCCAAAATCTCTTACGAACTCTTTACAGCCTTCCGCTTCAATGTCGACTGATTCAGACTCGTCTCATCGTGGCTGCATGGACTGCGCTCCAATAGCTATGCTCATATCTGGAGTCTCCCAAGCAGTGTGTCCCATCACATGATATCCGAATGATGTCGAACCATCCGATCGACTCGTCAGAACCTCATAATCCCCCAAGAGCTCAACATCTTGGGTACAGTATCTCGTCGTTCGCAGCAACAACTGGCTTCTTCGTCTGTACGCTGATCAGCGCCTCAATCCTCCAGGAAAGGCGATACATTGACGGTCATCTCTAAATCGGACTGCTCTGGATCTGAGTAAGACTCCCCACACTGGAAATCTTCAGCTCAACTGGGCCTGCTCCGGCGCCTAAATCGGACGAACCACCTTCATCTCTCAATCGGGTAGACTAGCTATCATCTGTCTCATATCTTCTTGGAAGCTCCGGCGATCTCAGCTCGTAAGCTCCGGAAGCGACATCCTATCAATCTCAGCAATAGCTGGTTCATCTGCCTGCACGGTAGGCGGCATCATAATCTCTGAGGTATGCTGTACATCGACAGTCCTCTCTCAACTGGCAGCTTTAACAATGGCCCGATCATCCGGTGTAAAACTAAGAGCTCCCCTCCACAAGAGGGCACAATCATTAATACTAGCTCGAGACGTTCCCATGACACCAGGAAACACAATAAAAAAGACACATCTCTACCATCGTGTGTCGCCGGAATTACACCCCGGTCAGTCCTCGTTCGTAACGAGCTCATGCTGACCGCAACTCTAGCCGTAGCTCTCCCTGCCCGTAATCGTGGCAGTAAAACATAACGGGTACCGATGGGGCTAGATCAGGAATGAATATGATACTGAACCAAGAAATGTACATCCTAAGGCTTCTTAAGTGGAGTGGCGTGTCGTAAATATGCCGCGGACATACCCACGATACGTCACTCTACTTTAGTCATCTATTCCATCAACCAAGGGTCATCCTACGCTCCGAAGGTAAAATCTAACGCTCTGATACCAATTTTGTCACGACCCGAAAGTACGGAACATGACCGGCACTTAGGCTACGAACGTCTCAAGGCGTACGTGCTCTAAGTAAGCCGAGCCCAGAAATCCAAACCAAGAAAAGTAGTGGAGTGAAGGAAAAACCATAAGTAAAACAGCCAGTCTGCAATATAATATACAACGCTTAAAGGCGAGGATCACAACAGAAAGGAAACTCAACAGCATGAATCCCAGAGAAATATAACGTGCGACTCTAAGGTTGAAAGAATAATCAACACTGGTCTCTATCTCAAATAAGTACTTGTTTGGTTGATGGAACTTCTAGATACAACTGAATATAATATACAATGTATAATGATGGGTATGATACAAATAAACCCACCTACTAGCAAATCACCCGAAAGAAGCAGTGCCGCAAGCCGTAAAGAACCCTGTACGGCAAACACCTGCAAGAACTGGGGCATAACGGGGGTGAGTTGCCAACTCGTGAATAGAAGAACATCTACGAACAGAAAATCGCATGTATGACGCAATCCTAGGTCATACGATCAACAAATATAAACCTCAAATGAATAAGTCTGAAGCATGCTGAGGTGGCAATATAAACATCTATACAGGTATGTAGTGCCAAGTACTCGTGCCAATGCCTCAGGTAATGACATGTCATAAATATGAGGTATGTCTGCAGGGAGTAATATGATGAAGTATTTAAATTGACATCAATACACATATATTAGCGTCCCATTTCACTAATATTGGTGTAAGGGTATATATAACATCGTCCTCATCCACTGTTATATATACAAATGAGGTATGATCGAGGTAATCAATATGAATCAATGCCAACTATAACATGAATCTAGTAGTATGTGGATATCCTCCAACTAGGTAATCAATATCTGTAAATCGGTGGATCCCGTTCACGTGTCACCCAATGACAACAAGCATCATGCATGTAAATATCGTAAAGCATATGCATGGAAATATGAGGATAAAATCAAATCATGGAACCTGAGTGCCTAGCATCGACACTCGAAAACATCATGAACACCTGTGCCTAGCATCGACACGTAAATCCTCATGTATCTCAGGCGCCGCACACCCTGGTCGGCCCTCATATCCATCTCATGACTCCAGTCGGTATCCCCCAGATAACCGACGGGTCCCAAATACTATCACCGGTAGGTAGTACTCTCCCTGCCGGGCTCACTGTCTAGCATATACGAGTCTTCTTGTCCCGGGGTACCTCACCGGGTCCACCATGTACCCGCAATCGGTGCCTACCGCTCCTCGAATCGGGTATACCCACACGAGCTCTCTGGAACCGAGAAAACTCATGGTGGACGCACTGAAAATATCACATCAAGGGTGACCGGATTTTTAAAACAATTACATATTTTCTTTTGAAATATCCACGGTCCCCAAAATCCAGAAATATCATGGAAACAACATATCTCAATGCGTATAATCAAACATGACGTATGTGACATGTAAAGAAAGGTAAGCAAATCAGTAAGTCATGCAACATGGAATAGTAATGTGCGCATGTCGAGGGAAACCGCTCTTTTTAAATGAATCAGTTTTAAAGAATATCTTTCGGTTCCCAAATCTCTAATCAAGCCGGAATCATCTATGTATGTGTACACGTATAAATGTACAATGTGCCATGCAAGAATCACATCATGTATGCAACAGTACTACAATGTAGTGGCATGATTATCGATGATGAAGTGTGTGAGCCGGCAAACAGTGTACGTGGGACATACGCATCATCGATAATGGTGCTGGTGTCCTAACAGCATGATGGTAATATCTCAATAATCGCAAGTAATGTGACGCAAATAATATGAATATACGGAATCAAATAATCAACGCAATAGTGAAGAGTCTACATCAATATGTAAGTGTCATGTAGTTTTGCCTTTTGGAAATAAGACGAATCGGGGTTTTTAGTACAATAAGGTCTACGATGTTTTTAAGAAAGATGCCCCCTTTGAAATTATCCGTAGAATCCCTTTTTGCCTGTGTTTAAAATGCTCCCGATTCGTTAGTTTTGAAATAGGTATGACTCGGTCTAGTCTAACATCTATTTTACTAACTACAGATCTAACTATCAAGTCAATCGGGAGGGGTAAGGAAACCACCTAAGTCTGAGTCGATATATATATAAATATAAAGATAGTAGTCGGTGATCCCGCATCAATAGTATCGCATACGATACCGTAAATCATCTGACACCCTCAAGTCATGAGTGCGGATCAATCATCAATATAAAGCTCGTACGGTAAATCGTCGTACGGCATCCCAATAGCTGGGTGCGGGTCAATCATCACAATCATCACATCAATTATCTGGTATCCTTATCATCATATCACATAATCTGGGGTACTGATCTAAGTCTAGTACGAATCGATACCATCTACATAAGTATGAATGCGTGTGCGAAAGACACGCCCAAAGGCCCGCTAAAATCAAATGTCGTATCCCAAATACGAATCACATCACATCACCGATATCATGGCACTATGCCCAAACTCATCGACTCACATCCAATGTCCTCCAATATCCTCATCATCACAGTATGAACATAGCAAATAAGCACGTGTGGGTGCAAAACTATTCTAGGGTTCGCGACTAGGAACTACACTAGTTACTTTTAATCCTAATCTATGCATAGTACACCTACACATCCTAAACAACCAAGTCACACATAAGCTATCATATATATAAGTATAGTACATATGGTATACTAGACATCGGACTGCGGGGGTGCTATACGCCATCCACCCGACTTCTCCCCGTAGATATAAATCTACTCACCTTTCTATGTGTGCTGGTGCCGATGTCGCCATTTGCATCTCCAACGCTTCGACGCCACGTGGGGTACCTACAAGGATATCACACGCTAAAACACATGAAAATCATGTCGGAAGCCAAAATGGTGCATGCTACGCCCTTAGGTAAAAACCTGTGGCCTCGTGTGCAAACACAGTCCATAACCCTCTGCCGTTGGCGTTCAAACGCCACCCGACAGTCACGAATCATCAAATACCAATATCCATACGAAAACAAGTCGTAAATCATGCGCCAAGTCAAGAAAATCAACCCAGATTCTACCCTGGTTGGAACCAGTCAAAACTAGACATTCCCAGGGTCAAGTTTACAGGTAAAAGAGCTGTGCACGCAAAACGAGGGGGTTCCCTACTGCTCTGGCCGCAAATTGCCGCCAGAAGGAATATATCCGCGACCAGGAAATTGAGGTGGGGGCTAGGGTTTTGTGGGATGGTTCCAGGGTGCCTGCACAGCTTACTGCCAAGTCAATTTTATTTTAGGAGGCTTCGGGTTGTAGCAGATTCCAGAAAGGCTACAAAGTCAACAAAATCGATAAAATACGCCAAGTCGAAACATTCAGGTAACTAACTGGAAATCTGGGGTATTCTGGGTTAAACTAGTCTCAATACACCTAATAAGGTTACCCTAACGATCAAAACCATCACTTGGCCACATCTCACTCAAAATCACTAAAACTAGCAGTAGATCACAAAAATAACACTAAATTTCAGCTACATAACCATAACCATTCAAGAAAAAAGTTAGGTTGCAAGATTATACCTCAAGGGATCCTAGGATGTAGGAGAAGAGGAGGATGAGGAGAAAGGGCTGTTGGTGGACTGCTGAGTTGCTCCTACAGCTGCTGGTGTTGCTTTTGCAGCTGATGCTGTTGTTGTTTTTCAACAGCAGCTTGTTGCTGTTGCTGTAGCTTCAGCAGCTGTTGTTGTTGTTGAGCATGGTGAGTTGTTGTGGTTTTGGTGTGGGTATGGTGGTGTGGTGATGTTGCAATAATGCTAGGGGCTGTTTCTGGTGTTTAAAAGATGTGGCTGCTGTTGTGGCTAATGTAGCAGCAGATAGAGAGGGGAGGGGCTGTTTGGTGGCTGATGTAGGGTGTTGTTGTGTAGGGTGAAGTGAGGTTTATGATGGTGTGGTGTGAGTGAGAAGGAGAGATGTGAGAGGCAAAAAGTTTTGAAGTGAAGTGGGTTGAAAAGTCTTGATATGAGATGAGTTAACTGTTAGTTATATGTATGCCCTAGAGGCCATTACTGTACATTGGATGTATATTGTAGTGGATGCTGGGACATATATAGGTAGGACTTTCTTGCTCGACATGATAGTACGCTATCTGATTGCTCTTTATCTTAACGTGTATACTTTCTGTCTCTCTGTTACATGTTGATAAAGCCCTTAGGATGTGTACTCGACTTCCAGGACTGTGATGCAGATCATACTAGTGGGGCCTGGATAGTCCATGTGTACATCCTTGAAATGTTCCTAGTCGAGGGAATATCGAGACGGGGCATCGATATTCCAGAGTAGACTAGCGCATATCTTCTCGACCCATGCGATGGGCGATGGATGATCCCATATCCATTGGTGTTTGACATCGAAGATGGTATGCGGGTGCTCAGTGGAGACTGGGTACACTGAACGGACTCGCCGAGAACTCCCAGATGGTATTATACCTCACGTCAGATGGCAGTTCTCTGGTGACACTGGTACAGCTTAGTCTGTTGACCCGAGATCGTCATAGAGTCTTGTGTGTTTCCCACTGTACTTTGATTTCCACCCTACCACGGCTCTACTGAGTTGTGCAAACAGGTGGTTTTTGGGTACAGTCCCGATTCATATGGAGGCAATGAGCGATAGGAGGGGATTCGTCTCTCCCGGTATTGGGGGTTGATGTTGCGCAATGCACGACTGGCCATAACAGGAAATCCCTGGCCAGGGTTGCAGTGATATACTGGTAAGAGTTATCAGTAGTTTCACGAATGTTATGGACCTTACGTCGGCATGACTTATCGAGCTATTGGGGTCTGACGTTTACCACCCCTAGGCGAGATATGCGACATATCAGACGAACAGACCGGACTATACGGTAAGTGTTACTGGTTGGATTCACAGGAGTGTGAGCGGGCTTGCTCGTCGATCTTCTGATCGCTCAATACCCGGGTGGCCGTTACGTTTAGCAGACCGCTTGCGGCTTGTGGGTGTTTGATATGATCATCATCCGCTGCCGGCGTATTGACGAGTCTTTAGAGTCCTACACAGAGGTTTCCTGGCTCAAGCGAAACGAAATAGGAGCGCATATGAGATATGGGCGGGACCGAGAATAATGCGTGTATGTGATACCGTATTCTATTCTCGCGATGAATGTATCGAATGGTTATATGCGATATAACCTAGTTATCGAATCAAGGATTGATTCGATAAGCCGATACATATGATACTAGTCGGTTATATCCGATATGACCGGATCGTTAAATCAAGTGTTGATTTAATGATTTAGTGCATATTTATATATTTGATATATTACTTTATGTTAACTAGTATTGGTTCACTTTAAATGGATTTACTCACTTGGTTTGTACACATTGTATATGTGATATACTTTTGTGCACAAGATTGTATCATGTTTGATGATACTTGCTCTTTTGGGTTTGTGTAGAGATTAAACCATGTTTAGTGAATGGTTAGGGTTTCTTTTCTCTTATTTATTTATCCATTTATTATTGTTTTGGAAAAGATAAAGAGAAAAAGAAATGGTGGCTTAGTTTGTCTTTTCTTTGAAGCTTCTTGAAGCTTTGAACAAGTCTACCATTCTTGTCTCTTCTTTAACCCTAACCACTCATCTAAACCTTGGTTAAATCTCTACACTAAACCATGGTTGAAGTTATGATAAGTATTCTTTTTATTTTCCTTTTTAAAATTAACTTATCATATCTTCTTCTTCTTCTTCATCTTCTTCAACAAAAGAAAAAGCTTGCTACTTCAATGGCAAGTGATGAAAACTAGTGAGAAATCCAAAACTAAAGTGAACCCACTTCCTATTTTTTCATCCTCTACCTCTTGCCAAGTAGTATAGGGTGTTCTCTTCACAAGTTTCATGACTTGTTGAAGTGAGAGTTTGATCTTGTGGAGCTTCGACGTAGATCATCTTCGACATCGAAGCCGACGACCAATTCCGCTCATTTTTCCGATGAAGCCGATGCTAGAGTCCGGGATTCAGTTTGGACAGCAAGGGGACTTCATCACGGAGCCTAGGAGGTGGTGGACCGGATCTACAAAGGTTGTAGCCCCTTCCCTATTTCTATATTTCCGTTTACTTGCTTGTTTCGCCTAGATATCTAGTAAACGATCCGTATTAGGGTTTGTGGGCACCCGTAAAATTTGATTTGTGCATGTTTGATCACTTGTGAGACCTCACTATGGTGCCTAGGAACCCTACAGTGGCATCAGAGCCTAGCTAGAGCCTTAGGCGAAGTCCCGACGGAGTTAGAAGTCCGATCGACCCAAAACCCGACTTGAAAAATGCTCTCTGGACATTTCTGTAAAATGTGGTTTTTTGTGAATTAAAAATATGTAGAAAAATTAGCAGGAAGATCTAAGACTTACTGTGAAATTCGAGCTCCTGTACCCATCAAAGAGCCGCGTTTCCGCCGCATAAGCATGGCTTATGCGGCGGTTCCGCGGCCATATTGTATCCTTGTTTAATGAAATGTGCACAGTAATTCCTAGTATGCAGTGCTTGTTTTCCTGGGAATATTTTAATATTTATTCCAGAGTTTTATTTTCTGGGTTGTATTGGGAACTCTGTGTATCGACCGGATTGTCTAATTTTGTCAGTGTGTTTTTCCGGGTATTTTAGAATATGTTAAAAAGTTCGACTGGATATAAATACCCACTTTTTCCCCTGCCGGGAAATTTCCAATTGTTGGATTTTTCCGTAGTTTAACGACGTTCTAAGTAGTGCAAGTAACGCGATGGACCCTCTAGAAGACAACAAACCTTAACTCGATTATGTGACCGTCTTGAACTGTCCTTTGAACCTTCGGGTTTGGGGCAGTACGGCGTGCCACATGTGAGGCGTTGGCTTGACGCTTCTACGGCTGGACCGTTGGTACTGAGGCACGAACTGAATGTTGTTAGACTTATTTCATGTGTTGAGCTGTATCGTGAAAACTTGGGTGTTCGATTGTTCGATCGGAAAGTTTAACATTTTCTGTTTGTCCGGAATGTGATACAACAATTGGAATTCACAAAAGTTATGTGATAACTGAATGAATGTTATAAACATAGCACTTTAGTCTCACTTGATCGGTTGCCACGGAATTTTGATGTGATTAAAAGTCCGTCGCAATCACGTAGCGTACGCGGATACTCGCCGGGTAAACTTAATAGACAGCCTCACTCCATAGCCCCGACCAAGTGACTGTAGGAGAACCCCGTCGCCGAAAGCATCCGTTCGGGTGCTCGCGGTAGCGGTGTTCCGCCTTGGTGCACTTCATCGACGGTTTCGGGGGTGCGGCCGTCTACTAAAGTTTGCGACGAGCATTCGATCAAAATGTCGGGAATCCTGTTGAATTGCCCGACTTGGTATTGAAAAGTGTTTTCGATATTGAGACTAAAATGCGGGGTTTATAATTGTTAGGCATGCGATGTCTAAGTAATTCATTTGGTCAGGCATGCGATGTCTGAGATGGTTGCGGATTCCAACTGTTGTAGTTTTACACTTTCTTTTCTGTGACCGTAAGTGTAATATGTGATATCGCCGGTTTCGTTGCTATATGTCAACGACAATTGGGATGGACATATTTACTTACGTTGATGACATGTGATGTTATGTGTTGCTGGATATGTTATATTGGATCGTCGTGTTTGAATAGCCGGGGTTTTTTTATGTGAGATGAGTGTTTTTCATTTTCATTCATGTAAAAACTTGTATGTAATATTCGTTTATTGGGGCACTTCCAGGTTGCGGAAGATGTCACCGTTGATGTATATTATTTACTTTTCTGCACTAGGATAGACCCAAGGAGGGGAGCACAAGTAACCGGGTTCTGGGGTCCAGTGGGAGACCAACTCGAGGAGTCGAGTCCGGGTCTCCTAACCCTAGAATTGGTAGGGTTGCTTGCTGCTCTCGTAGGGGTCTTGGGGTGTGGGATTGGCTATTCATCACGACCGTGGAATCCGTGTTTTATACTGGCTCGTATTGAAAACACGGACGTCCTAGTATATCCAATATTTCATATGTTTCTTCTGCTGTGCTTTATCTGTGATGTGATCATGCGATGTTCTGTGCTCTGTTCAGATATTATAGTATATATGATATATTATATAGACGTTACTTATGTTTTACACCCGCGCTAGCCCTGCCCCGCTCTGCCGTTAGTTACCTAACCTAACGGTGCACGAGGGGACATCGAGGCGAATGCGGATGGCATAAGTGTACGTCATATTTATCTGTGATGTTTAGGTAATTTAAATGATGGGATATTCATTAATGAGATTAATGAAAGAAAATAAACCTAATTGATGTTGTGGAATCGAATTTCAAAATAAAATAGGTAGCTACAGTTCTTGCTTTGCATCGTGGTGTTCCTTGTAGAACATCCTGCACCTTATTCGATAGGGAAAGGACCGAGATCCCTTCACCGGGAGTGACTCCTTTAGCAATAACTGGCAGATGCTACATCACTCGGTTTGTCTTTTGATAGCTTCTATAGTTTCTGCTTTGCACAGCGATATATATGATATATCCCGCACCTCATTCGACGAGGAAAGGGCCGACGATCCCTTTACCGGGAGTGACCCCTTTAGCAAAACTAGAAAAGCTTCGAAAAACATTCCATTTAAAAACCATTTGATTCCGCAACGAGATCAAGTTCAAAGCGTTAAAGGTTTTCACAAAAACCATTCGCAACCCTCCGTCATTTTAGGAAGTAGAGTACTTAGTATTCGTGCTGTGTTTGTTGACCATAGTCAAGGCACAGTGTACGGTAGCTAAGTGATGTCTTCCTACACCGCATATGATGCGATTAGTTAGGAAAGTCATGTGGCTTTGTTGACTTTAGCCAAGGGTCATGTGGGTGGGTCTAATTAATCACGAAATGACGGGTAGAACTTGACTTGTGCCTATGATTTGTTGACCTTAGCCAAGGTCATAGGTGCTAGGGGTAAAAACCTTTATCGGGAGTTTCAAGTGTTGAAACTTGCAATGAGATTGCATACCTTCTATATGATAGTTGGATCCCGATACCCACTGCGAGTAATTGTTACTCCTGGGAGAGTTTTGCACTTTGCAATTAATCGATCAAGTAGGTGTCTGGAAAGGTGTCAACGGGGTTACGCCTCTGGGAAAACGAGGTTTACTGTAATTAGGTCCGTGCGAAAGCACGGGGAACCTCCCTCAAAGTACCGACACTGGCCTGGCTGAAAGATTGGCGAACTTGTAGAGTGTAATTAATCCCGGCTAGTCTTTCCTTTTAGGGTTTGAAGGAAGATTTGATAAAAACAGTGGGAGCCATCCTGATTAGATAAAATATATAACCAATCTGATCTTGCAAGAGCGCACGCAGAGTGTTTTCTTCTCTCTCTCTCCTGGTAGCGACCATATCACGCCTTAATCAAGATAATAAAACGGAATTTTGACCGAACCCGCTTGTTATACTGAGCTGGGGAACGTTGGTCCCGCTCCAACTTATAATTGTTATAAGACAGAACATGAAATAGGGGAATACCAGAATTCCTATGCCGCCCAAACGAAGAAAGTGCATATGATGCATCTCCTTCGGGTGTGTTCATTATAAAGAACTGTTTCTCAGTATCCTCTGCATCCTGGGTATATGATACCGGATCATGATCCCAGATATGTAATCTGTTACATAGGGCTACAAAAGGGTAGAAAAACTGAGAACGGGTGATAAGTTTCATGAGACAGAAACCGGGGCAAGTGTTGCAGCCAAGTCTGTTGGTCACTGTCACCCTGTATTACCAGTACATTGATTCTGAACAAATGCTATTAGATACCGAACCTGATATACAAAATCATATCAGTCTCTTTATTAGTAAAGAAGGATATAATTTTGTATTGTTGGATAATGTTTTGAACATTTCCTATATCAAAAGTTGATCGGTTCAGGCACGTTATCTAAAAGTATTGACGTTCTAAATCAAACTACAGTTCCTTGTACACTGAACACACACAAGAGGAAGTGTTCAGAAATGAACAAATTCTTCTTGAGGTATTATAGACTAGGTCATATCAATGCGACCCGACTAGCTGAAGTTACATTAAGATGTATGTTTAAATCAGTTTGAATTTACATCTTGTGAAACTTGCCAGTCATGTCACAAAGATATAATGACACCAGCTCTGTTTACTGGAAGCAGAGAAAGAGTTTATGAACTCTTGGGATTGATACATGATGATGTATGTAAAGTCTCCTGTCTACACACGCCAGGATTGGTTCTTTATACTTCATTGTATTCTCTGATAATCTCTCAAGATTCAGTCATATGTTCCTGTTGAAACATAAGTCTGAACCTTTTGAGGTATTCACAGAATATAAGTTAGAAGCAGAGAACCAAAATATGGGTATAAGTATTATGTCCTATGATAAGATCAGGGAGGAGAATACTTGTGCATGGCATTCCTGGACCATTCTAAAGGAGAATGAGATTCTCTCTCCGTATTACTCCTCTGAATACACCATAGCACAACGGTGTATCAGGGCGGAGCAATCACACAATATTAGATATGGTGTGCTCTATGATGAGTACTACTGAGTTTCCTATTTCCTTTTGGGAGTTATGCACTTGAGAAGCTGCATACCTATTGAATTAGTTTTGAATCAAATCAGTGCCTACCACTCCATATGAGATATGGTATGGGATGAACCCATCTCTTAAGCTAGTTAAGATTTGGGGTTGTCCGGCCTATGTTTAAAGCAAAATCCGGACAAGATCGAGGCAGGATCAGTTTTGTAGAACTGGAAAGGTTCCAGCTATACAAAACTGCAGTTGATGATTTGATAGAACCATAAGATTCTATAGTTCCCGACGAACCTCAGCCTCTCCGCCGATCTAGTAGGGTTCCTCATCCGCCTGAGAGATACCTCAGTTTCTCGATGACAGTGGGAGCAAGGATTGCATCATAAGATGATGACCCAACTAGTTTCGAGCAGGCCATCGAGAGTAGGGACTCTGTAAGAATGGCTGGATGCTTAGCGATCTGAGATGGAATCCATGTACACCAGCAAAGTATGGACTTTAGCTGCTATATCTGAAGGGTTAAATCCCCATCAGGAGCAAGTATATCTTGAGAAGATTACTTGGTGTAGATGGAAAAGTTGAGACTTTCAAAGGTAGGCTTATTAAAGGTTTTAGTCATCAACCAGGCACGGATAATGATGAAACTTTTTCCAAGTGACTATGCTTAAGTCCATCCAGATCCTACTTACCACGGCTACATACCATGACTACGATATCTGGCGGTTGGGTGTCATGACTGCTCTTCTAAATACTGATTTAGAAGAGAACGTCTATAAGAACACAGCCAGAGGTCCTCGTAGATAGTGGGAGCAGCGGAAACGTGTGCAAGTTGCTTTACAGAATAAAGCAGGCATCGCGGAGTTGGAACGTCTGTTTTGATGTGATAGTCAAAGTGTTTGACTTCATCAAAATGGTAGACGAACCTTGTATATACAAAAGGGTAGTAGAGAGTAAGGTGGTCATCTTCGTATTGTACGTAGACAACATACTCTTGATAGGAAGAGAGTTTCCTATACTACGATCGGCCAATCTCCTATTATCACTAGGATTCTCCAAATAGGATCAAAGTGATACCTCCTAAATCCTGAGTTTTCATCTATGAGATAGATGTAATTGGATGCTAGGATTCTTACTAGATGTAGTGAGATGGTATCAATCGATCCTGGGGAGAATCACTGGAAGAGTTCCAGGGTGATAAAGACGACTGAATGTCAGTCACGGGCATTATCTTTACCCTCAGTAGAGGGACGGTATGTTGGAAGAGTTCCAAGCTAGATACCGTGGCAAACTAGACGATAAAGGCTGGTAACATCGCTATTAAAGATACTACCAAAGAGGAAGTTTGGGTGTATATTGGTTCATAAGATGAACTAGGTTCCTGCCATTGTATGACAATGGAAGTGTGGCTTTGGCCCTGGAACCCTGGTCCCATCAGTGACCTAGACATATTCTGAGAAAGCATCACCTGATCATGGAGATAGTTGATCTCCGGGTTGATCGAGGTTAGGAGAGTAGACTCAGAGGACAACACGGCGGATCCACTCACGAAGGCCCTTTCCCAAAGAGAGACTTTTAGGGGATGGTTGAGTATGTGATACTGCAACCACTGCTACAGATGGCCCTAGTGCAAGTGGGAGATTGTTAGTTATATGTATGCCCTAGAGGCCATTACTGTACATTGGATGTATATTGTAGTGGATGCTGGGACATATATAGGTAGGACTTTCTTGCTCGACATGATAGTACGCTATCTGGTTGCTCTTTATCTTAACGTGTATACTTTCTGTCTCTCTGTTACATGTTGATAAAGCCCTTAGGATGTGTACTCGACTTCCAGGACTGTGATGCAGATCATACTAGTGGGGCCTGGATAGTCCATGTGTACATCCTTGAAATGTTCCTAGTCGAGGGAATATCGAGACGGGGCATCGATATTCCAGAGTAGACTAGCGCATATCTTCTCGACCCATGCGATGGGCGATGGATGATCCCATATCCATTGGTGTTTGACATCGAAGATGGTATGCGGGTGCTCAGTGGAGACTGGGTACACTGAACGGACTCGCCGAGAACTCCCAGATGGTATTATACCTCACGTCAGATGGCAGTTCTCTGGTGACACTGGTACAGCTTAGTCTGTTGACCCGAGATCGTCATAGAGTCTTGTGTGTTTCCCACTGTGCTTTGATTTCCACCCTACCACGGCTCTACTGAGTTGTGCAAACAGGTGGTTTTTGGGTACAGTCCCGATTCACATGGAGGCAATGAGCGATAGGAGGGGATTCGTCTCTCCCGGTATTGGGGGTTGATGTTGCGCAATGCACGACTGGCCATAACAGGAAATCCCTGGCCAGGGTTGCAGTGATATACTGGTAAGAGTTATCAGTAGTTTCACGAATGTTATGGACCTTACGTCGGCATGACTTATCGAGCTATTGGGGTCTGACGTTTACCACCCCTAGGCGAGATATGCGACATATCAGACGAACAGACCGGACTATACGGTAAGTGTTACTGGTTGGATTCACAGGAGAGTGAGCGGGCTTGCTCGTCGATCTTCTGATCGCTCAATACCCGGGTGGCCGTTACGTTTAGCAGACCGCTTGCGGCTTGTGGGTGTTTGATATGATCATCATCCGCTGCCGGCGTATTGACGAGTCTTTAGAGTCCTACACAGAGGTTTCCTGGCTCAAGCGAAACGAAATAGGAGTGCATATGAGATATGGGCGGGACCGAGAATAATGCGTGTATGTGATACCGTATTCTATTCTCGCGATGAATGTATCGAATGGTTATATGCGATATAACCTAGTTATCGAATCAAGGATTGATTCGATAAGCCGATACATATGATACTAGTCGGTTATATCCGATATGACCGGATCGTTAAATCAAGTGTTGATTTAATGATTTAGTGCATATTTATATATTTGATATATTACTTTGCGTTAACTAGTATTGGTTCACTTTAAATGGATTTACTCACTTGGTTTGTACACATTGTATACGTGATATACTTTTGTGCACAAGATTGTATCATGTTTGATGATACTTGCTCTTTTGGGTTTGTGTAAAGATTAAACCATGTTTAGTGAATGGTTAGGGTTTCTTTTCTCTTATTTATTTATCCATTTATTATTGTTTTGGAAAAGATAAAGAGAAAAAGAAATGGTGGCTTAGTTTGTCTTTTCTTTGAAGCTTCTTGAAGCTTTGAACAAGTCTACCATTCTTGTCTCTTTTTTAACCCTAACCACTCATCTAAACCTTGGTTAAATCTCTACACTAAACCATGGTTGAAGTTATGATAAGTATTCTTTTTATTTTCCTTTTTAAAAGTAACTTATCATATCTTCTTCTTCTTCTTCATCTTCTTCAACAAAAGAAAAAGCTTGCTACTCCAATGGCAAGTGATGAAAACTAGTGAGAAATCCAAAACTAAAGTGAACCCACTTCCTATTTCTTCATCCTCTACCTCTTGCCAAGTAGTATAGGGTGTTCTCTTCACAAGTTTCATGACTTGTTGAAGTGAGAGTTTGATCTTGTGGAGCTTCGACGTAGATCATCTTCGACATCGAAGCCGACGACCAATTCCGCTCATTTTTCCGATGAAGCCGATGCTAGAGTCCGGGATTCAGTTTGGACAGCAAGGGGACTTCATCACGGAGCCTAGGAGGTGGTGGACCGGATCTACAAAGGTTGTAGCCCCTTCCCTATTTCTATATTTCCGTTTACTTGCTTGTTTCGCCTAGATATCTAGTAAACGATCCGTATTAGGGTTTGTGGGCACCCGTAAAATTTGATTTGTGCATGTTTGATCACTTGTGAGACCTCACTAGGATGCCTAGGAACCCTACATTAACCCCCATCATCCTCTCTCTCACTAGATGCTTGTCATGGCACATCCATCATATCCCCCTCTTTCTACTACACAAGTCAACCCCGATCCCTAATCACCTTTAACAAGCTAACAGCCTTTAATTAACCCTATTAACATAACCAAATGGTTAACCCATCATGGTTGACTAAACATGGTTAAACCTAGACTTAACCCAAGTTAACATGTAGAAGTGTGTGCGGTCCAGATAAAATTTCAATAAAATATTCATAAAACCAGATAAAATATTTAAAAGCCGTTTTGGTAAACTTTTTACCAAAAACCCTACATTAAACACAATTACCACTAAATAACGTATTTCAGAATTTCCATAATTTTCCTTCAGAATTATCCCCATTTATCGGTATTTAATTATACCGAAATATTAAAATATTTAACAATATAATATTAAATTATAAAAATTCCCAAAAATAATATTATATTTTTCTGAAATGTTACACCCTGGCTAGGGACCTGTAGCATTGGCCAACCATACACAGTACGATATCAACTCTTAATACTGGGAGAGACGAATCCCTTCTTTCACCTACTACCTCCAAGTGCTTCGGGGCTGTACTCAACTACTATCTGTTTGCACGACTTTTTAAAGCCATGGTAGGGTAGTAATCTATGTACAGTAGGAACACACTCGAGACGAATAGTGATGTCAAGTCAACAGACTAACATGTACTCATGTCACCGGAGAACTGCTATCCGACAATAGGTATAATACAAACTAGCAGTTCCCAACGAGTCTGTCTAGTGTAACTCATAGCCTAATGAGCACCTTTATACTATCTTTGGTACCGTATACCAATGGTTGCAGGACAGGCCATCTTCCCTGATGGGGATAAGAAACATATATACTAGTTTACTCTGGAGTATCGATGCCCTGTCTTGATAATCCTACGACTTGGGACAAGTTTAAGGATGTGCTTATAGACTACTCAGCCGCCACTAGTGTGACTGCCATTAAAACGCTAGTAGTCAAGCAAAAGATCCTACGGGCTCTATTAACATGTATTAGCGATACGTTAAAAGAAACATATAAATATGTTAAGACAGATACAAACCAGATATCATACTATCATATTGAGCAAGACTGTTATATATCTGTATATATCCCAAGCTTCCAAAATGTAATATATAATCCTGTACTATACAATAATGGCCTTTAGGGCATATATCACTAACAATCTCCCACGTGCACTAAGGCCATGTATTGGCGCATCGCAGACATATCATCTCGAATAGCCTCTCGAACTACATCTGAGGGATGACCTTTGTGAGTGGATCTGCAGTGTTGTTTTCCGTGTCTACACTCCGCACCTCGATCTCCCGGCGATCCACAATCTTCCTGATCAGGTGATACCTGTTAGTGTATATGCCCTAGAGGCCATTACTGTATCATACTAGTTTGTATATTACTTAATGGAAGCTTGGGATATTCACAGTTGTATATACAATCTTGCTCAATATAGTAGTATGCTACTTGGTTTGTTTCTACTTCAATGTGTACATGTGTTTATTTTAGTATATCACCTATACACATTAGTAGAGCCCTTAGGATCTTTGCTTGATTACCAGCGTTGTGATGGCAGTCACACTAGTGGGGGCTGGGTAATCTATAAGCACATCCTTATGCAAGTCCCTAGTCGCAGGACTATCGAGACAGGGCATCGATACTCCGGAGTAGACTAGCGTATGCGCTTCTCATCCCAATGTGGGAGATGGTCTGTCCCACAGCCATCAGTACGTCGTACTGGAGATAGTATGCGGGTGCTCGTTGGGTTACGAGTACACTGGACAGGACTCGTCGGGAACTGTTGGTTGGTACTATACTTATCGTCAGTTATCAGTTCCCAGGTGACATGAGTACAGCTTAGTCCGCTGACTTGACACTGTCACTTCGCCTCGAGTGTGTTCCCACTGTACTTTGATTACTACCCTACCACGGCTCAAAAGAGTCGTGCAAACAGGTAGTTTTTGGGTGCAGTCCCGGAGCACTTGGAGGCAGTGACAGTTAGACAGGATTCGTCTCTCCCGGTATTGGGGGTTGACATCGCGCTGTGTCTAGGAGAGCCATTACATGAGTAGTCCCTGGCCAGGGCAAGCGAGATATACTGGTAGGTTTCCAGTGTTATCTCAGGGTGTTCTGGGCTTCACTCCGACACGACTTGTACCGCTATTAGGGGACTGACGTTTACCGCTGTAAGTCTACGGTAGCGCCCCGGCAGTCTACAGACGCCAAATGCGGAACAAAAACTTTTTAACTGGCGCTATCGTATACTTTAACCCGGATCTGCCATTATTGCTAAACTAACAAACTGTAAAGAGTGTAGAATGGTTATACCGAACGATCCGAGTCCTTCGTTCTTCAACCATCATCCCACGCTCCGTTGCGGCTGCTCCGATCTCGTCGATCTCCGATTCCTTCGTCGAGGTGGCACCACTTGATCGGTTCTTTAAACGGGCTCCCGCCTCTGACTCGAGGCAACTCGATCGTTAAGTTTGCTAAAAGAGACGACCAAGAATGATGTAGAGAATGAGTAGATGACTTTGTCTCACTTCGTCCAAATCCGTGGACGATCGGTTAATGAAGTTGCCGTGGAAATCGGGTGATGGAATGAAATGAACTGTGAAATTCCATACACCGATAATACTATCATAATCTTTTCTCTCTAAAATGAAATCAACAAGTGAAGTGAGGAGGAGAGAGAAGGCCGGCCACTTCTATATGATGGAGGGAGGTGACCGTAGGAGCAAGTGGTGACCATAAGCAAAAAGCTTCTCACTTCAAAATATCTTAAGGAAAACAAAAAGCTTTAATGAAAAAGCATGAATCACTAAACACATCATCAAGCCATTAATGAAACCATTAATGTCAAGATGAGTCACTAGCCTAGTCACCATCCTAGTCATCATATCTAGAAACTTCTAGAATACTGACTCATCATATCTGAAGAAAAGATAAATCCGTCTTTAACCAAATGTTAAAAGACGGCTGATAGAAAACTGGAAACTGGCAACTTCCAAAAGTGATCCTGAAACAACTTTCAGGATAACCCCGAAACTGTATAAATATACCCGCATTTGTATTACGACCGAATACAAATGCAACTGAGACAAAGATATTATACCTACTCAATATAATACTCGGATCCGGCTTAAACCAAAGCCGACCAGTATTATCTGCCCGAAAAATAACACGTGCGTAAACGCACGTGCATTTTCCGAACCCTGCCATAAAACCATACGGCCTCTACAACGTTTCGCCCGAACTTGGGAAACTGTCTGTGGGGGACTCTAATGACTCGTCAGTACCCTGGCAGTGGGTTTAACCACAAACCGTCAGCGGCACTAGCAATGCGTAACGGCTGCCCACGGACTGACCTCAAGGGAGGCCGATGAGCACACTCAAGGGAGGCCGATGAGCGAACTCATCCAGAAACCCTACTGAGCCTAACAGTGACAATGTATATACAGTCCGGTCCGTTCGTCAATGAGTATCGCATATCCGCCTAGGGGGCTAGTAACGTCAGACCCCCAATAGCAGTATAAGTCGTGTCGGAGTGAAGCCTCAATACACCTTGAGATACTACTGGAGTACCTACCAGTAAATCTCCTACCATGGCCATGGATTTGTGTAATGGCTCTCCTAGACACAGCACGACCTCGCCCCCAATACCGGGAGAGACGAATCCCCTGCCGATCCGCTCACGTGCCTCCATATGGCTCGGGACTGTACCCAAAAGCTACCTGTTTGCACGACTCCTTTGAGCCGTGGTAGGGTAGAAATCAAAGCACAGTGGGAACTCACACGAGACAAATGACGACCTCAGGTCGATGAACTAACCTGTACACATGTCACCAGGGAACTACTATCTGACGGTAGATATAATACTAACTAGCAGATTCCCGGCGAGTCCTGTCCGGTGTACTCATAACCCAATGAGCACCTGTATACATCTTAGGTGATCCAACTGACACCAGTGGCTTGTGAGACCGGCCACCGCCCCTCGTCGGGGTCTCGACTGTACACACTAGTCTACTCCGGAGTATCGATGCCCTGTCTCGAAACTCCCACGACTAGGGACCACAATTAAGGATATGCATATAAACTACCCAACTCTCACGTATATGATCGCCATCATACTGTTGGTAGTAAAGCAAGATCCTAAGGGCTCTATCAAAGTGTAACATGCAATCAGTCACCTGAACATGTACACGACTGATAAAGGCAAACCAGATGGCATACTATCATCTCGAGTAAGACTGTCCTACCGGTATAGGTCCTCCGCAATCATTGCAATTACGTACCTACGATCCAATAATTGACTATGAGGGCACTATCTCCAACAACCGCCCCCTAGGCCCGCCATGCGATGTATCAGACGAACAGACCGGACTGTATGGAGACTGTCACAGTCAGACTCAGTAGGAGTTCAGATGGGTTTCACCTCGTCAGTCTTCTTGTCGGCATCTACCTGGGGACCGTTACGCACAGCTAGTGCCGCTTGCGGTCTGTGGTTAAACCCACTGCCAGCGTAGTGTCGAGTCTTTAGAGTCCCACACAGAAAGCTATTCGCCTTTGGGCAAAAGAGTAGAGGTCGCATGGTTTTGCGACAGGTCGCATGGTTTTGCGACAGGGTTCGGTCACATCCGTGCACTTATGCACGTACAGTGTCCGGACAGTTAACACTAGCGGGCTTTGGTTTAAGCCAGATCCTACTGTACGTTTTGGGATTGGTTTTTTCTAGTATGTATTCGTGTTCCTCGGAACGCGGATGCGGGTGTGTATGCACAGTTGACGGAGAGACAGAGGCAGAGGATTCTCATTAGGGTTGTTGACTGTTGACTATTGACTTTTTGCTCAACCCTAATGAGAATATGATATATGATTAACAATAATATTAATTAAGTATTATAGTGACATGGTTGTTGAGGGGTTGACTTTGTTGACTTTGTTGACCGGTTGACTAGGTTGGACTAGTTGACCATCATCATGACAATGGCTATCATTTCATGGCAAAGACTTTTGCTTGCTTGTTTCTCTTGTGTAAAATGAGTGCATGAAATGATATGGCTATTGCAGCTTAAACCATCACATAATACTTGATTGCTATGATTTATTATGATGGCTTTGGATTATGAGAGCCAAGAGAGAAAAGTCTTGCTCATTCTCTCATTTCCTTTCTCTCTCGTGTGTTTGAGCTCTCATCCTCTTCCTCTTGCTCTCCCTCTCTCTAGTCTATTGTTCACTTGTTTCATGTGTTGAGAAGCAAGAACCATATAGAAAAATCCCAACACACTCTCCTCTACTCACTCTAGTTCATAAGGTTTAGCAAACCGAGTGAACTAGTTTCTTCAAAGCTCGAAGAAGAAGCCAAAGGTAGAAGCTTTCGGGTGGATCGATCTTCAGCGCAAGGAGACGACGGAGTGAAGCCGATCCGTACACCATCGAGAGTCAAAGACGAAGGAGTTCAAGAAAGAAAGGTATAACCCCCTAACCGAGTAGTTAACAATTCCTAGTTAGGTTGTTAGGTAGATAGTTTAACAAAGATCCGTTTTGAGTCCATGTTACCGCCTCTAGAAAATTGTTTTTCATCAAATTCCGCATGCCCGTAAGTACCGGGAGAGGTAGCATGGACTTACAGTGGTATCAGAGCCTAGTTAAACACTACCTAACATGTTAGCATAGTAACTAGAAATTCGATCGGAGAAAAAGTCGCGAAATACACCCCGATATCAAACTTGCTGTCGATTTTTAAAGTGCTGTAAAAACAATAAATCATGCTTCAAAAATCGACTCAGGGTTTTTATAGTGCACTGAAGAAAAACGATCAAGAGATCTCTTCAAATCGCCGCGGAAACGCGGCCCATTTAACTCTTCTGTGGATTTTCTTCATTGCAGTTTGTTCAGTGGGGTATTTTGGGATTTTTGGTATATGTTTTTTCAGCCTAGATTTTCCAGAAAGAAAATTTTGTTTTTGGGGCTTTAAAAACCGTATTTTGATCGAGCTTCTAAAGACTTAAGCTGACGGGTATTTATCTGTGATGTGATATTTGTATTGAACGTCTGCTAATCGCTATATGTCGATTAGTGGGGGTTATACAAATCTGTGATCTGTAATGTTATTGGTTTGTGTATATGAATTCATTGGATTGTCGCGGGTGAATAGCCGGGGGTTGTGAGACGAGAGTTTTCTTTTCTTTCAATTCATGTAAATTTGTAAATTGATGTAATATTATTTATATGGCCGCACAACCGGGTCGGGGTTGTAGCCGTCATTGTATAATTTCTTTTTACTATTTTTGCTTCTAGGATAGACCCATGGAGAGGGTGCACAAACTACCGGGTATCCCGAAGTGCCAAGTGGCCTACTCACGGAGTTGAGGGAGGTTGCTTCGCTTCGGGTACTTGGCGGGTAGTTTGCCGCACCCGTAGGGGTCTTGGGTGGGGTATTGGCTATTCACTGCGACCGTGTAATCTGCTTTTCGTTACAGGCTCGTACGAATTGCGGGTTCCTAGTATATCCAATGTGTTCATCTGTGATCTGAAATGGCTATCATTGCAATATATCTATATATGATATTATTTAGACGTTGCTTATGTTTTACAGCCGCGCTAGCCCAGCCCCCGCTCTGTCGTTAGTTAAGTAACCTAACGGGTAATGACGGGGCTCCGTGGCGAATGCGAATGGCATAAGCGTACGTCATATTTTGGTTGTTTTCTGCAATGGTAGGATTAAATGATGGGACACATTAAAAGAACTAATGCAAGAAAAACACGCATTAAAAGAACTAATGCAAGAAAAATAAACCAAGTAAAAGTCGTTGGAACACTTTGAAAAACCACTCGGTTCTTTTCAAAACCAAACTTTTAAATGCGGAGCATGAACCACTCCTTTTGAAAGCTATCTCGTTCCATCGATTATATCAAGTTCACTACGTTCACGGTTTCGCCAAAACCATTCGTAGCCCTCCGTCGTTTCACATGGATGGTCAATAGTATTCAAGCTATGTATGTTGGCCAAAGTCAAGGCATAGTGATTGGTAGCTATTGGGTATTCATGTGCAGCATAGATAGATGTGTTGGTTTGGGGCAGTCGTTCTACCATTTTGGCCAAAGTCAAGGGTATGTGCGGATGGGCTCAAATTAACCTGGAGAATGACGGGTAGAACTTGACATGTGACTTATGATATTTTGGCCAAAGTTAAGGTCATAAGAGCATGGGGCAAAAATCCACATCGGGAGTTTCAAAAGAACTGAAACTTGCTAGTGTTGCATACCGTTTGGAGTGTGATGATTCTGGTAGGATTCCTTCAGTTTCGTCACGCGATGATATTTGGATCCCGATCCTACTGTGAGTATATGCTACTCCTCGGGAAATTTCTCACTTAACGATCAATGCTATAAACCAAGTAGGTGTCTAGAAAGGTGTTAGTGGGGCTACGCCCCCACGGAAAAGAGGTTCTTAAATTAAGGAACTTCGCGAAAGCGTTGGAAAACCTCCCTCGAAGTACCGACACCAGCCTGGCCGAACGGTTAAGCAAGTATTGTACGATGAGATTGATCCTGACTAATTCTTCCTTTTTGGTTTGAGGAGGGATTCGAGAGACAGTGGGAGCCATCCTGTTTAGACAAACTAAAAACCACTCTAAACTTGCAAGAGCATTATGCCGAGTGTTTCTTCTCTCTCCCCTAATTGCAGCGACCAATCGACATGACTGGACTTAAGTTACTTCTAGATAAAAACATACTGACAGGGCCAAACTACAAAGATTGGCTCAGGAATGTCAAAATGGCAATCACTTATGACAAGTTGGGGTATCTCCTTACCACCAAAGCTCCCCCTGTCCCAGGTCCCACCTCCAGCGTCGCGGATAAGGAAATCCGTAAGACTTGGGAGATCGATTGCGTGAAGGCCAGGTGTCTCGTGCTTGCTTCTATGGACAACGAACATCAGAGGAGGCACGAGAATGGACCTCGAATCTATATTTCTCCATACAAAAGAACTGTATGGAGAGCAGTCTCGTATCGCAAGATACGAAGTGTCGAAGAAGTTATTTTCGGCAAGGTTGGCCATCGGATCATCGGTAGCGGAACACGTGCTTAAGATGATTGGCTTCATTGAGGAGCTCGCGGAACTTGGGACCACGTTAGAGAACGAGCTCTATACGGACTTGATTCTCCAGTCCCTTCCTTCCACTTACGCCCAGTTTATCCTGAACTTCAACTTACAAGAAAAAGAAGTTGAACTTTCAGAACTCCTCAACATGTTGAGGAGTGCAGAGGGCACCCTACAGAAAGGTAGGGAAACATCCACTTTGTTTGTAGGTGGATCTTCTTCTTCTAGGTCCAAGGCGAAAGCCAAGGGAAAGAAGAAGAAAGCCCCCGCCAAACCAAGGGGCGGTGTTAGTAAAGTGGATACGAAGGGAAAGGCAAAGGCAACAAAGAAAGTAGGGAAGCTTGTGGATAAGGAAGAATGCTTCTACTGTCATAAAAGTGGACACTGGAAGAATGCTTGCAGGGCTTGGAAAGCCAGGACACAGGAACTGAAGCAAGTTGCGGCTTCAGCTTCAGGTGTGTATGTTATTGAAAACTGTCTATCAATAAACTCTACTTCCTGGGTATTGGATACCGGATCAGGATCTCATATCTGTAATTCTTTGCAGGCATTGAGAAACCGTAGGGTTTTGAAGGCAGGTGACATGACCCTCAAAGTTGCAAACGGAGCTAGCATGGATGCTAAGGCCGTGGGGGACTATCACCTGGGAATGTCAGATGGACATGTTTTGGTTCTACGTAATTGCTTTTTTGTACCCAACGCAACTTGTAATATCATTTCTGTATCTTTGATTTCTAAAGAAGGTTATGAATTTGCGTTTGTAAGTAATGTTGTAAACATTCTCCTTAATCAGGTTCTGATTGCGTCAGGTACATTAAGCAATGATATATACGTATTAAATCAACCACAGATTTTCAATGTCCAGAATACACACAAAAGAAAGCCTCCGGAAATAAATCAGACTTTCTTATGGAATTGTAGACTGGGTCACATCAATGAAAGAAGGTTGACGAAGTTACATACAGAAGGATATTTGAATCCGTTCGAATATCAATCGTATGCCACTTGTCAATCCTGTCTCAAAGGAAAGATGACAAAGACTCCGTTCACTGGACACGGAGTAAGAGCGAGCGAGCTCTTGGGACTCGTACACAGCGACGTGTGCGGTCCAATGTCTACACATGCGCGAAGCGGTTATTCTTACTTCATTACTTTTACGGATGACTTTTCAAGGTACGGTTATGTCTTCTTAATGAAACATAAATCCGAAGCCTTTGGAAAGTTCCAGGAATATAAGAATGAAGTAGAAAAACAAATCGGCAAAAGTATCAAGATTCTAAGATCGGATCGAGGTGGTAAATACTTGAGTGCCGAGTTCCTGGACTATTTAAAAGAGAACGAAATTCTCTCTCAGCTTACTCCTCCATACACTTCGCAACATAACGGTGTATCGGAGAGACGGAACCGAACCCTATTGGATATGGTACGGTCCATGATGAGTAACGCTGAGTTACCGCGATCATTCTGGGGATATGCACTAGAATCAGCTGCATACCTTTTGAACCGAGTTCCAACTAAGACTGTGCCTACTACACCATATAAGATGTGGTGTGGGAAGAGACCCTATCTTAATCACATTAAGACATGGGGATGTCCAGCTTTTGTCAAAAAACAGCATACGGACAAGCTCGAGGCACGCTCACTACAGTGCAAGTTTGTGGGATATCCAAAGAACTCCAAGGGATATTTTTTCTATTGCGAAGAGGAACAAAAGATTATGTTTCTCGTCATGCCCACTTCTTGGAAACTGAATTTTTGGAAAATCAGATAAGTGGGAACGCAATAGAACTGGAAGAAATTCCAGAACCACGAGCTATTACTGAAAGCTTAGTAGAACCAGAGGGTTCGAAAGATCAGGACATTCCTACGCCGCTCCGTAGAAGTAGTAGGCAGTCTCATCCGCCCGAGAGATACTACGGTTTTCTCATAGACGGGGATAGAGAGGATTGCATCATAGATTATGATGAGCCGACTAGCTTCCAGCAGGCCATTCAGAGCGTTGACTCGGTAAAATGGCTGGATGCAATGCGGACCGAAATGGAGTCCATGTACACCAACAAAGTATGGACGTTGGACGTTGCTCTAGATGGGGTAAAACCCGTAGGATGCAAGTGGATCTTCAAAAGGAAGATTGGTGTAGATGGACAGGTTGAGACCTATAAAGCTAGACTGGTTGCAAAGGGTTTTCGTCAAAGACCTGGTTTGGACTATGACGAGACATTTTCACCAGTAGCTATGCTGAAATCCATTCGGATCCTTCTTGCCATTGCTGCCTTCCACGATTATGAGATTTGGCAGATGGACGTAAAGACCGCTTTTCTAAATGGAAATTTAGAGGAGTGTGTTTATATGGACCAGCCAGAGAGTTTCATTCAGAGTGGGAGCAGCGGAAAGGTGTGCAAGTTGCTTAAGTCCATCTATGGAATAAAGCATGCATCGCGGAGTTGGAACGTCTGTTTTGATGAGACGGTCAAGGAATTTGGCTTTATCAAAAATCCAGATGAACCATGCATCTATAGTAGATTTGTCGCGAGAACTGTAGTATTCCTCGTTTTATACGTGGATGACATTCTCTTAATAGGAAATGACATTCCGATGCTACAATCTGTCAAGGGGTTCTTGTCACACAGGTTCTCCATGAAAGATCTGGGTGATGCCTCATACATTCTGGGGATCCGGATCTATCGTGACAGA
Source organism: Agapanthus africanus (assembly GCA_030015575.1). NCBI lineage: Eukaryota > Viridiplantae > Streptophyta > Magnoliopsida > Asparagales > Amaryllidaceae > Agapanthus > Agapanthus africanus. Next base: position 109,445,124 of record JASDDO010000004.1, on the reverse strand, counting down.
TCCAAGAGGATGCTGGGACTCTCACAGTCCATGTACATCGACACCATATTGAAAAGATTCGGTATGGAAGATTCCAAGCGCAGTAAGCTACCGGCTTGTCACGGGATCACCCTCTCCAAAGAGATGTCTCCCAAGACTGATTTGGAAAGGGATCGCTGTCTATTATACCCTACGCTTCTGCGGTAGGATCTATAATGTATGCGATGTTGTGTACCAGACCAGATGTAGCTTATGCACTGAGCGTGGTAAGCCGGTATCAGTCAAACCCTGGGGAGAAACATTGGATAGCAGTAAAGAACATTCTCAAGTACCTGAGAAGGACTAAGGAGATGTTCTTGGTGTATGGCGGAAAAGACCTCCAGATCGAGGCCTTTGCTGACTCCAGCTTCCAAAGTGACAAGGATGATTCCAAGTCCATGTCGGGTTATGTCTTTACCCTCAATGGAGGGGCAGTGTGTTGGAAGAGTTCCAAACAGGAAACCGTTGCTGACTCGATGATGGAAGCGGAATATATCGCTGCTGCAGATGCCGCATGTTCAGTTGATAAAACTGCACATTTGTATTACATTTTTTCCTACCATTTTCATATTACAAAAGGACTTTATTATGATATATTAAACATATGAGGGTTTATATGTCAAAACAACAATTTTCCATATGTTAATATATTTTAATTATCATTTGGTAGAAAAATGTATGCAAATAAATCTATTGACCAAATCCTAGTAGAAATAAGCCTACTAAATATTATTTGAGATTATTGTGCAGAATTTTCCAAGTTGTTATGCAGGATTTAACAAACAAATCAATCTGTTGAAGAAATCTTGCCAAATTAAGAAGCAAACTTGGAGACCAAGTCTGGAAGCAACCGAGAGAATATTTCTGAAATATGAAGATGCCTAGGATTGCCAAATGTCACCAGATGAAAGCACAAGAAAAATCATCAATTGATCTTGTCCCTTGAGCGCGGATCCGCGGCCAAACACACCCTTGGGCCGTGGATCCGCCGCAATTTGAGGAGGTTAGAGTGCAAGATTTGGGGGCATTATTCTTTGCTGAATTTTACCAAGTTTTCAACAATAAGATTCTGGGTTTTCACTATAAAAAGGCACCGAGAGCCTCTTGGAAAAGGTATCAAGCCGAAGAGATCACGAAGTCCAAGACGGCTCACGCATCCAGGCTGATCATCAACTGTTCATCTACCTCCTTGGAAGAGATCGAGAAGCAACTAGTTTTGTAATCATTTTCTAAGGAATAAAAGTGTAGATTGTTCAAGTTGATTAATAAAGGTAGTTGTTTTATTTAATTCTTTTGCATTTTACATTATGTTTTCCCTCTCTGTCTTTTCATCTTCTTTTCCCAACATGCGCGAGTAATTCTCCGCTTGTTAGGGTTCGTAGGATTAGGGTAGGCTAATGGACGATGAACATCTCTAAACCCTTTTTAAGTCCTATAAAGTTTATGAACTTTATCAAAAGAATTATTAACATCCTAATCGGGTGCGCTAACAATTCTTTGTTAGTTCCGACCGCGATTAGAGATTAGATTAATGATTGTTTTGGTAAATGCTAGATATGAACGGAGTTCCGTGTCAAGATAAGGGTTAAGAGTGGGATTCCTTTTCCCTCCAGAAACCCTAATCTACACGCATCACCGTCGTTCTAGTTATAAATCTATTAATGGATAAAAATGGTAACTTTTAATTAGTCGTCCATAAGTACTAAATCCTAACGAACCCTACAAGCCCTCTTATTATATTATCTAAATCTCTAAAATAATCTAGATCTATATTTTTGCATTCTTGCTTAACGTAGATCTAGAAACTTTTCACAAAATTCTTATTTCCTCCTCTCTTTCAACACATCTAAAGTAAGAGTAAAAGGTTCCACGTTTCCCTGAGGACGACCCGTACTCATCTCGGTCTAGCTACACTCGACACCGTTCTGATTGCGGTTAAACTACAAACACAAATTTTCGTATCAATCAAATGGCGCCGTTGCCGGGGATACGTGCATAATTTTTTATTCTTATTATTTGTGTTGAATTCTTTGACGATTCATATCATTATTAAAACAAAACTGCAAATTGCATATTTAACGATTTGTGTGTGAATTTTGCGAGGGAATCTGGAGTCACGGACTTGAGGAAACAGGAGATCTAGGGTTCCGAACTTCTCTGGTATCTTTCTTAACTCCTTCTCTCTCCTCTCAAATCCAATAAAATCTATTTTCTGCAGGATTCTTTGCAAAATAGCGCCGCTCAAAAATCTTTTTGCAAAAGTTTTGTGATTGGTTTTGTTTTGCATATTTTAATACGGACTCTAAGGGGCAAAGACCAAATCAAGATTAGGTGGGGATTTCATCACCCTTCCTAAGCCCCATAAATCACAAACCGAGCATCTGCATCAACCCTACAATAATTTAAAAAATATCTAGACCAGACTCTAAGGACTGTCGCGCTCATTAAGGACAGAGGAAGGTCGTGGGTAATCTATCGTTTATCCGCATTACTTTTGTAGTGCCTAGGCAAGTGTGACAAAGGCTAGTGGTTTTTAATTAGGCCCACGACGTGGTTCCTTCCCACTTACCTGGCACTTATCTGGCTACAAGGGTAGTACGGAGGCGGTAGAGGATTGATCCTGCGGCTTGTCCTTTGGATGTTTAGGAGCGGTCTAGAGACTGACCTAGGTGACCTTAGTTCTAGGGTTGCTTGTGCATCTTAGGGTGATTTGTCTTGAGTCCCATTTTTTCAAAACAAGCCAATTTTAAATCACACACACGCTGCCACTTGCACTAAACCCGCTTAGTGCATGCTCGGCTGGACACGGGATCCTAGTGCCCGTCTTGTCCGCGTTCCTGCTATCGACGCCGAAGTCGATACTTCTTCATCTTCTTTTCCCCCACCACACACCACATCGACCGTGATGGACGGCACTCCATCTAATTATAACACCACGCTGCCACCGCCCGCAGGTGAGCAGAATCCACCGCGCATCTCTCTCCAAGAGAGATGCTATCCTATTCGTGGTCCTCTTCTTACTTGTCTATCTCTTCCACCACCTAATGGGGATAATTTCGAAATTAAACCCCACTACATCAATCTGCTGCCCAAATTTCACGGGCTTGAGTCGGAAGACGCGTACGTTTTCATCACCAAATTCGAAAACGTATGCACATTGATGGGTACTTCACAATTGACCTTAGATGCTATGCGCTTACGTCTTCTCCCATTCACACTGTGCGACTTGGCAGAAAAATGGCTTTATAATACTGCCGCACACTCTATCGCTAATTGGGATGAATTCGTCGTAGCATTTCTTAAGAAGTTTTACCCAAATCATAAGACTGCACATGTTAGGAGCGAGATCAACCAATTCACCCAGCTTCCCAATGAACCATTTTGGAAGTGCTTTGAACGTTTCAAAGATCTGCTTGTCCAATGCCCCCATCACGGAATACAAAGATGGGATTTATGTCGGATTATATATGAGGGCATTAATCCAGCGACAAAGCAGATGCTTGAAACAATGTGTCAATGCAATTTCATGTCTAAAGATGACGGTGAAGCATGGAAATATCTGGAAGACCTTGCTGAACACACGTTGCAGTGGGAAAGCGTAAGACCACCTTCAACTAAGGGAGGTATTCACCAGCTCGACGTTTCTATTGCAGTAAAAGCCGAAATGGCAGCGATACAGAAGAAACTCGACGCTATTGAAAACAAGTTCTCATCTTTCTCCCTAAATCAGGTCACGCTTCCTAAGACCGTCTGTGGTTGCTGTTCGGATCCTTCACACTTAAGGGAAGAATGTCCTATGAATGCATCGTTTCAAGCTAATGCTGCTTTTCAGCAGCGACCTAGAAACGATCCTTATTCTTCCACATATAATCAAGGATGGAGGAATCATCCTAACTTTGCTTGGAATCAAAACCAACAAAGTAATTATCAAAGACCTCCTCCACAGCAACCACAACCACAGAATCAGCCCCCCTTTCAGTCACAAAATTTCCAAAATCCGGCCAACATTTCTACACCACAAGTGGCCGGTACTGACAACTCACTTGCACAAACTTTGGATATGTTCATGAAACAATCCATGCAAAATTCGGCTGAGATAAGGTCTTCTATTGATACCCTAACGAAAAACTCCTCCTCCCATGGTGAGAGTATTAAATCAATAGAAAACCAAATCGCATAGTTAAACGCCGCAATGAGTGCGAGAGAGAAAGGGAAACTCCCATCTCAACCCCTACCGAATCCTGGCCATTCACAAAGTCATAATGTGAATGCCATTACTACGTTGAGATCGGGGAGAGTGCTGAATAACAAAGTGGGTAAGCAATTTGATGATAGTGACACATTTGATACCCCTTCTTCTTCTTCTTCCCCTAATTCGTCTAGTCTCCCACCTTCATCGGAGCCTATTCTCCGTTTTCCCGAAGGCTCGAACCCTTCGCCCATTTCGCCAAATCTATCTAAGTCGATTCCCACTCCAGTTTTGGGATCGAATCCATCCCCACAGTCTTCTCCACAAACGTTGGACCCAAAACTTATTGATCGAGCACCTTATCCAAACAGGTTGAGGGGCAACAGACCAAGTCCACAAATGGAGAAGATTGTGGAAATTTTTAAGCAAGTTAACATAAACATTCCTCTCCTAGATGCTATTCAACAAGTTCCGTCATATGCGAAAATCTTAAAGGACTTGTGCACTAGGAAGCGAAAAGTTCAAGTACCTAAAAAAGTTTTCCTTGCGAGTAATGTGAGCACTGCTTTTACACAACAACTACCCAAGAAACGAAAGGACCCCGGAAGTCCTACAATTTCAATTTCTATTGGGGGTAAAAATATCAATCGTGCTCTACTCGATCTAGGTGCTAGTGTTAACTTGCTTCCGTATTCTGTTTATGAGCAATTAGGGATCAGAGAGTTAAAGCCAGCGCATTGCACTCTTCAGATGGCCGATCGATCTATCAACCAACCTAGGGGTGAGCTAGAGGATGTGTTAATCAAAGTCGGGGAATTCATATTCCCTGTGGACTTTATCGTTATAGATACACAACCTGTAACAAATCCACGCAATCAAATCCCGGTGATACTCGGTCGACCCTTTTTGGCCACTTTCAACGCAGTAATTAATTGTAGAAACGGCTCTATGACCCTATCCTTTGGAAAGAAGTCAATTGAGCTTAACATTTACAAGTTGGGAAGTGAACCCTCCGAACCCTATGCTCATGTGTGTTCTGTCGAATTAATGGATGTCGACAGCAGCGAATATGATCAACCTCATAATTCTGACTCTTTTCATATGTTGTTGCTTGACACGAACTCTTCCACCGAGTTGTCCGGGTCAACATCTAACGCTGATGAGGAAATTTTTATAGAGTCGGACGATCATCCCATTTTTTCTGATGACATTATTTTTCGGGGTATCGATGAAAGCTTTGAGGAAATTTTCGCTGATGAACTCGCATTTTTACAAGACACGGGTGTTGAGATGAATCAACTCCAAGATGAAGAAATTGGACCTCCACCCCCTCTTTTGGACAATCATGACAATGCGAGTAATCCATCAGTACTATCACTGTGTCGTCTCTCCAAATTGAGACGCAATCCTTTTCCAATACACCTCTTGTCACCTCCCCATTTCTTCACGTCAATAGGTGACATGTTCTTCCACCAACCTTGGTGCTTCATCGATAAAATTTTTGAATGGTTGGTGTTGACCTTCGGTCTTTGCAAAGCTTGGCATTGACCAATAACCTTGACCCCCTCATGTGATTTTAAAAGATTAAAAATGTTTAACTCAAGTTTGGGGGAGGGGTGGTATATTTTGGCTCTTGAAAGAAAATGATTTTTACAAAATTGTGAGCCTAAAATAAGTTTGGGGGAGGATTTTCACTTTCATATATTCTTGCCCCCATTAATAATTTCCTCCCAAGTCTACAGGTTTTTTGAGCTTAACGGATGACATCAGTGAGGACACTGCTGTAAACAGGTTTGGGGGAGGTTTGTGCTTATTTACACATCAATTTGCATCATATTTTGCATAAGCACAACATTTCAAAAATTTTAAATTTTTTTTTCTTTTATAACAAAAGAGTAGAAAGTGAAAAATTACATCCAAAAGATAGGAATAGTTTAAGAAAACCAAGAAAATTAGAAGTTTTCTTACACGAACTGGTAATAAGTAGTTATGAGCTGTTGTCCCAAGGGTTAGTAAGATGAAGGAAGTCACTAATCTGAGGATAAAAATAAGTCTGAAAAATAATTTCTATTCTGGAAGCCAAATATTTGAATGTTGATACCCTACTATATGCACTTACACACGTCTTGAAACTCGGGATAGTAGAGGATACCTTGAAATGCTCTTGTCTAAAAGCCAAAGTATGAAGGAAATGAAAAAAAAATGAAGAAAATATAAAAATGGTGAAAAAAAATGAACACTGGTTTTGTTATCGCCAAGGCAGCAATAAAAAAATATAGCGAGGGTGCCTCTTCACCTAGTGCCCTAAGGCCAACTGGTCTGGGAGTCATTGCTAAGCCTTAGGTGGTGCAAGACGAGGAAAATATTATCACCGAATCAGCAAGCACATGAGTAATCGGTCGGTTAGTACCTCAAGAAGTATTAACGGTCGCATGAAAGTGTGTGAGCAACCCTAAATATTCATCAAATTAAAAAGTACTAAGGTAGATGGACAAGAGTATGATAGCTTGAATTGAATTCTCCGAGTGTAGGGATGTTATTTACACACACGTGGGGTTATATGATCAATGTTTGGATGAAAGGTAGGAATGAAGAATAAAGATGATGTTTTATTGAGGGATAATGTGATTTCTAACATTTTTTCATGACTATTAAGATAGGGCTCATAACAACTGAAAAGCTGGCATAGTTGGAAACTCTTCTTTTCAAAGATTTTCTTTTATGGTTCTTATCTTTATATGTAACTTTCACCATCTCTCTTTTGTTATAGGATTTTGTGGGTGTAATCCGCTGAAAACCCTCAGGAGACAACACTCCTCCTACTAGGGACACCTAGAGGTTTAACGGCTTGTTGCACGTGCTCAGTGCAATCGTGTCTGCCTACGAAAGTGTGCTTAGTTTTCTCCTTTCTTTTTCTCCTCTTAAATAAACTAGTTTGCTCGGGACGATCAAAGATAAGTTTGGGGGTATTTGTTCAGTTGATAAAACTGCACATTTGTATTACATTTTTTCCTACCATTTTCATATTACAAAAGGACTTTATTATGATATATTAAACATATGAGGGTTTATATGTCAAAACAACAATTTTCCATATGTTAATATATTTTAATTATCATTTGGTAGAAAAATGTATGCAAATAAATCTATTGACCAAATCCTAGTAGAAATAAGCCTACTAAATATTATTTGAGATTATTGTGCAGAATTTTCCAAGTTGTTATGCAGGATTTAACAAACAAATCAATTTGTTGAAGAAATCTTGCCAAATTAAGAAGCAAACTTGGAGACCAAGTCTGGAAGCAACCGAGAGAATATTTCTGAAATATGAAGATGCCTAGGATTGCCAAATGTCACCAGATGAAAGCACAAGAAAAATCATCAATTGATCTTGTCCCTTGAGCGCGGATCCGCGGCCAAACACACCCTTGGGCCCGGATCCGCTGCAATTTGAGGAGGTTAGAGTGCAAGATTTGGGGGCATTATTCTTTGCTGAATTTTACCAAGTTTTCAACAATAAGATTCTGGGTTTTCACTATAAAAAGGCACCGAGAGCCTCTTGGAAAAGGTATCAAGCCGAAAAGATCACGAAGTCCAAGACGGCTCACGCATCCAGGCTGATCATCAACTGTTCATCTACCTCCTTGGAAGAGATCGAGAAGCAACTAGTTTTGTAATCATTTTCTAAGGAATAAAAGTGTAGATTGTTCAAGTTGATTAATAAAGGTAGTTGTTTTATTTAATTCTTTTGCATTTTACATTATGTTTTCCCTCTCTGTCTTTTCATCTTCTTTTCCCAACATGCGCGAGTAATTCTCCGCTTGTTAGGGTTCGTAGGATTAGGGTAGGCTAATGGACGATGAACATCTCTAAACCCTTTTTAAGTCCTATAAAGTTTATGAACTTTATCAAAAGAATTATTAACATCCTAATCGGGTGCGCTAACAATTCTTTGTTAGTTCCGACCGCGATTAGAGATTAGATTAATGATTGTTTTGGTAAATGCTAGATATGAACGGAGTTCCGTGTCAAGATAAGGGTTAAGAGTGGGATTCCTTTTCCCTCCAGAAACCCTAATCTACACGCATCACCGTCGTTCTAGTTATAAATCTATTAATGGATAAAAATGGCAACTTTTAATTAGTCGTCCATAACTACTAAATCCTAACGAACCCTACAAGCCCTCTTATTATATTATCTAAATCTCTAAAATAATCTAGATCTATATTTTTGTATTCTTGCTTAACGTAGATCTAGAAACTTTTCACAAAATTCTTATTTCCTCCTCTCTTTCAACACATCTAAAGTAAGAGTAAAAGGTTCCACGTTTCCCTGAGGACGACCCGTACTCATCTCGGTCTAGCTACACGCGACACCGTTCTGATTGCGGTTAAACTACAAACACAAATTTTCGTATCAAAAGAAGCTGTCTGGGTAAGGAAGTTCTTAACTGAACTTCAGGTGGTTCCGTCCATTGTTGATCCAATACCTCTGTATTGCGATAACAACGGGGCTATAGCTTTAGCAAAGGAACCAAGGTCCCATCAGAAGTCCAGACACATTTTATGGCGGTATCACCTGATCAGGGAGATCGTGGGTCGCCAGGAGATCGAGGTTCAGAGAGTTTCTACGGAAGATAACACTGCTGATCCACTCACAAAGGCCTTACCCCAGACTCAGTTCGAGCGGCTGATCGAGATGATAGGTCTTCGATACGCCAGTATATGGCCTTAGTGCAAGTGGGAGATTGTTAGTGTATATGCCCTAGAGGCCATTACTGTATCATACTAGTTTGTATATCACTTAATGGAAGCTTGGGATATTCACAGTTGTATATACAATCTTGCTCAATATAGTAGTATGCTACTTGGTTTGTTTCTACTTCAATATGTACATATATTTATTTTAGTATATCACCTATACACATTAGTAGAGCCCTTAGGATCTTTGCTTGATTACCAGCGTTGTGATGGCAGTCACACTAGTGGGGGGCTGGGTAATCTATAAGCACATCCTTATGCTGGTCCCTAGTCGCAGGACTATCGAGACAGGGCATCGATACTCCGGAGTAGACTAGCGTATGCGCTTCTCATCCCAGTGTGGGAGATGGTCTGTCCCACAGCCATCAGTACGTCGTACTGGAGATAGTATGCGGGTGCTCGTTGGGTTACGAGTACACTGGACATGACTCGTCGGGAACTGTTGGTTGGTACTATACCTATCGTCAGTTATCAGTTCCCAGGTGACATGAGTACAGCTTAGTCCACTGACTTGACACTGTCACTTCGCCTCGAGTGTGTTCCCACTGTACTTTGATTACTACCCTACCACGGCTCAAAGGAGTCGTGCAAACAGGTAGTTTTTGGGTGCAGTCCCGAAGCACTTGGAGACAGTGACAGTTAGACAGGATTCGTCTCTCCCGGTATTGGGGGTTGACATCGCGCTATGTCTAGGAGAGCCATTACACGAGTAGTCCCTGGCCAGGGCAAGCGAGATATACTGGTAGGTTTCCAGTGTTATCTCAGGGTGTTCTGGGCTTCACTCCGACACGACTTGTACCGCTATTAGGGGATTGACGTTTACCGCCCCCTAGGCCCGCCATGCGATGTATCAGACGAACAGACCGGACTGTATGGAGACTGTCACAGTCGGACTCAGTAGGAGTTCAGATGGGTTTCACCTCGTCAGTCTTCTTGTCGGCATCTACCTGGGGACCATTACGCACAGCTAGTGCCGCTTGCGATCTGTGGTTAAACCCACTGCCAGCGTAGTGTCGAGTCTTTAGAGTCCCACACAGAAAGCTATTCGCCTTTGGGCAAAAGAGTAGAGGTCGCATGGTTTTGCGACAGGTCGCATGGTTTTGCGACAGGGTTCGGTCACATCCGTGCACTTGTGCATGTACAGTGTCCGGACAGTTAACATTAGCGGGCTTTGGTTTAAGCCAGATCCTAGTGTACGTTTTGGGATTGGTTTTTTCTAGTATGTATTCGTGTTCCTCGGAACGCGGATGCGGGTGTGTATGCACAGTTGACGGAGAGACAGAGGCAGAGGATTCTCATTAGGGTTGTTGACTGTTGACTATTGAATTTTTGCTCAACCCTAATGAGAATATGATATATGATTAATAATAATATTAATTAAGTATCATAGTGACATGGTTGTTGAGGGGTTGACTTTGTTGACTTGTTGACTTTGTTGACCGGTTGACTAGGTTGGACTAGTTGACCATCATCATGACAATGGCTATCATTTCATGGCAAAGACTTTTGCTTGCTTGTTTCTCTTGTGCAAAATGAGTGCATGAAATGATATGGCTATTGTAGCTTAAACCATCACATAATACTTGATTGCTATGATTTGTTATGATGGCTTTGGATTATGAGAGCCAAGAGAGAAAAGTCTTGCTCATTCTCTCATTTCCTTTCTCTCTCGTGTGTTTGAGCTCTCATCCTCTTCCTCTTGCTCTCTCTCTCTAGTCTATGGTTCACTTGTCTCATGTGTTGAGAAGCAAGAACCATAGAGAAAAATCCCAACACACTCTCCTCTACTCACTCTAGTTCATAAGGTTTAGCAAACCGAGTGAACTAGTTTCTTCAAAGCTCGATGAAGAAGCCAAAGGTAGAAGCTTTCGGGTGGATCGATCTTCGGCGCAAGGAGACGGAGTGAAGCCGATCCGTACACCATCGAGAGTCAAAGACTAAGGAGTTCAAGAAAAAAAGGTATAACCCCCTAACCGAGTAGTTAACAACTCCTAGTTAGGTTGTTAGGTAGATAGTTTAACAAAGATCCGTTTTGAGTCCATGTTACCGCCTCTAGAAAATTGTTTTTCATCAAATTCCGCATGCCCATAAGTACCGGGAGAGGTAGCATGGACTTACAATACCGCCTTAAGATATGTCTGGACTTCTGATTGGACTGTAGTTCCTTCGCTAATGCTATAGCTCCGTTGTTGTCACAATACAAAGGTATTAGGTTAAAAATGGACGGAACCACCTGAAGTTCAGTAATGAATTTTCTCATCCAGACTGCTTTTTTTATGGCGTCACAAACAGCGATATACTCTGCCTCCATCGTCGAGTCAGCAGCGGTGTACTATTTGGAGCTATTCCAACAGACCGTCCCTCCATTGAAGGTGAAGACATAATCCGTCATGGATTTGGAGTCATTCTTCTCACTCTGGAAGCTGGAGTCAGCAAAGGACTCGATCTGGAGGTATTTACTGCCGTTTACTAAGAACATCTCTTTAGTCCTTCTCAGGCACTTGAGAATGTTCTTTACTGCTATCCAGTGCTTCTCCCTAAGGTTTGAATGATACCTGCTTACCACGCTCAGTACGTAAGCTACATCTGGTCTGGTACACTACATCTCATACATTATAGATCCTACCGCCGAAGCGTAGAGTATAATACTTATGTGATCCTTTTCCAAATTAGTCTTGGGAGACATCTCTTTGGAGAGGGTGATTCTGTGACAAGCGGGTAAATTACCACACTTGGAATCTTCCATACTAAATCTTTTCAGTATGGTGGCTATGTATCTGGACTGTGAAAGTCCCAACATTCTCTTAGATCTATCATGATAGATCTTAATCCTTAGATTGTAGGAGGCATCACCCAGGTCTTTCATGGAGAATTTCTGTGACAAGAAACTTTTGATTGATTGTAGCATAGGAATGCTATTTCCTATCAAGAGAATGCCATCCATATACAAAATGAGGAATACCACAGTTCTCGTTACAATCTTATTATAAATGCATGGTTCATCTACATTTTTGATAAAGTCAAATTCTTTGACCGTCTCATCAAAGTAGATGTTCCAATTTTACGATTCCTGCTTTAATACATAAATGGATTTAAGCAATTTGCACATTCTTCCGCTGCCCCCACTCTTTATGAAGCCCTCTGACTGATCCATATAAACATACTCTTCCAAACTTCTATTCAGAAAAGTGTTCTTTACGTCCATCTGCCATATTTCATAATCATGGAATGCAGCAATGGTAAATAGGATCCGAATGGATTTAAGCATAGCCACTGGAGAAAAGGTTTCATCATAGTTCAAGCCAGGTCTTTGATGACAACCTTTTGCTACAAGTCTAGTCTTATAGGTTTCAACCTGTCCATATGCACCAATCTTCTTTCTGAAGTTCCATTTGCAGCCTACGGGTTTTATCCCTTGAGGTGCAACGTCCAAAATCCAAACTTTGTTGGTGTACATGGATCTCGGACCGCATTGCATCCAGCCACTTTACCGAGTCTCTTCTCGTAATAGCCTGCTGGAAACTAGTTGGCTCATCATCATCGATGATGCAATCCTCTCTATCCCCGTCTACGAGAAAACTGTAGTATCTCTCGGGCGGATGAGTCTGCCTACTAGATTTGCGGAGTGGCGCAGGTATTTCCTGTTCTTTTGAAACTTCGGATTCCACCAAGCTTTCAGTAATAGATTGTGGTTCTGGAATTTCTTCCAGTTCTATTGCGCTCCCATTTATTTCTTTTTCAAGAAATCGAGTCTCTATAAAGTGGGCATGCTGAGAAACAATAACCTTTTGTTCCTCTGCGTAATAGAAAAGATACCCCCTGAAATTCCTTTGGTATCCCACAAACTTATACAATACCGATCATGCCTCGAACTTGTCCGCATGCTGCCTTTTGACAAAAGCTGGACATCCCCATTTCTTAAGATACTTAAGATAGGTTTTCTTCCCACTCCACATTTCATATGGAGTGGTAGGCACATACTTAGTTGGAACTTTGTTCAAAATATATGGAGCAGATTCTGGTGCATAACCCCAGAAGGACCGCGGCAACTCAGCATTACTCATCATGGAATGTACCATATCTAATAAGCCGCAGTTCCACCTTTCCGATACATCATTGTGTTGAGGTATGTATGGAGAAGTAAGCTGAGAGAGAATTCCATTCTCTTTTAAATATCTCAGGAACTCGGTACTTAAGTATTCACCACCTCGATCAGATCGAAGTGTCTTGATATTTTTGCCTGTTTGTTTTTCCACTTCATTCTTGTATTCCTAGAATTTCTCAAAGGCCTTTGATTTATGTTTTATCAAGAATACATGTCCATACCTTGAGAAATCATCGGTAAAAGTAATGAAATAGGAATAACCACTTCTTGCATGTGTAGACATTGAACCACACAAGTCGCTGTGTATGAGTCCTAAGAGCTCGGTAGCTCTTTCTCCGTATCTATTGAACGAAGTCTTTATCATCTTTCCTTTGAGATATGATTGACAAGTTGCATAAGATAGATATTCAAACAGATCCAAATATCTCTCTTTATGTAACTTTGTCAACCGTGTTTCATTGATGTGACATAGTCTACAATTCCATAAGAAATCTTGATTTAATTCTGTAGTCTTTCTTTTGAGTGTGTTTTGAACATTGAAAACTGAATGTTGATTTAATACATATATACCGTTGTCTGGTGATTAAAGGTAAATATTTACAATATTGCTTACAAATGTAAAATCATAACCTTTTTTAAATAGTAAAGATATAAAAATGATATTACATATCAAATTTGGTACACAAAAACAGTTACGCAAAACCAAAATGTTTCTACTTGTCAATCCTAGGTGAAAGTCCCCTATAGAAACAACATCCACGTTAGCTCCGTTAGCAACCCTGAGGGTCATATCACCTTCCTTCAAAACTCTACGGCTTCTCAGTGACTGCAATGAATTACAAATATGAGATCCTGAACCGGTATCCAATACCCAGGAATTAGAGTTGATTGACATACAATTTTTAATCATAAGCATGTAAGTCGATGTCGCGCACCCTGTGGGTTCGCGAGGAGGTGGAATATTCAAAAAACGATTTTTCAAAGCTCGCAACACCGACTTGAACTCCAGGATCGATGCTAAACCCTAACTAGCTAACTTGCTATGAGGTTTAACTACTCGGATGAAAGTTATACCTCACGAGACCATGTCCTTCGGGTCTTCTTGTTGCTGTCCTCCACCTCATCATAGGCTCTAAGAATCGTTTGGATCGGGCAACTTCGTCGGCCTCCTCGAGTCAAAGACCATCCACCCGAGAGTCTATAGTCTGAGTTCTTACCTTAACTGAGGTAACTACGGCATCTAGTTCGCTAAACTAGATGGCCTAGGTGATATAGAGAGTGAAGATAGATTAATTTATCTCTAATAGCCTTAGGTTTCTCAACTCATGAGACATGAAAGGCTTAGAGGAAGAAGAAGGAGTTTGAGGAAAAGCTAGTGAAGAAAAGAGCAAAGAATAAAAGATTGACTCAAGAGAGAAGAATAATTGAAGCATATAATATTCTATGAGATAAATATCTCACAAAATATCAAGCATGCTTTAAAATATCTCTTTTGTCAATACAATGAGTCATGCTTCATCCAACAAATATCTCCACCTCATTTCCTCCACCTCATTAATCTTTAATAAAAAAGAATAAAAAAAACTAATGAGGTGTTTCCTTCTAGAAGCAATTTCGAACAAATTATGAAAATACGCCTCATCTGTATATACATACTCGTATCCGCATTCCAAAGAATACAAATACAAAAGAGACGAAAATAATCCATCAATATAATACTAGGATCTGGCTTAAACCAAAACCCACTAGTATTATCCGCCCGAACATCATACGTGTCACGACCCGAAAGAGCACGTGACTGGCCTTTGAACCATATGAAGTCTATAGGACTCCATCTGATCCAAGTAAGCCAAGCCCAGAAATCTAAAACTATATAAGGAGTAAATAAAGAGAATCCAGAAATCCAACTTGTCACAACCACACAAGCAATATGATATACAACGCCGAATGGCGAGGATCAAAACTCAAAGGAAACTCAAATAAGCATGAAAACCGTAACACCGCTGTCACGACCCGAAAGTACGGAACGCGACCGGCACTTAGATTACGAAACGTCTAGAGACGCAACGTAACCTAAGTAAGCTGAAGCCCAGAAATCTAAACCATGAAAAAGAAGAAGCAGTAAAAGAAAACATGAAGGAACAAGTTTAAAACATCAGCAAATTTTCTCAAAAATTTCGGCAGAGTCTCTATAAAAACTGACCCCCAACCGGGTACAACAAGTATAATATACATAAACAATAAAAAGCATTCCCAATGGGAGCTAGCTCAACGCCAACAGGCGGAAACAACCACAATAAGCACGATAATATACAACGCCAAAGGGCGAGGCTCAAAACTCAAAGAAAACAAAACCACCATATCAGAATAATACATGCGCGACTCTAAGGTTGAAATAAATAAATGGTCCAGTAATCTATCAAATAATACAAGTTTGGTTGATGGAGCTTTCTAGATACAAAGAAATAATAAAAATACAATGGCGGTTCAGATACAAATGAACCGACCTACCGTGCAAATCACCCGGAATGAAAATGGTGTGCCAGCAACTGCCAAGGAACCCTGTACATCAACCTGTAATAAAATTTGGCACAACGGGGGTGAGTTGCCAACTTGTGAGTAGAAGACATCTACGAAAAGAAATCGAATGCACGACGCTATCCTAGGTCATAATAATACACTATTATATCCTAATCATCTAGTAATAGCAGGGTAAAACTACGTGTAAATGCAGATACTCCGTGCTCGTGTCAGTGCCTCATATAATACTATGTCATATGAATGGATATGCATGCATCATGAATATAAAATAATCAATCCTGAAATCCAGATATATCTGTATAAGAAATCTTTAGCTGTTATCATAGTAAAATGTGTATAGGAATCTGAAATCTCAACAATGAAATCCATGGAAATCCGTGTCAAGCATCGACACAAACATGTAAATCTCAAGTCTTATAGTCTCAATACCTCGGGCTCCGTCAGTCCGGATCGGCCCATATCATCAAATCTCACGACAACGGTCGGTATCCTCCGGATATCCGCCGCGCCAGACATCACCGGTAGGTAGCCTTCCCCTGCCAGGCTCATCGTCTACAACTCGATCTTCTTACCCCGGGGTACCATACCGGGCCCACCATGTACCCGAGACGGTTCATCCACTCCTCGAATCGGGTCTCGAAATCCAACAGAAAACATGAAATCTCACGGTGGACGACACATACATCATGAGAAAACCGCATCTTATGTTTTGAAAAGAGAGGAGGAGAGAGAGAGAAAAGTTTTTATATATCCTTGCGGTTTTCCCCAAAATCCAGAAATCTCATAGAAAACCAAAATCCTAAAATCATGAGTAAGTATATGATAAGTGTCGGCATATGCCCATAATACTGCATGATAACATGGAAATATGAATGCATGAAATGTCTAAGTAATCAATGCCGTGTCTAGACTAACATCTGAGAGTAATCATAATGCTATATCGATCTAGTTTTTAGCTGAATGTATCAATAAAAGATATTATGATCTAAGTGTACGTGACATAGCAATTACCGATGATGATGTGTGTGAGCCGATAAATAAGTGTGCGTGGAACATGCGCATCATCGGTAATGGTGCTGGTGTCCTAACAGGCAGAGTTTTATACTGATTACAGAAATATATGTATGAACATGCAACATTATGATTACAGTATGAATGTAAAGACAGACTGCATTATCCACCCCTCTGCGACATACGAATACAACTATCACTATATGAATCGAACCTAAACTAGTGTCCATCTAACCTCCTAAGGAACTAAACCAAAGAAACTAGTCAATAAGAAACAAGAGTCTACCTAAGGTCTGAATCAATATCTCTAATAGTCGGCGATCCAGCCTCAATAGCGTCACGTACGTAGTACGGATTCCTCGAACCAAGAGTGCGGATCAATCATCATATCTATGCCTCGTACGGTAAAATCCATCGTACGACATCCCAATATCGGGGTACGGGTCAAGTATCTCCTAGGTGTCTCATCATTTGTATAATGTCATCACCAACACATCTCATGATCAAGGTGCTAAACTGTAATCGCCTACATCAATCATATATCATTGCCATCATAATATGCGCCATTAGTTTATCCTCAGAAATATCATGTCATTTGTATCATATTGTGATTAAGTCATACTGATATCATATCGTCATCAAGTCACACCTATATGATATCGACATCAGGTCACACCTATATGATATCGACATCAGGTCACACCTATATCATATCGTGATCAGTCACAAGCTACAGTCCAGGTACTATTTTAGAGTCCCATGTACCTCAATATCATCACCACCCATTATAATTTATGTATCCATGTTCATTATCTCATTCTCTAATGATCCGCTAACACTTAATACTACTGTATAGCCAAGAATCACGGCATCAAGCCCAGTTATACTGTTTCATCATACCTCGGATATCATATCACATCAATGTATCCCATACACGTGTTGTATATGTATATATACATGCACGTATACACTAAGTCAAGTTTTAGTGTGTGCGTGTGTGTATTTCTACCTGAAACCTACGAAACTGTTCCAAGGTACTCATCCTCTGATATGGTTTCCCTAAATCAGTCTAGTCCAGCCTAGGGTTATTACTAGGGTCCTACGCATTAAGAATCTAGGGTCACATCTGGCTTCCTAATGTCAATAAGTACTATTCCTACTCTACGTTGCGGGGGTGCTAAACGCCATCCACCCGACTTCCCCCCGTAGATATACATCTACTCACCTGGTCCATGTCTGCCGAAGTCGGTGTCGCCATCCTCCTCTTCATCGCCCGTAGTCCACGTGAGGGATACCTAAACGCAAACATATAAATAGCATCGTAAACTGAATCACATACAAAAATCAAAACGACGCAAGGAACAAGCATAGGTTAAAACCTATGTCCCGTCCATGCAAAAGAACCAAATATCGCTTGATATCGGCGTACAAACTCCGATGGATCGAGATAACATGAACAAATAACTCATAGTTTACAAATAACTCATAGTTTTAAAACTCGTTATTTATAATATATAACATGATTAAATCAATCGAAACCCTAAAAATCAATCAAACCGTCCAATTTCGTAAAACCCGAAAATGCCAATTTACCGTTTTTCTTCAAAACTTGACATTTAATTGAAACCAATGGTCATAAAACTCATTAAATAGCATAACTAGACTATACAACCCCTTACTATATTTTTATTACACAAATTTGCATTAATTTGAAATTTCTAGTTTACAACCTTTAACAATTTTTCATATCTTTCAAGCAAAATACCACAATTCCACCACAAAACATGATTTTGCATGAATTAATGTACTAAACTACAATTCATGATGATAATGATATAATGAAACCATAATTATATTTTTAATCTCATTTATTTAGGAATTTCCAAAATCTAGTTTACAAAAAAATAGCATTTTATTAGTATTTTCCAATTAACAAAAGAAACTAGTGATCAAACTAAGTTTTTCTTTCCATTAACATGCTAATATTCTCACTAAAACTACAATCTAAATTAGGATTTTATATTACCCCCACATATATTTTATAAAAAACTAGTTAGCTAAATAGCTTAATTTAAATAATTTGAATACACAAATTATTATACAATAACCATGCAAGATTTTTCCACTTCTAAAAATGGTAGACTAGTTATTATAACCCTAATTAATTAATTAAAACCACCACTTGAATTTACAAACCCTAACTTGAATTTTAAAATTTCAACTAGAATTAATATATTAAATCTAATTATATTTAAAAGAAACAACTAATAACAATAAATAAAAAGGAAAAGATTTATACCTCCAAACTATGAAATCCAAACATGAAAATGAGCCTCCAAAATGCATGCTTTCCCACTCCAAAATCCATGTAAAAATGAGCAAGAATAAAAGGGTAGGAAATAAATAGGATTTTGTACAATTTTTGTTGAATTTTGATGGATTTTTGATGTATTTTGGAGCAAAATAAAATGAGGAAAATGGGGGCTACCATAGGGGGTGAGGCCGGCCATTTTTTTGGAGGTGAGGGAGAGAAAGAAGAGGGTGAGAAAGTGTGTAGAAGTCTCCACCAAAATATCACTTCATTATGTCTTTTCATGCATTTATTAATTTTTCTTTTATTTCTTTACTATAGCAACTCAAGAAAACTCTAGAAAATAGGAAAAATTTGCAAATAAATTTTGCATGATACACACTAAATTCTAACATGCCATGGTTCATTTTTACAAATTAAAACCATTCAAATTTGTAATTTACACTAATTTAGTGTAAAAATAAAGCTTATGTTAATATTTAAAATAATTAATTTAGGAAAAATATTTAATTAAACAAAAAATTTATAAGTGGCTAAATAAACACCATTTACTAGTAATTACATAATTAAAATAGGTATTTTTGAAATTATAATGAAAAACAATCACGGTTTAGTTTTATGAAAAATACATTTTACTTTACCGAAAATCATAAAATTCACTTAAACGATTTTATTCATTTAATTATTTTTAAAACGTTACAATTACTAAGCGCGACTCTAAGGTCGAAATAATACATCACTAGTGTCTGAGTCTGAAACAATATACAAGTTTTGGTTGATGGAATTTCTAGATACAATGAGTAATACATATACAAGGGTGGTTCTGATGCAAAGAACCCACCTACCAAGCAAATCACCCGCAAAGGAAGCAACGTGCCGGAAATGCCGCTATGGAACCTGTACGGCAAAACCTGCAAGAACTGTGGCACAACGGGGGTGAGTTGCCAACTTGTGAATAGAAAATATCTACAAGCAGAAATTGAAAGCATGACATAATCCTAAGTCAAAACGATCAGATATAATATAAACCTCAAATGAATAAGTCTGAAGCATGGTAAAGTGGCAATGTAACATTTGAACATAAGTGTAGTGCCAAGAACTCGTGCCAGTGCCTCACGTAATAACATATCATAAATATGATGTATGTATGCAGTAAAATGAAAACAGATGGTTTCACGAATGAAGTCATCAGAAAATCAGTGTCGAGCATCGACACAAATATATATCTCAATATCAAGTAAATCCCATATATCATGTATCCGATATGTATGCAATATTCATGAAGGTACTCTATCAGGTACTACTAATACATGATGCAATGCATATAAAATAAATGTGGGGTATGGGAGATATAATATGCCATCGACCATAAAGGCTCCTCTCATATCGAGCACATAGGCTCCGAGCACATAGGCTCCTGTCATATAACGGGCATCCGTCAGTCCGGGTCAGCCCCCACTCTCATATATCGGGCATCCGTCAGTCCGGGTGAGCCCCCACTCTCATATATTGGGCATCCGTCAGTCCGGGTCAGCCCCCACTCTCATATATCGGGCATGCATATATAAGTTTGCATAGATCATCATGATGATATATTAAGTAGGCGTATATATATATCAGCGTCCTATACCACTAATATATATATACTTTATGGGTATACATATATATTTCAGCGTCCCATACCACTGATATATATACGCAGGAGTAAAACAATCCAGAATCATCATATGCAACCATATCACAGTGCGAAATTCATGAATTATAATACATGCAACATGAACACTAATACGAGCATGCAACTATGTAAAGGCATATGCACAAAGGAATATGAATCAATAACATATAAGCATGCAATGCAATGCGAGCCGTAGAGTAAGTGGTAAATGAATAGTAATGCGGCTTGCCATTTGAAATAAAGACAAATCGGGGTTTTTAGTAAAATAAGGGCTACAGTGTTTTTAAGATATTCCCGATTCGTTAGTTTTTGAAATAGGTATGACTCGGGTCTAGTCTAACATCTACTATGCAAACTACAGATCTAAGTATCAAGTCAACCGGGAGGGGTATGGAATCCACCTAAATCTGAGTCGATATATATATATAGTCGGTGATCCCGCCTCAATAGTATTGCGTACGATACAGTATATCATATGGCATCCTCAAGTCATGAGTGCGGATCTATCATCAGTATAAAGCTCGTACGGTAAATCGTCGTACGACATCCCAATAGCTGGGTATGGGTAAATATCACATTCCTCTCATCAAATATCAGGTATCATAATCTGGGGTACTGATCTAACTCTAGTACAACTGATACCATCTATATACTGCGTGTGCAAGCACACGTCCAAAGGCCCGCTAAAGATCACATGTCGTATCCCAAATACGAATCATATCAAATCACCGATCTCGCGGCACAATGCCCCAAATCATCGACTCATCTCCAATGTCATCCAATATCACCATCAACACCGTGTAAGTATAAAGAATTTGCAAGGGTGTGCGTGTGGGTGTAAATCTATTCTAGGGTTCGCTACTATGAACTACACTAGTTTACTTCTAACTCTAAACTATCCATAATACACCTAACACAATATCCATGATACACTATAACTATCATATAATATAGTATATCATCTACGGACTGCGGGGGTGCTATACGCCATCCACCCGACTTCCCCCTGTAGATATAATCTACTCACCTTGTGTCTTCATTTTTCGACGTCGCCACGTGCTTGCTCGTCGTCTTGAAGTCTTCATGGGGTACCTACACATCAAAGTATCGTAAATGTGTATTAAAACCGAATCAAAGTTAAAACGGCACACGAAACCCAAAACGATACGATAAGGGGCCTGTAGGTTAGAACCTATGGGCACGCCCTCCAAAACCATCAATCAATCCCCGATATCGTCGTAAAAACGCTAAATAGTCGAGGTAACACAAAACACAATTTCAGAATTAAAAATACGGAATACGGAAACACGAATCCAAAGCAGCAACTAAGAAAATTGGCTCCAGATTTCACCCTAGATCAAATTAGAAAAATATACACATACCAGGGGTCTAATTTACTGATAAGGGGGCACCAAAACTAAAATGAGGCAAATCCACCATGGTCTGGCCGCAAATTACGGCCAGAATGGATAAATTTGCGGCCGGGAATAGGAGGTAGGGGCTAGGGTTCTGGTGATAGCTTCCTGGGTACCTACACATACCAATGTCCAAACAAAATAATTTTCAGAGTCTCGGGTTGATAGCAGATCTCGTATAACCTTCACAGATTCCCTAAATTTTCCGATATCGGTTTCTAAATCCGTATTCGGGGTCTCAACTCTCAGGTTTAGGTCTCAATTCATGCACTAGGGTGTTGATATAACCTCTACTGAGCTCAATTTCACATTACAACACAAAATTCCCTCAAACCCTAACTAGGTTTTCCTAAGTCCACAAAAACACACAATATCGGTTCAATCTAAATATGGGGTATAAGTAATGCATAAACTAAGCTAATGATCCAGAAATTATCTCATTTGGCAACTCAAGAATTTTCTTGATTTGCCCATAGTGGCCAAAATCCTTACTTTCTTGGTCCAATGTGTAGATCTTGAGCTTGTGCACACTTTTAATGAAATGGGGTAGGGTTTTGGTATAGTTTTAGAGGTGAAATGAAGGCTTGAAGGTGGAGGAAGGGGGAGGAAGCAGCAGCCGCAGGAGATGAAGGAGGAGAGGGAGAGAAATGAGTGTGGGGATCTAGGAAAATGGCTAAGTCATTGGTCAAAAGGAACCATACCTCTCTCTCTCTCTCTCACCATACCTCATATAATAATCCTTTTCCATTTCTTTTTCTTTTCCTTTTCTTTCCTCTCTAAAAACCTTCTCACTAGAATAGTAACCCCAAAAGAAACATGGTGGAAAAATGCACAAGTGTAAGAAGAATGATATGTGCATGTTTTGCACAAAAAGCTAAAAAATCGATTAGCGATTTTTAATCGCGATTAACCCTAAATTAGCATATAACTAATCATAAAAACTTTAAAATGGTATAATTCCATAAAATACCCTATTTTAGAATTTTCCATAATTTTCCAAAATATTTCCCCATTTATTTGTATTTAATTATACCGAATTATTAAAATATTCAATAAAGTAATATTAAATTATAAAATTACCCAAAAATAATATTTTATTATTTTGAAATGTTACAATACGTGCACAAGTACACGTATGTGATCGAAGCCCTGTCGTAAAACCATACGGCCTCTACATCTTTTGCCCGGTGCAGGAAAACCCTCTGTGTGGGACTCTAAAGACTCGACACTACGCTAGCAGTGGGTTTAACCACAAGCCGTAAGCGGTACTAGCTGCACGTAACGGCTACCCAGGTATCTGTCGATAAGAAAGCCAATGAGCAAACTCATTCGAACTCCTACTGAGCCTATTTGTGACAATCTCCGTACAGTCCGGTCTGTTCGTCTAAGAGTATCGCATATCGGGCCTAGGGGAGATAATCGTCAGACCCCTAATAGCGCAATAAGTTATGTCGGAGTGTAGCCCAAAACACCATGAGAAACTACTGGAGTACCTACCGGTAAATCTCGCTTGCCTTGGCCAAGGACTTTGTGTAATGGCCTTCTGAACACAGCACGATATCAACCCCCAATATCGGGAGAGATGAATCCCATCTAACCGCCACTGCCTCCAAGTGCTTTGGGACTGCACCTAACTACTACCCGTTTGCACGACTCCTTTGAGTCGTGGTAGGGTAGTAATCTATGAACAGTGGGAACACACTCGAGGCGATGTAGCAGTGTCAAGTCGACGAACTAAGCTGTACTCATGTTACCTGAGAACTGCTACCCGACGATAGGTAAAGTACCAACCAGCAGTTCCCAACGAGTCCTGTCCAGTGTACTCATAACCCAATGAGCACCTGCATACTATCTCCAGTACGACGTACTAATGGCTGTGGGACAGACCATCTCCCCTGCTGGGATGAGAAGCGTATACACTAGTCTACTCTGAAGTATCGATGCCCCGTCTCGATAATCCTACGACTAGGGACCTGTATAAGGATATGCTTGTAGACCACCCAGTCCCCACTAATGTGACTGCCATCACAACCCTGGTAATCAAGCAAAGATCCTAAGGGCTCTACCAATATGTATAAGCGATATGCTAAGAAGCACATGCACATATTGAGGTAGAAACAAACCAGGTAGCATACTTGTCACGACCCAAAATTAGGCACGTGACCGGCACTTAAACCACGTGACATCAACAGGCGTAACGTAATTTAAGTAAGCCGAAAACCCAGAAATCTAAACCATAAAGAGAAGTAAGTGATAAAACATTTGGAAATCTCAAGTAAAAATCTTAAAGCTTAAGTTTATTTGCTTAAAAATTTCAGCAGCACCTCCTTTGTAAAACTAGCCCCGAAACGGGTACAAACATAGTATAAAAATAATGTAGGGTTCCTAAGCACTCTTACAAGGGTTAATAAGGCATCGACCATGCCCGAATAAAAATTTAGACGTGCCGAACAACCTAAAACCGGGATCTTTGCTAGATTATTAGGGTTTAACATGCAAGTAAAGATCTTTACAACTAAGTGTGAGGGATTACAACTTTTGTAGTCCGCTCCTTCGCTTCATAAGCTTCGAGTAGAAGTCCCTTCGCCGCGATCCATGATCTTCCGGACTCAAGAGAGGCTCCACAACTCGAACGATCCATGCTAGCTTGTAGTCTTCCTTTTCTTCGATGATCTACCTTGAAGTTTCTATAACTCAAGCTCTCTCTCTCTCTCTCTCTAATGAGGTGAACACCCTAATCTAATTGGCTAGATTAGATGAGAATGATGGAGTATTATTTGTGCTCTCTTTTCTTATCAAATTCTCACTCTTAATCATCACAAAATGAAAACCTAGAAAGCTTTTTCAAAGCTTTAGGTTGAAGAAGAAGAAGAAATAATGGATTAATCCTTTTGTGATGAATAATGAAATGATATATGATTAAAAATGTAACCACGGTCAACTATGATAAGGCTAACTCATGTAGAGAATTAACTAGGGCTAGAGTTTGGGTTGGGTTAATGAATGAGTCACTAGAAAATATCAACCATAATATCATAACTCATGACAAAAAAAATCCTTCTAGAAGCATCAAGAAAGAACTAACCCAATTCAATCCCTAACCTTGTTTAATCTCCACTAAACATGTTGCATTAGTAATCATATCATGTTACAATAATATATATCACATATATATTATTTATTTGTAACAAAAGAAAATAATACAATTAATATATATCGCATATATATCAATGTATTACCCGGTGAGAAAATGAAATAATAAAGCGAGCCTATATTAGATAATGTAATGCAATATATCATATATATTATTATACATTAAATTATCGAATCAACACTTGATCAGACAATCCGGTTATATCGAATATAACCGACTAATATATCATGTACCGATTCATCGAATCAACACTTGATCCGATGACCCGGTTCATATCAAAATATCGCGAGAATATAATACGGTATCTCATATCGCATTATCCTCGGTCCTGCACATATCACATATGTGCTCCTACTCCATTTTTCCTGAGTCAAGAAATCTCTATGTAGGACTCTAAACAATCGTCAATACGCCGGCAGTAGGTGATGATCATATCAAACACCCACAAGCTGCAAGCGGTCAGCTAAACGTAACAGCCACCCAGGTATTGAGCGATCAGAAGATCAACAAGCCAGCCTGTACATTCTCATAAGAATCCAATCAGTAACACTCCCGTACAGTCCGGTCTCTTCGTCTGATATGTTGCATATCTAGTCTAGGGGTGGTATACGTCAGACTCCAGTAACCGATAAGTCGTGTCGATGTGAGGCTCATAACAGGTCGAGAAACTACTGATAACACTTATCAGTAAATCTTTATATCAGCCCTGGCCAGGGACTTCCAGTTATGGCCAATCGAACACAGCACAACATCAACTCCCTATACCGAGAGAGACGAATCCCCTCCTATCTCTCATTGCCTCCATGTGATTCGGGACTGCACCCAAAAGCCACCGTTTTGCACGCCCTCTTGGACGTGGTAAGGTGGAAATCAAAACACAGTGGGAATCACACAAGACTCTATGACGATCTCGGGTCTACAGACTACCCTGTACCAGTGTCACCGGAGAACTGCCATCTGACGTGTGATATATCACCATCTGGGAGTTCTCGGTGAGTCCGTCCAGTGTACCCAGTCTCCACTGAGCACCCGTACACTATCTCTGATGTCAAAACACCGATGGATATGGGATCATCCATCGCCCATCATATGGGTCAAGATACGTATACGCTAGTCTACTCTGGTGTATCGATGCCCTGTCTCGACACACCCTCGACTAGGAATAGTTATAGGATGTACTTATCGACTACCGTGGCCCCACTAGTATGATCTCATCATAGTCCCAGTAGTCTAGTAGTCGAGTACAGATCCTAAGGGCTTTATCAACATGTGAGAGTAAGACAGTAAACTAATATAAGTCAACATGTTAAGATAAAGGAAAACCAAATAGCATACTATCATGACGAGCAAGAAAGTCCTCTCTATATATATCCAAGCATCCATTATAATATACATCATATGTACAACAATGGCCTCTAGGGCATATACATAACTAACAATCTCCCACTTGCACTAAGGCCAGCTGCTGTAGTATCTCATACCTAGCTTCCCGAATAATCTCTCAAACTGTATCTGGGGAATGGCCTTCGTGAGTGGATCCGCAGTGTTGTTCTTCGTATCTACTGTAAGTCTACGTTAGCACCCCGGCCGTCTACAGACGCCAAATGCGGAACAAAAAACCTTTAACTGGCGCTATCGTATACTTTAACCCGGATCTTCCATTATTGCTAAACTAACAAACTGTAAAGAGTGTAGAAAGGTTATACCGAACGATCCGAGTCCTTCGTTCTTTAACCATCATCCCACGCTCCGTTGCGGCTTCTTTGATCTCGTCGATCTCCGATCTGCTCGTCTAGGTGGCACCACGTCACTGATTCTTTAAACGGGCTCCCGCCTCTGACTTGAGGCAACTCGGTCGTCAAGTTTGCTAAAAGAGACGACCAAGAATGATGTAGAGAATGAGTAGATGACTTTGTCTCACTGCGTCCAAGTCCGTGGACGATCGGTAAATGAAGTTGCCGAGGGAATCAGGTGATGGAATGAAATGAGCTGTGTAATTCCATACACCCCAAAATCTATCATATCTTTTTTCCAAATGAAATCAACAAGTGAGAGAGTGAGAGGAGGGGGGGGGGGGCGGCCATCTTATAGGATGGAGGAGGGTGAGTGTAGGAGCAATCAAGGAGGTGACCATAAACAAAGATCATGAAGAAATATCCTTAAGTAAACAAAACTCATTAATGAAATGAATGACTCACTAAACCTAGTCATCCATTCATTAATGCAACCAATGAAAACACAACACCAATTAACCAAGTCATCACCTTCTAGAACCTTCTAGAAGCATGACTCACTCTCATCCAAGAAAAGATAAATCCGTCTTTAACCGAATGTTAAAAGACGGCTGATAGAAAACTGGAAACTGGCAACTTCCAAAAGTGATCCTGAAACGACTTTCAGGATAACCCCGTAACTGTATAAATATACCCGCATTTGTATTACGACCGAATACAAATGCAACCGAGACAAAGATATTATACCTACTCAATATAATACTCGGATCCGGCTTAAACCAAAGCCGACCAGTATCATCTGCCCGAAAAATAACATGTGCGTAAACGCACGTGCATTTTCCGAACCCTGCCATAAAACCATACGGCCTCTACAACGTTTCGCCCGAACTTGGGAAACTGTCTGTGGGGAACTCTAATGACTCGTCAGTACCCTAGCAGTGGGTTTAACCACAAACCGTCAGCGGCACTAGCAATGCGTAACAGCTGCCCATGGACTGACCTCAAGGGAGGCCGATGAGCGAACTCACCCGGAAACCCTACTGAGCCTAATAGTGACAATGTATATACAGTCCGGTCCGTTCGTCTATGAGTATCGCATATCTGCCTAGGGGGCTAGAAACGTCAGACCCCCAATAGCAGTATAAGTCGTGTCGGAGTGTAGCCCAATAACACCCTGAGATACTACTGGAGTACCTACCAGTAAATCTCCTGCCATGGCCATGGACTATGTGTAATGGCTCTCCTAGACACAGCACGACCTCGCCTCCAATATCGGGAGAGACGAATCCCCTGCCGATCCGCTCACGTGCCTCCATATGGCTCGGGACTGTACCCAAAAACTACCTGTTTGCACGACTCCTTTGAGCCGTGGTAGGGTAGAAATCAAAGCACAGTGGGATCTCACACGAGACAAATGACGACCTCAGGTCGATGAACTAACCTGTACACATGTCACCAGGGAACTGCTATCTGACGATAGATATAGTACTAACTAGCAGATTTCCGGCGAGTCCTGTCCGGTGTACTCATAACCCAATGAGCACCTGTATACATCTTAGGTGATCCAACTGACATCAGTGGTTTGTGAGACCGGCCACCGCCCCTCGTCGGGGTCTCGACTGTACACACTAGTCTACTCCGGAGTATCGATGCCCTGTCTCGAAACTCCCACGACTAGGGACTACAATTAAGGATATGCATATAAACTACCCAACTCTCACGTATATGATCGCCATCATACTGTTGGTAGTAAAGCAAGATCCTAAGGGCTCTATCAAAGTGTAACATGTAATCAGTCACCTGAACATGTACACGACTGATAAAGGCAAACCAGATAGCATACTATCATCTTGAGTAAGACTGTCCTACCGGTATAGGTCCTCCGCAATCATTGCAATCACGTACCTGCGATCCAATAATTGACTCTGAGGGCACTATCACCAACAATCTCCCACTTGCACTCAAGGCTAATTATTGCGATGTCGACTACTCACAGCCTGTGTGAAACCGAACATCCAACTCCTCTACTAATCAGTTTCACAAAGCCCGTTTGTAAAACTATTGTGTTCGAGAAATAGCCTCAGTGAGTGGATCCGCCTAGATGTTTCTTTCTATGTCTCTCTAAATCTCAAGTTCGCGGAGAAAGCCATCTCCCGAATCGAGTAATACCTGTCTTAGAATATGTCTGGATATCTGATGGGACCTAGTTCATAAATGAACTCCAAATCCAAACTTCTTAGACTGTATCGATCACTGAACCTAATCAGTATCCGGCACCATGCCACCCACAGTATCCTCTTGGACCACCTGTCCATAATACTGTTCCTCATCAGAGGGAAAACTATAACTCTGACAATCACTCTGTCAACCATGTCACCTTTGAAGCCTGGAATGATAATCGTCTCCCGAAGGAGGCTGCCGTCATCAAATCCGTAGAACATGTACTTATGTTCTAAAACTGCTTCCTTATGTTTCTCCAGGATTGGATTAATACAAACTTATTGCATCTAGTGCAAAAACAACATCTGGTGTGGTACTTGACATCTCATGATTGACTCAATTGCCTAAGCAAGTGATCTGCCAATCATGCACATCCCTCTCCCCTTCAGTCTGTAATACACCTTTAGAGAGGGT
Source organism: Agapanthus africanus (assembly GCA_030015575.1). Taxonomy (NCBI): domain Eukaryota; kingdom Viridiplantae; phylum Streptophyta; class Magnoliopsida; order Asparagales; family Amaryllidaceae; genus Agapanthus; species Agapanthus africanus. The sequence goes on along the minus strand of JASDDO010000004.1, from coordinate 109,415,578 downwards.
GACTCCATCACCTGCAGGTACACCACCATGCTAGGAGTCATCTATTCTAAAAATCATTAGAATATTGTCAAAGTACCTACATTGGGAAACTACCCAAATCCAGATCTAAAACCATAGATCTAGAAACCAGAATGTCAAATATTATATCCATATCCTGTCTGGAGAAACAACTGTGTGACGACCACAGTACAACCGATCGTAGTATAGGAATTTTACTTCCTACTCTGTGTATGTCATCCAGATACCATGACATCACACCCTACTACCTTCTTAACAGATCCATCCCCTATCCTGATTGAAGTCAAACCCATGACTGTCACATCAAAATTAGATGAACTATCTCCGCTATAACTGCTCAAGTCTATAAATAGATATAAACATCTTGCCCACTATGCTTCCGCTGCTCCCACTGACTACGACAACCCTCCTACCGGGTCTCATATCCTGGAACAACAGTAGTGTCAAGTCTGGGTAAACAAGATCCTCCCTGTCACCGTCCTTGAGGCTACCGGAGTACCTCTCGGGTGTCTGAGGTTACCCATCATATCTGCGGAGTGGATATTGGAATGTCAAACCTGATTGAATATATAGGTCCTATTAAATTTTCCGTAATCGTTCGCGGTTTTGGAATCACTTCCAGTTCTACCATACTCCCACTACTGTTTTCTGAAAAAATCCATTTTACTAAAACTGTGGCGAGTCAAGAACAATATCACTATTGATCTTCCAAATGGTAGAATATCAACCCTCGTCATAGCCAGGGTCAACCCACAAACAGCCATTACAGAAACGTGCCCTGAGTTATCCAGAGTGTGGTTTTAAGCATAAGCTGGACAACTCCCCGTACCTTAATATCTTTTAAGGTACGAACTATTCTATATCCAATATAGAAACTTTGGCACTTATTTAATTGGAACCATATTCAAACCATGCAGCTGTCTCCAGTGCATATCAACTTAATGGAAAGAGGCTAATCATCATTACTCAACTTAGGAATCCATCCAATTATGAGTAACCTGAAAGAGAAACACGTTTCTCAAAACCATCACTATCATCTGAATACCAATTACAAGAATCTACATCTTCGATCTCTTTGAAGAATCCCGATACTTGTGATACCTGGTTCTCTACTTTATTCTTATACCCACAACTTCTCAAAACTTAGACCTTGTATTTCTACGAAACACTTGTCTAAATACTAGAGAAGTCATAAGTAAACAGAACATAGTACGAGGACCTACCCCTTTGTCCTGATGGACACTTGGACAACATACAATACTCTGTATAAGTCCGCTGAGTTTAACAACTCAAAACTTGTGCGTTGTAGGTGGAAAACTGTACCCTGGCGATTTCCTCAAATATCACCAATTACAACGAATTCCGATATAATGAGGATGATCACCTAATTCCCAATAACTTACTCCCACTCATCATCTGTAAAACCATACAGATATGAGAATGAAACCTGGTAAATACATACCCTTGGAGTAAGTATCTAATCGGGAAAACAGTTTTCCTTTAACAATGCACTGAAACATGAAAATGTTTCGTAGGGGTATCCTGGTATTCATAGCAATGCCTCTTCCAAAATCCAATTCATGACTATAACCGTATATTTCTTTGCCATCTCTCCAAATCCCTTTATTTGTCTTTAGTCGTTACCTTCTGTACACCATCGTTAGGCTAAATGGTTTTCTTCCTTCCCTACCGTTCGGCACCAGCCTATGGTTTGGAAGAAGACTATCCAGTAAGCATAATAGGTGTACCCTCCTAAACCAAGGAGTACTCGCATCTTGAGAGAAGGTGATGATAAAAGACAACTGAATAATACCTTATTCCTTTAAAGGTGAAATTGGAGTGGCGATGAAGTACGCGGTTTGGTCGTGAATGATATCAGTCGCAATTTACTTTGCCCTCTTTCTAATCCCTTTATTTTGTCTTTTCATATTACCTTCTGCACACCCTACTTAGGCTAATTGGTTTTCTTCATTCCCTACCTTTCGGCACCTGCCTATGGTTTGGAATAAGACTATCCAATAAGCGTAATAGGTGTACTCTCCTAAACCAAGGAGCTCTCGCAACCTGAGAGAAGGTGATAATAAAAGACAACTGAATAAACCAATTCTATTTCTCCTGAACCTGGATCCATCCTCGAAGAAGTTCCTTTGAGTTCGTATATAACCATACGATGGATCTATCCAATGGAAGTGGATATCCGTAGTAATACGGGTGTTCTGAGAAATTCAAAGGGTAAAAGAAGGAGTGGCAATGACTTATGCAACTCAGACAATCCAAAAGCCAGTATTTTAAGAAGGTTCGGTCAACCTGGTCACTGAGTCATAGTCTAGGGTCGGTCAAAGGTCGCTGCCAAAGAGAGAGAGAAAAGAAACACTCTGCGTGCACTTTAACCTAGATCAGAATGGTTATCACTTTATCTAATCCGGAAACCTCCCACTGTCCTGTCAAATTCTCCTCCAAACCAGAAAGAAGAATCAATCGGGATCACCCGAAGAGTAAACCAACTCATCAGTGGGAATCGGGATCCAACTCTCATCGCATGATAACGTGATGGAATGCATCCACGTTACTCATACTCCAGAAGGTATGCGCATACTTGGCAAGTTTCAGTTTCTTTAGAAACTCCCGATATGTTTTTTGCCCCATGCTCTTATAACCTTGGCGTTAGGTCAAAATGTCATAAGTCACATGCCAAGTTCTACCCGTCACTATCTTGTTAATTTGAACCCTCCCGCACATGCCCTTGGCGTTAGGTCAAAATGGCAGAACGGCTGTCCCGAACCAACTCAACTATCTATGCAACAATTGAATATCCAGCAGCTACCAAACACTATGCCTTGGCGTTGGTCAAAATACATAGCTTGAATACTACTGAATACCCAAAAGAAGTGACGGAGGGCTACGGCTGGTTTTTGGCGAAAAACCTTTAGCGTAGTGAACTTGATATCGCTGAAGGAACCTGATAGCTTTTTTAAAATATAGTGGCGAAAACCTTTTGCTAAAGAGGTCACTCCCGGTAAAGGGATCTCGGCTCTTTCCTCGTGGAATGAGGTGCAGGATATTCCACTGAATACCACTATGCAAAGCAACTTGTAATCGACTATAGTGAAGTTATTACCCTGACGCAAACTTCTGCCCAAGGGGTCAGTCCCGGTGAAGGGATATCGGCCCTTGCCCCGTCGAATGAGGTGCATGATATTCCACTGAATACCGCTATGCAAAACAAAAGGAAACGTCTTTGCAATAACACTTTTTAAATTTGTTCCAACAACTGTAAACATGTTTGCTTTACTTTGCATTGATCAGAATCAACGCAGTCCCATCAATCGATCACACCAGAAAAGAACGAAAATAAAATGTACGTATATGCCATCCGCATTCGTCACTGGGTCCCGTCATCACCCGTTAGGTTACTTAACTAACGACAGAGCGGGGACTGGACTAGCGCGGGTGTAAAACATATACAACATCTAATAGTATATAAACCAATATACAATAATCGCTCCAGGCGTGATAATATGCAACATTACAGAAAAGTAATAAGCATCACAGAACAATACAGATAATCTGGGATCCCCGGGTTTCACAGAGCCGCTGCTGAAACCCGACGTTCCTATGTCGTGTGGATAGCCTGTGCAATGAAACCTAGACCCCTACGGGTGCGGCAAGTTACCCGCCAAAACCTGAAGCGAGGCAGCCCCTACAGCATAGTGAATGGACCACCCAGCACTTCACGGAATCCGGTAATCTTGGGCACCCCTCCTTGGGTCAACCTGTACCCCCTACGAGTGCGGCGAATAGTCTGCCAATTCTGGAGTGGGGCCCCTCTGCCTCTCAAAGCCATGAGATGCGAACCCGTTGCCCCTCTAGAACCCGGCTATCCGTGCACTCCGTCGCGGGGCAAAACCTAGTACAGTAATGAAAAATAGTACAACAGGTACATCGACCGCAACCTGGTCGTGCCCCAAAAGAATATTATACAACAGGCAGTGACGGCAGTCCACATGTTGGACGCTCGTCCCGCAATATCAAATGTATAAATAAACTCAAACTGTACTACCATTGCACACTGCTATCCACCACGACAAATCCGCAACATCACAGCACAACACAGAACATCAACGCGAATGTCATGTTCGCAAACTCGTCTAAAAGAACTATAGCAATTAGACGCGGTTTACCGATCAAATGACATTCCCGGTCGGAGATATAATGTAAGCACTGCAATCTAACATGTTTAAATTTCGATCGACTAAATATCAAGAAGTGGGCCCCACGAACATCTGTTGAACAGTAACAAAATCTGGGCCCAAAAGATATTTACTAAAAACCCCAAATTCCAGAGAAGAATACACTGTGCAAATTTGGGGGCATGATCGCTCAGAACGACCGCGGATGCGCGGCCAAACCATGGGTTTGGCCGCGTTTCCGCGGCAGTCTTGTCGATTCACGTGTCCAAATTTGTACGGCGTTCTTATAAAACCCTGCACAGTTTTCTGAGATATGTAGAATAATTTTAAGACATCATATAAAATCTACAGAAACTGTGAAAATGAAAAATGCGGTTTTTGATTTCCGGTTCGATCGATGTTTTAAACACGTTAGCAGAAGTTAGTATAGCAAAATGGTGAGGCTCTGATACCACTGCAGGTCTACGTTAGCGTCCCGGCCGTCTACAGACGCCAAATGCGGAAGAAAAAACTTTTAACTGGCGCTATCGTATACTTTAACCCGGATCTTCCATTATTGCTAAACTAACAAACTGTAAAGAGTGTAGAAAGGTTATACCGAACGATCCGAGTCCTTCGTTCTTTAACCATCATCCCACGCTCCGTTGCGGCTTCTTTGATCTCGTCGATCTCCGATCTGCTCGTCTAGGTGGCACCACGTCACTGATTCTTTAAACGGGCTCCCGCCTCTGACTTGAGGCAACTCGGTCGTCAAGTTTGCTAAAAGAGACGACCAAGAATGATGTAGAGAATGAGTAGATGACTTTGTCTCACTGCGTCCAAGTCCGTGGACGATCGGTAAATGAAGTTGCCGAGGGAATCGGGTGATGGAATGAAATGAGCTGTGTAATTCCATACACCCCAAAATCTATCATATCTTTTTTCCAAATGAAATCAACAAGTGAGAGAGTGAGAGGAGGGGGGGGGGGGCGGCCATCTTATAGGATGGAGGAGGGTGAGTGTAGGAGCAATCAAGGAGGTGACCATAAACAAAGATCATGAAGAAATATCCTTAAGTAAACAAAACTCATTAATGAAATGAATGACTCACTAAACCTTGTCATCCATTCATTAATGCAACCAATGAAAACACAACACCAATTAACCAAGTCATCACCTTCTAGAACCTTCTAGAAGCATGACTCACTCTCATCCAAGAAAAGATAAATCCGTCTTTAACCGAATGTTAAAAGACGGCTGATAGAAAACTGGAAACTGGCAACTTCCAAAAGTGATCCTGAAACGACTTTCAGGATAACCCCGTAACTGTATAAATATACCCGCATTTGTATTACGACCGAATACAAATGCAACCGAGACAAAGATATTATACCTACTCAATATAATACTCGGATCCGGCTTAAACCAAAGCCGACCAGTATCATCTGCCCAAAAAATAACACGTGCGTAAACGCACGTGCATTTTCCGAACCCTGCCATAAAACCATACGGCCTCTACAACGTTTCGCCCGAACTTGGGAAACTGTCTGTGGGGAACTCTAATGACTCGTCAGTACCCTGGCAGTGGGTTTAACCACAAACCGTCAGCGGCACTAGCAATGCGTAACGGCTACCCATGGACTGACCTCAAGGGAGGCCGATGAGCGAACTCACCCGGAAACCCTACTGAGCCTAACAGTGATAATGTATATACAGTCCGGTCCGTTCGTCTATGAGTATCGCATATCTGCTTAGGGGGCTAGAAACGTCAGACCCCCAATAGCAGTATAAGTCGTGTCGGAGTGTAGACCAATAACACCCTGAGATACTACTGGAGTACCTACCAGTAAATCTCCTGCTATGGCCATGGACTATGTGTAATGGCTCTCCTAGACACAGCACGACCTCGCCTCCAATACCGGGAGAGACGAATCCCCTGCCGATCCGCTCACGTGCCTCCATATGGCTCGGGACTGTACCCAAAAACTACCTGTTTGCACGACTCCTTTGAGCCGTGGTAGGGTAGAAATCAAAGCATAGTGGGAACTCACACGAGACAAATGACGACCTCAGGTCGATGAACTAACCTGTACACATGTCACCAGGGAACTGCTATCTGACGATAGATATAGTACTAACTAGCAGATTCCCGGCGAGTCCTGTCCGGTGTACTCATAACCCAATGAGCACCTGTATACATCTTAGGTGATCCAACTGACACCAGTGGCTTGTGAGACCGGCCACCGCCCCTCGTCGGGGTCTCGACTGTACACACTAGTCTACTCCGGAGTATCGATGCCCTGTCTCGAAACTCCCACGACTAGGGACCACAATTAAGGATATGCATATAAACTACCCAACTCTCACGTATATGATCGCCATCATACTGTTGGTAGTAAAGCAAGATCCTAAGGGCTCTATCAAAGTGTAACATGTAATCAATCACCTGAACATGTACACGACTGATAAAGGCAAACCAGATAGCATACTATCATCTTGAGTAAGACTGTCCTACCGGTATAGGTCCTCCGCAATCATTGCAATCACGTACCTACGATCCAATAATTGACTCTGAGGGCACTATCACCAACATCTACTCTCTTGACCTCGATCTCCCGGCGATCAACTATCTTCCTGATCAGGTGATACCGCCTCAGAATATGTCTGGACTTTTGATGGGACCTGGGTTCCTTGGCCAAAGCCACAGCTCCATTGTTATCACAATACAGAGGTATTGGATGCTCAATGGATGGAACCACACCAAGTTCACTAATGAACTTCTTTATCCAGACAGCTTCTTTGGCAGCATCGTTGGCAGCGATGTATTCAGCCTCCATCGTCGAGTCTGCAACGGTATCCTATTTGGAACTCTTCCAACACATCGCCCCTCCATTGAGGGTAAAGAAAAATCCCGAGTGCGACTTAGAGTCATCCTTATCACTTTGGAAGCTCGAATCGGTAAAGGACTCCACCTGGAGTTCTCCGTTACCATACACTAAGAACATCTCTTTTAGTCCTTCTCAAGTACTTGAGAATGTTCTTCACAGCTATCCAGTGACTCTCTCCAGGATTTGCTTGATACCTACTCACTACACTTAGTGAGTATGCTACATCGGGTCTCGTACATAGCATCACATACATGATAGAGCCTACTGCCGAAGCATAGGGTATCCCTTGCATGCGAGCTCTCTCCAAATCAGTCTTGGGAGACATCTCTTTGGAGAGAGTGAGTCCAGAGATCGTGGGTTGGTTCCCACACTTGGATTCTTCCATACTAAACCTCTTTAGTATGGTGTCAATGTACCTGGATTGGGACAATCCCAGTATCCGTTTAGATCTATCTCTATAGATTATGATTCCCAATATGCAGGAGGCATCACCTAGATCTTTCATTGAGAATCTTTGTGATAAGAAGAGCTTGACTGATTGCAGCATAGGAATATCATTTCCTATCAAGAGTATGTCATCCACGCACAATACGAGGAATACAACCTTACTCTCTGCAACCTTCTTATAAATACAAGGTTCATCTATATTTTTGATGAAGTCAAAACTCTTTGACTACAACATCAAAACAGATGTTCCAACTCCACGATGCTTGCTTTAACCCATAAATGTATTTAAGCAGCTTGCACACCTTTCCGCTGTTCCCACTATCTACGAAGCCCTCCGGCTGAGTCATGTACATGCACTCTTCTAAATCACTGTTTAGAAAGTTGGTCTTAACATCCATTTGCCAGATTTCATAGTCATGGTATGTAGCAATGGCAAGTAAGATCCGGATGGACTTAAGCATAGCCACTGGAGAAAATGTTTCGTCATAATCCACACCTGGTCGTTGACGAAAACCCTTTGCAACAAGTCTAGCTTTGAAAGTCTCAACTTTTCCATCTACACCAATTTTCTTTTTAAAGATCCACTTGCTCCCAATGGGTTTTACCCCTTCAGGAGCATTTTCCAAAGTCCATACTTTGTTGGTGTACATGGATTCCATCTCAGATCGCATTGCATCCACCCATTTCACAGAGTCACCACTCAAGATGGCCTGCTCGAAACTAGTCGGGTCATCATCTTCCATGATGCAATCCTCGCTTCCACCATCAATGAGAAAACCGCAGTATCTCTCAGGTGGATGAGAAACCCTACTAGATCGGCGGGAAGGCTGGGGTTCGTCGGGTACTACTGAATCCTCTGGTTCTACTAAATCTTCAGTTGCAGTTTGTGTTGCTGGAACTTCTTCCAGTTCTACCTCAAAGCCACTAATCTCGTTTGCAAGAAATTCCTTTTCTAAAAGGGTGGCATGTCGAGAAATAAACACCTTTTGTTCCTCGCGATGGTAGAAAAGATATCCATGTGAATGTTTGGGATATCCCACAAACTTGCATAGAACTGACCGTGCCTCGAGTTTGTCTGGATTTTGCCTTTTGACATAGGCCAGACAACCCCATATCTTAACTCGTTTAAGACATGATCTCTTCCCACTCCATATCGCATACAGTGTTGTAGGTACAGATTTAGTTGGAACTTGATTCAATAGGTATGCTGCTGTCTCCAGTTCATACCCCCAGAAGGAAATAAGTAACTCAGCTGTACTCATCATCGAGCGCACCATATCTAATAGGGTGCGATTCCTCCGTTCCGATACACCGTTGTGCTGTGGTGTATAAGGAGGAGTAAGCTGAGAGAGAATCCCATTCTCTTTTAGATAATCTAGGAACTCATTGCTTAAGTATTCACCTCCTCGATCAGATCGAAGAATCTTAATACTTTTGCCCGTTTGGTTCTCTACTTCATGCTTATATTCTCTGAATTTCTCAAAAGCTTCAGACTTGTGTTTCATCAGGAACACATATCCGAATCTTGAGAGATCGTCAGTGAATGTAATAAAGTAGGAAGAACCGTTCCTGACATGTGTAGACATTGGATCACATACATCACTATGTACCAGCCCTAAGAGTTCGGTAACTCTTTCTCCGTGTCCACTAAACGGAGCTTTGTGTTAGTTATGTATATGCCCTAGAGGCCATTGTTGTACATATGATGTATATTATAATGGATGCTTGGATATATATAGAGAGGACTTTCTTGCTCGTCCTGATAGTATGCTATTTGGTTTCACTTTATCTTAACATGTTGACTTGTATTGGTTTACTGTTTTTCTCTAACATGTTGATAAAGTCCTTAGGATTTGTACTCGACTACTGGGACTATGATGAGATCATACTAGTGGGGCCATGGTAGTCGATGAGTATATCCTATAATTGTTCCTAGTCGAGGGTATATCGAGACAGGGCATCGATACACCAGAGTAGACAAGCGTATACGCATCTTGACCCATATGATGGGCGATGGATGATCCTATATCCATCGGTGTTGGACATCAAGGATGGTGTACGGGTGCTTGTTAGTGTTTATGCCCTAGAAGGCCATTACTGTATCATACTAGCTTGTATATTACTTAATGGAAACTTGGGATATTCACATGTATATAACAGTCTTGCTAAACATGGTAGTATGCTACTTGGTTTTTCTATCTTAATATGTGAGTGTACGTATTGATAGAGCTCTTAGGATCTTGCTTGTCTACCAGCGTTGTGATGGCAATCACACTAGTGGGGGCTGGGTAGTCTACAAGCACATCCTTATTCAGGTCCCTGGTCGTTGGATTATCGAGACAGAGCATCGATACTCCGGAGTAGACTAGTGTGTACGCTTCTCATCCCAGTTGGGGAGATGGTCTGTCCCACAGCCGTCAGTACGTTGTACTGGAGATAGTATACAGGTGCTCATTAGGTTACGGGTACACCGGACAGGACTCACAGGGAACTGTTGGTTGGTTTGATACCAGTCGTCAGTGAACAGTTCCCAGGTGACATGAGTACAGCGTAGTCCGCAGACTTGACACTGCTACTTCGCCTCGAGTGTGTCCCACTGTTCTTAGATTGCTACCCTACCACGGCTCAAAGGAGTCGTGCAAACAGGTAGCAGTTGGGTGCAGTCCCGAGCACTTGGAGGCAGTGGCGGTTAGACAGGATTCGTCCCTCCCGGTATTGGGAGTAGATATCGTGCTGTGTCAGAGAGCCATTACGCAAAGTCCCTGGCCAGGGCAAGCGAGATTTGCTGGTAGGTTCCAGTAGTTTCTCAGGGTGTAATGGGCTTCCCTCCGACACGACTTATACCGCTATTAGGGGACTGACGCTTGCCGCCCCCTAGGCCCGATATGCGATAGTCTTGGACGAACGGACCGGACTGTATGGAGATTGTCACATCAGACTCAGTAGGAGTTCGGATGGGTTTCCTCATCGGCCTTCTTATCGACAACTACCTGGGGACCGTTACGTACAGCTAGTGCCGCTTGCGGTCTGTGGTTAAACCCACTGCCAGCGTAGTAGTCGAGTCTCTAGAGTCCCACACAGAGAGTTTCCTACTCCAGGCGAAACGATATAGAGGTTGCATGGTTTTGCGACAAAGGGTTCGGACGCATACGTGCGTTTACGCGCGTACGACTTTCGGACAGTTTTTACCAGTCGGCTTTGGTTTAAGCCAGTTACTGGTATCCGGTTATTGGATTTTTACAGTCTAAAGTTTTTCCGTATTTTTGCGGATCGGAGGGGCGTTCTCGTAATTGCTCGAGAAGCTTCTAGAAGATGGTGACTAAGGAGGGTTATGTGTCATATTCATTGAATGAGTTATATGAGTCATGGTGGTGATTCATTCATTTCATTAATGCACATTTATTGCTTAATGACTCATGCTAATGAATCACCACTAGATATTTTATGAAGCATGATTAATCATCACTCTTTATTCTTTTCTTCTTATTAGAAAATGCTTCATATATGTTATGATACTCATAAACTTATATCATAATATTATTCACATTCTCTCTCCTCAAGCTCTCTCTCTTCAAAAGACTAATCCTCACCCTCATGTGTTGAGATCTAGGATTAGTTAGACTTAACAATCCATAACCATCACTCTATCTCAATCTATCTTCTTTGATTAGCAATCCAAGAAGGTTAGTTGCCTCAAGTTTAGAGCCTTAGCTTGGAGTTTTGCTCTCGGGTGGATCGTCTACTACCTAGAGAAGGCCGAGGAGAACAAGGAGATCGTAAAGACGAAGGACTTGGTTCGATAGGTATAATCCCTAAGCATAGTAGTTTAGAACAACTATATGTTTGGTTAGTTATCGTTTAACTTCGATTCAAGCGGTTAGTCGATGTTCGTTCACTAAACAAGATCATTTTTGAAATTTCCGCCTCCCCACAAGTACTGGGGTATAGCACATCGACTTACAGTGGTATCAGAGCCTCGCTAAACAATAAATAACTTAATTGCAAATTTGTACGAATTTCGAACGGAAAAACGAAGCCGGAAAACCCTAAAATTGTCAAGTTTCTGTCGAATTTAAAATGAAGTCCAAAAATTTTTCAGGTGCGTTCAGAGAGCTTGAAAAGACACCAGTAGAACACCCAAGAAAAATAGGCCCCTGAATCGCCTAACTCGCCGCGGAACCGCGGCCTCAGCCTACTGAGTCGCCGCGCTTCCGCCGCCGAGTTGGCGAGTCAGGAACCCAATTTTCTTCTGTTGCTTCTCTGTGTAATTAGGGGTTTTCTGGAATATTTTAATTTTGCTCAGGTTTCCAGTATACATAGCAGATTTTGGAGCAATATTAAAGATGTTTAATCGATCGAAGTTGTACAGTATTTGCATATTGGATTATATCTGTGATTGTTTAATGTGTTCGTAAACCTCCCCTAACTGCTAGTATGTCGGTTGGCAGGGGGTTGCACATTTCTGTAATGGTTATATCTGTTTGTGCATATAAACTGTATTGGACTGTTGTGGTGTTTAGCCGGGGTTTAGCAATGGGTTATTGTTTAATTCATTTGTTGTAAATGTAATTTGTTGTAATATTATTTTGCGGGGCACATCCAGGTTGCGGTTGTAGCCACCGTTGTATTATTTCATTTTACTGTTTTTGCTCCTAGGACTGACCCAAGGTGGGGTACACAGACTGCCGGGTGGGTAGTTTGCCGTACCCGTAGGGGTCGAGGGTGGGGTAACGGCTATTCATCACAACTGTGTAATCTGTCTTTTCTTGCAGGCTCAAAAGAAATACAGATTGCTTGCAAATCCAATATTGTTTATCTGTGTTCTGGAATGAATATCATTGCGTCAGACGAATGTAAAATATCTATATATAATGTAGCTATTTAGACGTCACTTATGTTTTACACCCGCGCTAGCCCAGCCCCCGCTCTGTCGTTAGTTAAGTAACCTAACGGGTGATGACGGTGTTAGTGTTTATGCCCTAGAAGGCCATTGCTGTATCATACTAGCTTGTATATTACTTAATGGAAGCTTGGGATATTCACATGTATATAACAGTCTTGCTAAACATGGTAGTATGCTACTTGGTTTTTCTATCTTAATATGTTAGTGTACGTATTGATAGAGCTCTTAGGATCTTGCTTGTCTACCAGCGTTGTGATGGCAGTCACACTAGTGGGGGCTGGGTAGTCTACAAGCACATCCTTATTCAGGTCCCTGGTCGTTGGATTATCGAGACAGAGCATCGATACTCCGGAGTAGACTGGTGTGTACGCTTCTCATCCCAGTTGGGGAGATGGTCTGTCCCACAGCCGTCAGTACGTCGTACTGGAGATAGTATGCAGACGCTCGTTAGGTTACGGGTACACCGGACAGGACTCACAGGGAACTGTTGGTTGGTTTGATACCAGTCGTCAGTGAACAGTTCCCAGGTGACATGAGTACAGCGTAGTCCGCAGACTTGACACTGCTACTTCGCCTCGAGTGTGTCCCACTGTTCTTAGATTGCTACCCTACCACGGCTCAAAGGAGTCGTGCAAACAGGTAGCAGTTGGGTGCAGTCCCGAGCACTTGGAGGCAGTGGCAGTTAGACAGGATTCGTCCCTCCCGGTATTGGGAGTAGATATCGTGCTGTGTCAGAGAGCCATTACGCAAAGTCCCTGGCCAGGGCAAGCGAGATTTGCTGGTAGGTTCCAGTAGTTTCTCAGGGTGTAATGGGCTTCCCTCCGACATGACTTATACCGCTATTAGGGGACTGACGCTTGCCGCCCCCCTAGGCCCGATATGCGATAGTCTTGGACGAACGGACCGGACTGTATGGAGATTGTCACATCAGACTCAGTAGGAGTTCGGATGGGTTTCCTCATCGGCCTTCTTATCGACAACTACCTGGGGACCGTTACGTACAGCTAGTGCCGCTTGCGGTCTGTGGTTAAACCCACTGCCAGCGTAGTAGTCGAGTCTCTAGAGTCCCACACAGAGAGTTTCCTACTCCAGGCGAAACGATATAGAGGTTGCATGGTTTTGCGACAAAGGGTTCGGACGCATACGTGCGTTTACGCGCGTACGACTTTCGGACAGTTTTTACCAGTCGGCTTTGGTTTAAGCCAGTTACTGGTATCCGGTTATTGGATTTTTACAGTCTAAAGTTTTTCCGTATTTTTGCGGATCGGAGGGGCGTTCTCGTAATTGCTCGAGAAGCTTCTAGAAGATGGTGACTAAGGAGGGTTATGTGTCATATTCATTGAATGAGTTATATGAGTCATGGTGGTGATTCATTCATTTCATTAATGCACATTTATTGCTTAATGACTCATGCTAATGAATCACCACTAGATATTTTATGAAGCATGATTAATCATCACTCTTTATTCTTTTCTTCTTATTAGAAAATGCTTCATATATGTTATGATACTCATAAACTTATATCATAATATTATTCACATTCTCTCTCCTCAAGCTCTCTCTCTTCAAAAGACTAATCCTCACCCTCATGTGTTGAGATCTAGGATTAGTTAGACTTAACAATCCATAACCATCACTCTATCTCAATCTATCTTCTTTGATTAGCAATCCAAGAAGGTTAGTTGCCTCAAGTTTAGAGGCTAAGCTTGGAGTTTTGCTCTCGGGTGGATCGTCTACTACCTAGAGAAGGCCGAGGAGAACAAGGAGATCGTAAAGACGAAGGACTTGGTTCGATAGGTATAATCCCTAAGCATAGTAGTTTAGAACAACTATATGTTTGGTTAGTTATCGTTTAGCTTCGATTCAAGCGGTTAGTCGATGTTCGTTCACTAAACAAGATCGTTTTTGAAATTTCCGCCTCCCCACAAGTACTGGGGTATAGCACATCGACTTACAGTGGTATCAGAGCCTCGCTAAACAATAAATAACTTAAATGCAAATTTGTACGAATTTCAAACGGAAAAACGAAGCCGGAAAACCCTAAAATTGTCAAGTTTCTGTCGAATTTAAAATGAAGTCCAAAAATTTTTCAGGTACGTTCAGAGAGCTTGAAAAGACACCAGTAGAACACCCAAGAAAAATAGGCCCCTGAATCGCCTAACTCGCCGCGGAAACGCGGCCTCAGCCTACTGAGTCGCCGCGCTTCCGCCACCGAGTTGGCGAGTCAGGAACCCAATTTTCTTCTGTTGCTTCTTGTGTAATTAGGGGTTTTCTGGAATATTTTAATTTTGCTCAGGTTTCCAGTAAACAGAGCAGATTTTGGAGCAATATTAAAGATGTTTAGTCGATCGAAGTTGTACAGTATTTGCATATTGGATTATATCTGTGATTGTTTAATGTGTTCGTAAACCTCCCCTAACTGCTAGTATGTCGGTTGGCAGGGGGTTGCACATTTCTGTAATGGTTATATCTGTTTGTGCATATAAACTGTATTGGACTGTTGTGGTGTTTAGCCGGGGTTTAGCAATGGGTTATTGTTTAATTCATTTGTTGTAAATGTAATTTGTTATATTATTTTGAGGGGCACATCCAGGTTGCGGTTGTAGCCACCGTTGTATTATTTCATTTTACTGTTTTTGCTCCTAGGACTGACCCAAGGTGGGGTACACAAACTGCCGGGCGGGTAGTTTGCCGTACCCGTAGGGGTCGAGGGTGGGGTAACGGCTATTCATCACAACTGTGTAATCTGTCTTTTCTTGCAGGCTCAAAAGAAATACAGATTGCTTGCAAATCCAATATTGTTTATCTGTGTTCTGGAATGAATATCATTGCGTCAGACGAATGTAAAATATCTATATATAATGTAGCTATTTAGACGTCACTTATGTTTTACACCCGCGCTAGCCCAGCCCCCGCTCTGTCGTTAGTTATGTAACCTAACGGGTGATGACGGGACCTCGTGGCGAATGCGGATGGCATAAGAGGACGTTGTATTTTCGTTGTTTTCTGTAATGATAGGTTAATGATGGGACGCATTATTTATAATGTAAAGAAAAATAAACCAAAGTTTTAAATCGTTGGAACAATTTAAAAGAAACCACTCGGTTATTTTAAAAAAAAAAAAGTATTTTTTAAATGCGGAGATTTAACCACTCCTTTTAAAAAGCTATCAGGTTCCTTCGGTTATATCAAGTTCACTACGTTCACGGTTTCGCCAAAACCAGTCGTAGCCCTCCGTCATTTCTTATGGATGGTCAGTAGTATTCAAGCTATGCTTGTTGGCATACGTCAAGGCATAGTGTTTGGTAGCTGCTGGGGTATTCATTTGTTGCATAGATAGATGTGTTGGTTTGGGACAGTCGCATTACCTTGTTGGCATACGTCAAGGGTATATACGGGTGGATTCAAATTAACAAGATAATGATGGGCAGAACTTGACATGTGACTTATGATTTGTTGGCATACGTCAAGGTCATAAGAGCATGGGGCAAAAACTTATATCGGGAATTTCTAAAGAAACTGAAATTTGCAAAGAGATGCATACCATTTGGAGTTTGATGAATGTTGGTAGGATTCCTTCAACATTATCATACGATGATATTTGGATCCCGATCCTACTGTGAGTATATGCTACTTATCAGGATATTCGTCACTTAACGATCAATGCTATAAACCTAGTAGGTGTCCAGAAAAGTGTCAGCAGGGTTACGCCCCCAGAGAAAAGAGGTTATTTAATTAAGGAACTTCGCGAAAGCGTTGGAAAACCTCCCTCGAAGTACCGACACCAGCCTGGCTGAACGGTTAAGCAAGTATTGTACGGTGAGAATAGTCTTGACTAATTCTTCTTTTATGGCTTGAGGAAGGATTCGAGAAACAGTGGGAGCCATCCAGTTTAGATAAACTAAAAACCACTCTAAACTTGCAAGAGCATCATGCTAAAGAGTTTTCTTCTCTCTCTCCTAATTGCAGCGACCCTGAAAATGACTGGACTTAAGTTACTTTTAGAGAAAAATATACTGACGGGGCCAAACTATAAAGATTGGCTGCGGAATGTCAAAATGGCTTTGACCTATGACAAACTGGGGTACGTCCTCACCGCTACGGCACCTGCTGTCCCTGGTCCCAAATCCAGCAATGCGGATAAGGAAATCCGCAAAACCTGGGATTTAGATTGCGCGAGAGCCAAGTGCATCGTGCTTGCCTCGATGAACAATGAACATCAGAGGAGGCACGAGGATATGTCCCTAGATGGCATATTTCTCCATACAAAGGAACTTTATGGAGAGCAATCTCGTATAGCAAGATACGAGACCTCTAAGAACTTGTTTCGAGCGAGGTTGGCTGTCGGGTCATCGGTAGGTGAACATGTCCTAAAGATGATCGGCTATATTGAAGAGCTCGCAGACCTTGGGACGACTTTGGATAATGAGCTCTATACAGACCTTATTCTCCAGTCCCTTCCTCCCACCTACGCCCAGTTTATCCTCAACTTCAACCTTCAAGGAAAAGAAGTTGAACTTACGGAACTCCTGAACATGTTAAGGAGTGCAGAGGGCACCTTGCAGAAGGCAAGGGAAACACCCGCTATGTTTGTTGGCGGTACATCTTCTTCCGGGTCCAAGGTTAGGGCCAAAGGAAGGAAGAAGAAGGCCGCACCCAAACCTAGAGGAGGTGTTAGTAAGGTGAGAGGGAAGGGAAAGAAAAAGCTTGCAGCACCGGTAGGTGGCCAGGATGAGTGCTTCCATTGTCACTGGAAAGGGCACTGGAAGAAGGATTGCAAGGCGTGGAACGCCAAGAACCTGGAACCGAAGCAAGCTGTGGCTTCGACTTCAGGTGTGTTTGTAATTGAGAATTGTCTGTCAATCAACTCTACTTCCTGGGTATTGGATACCGGATCAGGATCTCATATTTGCAATTCATTGCAGGCACTGAGAAACCGTAGAGTGCTGAAGGAAGGTGATATGATCCTCAGGGTTGCTAACGGAGCTAGCGTGGGAGCTGCGTCCGTCGGGGATTATCACCTAGGATTGACGAGTGGACACATTTTGGTTTTACATAACTGTTATTTTGTACCCAGCTTAACGTGTAATATCATATCAGTTTCCTTGTTATCAAATAAAGGTTATGATTTCACGTTTGTAAGAGATGTTGTCAACATCCACCTTAATCATGGTTTGATTGGGTCCGGTACTCTAAATAACGGCATATATGTTTTAAACCAACTCCAAATTTTCAATGTCCAGAACACACTAAAAAGTAAGTCTCCAGATTTGAATAAAGCTTTCTTATGGCATTGTAGACTGGGTCACATCAATGAGAGAAGGTTGACTAAGTTGCATAGAGAAGGATATTTAGACTCGTTCGAATATCAATCTTATAACACTTGTCAATCTTGTCTCAAAGGAAAGATGACAAAGACTCCATTTACTGGACAAGGAGTAAGAGCGAGCGAGCTCTTAGGACTCATACACAGCGATGTATGCGGTCCAATGTCTACACATGCGAGAGGTGGTTATTCCTACTTCATTACTTTTACAGATGATTTCTCTAGGTTTGGACATGTCTTCTTAATGAAGCATAAATCCGAAGCCTTTGAGAAATTCCTGGAATACAAGAGTGAAGCGGAAAACCAAACAGGCAAAAGTATTAAGACACTGAGATCTGATCGAGGTGGAGAATACTTAAGTGCCGAGTTCCTAGGTTACCTAAAAGAGAAAGGAATTCTCTCTCAGCTTACTCCTCCATACACTCCACAGCACAACGGTGTATCGGAGAGACGGAATCGAACCCTATTGGATATGGTATGATCCATGATGAGTAATGCTGAGTTACCGCGATCTTTCTGGGGGTATGCGCTAGAATCAGCGATACATCTTTTGAACAGAGTTCCAACCAAAACTGTGCCTACCACACCATATCAGATGTGGAGTGGGAAGAAACCCTATCTTCAGTACCTGAAGACATGGGGATGTCCAGCTTTTGTAAAAAAGCAGCATCCGGACAAGCTCGAGGCACGCTCAGTAGAGTGTAAGTTTGTGGGATATCCAAAGAACTCTACAGGATATTGCTTCTATTACGCAGAGGAACAAAAGGTTTTTGTTTCTCGTCATGCCCGCTTCTTAGAAACTGAATTTTTGGAAAATCAGAAGAGTGGGAGCGCAGTAGAACTGGAAGAAATTCCAGAACCACATGCTGCTACTGAAAGTTTGGTAGAACCAGAGGTTCAAGAAGAACAGAACATTCCCGCACCCCTCCGCAGGAGTAGTAGGCCGTCTCATCCGCCTGAGAGATACTACGGTTTTCTCATAGATGGGGATAGAGAGGATTGCATCATAGATGATGATGAACCTACTGACTTCCGGCAGGCCATCCAGAACGGCGACTCGGTACGATGGCTAGATGCAATGCGGACCGAAATGGAGTCCATGTACACCAACAAAGTATGGACTTTGGACTTTGCTCCAAATGGGGTAAAACCCATAGGATGCAAATGGATCTTCAAGAAAAAGATTGGTGTAGATGGACAGGTGGAAACCAATAAGGCTAGACTTGTTGCAAAGGGTTTTCGTCAAAGACCTGGTTTGGACTATGACGAAACTTTTTCTCCAGTGGCTATGCTCAAATCCATTCGGGTCCTTCTTGCTATTGCTGCCTTCCATGATTATGAAATCTGGCAGATGGACGTAAAGACGGCTTTTCTGAATGGAAATTTAGAAGAGAGCGTCTATATGGATCAGCCAGAGGGTTTCAATCAGAGTGGGAGCAGCGGGAAAGTATGCAAGCTGCTTAAGTCTATTTATGGACTAAAGCAGGCATCGCGGAGTTGGAACATCTGTTTTGATGAAACAGTCAAAGAGTATGACTTTATCAAAAATCCAGATGAGCCATGCATATATTGTAAAGTTGTAGCCAGAAGTGTCGTATTCCTCGTCTTGTACGTGGATGACATTCTATTGATAGGAAATGACATTCCTATGCTACAATCTGTCAAAGGATTCTTGTCACACAGGTTCTCCATGAAAGACCTGGGTGATGCCTCTTACATTCTGGGGATCCGGATCTATCGTGATAGATCCAAGAGGATGTTGGGACTTTCGCAGTCCAGGTATATCGACACTGTACTGAAAAGATTCAGTATGGAAGATTCTAAGCGCGGTAACCTACCGGCTTGTCACGGAATCACCCTCTCCAAAGAGATGTCTCCCAAGACTGATTTGGAAAGGGAACGCATGTCTATTATACCCTACGCTTCCGCGGTAGGCTCTATAATGTATGCGATGTTGTGTACCAGACCAGATGTAGCTTACGCACTGAGCGTGGTAAGCCGGTATCAGTCAGACCCAGGGGAGAAACACTGGATAGCAGTAAAGAACATTCTCAAGTACCTGAGGAGGACTAAGGAGATGTTCTTGGTTTACGGCGGAAAAGACCTCAGGTTGGAGGCCTTTGCTGATTCCGGCTTCCAGAGTGATAAGGACGATTCCAAGTCCATGTCGGGTTATGTCTTTACCCTCGATGGAGGGGCGGTGTGCTGGAAGAGCTCCAAGCAGGACACTGTTGCTGACTCGACGATGGAAGCGGAGTATATAGCTGCTTGCGATGTCGCAAAAGAAGCAGTCTGGATGAAGAAGTTCCTAACAGAACTTCAGGTGGTTCCTACCATAGTTGATCCAATACCTCTGTATTGCGACAACAACGGAGCTATAGCTTTAGCGAAGGAACCAAGGTCCCATCAGAAGTCCAGACACATCTTGAGGCGGTATCACCTGATCAGGGAGATCATTGATCGTCAGGAGATCGAGGTTCGGAGAGTTGCTTCAGAAGAGAACATTGCTGATCCATTCACAAAGGCCCTTCCTCAGATTCAGTTCGAGAGGCTGCTCGAGATCATTGGTCTACGATATGCCAGTACATGGCCCTAGTGCAAGTGGGAGATTGTTAGTGTTTATGCCCTAGAAGGCCATTACTGTATCATACTAGCTTGTATATTACTTAATGGAAGCTTGGGATATTCACATGTATATAACAGTCTTGCTAAACATGGTAGTATGCTACTTGGTTTTTCTATCTTAATATGTGAGTGTACGTATTGATAGAGCTCTTAGGATCTTGCTTGTCTACCATCGTTGTGATGGTAGTCACACTAGTGGGGGCTGGGTAGTCTACAAGCACATCCTTATTCAGGTCCCTGGTCGTTGGATTATCGAGACAGAGCATCGATACTCCGGAGTAGACTGGTGTGTACGCTTCTCATCCCAGTTGGGGAGATGGTCTGTCCCACAGCCGTCAGTACGTCGTACTGGAGATAGTATGCAGGTGCTCGTTAGGTTACGGGTACACCGGACAGGACTCACAGGGAACTGTTGGTTGGTTTGATACCAGTCGTCAGTGAATAGTTCCCAGGTGACATGAGTACAGCGTAGTCCGCAGACTTGACACTGCTACTTCGCCTCGAGTGTGTCCCACTGTTCTTAGATTGCTACCCTACCACGGCTCAAAGGAGTCGTGCAAACAGGTAGCAGTTGGGTGCAGTCCCGAGCACTTGGAGGCAGTGGCAGTTAGACAGGATTCGTCCCTCCCGGTATTGGGAGTAGATATCGTGCTATGTCAGAGAGCCATTACGCAAAGTCCCTGGCCAGGGCAAGCGAGATTTGCTGGTAGGTTCCAGTAGTTTCTCAGGGTGTAATGGGCTTCCCTCCGACACGACTTATACCGCTATTAGGGGACTGACGCTTGCCGCCCCCTAGGCCCGATATGCGATAGTCTTG
The DNA here is from genome assembly GCA_030015575.1 of Agapanthus africanus. Lineage (NCBI taxonomy): Eukaryota > Viridiplantae > Streptophyta > Magnoliopsida > Asparagales > Amaryllidaceae > Agapanthus > Agapanthus africanus. The sequence goes on along the minus strand of JASDDO010000004.1, from coordinate 109,394,385 downwards.
GACGAACGGACCGGACTGTATGGAGATTGTCACATCAGACTCAGTAGGAGTTCGGATGGGTTTCCTCATCGGCCTTCTTATCGACAACTACCTGGGGACCGTTACGTACAGCTAGTGCCGCTTGCGGTCTGTGGTTAAACCCACTGCCAGCGTAGTAGTCGAGTCTCTAGAGTCCCACACAGAGAGTTTCCTACTCCAGGCGAAACGATATAGAGGTTGCATGGTTTTGCGACAAAGGGTTCGGACGCATACGTGCGTTTACGCGCGTACGACTTTCGGACAGTTTTTACCAGTCGGCTTTGGTTTAAGCCAGTTACTGGTATCCGGTTATTGGATTTTTACAGTCTAAAGTTTTTCCGTATTTTTGCGGATCGGAGGGGCGTTCTCGTAATTGCTCGAGAAGCTTCTAGAAGATGTTGACTAAGGAGGGTTATGTGTCATATTCATTGAATGAGTTATATGAGTCATGGTGGTGATTCATTCATTTCATTAATGCACATTTATTGCTTAATGACTCATGCTAATGAATCACCACTAGATATTTTATGAAGCATGATTAATCATCACTCTTTATTCTTTTCTTCTTATTAGAAAATGCTTCATATATGTTATGATACTCATAAACTTATATCATAATATTATTCACATTCTCTCTCCTCAAGCTCTCTCTCTTCAAAAGACTAATCCTCACCCTCATGTGTTGAGATATAGGATTAGTTAGACTTAACAATCCATAACCATCACTCTATCTCAATCTATCTTCTTTGATTAGCAATCCAAGAAGGTTAGTTGCCTCAAGTTTAGAGGCTAAGCTTGGAGTTTTGCTCTCGGGTGGATCGTCTACTACCAAGAGAAGGCCGAGGAGAACAAGGAGATCGTAAAGACGAAGGACTTGGTTCGATAGGTATAATCCCTAAGCATAGTAGTTTAGAACAACTATATGTTTGGTTAGTTATCGTTTAGCTTCGATTCAAGCGGTTAGTCGATGTTCGTTCACTAAACAAGATCGTTTTTGAAATTTCCGCCTCCCCACAAGTACTGGGGTATAGCACATCGACTTACAGACGGGACCCCGTGGCGAATGCGGATGGCATAAGAGGACGTTGTATTTTCGTTGTTTTCTGCAATGATAGGTTAATGTTGGGACGCATTGTCTATAATGCAAAGAAAATAAACCAAAATTTTAATCGTTGGAACAATTTAAAAGAAACCACTCGGTTATTTTTAAAACAAATATTTTTAAATGCGGAGATTTAACCACTCCTTTTAAAAGCTATCAGGTTCCTTCGGTTATATCAAGTTCACTACGTTCACGGTTTCACCAAAACCAGTCGTAGCCCTCCGTCATTTCATTTGGGTATTCAGTAGTATTCAAGCTATGCAGTTTTGGCCAACGTCATGGCATAGTGTTTGGTAGCTGCTGGGTATTCATTTGTTGCATAGATAGATGAGTTGATTTGGGACAGTCGTATTATCATTTGGCCAACGTCAGGGATATATACGGATGGGTTCAAATTAACAAGATAATGATGGGTAGAACTTGACATGTGACTTATGACATTTTGACCAACGCCAAGGTCATAAGAGCATGGGGCGAAAATCCATATCGGGAATTTCTAAAGAAACTGAAATTTGCAAAGAGATGCATACCATTTTGAGTTTGATGAATGTTGGTAGCATTCCTACAACATTATCAGACGATGATATTTGGATCCCGATCCTACTGTGAGTATATGATACTTATCAGGATATTCGTCACTTAACGATCAATGCTATAAACCTAGTAGGTGTCCAGAAAAGTGTCAGCGGGGTTACACCCCCAGAGAAAAGAGGTTATTTAATTAAGGAACTTCGCGAAAGCGTTGGAGAATCTCCCTCGAAGTACCGACACCAGCCTGGCTGAACGGTTAAGCAAGTATTGTATGTTGAGAATAGTCTTGACTAATTCTTCTTTTATGGTTTGAGGAAGGATTCGAGAAACAGTGGGAGCCATCCAGTTTAGATAAACTAATAACCACTCTAAACTTGCAAGAGCATCATGCTAAAGAGTTTTCTTCTCTCTCTCCTAATTGCAGCGACCCTGAAAATGACTGGACTTAAGTTACTTTTAGAGAAAAATATACTGACGGGGCCAAACTATAAAGATTGGCTGCGGAATGTCAAAATGGCTTTGACCTATGACAAACTGGGGTACGTCCTCACCGCTACGGCACCTGCTGTCCCTGGTCCTAAATCCAGTAATGCGGATAAGGAAATCCGCAAAACCTGGGATTTAGATTGCGCGAAAGCCAAGTGCATCGTGCTTGCCTCGATGAACAATGAACATCAGAGGAGGCACGATGATATGGACCTTGATGGCATATTTCTCCATACAAAGGAACTTTATGGAGAGCAATCTCGTATAGCAAGATACGAGACCTCAAAGAACTTGTTTCGAGTGAGGTTGGCTGTCGGGTCATCGGTAGGAGAACATGTCCTAAAGATGATCGGCTACATAGAAGAGCTCGCAGACCTTGGGACGACTTTGGATAATGAGCTCTATACAGACCTTATTCTCCAGTCCCTTCCTCACACCTACGCCCAGTTTATCCTGAACTTCAACCATCAAAGAAAAGAAGTTGAACTTCCGGAACTCCTGAACATGTTAAGGAGTGCAGAGGGCACCTTGAAGAATTCAAGGGAAACACCCGCTATGTTTGTTGGCGGTACATCTTCTTCCGGGTCCAAGGCTAGGGCCAAAGGAAGGAAGAAGAAGGCCGCACCCAGACCTAGAGGAGATGTTAGTAAGGTGGGAGGGAAGGGAAAGAAAAAGACTGCAGTACCGATAGTTGGCCAGGATGAGTGCTTCCATTGTCACAGGAAAGGGCACTGGAAGAAGGATTGCAAGGCGTGGAACGCCAAGAACCAGGAACCGAAGCAAGCTGTGGCTTCGACTTCAGGTGTGTTTGTAATTGAGAATTGTCTGTCGATCAACTCTACTTCCTGGGTATTGGATACCGGATCAGGATCTCATATTTGCAATTCATTGCAGGCACTGAGAAACCGTAGAGTGCTGAAGGAAGGTGATATGACCCTAAAGGTTGCTAACGGAGCTAGCGTGGGAGCTGCGTCCGTCGGGGACTATCACCTAGGATTGACGAGTGGACACATTTTGGTTTTACATAACTGTTATTTTGTGCCAAGCTTAACGTGTAATATCATATCAGTTTCCTTGTTATCAAATAAAGGTTATGATTTCACGTTTGTAAGAGATGTTGTCAACATCCACCTTAATCATGGTTTGATTGGGTCAGGTACACTAAATAACGGCATATATGTTTTAAACCAACTCCAAATTTTCAATGTCCAGAACACACTAAAAAGAAAGTCTCCAGATTTAAATAAAGCTTTCTTATGGCATTGTAGACTAGGTCATATCAATGAGACAAGGTTAACTAAGTTACATAAAGAAGGATATTTGGACTCGTTCGAATATCAAACTTATGCCACTTGCGAATCATGTCTCAAAGGAAAAATGACAAAGACTCCATTCACTGGACATGGAGTAAGAGCGAGCGAGCTCTTAGGACTCGTACACAGTGATGTATGCGGTCCAATGTCTACACATGCGAGAGGTGGTTTTTCCTATTTCATTACTTTCACGGATGATTACTCAAGATACGGATTTATTTATCTGATGAAACATAAATCCGAGGCTTTTGAGAAATTCCAAGAGTATAAGAATGAAGTAGAAAACCAAACCGGCAAAAGTATCAAGACACTTAGATCTGATCGAGGTGGTGAATACTTAAGTGCCGAGTTCCTAAGTTATCTAAAAGAGAAATGAATTCTCTCTCAGCTTACTCCTCCATACACTCCACAGCATAACGGTGTATCGGAGAGACGGAATCGAACCCTATTGGATATGGTACGATCCATGATGAGTAATGCTGAGTTACCGCGATCTTTCTGGGGATATGCGCTAGAATCAGCGGCATATATTTTGAACAGAGTTCCAACCAAAACTGTGCCTACCACACCATATCAGATGTGGAGTGGGAAGAAACCCTATCTTCAGTATATAAGGATTTGGGGATGTCCAGCTTTTGTCAAAAAGCAGTTTGTGGACAAGCTCGAGGCACGATCAGTAAAATGTATGCTTGTAGGATATCCAAAGAACTCCAAGGGATATTGTTTCTATTACGCAGAGGAACAAAAGGTTTTTGTTTCTCGTAATGCCCATTTTCTAGAACAACAAGTTTTAGAAAAGGATACTAATGGGAGCGAAATAGAACTGGAAGAAATTCCAGAACCACAAGCTGCTACTGAAAGTTTGGTAGAACCAGAAGTTCAAGAAGAACAGAACATTCCCGCACCCCTCCGCAGGAGTAGTAGGCCGTCTCATCCGCCTGAGAGATACTACGGTTTTCTCATAGACGGGGATAGAGAGGATTGCATCATAGAAGATGATGAACCTACTGACTTCCAGCAGGCTATCCAGAGCGGCGACTCGGTACGATGGATAGATGCAATGCGGACCGAAATGGAGTCCATGTACACCAACAAAGTATGGACTTTGGAATTTGCTCCAGATGGGGTAAAACCCATAGGATGCAAATGGATCTTCAAGAAAAAGATTGGTGTAGATGGACAGGTGGAAACCTATAAAGCTAGACTTGTTGCAAAGGGTTTTCGTCAAAGACCTGGTTTGGACTATGACGAAACTTTTTCTCCAGTGGCTATGCTCAAATCCATTCGGGTCCTTCTTGCTATTGCTGCCTTCCATGATTATGAAATCTGGTAGATGGACGTAAAGACGGCTTTTCTGAATGGAAATTTAGAAGAGAGCGTCTATATGGATCAGCCAGAGGGTTTCAATCAGAGTGGGAGCAACGGGAAAGTATGCAAGCTGCTTAAGTCTATTTATGGACTAAAGCAGGCATCGCGGAGTTGGAACATCTGTTTTGATGAGACAGTCAAAGAATATGACTTTATCAAAAATCCAGATGAGTCGTGCATATATAGTAAAGTTGTAGCCAGAAGTGTCGTATTCCTCGTCTTGTACGTGGATGACATTCTATTGATAGGAAATGACATTCCTATGCTACAATCTGTCAAAGGATTCTTGTCACACAGGTTCTCCATGAAAGACCTGGGTGATGCCTCTTACATTCTGGGGATCCGGATCTATCGTGATAGATCCAAGAGGATGTTGGGACTCTCGCAGTCCAGGTATATCGACACTGTACTGAAAAGATTCAGTATGGAAGATTCTAAGCGCGGTAATCTACCGGCTTGTCACGGAATCACCCTCTCCAAAGAGATGTCTCCCAAGACTGATTTGGAAAGGGAACGCATGTCTATTATACCCTACGCTTCTGCGGTAGGCTCTATAATGTATGCGATGTTGTGTACCAGACCAGATGTAGCTTACGCACTAAGCGTGGTAAGCCGGTATCAGTCAGACCCAGGGGAGAAACACTGGATAGCAGTAAAGAACATTCTCAAGTACCTGAGGAGGACTAAGGAGATGTTCTTGGTTTACGGCGGAAAAGACCTCAGGTTGGAGGCCTTTGCTGATTCCGGCTTCCAGAGTGATAAGGACGATTCCAAGTCCATGTCGGGTTATGTCGTTACCCTCAATGGAGGGGCGGTGTGCTGGAAGAGCTCCAAGCAGGACACCGTTGCTGACTCGACGATGGAAGCGGAGTATATAGCTGCTTGCGATGCCGCAAAAGAAGCAGTCTGGATGAAGAAGTTCCTAACAGAACTTCAGGTGGTTCCTACCATAGTTGATCCAATACCTCTGTATTGCGACAACAACGGAGCTATAGCTTTAGCGAAGGAACCAAGGTCCCATCAGAAGTTCAGACACATCTTGAGGCGGTATCACCTGATCAGGGAGATCATTGATCGTCAGGAGATCGAGGTTCGGAGAGTTGCTTCAGAAGAGAACATTGCTGATCCATTCACGAAGGCCCTTCCTCAGATTCAGTTCGAGAGGCTACTCGAGATCATTGGTCTACGATATGCCAGTACATGGCCCTAGTGCAAGTGGGAGATTGTTAGTGTTTATGCCCTAGAAGGCCATTACTGTATCATACTAGCTTGTATATTACTTAATGGAAGCTTGGGATATTCACATGTATATAACAGTCTTGCTAAACATGGTAGTATGCTACTTGGTTTTTCTATCTTAATATGTGAGTGTACGTATTGATAGAGCTCTTAGGATCTTGCTTGTCTACCAGCGTTGTGATGGTAGTCACACTAGTGGGGGCTGGGTAGTCTACAAGCACATCCTTATTCAGGTCCCTGGTCGTTGGATTATCGAGACAGAGCATCGATACTCCGGAGTAGACTGGTGTGTACGCTTCTCATCCCAGTTGGGGAGATGGTCTGTCCCACAGCCGTCAGTACGTCGTACTGGAGATAGTATGCAGGTGCTCGTTAGGTTACGGGTACACCGGACAGGACTCACAGGGAACTGTTGGTTGGTTTGATACCAGTCGTCAGTGAACAGTTCCCAGGTGACATGAGTACAGCGTAGTCCGCAGACTTGACACTGCTACTTCGCCTCGAGTGTATCCCACTGTTCTTAGATTGCTACCCTACCACGGCTCAAAGGAGTCGTGCAAACAGGTAGCAGTTGGGTGCAGTCCCGAGCACTTGGAGGCAGTGGCAGTTAGACAGGATTCGTCCCTCCCGGTATTGGGAGTAGATATCGTGCTGTGTCAGAGAGCCATTACGCAAAGTCCCTGGCCAGGGCAAGCGAGATTTGCTGGTAGGTTCCAGTAGTTTCTCAGGGTGTAATGGGCTTCCCTCCGATACGACTTATACCGCTATTAGGGGACTGACGCTTGCCGCCCCCCTAGGCCCGATATGCGATAGTCTTGGACGAACGGACCGGACTGTATGGAGATTGTCACATCAGACTCAGTAGGAGTTCGGATGGGTTTCCTCATCGGCCTTCTTATCGACAACTACCTGGGGACCGTTACGTACAGCTAGTGCCGCTTGCGGTCTGTGGTTAAACCCACTGCCAGCGTAGTAGTCGAGTCTCTAGAGTCCCACACAGAGAGTTTCCTACTCCAGGCGAAACGATATAGAGGTTGCATGGTTTTGCGACAAAGGGTTCGGACGCATACGTGCGTTTACGCGCGTACGACTTTCGGACAGTTTTTACCAGTCGGCTTTGGTTTAAGCCAGTTACTGGTATCCGGTTATTGGATTTTTACAGTCTAAAGTTTTTCCGTATTTTTGCGGATCGGAGGGGCGTTCTCGTAATTGCTCGAGAAGCTTCTAGAAGATGGTGACTAAGGAGGGTTATGTGTCATATTCATTGAATGAGTTATATGAGTCATGGTGGTGATTCATTCATTTCATTAATGCACATTTATTGCTTAATGACTCATGCTAATGAATCACCACTAGATATTTTATGAAGCATGATTAATCATCACTCTTTATTCTTTTCTTCTTATTAGAAAATGCTTCATATATGTTATGATACTCATAAACTTATATCATAATATTATTCACATTCTCTCTCTTCAAGCTCTCTCTCTTCAAAAGACTAATCCTCACCCTCATGTGTTGAGATCTAGGATTAGTTAGACTTAACAATCCATAACCATCACTCTATCTCAATCTATCTTCTTTGATTAGCAATCCAAGAAGGTTAGTTGCCTCAAGTTTAGAGGCTAAGCTTGGAGTTTTGCTCTCAGGTGGATCGTCTACTACCTAGAGAAGGCCGAGGAGAACAAGGAGATCGTAAAGACGAAGGACTTGGTTCGATAGGTATAATCCCTAAGCATAGTAGTTTAGAACAACTATATGTTTGGTTAGTTATCGTTTAGCTTCGATTCAAGCGGTTAGTCGATGTTCGTTCACTAAACAAGATCGTTTTTGAAATTTCCGCCTTCCCACAAGTACTGGGGTATAGCACATCGACTTACAGTGCTCAGTGGAGACTGGGTACACTGGACGGACTCGCCGAGAACTCCCAGATGGTGATATACCACACGTCAGATGGCAGTTCTCCGGTGACACTGGTACAGGGTAGTCTGTAGACCCGAGATCGTCATAGAGTCTTATGTGATTCCTACTGTGCTTTGATTTCCACCTTACCACGTCCAAGAGGGCGTGTAAAACGGTGGCTTTTGGGTACAGTCCCGAATCACATGGAGGCAATGAGCGATAGGAGGGGATTCGTCTCTCCCGGTATAGGGAGTTGATGTTGTGCTGTGTTCGATTGGCTATAACTGAAAGTCCCTGGCCAGGGCTGATATAGAGATTTACTGGTAAGTGTTACTAGTAGTTTCTCGACCTGTTATGAGCCACACATCGACACGACTTATCGGTTACTGGGGTCTGACGTATACCACCCCTAGACTTGATATGCGACATATCAGACGAAGAGACCGGACTGTACGGGAGTGTTACTGATTGGATTCACAGGAGAACGTACAGGCTAGCTTGTTGATCTTCTGATCGCTCAATACCTGGGTGGCTGTTACGTTTAGCTGACCGCTTGCAGCTTGTGGGTGTTTGATATGATCATCACCTGCTACCGGCGTATTGACGATTCTTTAGAGTCATACACAGAGGTTTCTTGGCTCAGGCAAAACGGAGTAGAGGCACATATGTGATATGTGCAGGACCGAGGATAATGCGATATGAGATACCGTATTATATTCTCGAGATATTTAGATATGAACCAGATCATCGGATCAAGTGTTGATTCGATGAATCGGTACATGATATATTAGTCGGTTATATTCGATACAGCCGGATTGTCGGATCAAGTGTTGATTCGATGATTTAATGTATAATAATATATATGATATATTGTATTACATTATCTAATATAGGCTCGCTTTATTATTTCATTTTCTCACCGGATAATACATTAATATATATGCGATATATATTAAAGGTATTATTTCTTTTGTTACAAATATATAATATATATGTGATATATATTATAGTAACATGATATGATTAATAATGAAACATGTTTAGTGATGATAAAAAGAGATTAGGGTTTGATTAGGGTTAGCTTCTTCTTGCACCTTCTAGAAGCATTCCTTTTGTCATGAAGAAGATATTATGATAGATATTTTCTTATGACTCATTTCTTAACCCAACCAAACTCTAGCCTTAGTTAACTCTCTATAAGGGTTATCCTTGTCATCATTAGCCATGGTTGCATTATTATTGATATACTCTTTTCATTATTCATCACAAAATGATTAATCTCATTATTCATCATCTTCTTCTCTCTTGAGCTTTGAGAAAGCTTACTTGATTTTCCTTTTGTGATGTTTACATGTGAGATTGTGATATAAAAAGATAGCATAAATACTACTCCATCATCCTCATCTAATCTAGCCCATTAGATTAGGGTGTTCACCTCATTAGAGTGAGAAAGCTTGAGTTATTGCAACTTCGACGTAGATCATCGGAGAAAAGGAATACCACAAGCTAGCATGGATCGTTCGAGTCGTGGAGCCTCTCTCGAGTCCGGGAGATCGTGGATCGCGGCGAAGGGACTTCTACTCGGAGCTTATGAAGCGAAGGAGCGGACTACAAAGGTTGTAATCCCTCACACTTAGTAGTAAAGATATTTATTTGCATGTTAAACCCTAATAATCTAGATAAGATCCCGGCTTTGGGTTGTTCGGCACGTCTAAATTTTTATCCGGGCATGTTTGATGCCTTATGAACCTTCACAAGAGTGCCTAGGAACCCTACACTTTGGTCATTTTACCTTTGAGACATGAATGGCAAGTTTCATAAGATGATAATTCGAACGAATTCAAATATCCATCCTTATGTAACTTAGCTAGTTGTGTCGCATTGATATGACCAAGTCTACAATGCCACAAGAAGGATTCGTTCATTTCTGAACTCTTCTTCTTGTGTGTGTTTTGTATATTAAGGACTGTATTTTGATTGAGGATGAATATGCTATTATGTAACGAGCCTGATCCAATCAACTTTTGATTCAGGAATATGTTCATAACATTATCCTGTACTACAAAATTATATCCTTCTTTACTTAATAAAGAAACTGATATAATGTTGCACATCATGTTCGGTATATAATAGCACTCATTCAGAATCAGTGTATTACTACTTGGTAATACAAGGTGATATTCGCCAACTGCTTTGGCTGCAATATTTGCACCATTCCTTACTTGAACGGAATGATCACCTTTTCCAAGTTCTCTACCTTTCCGTAGCCCATGTAACAATTTACATATGTGGGATCCTGATCCGGTATCTAATACCCGGGACGTAGGGTGAACTGAGAAACAGTTCTCAATAACTAACACACCCGAAGAAGGTGCATCAACATGCATGTTCTCGGTTTGGGCGGCGTGAGAATCCAGATATTCTTCTATTCCCTGTTCAGTCTTATAACTCTTATAAGAAAGAACGAGACCAACGTTCCCCTGCTCAGTATAATAAGCGGGTTCAGTCAATACATCCATATTATTATCTTGATTATGGCCTGACATGGTCGCTACCTGGAGAGAGAGAGAAGAAAAACACTTTAGCGTATGCTCTTGCAAGATTAGATTGGTTATTATCTTATCTAATCAGGATGTCTCCCACTGTTTTTATCAAATCTTCCTTCAGACCTTAAAAGGTAAGATTAGCCGGGATTAATTACACCCTACAATTTCGTCAATCTTTCAGCCAGATCAGTGTCGGTACTTGAGGGAGGTTCCCCGTGCTTTCGCACGAACCTAATTAAAATAAACCTCGTTTTCCCAGAGGCATAACCCCGTTAACACCTTTCTAGACACCTACTTGATCGGCTAATTGTCCTGTGTAAAATTCTCCCAGGAGTAACTCTTACTCGCAGTGGGTATCGGGATCCAACTATCTCATAGGAGGTATGCAATCTCATTGCAAATTTCAACACTTGAAATTCCCAATAATACTTTTGCTCTTAACCCCTATGACCTTGACAAAGGCAAACAAACCATAGGAAGCTAGTCAAGTTCAACCCGTCATTTCTTGATTGAAATAAACCCACCCGTACGACCCTTGACAAAGGCCAACAAGGTCGTACGGATACCCTAATCCAACCGCATCATATGCTTAAACAGATAAGTACCAGTCAGCTACCGCACACTACGCCTTGACAAAGGCCAACAAACGCAGCACGAATACTAAATAATCTTTATCTGAAATGACGGAGGGCTACGCAGGTTTTTCAGAAAACCATGAGCGTAATGAACTTGATATCGTTGTAGAAACAAGTGATTTTGAAATGGAGTGTTTTTGAGGCTTTTCTAGTTTCGATAAAGAGGTCACTCCCGGTGAAGGGATCTCGGCTCTTTCCCCATCGAATAAGGTGCAGGGTATATCATATATACCGCTGTGCAAAGCAAGAACTATATAAGCTGTAAAAAACTAAACCGCGAGTTTGTAGTATCTGCCAGTTTCGCTAAAGAGGTCACTCCTGGTGAAGGGATCTCGGCTCTTTCCTCATCGAATAAGGTGCATGGTATATCATATATACCGCTATGCAAAGCAAAACTATAGCTACACTTTTTATAAAGTTTTGATTCTACAACATCTTTTAGGTTTCTTTTCTTTTTATTAATCTCATTAATAAATCCCATCAGCTTATGCTTCCTAAGCATCACAGTAGAAACGAAAGCAGTAATATTTATATATCAGCATATATATAGTATAAGCATTCGTCTCATACAGTAATATGATCTCATCACAGAACATTGCAGCAGAAGAACATATATGAAATATTGGATATACTAGGATGTCCGTGTTTTTAATACGAGCCTGTATAAAAAACGGATTCCACGGTCGCGATGAATAGCCAAACCCACATCCCTAGACCCCTACGAGAGCGGCAAGTAACACTGCCAATTCTAGGGTTAGGAGACCCGGTCTCGACTCCTCGAGATGGCCTCCCACTGGACCCTAGAACCCGGTTACTTGTGCTCCCCTCCTTAGGTCTACCTAATGCGGAAAAGTAAATAATATACACTGGTGACATCAACCTCATCCCGGAAGTGCCCCAATAAAAGAATATTACATACAAATGAATTTTACATGAATGAAAATAAAAACCCTCATCTCACATAAAACCCCCGGCTATTCAGAACACGACGATCCAATATAACATATTACAGCAACACATAATATCTCATATCATCAACGTAAGTATGCATACACCGATCGTCGTTAATGTATAGCAACGAAGCCGGCGAAACCCCCACATACTACGCTTACGGTCATAGAAAAGAAAGTGAAACTACAATATTTGGATCCCACAAACTCTTTAGACATCGTAAATCCGAAATATCACATACTTCGCATTTCATGCCTAACTATATGAATTCCACATATTGTATCACATTCCAGATAAATAGACAGTATTAAACTTTCCGATCGAATAATCAAATACCTAAAATTTCCTAAATAGCTCAACACTTGAGCGGAGTTCAAAAGGTCCCAGAATACGTCACAGTACTAATGGTCCAGCCGTAGAAGGGTCAAGCCAACACCTCACATGTGGCAACGCCGTACTGCCCCAAACCCTAAGGTTTAAAGGCGGTTCGGACGGTCACATAATCGAGTTAAGCTTTATGTTCTTCTAGAGGGTCAACCGCGTTACTTGCACGTTTTTCCGAAAAATTTAAACTCAAGAAAAATTCAACACTTGAAAGTTTTTCGTGCCGGGAAAAATGAGTTAATGATATCCGTTCGAACATTTTAACAGTTTCTAAATTATCCGGAAAAAAGAACGAAATTAAATTTTCCGATCGAATCAACGAATTCAAAATAAGCCCCAGAACACTCAACACTTGAGTCAGATTAAAAATACCCAGAAATATGAACTAACAGCAACGGATATTACCGTGCCAAAATCAAAGCCCAATTCAACTGTACGGCCGCGTATCCGCGGCGCAAGCAAGGTATTACCACGGTTCCGCGGCGGTCCGTACGAATTACATTCTCGTTTTCCACAGTAATACTTATAATTCCCTGCTGATTTTTTTGAGTATTTTTAATGCAGAAAAAAATCACATTTTTACAAAATTTCCAGAGAGGGGGTCTATTTCGTCGTATCGGGGTTCAATCGGAGTTTTAACTTCGTATACACGTCGCCTAATGCTCTATCTAGGCTCTGATACCACTGTAGGGTTCCTAGGCACTCTTACAAGGGTTAATAAGGCATCAACCATGCCCGAATAAAAATTTAGACGTGTCGAGCAACCTAAAGTCGGGATCTTTGCTAGATTATTAGAGTTTAACATGCAAGTAAACATCTTTACAACCAAGTGTGAGCGATTACAACCTTTGTAGTCCGCTCCTTCGCTTCATAAGCTCCGAGTAGAAGTCCTTTCGCCACGATCCATGATCTCCCGGACTCAAGAGAGGCTCCACAACTCGAACGATCCATGCTAGCTTGTAGTCTTCCTTTTCTCCGATGATCTACCTCGAAATTTCTATAACTCAAGCTCTCTCTCTCTAATGAGGTGAACACCCTAATCTAATTGGCTTGATTAGATGAGGATGATGGAGTAGTATTTGTGCTCTCTTTTCTTATCAAATTCTCACTCTTAATCATCACAAAATGAAAACCTAGAATGCTTTTTCAAAGCTCAAAGTTGAAGAAGAAGAAGAAATAATGGATTAATCCTTTTGTGATGAATAATGAAATGATATATGATTAATAATGTAACCATGGTCAACTATGACAAGGCTAACTCATGTAGAGAATTAACCAGGGCTAGGGTTTGGGTTGGGTTAATGAATGAGTCAATAGAAAATATCAACCATAATATCTTAACTCATGACAAAAGAAATCCTTCTAGAAGCATCAAGAAAGAACTAACCCAATTCAAATCCTAACCTTGTTTAATCTCCATTAAACATGTTGCATTAGTAATCATATCATGTTACAATAATATATATCACATATATATTATTTATTTGTAACAAAAGAAAATATATATCGCATATATATCAATGTATTACCCGGTAAAAAAATGAAATAATAAAGCGAGCCTATATTAGATAATGTAATGCAATATATCATATATATTATTATACATTAAATTATCGAATCAACACTTGATCCGACAATCCGGCTATATCGAATATAACCGACTAATATATCATGTACTGATTCATTGAATCAACACTTGATCCGATGACCCGGTTCGTATCAAAATATCGTGGGAATATAATACGGTATCTCATATCGCATTATCCTCGGTCCTGCACATATCACATATGTGCTCCAACTCCGTTTTTCCTGAGTCAAGAAACCTCTATGTAGGACTCTAAAGAATCGTCAATACGCCGGCAGTAGGTGATGATCATATCAAACACCCACAAGCTGCAAGCGGTCAGCTAAACGTAACAGCCACCCAGGTATTGAGCGATCAGAAGATCAACAAGCCAGCCTGTACATTCTCATGTGAATCCAATCAGTAATATTCCCGTACAGTCCGGTCTCTTCGTCTGATATGTTGCATATCTAGTCTATGGGTGGTATACGTCAGACCCCAGTAATCGATAAGTCGTGTCGATGTGAGGCTCATAACAGGTCGAGAAACTACTGATAACACTTACCAGTAAATCTCTATATCAGCCCTGGCCAGGGACTTCCAGTTATAGCCAATCGAACACAGCACAACATCAACTACCTATACCGGGACAGACGAATCCCCTCCTATCGCTCATTGCCTCCATGTGATTCGGGACTGCACCCAAAAGCCACCGTTTTGCACGCCCTCTTGGACGTGGTAAGGTGGAAATCAAAACACAGTGGGAATCATACAAGTCTCTATGACGATCTTGGGTCTACAGACTACCCTGTACGAGTGTTACCGGAGAACTGCCATCTGACGTGTGGTATATCACCATTTGGGAGTCCTCGGCGAGTCCGTCCAGTGTACCCTGTCTCCACTGAGCACCCGTACACCATCTCTGATGTCAAAACACCGATGGATATGGGATCATCCATCGCCCATTATATGGGTCAAGATGCGTATACGTTAGTCTACTCTGGTGTATCGATGCCCTGTCTCGACACACCCTCGACTAGGAACAGTTATAGGATGTACTCATCGACTACCGTGGCCCCACTAGTATGATCTCATCATAGTCCCAGTAGTCGAGTACAGATCCTAAGGTCTTTATCAACATGTGAGAGTAAGACAGTAAACTAATATAAGTCAACATGTTAAGATAAAGGAAAACCAAATAGCATACTATCATGACGAGCAAGAAAGTCCTCTCTATATATATCCAAGCATCCATTATAATATACATCATATGTACAACAATGGCCTCTATGGCATATACAAAACTAACAATTAAAGCATCACCAAACGGGAGCAAATCACGCCCAAAAGCGGAAACAACCACCACAAGCATATATACGACTTCTTAGCGAAGAAATAGACAATATAAATGAAAAACAGCATAATGAGGTAAAACCACATAATAAAGGCCGGCTCACACGAGCTCGACACCCAGAATCACAAAATATACAATATCGGTCCTCACAACTCGTCTCTAAGTCAATACATGAAAATGGTAGATGGAGAGTACCAGATACAATAAGATATACAATGGATATAATCGGATAACCGCAATCCACCTACAGCAAAAAGGCCTCACAGCCAATCTTAGCGGTATCCGCTGAAATAAATACAATAAGAAGCCCTGCCGCGACTACTTTGAGGGTCAAGCCTACAAAACACTGTGGCATAACGGGGGTGAGTTCCCAACTCGTGAATAATAAGTAATATCATACAGATAATCGCAGGTTTGCACGAACAACGATAATCTAAATCATGCAATCTGATAGCATAAGTATGGCAATATGGATATGCAACATGATCATAATCAATGTACATCACCAGAGTACAACAACTACATGAAACAGTACATGTCTAATAAATCCAGAGTATGGGATAACACATAAAACCTCATGCATGAATCATCATGATGGAAAACCGGTGTCCATCAACGACACGCAAATCCCAATAACTCGGGCTCCGTCAGTCCGGATCGGCCCACATCCATCTCACGACTGCGGTCGGTATTCTCCGGATAACCGCCGGGTCTAAACTATCACCGGTAGGTAGTACTCCCTCCGTCGGGCTCACCGCCTTTCTATACGAGTCTTCTTACCCCGGGGCACCTCACCGGGTCCACCATGTACCCGCAGACGGTGCCTTCTGCTCCTCGAATCGGGTATACTTATAGCTCAGAACCGAGAAAACTCATGGTGGACGCATCGAAATATCATATCAAGAGAAACCGGGTTTTCAAAACAATGCATACTTTCTTGAAATATCACCACGGTTCTCAAATCCATAAATCACATGAAATCCGTATCTCAATGCGTAAATCCATGAAATATGTTGTATGCAACATGAAACAGTAATATGAGCATGTCAAGGAAAAACCGCTCTTTTAAATGAATCAAGTTTGTAATTATATCATGCGGTTCCCATATTCCCCAAAATCAAATGCAACATCATATAAAGGCGTATATATAGCTATAGCAAGGTATGTATGTATACATGTAGGTATGTATGCATGATACATTTCATATGCGCAATAGAACAAGAATCAACGTCTCAATGTCAATAACGAATACAATACCACATATGCGTATATGTTGTGCGTGTCATGGCAATTACCAATGGTGTGTGTGTAGCATACAATTTGGTGCTCGTGCAACATGAACCGTCAGTAATGGTGCAGTGTTCAATGGGTACTAAGTCAAGGCACAACAAGTAATGGTATGTAATGATGCTCATGCACAATCAACTCATATGCATATAACATGTGACTATAATATCATATCTAGCCCTGACGCTTAACGCCATACGGGCGATTTCTCCGTCGATGTTAAATCTACTCACCGATGATCTCGAGCTAAGTAAATCCAACCACATGATTTCCTTTCTTCGCAGCGTCCGAAGTCCCCGCCTGCGATCCTATTAACACACAACACAATAACGCGTGGATTTAGCAAACTATCCAATAATAAACGAACACAACGCCAATTAACGAATTGGTTCCCTTAAGCTACAAAAGGGTTCGCTTAGCGGCCAAAGTGTGTAGCGAGATAATCAAAATAAGTCCACGAATGCAAGCTACCAGAAACACTTAAACTACGTCGGATCAATCATATCGCACTTTGCCGAAACACCTAAAATTAGCTAAGTGGTCCCAGATTTTGCATACTGTCAATATATAAAAATCCAGCAGTACCAAACACTCCAAAATACATACAGATAGCTACCCTACAAACCACAACCCCCCAGTCCCCAGGAAATCCGGCGACGCCAGAATTCTCCCCTATCTTGCCGGTCCAACTAGGTCAAGTGGGGTTCGGGCTTCAGGTGAACACTCAGGGCCTCTAGTACAACACTACTATACTGCTAGATTTTACAGTAAAAATTCGTGGTGATAGCAGATCAGAGTGACCCCAAAATGACACTAAAAATACGATATGTGTACAAAACTATATCTTTAGTGTTCTAAAAAACAATCACTAGGCAACACAACATTATAAATACCTAATTATCAGTTAGGGATCACTACCTTTCCACACTTGCTCAAAGATCCTAGCTTTCCATGCTCCAAGTCATCTTATAGGGTTTAGCTAGGCTTGTGAAGGGTTTTTGTGAGTTTTAGTGGTTATTTTGCTTGGGTTTGTGAAGATATGGTTAGGGTTCAGTTTGAGGGATGAGGGAAAATGAGATGAATAAACAAGTGAGAATGAGAGAATGAGAAGAGAAATGAGGAGTGTGAGGTGAGAATGAGAGAATGAGAGGGTGAGAGTAGCCATGCCTCTTCTCTCTCTTCATTAAATGCACCCCATGCTTGCCCATTCCTCATCATTCCATGTCAACCCTCTCCCCCCCCCTCTCTCAAGTCAATCCTAAATTCAAACCTTTATTTTAAAAACTAAATAATTTATATAATTACATATATCATAATGGAAATGAGGGTTAAGGTGCCATGGCTACTTAAGCATGGTTAACACTAATTTACCCTAGGTTAACATGCACAAGTGTGTGCAAGCCAAAACAAATAATAATAAAATATTAATTAATTTTTACAAAATATGTGAAAACTATTTTGGTTAACTTTTTACAAAAAACCAGCATTATCGCTGTAGGGTTGTATAACACGACAACAAGGTTTAGCAAGGCATCACACATGCCATTTTATAAAAATTTGAGGTGCTATGTAACCCTAACCAAGATCTTAACTAGAGAATTAAGCAAATAAGCATGTTAAACACTTTAACATCTAAGAGTTAGGGATTACAATCTTTGTAGTCGGTTCCTTCACTTCATAAGCTCCGTGTTGAGGTCCCTTCGCTGCTATCATCAAGTACCCGGACTCTAGAGAGGCTCCATGAAGAGAAAGATGCAAGCTTGCTTCCGATCTTCAATAACTAAGACGATCTACCTTGAAGAAACTCAAACCCAAGCTCTTGCTTCACTAATCAACTATTAGAAAAGCAAACACCCTAATCTAAGTGGCTAGAATAGATGAGGATGATGAAGTAGGAATTTAGCTCTCTTTTGTTTTCCATTTCTCACTCATTATCATCACATGTCAAAAAGCTAGAAAGCTTTTTTCAAGGAGGAGGAAGAAGAAGAAATCTTTTGTGATGAATAATGAATTAATTGTCATGGTTACAAATCAACCATGGGTTAAGCATGAAGGTTTAACCCTTGTAGAGATTTAACTAGGGTAAAGGGTTTGGGTTGGGTTAAGAAATATCTACACAAAATATCTTTACAAAATATCTAAGCTTAAAACAAAATAAAGCTTCTAGAAGCTTCATGAAAAAGCTAACCCAAATCAAACCCTAACTTGTTTAATCTCCACAAATCATGTTGTATTTGTAATCATAACTTGTTACAATATTATATATCACATATATAATATATTTTGCAACAAAAGAAAATAATACAATTAACATATATCGCATATATATCAATGTATTATCCGGTGAGAAAATGAATCAATAAAGCGAGCTTATATTAGTTAACGTAATGTAATATATCACATATATAATTATACATTAAATTATCGAATCAACACTTGATCCGACAATCCGGCTATTTTGCATATAACCGACTAATATAACATGTACTATTTCATCGAATCAACACTTGATCCGATGACCCGGCTATATCAAATATACCCGGCCGATATCATATATCGCGAGAATAGAATACTGTATCTCATATCGTATTATTCTCAGTCCCGCACACATCACATATGTGCTCCTACTCCGTTTTGCCTGAGCCAGGAAACCTCTGTGTAGGACTCTAAAGAATCGTCAATACGCCGGCAGTAGGTGATGATCATATCAAACACCCACAAGCTGCAAGCGGTCAGCTAAACGTAACAGCCACCCAGGTATTGAGCGATCAGAAGATCAACAACCAAGCCTATACATTCTTCTGCAAATCCAATCAGTAACACTCCTGTACAGTCCGGTCTCTTCGTCTGATATGTCGCATATCTCGCCTAGGGGTGGTAAACGTCAGACCCCAGTAGCTTGATAAGTCGTGTCGATATGAGGTCCATAACAGTTTGAGAAACTACTGATAATACTTACCAGTAAATCTCAGCAACCCTGGTCAGGGATTTCCAGTTATAGCCAATCGAACACAGCGCAATATCAACTCCATATACCGGGAGAGACGAAACCCCTCCCATCGCTCATTGCTTCCATGTGATTTGGGACTGTACCCAAAATCCACCATTTTGCACGTCCTCTTGGACGTGGGATGATGGAAATCAAAGCACAGTGAGAATCACACAAGACTCTATGACGATCTCGGGTCTACAGACTAACCTGTACCAGTGTCACCAGAGAACTGCCATCTGACGTGAGGTATAATACCATCTGGGAGTTCTCGGCGAGTCCGTCCAGTGTACCCAGCCTCCACTGAGCACCCGTATACCTTCTCTGATGTCAAACACCAATGGATATGGGATCATCCATCGCCCATCATATGGGTCAAGAAGCGCATACGCTAGTCTACTCTGGAGTATCGATGCCCTGTCTCGGTACTCCCACTACTAGGAACATTTGAAGGATGTACTTAGCGATTACACTGTCCCCACTAATATGATCTGCATCATAATCCTGGTAGTCAAGTCCTCATCCTAAGGGCTTTATCAACATATAACATAGAGACAATCAGAGTACATGTTAAGATAAAGAGCAACCAGATAGCGTACTATCATGTCGAGCAAGAAAGTCCTCCCTATATATGTCCAAGCATCCACTACAATATACATCGTATGTACAGTAATGGCCTCTACGGCATACATATAACTAACAATCTCCCACTTGCACTAGGGCCATCTGTTATGGTATCACATACCCAACAATCTACTGTGGTTGAAGTATCTCATACTCAACCATCCTATAAAAGTCTCTACTGGGAAATAGGCCTTTGTAAGTAGATCCGTGCTGTTGTCCTCTGTATCTACTCTCCTGACCTCGATCTCCCTGGAGATCAACCATCTCCATGATCAGGCGATACCGCTTAAGAATATGTCTGGATCTCTGATGGGACGGGGGGTTCCTAGGCATAAGCCACAACTCCATTGTCCCACAATGGCAGGAACGAAGTTCATCTCATGAACTAAAATATATCCAGACTGCCTCTTTGGTAGTATCCTTGGTAACGATATATCTTGCCTTTAATCGTCTAGTTTGTCACGGTATCTAGCTTGGAACTCTTCCAACATACCGTCCCTCCACTGAGGGTAAAGACAATGCCTGTGACTAACATTCAGTCGACCTTACCGCCCTGGAACCATTCCAGTGATTCTCCCCAGGATCGATTGATACCATCTCACTACAACTAGTGAGAATCCTAACATCCATTTAGATCTAACTCATAGATATAAAACCTAGGATTTAGGAGGTATCACTTTGATCCTTTATGGAGAATTCTTGTGATAAGAGGAGATTGAGTGAGTGTAGCATAGGAAACTCCTTCCCTATCAAGAGCATGTCATCCACGTACAATACGAGGATCACCACCATACTCTCTACTACCTTTTTGTATATACAAGGTTCTTCTACCATTTTGATGAAGTCAAACTCTTTGACTACCACATCAAAACAGATGTTCCAACTCCGCGATGCCTGCTTTATCGTATAAAACAACTTGCACATTTTACCGCTGCTCCCGCTGTCTACGAAGCCCTCTGGCTGTGTAATTATAGACGCTCTCTTCTAAATCATCATTTAGAAAAGCTATCATGACACCCAACCGCCAGAAATTGTAGTCCTGGTATATAGCAATGGCAAGTAGGATCTGGATGGACTTAAGCATAGCTTTGAAAGTCTCAACTTTTTCATGTACACCAAGTAATCTTCTCAAGATATACTTGCTCCTGATGGGGATTTAACCCTTCAGATAAAGCAACCAAAGTCCATACTTTGTTGGTGTATAAGGATTCCATGTCAGATCACTGAGCATCCATCCATTCTTACAGAGTCCCCACTCGAAACAAGTTGGGTCATCATCTCATGATGAAATCCTCGCTCCCACTGTCATAGAGAAACCGAAGTATCTCTCAGGTGGATGAGGAACCCTACTAGATCGGCGGAGAGGCCGAGGTTCGTTAGAAACTATTGAATCCTTCGGGTTTACCAAATCATCAGCTGCAGTTTGTATAGCTGGAACCTTTTCCAGTTCTACCTCATGACCACTAATTTCTTCACAAGAAATTCCCTTTCCAAAAGGTGGCATGCTGAGAAACAAAACACCTTTTGCTCCCCAGTTTGGTAGAAGATATTCCCTTGCGAATGCTTGGGATATCCAACAAACTTCCACAGAACTGACCTTGCCTCGAGTTTGTCCGGATTTTGCTTTGGACAACTCCAAATCTTAACATCCTTAAGAGATGGGTTCTTTCCATACTATATCACATATGGAGTGGTAGACACCTGATTTGGTTGGAACCCTATTCAATAGGTATGCAGCTTCTCAAGTGCCTAACCCCCAAAAGGAAATAGGTAACTCAGTAGTACCCATCATAGAGCACACCTTATCATATAGGGTGCGATTGCTCCGCTCCGATATACCAACGTATTGTGGTGTATACGGAGGACAAATGCTGAGAGAGAATCTCATTCTCCTTTAGAATAGTCCAGGAATCCCGTGCTCAAGTATTCTCCTTCCTGATCACATCAAAGGACATAATACTTATACCCGTTTTGGTTTTCTACTTCTGAAGTACAAAGAACCAGTCCTGGCATGTGTAGACATGGGACCTCATACATCATCATGTATCAATCCCAAGAGTTCACTAACTCTTTTTCTGTTTCCAATAAACAGAGCTATGGTCATCTTATCTTTGTGACATGACTGGCAAGTTTTACAAGATGTAAATTCAAACTAATTTAAATATGCATCTAAATGTAACTTAGCTAGTCGGGTCACATTGATATGACCTAGTCTACAAAACCTCAAGAAGGATTTGTTCATTTCTGAACTCTTCCTCTTGTGTGTTCTGTACATTAAGAACTGTGGTTTGGTTTAGAACGTTTATACTTTTAGATAACGTGCCTGAACTGATCAACTTTTGATATATGAAATGTTCAAAACATTATCCAACAATACAAAATTATATCCTTCTTTACTAATAAAGAGACTGATATGATGTTGTATATCAGGTTTGGTATCTAATAACATTCGTTCAGAATCAATGTATTCTGGTAATACAGGGTGATAACTGCCAACATACTTGGCTGCAACACTTGCACCGTTTCCAACTCTTATCACCCGTTCTCAGTTTTCTACCTATCTGTAGCCCATGTAACAAATTACATATCTGGGATCCTGATTCGGTATCTCATACCCAAGAAGTAAAGGATACTGAGAATCAGTTCTCTATAATGAACACACCCGAAGAAGATGCATCAGCATGCATTTTCTTTGTTTGGGCGGCATGGGAATTCTGGTAATCCCCTATTTCCTGCTCGGTCTTATAACATTTATAAGTTGGAGCGGGACTAACGTTCCCTAGCGCAGTATAATAAACGGGTTCGGTCAATACATCCATATTATTATCTTGATTAAGGCGTGACATGGTCGCTACCAGGAGAGAGAGAGAAGAAAACACTCAGCGTGCGCTTTTACAAGATTAGATTGGTTATCAATTTATCTAATCAGGATGGCTCCTACTGTTTTAGTCAAATCTTCCTTCAAACCCTAAAAGGTAAGACTAGCCGGGATTAATTACACCTTACAAGTTCGCCAATATTTCGGCCAGGCCAGTGTCAGTACTTTGAGGGAGGTTCCCCGTGCTTTCGCACGGACCTAATTAAAGTAAACCTTGTTTTCCCAGGGGCGTAACCCCGTTTAACACCTTTCTAAACACCTTTCTAAACACCTACTTGATCGGCTAATTATAATGTGTAAAACTCTTCCAAGAGTAACTCTTACTCGCAGTGGGTATCGGGATCCAACTATCTCATAGATGGTATGCAATCTCATTGCAAATTTCAACACTTGAAATTCCCGATAATATTTTACCCCGCGTCCTATGACCTTGACGGAGGTCAACAAACCATAGGCTGCTAGTCAAGTTCTACCCGTCATTTCCTGATTGAATTAAACCCACCCGCACGACCCTTGACGGAGGTCAACAAGGCCACACGACTACCCTAAAACAATCGCATCATATGCAGCAGATAAATACTAGTCAGCTACCACACACTACGCCTTGACAGAGGTCAACAAACGTAGCACGAATACTAAGTATGACTTATCTCAAATGACGAAGGGCTACGACAGGTTTTTAAGAAATCCATTTGCGTAATGAACTTGATATCGTTGTAGAATCTAGTGATTTTAAATGGTGTGTTTTTGAGGCCTTTACTAGTTTTGCTAAAGAGGTCACTCCCGGTGAAGGGATCTCGGCTCTTTCCTTATCGAATAAGGTGAAGGATATTTCACAAATACCGCTATGCAAAGCCAAACTATAGAAGCAATCAAAAGACAAACCGAGTGTGTAGCATCCGCTAGTTTCGCTAAAGAGGTCACTCCCGATGAAGGGATCTCGGCTTTTTCCTTATCGAATAAGGTGCTGGATATTCTACAAGGAATACCGCTATGCAAAGCAAGAACTAGTGCTACCAGTTTTTTGTAAGTGCACGGCGGCGCCCCGGCCGTCAATCCGACGCCGGAATGCGGAAGCGGTGATAAACTTTAATTTTGCGGACTTAGCAAACCGGCACCCCCGCGCACTAAACCCCGGATCGGGCCATTAAACTAGTCTAAGCTAACAAGAGAATGAGTTAGAGATATACCGACTGATCCGAGTCCTCCGGTCTTCATCTCCACTCCGATCTCCTCGCGGGATCTCCGGTCTTCGCCTCTTCGCCGGAAGGGCACCACGTCGCCTGCATCTTTTACGGGCTCCCGCCTCTATACCGAGGCAACTCGGGCATGAAGCCGGCAACTCGACATGCCCAAGGTTTGCTGTAGGATGTGTAGAGTCTATGTCTCATTGGGGTATTGGAGTTGCCTTTGATGGAGGAATCATGAACTTTGGAGAGGGTTTTTGAGAATTTGGCAAGCATGAAAAATGAGATGTGAATTAATCCCTCATCCAAAGTTGGGACCTCTCATTTTTTTTCTCTCCTAAAGAATGTGGCCGGCCAAATCTAGTGGGAAAAGGTGGTGGAGTGATAACCAAAACATAAGAGGGAGGTGAGTGTAGGAGATCAAGAGGTGACCACAAACAAACATCAACCATGCTTATTTCTTACATCAAAACCATACCCTTTCAAATCAAATAAAAGCACCATCATGGAAGAAAAACAAAAGGTGCTATCATAATGAAAACACTTGCAAGAAAACCCCTCCACAAATGTTATTTGCACAATTGCAAATAACACCCTCCATCGGAAAAGTCCGGCCGGGAAAGAACAAAGGAAAACCGGTCGGAACGGAATGGAAACTGGCAACTTCAGAAAACTGGTCCCGTAATAAATTACAGGAAAAACCCCGATACTGTGCATACACACCTGCATCTGTATTCCGTCCGGATACAAATGCAATGAGACAAAATCTACACTGTCCTATACTAGGATCCGGCTTAAACCAAAGCCGGCTAGTAATATCCGTCCGATCCTGATCCGTGCAATACCGCACGTATCTGATCGAACGCCGCCATATAACCATACGGCTACTAGTACAAAACTGTCCGATCCTGATCCGTGCAATACCGCACGTATCTGATCGGACCCTGCCATATCTCCATACGGCCTCTACAGCGTTTCGCCCGAAAGTTGAGTAACTGAAGGTGTGGTGGACTCTAAAAACTCGTCAATACTATGGCTGTGGATTTAACCACTAGCACGTCAGAGGTATAAGCCAATACGTGACGGGCCACCAGCTATTGACTAAAAGGGACGTCGATGAGCGAACTCATCCTGACACCCTACTGAGCCTGTCAGTGACAATATCCGTACAGTCCGGTCCGTTCGTCTATGAGCATCGCATGTCGGGCCTAGGGGGTTGGTAAAAGTCAGACCCCCAAAAGCGGTACAAGTCGTGTCGGAGTGTAGCCCAGAACACCCTGAGATACTACTGGAATACCTACCAGTAAATCTCCTGCCTTGGCCAAGGTCTTCGTGTAATGGCTCTCCTAGACACAGCGCGACCTCACCCCCAATACCGGGAGAGACGAACCCCCGAAGATCCGCTCACTGCCTCCATGTGGCTCGAGACTGTACCCAACTAAAACCTGTTTGCACGACTCCTTTGAGCCGTGGTAGGGTAGTAATCAAAGCACAGTGGGAACTCATACGAGACAAATGACGATCCCCAGGTCGATGAACTAACCTGTACACATGTCACCTGGGAACTGCTATCTGACGTCAGGTATAAGACCAACTAGCATGTTCCCGGCGAGTCCTGTCCGGTGTACTCATAACCCAATGAGCACCTGTATACATCTTAGGTGAACCAACTGACACCAGTGGCTTGTGAGATCGGCCACCGCCCCTCGTCGGGGTCTCGACTGTATACACTAGTCTACTCTGGAGAATCGATGCCCTGTCTCGAAACTCCTACGACTAGGGACCTTTTAATGATGTGCTTATAGACTCCAGCTCTCACTTATATGATCGCCCTCATACTGCTGGCAGTCAAGCAAGAATCCTAGGGGCTCTATCAACGTGCAATAGCGACATGTCATGTCACCTAAAGCAGTACACGATGATAAAGGTAAACCAGATAGCATACTATCATCTCGAGTAAGACTGTCCTACCGGGATAGGTCCTCCCTCAATCATTGCAATCACGTGCCTGTGATCCAATAATTGACTCTGAGGGCACTATCTCCAACATTTTTAAACAAGTTTCTATAACATCTTTAGGTTTCTTTTATTTCACTAATCTCATTAATGAAGTCCCATTTCATTATGCTTCACAAGCATCACTTTTGAAACGAAATCAGCAATATAACATATATCTCATATATATAATATAAACATTCGTCTCAGGCAGTAATATGATCTCATCACAGAACATGGCAGCAGAAGAACATATATGAAATATTGGATATACTAGGAGGTCTGTGTTTTAATACGAGCATGTATAAAATACGGATTCCACGGTCGTGATGAATAGCCAAACCCACATCCCTAGACCCCTAAGAGAGCGTCAAGTAACCCTGTCAATTCTAGAGTTAGGAGACCCGGTCTCGACTCCTCGAGATGGTCTCCCATTGGACCCTAGAACCCGGTTACTTGTGCTCCCCGCCTTGGGTCTATCCTAATGCGGAAAAGTAAATATTATACAATGGTGACATCATCCTCAGCTCGGAAGTGCCCCAATAAAAGAATATTACATACAATTGAATTTTACATGAATGAAAAAGAAAAACTCTCATCTCATATAAAACCCCCGGCAATTCAAAACACGACGATCCAATATAATATATCACAGCAACACATAATATATCATATCATCAACGTAAGCAAGTATGCGTATCCCGATTGTCGTTGATGTATAGCAACGAAACCGGCGATATACCACATATTACACTTACGGTCGCAGAAAAGAAAGTGTAAAACTACAATAGTTGGAATCCGCAACCTCTTTAGACATCGCATGCCTAACCAAATGAATTCCTTAGACATCGCATGCCTAACAATTATAAACCCCGCATTTTAGTCTCAATATCGAAAACACTTTTCAATATCTAGTCGGGCAATTCAACAAGATTCCCGACATCCTGATCGAATGCTCGTCGAAAACTTTAGTAGACGGCCGCCCCCCCGATGCCGTCGACGAAGTGCACTAAGGCGGAACACCGCTGCCGCGAGCACCCGAACGGATGCTTTTAGCGACGGGGTTCTCCTATAGTCACTTGGTCGGGGTTATGGGGATTGGCTATCTATTAAGTTTACCCGGCGAGTATCCGCGTACGCTACGTGATTGCAACGGACTTTTGATCATATCAAAATCCCGTAGTAACCGGCCTCTGAGACTAAACTGCTAGATTTATAACATTCAAATTAGTTATCTCATAACTACTTGTGGATTCCAAATATTGTATCACATTTCAGATAAATAGACAATGTTAAACTTTCCGATCGAATAATCAAACACACAAGATTTCCCAAATAGCTCAACACTTGAGCGGAGTTCAAAAATCCCAGAATATGTCACAGCCCCAATGAACCAGCCGTAGAAGGGTCAAACCAACGCCTCACATGTGGCAACGCTAAACTACCACAAACCCTAGGGTTCAGTGGCGGTTTTGACGGTCACATAATCGAGTTAAGGTTACGTTCTTCTAGAGGGTCCACAGATACGCTTGAATGATTTCCCGAAAGTTTTAAACTCGTGAAAAAATCTAACACTTGAAAGTTTTCCGACAGGGGAAAAAGTGAGTTATTGAAATCCGTTCGAACTTTTTAACACGTTCTAAATTACCCGAAAAGCTAAACGATGTTAAACTTTCCGATCGAATCAACGAATTCTTAAGATCTCCAGAACACTTAACACTTGAGTAACATTAAAAATTCCCAGAAGCATGTAGTAATACCTACGGATATTACCTAGAAACATCTATCCATAATACCCAAGTACGGCCGCGGAACCGCCGCGCAAAGCATGGTATTGCCGCGGTTCCGCGACGACTTGAGGGAATTAGGAGTTCGTATTTCACAGTAATCCTTGGAATTCCCTGCTTAATTTTCTGAGTATTTTTAATACGGAAAAAACCAACTTTTTAGAAAATTTCCAGAGAGGGGGTCAAAAACGATGTTTCGGGGTTCGATCGGACTTTTAACTTCGTCTAGACAACGCCTAAAGCTCTAGCTTGGCTCTGATACCACTGTAGGGTTGTATAGCACGACAACAAGGTTTAGCAAGGCATCACACATGCCATTTTATAAAAATTTTAGGTGCTATGTAACCCTAACCAAGATCTTAACTAGAGAATTAAGCAAACAAGCATGTTAAACACTTTAACATCTAAGAGTTAGGGATTACAACCTTTGTAGTCCGTTCCTTCACTTCATAAGCTCCGTGTTGAGGTCCCTTCGCTGCGATCATCAAGTACCCGGACTCTAGAGAGGCTCCATGAAGAGAAAAATGCAAGCTTGTTTCCGATCTTCAATAATTAAGATGATCTACCTTGAAGAAACTCAAACCCAAGCTCTTGTTTCACTAATCAAGTATTAGCAAAGCAAACACCCTAATCTAAATGGCTAGAATAGATGAGGATGATGAAGTAGGAATTTAGCTCTCTTTTGTTTTCAATTTCTCACTCATTATCATCACATGTGAAAAAGCTAGAAAGCTTTTTTCAAGGAGGAAGAAGAAGAAGAAATCTTTTGTGATGAATAATGAATTAATTGTCATGGTTACAAATCAACCATGGGTTAAGCATGAAGGTTTAACCCTTGTAGATATTTAACTAGGGTAAAGGGTTTGGGTTGGGTTAAGAAATATCTACACAAAATATCTTTACAAAATATCTAAGCTTAAAACAAAATAAAGCTTCTAGAAGCTTCATGAAAAAGCTAACCCAAATGCTAACCCAAATCAAACCCTAACTTGTTTAATCTCCACAAATCATGTTGTATTTGTAATCATAACTTGTTACAATATTATATATCACATATATAATATATTTTGCAACAAAAGAAAATAATACAATTAACATATATCGCATATATATCAATGTATTATCCGATGAGAAAATGAATCAATAAAGAGAGCTTATATTAGTTAACGTAATGTAATATATCACATATATAATTATACATTAAATTATCGAATCAACACTTGATCCGACAATCCGGCTATATTGCATATAACCGACTAATATAACATGTACTATTTCATCGAATCAACACTTGATCCGATGACCCGGCTATATCACATATACCCGGCCGATATCATATATCGCGAGAATAGAATACTGTATCTTATATCGTATTATTCTCAGTCCCGCACACATCACATATGTGCTCCTACTCCGTTTTGCCTGAGCCAGGAAACCTCTGTGTAGGACTCTAAAGATTCATCAATACGCCGGCAGTAGGTGATGATCATATCAAACACCCACAAGCTGCAAGCGGTCAGCTAAACGTATTAGCCACCCAGGTATTGAGCGATCAGAAGATCAACAAGCAAGTCTGTACATTCTCCTGCGAATCCAATCAGTAACACTCCCGTACAGTCCGGTCTCTTCGTCTGATATGTCGCATATCTCGCCTAGAGGTGGTAAACGTCAGACCCCAGTAGCTTGATAAGTCATGTCGATATGAGGTCCATAACCGTTCGAGAAACTACTGATAACACTTACCAGTAAATCTCAGCAACCCTGGTTAGGGATTTCCAGTTATAGCCAATCGAACACAGCGCAACATCAACTCCCTCTACCGGGAAAGACGAAACCCCTCCTATCGCTAATTGCCTCCATGTAATTCGGGACTGTACCCAAAATCCACCGTTTTGCATGCCCTCTTGGACGTGGTATGATGGAAATCAAAGCACAGTGGGAATCACACAAGACTCTATGACGATCTCGGGTCTACAGACTAACCTGTACCAGTATCATCAGAGAACTGCCATCTGACGTGAGGTATAATACCATCTGGAAGTTCTCGGCGAGTCCGTCCAGTGTACCCAGTCTCCACTGAGCACCCGTATACCTTCTCTGATGTAAAACACCAATGGATATGGGATCATCCATCGCCCATCATATGGGTCAAGAAGCGCATACGCTAGTCTACTCTGGAGTATCGATGCCCTGTCTCGGTACTCCCATGACTAGGAACATTTGAAGGATGTACTTAGCGATTACACTGTCCCCATTAGTATGATCTGCATCATAGTCCTGGTAGTCAAGTACTCATTCTAAGGGCTTTATCAACATATAACATAGAGACAATCAGAGTACATGTTAAGATAAAGAGCAACCAGATAGCGTACTATCATGTCGAGCAAGAAAGTCCTCCCTATATATGTCCAAGCATCCACTACAATATACATCGTATGTACAGTCTTGGCCTCTAGGGCATACATATAACCAACAATCGCTTAATTAACACCAATCGCATTCTAAGGTGTTACAATACTACCATTTCGAGCAAGACTATTACTATATCCGTGTATATCCCAAGCTTCCATTAAGTAATATACAAACTAGTATGATACAATAATGGCCTCTAGGGCATATATCACTAACAATCTCCCACTTGCACTAAGGCCATGTATTGGCATATCGCAGACCTAAGATCTCGAATAGCCTCTTGAACTATATCTGAGGGATGGCCTCTGTGAGTGGATCTATAGTGCTGTTCTCCGAATCTACTCTCCTTACCTTGATCTCTCGGCGATCAACGATCTTCCTGATCAGATGGTACCGCCTTAAGATATGTCTGGATCTCTGATGGGACCTGGGTTCCTTCCCTAAAACTATAGAGCCGTTGTTGTCACAATACTAAATTATTGGATCAACAATAGAAGGAACCACCTGAAGTTCAGTTCAGAACTTCCTCATCCAGACTGTGTCTTTTGCGGCGTCACAATCAACGATATACCTCGCTTCCATCGCCGAGTTTGCAATAGTGTCCTGCTTGGAGCTCTTCAAATAGACCACCCCTCCATTGAGGGTAAAGACACAACTCGACATGGACTTGGAGTCATCCTTATCATTCTGGAAGCTGGAGTCAGCAAAAGCCTCGATCTGGAGGTCTTTTCCACCATACACCAAGAACATCTCCTTAGTCCTTCTCAGGTACTTGAGAATGTTCTTTACTGCTATCAAGTGCTTCTCCCATGGGTTTGACTGATACCGGCTTACCACGCTGAGTGCGTAAGCAACATCTGGTCTGGTACACAACATCGCATACATTATAGAGCATACCGCAAAAGCATAGGGTATAATTGACATGCGAGCCCTTTCTAAATCAGTCTTGGGAGACATCTCTTTGGAGAGGGTGATTCCGTGACAAGCCGGTAGACTACTGCGCTTTGAATTTTCCATACTAAATCTTTTCAGTATGGTGTCGGTGTAACTTGACTGTGAAAGTCCCACTATCCTCTTTGATCTATCATGATAGATCTGGATCCCCAGAATGTAGTTGGCATCACCCAGGTCTTTCACGGGGAACCTTTGTGACAAGAATCTTTTGACTGATTGTAGCATAGGAATGTCATTTCCTATCAAGAGAATATCATCCATGTACAAGACGAGTAATACCACAGTTCTCGCTACAATCTTACTATAAATGTATGGTTTATCTGGATTTTTGATAAAGTCTAGTTCTTTGACCGTCTCATCAAAACAAATGTTCCAACTCCGTGATGCCTGCTTTATTCCATAAATGGACTTAAGCACGTTGCACACTTTCCTGGTTCTCCCACTCTGAATGAAAACCCTCTGGCTGATCCATATAGAGCACTCTTCCAAATTACCAATTAGAAAAGCCATCCTTACGTCCATCTGCTAGATCTCATAATCGTGGAAGGCAGCAATGGCAAAAAGGATCCGAATGGATTTGAGCATAGCCACTGGAGAAAAGGTTTCATTATAGTCCAAAGCAGGTCTTTGACGAAAACCTTTTGCAACAAGTCTAGCCTTATAGGTTTCAACCTGTCCATCTACACCAATCTTCTTTCTGAAGATCCATTTGCAGCCTACGGGTTTTACCCCTTCTGGAGCAAAGTTCAAAATCAATACTTTGTTGGTGTACATGGACTCCATCTCGTTCCGCATTGCATCCAACCATTTTACCGTGTCGCCGCTTGTCACGACCCAAAATATTAGCTCGTGACCGGCACTTAAATCATGCCACGTCTAAAGGCGTCACGTAATTCAAGTAAGCCGAAACCCAGAAATCTAAACCCTTTTTAAGAAAAATCAAGGAGGTGAAGTTTTGAAATAAAGGGATAAGGAAATCATGTTTTCTTAATGCATAGAAAAGGGACATGAAAATGCATGTGAAAATTTCTAGTTTGAAAACATGTTTGTCATTTAAAAATTTGGGCAGCACCTCCTTTGTATTTTTGATCCAAAACCACAAATACATAATAATGATAGCGGCATCCCCAAGCGGGAGCTAGCTCTTCGCCAACCGGCTGATCACAACCATGCAAGACAGTATATATGAGTATACGACGCCCAACGACGAAGTTCACCACAAAAGAAATAAAAGAAAAGCAAGACATAAATCCTCAAAAGCGAACATAAACCCATCGCTCAAGTCTCGCAACTACAAGTCTTGCTAAGTCTCATTACTTATACAAATACTAGTTTGATTTGATGGAGTTGACTAGATACAATATGAAATAGTAAATACAAGAATAGGTATGATACAAATGTCCTACCTACCAAGCAAACCACCCAAAAGCAACTGTGTGCCAGTGATGCCGCTACTGATCCATGCGGTCAACCTGCAAGAACTGTGGCACAACGGTGGTGAGTTGCCAACTCGTGAGTAGAAAAACATCGACAAGTAGAAATCGAATAAACAACGACTCCTAGGTCAACTATATCATGAAGGTAATACTATGATATCTAGGGTGACCGTATCTGTATATGTGCCAACACTAATATCAATGTCAATAAGCATGTAGATATCATCCAACAATATAATCAATGTTTGTATGCAAGTGGATCCCGTCCACGTGTCAACCAATGACACAACAACATCATGCATGTAAATATCATAAAAGCATATGCATGAAAGTATGAGGATATAAATCAACGGGTGTCCCTTGTGACACATCAAAATCATGGAACCTGAGTGTCCAACATCAACACTCGAAACATCATGAAACCCGTGTCCAGCATCGACACGTAATTCCTCATATCTCGGGTTCCGTCAGTCCGGATCGGCCCACGGGCTCTGTCAGTCCGGATAGGCCCATATCATCTCTCAACTCCGGTCGGTATCCTCCGGATATCCGCTGAGCCCAACCAATCACTGGTAGGTAGTGGTCCCTCTGCCAGACTCATTGTTTACTGCACAGCAAATCCGTTCTCGCCCCGGGGTACCATACCGGGTCCACCATGTACCCGCAATCGGCCTCATCCAGCTCCTCGAATCGGCTTTCACATGTCACATGTCTCAGAACCGAGAAAACGCTTGGTGGACGCACTGAAATATCATATCAAGAGAAATCGGGTTTTTAAAACAGTACATGCTTTCTTTTGAAATAGCCACGGTTCTCAAATCCAGAAATCTCATGAAAACAACATATCTCAATGCCTAAAAGAGTAAAGCATGATGTATGCGACATATAACAGAAATGTAAGCATATCCGTATATCATGCAATATGGAACAGTAATATGCATATATCGAGGGAAAACCGCTCTTTTAAATGAATCCAGTTTTAAAATATATCATGCGGTTCCAAAATCTCCAAAATCGAATGCAATATCTTATAGAGGTGCATATGTGTATGTACGCAAGTATGGGTGTACAATATGTATGTACGCAAGTATGGGTGTACAATATATATGTACGCAAGTATATCATGCAAGGAGTCATATCCTGATGCATCAGTTCTACTGTGTGGTGACATAGTAATTATCGATGATGAAGTGTGTGAGCCGGCAATCTGTGTAAGTGTAACATACGCATCATCGATAATGGTGCAGGTGTACTAGCGCAGGTATAACTAATGCAATGCGAGTGACATGAGCGTAGCATAAAGTAAATCGTATGCAAAATGCTGACATGTATACGTATTTAACATGACCGAGTCGGTGAATCTATCAAACGGCGTCCAGCCTCACAACAACACGTACGGTATAATTCATCGTACGACATCCTCTAGTCAAGGGTATGGATCAAACATCAAGTCAAACTCGTTACGTACGGAAAATCATCGTACGACGGCATTAAGCTATCAGGAATCCTATCAACCTATGCGACAATGAGGGGTACGGACCTAATGTCTCGTACGACATATCACACATGATTCACGACATTCTATATATATCTATATACCTATGTCCTAGGTCACATCCATAACAATCTCGTATCAGGGTACCGGCAAGGTATCAATCGCCTCAACTGACTCGCATCTGTATACCAACATATCATTATATCACATGTCAAATCTTATTCTCTTTTCATCATAATTATATCTCACATAAAGTCAAGTTTACATACATTCCACCTTTACAATAAGCATAAGTATCTAATCTAACATACACACCCGAACCATACAATCAGTTTTTAAAATGTGCGAATCGTAGTTTTGAAAGTAAGGTTACAGTGTTTTTAAGGAAAAGATATCGTTTGAAAATCCGTAACGTCCCTCAAGGTATCCATTTAAAAGATGCATACGATTCTTCGGTTTGGAAATAGGTATGGTTCGGATGACACATTTACGTCGGCTATCTAGTCCTATAGTACCCTAAACGGCAATATCATCAAACATCATCCTCAAATCCCGTCATCACATATTAGTCGTATCATATCATTTCTAACCATCCTTAGTTTCTAATATGGTTTCACTAACTATCTTTTAACTCTAACCCTAATTAATACACACACACACACACACACAAAAGGGACTTAGTCCCTGCAATGGGAGTTGTACTCCCCGAAAGGAACACTTATTATTATGTATGTGTGTGTGT
The DNA here is from genome assembly GCA_030015575.1 of Agapanthus africanus. NCBI lineage: Eukaryota > Viridiplantae > Streptophyta > Magnoliopsida > Asparagales > Amaryllidaceae > Agapanthus > Agapanthus africanus. The sequence goes on along the minus strand of JASDDO010000004.1, from coordinate 109,359,206 downwards.
GTGTGTGTATATATATATATATATATAAATAGTTAAACTCCTAGGATATTTTGAAGCTGATGAAAAGGCTTCTCCCCCTGGAGCCCTGGATCTTCCCCAAAGTGGGGTCTTTGGAGATGGGTCTCCTTCTTCCTCCTTTGTTGGCCGGCTCTTGGATAATAAGAGGGGTGAGATTTTAAAAATCTCTTCTTTTTAAGATCTGATGGAAGATCTAAGCTCCCCTTTGTGGGTTTTATGGTGAAAAACTATTTAGTTTTGGAAAAGGAAGAGTAAAACTTTTGATTTAATTCAAAAGAAAGAAGAAGGTTTTGGAACTTTGAGGAAGGAGAAGATCACAAATCTTGATTCTTTTTGTGAGAGAGAAAAAAGTTGTTGAGATATTTCATTATCTTTGCCTTTATAGGCTATACACTTTACATATAGACTCTTGGGCTTTACAAAAATGGTATTTTGCCTACCCCATGCCTCATGTGTTATTTCTTTTTGCACATAAGCCATGAGCTTTTACAAAAATTTGGGTTTATGCCCATTCATGCATAAAAAATTACATAAAAATTATTTATTATGATTTCATTTTGGCATGGGGGGCTGGCCGCTTGCTCGTCTTGGGTATGGCCCGCTTGACTTGGGCTTGGGCCCACCTGGCTTGGGGTTGGCTTTGACTTTGACTTGGTCAACCGGGGTACAATTTTCGACCCCAACAAAGTGCCCCCATCAATAAATTCACACCGCATAGTTAGTTGTGTGCATGAAATTGATGGATCTTGAAGCTGGACTTCGAAGTGGAACATCATTCCGGGGGCAGAGCATCCCTCGGGGAGCATGATTCCCGGAGATCGGAGCATCATTCCGATTTGTGGAGCATAATTCCAGAGCCGGAGTATCATTTCGAAGAGTCAGAGCATAATTCCGAGGGTTGGAGCATAATTCCGGGATCGGAGCATCATTCCGAAGAGCGGAGCATGATTCCAGGGATCGGAGCATGATTCCGATGAGCATAATTTCGGGGATCGGAGCATAATTCCGAGGATCGGTGCATCATTCCGAAGAGCGGAGCATGATTCCACGGATCGGAGCATAAGTCCGATGAGTGGAGCATGATTCCAAAGGGTCGGAGCATAATTCCGACGAGCAGCAGACATTCTGACCGAAGCATAATTTTGATGCAGAGGTTGATTCCTAGGAGAAGCATAATTCCGAGGATTGGAGCATAATTCCGAGGATTGGAGCATCATTCCGAAGAGCGGAGTATGATTCCAGGGATCGGAGCATCATTCCGAAGAGCAGAGTATGATTCCAGGGATCGGAGCATAATTCTAACGAGCGGCAGACATTCTGACCGAAGCATAATTTCGATGCAGAGGTTGTTTCCCAGGCGAAGCATAATTCCGATGGGGAAAGCAGATAATCCGAGGCGAAGCTTGATTTCGACACGGGGTACATTCTGAGACGAAGCATGATTTCGACGCAGAGCTTGCTGGTTGACTTGACTCCGAGGCGGAGCTTAATTCCGATGAGGAGGTCGCTGGTTGATTCCGAGCCGAAGCATAATTCCGACAGGGAAGGCAGATACACCGAGGCGAAGATTGATTTCTACGCGGGGTACACTCTGAGACGAAGCATAATTCTGACGCAGAGGTTGCTGGTTGACTTGACTCTGAGGCGGAGCTTAATTCTGACGATGAAGTCGCTGGTTGATTTCGAGCCGAAGCATAATTCCGACAGGGAAGGTAGATATACCGAGGCAAAGCTTGATTTCGACGCGGGGTACACTTTGAGACGAAGCATGATTCTGACGCAGAGGTTGCTGGGTTGATTTGATTTGGGTTGACATCAACATCGCTATACTGGAATATGGTACCAGGAGCGAATCATCATTTTCCATGAGTGGATTTGAGGATTTCGGTTTTTGTTTGGCATCTGCATTGCTGCACTGGAATAATGCCAGGAGCAACTCATCATTTGCCCCTAGAGGATTTGGGAATTGATGGCTTAGGAGCCAGGTTTAGATCCCTATCACCTAAGGCTTTTCAATTTTATGGGCCGTAAGGGTCCCATAAGAGCATTTTCTCCCTACGAGTCGTAAGGATCCTTTAGGTGCATTTTCTCCTTAGAGTCGTGGGGACTCCTGAGTGTGTTTCTCCTTTATGAGCTGTAAGGATCTCACACGGGAATTTTTCCTCACAAAGTCGAGAGGACTTTACGAGTGCATTTATCTCCTTTTTACGAGTTTGCGTCCTTTCGGGTTTCCACAAACTCGCCGGCAGTCCTGCTGTTTTTACTCATGGAGCCCTTTCGGGTTTTCATCCGTGCCCATTTTGCTTGTGGACATACCATTTTTTTTATTTTTTTTTATTTTTTATTTTACTTTTGGTAGGACTATGAATGCGGTCTCACCGATAGGACTTGGGAGAGATTAGGATTGTTTTACACCAGTGGATTGTATACGGTTTTGTAGGATGTATGATCCAGACCGTAGGGCCGGAAAAATTTCGGGCTTTGTTGGCGTCTGCATCGCTGCACTGGAATATGGTACCATGAGCGACTCATCATTTTCCATTGGGGTATGAGATTTGGAATTTGGTTGGCGTCTGCATCGCTGCACTGGAATATGGTACCAGGAGCGACTCATCATTCGCCACTTGGGGATTGGGATTTGGAATTTGGTTGGCGTCTGCATCGCTGCACTGGAATATGGTACCAAGAGCGACTCATCATTCGCCATTGCCTATTAGGAAGCGATGGCTTAGGAGACAGGTTAAGATCCCTATCACCTAAGGCTTTTCAATTTTATGGGCCGTAAGGGTCCCATAAAAGCGTTTTCTCCCAACGAGTCATAAGGATCCCGTATGTGCATTTTCTCCTTAGGAGTCGTGAGGACCCCCAAGTGTGTTTTTCCTTTGTGAGTCATAAGGATCTCACGCGGGGATTTTCTCCTCACGTATCATGAGGACACATGCGTGGGTCTTCCCAATGGAGCATAGTTCTGAGGGCGGAGACCAGCCGCATAACTGGTGATTGCGGTGGGGCATGGGTATGATGAGAATTATTTAAGCCCGTGGATTGTATATGGTAGCCAATTTGGGGACTACCCGTAGGGCTGGAAGAATTTTAGGAAATTGGATTTTGGTTGGCGTCTGCATCGCTGCACTGAAATATGGTACCAGGAGCGACTCATCATTCGCCGTTTTTTTTCTTTTTTTTTTGTTTTACCGGGTTGTTCTATCATTTCAGCTTTTCTTATCGCGAAGGTCGCGATTGCCCTATCATTTCAGCTTTTTATTCGCAGTTGCCCTATCATTTCGGCTTTATTTTTCGTCTTTATTTTACCCGCTGATTTTTATTGCGAGTTGCCCCATCATTTCGGCTTTATTTTTCGTATTTATTTTACTCGCTGATTTTTATTGCGAGTTGCCCCATCATTTCGACTTTTTATTTATTTATTTTATTTACACACATTTTTTTATCCCTAGTTTAACGACTTAGAGGTCGACTATTCCCAGTTTAATGACGTGGTGGTCGACAGTTTTCATAGAAAGGCAGATGTCTGAGAGAATCAGTTTCACGAAGAACTTCGGTCTCCGTTTGTATGAATTGGCGGTCGCAGCTGGACTGCTTGTTAACACGCCTTTAGACAGTTCTATCTCTCCTGCCTTGTATTGCTTTTCGACCCAATCTTTGAAGACGAAGCAGTCCTCAATGGCATGACCTATCACTCTGTGATAGGGGCAGTATTTAGGGTCGTCGGTCATATTTGCTTCCTGCGGTCTTTTTGACTCTGGCAGTTGCAGACCGTTCCTCATGGCGTCTTTGAATATTTTACGGATTTTTACCCTTCTGAAGGAATAGACCTTATCTAGCTTCTCTTTCAGTAGAGATTCTCCTCCCTCTCCGAACACTGGCTTCTGAGGCTGGTTGGCATTAGGCCCGCTCATCCCTTGCTTATTTCGGTTAGCCGAAGTGTTAAAAGATTCAGAATCGTCGGAATTTCCGCCTTTGCGATTATCATCCTTTCAGTTTCTCCAGGACCTATTGTTATTTTGGGAATCCGAGGACGACTCTTGCTTTGAGCGCTCCAGCATCTGAACTTTCATGGTCAGCTCTTGGAATGTTTTGAGACCCGCGGTGCATAGAAACGGGGCCATCCAATTGTTGAGATTTCCGATGAGGAGACTGACAGATTGGTCCTGCTTTATCGGCGGTTCACATTTGACGGAGAGATTGCACCATCGGGTTATAAAATCCGTGCCGCTTTTGTTGTTCTTTGGCTTGGTCCTTACGAGGTCGGCAATGGTGATCTTATCGCTGACACTCATGAACTTTTGTCGAAACAAAGATTCTATTTGGACGAAAGTAGTAACGGAGCCATCCGGTATGCTCGCGTACCAGTCGAAAGCGACATCGGTCAGGCTATTAACGAACTGGCGGAGGAGAAGCGCATCATTGCCTCCAGTATTCCCGTATGAGGCTTTAAAGTGGGCGATGTGTTGATTCGCATTTCCTGTCCCATCGAATCTTCCGAATTTAGGGATGACATAGCCGCTAGGAAATTCTACCAGATCATACTTAGCAGGATATAGTCTCCCGCTACTGCTAACATCTTTTTGCACTTCAGCTTCGGCTACCAATGTTTTGACTTTGTTGGCAACCAAATCCATGATTTGATCTTGAGTTAGCGGGCTACTGTCATCGGTAGACAAGACATTTCCCGAGATAGGATGCGACTGATTTTCATGCGGTCCGCCCGCCTTTGGATTTGAGGGAATAGGCGTCAGCTGTCTTGGGACACCGTTTCCCGGTTCATGAGCAGAGCCCTGCGCTTGATTGGGTGGCTGAGAGGCAAGTCGGGCCGTGAGCTGCATCACGACATTCGTCAAGTCGTCAATTTTGGAGTAGAGTTTGGCCATCTCATTGTCTTTGTTTCTGAGTTGCTTTCGGAGCTCTTGAAGCAGCTCTTGCTCTGAGGTCCTAGGGCGGAAAGTCGGCTCTTCCTCACTATCCGAGCTTGACTCTACATAGACCGAAGGGTCTTTCTGACTACCATCCTTATCGAGAGGGTATTCATCACCCAGCGGGAGCGGCTGTTCTTGGGAAGCGGCAACCACATTCAAGCCAGATTGGATTTGAGATGTGGTGGCCCCGTCCTTGCTCTTGCTGCGCGTGCCCACCATGTAGACAGTGTGGACCGCATATCCAGCCATTTCCTTATCTTTGGCGGGGTAATCCTGTTCTTCGAACCTCATGAGGTTCAGCCTAGCAGGAGCCCTAGCCCTTTTGTTGGCTCTATATCTGAGCCTTTTCTGCCTCAGCTTCTCAATTTTAAGGGCTTGGCGGGCATCCATTTCCTGAGAAGCCACCGTGAGTCGATTAGTGGGGATCTTAGAGAAGTCACCCGATCGAGCAGTTGTCAGGGGCACCACCGGAGCTTGCTCGAGAGGCCTTGTTGCTTTATTGGTGTTGATGGCCTTGCCCCCAGCTGGGGCCAAGGAAAGTCGTTCAAACACCGACTTGCGTTTGGGTTGGGGCGCCTTCGAGGCCGCCACATTTGGCCTCTTGCCTTTCGAGGCCGGTTTGTCTGTTACCGAAGCTTGAGGAGATGGGATGGCGTTAGCTGACACGAACATAATAGAGACAAATGGTAGCGGCGGCTCCTCCCAGTGTCGTCCGAGACTGGCCGGGAGGACTGTCCTGGAGTCCATCTTCATCGTGTAGGAGATGGGAGCTGTGCCGAGAGCTGAGCTTGTCCTTGGAGACATTTTACTGCGTCCGAAGATTGCAATATGAGGTTGTTAGCTTGCAAATAGAAACATGATTTCAGTACAGGCAATCGATATGTATATTGATTGAGTTCGCATGAACGTTTAACCCGAAATATTGGAGGGGAGATATGTCCCGCCGGGCGTGCCAGAATCTGTAGGGTGTTTTTCGTCACCCCATTAAGATGGGAATGCGCGCGCACTTTTCAGGCGCATTACAGATTCCCCCTGCCTAGGGTAGGTTGGGATTTATTGATTTTGGGGATCCGAATCTCCGGCAGCCGCGGACTAAGCTTCCGTTAATTACCCCTCGCCTTTGGAGCGAGAGAACCTCCGATTAACGGGTCAAACAGGTCATGCGAACTCAATGTGCAGTGTACGTGTGTTGTGTTTTGAAAGGGTTTTGGGTATATCGGGGGACCCACAGAGTTTTCACGGGGGTCCCGCTACCTGGATAGCGGGCTGGGGGTCAAGGGGGCTAGCATCCCTCTTGCGGGGTGCGGGGCAGCGCCCCGTTAGAATTTTTTTCTAACGGAGGACAGTGTTGTAGAGTATGTGTATGTGTGTGTGTGTGTGTGTGTGTGTAAGGGAAAAGGGCATCCAAAGGATGCGTGGGAGAAAGCGCTCGGACGCTAGCGCTTTGGGCGCTAGCGCCTTACGTGCCAGGCACGTGGGCGCTCGGGCGTTAGCGCTTTGAGCGCAAAGGCGTTAGCGCTTTGGGCGCTAGCGCCTCACGCGCCAGGCATGTGGGCGCTCGGGCGTTAGTGCTTTAGGCGCTAGCGCCTCACGTGCTAGGCACGTGGGCGCTCGGGCGCTAGCGCTTTGAGCACCAGGACGCTAGCGCCTCACATGCCAGGTACGTGGGCGCTAGCGCCTTGAACGCAAGGGCGTTAGCTCTTTGGGCGCTAGCGCCCTACGTGCCATGCATGTGGGCGCTCGGGCGCTAATGCTTTGGGCGCTAGCGCTTTGAGCGTAAGGGCGCTAGCGCCTCGCGTGCCAGGCACGTGGGCGCTCGGGAGGCAAAAGGGACTTGGTCCCTGCAATGGGAGTTGTACTCCCCGAAAGGAAGACTTACTATTTTATGTGTGTGTGTGTGTGTATATATATATATATATATAAGTTAAACTCCTAGGATATTTTGAAGCTGATGAAGGGGTTTCTCCCCCTGGAGCTCTGGATCTTCCCCAAAGTAGGATCTTTGGAGATAGTCTCCTTCTTCCTCCTTTGTTGGCCAGCTCTTGGATAACAAGAGGGGTGAGATTTTAAAAATCTTTCCTTTTTAAGATCTGATGGAAGATCCAAGCTACCCTTTGTGGGTTTTATGGTGAAAAACTATTTAGTTTTGGAAAAGGAAGAGTAAAACTCTTGATTTAATTCAAAAGAAAGAAGAAAGTTTTGGAACCTTGAGGAAGGAGAAGATCACAGATCTTGATTCTTTTTGTGAGAGAGAAAAAAGTTGTTGAGATATTTTATTATCTTTGCATTTATAGGCTATACACTTTACATATAGCCCCTTGGGCTTTACAAAAATGCCATTTTGCCTATCCCATGCCTCATGTGTTATTTCTTTTTGCACATAAGCCATGTGCTTTTACAAAAAATTGGCTTTATGCCCATTCATGCATAAAAAAATACATAAAAATTATTTATTACATGATTTCATTTTGGCATGGGGGGGCTGGCCGCTTGCTCGTCTTAGGCATGGGCCCGCTTGACCTGGGCTTGGGCCCACCTGGCTTGGGGTTGACTTTGACTTGGTCAACCGGGGTACAATTTTCGACCCTAACAGCGGTCGGCTAAACATAACAGTCATCCGGGTATTGAGCGATCAGAAGATCAACAAGCAAGCTTGCACACACTTCTGTGAATCCAATCAGTAACACTACCGTACAGTCCGGTCTCTTCGTCTGATATGTCGCATATCCAGTCTACGGGTGGTAAACGTCAGACCCCAGTAACCGATAAGTCGTGTCGATGTGTGGCTCATAATGGGTCGAGAAACTACTGATAACACTTACCGGTAGATCTCCATAGCAGCCCTGGCCAGGGACTTCCAGTTGTAGCCAATCGAACACAGCGCAACATCATCTCCCAATATCGGGAGAGACGAAACCCCTCCTATCGCTCATTGCTTCCATGTGATTCGGGACTGTACCCAAAAGCCACCGTTTTGCACGTTCTTATGAACGTGGTAAGGTGGAAATCAAAGCACAGTGGGAATTACATAAGACTCTATGACGATCTCGGGTCTACAGACTAACCTGTACCAGTGTCACCAGAGAACTACTATCTGACGATAGGTATAATACCATCTAGGAGTTCTCGGCGAGTCCGTTCAGTGTACCCAGTCACCACTGAGCACCCGTACACTATCTTTGATGTCAAACACCAATGGATGTGGGATCATCCATCGCCTATCATATGGGTCAAGATGCGTATACGCTAGTCTACTATGGAGTATCGATACCCTGTCTCGATACACTCTCGACTAGGAACAGTTATAGGATGTACTCTTGGACTACCCTGGCCCCACTAGTATGATCTGCATCATAGTCCTAGTAGTCAAGTACATATTCTAAGGGCTTTATCAACATGTGAGAGCAAGACAGTAAACCAATACAAGTCAACATGTTTAGACAAAGTTAAACCAGATAGCATACTATCATATCGAGCAAGAAAGTCATCTCTCTATATATCCAAACATCCACTATAATATACATCAAATGTACAACAATGGCCTCTAGGGTATATACATAACTATCAATCTCCCACTTGCACTAAGGCCAGATGTTGTAGTATCTCATCCCCAACATCCCGAAGAGTCTTTCAAAATGTATCTGTGGTATGGCCTTAGTGAGTGGATCTGCAGTGTTGTCCTTTGTGTCAACTCTCCTGACCTCGATCTCTCGGCGATCAACTATCTCCCGGATCAGGTGATACCGCCTCAGAATATGCCTGGATCTCTGATGGGACCTGGGTTCCTTGACCAATGCCACAACTCCATTGTTATCATAATACAAAGGTATTGGATGCTCAATGGACGGAACCACACCAAGTTCAGTGATGAACTTTTTCATCCAGACAGCCTCTTTGGCAGCATCGTTTGCAGCGATGTATTCAGCCTCCACCGTCGAGTCTGCCACGGTTTCCTGTCTGGAACTCTTCCAACAAACCGCCCATCCATTTAGGGTAAAGACAAATCCCGATTGCGACTTCGAGTCGTACTTATCACTTTGGAAGCTCGAATCGGTGAAGGACTCAACTTGGAGTTCACCGTTACCATACACTAAGAACATCTCCTTAGTCCTTCTCAAGTACTTGAGAATGTTCTTCACAGCTGTCCAGTGACTCTCTCCTGGATCTGCTTGATACCTACTTACTACACTTAGTGAGTATGCTACATCGGCTCTGGTACATAGCATCGCGTACATGATAGAGCCTACTGCCGAAGCATAGGGTATCCCTTGCATGCGAGCTCTCTCCAAATCAGTCTTAGGAGACATCTCTTTGGAGAGAGTGAGTCCAGAGATCGTGGGTAAGTTTCCACACTTGGATTCTTCCATACTAAACTTCTTTAGTATGGTGCCAATGTATCTGGATTGGGACAATCCCAGTTTCCGCTTAGATCTATCTCTATAGATCTTAATTCCCAAAATGCAGGAGGCATCACCTAGATATTTCATTGAGAATCTATGTGATAAGAAGAGCTTAACTGAGTGCAGCATAGGAACATCATTTCCTATCAAGAGTATGTCATCGACGTACAATACGAGGAAGACAACCTTACTCTCTGCCACCTTGTCACGACCCTAAGGTACGGAACGTGACTGGCACTTAAATTACGAAGCGTCTAGAGGCGCAACGTAATTTAAGTAAGCCGAAGCCCAGAAATCTAAACCATTTAAAAGAAAAAGTAAAGGAAAACATGTTTAAAAGCAACATCAAATTTCTCAAAAATTTCTGTAGAGTCTCCATTGTAAAAACTGGCCCCAAACGAGTACAAATAAGAATATACACATAAGCAATAAATAAAAGGCATCCCCAAGCGGGAGCTAGCTCTTCGCCAATTGGCGGTCACAACCACACAAGCAATAAATATACAACGCCGAAGGGTGAGGAACAAACTCAAAGAAAACCATCAAAACCACTAGAAACCATAATAATACTAGCGCGACTCTAAGGTCGAAATAAAAAACAACTGGTGTTCTAAATCTACCAATAATACAAGTCTGGTTAATGGAGCTTACTAGATACAACTGAAATAATAATAGTACAACGGCGGTCCCGATACAATGAACCAACCTACCAAGCAAATCACCCTGAATGAAATGATGTGCCAGCAAGGTGCCAAGGAAACCTGTACATCGAAACCTGTAAGAAAATTTGGCACAATGGGGGTGAGTTGCCAACTCGTGAGTAGAAGACATCTGCGAGTAGAAATCGCATGCATGACGCTCTCCTAGATCATAATAATATGTAAGTCTACGGTAGCGCCCCGGCTGTCGATCCGAGGCCAAAATGCGGAAACAAAACTTTTTCTTAACTAGAAACCGGCGCTATCACAGACTTTAAATCCGGATCGAACCATTAACCTATAACTAGCAACTAGAGAAAGGGTTGGAAAAGCTATACCGATCGATCCGTGTCCTTCGGTCTTTGGCCACCATCCCAAGCTCCTCGCGGCATCTCCGATCTCGATCTCCTCGTCGGAAAGGGCACCACATCTTCGAGTCTTTTTACGGGCTCCCGCTTCGTCCGAAGCAACTCGGACACGAAGTTCGCTAGCCGACGTGTCCAAGGCGATGTAGAGAATGTGTGTGACAACTTTGTCTCTTGTATCTATTGTATGGATGGAGGTTGAAGGTGAAGCCATCAATGGAGATTGTGAGCTAGAGGAAGAAGAAGAGGAGGATGCTTTTCTTTCTTGTGTGTTGTATGATGAAATGAGAGTCAGTATGAAAATAATACAAGAGCTAACCATATCATGGCTGCCCTTCTCTCTCTTCCTCTCATTTCAACTTACAAATCCATCACAAAATGTGACATATGCACAATAAAAGAGACCATGAGTCACTAGGTTGCATGTGTCACAATAAATGCACCTCATGATGGTTTCTAGCTCATAATTTCCATTTGTGAACATTAACCAAAATGTTTACAACATTAAAAAGATACGGCAACATCTAAAGTAAACTCGTGACGGATCACAAGGATACCCCTCACCTGTATATACATACCTGCATCCGCATTCCGACTAAATGCGAATGCGATGAGACTAAAGTAATCCAACAAATCTAATACTAGGATCCGGCTTAAACCAAAGCCCACTAGTATGATCCGCCCGATCATGATCCGTGCAGTACTGCACGTATATGATCGGACCCTGCCATATATCATACGGCCTCTACAACGTTTCGCCCGAAACTTGAGAAACTGTCTGTGGGGGACTCTAAAGACTCGTCAATACTTTGGCTATGGATTTAACCACTAGCACATCAGAGGTACTAGCCGTACGTAACGGGCTACCAGGTATTGACCAAAAGGGAGGTCGATGAGCGAACTCATCCTGACACCCAACTGAGCCTGTCAGTGACAATATCCGTACAGTCCGGTCCGTTCGTCTATGAGCATCGCATGGCGGGCCTAGGGGGTTCGTAAAAGTCAGACCCCCAAAAGCGGTACAAGTCGTGTCGGAGTGTAGCCCAGAACACCCTGAGATACTACTGGAGTACCTACCAGTAAATCTCTTGCCTTGGCCAAGGACTTCGTGTAATAGCTCTCGTAGACATAGCGCGATCTCACCCCCAATACCGGGAGAGACGAAACCCCTGCCGATCCTCTCACTGCCTCCATGTGGCTCGGGACTGTACCCAACTAAAACCTGTTTGCACGACTCCTTTGAGCCGTGGTTGGGTAGTAATCAAAGTACAGTGGAACTCACACGAGACAAATGACGATCTCAGGTCGATGAACTAACCTGTACACATGTCACCAGGGAACTGCTATCTGACGTCAAGTATAATACCAACTAGCATGTTCCCGACGAGTCCTGTCCGGTGTACTCATAACCCAATGAGCACCTGTATACATCTTAGGTGAACCAACAGACACCAATGGCTTGTGAGACCGTCCACCGCCCCTCGTCGGGGTCTCGACTGTATACACTAGTCTACTAATGGAGTATCGATGTCCAGTCTCGAATCTCCTACGACTAGGGACCACTTTAAGGATGTGCTTATAGACTCCAGCTCCCACGTATATGATCGCCATCATACTGCTGGCCGTCAAGCAAGAATCCTATGGGCTCTATCAACGTGCAATAGTGACCTGTAATGTCACCTAAAACATGTACACGATGATAAAGATAAACTAGATAGCATACTATCATCTTGAGTAAGACTGTCCTACCGGTATAGGTCCTCTCTCAATCATTGCAATCACGTGCCTGCGATCCAATAATTGACTATGAGGGCACTATATCCAACAATCTCCCATTTGCACTCAAGGCTAATTATTGCGATGTCGCATACTCACAGCCCGTGTGATACCGAACACCCAACTCCTCTACTAATCAGTCTCACAAAGCCCATTTGCGAAACTATTGCGTTCGAGGAATAGCCTCAGTGAGTGGATCCGCCCTGATGTTTCTTTCTATGTCTCTCTTTATCTCAAGTTCGCGGAGAAAGCCATCTCCCGAAATGAGCAATACCTGTCTTAGAATATGTTTGGATGTCTGATGGGACCTAGTTCATAAATGAACTCCAAATCCAAACTTCTTAGACTGTATCGTCAATTGAATTTAATTAGTATCCTGCGCCATGCCTCCCTCAGTATCCGCTTGGACCTCTTGTCCAAACTACTGCCCATCGTCAGAGGGAAAACTATAACTCTGACAGTCACTCTGTCATCCAGGTCACATTGGAAGCCTGGAATGATAACCGTCTCCCGAAAGAGGCTGTCGTTATCATATCCTTAGAACATCCACTTATGTTCTAAAACTGCTTCCAAGCGTTTCTCCAGGATTGGATCAATATCAACTTATTGCAACTCGTGCAAAAACAACATCTGGTGTGGTACTTGACATCTCATAATCAACTCAATTGCCTAAACAAGTGATCTGCCAATCATGCACATCCCTCTCTCCTTTAGTCTGTAAGACACCTTTAGAGAGAGTGACTCCATCACCTGCAGGTACACTACCGTGCCAGGAGTCGTCCATTCTAAAACACCTTTAGAAAGCTGTCTTGTAACATTTCAAAAAAAATAAAATATTATTTTTCGGAATTTTCATAATTTAATATTAATTTTTAATGAATATTTAAATATTTCGGTACAATTAAATACCGATAAATGGGAAAAAATTTTGGAAATCCTAAAATAGGTTATTTTGTGGAAATATGCCATTTTTAAGTTTTTATGGTTAAGTATATGCTATTTTAGTGTTAAGCGCGATAAAAAAAATCGCTAATTGGATTTTTGGCTTTTTGTGCAAAAATGTGCACATAACATGTTCCACACTTGTCACTGTAAGTCTACGCTAGCGTCCCGGCAGTCTACAGACGCCAAAATGCGGAACAAAACTTTTAAACTGGCGCTATCGTATACTTTAACCCGGATCTGCCATTATTGCTAAACTAACAAACTGTAAAGAGTGTAGAATGGTTATACCGAACGATCCGAGTCCTTCGTTCTTCAACCATCATCCCACGCTCCGTTGCGGCTGCTCCGATCTCGTCGATCTCCGATCTCCTCGTCGAGGTGGCACCACATGATCGGTTCTTTAAACGGGCTCCCGCCTCTGACTCGAGGCAACTCGATCGTCAAGTTTGCTAAAAGAGACGACCAAGATTGATGTAGAGAATGAGTAGATGACTTTGTCTCACTTCGTCCAAATCCGTGGACGATCGGTTAATGAAGTTGCCGAGGGAATCGGGTGATGGAATGAAATGATCTGTGAATTCCATACACCCCAAATATCTATCATAATCTTTTTCCAATGAATCAAGTGAGTGAATGAGAGAGAGAGAGAGGAGGCCTTATTTATCAAAGGAGGGAGGTGAGTGTAGGAGGGTTCAAGTGGTGACCATAACAAATGATAGTTATCATAACCATTATGAAAGAATGAATCATCAAAAGGAACCAATTAGAACAAACCTAGTCACCTTACATCATTAATGAACCATTAATGACACAAATGACTCACTAGCCTCATCATCACTTCTAGAAGCTTCTAGAATGATGACTCACTCATATCTGAAGAAAAGATAAATCCGTCTTTAACCGAATGTTAAAAGACGGCTGATAGAAAACTGGAAACTGGCAACTTCCAAAAGTGATCCTGAAACAACTTTCAGGATAACCCCGAAACTGTATAAATATACCCGCATTTGTATTATGACCGAATACAAATGCAACTGAGACAAAGATATTATACCTACTCAATATAATACTCGGATCCGGCTTAAACCAAAGCCGACCAGTATCATCTGTCCGAAAATCGACACGTGCGTAAACGCACGTGCATTTTCCGAACCCTGCCATAAAACCATACAGCCTCTACAACGTTTCGCCCGAACTTGGGAAACTGTCTGTGGGGGACTCTAATGACTCGTCAGCACCCTGGCAGTGGGTTTAACCACAAACCGTCAGCGGCACTAGCTATGCGTAACGGCTGCCCATGGACTGACCTCAAGGGTGGCCGAGGAGCGAACTCAAGGGAGACCGATGAGCGAACTCCTCCGAAAACCCTACTGAGCCTAACAGTGACAATGTATATACAGTCCGGTCCGTTCGTCAATGAGTATCGCATATCTGCCTAGGGGGCTAGCAACGTCAGACCCCCAATAACAGTATAAGTCGTGTCGGAGTGAAGCCCAATAACACCCTGAGATACTACTGGAGTACCTACCAGTAAATCTCCTGCCACGGCCGTGGGCTTTGTGTAATGGCTCTCCTAGACACAGCACGATCTCGCCCCCAATACCGGGAGAGACGAATCCCCTGTCGATCCGCTCAAGTGCCTCCATATGGCTCGGGACTGTACCCAAAAGCTACCTGTTTGCACGACTCCTTTGAGCCGTGGTAGGGTAGAAATCAAAGCACAGTGGGAACTCACACGAGACAAATGACGACCTCAGGTCGATGAACTAACCTGTACACATGTCACCAGGGAACTGCTATCTGACGGTAGATATAATACTAACTAGCAGATTCCCGGCGAGTCCTGTCCGGTGTACTCATAACCCAATGAGCACCTGTATACATCTTAGGTGATCCAACTGACACCAGTGGCTTGTGAGACCGGCCACCGCCCCTCGTCGGGGTCTCGACTGTACACACTAGTCTACTCCGGAGTATCGATGCCCTGTCTCGAAACTCCCACGACTAGGGACCACAATTAAGGATATGCATATAAACTACCCAACTCTCACGTATATGATCGCCATCATACTGTTGGTAGTAAAGCAAGATCCTAAGGGCTCTATCAAAGTGTAACATGCAATCAGTCACCTGAACATGTACACGACTGATAAAGGCAAACCAGATAGCATACTATCATCTTGAGTAAGACTGTCCTACCGGGATAGGTCCTCCGCAATCATTGCAATCACGTACCTGCGATCCAATAATTGACTATGAGGGCACTATCTCCAACAGTCACACTTGTTGCATGTTTTGGTTTCATGGTAGTCTAGGATTGCCATGCTGGATGGGCATGTGGGTTAGCCAAGTTTAGGCAACTATGATGGTTTGAACCATTTGGTTAAGTTGATGAGCTTAATTAAGGTTGTGGCTTTGTTTAAAATTGGTTAAGGTTAGGGTTGACTTGTGTAGGAGAGAGGGAGAGCCATGATGGTTGTGCATTAATTGAGAGAGAGAGAGAGAGGTGGCTAACATAGTGTCACACTCCCATTTCACCTCGAAACTTTTACATATCAATCACACTCTCTTTTCACTATTATATCTCCCACTCACTCACACTCCAACACCAAAACAACCACAACAACAATAGCTGCAGCAGCCTTGGCAACAGCCACAAAACCACCATTCCCACAACCCTGCTACAGCAACAGCTTCTCAAAGCAAAAACATAACAAACAACAGCAGCAACAAGCAGAACAGCTGCAACAGTCAGAACAACAGCATCAGCAGCAGCTGCTACAGGAGCTCAGCAGTCCAGCAACAGCCCTTTCACCTCCTCCTTCTCCTCTTCTCCTTCATCCTAGGACCCCCTAAGGTATAATCCCGCAACCTAACTCCATTCTTGCTCGATGTGGTCGTTAAAGCTGAAATTTAGTGTTATTGTGTGAATTAGTGCTAGTTTAGGTAAATTTGTGTGAGATTTGGCCAAGTGATGGTTGTGATGGTTAGTATAGCCTAATTAGGTGCTGTTGAGACCAGTTAACCCTAGATCTAACCCAGATTCCAGTAAAATACCAGATTGTTTAGAATCGGCGTAATTTAGCGTTTTTGTGGATTTTCAAGCCTTTCTGGAGACTGCTATCACCCGAGACATCCTGAAATAAAATTGACTTGGCTGTGAGTTGTTCAGGCACCCTGGAACCACCGCTCAAAGCCCCAGTTCCTGGACCCAATTCCTGGCCGCAGATAAATCCCATCTGGCCGCAAATTGCGGCCAGAGCATGGGTTCTGGGCTCCGTATTTGTTCTGTGGCTTTTTACCCTGTAGACTTGACCCTGGGTATATCTAGTTTTGTCTGATTCCAATCAGGGTAGAATATGGGTTGATTTTCTTGAGTTGGCGCATGATTTATGACTTGTTTTAGCATGGTTTTTGATATTCGATGATTCGTTTCTGTCGGGTAGCGTTTGAAAGCCAACGGCCGAGGGATATTGGCTGTGTTTGCACGCGAGGCTATTGGTTTTTACCTACGGGCGTAGCGTGTACCGTTTTGGTTTCCGACACGGTTTTCATGTGCTTTAGCATTTGTGATATCCTTGTAGGTACCCCACGTGACGTCGAGGCGTTGAAGATTGAGATGGCGACATCGGAACACGAAAGCAAAGTGAGTAGATTTATATCTACGGGGAGAAGTCGGGTGGATGGCGTATAGCACCTCTGCAGTCCGATGTCTAGTATACCATATATACTATATATATACAGATATATGCTAGCTTATGTGTGACTTGGTTGTTTAGGATGTGTTAGGTGTAATATGCATAGGTTAGGGTTAGAAGTAACTAGTGTAGTTTCTAGTCGCGAACTTAGAATAGGGTTACACCCACACGCACACACGTGCATATTTGCTATGTTATACTGTGATGATGAGGATATTGGAGGACATTAGAGATGAGTCGATGAGATTGGGCTTAGTGCCGTGATATCGGTGATGTGATGTGATTCGTATTTGGGATACGATATGAGATTTTAGCTGGCTTTTGGACGTGTGTTTCACACACGCATTCTTACCTAGATAGATGGTATCAACTTGTTCTAGACTTAGATCAGTACACCAGATTATGGGATATGATGATAACGATACCGGATATGTGATGAGAGAAATGTGATATTGGCCCGTACCCAGCTATTGGGATGCCGTACGACGACTCACCGTACGAGCTGTATTTTGATGATTGATCCGCACTCATGACTCGAGGATATCAGATGATATACGGTATCTTACGCGATACTATTGAGGCAGGATCACCGACTATTACATTTATATTTACACATATATCGACTCAGATTTAGATGGTTTCCGTACCCCTCCCGATTGACTTGATAGTTAGATCAGTAGTTAGTATAGTAGATGTTAGACTAGACCCGAGTCTTACCCATTTCAAAAACTAGCCAATAGGGAATATCTTAAAAACAAGTAAAGGGATTCTACGGTTATTTTCAAAGGACGCATCTTACTTAAAAACTCCGTAGCCCTTATTTTACTAAAAATCCCGATTTGTCTTTGTCACGACCCAAATTAGGAACGTAACCGGCACTTAAATCACGTGACGTCTAAAGGCGTAACGTAACTCAAGTAAGCCGAAACCCAGTAATCTAAACCATGAAAAGATTAGAGTGATAAAGCTTTAAAACATTTGTTTAAAAGATTAGTTAAAACATTTAGAATCTTAGTTTAAAAATCGTAGAAAACTTAAAGTTTCATTTTTTTTCTTTGTATATTTCGGCAGCATCTCCTTTGTAAAAAATCAATCATGAATGATACAAATCATAGAGATGAAACACAACTACAACATGTGTACAAATGTCGTCATAGCGAAGAAATAACATAATATGAATCAAATCCGGCTCATACGAGCACAACAACCAAAGTCACATAAGGTACAAATACCGAACCTCTCAGTCTCTAAGTCAATACTGATGAATAGTAGATGGAGAGTACTAGATACAATAAGATACATAAATGGATAACCGCACAAATCCACATACCGAAAGAAAGGGTCTCGACCCAACAGTAGCGGTATCCACGGAAAAGATGCAATAAGAAGCCTGACGCTTCCAAACTGCAGATCAAACCTGCACAAATGCTGTGGCACAACGGGGGTGAGTTGCCAACTCGTGAGAAGTAAATAACATCGTACAAGTAATCACATGTATGTACGATAAACAACCATTTCTACATAGGTGTCATGATAAGGTATATATGTCAATATGAACTGCAGTAAATCATGATCTGGTAAATGACTATATATAGAGAATGTATCATAAATACCTGAGTATGGGGTAAACATAATACTCATCCATAATCACTATCAGTAAAATAAATCCAGTGTCCATCAACGACACGTAAATCTCAATATCTCAGGCGCCGTCACTATGACCGACCCTCTCATCTGTAAATCTCATGGAAAACCTGAGTGTCCAACACCGACACTCGAAATATCATGAAAAACACCGTGTCTAGCATCGACACGTAAATCCATATATCTCTCTCTCTGGACTTCGTCATTCCGAATCGGTCCATATCTCTGGGTTTCGTCATTCCGAATCGACCCATATCTCATGACTCCGGCCGGTATCCTCCGGACAACCGCCGAGTCCAACCAATCACCGGTAGGTAGTATGCCCTCTGCCAGGCTCATCGGCTACACCACGATATCATTCTTGCCCCGGGGTACCATACCGGGTCCACCATGTATCCGCAGACGGTTCCCACATCTCTTCGAATCGGGTCTCGAAAACCAAGCTCATAACCGAGAAAACTCATGGTGGACATCCTAAAATCACATCAAGAGAAAGCGCGTTTAAAACAATTTATAGCTTTCTTTGAAATATACCAGCGGTTCTCAAATCCAGAAATCTCATGAAAACAATATCTCAATGCATATATTCATGAACTACAATGTATGCAATATGGAAGTAATGTGATCATATCAAGGGAAATCCACACTTTTATAAACGATTCCCAGTTTTTAGAAAGTATCTTGTGATTTCTCAAATCCATGATATCGAATAAAACATCATATAAAAATATTACTACATCAATGTAAGTATCATAATGTGAACTAATACAAGAATAACTATCTAACTACAAATCATCAATATGGTTCAATATATTTATCTAAGGCCATTTCTATAGTGTGCGTGACATAGCATTTACCAACGGTGTGTGTGTAACATATAGTGCTCGTGCAACATGAACCGTTTGTAATGGTGCAGTGTCCTATCAATATTATATCAATGTTTAACATGAAATATGATGAAATATGATGTACTAATTATTACTAGTTTAATATATGTTTTTATCTATGTGTGGTCAATAGGCATATCACTTAAAGTAATTCACTTGAATCCTAGCCTTTGGCGCTTAGCGCCACACAGGCGATTTCCCCGTAGATGTTAAATCTACTCACAAGACAATCCTGAATTAGGTGAATCCAATCACCTCCTTTCCTTTCCTTCCTTTGTCTGAAGTCCCTGCTTGCGATCCTAATATCACACAAATAAAGCCAATACTTACCAATATTAGTAAACTAAGGATAACACACGGACACGGACACCTAGCTAACGATTTAGTTCACACAAACTATTTGGTGATAGCTCGGTGACTAAACGTGTGAGGCGACACGGCTGAAAAACACGCACGCGCAGAACCGATGCGATGCGCGGAACTGACTCGAACCACAGAACTGAATCATAAGCTCAAAATTTAGCGAAACTATACAAATACGGTAACAAATACACTCTATCGGAAGTTCATCAAAGTTTGTTTCAGTACAATCGGATTTCGGGTTCGCAAGTTACAGTCGTTTCATTTTAAGTGTTCGCTGCTGGAATTTCAGTTTCTGAACTGAATGTCCATTTCGCAACACAGTTTTCACCCTGTTGTGATCAAAATTAGGCGACGCTATAGTTGAACAAAATTTAGGTTTATCAGTTAGGTTTCCAACGCATCATACGGATCAATAATATCCATTGGGTACTGGAAGTTATGCACTGAAAAACAAAGTGGTATACGTTATGTCCCTGTTTGGGACTGCTATACGTTCTGTTGATTTAAAATACAGTTTAAATAGTAAACGACAGTAGAAATGAATAAAATCACTTTCATTGGTTGGCTAACAGATTTATCTTCACTATGATATATAGTTCCGCATTATAACATTTTCATACAGAAGATTGAAAGCAATGGAAAACGAGAATCGACAACCAGAACTGCTCTGGACAGCAGTCCAGAACCGCACTCCGAACCAGTTTCTGTCATCTTTTTAAAACCGAAACAGACTAAAATCATACCTCACCAAAACATTACTGAATTCCTATCCATCCATGCTCCAAAACAACATAACCATGATTTTTTTTGAAGGTTTGTGAATGAGAGAATGTAGAGGGTGAGGGTGGGTATTTATAGCCAAACTCCTTCTCTTTAATGATTCTTCATAACACTTATGCATGTTTCCACCATACCTACCATTCCTTTACACTCATGCCACTCATGCCTTGATTCCATGACAACCTTGCATATTCATTATGCCTCCCATGCCACAAATTTTAAAATCCTTCTCTTTAATTAAAATAAAACATTTTTGATTTTTAATGAAAATGTAAATAAAACTTATCTTAAAGGTAAACTTTTTAAGTAAAAGTTAATATGGCATGGTTAAAAGTAAAATGTCATGGTTAACCTAGCATGGTTAATATCTCCAAAACCCTAGATTAACATGCACAAGTGTGTGCATGTCACAAAATAATTTAATAAAATATTAAATAATTCAAATAAAATATATAAAAACGGTTTTGGTTAAATTTTATTAAAAATCCGCATTCATTCGCTTAATTACTCTTAACGCATTCTAAAGTGTTACAGTCTTATTTCAAATGGCACAATTTCATGACATATACTTAGTGATGTAGACTCTTCCCTGTTGCGTTGATTTATTCAATTCCGCATCTTCATTGCTATTCGCATTTCATTTCATGAGCTATTGCTATATTATCATCATGCTGTTAGGACACCATCACAATTATCGATGATGCATATGTTCCACGTACACTGTTTGCCGGCTCACACACTTCATCATCGATAATTGCCATGTCACTACACTGTAGTACTGTTGCATTCAGGATATGACCCTTGCATGGCATACTTGTACATATACTTATCGTACACTTATACTTGTGCACATACTTACTGTACACTCATACTTGTGCACCTGCCTGTCGTACACTCATATTTGTACACATACATAGATGATATTTCTAGATTTGGGAACCGCAAGTTACTCTTCAAAACTGATTCATTTTAAAAGAGCGGTTTCCCTCAATATGTGCATATTACTATTCCTGGTTGCATGATAGACAGATATGCTTGCATTTCTTTTACATGTTGCATATATCATTGTTCATATCAGATTTTTGCATTTTCTTACCGCCCAATTTTTATCACATTGCATATCGGTAGATACTCTTGAGCCGTGTTTGCTAGTCAATTGCAGGTTACAGGTTCTCGGTTCTAAAACGGTGAAATTCATGGAAAACACAACAAAATCCGGGTTCCTGCCAACCTCTGAGAAAACACGGTCTCCGCTCTTAATCCGTAGGTTGCCAGATACCAGTTTAGGAAGACAAAACGTCAAATCAATGTCACCTTCATGCACAAGGCTCAATGGTAGCACAAAATCCAAGAGATCTACGCGGAGCTCGAGGCAATCATGACAAAATCTTGACAAAAAGTCCACCTTTCCCTCAACAAAAATTCTGGAAGAAATGTGGGAGTATTTTCAGAAAATATAGGAACCAGAGAACAGAGGACAGCAAACCAGGGGACCACAAGAAACCCCACTTTCCAATTCATCAACATGGCCGCGGATCCGCGGCCAAAGTGGGGTCCAGGCCGCGGATCCGCGGCCGTACGGGCGCCTCATGCGCAGAAACTTTGGGGGTATTTTTGTCTTTTCATTTTTGTTCTGGTGGTTGCCCTAGGTTTCCATTCTCCAGCCTATAAATAGCCCAGAACTTTGTGAAGGAAGGGGTCCATTCTT
Source organism: Agapanthus africanus (assembly GCA_030015575.1). Classification (NCBI taxonomy): domain Eukaryota; kingdom Viridiplantae; phylum Streptophyta; class Magnoliopsida; order Asparagales; family Amaryllidaceae; genus Agapanthus; species Agapanthus africanus. The sequence continues at coordinate 109,336,990 of JASDDO010000004.1, read as the reverse complement.
GTATTTTCATTTTGCCTAGTTTTAGTGTGTTTCTTCTTCCTCTTCTCACCTCTTCTCCATTAAACTTGTAGTGAGCTTTTGAGTGAAGAGTGATGAATAAAGAAGAACCATTTATTATCATGCTTGTCTCTTTACTTTGTTAATTGTTGCAATTTTAATTCGTTAAGTAGTTGTTGTTATTTCCTTGTTGTTTATTTCTTCTCTCTTTTTCTTTATCATTCACACGACAATGATACTTACGCTCGATCCTCGCCAAGGTGAGGTCGCAAATAGTTAGTCGTATTCTCCTAATCTCTTTCTTTCCATCTTCCTCTTTTGTTTTGTTTTGTTTTTCCGTATTATGATGTGTGAGTAGTTTTATACTTGTTAGGGTAGGATAAGGGAAGTTTGAGAGAAGGAAATCTCTCTCACTCTTTCCTTGCCCAACAACTTAAATCAACTCCCGTCAATTGAACCACAATCCGCTCCTTACGGCACCCTATCCTACATGATAGCGGTGATTCCGTAGTGAGACCGGTTGTGGTTGAATTAACCGGAGGTTATGGATAAGAGCCAAGAACGGACGGACAAGCACTAAAAGGAAGGACTATGCGTTGGAAAGCCTAGCTTATACTCGCAAGTACCTTCCTAGTCGTGCTAATCCCCGTTGTTGTCGATTACCGTAACACCGATATTAAGTGGGGCAACGAAAGATGTGGAGACTCCTAACTCAAACTAACCTAATCCTAACCCTAACAAGCTCTCTTTAAATATCAACTTAACACTTAGATAACCACAACAAAATCTGAACAACCGGACTTAACTCGTTAAAACACTTTGAAAAAGACTCCCATCTCCCTGCGGACGACCCGTACTCAACCGGCTAGCTACAAGCGAAACCGTCTTGATTGCGGTATTTAAACTAGAACTTGAACACGCACGTATCCTACCAATCAATCATGCTTCTGATTATACGCATTGAGATATGTTGTTTTCATGATATTTCTGGATTTGGGAACCGTGGATATTTCAAAAAGAAATATGTAATTGTTTTAAAATCCCGGTTACCCTTGATATGATATTTCAGTGCGTCCACCATGTGTTTTCTCGGTGCTAGAGTGACATGTGAAACCCGATTCGAGGAGGCGGATGAGGCCGATTACGGGTACATGGTGGGCCCGGTATGGTACCCCGGGGCGAGAACGGATCGCTGTGCAGTAGACGGTGAGCCTGGCAGAGAGACTACTACCTACCGGTGATTCGTTGGACATGGAAGTTATCCGGAGGATACTGACCAGAGTCGATAGATGGATATGGGCATACTGCTGGGGCCGAGGGCCGATACCGCAGACAGAGCCCGTGGGCTGACCCGGACTGACGGATGCCCGATGTATGAGGATTTACGTGACGATGCTAGGTACGGGTTTCATGATGTTTTCCATGATTTTGATTATATCCTCATATTTACATGCATGATGCTTATTGTAATTAGGTGACGGGTGGACGGGATCCACGTTTATACAGACTTTGATCACATACAGACTTGATTACATTGATCATACTTCATATGTATATATAACAGGGTATGAGGGCGCTGTTATATATACCCTTATACCAATATTAGTGGAATGGGACGCTAATATATGTGTATTGATATCCATTTGATACTTCATCATATTTACTACATGCAGACATACCTTATATTATGACATGTTATTACCTGAGGTACTGACACGAGTATTTGGCACTACCTATATGTTTAGATGTTACATTGCCACCTGATCATGCTTCAGACTTACCCCTTGAGGATTATATTATATCTGATCGTTTGACCTAGGATTATGTCATGTATTCGATTTCTGCTTGTAGATATTTCTCTATTCACGAGTTGGCAACTCACCCCCGTTGTGCCACAGTTCTTGCAGGTTTTGCCGTACAGGTTCCATAGCGGCATTTCCGGCACATTCCTTTCCTTTGCGGGTGATTTGCTTGGTAGGTGGGATCTTTGCATCAGAACCACCCTTGTTATGTATTATTCATTGTATCTAGAAAATTCCATCAACCAAAACTTGTATATTGTTTCAGACTTAGATACTAGTGATGTATTATTTTGACCTTAGAGTCGCGCCTTGTAGTATATCGGTTTTCCTGCTGTTGAGTTTTCCTTGAGTTTTGAACCTCGCCCTTCGACGTTGTATATCATATTGCTTGCATGGTTGTGCCCGTCGATTGACGAAGGGCTAGCTCCCGCTTGGGGATGCATTTTACCATTTCGTACATATTATTTATGTTATACCCCGTTCGGGGCCAGCATTTATAAAGGGAACTCTGCCGAAATTTTCAAGAAAAGATGTGTGATTTTTAAAAATGCATATTCGGCGTACTTAATTTAAAAACCTTGATTTTAAAACATGTTTCCTTCACTTTTAAAATCTATTTTCCTTGCTTCTTAAAACTAGTTTTCCCTTATTTATTACTTAAAAAGGTTTTAGATTTCTGGGCTTTTGGCTTACTTGGATCAGATGGGGTCCTATATATTTCATATGATTCAAGTGCCAATCACGGGCTATTTCGGGTCGTGACAAAGATAGTATCAGAGCGCTTGGTTAACCTTGGTTCGAGTATAAGTTTGACTATGTGGAGCCTAGGGCGTCTATATGTATACGGAACTTAGGCTTGACCTTACGGAACTTAGACTTAGTCGAGGGGGTATTACACCCGAACTTTCGTCGCGTAGGATGACCCTTGGTTGATGGAATAGGTGACTAAAGTAGAGTGACTTACCGTGGGTATGTTCCGCGGCATACTTACGACACGCCACTCCGCTTAAGAAACCTTAGGATATACATATTTTCGAGATCAGTGATTCTCTTCATATCCATGATTATACACCCATTTGAGATCCTCGATTCTGTTAGTTCCATGTTCATACTTTCATTGATGCTGTTCCTTCTTATGATCATGTATCCATTCTGGATCTGTTGTTTTCTTTTTGCCATTGATCTGCTCTCTTCGATACTCGATTGAGGTTCCTGTCGCCATTGTTTGAGCGCAGTTTGGGCTGCTGCTAGGGTTATGGTCAGGGCGAGCTCGTCTGGTATGAGGGCCGACCATTGTGTTTTCTGGTGACATGGGAACGTCTCGAGTTAGTTGTTAGGTTTACCTAGCACCTCATGAAGGGTTTGGAAGCATCACATGTGTCAAAATTAAATTTTTAAGGTGCTAAGTGAACATACAAAGAATCATCACTAGAAATTTAGGGTTTCTAAACATACACATCATCACAATTAGATAAAGCTAGGGGTTTTTGAGAGTACAATCTTTGTAGCTCCCTACGCTAGACTCCTTGGCTACTTGAGGGTTGGAAAACATCCGCTTGAGAACCTCTAGGTCCACGATGATCCACCCGGAGTCCTCTTTGTCCAAGCTTGAAACTTCACAAGATCAAGAGAAGAAATGGAAGCTAACATTCTTCACAAGTGGGCAAGACTAGTGTAGAATGGTGTTGTGGTTGGTTTTCTCACTTCAAAATCCTAACTTGGTCACTCTTTGGCTCACTTGAAAAATCTAGAGAGCAAGAGAGAGGAGGAAGAAGATGATGGCTCTAGAAAACAAAAGAGAATGATAATCTCATATGAAAAATAGAAAAGATAAGTATATATATTTTCTACTCTTCATCTCAAACCATAGTTACATAATAAAGATATTATTGTACTTGAGTTAAAAGACAAAAGGAAGATTAACTCATGGTTAAAAAGTGGGTGAACAAAGGCTAGTTCAAAGAAGAGTGTAGAAGATAACCATGGATTAATCTTTTTCTTTTCTTTTGTTTTTAAAACAAATACAAATATATATCCATATATAATCATAAGGTGTGAGTCTTATATTGCCACCATCTTCTATATATACAACCATGATAGAATGATGTATGCATGTATGTGTGCATGCACATCCATATGTGCATGAACAAGAATGAATGCATACATGCATGCATACATCTAAAAAAGACAAGAAAAGGATTTCTAGTGAGAAACTAATGGTTAAATGATAAATCAACACTTGATTTAGAAACCCGGTCATATCACATACGACCCGACCAAAAGCAAGCAGCCCAATTAATATACGGTATCTCATACGCGCATTTTAACCGGGTCCATGCGCATATCGCATATGCGCACCACAACATTTCTCCTGGACTAGGTAACTCCTTTGTGGGACTCTAAGACTCGTCAATACGCCGGCAGTGGGTGATGATCATATCAAGCACCCCCAAGCCGCAAGCGATCAGCTAAACGTAAGGGCCACTCGGTTATTGAGCGATCAGAAGAAAACAAGCGAACCTGCTACAACTCCCGTCGAGCCAACTGTCAACACTACCGTACAGTCCGGTCTCTTCATCAGATATGCTGCATATCGAGTCTAGGGATGGTAACGTCGACCCCAATAACTCAATAAGTCGTGCCGATGAATGGTCTATAACAGATCGAGAAACTACTGATAACACTTATCAGTAAATCTCAACAGCCCTGGCCAGAGACTTACTGATATAGCCAGTCGAGCACAACACAGCATCAACTCTCAATACCGGGAGAGACGAAACCCCTCCTATCGCTCATCGCCTTCGTGTATCTCGGGACTGTACCCAACGGCCACCTGTTTGCACGACTCAGTAAAGCCGTGGTATGGTGGTAATCAAAGTACCGTGGGAGAACACACAAGACTCTATGACGATCTCGGGTCTACAGACTAACCTGCACCAGTGTCACCTGAGAATTGCTATCCGATGATAGATATAATTCCATATAGGAGTTCTCGGCGAGTCCGTCCAGTGTACCCAGTCACCACTGAGCACCCGTATACGATCTCGATGTCAAAAATCGATGAATGTGGGAACATCCATCGCCCATCATATGGGTCTAGTATCATATACGCTAGTCTTCTCTGGTATATCGATGCCCCGTCTCGATATACCGACGACTAGGGACATTCCAGGATATGCTTATAAACTACAGATGTGCCACTAGTATGATCTCCATCATAATCACAGTAGTCAATCCTATATCCTCACGGATTTATCAACATGTTTGAATGAATAAAAGCATGATCAAATCAACATGTCAGATAAAGAAGAACCAGATAGCATACTATCATGACGAGCAAGAATGTACACTGAATATATATATATATATATACATGTATAAATACATCCACTATCATATAATGGCCTCTAGGGCATACATATTTACAACAATCTCCCACTTGCACTAAGGCCAGTTATTGGTGTATCTCATACCCAACATCTCAAAAAGTCGCTCATGCTGCGGCTGAGGGAGGGCCTTGGTGAGTGGATCCGCGGCGTTATTCTTTGTGTCTACTCTCTTAATCTCGATCTCGCGGCGATCTACAATCTCCCGGATCAAATGAAAACGCCTCAGGATGTGTCTGGATCGCTGATGGGACCTGGGCTCCTTGGCTAACGCCATAGCCCCATTATTATCACAATACAATGGTATTGGATCAATAATGGTTGGAACTACTCCTAGCTCCGAGACGAACTTCCTCATCCAGACGGCTTCCTTGGCGGCATCATTCGTAGCAATGTACTCAGCCTCCATGATAGAGTCTGCAACGGTATCCTGTTTGGAACTCTTCCAACTTACCGCCCCTCCGTTGAGGGTAAATACAAACCCTGAGATAGATCTGTTGTCGTCCTTATCGCTCTGGAAGCTCAAATCGGTAAAGGCCTCCCTTTGGAGATCTCCATTACCATACACCAAGAACAATTCTTTAGTCCTTCGTAAGTACTTAAGAATGTTCTTCACAGCTATCCAGTGATTCTCCCCTGGGTTGGATTGATACCTGCTTAAACCACTAAGTGCATAAGCTACATCTGGGCGTGTACATAACATCACATACATTATAGATCCTACTGCCGAAGCATAGGGTATAATGCTCATGCGAGCTCTCTCTTCATCGGTCTTTGGGCAAGAATCCTTGGAGAGAGTGACCCCATGGCAAGCGGGTAAGGCACCCTGCTTGGAGTCTTCCATACTAAACCTTTTTAGGATGGTGTTGATGTACCTGGTTTGGGACAATCCCAATAACCTCTTGGATCTATCCCTATAGATCCTTATGCCCAGAATGTATGTGGCATCACCCAGGTCCTTCATGGAGAACCTTAGTGATAAGAAAGATTTGACCGACTGTAGCATAGGAATATCATTTCCTATCAGAAGAATGTCAACCACGTACAATACGAGAAATGTGACAGCTCTTCCTACAACCTTCTTATAAACACAAGGTTCATCTGGATTTTTGATGAAATCAAACACTTTGATAACATCATCGAAACAGATGTTCCAACTCCGTGATGCCTGCTTTAACCCATATATGGATTTAAGCAATCTACATGCTTTCCCGCTGCTCCCACTGTCAATGAAGCCATCCGGCTGATCCATATAAACGCATTCTTCTAAATCTCCATTTAGAAATGTCGTTTTAACGTCCATCTGCCAGATTTCATAGTCGTAGTGAGCAGCAATAGCAAGTAGGATCCGAATGGATTTAAGCATGGCTACGGGCGAAAAAGTCTCGTTATAGTCCAAACCTGGTCTTTGACGAAAACCCTTCGCCACAAGTCATGCCTTATAGGTCTCTACCTGCCCATCTACACCAATCTTTATTTTAAAATTACATTTGCATCCCACAGGTTTTACCCCAGGGGGTACAACGTCCAAAGTCCATACTTTGTTGGTGTACATAGACTGTAAGTCCGCGGGGGGCGCCTCGGGCGTCGATCCGACGCCGGAAACGCGGAAACAAAAAGCTTTGCAAACTTTGCAAAACGGCACCACCGCGGACTTTTTACCCGGATCGGGCCATTAACCTAGCTAGCTAGCAAGCAAGTAAAGAGTAGAGAAGTTATACCAAGCGATCCGTGTCCTTCGGTCTTCGTCTCCACTCCGATCTCCTGCGGAATCTCCGTCACCTCCTCGCTCGTCGGAAAGGGGCACCACGTAGCCGGAATCTTTTACGGGCTCCCGCCTCTTGACCGAGGCAACTCGGGCGCGAAGTAGGCTAGCCGACGCGTCCAAGGCTTGATATAGAATAGTGTAGAAGCTTGTCTCTTTTGGGGTTCTTGAAGTTGCCTTTGATGTGTAGGAGGAGAAAAAGACTTTGGAGAAAGAAGAATGGCGCTCTCAATTTTTCTAAGGAAATGAGATAACAAAATCACTCCCCAAATGAACCTCTCTCTCTCTTGCCATAGTGGCCGACCCCCTTTTCTCAAGAATGAGATTGGAGAGAGAAAAAGAATTAATCAAATAAGAAAAAAAGGTCACAACCATTCTAATCCAAATCCTTTCCATATCTAATCTCATGAAAGCAAGTGATGAGATTTAAAAGGAATCTCATCATGACAAAGGCACAAATGCAATAAAGCCCTCAACAAATAAGTTAATTGCAAACTTGCAATTAACCCCCTTTATCAAAAAGTCCGGCCGTGAAGGAATAAAAGAAAACCGGCCGGAACGGAATGCAAACTGGCAACTTCAGAAAACTGATCCCGTAATAAATTACAGGAAAACCCCGCTACTGCAAATACATGCCCGCATTTGTATTCCCACTGAACACAAATGCAAAGAGACAAAACTACACTATCAAATACTAGAATCCAGCTTAAGCCAAAGCCGGCTAGTAAAAACCGTCCGATCACGATCCGTGCAATACCGCACGTATCTGATCGAACCCTGCCATATCTCCATACGGCCTCTACAGCGTTTCGCCCGAAACCTGAGTAACTGAGTGTGGTGGACTCTAAAGACTCGTCAATACTATGGCTGTGGATTTAACCACTAGCACGTCAGATATAAGCCAATACGTGACGGGCTACCAGGTATTGACCAAAAGGGACGTCGATGAGCGAACTCATCCCGACACCCTACTGAGCCTGTCAGTGACAATATCCGTACAGTCCGGTCCGTTCGTCTATGAGCATCGCATGGCGGGCCTAGGGGGTTGGTAAAAGTCAGACCCCCAAAAGCGGTACAAGTCGTGTCGGAGTGTAGCCCAGAACACCCTGAGATACTACTGGAATACCTACCAGCAAATCTCCTGCCTTGGCCAAGGACTTTTCATGTTCTGGCTCTCCTAGACACAGCACGACCTCACCCCTAAAACCGGGAGAGACGAACCCCTGAAGATCCGCTCACTGCCTCCATGTGGCTCGGGACTGTACCCAACTAAAACCTGTTTGCACGACTCCTTTGAGCCGTGGTAGGGTAGTAATCAAAGTACAGTGGGAACTCACACGAGACAAATGACGATCTCAGGTCGATGAACTAACCTGTACATATGTCACCAGGGAACTGCTATCTGACGTCTGGTATAATCCCAACTAGCAGGTTCCCGGCGAGTCCTGTCCGGTGTACTCATAACCCAATGAGCACCTGTATACATCTTAGGTGAACCAACTGACACCAGTGGCTTGTGAGACCGGCCACCGCCCCTCGTCGGGGTCTCGACTGTATACACTAGTCTACTATGGAGAATCGATGCCCTGTCTCGAAACTCCCTCGACCAGGGACCATTTAAGGATGTTCTTATAGACCCCAGCTGCCACTTATATGATCGCCCTCATACTGCTGGTAGTCAAGCAAGAATCCTAGGGGCTCTATCAACGTGCAATAGCGACTCGAAAGGTCACCTAAAGCAGTACACGATGATAAAGATAAACCGGATAGCATACTATCATCTTGAGTAAGACTGTCCTACCGGGATAGGTCCTCCCTCAATCATCGCAATCACGTGCCTGTGATCCAATAATTGACTCTGAGAGCACTATCTCCAACAATCTCCCACTTGCACTCAAGGCTAATTATTGCGATGTCGCATACTCACAGCCCGTGTGATACCGAACACCCAACTCCTCTACTAGTCAGTCTCACAAAGCTCGTTTGCGAAACTATTACGTTCGAGGAATAGCCTCAGTGAGTGGATCCGATTTGATGTTTCTTTCTATGTCTCTCTATATCTCATGTTCGCAGAGAAAACTATCTCCCGAAATGAGCAATACCTGTCCTAGAATGTCTGGATGTCTGATGGGACCTAGCTCATAAGTGAACTCCAAATCCAAACTTCTTAGACTGTATCGTCAACTGAACTTATTCAGTATCCTGCACCATGCCTTCCCTCAGTTTCCACCTGGACCACCTGTCCAAAATACTGCCCCTCGTTAGAGGGAAAACTATAACTCTGACAGCCACTCTGCCATCCAGATCACCTTGGAAGCCTGGAATGATAACCGTCTCCTAAAGGAGGCTGCCGTTATCAATTCCTTAGAACATCAACTTATGTTCTAAAACTGCTTCCGATTGTTTCTCCAGGATTGGATCAATATCAACTTATTGCACCTACTGCAAGAACAACATCTGGTGTGGTACTTGTCATCTCATGATTGACTCAATTGCCTAAGCAAGTGATCTGTCAATAATGCGTATCCCTCTCCCCTTTAGTCTGTAAGACACCTTTAGAGAGGGTGACTCCATTACCTGCAGGTACACTACCGTGCCAGGAGTCGTCCATTCTAAATACTCATAGAATGCGGTCAAAGTACCCAGATTGGGAAACCACCCAAATCTAGATCTAAAACCATAGATCTAGTAACCAGAATGTCTGATATTATATCCAAGTCCTATGTGGAGAAACCACTGTGTGACGACCAAAGTATAACCTATCGTAGTATAGGAATATCACTTCCTACTCTGTGTATGTCATCAAATACCAGGACATCACACCCTACTACCTTCTCAACAGATCCATCCCCTATTCTGATGAAGTCAAACCTATGACTGTCACATCAGAAATAGATGATCTATCTCCGCTATATCTGCTTTAGTCTACAAATAGACATAAGCCTGATATCCACCAATGCTTCCGTTGCTCCCACTAACTACGACAACCCTCTGGCAGAGTCATATAGACGTACGCTTCTAAAACTAGTTTAGAACGACGCTATACTCATCCTCCTGCCGGGTCTCACAGTCTGGAACAATGGCAATGGAAAGTCTGGGTAAACAAGAACCTCCCTGCCACCGTCCTTGAGCATACCGAAGTACCTCTCGGGTGCCTGAGGTTACCCACCTTATCTGCGGAGTGTCCAATGGAATGTCAAACCAAATTGAATCTTTAGGTTCTTATCAAATCTTTAGTAATCATTTGCGGTTCTGGAATCACTTCCAGTTCTACCATACTCCCACTACTGTTTTCTGAAAAAAAAACATTTTTAATAAAACTGTGGCGAGTCAAGAACAATATCACTATTGATCTTCCAGATGGTAGAAAGTCAACCCTCGTCATAGCCCGAGTCAACCCACAAACAGCCATTACAGAAACGTGCCTTGAGTTATCCGGAATCTGGTTTTAAGCATAAGCCGGACAACTCCCCGTATCTTAATAATGTCAAGATATGAACTGTTCTATATCCAAGAAACAGAGGCACTGATTTAATTGAACCAGATTCAAATCATGCAGCTGTCTCCAGTGTATGTCAACTTAATGGAAGGAGGCCGATCAGCGTTACTCAACTTAGGAATGCTTCCAATTATGAGTAACCTGAAAGAGAAGCAAGTTCTCTTAATCATTACTAACAACTGAATACCATTCACAAGTATCTTCATCTTCGATCACTTTGAAAAATCCCGATACTTGCAATATCTGGTTCTCTACTTTATCCTTATACCTATAACTCCTCAAAACTTAGACCCTGTGTTTGTACGAAACACATGTCTAAGAACTAGAGAAGTTAAAAGTAAACAGAATATAGTATGAGGACCAACCCCTCTGTCCTAATGAACACTGGACAATATACAATACTCTGTATAAGTCCCCTGAGTCTAGTGACTCATTCACTGTGTGTCGTAGGTTGAAAACTGTACTTATGGTTAAGAAGAATTACACCGCTGTTCAATGCTCCTTACCTAACCATCCACTGGTATAGGTAAATGTCATAGACATAATTTCAAAAAGCTATGTCTCACTCTATAAAAATAGACGTACAGATATATCAATTTGAAATTGGTGCACAACAACGGATATTCAAAACCAAATATTTGCCGACCGGCAAACAACCCAGGTGACTTCCTCAAATATCACCAATTCCAACGAATCGCGATATAATGAGGATGGTCACCTAATTCCCAATAACTTACTCCCCCTCATCATCTGTAAAACCATACAGATGTGAGACTCATACCTGGTAAATACATACCCTGGAGTAAGTATCTAATCGGGAAATCAGTTTTCTTTTAACAGTACACAGTGAAACTGAAACATTGAGATGTTTCGATGGGGTATCCTGGTATTCTTAGTAATGCCTCTTCCATTATCCAGATCCACAACTATAACCGTACAATTCTTTGCCACCTCTCCAAATCCCTTTATATGTCTTTAGTCATTACCTTCTGTACACGCCTTTAGGCCAAATAGTTTTCTTCCTTCCTTACCGTTCGGCACCAGCCTATGGTTTGGAAGAAGACTATCCAATAAGCATAATGGGTGTACTGTCCTAATCCTAGGAGCACTCGCAATGCGAGAGAAGGTGAGGATAAAAGACAACCGAATGAACTTAATTCCTATTTCTCCTGAACCAGGATCCATCCCCGAACTGGAACAAGTTCCTTTCGAGTTCGTATATAACCATACGATGGATTATCCAATAAACTGGGATCTTCGTAGTGATACGGAGTGTCCTGGAGAAATACAAAGGTGATTTAGGATTGGCGAAGAAATACTTGGTTTGGTCGTGAATATCAGTCGCAATTTACTTTGCCCTCCTACTAATCCCTTGCTTTGTCTGAACTTAATACCTTCTGTACACCGTTTAGGCTAATTGGTTTTCTTCATTCCCTACCGGTCGACACCAGCCTAAGGTCTGGAAGAAGACTATCCAATTTGCGTAATAGGTGTACTACTCCTAAACCAAGGAGTACTCGCAACCTGAGAGAAGGTAAAAGGAAAAGACAACTGAATAGTCCTATTCGTTTTCTCCAGAACCGGAAACCATCCTCGAAGTCCTTCGAGTTCGTATATAACCATACGATGGTTTTGTCCAATGGAAGTGGACGTTCGTAGTAATACGAGGTGTCCCGGAGAAAAGAGTAAAAGTAGGAGTGGCAAAGAGGTCTGCAACTCTGACAATCCAAAAGCCAGTGTTAAGAAGGTTCGGTCAACTTGGTCACTGAGTCATAGTCTAAGGTCGGGTCAATGGTCGCAGCCAAAGAGAGAGAGAAAAGAAACACTCAGCGTGCACTCTAACCTAGATCAGAATGGTTATCACTTTATCTAATCTGGAAACCTCCCACTGTAACGTCAAATTCTTCCCCAAACCTGAAAGAAGAATTAGCCGGGATCACCCGAGGAGTAAACCAACTCATCAGTGGGAATCGGGATCCAACTATCATCGCATGATAACGTGACGGAATCCGCTCACGCTATCATACTCCAGAAGGTATGCGCATATCTGGCAAGTTTCAGTTCTTTTGAAACTCCCGATGTGGATTTCTGCCCCATGCTCTTATGACCTTGACTTTGGCCAACATATCATAAGTCACATGTCAAGTTCTACCCGTCATTTTCCTGGTTAATTTGAACCCACCCGTACCTACCCTTGACTTTGGCCAAAATGGCAGTACGACTGTCCCAAACCAACGCATCTATCTATGCTGCATATGAATACCCAACAGCTACCAAACACTGTGCCTTGACTTTGGCCAACATACACAGCTTGAATACTATTAACTATCCATATGAAATGACGGAGGGCTACGAATGGTTTCTGGCGAAAACCTTTAACGTAATGAACTTAATATCGTTGAAGGAACTGATAGCTTTTAAAAATATAGTGACGAAAACCTTTGCTAAAGAGGTCACTCCCGGTGAAGGGATCTCGGCTCTTTCCCCGTAGAATGAGGTGCAGGATATTCCAACTGAATACCACGATGCAAAGCAAAAGTAAACGGCTATAGTGAAGTTATTGCCCTGACGCAAACTTCTGTCCAAGGGGTCACTCCCGGTGAAGGGATCTCGGCCCTTGCCTCGTCGACTGAGGAGCAGGATATTCCATCTGAATACCACTGTGCAAAACAAAAGAGAACGCCCTTGCAATAACAGCTTTTGAAAAAGTGTTCCAACAACATCAGAATAGGTTTGTTTATCTTGCATTGATCCGAATCAACGCAGTCCCATCAATTGATCACACCACAAAGAACGAAAATATACCGACGTACGTATATGCCATCCGCATTCGCCACTGGGTCCCATCATCACCCGTTAGGTTAGCTAACTAACGACAGAGCGGGGACTGGACTAGCGCGGATGCAAAACATATACAACATCTACTAATATATATACCAATATATAGTATTCGCTCAAGGCGTGATAAAATGCAACACAGAAATGTATAGCAACACAGATCAATACAGATATCTGGGATCCCCGGGTTTCACAGAGCCGCTACTGAAACCCGACGTTCCCCTAGTCGTGTGGATAGCCTGTGCAATGAAATCCTAGACCCCTACGGGCGCGGCAAGTTACCCGCCAAAACCTGAAGCGAGGCAGCCCCCTTCAGCAACGTGAATGGACCACCTAGCACTTCACGGAATCCGGTAACTTGGGCACCCCTCCTGGGTCAACCTGTACCCCCTACGAGTGCGGCGAATAGCCTGCCAATTCTAGAGCGAAGCCCCCTCCATCTCAACGCCATGAGATGCGGGCTTGTTGCCCTCTAGAACCCGGCTATCCGTGCACCCCTCCGCGGGGTAATCCTAGTACAGAAAATAAAATATAGATACACCGGGTACATCGACCGCAACCTGGTCATGCCCCAAAAGAATAATACAATCAGGCAGTGACGGCAGTCCACATGTCGGACGCTCGCCCCGCAATATCAAATGTACATAATACAACAAAACTGTACTACCACTGCAACTAGGCTATCCCCACGACCGATCCGCAACAACACAGTACAATCACAGAACATCAACGTGAATGTCACGTTCGCAAATCCGTCTAACAGGGCTATAGCAGTTAGACAGGATTTACCGATCAAGTGACATTCACGGTCGCAGATATAATGTAAAAACTGTGAACTGGCATGTTTAAAATATCCGATCGAACAAATTTACCAAGTGGGCCCCAAAGCATTACTGTAGCACTTACAGAAAATCTGGGCCCAAAAAGAAAATCCCAAAACCCCTATTTCCAAGCCAAAAGCCCACTGGAAAAATTTCGCACAGCAAGGACTTCTTTCCACCGCGGAACCGCGGCCAAACCAGGGGTTTGGCCACGTTTCTGCGGTCGTCCTGAAGCATCGCAAAACCAAATTTTTCCAGAGTCCTTAGAATTTCATTCTCATGTTTTTGTAATGTACTGAAAAATTTTCTGAGACAAAATAAAATCGACAGAAACCTGAAGCATGGGAAAATACGGTTTTTGGGGATTTTCGTTCGATCGAGTACTAAACATACTAGAGTAAGCTAGGTAGGTTAACGGCGTGGCTCTGATACCAATGTAAGCCCGCGGGGGCGCCCCGGGCGTCGATCCGATGCCGGAAACGCGGAAACAAAAAGCTTTGCAAACTTTGCAAAACGGCACCACCGCGGACTTTTTACCCGGATCGGGCCATTAACCTAGCTAGCTAGCAAGCAAGAAAAGAGTAGAGAAGTTATACCAAGCGATCCGTGTCCTTCGGTCTTCGTCTCCACTCCGATCTCCTGCGGAATCTCCGTCACCTCCTCGCTCGTCGGAAAGGGGCACCACGTAGCCGGAATCTTTTACGGACTCCCGCCTCTTGACCGAGGCAACTCGGGCGCGAAGTAGGCTAGCCGACGCGTCCAAGGCTTGCTATAGAATAGTGTAGAAGCTTGTCTCTTTTGGGGTTCTTGAAGTTGCCTTTGATGTGTAGGAGGAGAAAAAGACTTTGGAGAAAGAAGAATGGTGCTCTCAATTTTTCTAAGGAAATGAGATAACAAAATCACTCCCCAAATGAACCTCTCTCTCTCTTGCCATAGTGGCCGGCCCCCTTTTCTCAAGAATGAGATTGGAGAGAGAAAAAGAATTAATCAAATAAGAAAAAAAGGTCACAACCATTCTAATCCAAATCCTTTCCATATCTAATCTCATGAAAGCAAGTGATGAGATTTAAAAGGAATCTCATCATGACAAAGGCACAAATGCAATAAAGCCCTCAACAAATAAGTTAATTGCAAACTTGCAATTAACCCCCTTTATCAAAAAGTCCGGCCGTGAAGGAATAAAAGAAAACCGGCCGGAACGGAATGCAAACTGGCAACTTCAGAAAACTGATCCCGTAATAAATTACAGGAAAACCCCGCTACTGTAAATACATGCCCGCATTTGTATTCCCATTGAACATAAATGCAAAGAGACAAAACTACACTATCAAATACTAGAATCCATCTTAAGCCAAAGCCGACTAGTAAAAACCGTCCGATCACGATCCGTGCAATACCGCACGTATCTGATCGAACCCTGCCATATCTCCATACGGCCTCTACAGCGTTTCGCCCGAAACCTGAGTAACTGAGTGTGGTGGACTCTAAAGACTCGTCAATACTATGGCTGCGGATTTAACCACTAGCACGTCAGAGGTATAAGCCAATACGTGACGGGCTACCAGGTATTGACCAAAAGGGACGTCGATGAGCGAACTCATCCCGACACCCTACTGAGCCTGTCAGTGACAATATCCGTATAGTCCGGTCCGTTCGTCTATGAGCATCGCATGGCGGGCCTAGGGGGTTGGTAAAAGTCAGACCCCCAAAAGCGGTACAAGTCGTGTCGGAGTGTAGCCCAGAACACCCTGAGATACTACTGGAATACCTACCAGCAAATCTCCTGCCTTGGCCAAGGACTTTTCATGTTCTGGCTCTCCTAGACACAGCACGACCTCACCCCCAAAACCGGGAGAGACGAACCCCTGAAGATCCGCTCACTGCCTCCATGTGGCTCGGGACTGTACCCAACTAAAACCTGTTTGCACGACTCCTTTGAGCCGTGGTAGGGTAGTAATCAAAGTACAGTGGGAACTCACACAAGACAAATGACGATCTCAGGTCGATGAACTAACCTGTACACATGTCACCAGGGAACTGCTATCTGACGTCTGGTATAATCCCAAGTAGCAGGTTCCCGGCGAGTCCTGTCCGGTGTACTCATAACCCAATGAGCACCTGTATACATCTTAGGTGAACCAACTGACACCAGTGGCTTGTGAGACCGGCCACCGCCCCTCGTCGGGGTCTCGACTGTATACACTAGTCTACTATGGAGAATCGATGCCCTGTCTCGAAACTCCCTCGACCAGGGACCATTTAAGGATGTGCTTATAGACCCCAGCTCCCACTTATATGATCGCCCTCATACTGCTGGTAGTCAAGCAAGAATCCTAGGGGTTCTATCAACGTGCAATAGCGACTCGAAAGGTCACCTAAAGCAATACACGATGATAAAGATAAACCAGATAGCATACTATTATCTCGAGTAAGACTGTCCTACCGGGATAGGTCCTCCCTCAATCATCGCAATCACGTGCCTGTGATCCAATAATTGACTCTGAGGGCACTATCTCCAACATAGACTCCATTTCGGATCTCATGGCATCCAGCCACTTCACAAAGTCTCCACTCGTGATAGCTTGCTGAAAACTGGTAGGATCATCATCCTCTATGATGCAGTCTTCTCTTTCACCATCAATGAGGAAACTGTAGTACCTCTCCAGTGGGAGAGAAGTCCTACCAGACCTACGGAGTGGCCGAGGTTCCTCAGTTTCTATTGCAACAGCCGGTTCAACCAAGTCTTCATTTGTAGTTTGTGTCTCTAGAACCTCTTCTAGATCCACCACATTGCCATCATCTTTATCTGTGAAAAAATCTTTTTCTAAGAATGTGGCATACTGAGAAACAAACACCTTTTGTTCCTCCTTGTGGTAGAATAGATATCCATAAGAGTTCCTTAGATATCCTACAAAGTTACACATGACCGACCGTGTCTCGAGTTTGTCCGGATTCTGCTTTTTAACATAGGCCGGGCAACCCCAAATCTTAATTCTCTTAAGAAATGGTCTCTTCTCATGCCATATCTCATATGGCGTGGTAGACACGGTTTTGGTTGGAACCCTGTTCAAAAGAAACGCTGCAGTCTCCAATGCATGCTCCCAAAATGAGACATGTAACTCAGCATCACTCATCATGGAACGGACCATATCTAATAGGGTCCGATTCCGTCGTTCTGACACATTGTTGTGCTGTGGTGTGTAAGGAGGAGTGAGCTGATAGAGAATCCCATTCTCTTTTAGGAAGTTTGCAAATTCTGTACCGAGGTACTCCCCACCTCGATCAGATCGAAGAATTTTGATACTCAAGCCGGTTTGTTTTCTACTTCTTGTTTATATTCAGTGAATTTCTCGAAAGCTTCGGACTTATGCTTTAATAAAAATACATGACCGAATCTAGAGAAATCGTCAGTGAAAGTAATGAAGTAAGAAAAACCGCCTCTGTTAGTGTTTATGCCCTAGAAGGCCATTACTGTATCATACTAGCTTGTATATTACTTAATGGAAGCTTGGGATATTCACATGTATATAACAGTCTTGCTAAACATGGTAGTATGCTACTTGGTTTTTCTATCTTAATATGTGAGTGTACGTATTGATAGAGCTCTTAGGATCTTGCTTGTCTACCAGCGTTGTGATGGCAGTCACACTAGTGGGGGCTGGGTAGTCTACAAGCACATCCTTATTCAGGTCCCCGGTCGTTGGATTATCGAGACAGAGCATCGATACTCCGGAGTAGACTGGTGTGTACGCTTCTCATCCCAGTTGGGGAGATGGTCTGTCCCACAGCCGTCAGTACGTCGTACTGGAGATAGTATACAGGTGCTCGTTAGGTTACGGGTACACCGGACAGGACTCACAGGGAACTGTTGGTTGGTTTGATACCAGTCGTCAGTGAACAGTTCCCAGGTGACATGAGTACAGCGTAGTCCGCAGACTTGACACTGCTACTTCGCCTCGAGTGTGTCCCACTGTTCTTAGATTGCTACCCTACCACGGCTCAAAGGAGTCGTGCAAACAGGTAGCAGTTGGGTGCAGTCCCGAGCACTTGGAGGCAGTGGCGGTTAGACAGGATTCGTCCCTCCCGGTATTGGGAGTAGATATCGTGCTGTGTCAGAGAGCCATTACGCAAAGTCCCTGGCCAGGGCAAGCGAGATTTGCTGGTAGGTTCCAGTAGTTTCTCAGGGTGTAATGGGCTTCACTCCGACACGACTTATACCGCTATTAGGGGACTGACGCTTGCCGCCCCCCTAGACCCGATATGCGATTGTCTTGGACGAACGGACCGGACTGTATGGAGATTGTCACATCAGACTCAGTAGGAGTTCGGATGGGTTTACTCATCGGCCTTCTTATCGACAACTACCTGGGGACCGTTACGTACAGCTAGTGCCGCTTGCGGTCTGTGGTTAAACCCACTGCCAGCGTAGTAGTCGAGTCTCTAGAGTCCCACACAGAGAGTTTCCTACTCCAGGCGAAACGATATAGAGGTTGCATGGTTTTGCGACAAAGGGTTCGGACGCATACGTGCGTTTACGCGCGTACGACTTTCGGATAGTTTTTACCAGTCGGCTTTGGTTTAAGCCAGTTACTGGTATCCGGTTATTGGATTTTTACAGTCTAAAGTTTTTCCGTATTTTTTACGGATCGGAGGGGCGTTCTCGTAATTACTCGAGAAGCTTCTAGAAGATGTGACTAAGGAGGTTTCTTTTGGATAAGAGAGTGAGTCATGGTGGTGATTCATTCATTTCATTAATGCACATTTATTGCTTAATGACTCATGCTAATGAATCACCACTAGATATTTCATAAAGCATGCTTATTCATTTCTTTTTATTCATTATTGAAAAATAAGAATGCTTCATAATATTATGATACACTCTCTCTCTTCTCTCATTATCTTATCTCACATTCTCTCTCCTCAAGCTCTCATCTTCAAACCCTAATCCTTAATCCTCATGTGTTGAGATCAAAGGATTAGTTAGACTAAACAATCCATAACCTACACTCTACATCATCCTTTCATCTTTGATTAGCAATCAAAGTTGATTAGTTACCTCAAGTTAGAGGTTTAGCTTGGAGTTTCGCTCTCGGGTGGATCGTCTACTACCTAGAGAAGGTCGAGGAGAACAAAGGAGGACACAAAGACGAAGGACTAGTTTCGATCGGTATAATCCCTTAACACTATAGTTTAGTTTAGCTATGTGTTTGGTTATTGTTTGTTTAGCTTCGATTCAAGCGGTTAGTCGATGTTCGTTGTTTAAACTTGATCGTTTTTGAAAATTCCGCCTCCCCATAAGTACTGGGGTGTACTACATCGACTTACAGTGGTATCAGAGCCTCGCTAAACAATAAATAACTTAATTGCAAATTTGTACGAATTTCGAACGGAAAAACAAAGCCGCAAAACCCTAATTCTGTCAAGTTTCTGTCGAAGTTAAAATCAAGTCAGAAAATTTTTCAGGTGTGTTCAGAGAGCTTGACATGACCACAGGAGAACACCCAAAAAATTTGGGCTTCTGATTCGTCTACAGTGCCGCGGAAGGGCGGCGGATCCCACCGATCCGCCGCGCAACCGCGGCCGAGTTGACGAGTCAGCAACTCGTTTTTTTTGGGTGGGTCCCCTGTGGTGTTTTGGGTTTTCTGGAATATTTAATTATTGCTCAGGTTACTGTTTAACAGAGCAGATTTTGGAGCAATATTGATGTTGTTTATTCGATCGAATTGTACAGTATTTGCGTATTGGATTATATCTGTGATTGTTTAATGTGTTCGTAAACCTCCCCTAACTGCTAGTATGTCGGTTGGCAGGGGGTTGCACATTTCTGAAATGGTTATATCTGTTTGTGCATATAAACTATATTGGACTGTTGTGGTGTATAGCCGGGGTTAGCAATGGGTTATTTGTTTAATTCATTTGTTGTAAATGTAATTTGTTGTAATATTATATTTTGCGGGGCACTTCCAGGTTGCGGTCGTAGCCACCGCTGTATTATTTCATTTTACTGTTTTTGCTCCTAGGACTGACCCAAGGTGGGGTACACAAACTGCCGGGCGGGTAGTTTGCCGTACCCGTAGGGGTCGAGGGTGGGGTAACGGCTATTCATCACAACTGTGTAATCTGTCTTTTCTTGCAGGCTCAAAAGAAATACAGATTGCTTGCAAATCCAATATTGTTTATCTGTGTTCTGGAATGAATATCATTGCGTCAGACGAATGTAAAATATCTATATTTATTGTAGCTATTTAGACGTCACTTATGTTTTACACCCGCGCTAGCCCAGCCCCCGCTCTGTCGTTAGTTAAGTAACCTAACGGGTGATGACGGGACCCAGTGGCGAATGCGGATGGCATAAGAGGACGTTGTATTTTCGTTGTTTTCTGTAATGATAGGTTAATGATGGGACGCATTATCTATAATGCAAAGTAAAACAAACCAAAGTTTAAATCGTTGGAACAATTTAAAAGAAACCACTCGGTTATTTTTAAAAACAGATATTTTTAAATGCGGAGATTTAACCACTCCTTTTAAAAGCTATCAGGTTCCTTCGGTTATATCAAGTTCACTACGTTCACGGTTTCGCCAAAACCATTCGTAGCCCTCCGTCATTTCATCTGGGTATTCAGTAGTATTCAAGCTATGTATTTTGACCTAACGCCAAGGCATAGTGTTTGGTAGCTGCTGGATATTCATTTGTTGCATAGATAGATGAGTTAGTTTGGGACAGTCGTATTATCATTTTGGCCGAACGTCAAGGATATATACGGATGGGTTCAAATTGACAAGATAATGATGGGTAGAACTTGACATGTGACTTATGACATTTTGACCTAACGCCAAGGTCATAAGAGCATGGGGCAAAAACTAATATCGGGAATTTCTAAAGAAACTGAAATTTGCAAAGAGATGCATACCATTTTGAGTTTGATGAATGTTGGTAGCATTCCTACAACATTATCAGACGATGATATTTGGATCCCGATCCTACTGTGAGTATATGCTACTTATCAGGATATTCGTCACTTAACGATCAATGCTATAAACCTAGTAGGTGTCCAGAAAAGTGTCAGCGGGGTTACGCCCCCAGAGAAAAGAGGTTACTTAATTAAGGAACTTCGCGAAAGCGTTGGAAAACCTCCCTCGAAGTATCGACACCGGCCTGGCTGAACGGTTAAGCAAGTATTGTACGGTGAGAATAGTCTTGGCTAATTCTTCTTTTATGGTTTGAGGAAGGATTCGAGAAACAGTGGGAGCCATCCAGTTTAGATAAACTAAAAACCACTCTAAACTTGCAAGAGCATCATGCTAAAGAGTTTTCTTCTCTCTCTCCTAATTGCAGCGACCCTGAAAATGACTGGACTTAAGTTACTTTTAGAGAAAAATATACTGACGGGGCCAAACTATAAAGATTGGCTGCGGAATGTCAAGATGGCTTTGACCTATGACAAACTGGGGTACGTCCTCACCGCTACGGCACCTGCTGTCCCTGGTCCCAAATCCAGCAATGCGGATAAGGAAATCCGCAAAACCTGGGATTTAGATTGCGCGAGAGCCAAGTGCATCGTGCTTGCCTCGATGAATAATGAACATCAGAGGAGGCACGAGGATATGTCCCTAGATGGCATATTTCTCCATACAAAGGAACTTTATGGGGAGCAATCTCGTATAGCAAGATACGAGACCTCTAAGAAATTGTTTCGAGCGAGGTTGGCTGTCGGGTCATCGGTAGGTGAACATGTCCTACAGATGATTGGCTATATAGAAGAGCTCGCAGACCTTGGGACGACTTTGGATAATGAGCTCTATACAGACCTTGTTCTCCAGTCCCTTCCTCCCACCTACGCCCAGTTTATCCTCAACTTCAATCTTCAAGGAAAAGAAGTTGAACTTGCGGAACTCCTGAACATGTTAAGGAGTGCGGAGGGCACCTTGCAGAAGGCAAGAGAAACACCCGCTATGTTTGTTGGCGGTTCATCTTCTTCCGGGTCCAAGGCTAGGGCCAAAGGAAGGAAGAAGAAGGCCGCACCCAGACCTAGAGGAGGTGTTAGTAAGGTGGGAGGGAAGGGAAAGAAAAAGAAAGCAGTACCGATAGTTGGTCAGGATGAGTGCTTCCATTGTCACAGGAAAGGGCACTGGAAGAAGGATTGCAAGGCGTGGAACGCCAAGAACCAGGAACCGAAGCAAGCTGTGGCTTCGACTTCAGGTGTGTTTGTAATTGAGAATTGTCTGTCGATCAACTCTACTTCCTGGGTATTGGATACCGGATCAGGATCTCATATTTGCAATTCATTGCAGGCACTGAGAAACCGTAGAGTGCTGAAGGAAGGTGATATGATCCTCAGGGTTGCTAACGGAGCTAGCGTGGGAGCTGCGTCCGTCGGGGATTATCACCTAGGATTGACGAGTGGACACATTTTGGTTTTACATAACTGTTATTTTGTACCCAGCTTAACGTGTAATATCATATCAGTTTCCTTGTTATCAAATAAAGGTTATGATTTCACGTTTGTAAGAGATGTTGTCAACATCCACCTTAATCATGGTTTGATTGGGTCCGGTACTCTAAATAACGGCATATATGTGTTAAACCAACTCCAAATTTTCAATGTCCAGAACACACTAAAAAGAAAGTCTCCAGATTTAAATAAAGCTTTCTTATGGCATTGTAGACTGGGTCACATCAATGAGAGAAGGTTGACTAAGTTGCATAGAGAAGGATATTTGGACACGTTCGAATATCAAACTTATGACACTTGTCAATCTTGTCTCAAAGGAAAGATGACAAAGACTCCATTCACTGGACAAGGAGTAAGAGCGAGCGAGCTCTTAGGACTCATACACAGTGATGTATGCGGTCCAATGTCTACACATGCGAGAGGTGGTTTTTCCTATTTCATTACTTTTACGGATGATTACTCAAGATACGGATTCATTTATCTGATGAAACATAAATCCGAGGCTTTTGAGAAATTCCAAAAGTATAAGAATGAAGTAGAAAACCAAACCGGCAAAAGTATAAAGACACTTAGATCTGATCGAGGTGGTGAATACTTGAGTGCCGAATTCCTAGGTTACCTAAAAGAGAAAGGAATTCTCTCTCAGCTTACTCCTCCGTACACTCCACAGCATAACGGTGTATCGGAGAGACGGAATCGAACCCTATTGGATATGGTACGATCCATGATGAGTAATGCTGAGTTACCGCGATCTTTCTGGGGACATGCGCTAGAATCAGCAGCATATCTTTTGAACATGGTACCTACCAAGACTGTGCCTACCACTCCATATCAGATGTGGAGTGGGAAGAAACCCCATCTACAGTATATAAAGATTTGGGGATGTCCAGCTTTTGTTAAAAAGCAGCATGTGGACAAGCTCGAGGCACGATCAGTAAAGTGTTTGTTTGTGGGATATCCAAAGCACTCCAGGGGATATCTATTCTATTACGCAGAGGAACAGAAGGTATTTGTTTCTCGTAATGCCCATTTTCTAGAACATCAGTTTTTAGAAAAGGAATCAAGTGGGAGCGAAATAGAACTGGAAGAAATTCCAGAACCACAAACTGCTACTGAAAGTTTGGTAGAACCAGAGGTTCAAGAAGAACAGAACATTCCCGCACCCCTCCGCAGGAGTAGTAGGCCGTCTCGTCCGCCTGAGAGATACTACGGTTTTCTCATAGACGGGGATAGAGAGGATTGCATCATAGATGATGATGAACCTACTGACTTCCAGCAGGCCATCCAGAGCGGCGACTCGGTACGATGGCTAGATGCAATGCGGACCGAGATGGAGTCCATGTACACCAACAAAGTATGGACTTTGGACTTTGCTCCAGATGGGGTAAAACCCATAGGATGCAAATGGATCTTCAAGAAAAAGATTGGTGTAGATGGACAGGTGGAAACCTATAAGGCTAGACTTGTTGCAAAGGGTTTTCGTCAAAGACCTGGTTTGGACTATGACGAAACTTTTTCTCCAGTGGCTATGCTCAAATCCATTCGGGTCCTTCTTGCTATTGCTGCCTTCCATGATTATGAAATCTGGCAGATGGACGTAAAGACGGCTTTTCTGAATGGAAATTTAGAAGAGAGCGTCTATATGGATCAGCCAGAGGGTTTCAATCAGAGTGGGAGCAGCGGGAAAGTATGCAAGCTGCTTAAGTCCATTTACGGACTAAAGCAGGCATCGCGGAGTTGGAACATCTGCTTTGATGAGACAGTCAAAGAATATGACTTTATCAAAAATCCAGATGAACCGTGCATATATAGTAAAGTTGTGGCCAGAAGTGTCGTATTCCTCGTCTTGTACGTGGATGACATTCTATTGATAGGAAATGACATTCCTATGCTACAATCTGTCAAAGGATTCTTGTCACACAGGTTCTCCATGAAAGACCTGGGTGATGCCTCTTACATTCTGGGGATCCGGATCTATCGTGATAGATCCAAGAGGATGTTGGGACTTTCGCAGTCCAGGTATATCGACACTGTACTGAAAAGATTCAGTATGGAAGATTCTAAGCGCGGTAATCTACCGGCTTGTCACGGAATCACCCTCTCCAAAGAGATGTCTCCCAAGACTGATTTGGAAAGGGAACGCATGTCTATTATACCCTACGCTTCTGCGGTAGGCTCTATAATGTATGCGATGTTGTGTACCAGACCAGATGTAGCTTACGCACTAAGCGTGGTAAGCCGGTATCAGTCAGACCCAGGGGAGAAACACTGGATAGCAGTAAAGAACATTCTCAAGTACCTGAGGAGGACTAAGGAGATGTTCTTGGTTTACGGCGGAAAAGACCTCAGGTTGGAGGCCTTTGCTGATTCCGGCTTCCAGAGTGATAAGGACGATTCCAAGTCCATGTCGGGTTATGCCTTTACCCTCAATGGAGGGGCGGTGTGCTGGAAGAGCTCCAAGCAGGACACCGTTGCTGACTCGACGATGGAAGCGGAGTATATAGCTGCTTGCAATGCCGCAAAAGAAGCAGTCTGGATGAAGAAGTTCCTAACAGAACTTCAGGTGGTTCCTACCATAGTTGATCCAATACCTCTGTATTGCGACAACAACGGAGCTATAGCTTTAGCGAAGGAACCAAGGTCCCATCAGAAGTCCAGACACATCTTGAGGCGGTATCACCTGATCAGGGAGATCATTGATCGTCAGGAGATCGAGGTTCGGAGAGTTGCTTCAGAAGAGAACATTGCTGATCCATTCACGAAGGCCCTTCCTCAGATTCAGTTCGAGAGGCTGCTCGAGATCATTGGTCTGCGATATGCCAGTACATGGCCCTAGTGCAAGTGGGAGATTGTTAGTGTTTATGCCCTAGAAGGCCATTACTGTATCATACTAGCTTGTATATTACTTAATGGAAGCTTGGGATATTCACATGTATATAACAGTCTTGCTAAACATGGTAGTATGCTACTTGGTTTTTCTATCTTAATATGTGAGTGTACGTATTGATAGAGCTCTTAGGATCTTGCTTGTCTACCAGCGTTGTGATGGCAGTCACACTAGTGGGGGCTGGGTAGTCTACAAGCACATCCTTATTCAGGTCCCCGGTCGTTGGATTATCGAGACAGAGCATCGATACTCCGGAGTAGACTGGTGTGTACGCTTCTCATCCCAGTTGGGGAGATGGTCTGTCCCACAGCCGTCAGTACGTCGTACTGGAGATAGTATACAGGTGCTCGTTAGGTTACGGGTACACCGGACAGGACTCACAGGGAACTGTTGGTTGGTTTGATACCAGTCGTCAGTGAACAGTTCCCAGGTGACATGAGTACAGCGTAGTCCGCAGACTTGACACTGCTACTTCGCCTCGAGTGTGTCCCACTGTTCTTAGATTGCTACCCTACCACGGCTCAAAGGAGTCGTGCAAACAGGTAGCAGTTGGGTGCAGTCCCGAGCACTTGGAGGCAGTGGAGGTTAGACAGGATTCGTCCCTCCCGGTATTGGGAGTAGATATCGTGCTGTGTCAGAGAGCCATTACGCAAAGTCCCTGGCCAGGGCAAGCGAGATTTGCTGGTAGGTTCCAGTAGTTTCTCAGGGTGTAATGGGCTTCACTCCGACACGACTTATACCGCTATTAGGGGACTGACGCTTGCCGCCCCCCTAGGCCCGATATGCGATTGTCTTGGACGAACGGACCGGACTGTATGGAGATTGTCACATCAGACTCAGTAGGAGTTCGGATGGGTTTACTCATCGGCCTTCTTATCGACAACTACCTGGGGACCGTTACGTACAGCTAGTGCCGCTTGCGGTCTGTGGTTAAACCCACTGCCAGCGTAGTAGTCGAGTCTCTAGAGTCCCACACAGAGAGTTTCCTACTCCAGGCGAAACGATATAGAGGTTGCATGGTTTTGCGACAAAGGGTTCGGACGCATACGTACGTTTACGCGCGTACGACTTTCGGACAGTTTTTACCAGTCGGCTTTGGTTTAAGCCAGTTACTGGTATCCGGTTATTGGATTTTTACAGTCTAAAGTTTTTCCGTATTTTTTACGGATCGGAGGGGCATTCTCGTAATTACTCGAGAAGCTTCTAGAAGATGTGACTAAGGAGGTTTCTTTTGGATAAGAGAGTGAGTCATGGTGGTGATTCATTCATTTCATTAATGCACATTTATTGCTTAATGACTCATGCTAATGAATCACCACTAGATATTTCATAAAGCATGCTTATTCATTTCTTTTTATTCATTATTGAAAAATAAGAATGCTTCATAATATTATGATACACTCTCTCTCTTCTCTCATTATCTTATCTCACATTCTCTCTCCTCAAGCTCTCATCTTCAAACCCTAATCCTTAATCCTCATGTGTTGAGATCAAAGGATTAGTTAGACTAAACAATCCATAACCTACACTCTACATCATCCTTTCATCTTTGATTAGCAATCAAAGTTGATTAGTTACCTCAAGTTAGAGGTTTAGCTTGGAGTTTCGCTCTCGGGTGGATCGTCTACTACCTAGAGAAGGTCGAGGAGAACAAAGGAGGACACAAAGACGAAGGACTAGTTTCGATCGGTATAATCCCTTAACACTATAGTTTAGTTTAGCTATGTGTTTGGTTATTGTTTGTTTAGCTTCGATTCAAGCGGTTAGTCGATGTTCGTTGTTTAAACTTGATCGTTTTTGAAAATTCCGCCTCCCCATAAGTACTGGGGTGTACTACATCGACTTACAGCCTCTAGCCTGTGTAGACATTGGCCCACATACATCACTATGTATGAGTCCTAGGAGCTCGGTAGCTCTTTCTCCGTGTCCGGTAAACGGAGTTTTGGTCATTTTACCCTTGATACAAGACTGGCAAGTCGCATAAGATTTATATTCAAAGGAGTTTAAATATCCATCTTTGTGTAACTTGTTTAGTCTTGTTTCGTTAATATGACAAAGTCTACAGTGCCAAAGAAAAGCTTCATTTATTTCTGAAAGTTTTCTTTTATTAGTCTGTTGTATGCTGAAAACTGTGTGTTGATTTAGGACGTATATCCCGTTATTAAGTGTACCATACCCTACCAACATTTGATTCAGGTGAATGTTCATAACATTGTTCTGCAATATAAAGTTATATCCTTCATTGTCTAACAAAGAAACATATATTATATTACATAGCATACTTGGTACAAAATAACATGGGTTCAAAACCAATATACACCCAGATGGCAACCCCAAGTGATACTCTCCCACTGCGACTGTATGTACATTGGAACCATTTCCAACGCGGAGAGTATGGTCACCTGTCTTCAAAACCTTGCTATTTCTCAGCCCCTGCATAGAATTGCAAATGTGAGAACCTGAACCGGTATCTAATACCCAGGAAGCAGAGTTTATTGAAAAACAGTTTTCTGTCACAAACACACCTGAAGCGGAAGCATCCCCATGCTTCTTCTTGAGATTCAAGTACTCCGTACAGTTGCGCTTCCAATGTCCTGTTTTGTGGCAATGAAAACATTCCCCTTTTCCCGATTCTCCAGCTTTGGACTTTTCCTTCCCCTTAACCTTTTTAACTCCACCCTTAGGATTGGTGGGCTTCTTCTTTTTCTTTCCCTTGGCCTTAGCCTTTGGGCGAGAAGAGGAAGATTGTCCAACAGTCAAAACGGGAGTTTTCACTGATTTCAGTGTGCCCTCTGCACTCCTTAACATATTAAGGAGTTCAGGTAGTTCCCTCTCCATGTTGTGCATGTTGAAGTTAACTATGAATTGAGCAAAGGTGGAGGGGAGGGACTGCAGAATAATATCCGTATATTGTTCATTGTCCATCGTCCATCCAAGGTCCTCAAG
Source organism: Agapanthus africanus (assembly GCA_030015575.1). Classification (NCBI taxonomy): domain Eukaryota; kingdom Viridiplantae; phylum Streptophyta; class Magnoliopsida; order Asparagales; family Amaryllidaceae; genus Agapanthus; species Agapanthus africanus. The sequence continues at coordinate 109,308,593 of JASDDO010000004.1, read as the reverse complement.
CTCTTCTATAAGAGCTATCATCTTCAGAACATGGTCTACTACCGGTGTGCCAGGGGCCATTCGCATCTGAAACAATTTCTTTGATGCTCCGTATCGTAATACCCGGGATTGCTCTCCATACAACTCCTTTGTATGGAGGAATATGGCTTGAATGTCCATATTCTCGTGCTGCTTTTGATGTGTGTTGTCCATCGATGCAAGCGCGAGGCATTTGGCCGTGGCACAGTCAGCTTCCCATGTCTTGCGGACTTCTTTGTCCGCAACTGAGGATTTTGGACCTGAGACGGGCGGGGCTGAAGCCGTGAGGACATATGATACTTTATCATAAGTCAAGGCTATTTTCAGATTCCTCAGCCAGTCTTCATAATTGGTCCCATTCAGTTTATTTTTATCTAGTAGAAGCTTGAGTCCAGTCATTGGTATCTGCCATTAAGAGAGAGAAAAGAATACACTCAGCGAAAGCTCTTGCAAAGATCAGATTGGTTATTATCATGTCTAATCGACGTCTCCCACTGCTTTAATCAAGTTTTTCTTTCAAACCTTTAAAAAGAAAACTAGTCAGGATTAATTACAGTCTACAACTTCGCTAACCGTTCAGCCAGGCCAGTGTCGGTACTTGAGGGAGGTTCCCCATGCTTTCGCACGGACCTAATTAAAGTAAAGCTCATTTTCCCAGAGGTGTAGCCCCATTAACACCTTTCTAGACACCTAATGAGTTAACTAATTGTAAACTGCAAAACTCTCCTGGGAGCAACTATTGCCCACAGTGGGATCGGGATCCAACCATCATATGGAAGGTATGCAATCTCATTGCAAATCTCAACACTTGAAATTCCCGATGCGGTTTTTACCCCTGATTCCTATGACCTTAACTATGGTCAATAAATCATAAGTACCAGTGAAGTTCTACCTGTCATTTCTTGATCAGTTAGGCCCACCCATATGACCCTTAACTATGGTCAACAAAGTCGTATGAATGTCCTAATTAATCTGCATCATATGCAGTGTAGGAAGACATCACTTAGCTACCGTACACTACGCCTTAACTAAAGTCAACAAATGTAGCATGAATACTAAGTACTCTACTTTCTAAAATGACGGAGGGTTGCGGATGATTTTTAAGAAAATCTTTAACGCTTTGAACTTGATATCGTCGTAGAATCAAATGGTTTTTCAAAAGGAGTGGCTTGTGCTCCGCAGTTTTGAAATATAGCTTTTTCATAAAGAGCCGAGTGGTTTTCAAATCCGATTCAACAACATCTTTTTAGGTTTATTTTCTTTACATTAATCATATTAATGTAGTCCCATCATTTAAGTCCTTAAGCCAATCACAGAAAAGAAACGAAAAATACAACGTACGCTTATGACATCCGCATTCGCCGCAATGTTCCGTTATGCATCGTTAGGTTACTTAACTAACGGCATACCGGGACGGGACTAGCGCGGGTGTAAAACATAAGCAACGTCTACTATATATCTCATATATAATATATCATTCGTCTCAGATATCACAGAACACAGGCAGCAGAAACATAGATATAATGTGGGATATATTAGGACGTCCGTATTTAGTATTTAGCCAACAATAGAAAATACGGCTTCCACAGTCGCGATGAATAGCCAAGCCCACACCCCTAGACCCCTACGAGAGCGGCAAGCGACCCTACCAATCCTGGAGTTTAGGAGACCCGGTCTCGACTCCTCAAGATGGCCTCCCACTGAACCCCAGAACCCGGTGACTTGTGCTCCCCTCCTTGGGTCTATCCTAATGCGGAAAAGTAAATAATATACAACACTGGTGACATCAACCTCAACCCGGAAGTGCCCCAAATAAAAGAATATTACATGAATGAAAATAAAACTCTCATCTCACATAAAACCTCCCGGCTATTCAATCGCGACAATCCTGCACATCATATCTCAGCAACACATAATATCATATATCATCAACGTAAGTAAGTATGCGTACCCCGATTGTCGTTGATGTATAGCAACGAAACCGGCGATAAGCGACATACTACACTTACGGTCACAGAAAAGAAAGTGTAAAACTACAATATTTGGAATCCATATTCTCTTTAGACATCGTAAATCCGAAATATCACATACTTCGCATTTCATGCCTAACTATATGAATTCCACATATTGTATCACATTCCAGATAAATAGACAGCATTAAACTTTTCGATCGAATAATCAAATACCCAAAATTTCCTAAAGCTCAACACTTGAGCGGAGTTCAAAAACCCCGGAATGTGTCACAGTAGTAGCGGTCCAGCCGTAGAAGGGTCAAGCCAACGCCTCACATGTGGCACGCCGTACTGCCCCAAACCCTAAGGTTCAAAAGGCAGTTCAAGACGGTCACATAATCGAGTTAAGGTTTGTTGTCTTCTAGAGGGTCCACCACTTAACTTACACGTATTTCCGAAAGATTTAAACCCCGTGAAAAAGTGAGTTAATGATACTCGTTCGAACATTTTAATACTTTCTTAATTACCAGGAAAAAAGCACGAAATTAAAATTCCGATCGAATCACTGAATCCAAAACCATCCCCAGAACATTCAACACTTGAATCAGATTAAAAATACCCAAAAATATATACAAGAAGGTAGGAAGATTACTGTATAAAAATGATGCCACAACTCTCCTGTACGGCCGCGAATCCGCGGCCTAAGCAAGCTCTGTCCGCGGTTCCGCGGCGCAATGTACGAATTAGGGCTTCGTTTTTTTACAGTGTTTCTTAAAATTCCCTGCTGAATTTTTTTACGTATTTTTAATTCTGAAAATTACACAGTTTCAAAAATTGTCCAGAGAGGGTTCAAAAAACCGTATTTTTGATTCGATCGGGGTTTTAACTTCGTAAAAGTGTCGCCTAAAGTTCTAGGTCGGCTCTGATACCATTGTTAGGTTTACCTAGCACCTCATGAAGGGTTTGGAAGCATCACATGTGTCAAAATCAAATTTTTAAGGTGCTAAGTGAACATACAAAGAATCATCACTAGAAATTTAGGGTTTCTAAACATACACATCATCACAATTAGATAAAGCTAGGGGTTTTTGAGAGTACTGTAGGGTTCCTAGGCACTCTTGTGAAGGTTCAAAAGGCATCAAACATGCCCGGATAAAAATTTAGACGTGCCGAACAACCCAAAGCCGGGATCTTTGGTAGATTATTAGGGTTTAACATGCAAGAAGATAACTTTTATCTAAGTGTGAGGGATTACAACCTTTGTAGTCCGCTCCTTCACTTCACAAGCTCCGAGTAGAAGTCCCTTTGCCGCGATCCACGATCTCCCGGACTCATGAGAGGCTCCACGACTCGAACGATCCATGCTAGCTCGAAGTATTCCAAATCTCCGATGATCTACCTTGAAGTTGCTACGACTCAAGCTTTCTCACTCTAAAGAGATGAACACACTAATCTCAAGGGCTAGATGAGATGAGGATGAGAGAGTAGTAATTTTGCTTTCTTTTTAAATCATTTTCTCATATTTATTCATCACATAAAGAATATCAAGTGAGCTTTCTTCAAGAGAGAAGAAGAAGATGATAACGGAAAAGCTAATAAGAATAATAATAATCCTTTTGTGATGAATAGAATAAAAGTGTATATGATTGATATATAAACCATGGTTAAGGATGAGTGGATAAGAATGTGTAGAGAAACAACTAGAGTTAGGGTTTGGTTAGGTTTAGAAATGTGTCATCACTAAATATCTAAACCATGACAAAATAAAATGCTTCTAGAAGGTGCATGAAGCAACTAACCCTAATCAAACTCTAACCTCAATTAATCATCCTTAAACATGTTTAACAATTAATCATATCATGTCACAATAATATATATCACATATATATTATATATTTGCAACAAAAGAAAATAATACAATTAACATATATCGCATATATATCAATGTATCATCCACTGAGAAAATGAAATAATAAAGAGAGCCAATATTAGATAATGTAATACAATATATCATATATATTATTATACATTAAATCATCGAATCAACACTTGAATCGATGATCCGGCTATATCGAATATTACCGACTAATATATCATGTACCGATTCATCGAATCAACACTTGATCCGATGTCCCGGTTCATTTCTAAATATCGCGAGAATATAATACGGTATCCCATATCGCATTATTCTCGGTCCTGCACATATCACATATGTGCCTCTACTCCGTTTCGCCTGAGCCAAGAAACCTCTGTATAGGACTCTAAAGAATCGTCAATACGCCGGTAGCAGGTGATGATCATATCAAACACCCACAAGCTGCAAGCGGTCAGCTAAACGTAACAGCCACCCAGGTATTGAGCGATCAGAAGATCAACAAGCTAGCCTGTGCGTTCTCCTGTGAATCCGATCAGTAACACTCCCGTACAGTCCGGTCTGTTCGTCTGATATGTCGCATATCAAGTCTAGGGGTAGTATACGTCAGACCCCAGTAACCGATAAGTCGTGTCGATGTATGGCTCATAACGGGTCGAGAAACTACTAGTAACACTTACCAGTAAATCTCTATATCAGCCCTGGCCAGGGACTTCCAGTTATAGCCAATCGAACACAGCACAACATCAACTCCTTATACCGGGAGAGACGAATCCCCTCCTATCGCTCATTGCCTCCATGTGATTCCGGACTGTACCCAAAAGCCACCGTTTTGCACGCCCTCTTGGACGTGGTAAGGTGGAAATCAAAGCACAGTGGGAATCACACAAGACTCCATGACGATCTCGGGTCTACAGACTACCCTGTACCTGTGTCACCGGAGAACTGCCATCTGACGTGTGGTATATCACCATCTGGGAGTTCTCGACGAGTCCGTCCAGTGTACCCAGTCTCCACTGAGCACCCGTACACCATCTCTGATGTCTAACACCGATGGATATGGGATCATCCATCGCCCATCATATGGGTCAAGATGCGTATACGCTAGTCTACTCTGGTGTATCGATGCCCTGTCTCGATATACCCTCGACTAGGAACAGTTATAGAATGTACTCATCGACTACCGTGGCCCCACTAGTATGATCTCATCATAGTCCCAGTAGTCAAGTACAGGTCCTAAGGGCTTTATCAACATGTGAGAGTAAAACAGTAAACCAATACAAGTCAACATGTTAAGATAAAGTGAAACCAAATAGCATACTATCATGACGAGCAAGAAAGTCATCTCTATATATAACCAAGCATCCATTATAATATACATCATATGTACAACAATGGACTCTATGGCATATACATAACTAACAATCTCCCACTTGCACTAAGGCCAGCTGCTGTAGTATCGCATACCTAGCATCCCGAATAATCTCTCAAACTGTATCCGGGGAATAGCCTTCGTGAATGGATCCGCAGTGTTGTCCTTCGTATCTACTCTCCTGACCTCGATCTCCCGGCGATCAACTATCTCCCTGATCAGGTGATACCGCCTCAGAATATGTCTGGACTTCTGATGGGACCTGGGTTCCTTGGCCAAAGCCACAGCTCCATTGTTATCGCAATACAGAGGTATTGGATGCTCAATGGATGGAACCACACCAAGTTCACTAATGAACTTCTTGATCCAGACAGCCTCTTTGGCAGCATCGTTGGCAGCGATGTATTCAGCCTCCATCGTCGAGTCTGCAACAGTATCCTGTTTGGAACTCTTCCAACATACCGCCCCTCCATTGAGGGTAAAGACAAATCCCGAGTGCGACTTAGAGTCGTCCTTATCACTTTGGAAGCTGGAATCGGTAAAGGACTCTACCTGGAGTTCTCCGTTACCATACACCAAGAACATCTCCTTAGTCCTTCGTAAGTACTTGAGAATGTTCTTTACAGCTGTCCAGTGACTCTCTCCAGGATCTGCTTGATACCGACTCACTACACTTAGTGAGTATGCTACATCGGGTCTGGTACATAGCATCGCATACATGATAGAGCCTACTGCCGAAGCATAGGGTATCCCTTGCATGCGAGCTCTCTCCAAATCAGTCTTGGGAGACATCTCTTTGGAGAGAGCGAGTCCAGAGATCGTGGGTTGGTTCCCACGCTTGGATTCTTCCATACTAAACCTCTTTAGTATGGTGTCAATGTACCTGGATTGAGACAATCCCAATATCCTTTTAGATCTATCTCTATAGATCATGATTCCCAATATGCAGGAGGCATCACCTAGATCTTTCATTGAGAATCTTTGTGATAAGAAGAGCTTGACTGATTGCAGCATAGGAATATCATTTCCTATCAAGAGTATGTCATCCACGTACAATACGAGGAAGACAACCTTACCCTCTGCTACCTTCTTATAAATACAAGGTTCATCTATATTTTTGATGAAGTCAAACTCTTTGACTACAACATCAAAACAGATGTTCCAACTCCGCGATGCTTGCTTTAACCCATAAATGGATTTAAGCAGCTTGCACACCTTTCCGCTGCTCCCACTATCTACGAAGCCCTCTGGCTGAGTCATGTACACGCACTCTTCTAAATCACCGTTTAGAAAGGCGGTCTTAACATCCATTTGCCAGATTTCGTAGTCATGGTATGCAGCAATGGCAAGTAAGATCCGGATGGACTTAAGCATAGCCACTGGAGAAAAGGTTTCGTCATAATCCACACCTGGACGTTGACGAAAACCCTTTGCTACAAGTCTAGCTTTGAAAGTCTCAACTTTTCCATCTACACCAAATTTCTTTTTCAAAATCCACTTGCTCCCAATGGGTTTTACCCCTTTAGGAGCATTTTCTAAAATCCATACTTTTTTGGTGTACATGGATTCCATCTCAGATCGCATTGCATCCAGCCATTTCACAGAGTCACCACTCGTGATGGCCTGCTCAAAACTAGTGGGGTCATCATCATCCATGATGCAATCCTCTCTTCCACCATCAATGACAAAACCGTAGTATCTCTCAGGTGGACGAGAAACTCTACTAGATCGGCGGAGAGGCTGGGGTTCGTCGGGTACTACTGAATCCTCTGGTTCCACTAAATCATCTGTTGTAGTTTGTGTTGCTGGAACCTCTTCCAGTTCTACCTCATTGCCATCAATTTCTTTTGCAAGAAATTCCTTTTCCAAAAAGGTGGCATGTTTAGAAACAAACACCTTTTGTTCCTCAGTGTGGTAGAAGATATACCCTTGTGAGTTCTTGGGATATCCTACAAACTTACATAAGACAGATCTTGCCTCGAGTTTGTCCGGATTTTGTCTTTTGACATAGGCTGGACAACCCCATATCTTAACATACTTAAGAGATGGTTTCTTCCCTTTCCATATCTCATATGGAGTGGTAGGCACTGATTTGGTAGGAATCATATTCAATAGATGTATGGCTGTCTCAAGCGCATACCCCCAGAAGGAAATAGGTAACTCAGCCTCGCTCATCATAGAGCGTACCATATCTAATAAAGTGCGATTCCTCCGCTCAGATACACCGTTGTGCTGTGGTGTATAAGGAGGAGTAAGCTGAGAGAGAATCCCATTCTCTTTTAGATAATCTAGGAACTCACCGCTTAAGTATTCACCTCCTCGATCAGATCGAAGAATCTTAATACTTTTGCCCGTTTGGTTCTCTACTTCGTGCTTATATTCTCTGAATTTCTCAAAAGCTTCAGACTTTTGTTTCATCAGAAACACATGTATCTAGAGAGATCGTCAGTGAATGTAATGAAGTAGGAAGAACCGTTCCTGGCATGCGTAGACATGGGACCACAAACATCACTATGTATCAGTCCTAAGAGTTCAGTAACTCTTTCTCCGTGTCCACTAAACGGAGCTTTGGTCATTTTTCCTTTGAGACATGAATGGAAAGTATCATAAGATAATAATTCGAACGGATTCAAATAACCATCCTTATGTAACTTAGCCAGTCGTGTCGCATTGATATGACCAAGTCTACAATGCCACAAGTAGGATTCGTTCATATCTGAACTTTTCCTCTTGTGTGTGTTTTGTATATTCAGGACTGTATTCTGATTTAGAATGAATATGCCATTATGTAACGAGCCTGATGCAATCAACTTTTGATCTAGGAATATGTTCATAACATTATCCTTTACTACAAAATTATATCCTTCTTTACTTAATAAAGAAACTGATATAATGTTGCACATCATGTTCGGTATATAATAACACTCATTCAGAATCAGTGTATTACGACTTGGTAATACAAGGTGATATTCGCCAACTGCTTTGGCTACAATACTTGCACCGTTCCCTACTTGAACGGAATGATCACCTTTTCCCAGTTCTCTACCTTTACGTAGCCCATGTAACTGTTTACATATGTGGGATCCTGATCCGGTATCTAATACCCAGGACGTAGGGTGAACTGAGAAACAGTTCTCAATAACTAACACACCCGAAGAAGATGCATCAACATGCATGTTCTTTTGGGCGGCGTGAGAATCTAGATATTCTCCTGTTTCCTGTTCAGTCTTATAACTCTTATAAGAAAGAACAGGTCCAACGTTCCCTTGCTCAGTACAATAATCGGGTTCAGTCAATACATCAATATTATTATCTTGATTATGGCCTGACATGGTCGCTACCTGGAGAGAGAGAGAAGAAAACACTTTAGCGTATGCTCTTGCAAGATTAGATTGGTTATTATCTTATCTAATCAGGATGTCTCCCACTGTTTTTATCAAATCTACCTTAAAACCTTAAAAGGTAAGATTAGCCGGGATTAATTACACCCTACAATTTCGTCAATCTTTCAGCCAGATCAGTGTCGGTACTTTGAGGGAGGTTCCCCGTGCTTTCGCACGGACCTAATTAAAATAAACCTCGTTTTCCCAGAGGCGTAACCTCGTTAACACTTTTCTAGACACCTACTTGAATGACTAATTGTCCTGTGTAAAACTCTCCCAGGAGTAACTCTTACTCGCAGTGGGTATCGGGATCCAACTATCTCATAGGAGGTATGCAATTTCATTGCAAATTTCAACACTTGAAATTTCCGATAATGCTTTTGCCCCTAACGTTCTATGACCTTGACGAAAGCCAACAAACCATAGTGCGCTAGTCAAGTTCAACCCGAACATTTCTTGATTGAATTAAACCCAGCCGTACGTCCCTTGACGAAAGCCAACAAAGCCGCACGACTACCCTAACCCAATCTCATCATATGTAACAGATAAGTAATAATTAGCTACCGCACACTACGCCTTGACGAAAGCCAACAAACGTAGCACGAATACTAAGTATTACCTATCTGAAATGTCGGAGGGCTACGCAGGTTTTTCAGAAAACCCTGAGCGTAATGAACTTGATATCGTCGTAGAATCGAGTAATTTTGAAAAGGAGTGTTTTTGAGGCTTTTCTTAGTTTCGCTAAAGGGGTCACTCCCAGTGAAGGGATCGTCGGCCCTTTCCTCATCGAATAAGGTGCAGGATATATCATATATACCGCTGTGCAAAGCAAAACACTAAAAGCATTCAAAAGACAAACCGCGTTTTGTAGCATCTGCCAGTTTTGCTAAAGGAGTCACTCCCGGTGAAGGGATCTCGGTCCTTTCCTCATCGAATAAGGTGCAGGATATATCATATATATCACTGTGCAAAGCAAAACTGTAGCTACCCTTTTTATAAAGTTTTTGATTCTACAACATCTTTAGGTTTCTTTTCTTTTTATTAATCTTATTAATAAAAATCCCATCAGCTTATGCTTCCTAAGCATCACAGAAGAAACGAAAGCAGTAATATTTATATATCAACATATATATATATAGTATAAGCATTCGTCTCAGGAAGTAATATGATCTCATCACAGAACATTGCAGCAGAAGAACATATATGAAATATTGGATATACTAGGACGTCCGTGTTTTTAATACGAGCCTGTATAAAACACGGATTCCACGGTCGCGACGAATAGCCAAACTGTAAGTGCACGGCGGCGCCCCGGCCGTCAACCCGACGGCCAACGCGGAAACGGTGATAAACTTTAATTTTGCGGACTTAGCAAACCGGCACCACCGCGCACTAAACCCCGGATCATGCCATTAAACTAGTCTAAGCTAACAAAAGAATGCGTTAGAGATATACCGACTGATCCGAGTCCTCCGGTCTTCATCTCCACTCCGATCTCCTCGCGGGATCTCCGGTCGTCGCCTCCTCGCCGGAAGGGCACCACGTCGCCTGCATCTTTTACGGGCTCCCGCCTCTATACCGAGGCAACTCGGGCATGAAGCCGGCAACTCGACATGCTCAAGATGTGCTGTAGGATGTAGTGTAGAACATGCTAGTCTCATTTGGGGTTTGGAGTTGCCTTGATGGAGGAATGAAGATTGATCTTTGGAGGGAAATCAAGCTATCAATCTTTGCATGAAAAATGATATGAACAAATATATCTTCTCACCAAATGAACCACTCTCTCCCTCCCTCAAAATGATGGCCGGCCATATATATGCTAGGAAATGGTGGAGGGCAAAGTAAATCATGAAGGGAGGTAAGTGTAGGAGAAATCAAGAGGTGACCACAAACAAACATAAAGACATCAACCATGCTTAATCCTTCTATTCACATCAAATCCCATTAATGCAAAAGCATGGATGATAAAGCAAAGATGCTTATCATAATGAATACAAGTGAAAGAAGACCCCTCCACAAATGTTATTTGCACAATTGCAAATAACCCCCTCCATCGGAAAAGTCCGGCCGGGAAAGAACAAAGGAAAACCGGCCGGAACGGAAAGCAAAATGGCAACTCCAGAAAACTGGTCCCGTAATAAATTACAGGAAAACCCCCATACTGTGCATACACACCCGCATCTGTATTCCGTCCGGATACAAATGCAATGAGACAAAATCTACACTGTACTATTCTAGGATCCGGTTTAAACCAAAACCGGCTAGTAATATCCGTCCGATCCTGATCCGTGCAATACCGCACGTATCTGATCGAACGCTGCCATATAACCATACGACCACTAGTACAAAAACTGTCCGATCCTGATCCGTGCAATACCGCACGTATCTGATCGGACCCTGCCATATCTCCATACGGCCTCTACAGCGTTTCGCCCGAAAGCTGAGTAACTGAAAGTGTGGTGGACTCTAAAGACTCGTCAATACTATGGCTGTGGATTTAACCACTAGCACGTCAGAGGTATAAGCCAATACGTAACGGGCCACCAGCTATTGACTAAAAGGGACGTCGATGAGCGAACTCATCCTGATACCCTACTGAGCCTGTCAGTGACAATATCCGTACAGTCCGGTCCGTTCGTCTATGAGCATCGCATGTCTGGCCTAGGGGGTTGGTAAAAGTCAGACCCCCAAAAGCGGTACAAGTCGTGTCGGAGTGTAGCCCAGAACACCCTGAGATACTACTGGAATACCTACCAGTAAATCTCCTGCCTTGGCCAAGGTCTTCGTGTAATGGCTCTCCTAGACACAGCGCGACCTCACCCCCAATACCGGGAGAGACGAACCCCCGAAGATCCGCTCACTGCCTCCATGTGGCTCGGGACTGTACCCAACTAAAACCTGTTTGCACGACTCCTTTGAGCTGTGGTAGGGTAGTAATCAAAGCACAGTGGGAACTCACACGAGACAAATGACGATCCCCAGGTCGATGAACTAACCTGTACACATGTCACCTGGGAACTGCTATCTGACGTCAGGTATAAGACCAACTAGCATGTTCCCGGCGAGTCCTGTCCGGTGTACTCATAACCCAATGAGCACCTGTATACATCTTAGGTGAACCAACTGACACCAGTGGCTTGTGAGACCGGCCACCGCCCCTCGTCGGGGTCTCGACTGTATACACTAGTCTACTCTGGAGTATCGATGCCCTGTCTCGAAACTCCCACGACTAGGGACCTTTTAAGGATGTGCTTATAGACTCCAGCTCTCACTTATATGATCGCCCTCATACTGCTGGCAGTCAAGCAAGAATCCTCGGGGCTCTATCAACATGCAATAGCGACATTTCAGGTCACCTAAAGCAGTACACGATGATAAAGATAAACCAGATAGCGTACTATCATCTTGAGTAAGACTGTCCTACTGGGACATGTCCTCCCCTCAATCATTGCAATCACGTGCCTGTGATCCAATAATTGACTCTGAGGGCATTATCTCCAACAATCTCCCACTTGCACTCAAGGCTAATTATTGCGATGTCGCATACTCTCAGCCCGTGTGATACCGAACACCCAACTCCTCTACTTGTCAGTCTCACAAAACTCGTTTGAGAAACTATTGCGTTCGAGGAATAGCCTCAGTGAGTGGATCCGCCTGTGGTGTTTCTTTCTATGTCTCTCTATATCTCAAGTTCGCGGAGAAAGCCATCTCCCGAAATGAGCAATACCTGTCTTAGAATGTCTGGATGTCTGATGGGACCGAGCTCATAAATGAACTCCAAATCCAAACTTCTTAGACTGTATCGTCAACTGAACTTAATCAGTATCCTGCGCCATGCCTCCCTCAGTATTGCCTTGAACCACCTGTCCAAAATACTGCCCCTCGTCAGAAGGAAAACTATAACTCTGACAACCTCCTTGTCGTCAATGTCACCTTGGAAGCCTGGAGTGATAACCGTCTCCTAAAGGAGGCAGCCGTTATCATATCCCTAGAACATCTACTTATGTTCTAAAACTACTTCCGACTGTATCTCCAGGATTGGATCAATGTCAACTTATTGCATCTAGTGCAAGAACAACATCTGGTGTGGTACTTGACCTCTCATGATTGACTCAATTGCCTAAGCAAGTGATCTGCCAATCATGCACATCCCTCTCTACTTTAGTCTATAAGACACCTTTAGAGAGGGTGACTCCATCACCTGCAGGTACACTACCATGCCAGGAGTCGTCCATTCTAAATACTCTTAGAATGCTGTCTAAGTACCCAGATTGGGAAACCACCTAAATCTAGATCTAAAACCATAGATCTAGTAACCAGTATGTCTGATATAATGTCCAAGTCCTTTGTGGAGAAACCACTGTGTGACGACCAAAGTATAACCGATCGTAGTATAGGAATATCACTTCCTACTACCTTCTCAACAGATCCATCCCCTATTCTGATGACGTCAAACCTATGACTGTCACATCAGAAATAGATGATCTATCTCCGCTATATATGCTTTAGTCTATAAATAGACATAAGCCTGATGTCCACCAATGCTTCCGCTGCTCCCACTGACTACGACAACCCTCTGGCAGAGTCATATAGACGTGCACTTCTAAAGCAAGTTTAGAACGACGCTATACTCATCCTCCTGCCGGGTCTCGCAACCTGGAACAACAACAATGGCAAGTGTGGGTAAACAAGAACTTCCCTGTCACCGTCCTTGAGGCTACCGGAGTACCTCTCGGGTGCCTGAAGTTACCCACCTTATCTGCGGAGTGGCCAATGGAATGTCAAATCAGATTGAATCTTTAGGTTCCTTATCAAATCTTCAGTAAGGTTCTGGAATCACTTCCAGTTCTACCATACTCCCACTACTGTTTTTGAAAAAATCCATTTTTAATAAAACTGTGGCGAGTTTTGAACAATATCACTATTGATCTTCCAGATGGTAGAAAGTCAACCCTCGTCATAGCCTGGGTCAACCCACAAACAACCATTACAGAAACGTGCCTATGAGTTATCCAGAGTCTGGTTTTAAGCATAAGCCGGACAACTCCCCGTACCTTAACAATGTTAAGATATGAACTGTACTATATCCAATATAGAACCAGAGGCACTGATTTAATTAAACCAGATTCAAATCATGCAGCTATCTCCAGTGCATGTCAACTAAATGGAGAGAGAGGTCGATCAGCGTTACTCAACTTAGGAATGCTTCCAATTATGAGTAACCCGAAAGAGAAGCAATTTCTCTTTATCATTACTATCAACTGAATACCATACACAAGTATCTACATCTTCGATCACTTTGAAGAATCCCGATACTTGCTACACCTGGTTCTCTACTCTATTCAAATACCTATAACTCCTCAAAACTTAGACCCTGTGTTTCAACGAAACACATGTCTAAGAACTAGAGAAGTTAAAAGTAAACAGAATATAGTATGAGGACCAACCCCTCTGTCCTAATGGACACTGGACAACATACAATACTCTGTATAAGTCCGCTGAGTCTAACAACTCTTTCACTGTGTGTCGTAGGTTGAAAACTGTACTTATGGTTAAGAAGAATTACACCGCTGTTTAATGCTCCTTACCTAACCATCCACTGATATAGGTAAATGTCATCGACATAATATCAAAAGGTATATCTCACTCTATTCAAATAGACGTACAGATATATCAATTTGAAATTGGTGCACAACAGCAGATATTCAAAACCAAATATTTGCCGACCGGCAAACAGCCCAGGTAATCTCCTCAAATATCACCGATTACAACGAATCCCGATATAATGAGGATGATCACCCAATTCCCAATAACTTACTCCCACTCATCATCTGTAAAACCATACAGATGTGAGAATCAAACCTGGTAAATACATACCCTGGAGCAAGTGTCTAATCGGGAAATCAGTTTTCTTTTAACAGTACACAGTGAAACTGAAACATTGAAATGTTTCGATGGGGTATACTGGTATTCCTAGCAATGCCTCTACCATTATCCAGATTCACAACTATAACCGTATAATTCTTTGCCACCTCTCCAAATCCCTTTATATGTCTTTAGTCATTACCTTCTGCACACCCCTTTAGCCCAATTGGTTTTCTTCCTTCCCTACCGTTCGGCACCAGCCTATGGTTTGGAAGAAGACTATCCAATAAGCATAATGGGTGTACTGTCCTAATCCTAGGAGCACTCGCAATGCGAGAGAAGGTGAAGATAAAAGACAACCGAATAAACCTTATTCCTATTTCTCCTGAACCAGAATCCATCCCCGAACTGGAACAAGTTCCTTTCGAGTTCGTATATAACCATACGATGGAGTATCCAATAAACTGTGGATCTTCGTAATGATACGGAGTGTCCTGGAGAAATACAAAGGTGATTTAGGATTGGCGAAGAAATACTTGGTTTGGTCGTGAATATCAGTCGCAATTTACTTTGCCCTCTTACTAATCCCTTGCTTTGTCTTAATCTTAATACCTTCTGTACACCGTTTAGGCTAACTGGTTTTCTTCATTCCCTACCGGTCGGCACCAGCCTATGGTTTGGAAGAAGACTATCCAATTTGCGTAATAGGTGTACTACTCCTAAACCAAGGAGTACTCGCAACCTGAGAGAGGGTGAAAAGAAAAGACAACTGAATAATCCTATCCGATTTCTCCAGAACCAGAAACCATCCTCGAATTCCTTCGAGTTCGTATCTAACCATACGATGGTTTTGTCCAATGGAAGTGGACGTTCGTAGTAATACGGGGTGTCCCGGAGAAAAGGGTAAAAGTAGGAGTGGCAATGAGGTCTGCAACTCTGACAATCCAAAAGCCAGTGTTAAGTAGGTTCGGTCAACTTGGTCACTGAGTCATAGTCTAGGGTCGGGTCAATGGTCGCAGCCAGAGAGAGAGAAAAGAAACACTCAGCGTGCACTCTAACCTAGATCAGAATGGTTACCAATTTATCTAATCTGGAAACCTCCCACTGTACCTCAAATTCTCCTCCAAACCTGAAAGAAGAATTAGTCGGGGTCACCCGAGGAGTAAACCAACTCATCAGTGGGAATCGGGATCCAACTCTCATCGCATGATAACGTGACGGAATCCGCTCACGGTATCACACTCCAGAAGGTATGCGCATATCTGGCAAGTTTCAGTTCTTTTGAAACTCCCGATGAGATTTCTGCCCCATGCTCTTATGACCTTGACTAAGGCCAACAAATCATAAGTCACATGTCAAGTTCTACCCGTCATTGTCCAGGTTGATTTGAACCCACCCGTACAAGCCCTTGACTAAGGCCAACAAGGCTATACGACTGTCCCAAAACAACACATCTATCTATGCAGCATATGAATACCCAATAGCTACCAAACACTGTGCCTTGACTAAGGCCAACAAACACAGCTTGAATACTATTGACTACCCATATGAAACGACGGAGGGCTACGAATGGTTTCTGGCGAAAACCTTTAACGTAATGAACTTGATCTCGTTGAAGGAACGGATAGCTTTTTAGAAAATATAGTGACGAAAACCTTTACTAAAGAGGTCACTCCCGGTGAAGGGATCTCGGCTCTTTCCCCGTAGAATGGGGTGCAGGATATTCCAACTGAATACCACGATACAAAGCAAAAGTAATCGGCTATAGTGAAGTTAATGCCCTGACGCAAACTTCTGTCCAAGGGGTCACTCCCGGTGAAGGGATCTCGGCCCTTGCCTCGTCGACTGAGGAGCAGGATATTCCAAATGAATACCACGATGCAAAACAGAAGTGAACGTCCTTGCAATAACAGCTTTTTGAAAAGTGTTCCAACAACATCAGAATAGGTTTGTTTAACTTGCATTGATCCGAATCAACGCAGTCCCATCAATTAATCACACCACAAAGAACGAAAATATACTGACGTACGTATATGCCATCCGCATTCGCCACTGGGTCCCGTCATCACCCGTTAGGTTAGCTTACTAACGGCAGAGCGGGACTTGACTAGCGCGGATGAAAAACATATACAACATCTACTAATATATATACCAATATATTATATTTCGCTCATGGCGTGAAAAGAAATGCAACATCACAGAATGTACAGCATCACAGAACAATACAGATATCTGGGATCCCCGGGTTTCACAGAGCCACTACTGAAACCCGACGTTCCCCTGGTCGTGTGGATAGCCTGTGCAATGAAATCCTAGACCCCTACGGGCGCGGCAAGTCACCCACCAAAACCTGAAGCGAGGCAGCCCCCTTCAGCTCCGTGAATGGACCACCCAGCACTCCACGAAATCCGGCAACTTGGGCACCCCTCCTGGGTCAACCTGTACCCCCTACGAGTGCGGCGAATAGCCCGCCAATCCCAGAGTGAAGCCCCCTCCGTCTCAATGCCATGAGATGCGGGCTTGTTGCCTTCCAGAACCCGGCTATCCGTGCACTCCTCCGCGGGGTAATCCTAGTACAGAAAGTAAAATATACATACACCGGGTACATCGACCGCAACCAGGTCATGCCCCAAAAGAATAATACAAACAGGCAGTGACGGCAGTCCACATGTCGGACGCTCGCCCCGCAATATCAAATGTACATAATACACCAACACTGTACTAGCATTGCATCCAGGCTATCCCCCACGACCGATCCGCAACATCACAGCAAATACATAGAACATCAACGTGAAAGTCACGTTCGCAAATCCGTCTAACCGGGCTATAGCAGTTAGACCGGATTTACCGATCAAGTGACATTCACGGTCGCAGATATAATGTAAAAACTGTGAAAAATGTGTTTAAAATTTTCCGATTGACCAAACCTTAACAAGTGGGCCCCCAAACAAAACTGTAGCACTCGCAGAAAACCTGGGCCCAATTTTAATATTCCAGAAAGCACATTTTCAACTCAGGAACATTCTACAAAATTTTGGGGAAATGAACAGTTCTAACTGCGGCGGAAGCGCGGCCCAAGTAGGGGTTTGGCCGCCCTTCCGCGGTGGAACAGTGAGTTCATCGTACCAAATTTTTACAGTGTGTTTCTAATTCCCTGCACATCATTCTGAGACAACCTGAAAAATTTTTGGACTCAAAAAAAATTCGACAGAAACTGATGTGCTTGAAATACGCGTTTTCAGGATTTTGTTCGATCGGAAACGTAAAACACATTAAACAAAGCTAGACGAAGTTAATAACCTGGCTCTGATACCACTGTAAGTGCACGGCGGCGCCCCGGCCGTCAACCTGACGGCCAACGCGGAAACGGTGATAAACTTTAATTTTGCGGACTTAGCAAACCGGCACCACCGCGCACTAAACCCCGGATCATGCCATTAAACTAGTCTAAGCTAACAAAAGAATGCGTTAGAGATATACCGACTGATCCGAGTCCTCCGGTCTTCATCTCCACTCCGATCTCCTCGCGGGATCTCCGGTCGTCGCCTCCTCGCCGGAAGGGCACCACGTCGCCTGCATCTTTTACGGGCTCCCGCCTCTATACCGAGGTAACTCGGGCATGAAGCCGGCAACTCGACATGCTCAAGATGTGCTGTAGGATGTAGTGTAGAACATGCTAGTCTCATTTGGGGTTTGGAGTTGCCTTGATGGAGGAATGAAGATTGATCTTTGGAGGGAAATCAAGCTATCAATCTTTGCATGAAAAATGATATGAACAAATATATCTTCTCACCAAATGAACCACTCTCTCCCTCCCTCAAAATGATGGCCGGCCATATATATGCTAGGAAATGGTGGAGGGCAAAGTAAATCATGAAGGGAGGTAAGTGTAGGAGAAATCAAGAGGTGACCACAAACAAACATAAAGACATCAACCATGCTTAATCCTTCTATTCACATCAAATCCCATTAATGCAAAAGCATGGATGATAAAGCAAAGATGCTTATCATAATGAATACAAGTGCAAGAAGACCCCTCCACAAATGTTATTTGCACAATTGCAAATAACCCCCTCCATCGGAAAAGTCCGGCCGGGAAAGAACAAAGGAAAACCGGCCGGAACGGAAAGCAAAATGGCAACTCCAGAAAACTGGTCCCGTAATAAATTACAGGAAAACCCCCATACTGTGCATACACACCCGCATCTGTATTCCGTCCGGATACAAATGCAATGAGACAAAATCTACACTGTACTATACTAGGATCCGGCTTAAACCAAAGCCGGCTAGTAATATCCGTCCGATCCTGATCCGTGCAATACCGCACGTATCTGATCGAACGCTGCCATATAACCATACGACCACTAGTACAAAAACTGTCCGATCCTGATCCGTACAATACCGCACGTATCTGATCGGACCCTGCCATATCTCCATACGGCCTCTACAGCGTTTCGCCCGAAAGCTGAGTAACTGAAAGTGTGGTGGACTTTAAAGACTCGTCAATACTATGGCTGTGGATTTAACCACTAGCACGTCAGAGGTATAAGCCAATACGTAACGGGCCACCAGCTATTGACTAAAAGGGACGTCGATGAGCGAACTCATCCTGACACCCTACTGAGCCTGTCAGTGACAATATTCGTACAGTCCGGTCCGTTCGTCTATGAGCGTCGCATGTCGGGCCTAGGGGGTTGGTAAAAGTCAGACCCCCAAAAGCGGTACAAGTCGTGTCGGAGTGTAGCCCAGAATACCCTGAGATACTACTGGAATACCTACCAGTAAATCTCCTGCCTTGGCCAAGGTCTTCGTGTAATGGCTCTCCTAGACACAGCGCGACCTCACCCCCAATACCGGGAGAGACGAACCCCCGAAGATCCGCTCACTGCCTCCATGTGGCTCGGGACTGTACCCAACTAAAACCTGTTTGCACGACTCCTTTGAGCCGTGGTAGGGTAGTAATCAAAGCACAGTGGGAACTCACACGAGACAAATGACGATCCCCAGGTCGATGAACTAACCTGTACACATGTCACCTGGGAACTGCTATCTGACGTCAGGTATAAGACCAACTAGCATGTTCCCGGCGAGTCCTGTCCGGTGTACTCATAACCCAATGAGCACCTGTATACATCTTAGGTGAACCAACTGACACCAGTGGCTTGTGAGACCGGCCACCGCCCCTCGTCGGGGTCTCGACTGTATACACTAGTCTACTCTGGAGTATCGATGCCCTGTCTCGAAACTCCCACGACTAGGGACCTTTTAAGGATGTGCTTATAGACTCCAGCTCTCACTTATATGATCGCCCTCATACTGCTGGCAGTCAAGCAAGAATCCTCGGGGCTCTATCAACGTGCAATAGCGACATGTCAGGTCACCTAAAGCAGTACACGATGATAAAGATAAACCAGATAGCGTACTATCATCTTGAGTAAGACTGTCCTACTGGGACATGTCCTCCCCTCAATCATTGCAATCACGTGCCTGTGATCCAATAATTGACTCTGAGGGCATTATCTCCAACACAAACCCACATCCCAAGACCCGTACGAGAGCGGCAAGTAACTCTGTCAATTCTAGGGTTAGGAGACCCGGTCTCGACTCCTCGAGATGGCCTCCCACTGGACCCTAGAACCCGGTTACTTGTGCTCCCCTCCTTGGGTCTACCTAATGCGGAAAAGTAAATAATATACACTGGTGACAGCAACCGCAACCTGGAAGTGCCCCAAATAAAAGAATATTATATTACAAATGAATTTTACATGAATGAAAATAAAAACCCTCATCTCACATAAAACCCCCGGCTATTCTGAACGCGACGATCCAATATAACATATCACAGCAACACATAATATCACATATCATCAACGTAAGTAAATACGCGCATCCCAATTGTCGTTGACATATAGCAACGAAACCGGCGATATCACATATTACACTTACGGTCACAGAAAAGAAAGTGTAAAACTACAGTATTTGGAATCCACAATCACTTTAGACATCGTAAATCCGAAATATCACATACTCCGCATTTCATGCCTAACTCTATGAATTCCACATATTGTATCACATTCCAGATAAATAGACAGTATTAAACTTTCCGAACAGATAATCAAATACCCAAAATTTCCAAAGTGCTCAACTCTTGAGCGGAGTTCAAATAATCCCAGAATATGTCACAGTACCGGTGATCCAGCCGTAGAAGGGTCAAGCCAACGCCTCACATATGGCACGCCGTACTGCCCCAAATCCGAAGGTTCAAAAGGCAGTTCAAGACGGTCACATAATCGAGTTAAGGTTTGTTGTCTTCTAGAGGGTCCACCGCTTAACTTGTACAATTTTCCGAAAGATTTAAACCCAGGAAAAATTCAACGCTTGAAAGTTTGCCGTACCGGGAAATAGTAAGTTAATGATATCCGTTCAAATAATTTAACAGTTTCTAAATATCCGGAAAGAAATACGAACTTAAAAATTCCGATCGAATCTACTATTACAAAATAAACCCCAGATTTAAACAATACTGGAATCACTGTTAAAAATATCCAGAAGCCTCAACAAGTACCTACGGTCATTACCAGAAAAGCCACGTGTCACAATCCTATCAATCCGCCGCGGAACCGCCGCGCAAGGCATGCTTGCGCCGCGGTTCCGCCGCCGTTTGATCGAATTGGGGGCTCGAGTTTTATGGTAATTCTTAGAATTCGCTGCTGATTTTTTTACATATTTTTAATTCAGAAAAATCCCAAAATTTAAAAAATTTCCAGAGAGGGGTCTTTTTGTGTCGTTTCGGGTTCGATCGGAGTTTTAACTTCGTAAACACATCGCCTAATGCTCTAGCTAGGCTCTGATACCACTGTAGGGTTCCTAGGCACTCTTGTGAAGGTTCAAAAGACATCAAACATGCCCGGATAAAAATTTAGACGTGCCGAACAACCCAAAGCCGGGATCTTTGCTAGATTATTAGGGTTTAACATGCAAGAAGATAACTTTTATCTAAGTGTGAGGGATTACAACCTTTGTAGTCCGCTCCTTCACTTCACAAGCTCCGAGTAGAAGTCCCTTTGCCGCGATCCACGATCTCCCGGACTCATGAGAGGCTCCACGACTCGAACGATCCATGCTAGCTCGAAGTATTCCAAATCTCCGATGATCTACCTTGAAGTTGCTACGACTCAAGCTTTCTCACTCTAAAGAGATGAACACACTAATCTCAAGGGCTAGATGAGATGAGGATGAGAGAGTAGTAATTTTGCTTTCTTTTTAAATCATTTTCTCATATTTATTCATCACATAAAGAATATCAAGTGAGCTTTCTTCAAGAGAGAAGAAGAAGATGATAATGGAAAAGCTAATAAGAATAATAATAATCCTTTTGTGATGAATAGAATAAAAGTGTATATGATTGATATATAAACCATGGTTAAGGATGAGTGGATAAGAATGTGTAGAGAAACAACTAGAGTTAGGGTTTGGTTAGGTTTAGAAATGTGTCATCACTAAATATCTAAAGCATGACAAAATAAAATGCTTCTAGAAGGTGCATGAAGCAACTAACCCTAATCAAACCCTAACCTCAATTAATCATCCTTAAACATGTTTAACAATTAATCATATCATGTCATAATAATATATATCATATATATATTATATATTTGCAACAAAAGAAAATAATACAATTAACATATATCGCATATATATCAATGTATCATCCACTGAGAAAATGAAATAATAAAGAGAGCCAATATTAGATAATGTAATACAATATATCATATATATTATTATACATTAAATCATCGAATCAACACTTGAATCGATGATCCGGCTATATCGAATATTACCGACTAATATATCATGTACCGATTCATCGAATCAACACTTGATCCGATGTCCCGGTTCATTTCTAAATATCGCGAGAATATAATACGGTATCCCATATCGCATTATTCTCGGTCCTGCACATATCACATATGTGCCTCTACTCCGTTTCGCCTGAGCCAAGAAACCTCTGTGTAGGACTCTAAAGAATCGTCAATACGCCGGTAGCAGGTGATGATCATATCAAACACCCACAAGCTGCAAGCGGTCAGCTAAACGTAACAGCCACCCAGGTATTGAGCGATCAGAAGATCAACAAGCTAGCCTGTGCGTTCTCCTGTGAATCCGATCAGTAACACTCCCGTACAGTCCGGTCTGTTCGTCTGATATGTCGCATATCAAGTCTAGGGGTGGTATACGTCAGACCCCAGTAACCGATAAGTCGTGTCGATGTATGGCTCATAACGGGTCGAGAAACTACTAGTAACACTTACCAGTAAATCTCTATATCAGCCCTGGCTAGGGACTTCCAGTTATAGCCAATCGAACACAGCACAACATCAACTCCCTATACCGGGAGAGACGAATCCCCTCCTATCGCTCATTGCCTCCATGTGATTCGGGACTGTACCCAAAAAGCCACCGTTTTGCACGCCCTCTTGGACGTGGTAAGGTGGAAATCAAAGCACAGTGGGAATCACACAAGACTCCATGACGATCTCGGGTCTACAGACTACCCTGTACCTGTGTCACCGGAGAACTGCCATCTGACGTGTGGTATATCACCATCTGGGAGTTCTCGGCGAGTCCGTCCAGTGTACCCAGTCTCCACTGAGCACCCGTACACCATCTCTGATGTCTAACACCGATGGATATGGGATCATCCATCGCCCATCATATGGGTCAAGATGCGTATACGCTGGTCTACTCTGGTGTATCGATGCCCTGTCTCGATATACCCTCGACTAGGAACAGTTATAGGATGTACTCATCGACTACCGTGGCCCCACTAGTATGATCTCATCATAGTCCAAGTAGTCGAGTACAGATCCTAAGAGCTTTATCAACATGTGAGAGTAAAACAGTAAACCAATACAAGTCAACATGTTAAGATAAGTGAAACCAAATAGCATACTATCATGACGAGCAAGAAAGTCATCTCTATATATAACCAAGCATCCATTATAATATACATCATATGTACAACAATGGCCTCTAGGGCATATACATAACTAACAATTACAACCTTTGTAGCTCCCTACGCTAGACTCCTTGGCTACTTGAGGGTTGGAAAACGTCCGCTTGAGAACCTCTAGGTCCACGATGATCCACCCGGAGTCCTTTTTGTCCAAGCTTGAAACTTCACAAGATCAAGAGAAGAAATGGATGCTAACACTTTTCACAAGTGTGCAAGACTAGTGTAGAATGGTGTTGTGGTTGGTTTTCTCACTTCAAAATCCTAACTTGGTCACTCTTGTGCTCACTTGAAAAATCTAGAGAGCAAGAGAGAGGAGGAAGAAGATGATGGCTCTAGAAAACTCAAGAGAATGATAATCTCATATGAAAAATAGAAAATATAAGTATATATATTTTCTACTCTTCATCTCAAACCATGGTTACATAATAAAGATATTATTGTACTTGAGTTAAAAGACAAAAGAAAGATTAACTCATGGTTAAAAAGTGGGTGAACAAAGGTTAGTTCAAAGAAGAGTGTAGAAGATAACCATGGATTGATCCTTTTCTTTTCTTTTTAAAACAAATACAAATATATATCCATATATATTCATAAGGTGTGAGTCTTATATTGCCACCATCTTCTATATATACAACCATGATAGAATGATGTATGCATGTATGTGTGCATGCACATCCATATGTGCATGAACAAGAATGAATGCATACATGCATGCATACACCCAAAAAAGAAAAGAAAAGGATATCTAGTGAGAAACTAATGGTTAAATGATAAATCAACACTTGATTTAGCAACCCGGTCATATCACATACGACCCGACCAAAAGCAAGCCGCTCGATTAATATACGGTATCTCATACGCGCATTTTAACCGGGTCCATGCGCATATCGCATATGCGCACCACAACGTTTCGCCTGGACTAGGTAACTCCTTTGTGGGACTCTAAGACTCGTCAATACGCCGGCAGTGGGTGATGATCATATCAAGCACCCCCAAGCCGCAAACGGTCAGCTAAACGTAACGGCCACTCGGGTATTGAGCGATCAGAAGAAAACAAGCGAACCTGCTACAACTCCCGTCGAGTCAACTGGCAACACTACTGTACAGTCCGGTCTCTTCGTCAGATATGCTGCATATCGAGTCTAGGGATGGTAACGTCGACCCCAATAACTCAATAAGTCGTGCTGATGAATGGTCTATAACAGATCGAGAAACTACTGATAACACTTATCAGTAAATCTCAACAGCCCTGGTCAGGGACTTACTGATATAGCCAGTCGAGCACAGCACAATATCAACTCCCAATACCGGGAAAGATGAAACCCCTCCTATCGCTCATCGCCTTCGTGTGTCTCGGGACTGTACCCAACGGCCACCTGTTTGCACGACTCAGTAGAGCCGTGGTAGGGTGGTAATCAAAGTACAGTAGGAGAACACACAAGACTCTATGACGATCTCGGGTCTACAGACTAACCTGCACCAGTGTCACCTGAGAACTGCTATCCGACGATAGATATAATTCCATATAGGAGTTCTCGGCGAGTCCGTCCAGTGTACCCAGTCACCACTGAGCACCCGTATACGATCTCGATGTCAAACATCGATGAATGTGGGAACATCCATCGCCCATCATATGGTTCTAGTATCATATACGCTAGTCTACTCTGGTATATCGATGCCCCGTCTCGATACACCTACGACTAGGGACATTCCAGGATATGCTTATAAACTACAGATGTCCCACTAGTATGATCTCCATCATAATCACAGTAGTCAAGCCTATATCCTCACGGTTTATCAACATGTATGAATGAATAAAAGCATGATCAAATCAACATGTCAGATAAAGAAGAACCAGATAGCATACTATCATGACGAGCAAGAATGTACACTGAATATATATATATATATATATATATATATACATGTATAAATACATCTACTATCATATAATGGCCTCTAGGGCATACATATATCCAACATTAGTATTGATGATTGTGACCTCTTGTGGAGGCGAGTGATTGGTTTTACACCAGATGATCGGGCCATTGTTAGAGCTGCCAGTTGAGAGAGGACTGTTGATGTACAGTATACCTCAGAGATTATGATGTCGCCTACCGTGCAGACAGATAAACCAGCTATTGCTGAGATTGACAGGATGTCGCTTCCGGAGCTTATGAGCTGAGATCGCTGGAGCTTCCAGGAAGATATGAGACAGATGATAGCTAGTCTACCCGATTTGAGAGACAAAGGTAATTCGTCCGATTTATGCGCCGGAGCAGGCCCAGTTGAGTTGAAGATTTCCAGGGTGGAGAGTCTTACTCAGATTTAGAGCAGACCGATTTAGAGATGACCGCCAATGTATCGCCTTTCCTGGAGGATTGAGGCGTTGTTCAGCGTACAGACGAAGGAGCCAGTTGCTACTGCGAACGACGAGATATCGCCCCAGATGTTGGAGCTTATGCGGTATGAGTTGTACTAAGAGATGATAGAAGGTGCTAGTCACCGAGGACGAATGACTAGGACATGTGGATTGTTCGCCTATCCCGATGCGAGGTCATCAGATAGATTGATTCCAGCTAGAGACGACTTCACGCGGAGACGTTAAGAGTCGACAGAGATGATCGAATGTCAGGAACCTATTATTCCAAGTTTAAAGTATTCGGAAAGACATGCAGGCAATTCTATGGACCCTCTAGAAGAATGAAACCCTAACTCGACATATTGACCGTGTGAAAGCCTTTGAACCCTAAGGTTTGCTGCAGTTCCACGGCGTCATTAGTGAGGCTTGGGTTTGCCCTTCTACGGCTGGACCACCGATGTTGTGGTATGCACTCAATAATATTAAACTGTACCCAAGATGTTGATCTCTTGAGGGGTTAGGAGGTACTGACGAGTCGATCGGATGGGTCGACATCATTCAGATATCATGTGATGGGACCCACTGCTTGGAAGACTCCAGATACGAGCATAGCCATTGGAGCGCAGTCCATGCAGCCACGATAAGACGAGTCCGAATCAGCCGACATTGGAGCCGAGTGAAGTGAAGAGTTCGCACGAGAATTCGACGAGGTGACGTTCCACTCCGCTGACATCAGAGATGCGATACGCATGCATAGGCGTAGTATGTGGATATACCTTCCAGAAGGTGTCGCGAGGAGTATGCAGCCGTTCCGGAACAAGAATTTGCTTCAGTAAAGGACGATGACTTCCGGGCAATTCGGCGGGAATGAGATTTGAGAGAGAGCTCGACAGGACCTTTCTGGAATACTATACGAGAAGACCTGGACCCAGGAATGGTCATATTGCACACACCCAGCAGGCCAAGTTCGGCATCGTCGATGAGATAGTTGACCAGGTTCGGATAAAGGACCTCACCCAGATGCGTTGTGAGTTGATCGAGGACGGACGAGTGTTGAGTATTCCTCCGATGGTTGGGACGCGTTCCCGAGGACCTGTTCGGCCAAACAGCTTCTACAGAGTGATGAAACTACAGAGTACGCGATTTCGAGTCCGTGCGAGAGACTTCGGATTGACCGTGGCCGAGAACAGTGCAGTGCGTAGATAGCATGGCGTGACGTCATAGTGTGCGACGATAAAGATAAGTGGAACCAGAGGTTCGAGCGAGACGCTGACGAGCTGTCATTACTTTCCGTCAAGAATAGAGACCTGATATGCTTAACATAGGCATCGGGATACAGCCAATTTCCGAGAAAATGCTGTGCTGAGGACACAGATGTCCATTGAGCGAGAAAAGATTATGCAAGAGTACCAGCCTCCGTACAGATCGGCATAGGCAAGATCAGAAGAGACACTGAGCAGGATTCCTTCCAGGACACTGCTGCAATGAGATTTGCATCCAGGATCAGATGTGTTATGTGTATTCAGAGAGCCAGAGGCCGACGCCAGTGACGTGCTGCTTTACGAGTGGTCGCAATGATTGACCGAGAGATGACCAGAGAAGTGCCAGAACGGAATCGTCCCCGTTAGCACACCTGACTGGGCCGATGAGCCGATGGATTGCGAGATTGGTAAATCCACAGAGAAGATAAGGACCCAGAGACAGAGGACGCCGGACCGTGAGCAAGAGGCAAGTAGATATCTTGCGCTTCTTGCATTGGATGCACCGACACCTTCTCGATTTTGAAGGAGGGACTACCGATGACGGTATTTATGATTTGTGATTTTGTGATTCGATTATCACGTATCCGTCATCTTGGATTTCGGTATTTTGGACGTTCTGTTTGCATGATTTAGTCTTGATGTTTGAGTTTCATGATATTGTTTTCATGCACCATGGTTGCACCTATTGAGTACTTACGATTTGTGCACAGTTTTTGCACTTGATATCGTTTTCGTGCCTTGGTTTCACGTGTGTATGATTTTATGGGTTTCATACAGTTGGGTTGATTTGTGCATGTGTATGCACACGATTTGGTTTTTGCACTCGGTGTAGTTCACATATGCTTGAAGTGCAGTGATTCGCCTTTTGTGCACTTAGTTGCACTGGACTTCGATTTCGATTGTGATGTTCGATATTTATTTTGTGCACCTTGTGCACCCGATTGGATTTTGCGCATGTTCGGCGCTTGATGTTGGATTTCATGATTTCGTGCATGATAGATGCACCAGATTTGGATTTTCGCGCATGTTGGGCGCATGTTATGATATGCGATTTGGTGCACACCAGATGCACTAAATCGAGATTTTTCGTGCATGTCAGATGCACCTGATTTTTGCTGTCAGGCACACTCGTTGCCTATGACCGATGTTGTGTGCACACCCATTGCACCTTGATGTCATTCTTGTGCACCTGCTTGGCACATGTATGGATTTTGATTTCCGTGCGCACCAGATGCACGTGGTATTCATATGCATATTTTGGGATTGATTTCTTATGGAGCAGTACATTTTTATGATATTGCGGTTTGTTTTCGTACTGAGCAGGACTAGTCAGATGACAGTACTTGAGTGTGTTTTGCATGCATTGATAGATTTCAAAAGGATTCCAAAAAGCGAGCTATAGTCTCAGTATTTTACAAACGTGTCTGATATGACACGAAACGTTTGAAACATGGAACCCTTTTTAAATTGTTTTCAAAACGGCGGAACGTGCATATTAAACAAAAGAGATATACGTATATGGCTATTTTCTAATTGAGACGTCCGCCACTATGCAGTGTTATGCGCATTGCACATCGACTTTAAAGAATTTGGCATGCATTTCCTTCATATATTTACATGTATAGTTCCGATTTATAGCATTTCGGTTTTGCTTTGGATTTGGCATTCGTGTTCTCACCTTGACTCTGATGATTGTGGGATGCTTGACGGAGTTTTGATTTCGAATTATCTGCTCGTTACTCATGCGCATGTATTGCGCTATGATGACTTTTGTGTATTGATGATTTCGGAGCCTCGTTGACTTGGACATTTTATTGAAATGTTTTAGAATTTGGGGGTTTAATTTAAAATTCGAGGACCGAATTTCTTTAAGGGGGGAAGATTGTAACATTTCAAAAAAATAAAATATTATTTTTGGAAATTTTCATAGTTTAATATTAATTTTTAATGAATATTTTAATATTTCGGTATAATTAAATACCGATAAATGGGAAAAAAAATTTGGAAATCCTAAAATAGGTTATTTTGTGGAAATATGCCATTTTTAAGTTTTTATGGTTAAGTATATTCTATTTTAGTGTTAAGCGTGATAAAAAAAAATCGCTAATTGGATTTTTGTGGAAAAATGTGCACATAACATGTTCCACACTTGTCACACTTGTTACATGTTTTGGTTTCATGGTAGTCTAGGATTTCCATGTTGGATGGGCATGTGGGTTAGCCAAGTTTAGGCAACCATGATGGTTTGAACCATTTGGTTAAGTTGATGAGCTTAATTAAGGGTGTGGCTTTGTTTAAAATTGGTTAAGGTTAGGGTTGACTTGTGTAGGAGAGAGGGAGAGCCATGTGTTAGTTATATGTATTCCTTAGAGGCCATTACTGTACATACGATGTATATTGTAATGGATGCTTGGACATATATAGGGAGGACTTTCTTGCTCGACATGATAATACGCTATATGGTTGCTCTTTATCTTAACATGTACTCTGATTGTCTCTATGTTACATGTTGATAAAGCCCTTAGGATATGTACTCGACTACTGGGACTATGATGAGATCATACTAGTGGGGCCATGCTAGTCGACGAGTACATCCTATAACTGTTCCTAGTCGAGGGTGTATCGAGACAGGGCATCGATACACCAGAGTAGACTAGCGTATTCGCATCTTGACCCATATGATGGGAGATGAATGATCCCATATCCATCGGTGTTTGACATCAAGGATGGTGTACGGGTGCTCAGTGGAGACTGGGTACACTGGACGGACTCGCCGAGAACTCCCAGATGGTATTATACCTCACGTCAGATGGCAGTTCTCCGGTGACACTGGTACAGAGTAGTCTGTTGACCCGAGATCGTCATAGATTCTTGTGTGATTCCCACTGTGCTTTGATTTCCATCATACCACATCCAAGAGGGCATGCAAAAAGGTGGCTTTTGTGTACAGTCCCGAATCATATGGAGGCAATGAGCGATAGGAGGGGATTCGTCTCTCCCGGTATAGGGAGTTGATGTTGTGCTGTGTTCGATTGGCTATAACCGGAAATCCCTGGCCACGGTTGCTGAGATTTACTGGTAAGTGTTATCAGTAGTTTCTCGAACTGTTATAGACCTCAAATCGACACGACTTATCAAGCTACTGGGGTCTGACGTTTACCACCCCTAGGCGAGATATGCGACATATCAGACGACGAGACCGGACTGTACGGGAGTGTTACTGTTTGGATTCACATGAGAATGTACAGGCTTACTTGTTGATCTTCTGAGCGCTCAATACCTGGGTAGCTGTTACGTTTAGCTGACCGCTTGCAGCTTGTGGGTGTTTGATATGATCATCACCTACTGCCGGCGTATTGACGATTCTTTAGAGTCCTACACAGAGGTTTCTTGGCTCAGGCAAAACGGAGTAGGAGCACATATATGATATGTGCGGGACCGAGGATAATACGATATGAGATACCGTATTCTATTCTCGCGATATTTGATATCAGCCAGGTCATCGGATCAAGTGTTGATTCGATGAATCGGTAAGGATAAATATTAGTCGGTTATATGCGATATAGCCGGATTGTCGGATCAAGTGTTGATTCGATAATTTAATGTATAATAATATATGTGATATATTAAATTACATTAACTAATATTAGCTCACTAAAAGATTCTTTTTCTTACTCGGGTAATACATTGATATATATGCGATATATGTTAATTGTATTATTTTATTTTGTTACGATAAATATTATATATGTGATATATAATATTGTAACATGATATGATAACTAATGCAATATGTTTAGTGGAGATTAAACAAGGTTAGGGTTTGTTTTGGGTTAGTTCCTTCTTGATGTTTCTAGAAGGTTTCATTTTGTTTTTGCTAAGATATTTTCAAATGACTCATTCTTAACTCAACCCAAACCCTAGCCATAGTTAAATCTCTACAAGGGTTTAGTTGACCATGGTTGCATTATTCATCATTATCATCCTTTCATTATTCATCACAAAAGGATTATGATTTATTTTCCTTCTTCTTCTTCATTCTCTTTTCATGGAAAAGCTTTCTTGCTTTTGATTTTGTGATGAAAGTGAGTGAGAATAAGAAAACAAATGAGAGCAAAATCCTACTTCATCATCCTCATCTATCCTTGCCATTTAGATGAGGGTGTTCGCTTCATATTATGAGTG
This sequence comes from Agapanthus africanus, assembly GCA_030015575.1. Taxonomy (NCBI): domain Eukaryota; kingdom Viridiplantae; phylum Streptophyta; class Magnoliopsida; order Asparagales; family Amaryllidaceae; genus Agapanthus; species Agapanthus africanus. Next base: position 109,277,305 of record JASDDO010000004.1, on the reverse strand, counting down.
TTAGCTTGTGTTAACGAAACTTCAAGGTAGATCATCTTTGTATCGAAGATCGGAAGCAAGACTGCATCTTTCTCTTCGTGGAACCTCTCGAGAGTCCGGAACACGATGATCGCAGCGAAGGGACTTCAACATGGAGCTTTAGAAGTGAAGGACCGGATCTACAAAGGTTGTAATCTCTCTCACTTAGTGTTAAAGTGTTTAACATGCTTGTTTTTGCATAATCTCTAGTTTAAAGATCCGGCTATGGGTTGTTCGGCACGGCTAAATTTTTATTCGGGCATGGTTGATGTCTCGTGGAACCTTGTGGCAGTGCCTAGCAACCCTACAGTGGTATCAGAGCCAAGCTAGAGGTTTAGGCGAAGTCTAGACGAAGTTTAAAGTCCGATCGAACCCGAAGACCCCGATAAAACCCATTCTCTGGAAATTTTTCAAAAATGTGATTTTTGTGAATTAAAAATGCTCAGAAATATAAGCAGGGAAATATAGAAATTATTGTGAAGTATGGACCCTTGATTCGATCACTTGACCGCGGAACCGCGGCCAAACCAAGCACATGGCCGCGGATCCGCGGTGGAACAGTGTCGTTGGGGCCCGCAACTTCACAGTAATAATTCTGGGTTCTTTTGCAGTCTTCTGGGAATTTCTAATTTACTCAAGTGCTCAGTTTTCTGGGTTGTATTGGGGACTAGTTGTTTCGATCGGATATTATAACTTTGTTTAGTTTGACCGGGTAATTTTCAAAAACTGTTAAAAAGTTCGGACGGATATCAATAACTCACTTTTTCCCCAGTCGGAAATTTTTTCAAAAGTTGGATTTTTCTCGAGTTTGAAACTTTCTAAGTCGTGCAAGTAACGCGGTGGACCCTCTAGAAGACAACAAACCATAACTCGATTATGTGACCGTCTTGAACTGCTTCTAAACCTTAGGGTTTGAGGTAGTACGACGTACCACAAGTGAATCGTTGGCTTGATCCTTCTACGGCTGGACCATCGGTACTGTAGCATGTGGTGGATGTTTTTAAACTGATTTCAAGTGTTGAGATACATTGGGGAAATCTTGGGTGTTTGATTATTCGATCGGAAAGTTTAACATTGTCTATTTATCTGGAATGTGATACAATATTTGGAATCCACAGGTAGTTATGAGATAACTGATTTGAATGTTATAAATCTAGCAGTTCAGTCTCAGATGATCGGTTGCCTCGGAATTTTGATGTGATCAAAAGTCCGTCGCAATCACGTAGCGTACGCAGATACTTGCCGGGTAAACTTAATAGACAGCGACGCCCCATAGCCGCGACTAAGTGACTGTAGGAGAACCCCGTCGCCAAAAACACCCGTTCGGGTGCTTGCGGCAGCGGTGTTCCGCCTTAGTGCACTTCGTCGACGGCATCCGGGGGTGCGGCCGTCTACTAAAGTTTGCGACGAGCATTCGATCAGGATGTCGGGAATCTTGTTGAATTGCCCGACTTGATATTGAAAAGAGTTTTCGATAATGAGACTAAAATGCGGGGTTTATAATTGTTAGGCATGCGATGTCTTAAGGAATTCATTTGGTTGGGCATGCGATGTCTAAAGAGGTTGCGGATTCCAACTGTTGTAGTTTAACACTTTCTTTTCTGTGACCGTAAGCGTAGTATGTGGTGTATCGCCGGCTTCGTTGCTATACATCAACGACAATCGGGATACGCATACTTGCTTACGTTGATGATATGAGATATTATGTGTTGCTGTGATATGTTATATTGGATCGTCGCATTCTGAATAACCGAGGGTTTTATGTGAGATGAGAGTTTTTCTTTTTCATTCATGTAAAATTCATTTGTATGTAATATTCTTTTATTGGGGCACTTCCGGGCTGAGGATGATGTCACCGTTGTATATTATTTATTTTTCCGCATTAGGTAGACCCAAGGCGGGGAGCACAAGTAACCGGGTTCTAGGGTCCAGTAGGAGACCATCTCGAGGAGTCGAGACCGGGTCTCCTAACCCTAGAATTGACAGTGTTGCTTGCCGCTCTCGTAGGGGTCTAGGGATGTGGGTTTGGCTATTCATCGCGACCGTGGAATCCGTGTTTTATACAGGCTCGTATTCAAAACACGGACGTCCTAGTATATCCAATATTTCATATATGTTCTTCTGCTGCAATGTTCTGTGATGAGATCATATTACTGCCTGAGACGAATGTTTATATTATATATATATGAGATATATGTTATATTGCAGATTTTGTTTCAAATGTGATGCTTGTGAAGCATAATTAAAAATGGGACTTCATTAATGAGATTAATGAAATAAAAGAAACCTAAGATGTTGTAGAAACTTGTTTAAAAACTGGTAGCTCTAGTTCTTGCTTTGCATAGCGGTGTTTCTTGTAGAACATCCAGCACCTTGTTCGATAAGGAAAGAGCTGAGATCCCTTCACCGGGAGTGACCTCTTTAGTGAAACTAGTAGATGCTACAAACTCGGTTTGTCTTTTGATTGCTTCTATAGTTTTTGCTTTGCATAGTGATATTATACTGCACCTTATTCGATGAGGAAAGGGCCGACGATCCCTTCACCGGGAGTGACCCCTTTAGCAAAACTAGAAAAGCCTCAAAAGCACTCTATTTTAAATCACTCGATTCTACAACGATATAAAGTTCATTACGCAAATGGTTTTCTTAAAAACCTGTCGTAGCCCTCCGTCATTTCAGATAAGTAGTTTTTAGTATTCGTGCTGCGTTTGTTGACTCAGTCAAGGCGTAGTGTGCGGTAGCTGATTAGTGCTTATCTGCAAAGCATATGATGCGATTGGATTAGGGTAGTCATGCGGCCTTGTTGACTCAGTCAAGGGTCGTGCGGGTGGGTTTAATTCAATCGGGAATTGATGGGTTGAACTTTACTTGCGGTCTATGGTTTGTTGACTCAGTCAAGGTCATAGATCGCTTGGGGCAAAATATTATCGGGAATTTCAAGTGTTGAAATTTGCAATGAGATTGCATACTTTCTATGAGATAGTTGGATCTCGATACCCGCTGCGAGTAAGAGTTACTCCTGGGAGAGTTTTACACATTACAATTAGCCGATCAAGTAGGTGTCTAGAAAGGTGTTAACGGGGTTACGCCCCTGGGAAAACAAGGTTTACTTTAATTAGGTTCGTGCGAAAGCACGGGGGACCTCCCTCAAAGTACCGACACTGGCCTGGCTGAAAGATTGGCGAACTTGTAGCATGTAATTAATCCCGGCTAGTCTTTCCTTTTAGGGTTTGAAGGAAGATTTGATTAAAACAGTGGGAGACATCCTGATTAGATATATTAGATAACCAATCTAATCTTGCAAGAGCATACGCTGAGTGTTTTCTTCTCTCTCTCTCCAGGTAGCGACCATAACACGCCTTAATCAAGATAATAAAACGGATGAATTAACCGAACCCGCTTGTTATACTGAGCTGGGGAACGTTGGTCCCGCTCCAACTTATAATTGTTATAAGACAGAGCAGGAAATTGGGGAATACCAGATTTCCCGTGCCGCCCAAACGAAGAAAGTGCATGCTGATGCATCATCTTCGGGTGTGTTCATTACAGAGAACTGTTTCTCAGAATCCTTTACGTCCTGGGTATGTGATACCGGATCAGGATCCCGCATATGTAATCTGTTACATGGGCTACAGAAAGGTAGAGAACTAAGAACGGGTGATAAGTTTCATGAGATAGAAAACGGTGCAAGTGTTGCAGCCAAGTCTGTTGGTCACTATCACCCTGTATTACCAGATACATTGATTCTGAACAAATGTTATTAGATACCGAACCTGATATACAACATCATATCAGTCTCTTTATTAGTAAAGAAAGGATATAATTTTGTATTGTTGGATAATGTTTTGAACATTTCTTATATCAAGAGTTGATCGGTTCAGGCACGTTATCTTAAAAGCATTGACGTTCTAAATCAAACTACAGTTCTTAGTATACAGAACACACACGAGAGGAAGAGTTCAGAAATGAACGGATCCTTCTTGAGGCATTGTAGACTAGGTCATATCAATGCGACCCGACTAGCAAAATTACATTTAGATACATATTTAAATTTGTTTGAATTTACATCTTGTGAAACTTGCCAGTCATGTCACAAAGATAAAATGACCACAGCTCTGTTTATTGGAAACAGAGAAAGAGTTAGTGAACTCTTGGGATTGATACATGCTGATGTATGAAAGTCCCCTGTCTACACATGCCAAGACCGGTTCTTTGTACTTCATTATATTCTCTGATGATCTCTCAAGATTCAGACATATGTTCCTGTTGAAACACAAGTCCGAAGCTTTTGAGATATTCACAGAATATAGGTTAGAAGTAGAGAACCAACAATGGGTATAAGTATTATGTCCTTTGATGAGATCAAGGAGGAGAATACTTGAGCACGGAATTCCTGGACTATTCTAAAGGAGAGAATGGGATTATCTCTCAGCATTACTCCTCCGTATACACCATAGCACGATGGTATATCGGGGCGGAGCAATAGCACCCTATGCGATATGGTGTGCTCTATGATGAGTACTACTGAGTTTTCTATTTCCTTTTGGGAGTTATGCACTTGAGAAGCTGCATACCTATTGAATAGGGTTCAAATCAAATTAGTTGCCTACCACTTCATATGTGATATGGAAAGGGAAGAGCCCATATCTTAAGTTTGTTAAGATTTGGGGTTGTCCGGCCTATGTCTAAAAGCAAAATCCGGACAAGCTCGAGGCAAGGTCTGTTATATAGAACTGGAAATGTTCCAGCTATACAAACTGCAGCTGATGATTTGGTAGAACCAAAGGATTCAATAGTTTCCAACGAATCTCAGCCTTTCCGCCGATCTAGTAGGGTTCTTCACCCACCAGAGAGATACTTCGATTTCTCTATGACAGTGGGAGCGAGGATTGCATCATGAAATGATGACCCAACTAGTTTCGAGCTGGCCATCAGGAGTAGGACTCTGTAAGAATGGCTGGATGCTTATCGATCTGAGATGGAATCCTTATACACCAACAAAGTATGGACTTTGGTTGCTCTATCTGAAGGGTTAAATCCCCATCAGGAGCAAGTATATCTTGAGAAGATTACTAGGTGTACTTGGAAAAGTTGAGACTTTCAAAGCTATGCTTAAGTCCATCCAGATCCTACTTGCCACGGCTACATACCATGACTACGATATCTGGCGGTTGGGTGTCATGACTGCTTTTCTAAATGATGTTTTAGAAAAGAGCGTCTATAAGTACACAGCCAGAGGGCTTCGTAGACAGTGGGAGCAGCGGAAACGTGTGCAAGATGTTTTATATGATAAAACAGGCATCGCGGAGTTGGAACATCTGTTTTGATGTGGTAGTCAAAGAGTTTGACTTCATCAAAATGGTAGATGAACCTTGTATATACAAAGAGGTAGTAGGGAGTATGGTGGTGATCCTCGTAGAGTACGTGGATGACATACTCTTGATAGGGAAGGAGTTTCCTATGCTACGCTCGGTCAATCTCCGCTTATCACAAGGATTCTCCATATAGGATCAAAGTGATACCTCTTAAATCCTGGGTTTTTGGATCTATGAGATAGATCTAATTGGATGTTAGGATTCTTACTAGATGTAGTGAGATGGTATCTATTGATCCTGGGGAGAATCACTGGAAAGGTTCCAGGGTGATAAGAACAACTGAATGTCAGTCGCAGGCATTGTCTTTACCATCTGTGGAGGGACGGTATGTTGGAAGAGTTCCAAGCTAGATACCGTGACTTACTAGACGATTAAAGGCAAGATACATTGTTACCAAGGATGCTACCAAAGAGGCAGTCTGGATAAATATAAGTTCATGAGATGAACTTCGTTCCTACCATTGTGTGACAATGGAGTTGTGGCTTATGCCAAGGAACCCCCCGTCCCATCTAAAATCCAGATATAATTCTTAGGCAGTATCACCTGATCATGGAGATGGTTGATCTCCAGGAAGATCGAGGTTAGGAGAGTAGACATAGAGGACGACAGCGCGGATCCACTCACAAAGGCCTTTTGCCCAGTAGAGACTTTTATGGGATGGTTGAGTATGAGATACTTCAACCACAGCTAAATGTTGGGTATGTGATACCACAACAGATGGCCCTAGTGCAAGTGGGAGATTGTTAGTTATATGTATGCCCTAGAGGCCATTACTGTACATACGATGTATATTGTAATGGATGCTTGGACATATATAGGGAGGACTTTCTTGCTCAACATGATAGTACGCTATCTGGTTGCTCTTTATCTTAACATGTACTCTGATTGTCTCTATGTTACATGTTGATAAAGCCCTTAGGATATGTACTCGACTACTGGGACTATGATTAGATCATACTAGTGGGGCCACGGTAGTCGAGGAGTATATCCTATAACTGTTCCTAGTCGAGGGTGTATCGAGACAGGGCATCGATACACCAGAGTAGACTAGCGTACTTGCATCTTGACCCATATGATGGGCGATGGATGATCCCATATCCATCGGTGTTTGACATCAAGGATGGTGTACGGGTGCTCAGTGGAGACTGGGTATACTAGACGGACTCGCCGAGAACTCCCAGATGGTATTATACCTCACGTCAGATGGCAGTTCTACGGTGACACTGGTACAAAGTAGTCTGTTGACCCGAGATCGTCATAGAGTCTTGTGTGATTCCCACTGTGCTTTGATTTCCATCATACCACGTCCAAGAGGGCGTGCAAAAAGGTGGCTTTTGGGTATAGTCTCGAATCACATGGAGGCAATGAGCGATAGGATGGGATTCGTCTCTCCCGGTATAGGGAGTTGATGTTGTGCTGTGTTCGATTGGCTATAACCGGAAATCCCTGGCCAGGGTTGCTAAGATTTAATGGTAAGTGTTATCAGTAGTTTCTCGAACTGTTATAGACCTCAAATCGACACGACTTATCAAGCTACTGGGGTCTGACGTTTACCACCCCTAGGCGAGATATGCGACATATCAGACGACGAGACCGGACTGAACGGGAGTGTTACTGTTTGGATTCACAGGAGAATGTACAGGCTTGCTTGTTGATCTTCTGAGCGCTCAATACCTGGGTAGCTGTTACGTTTAGCTGACCGCTTGTAGCTTGTGGGTGTTTGATATGATCATCACCTACTGCCGGCGTATTGACGATTCTTTAGAGTCCTACACAGAGGTTTCTTGGCTCAGGCAAAACGAAGTAGGAGCACATATGTGATATGTGCGGGACCGAGGATAATACGATATGAGATACCGTATTCTATTCTCGCGATATTTGATATCAGCCAGGTCATCGGATCAAGTGTTGATTCGATGAATCGGTACGGATAAATATTAGTCGGTTATATGCGATATAGCCGGATTGTCGGATCAAGTGTTAATTCGATAATTTAATGTATAATAATATATGTGATATATTAAATTACATTAACTAATATTAGCTCACTAAAAGATTCTTTTTCTCACTCGGGTAATACATTGATATATATGCGATATATGTTAATTGTATTATTTTATTTTGTTACGATAAATATTATATATGTGATATATAATATCGTAACATGATATGATAACTAATGCAATATGTTTAGTGGAGATTAAACAAGGTTAGGGTTTGTTTTGGGTTAGTTCCTTCTTGATGTTTCTAGAAGGTTTCATTTTGTTTTTGCTAAGATATTTTCAAATGACTCATTCTTAACTCAACCCAAACCCTAGCCATAGTTAAATCTCTATAAGGGTTTAGTTGACCATGGTTGCATTATTCATCATTATCATGCTTTCATTATTCATCACAAAAGGATTATGATTTATTTTCCTTCTTCTTCCTTCTCTTTTCATGGAAAAGCTTTCTTGCTTTTGATTTTGTGATGAAAGTGAGTGAGAATAAGAAAACAAATGAGAGCAAAAATCCTACTTCATCATCCTCATCTATCCTTGCCATTTAGATGAGGGTGTTCACTTCATATTATGAGTGTTAGCTTATGTTAACGAAACTTCAAGGCAGATCATCTTTGTATCGAAAATCGGAAGCAAGACTGCATCTTTCTCTTCGTGGAACCTCTCGAGAGTCCGGAACACGATGATCGCAGCGAAGGGACTTCAACACGGAGCTTTAGAAGTGAAGGACCGGATCTACAAAGGTTGTAATCCCTCTCACTTAGTGTTAAAGTGTTTAACATGCTTGTTTTCGCATAATCTCTAGTTTAAAGATCCGGCTATGGGTTGTTCGGCACGGCTAAATTTTTATTCGGGCATGGTTGATGCCTCGTGGAACCTTGAGGCAGTGCCTAGCAACCCTTCACCATGATGGTTGTGCATTAATTGAGAGAGAGAGAGAGAGGTGGCTAACGTAGTGTCATAATCCCATTTCACCTCAAAACTTTTACATATCAATCACACTCTCTTTTCACTTTTATATCTCCCACTCACTCACACTCCAACACCAAAATAACCACAACAACAACAGCTGCAGCAGCCTTGGCAACAGCCACAAAACCACCATTCCCACAACCCTGCTATAGCAACTGCTTCTCAAAGCAAAAACATAACAAACAACAGCAGCAACAAGCAGAACAGCTGCAACAGCCAGAACAACAGCATCAGCAGCAGCTGCTATAGGAGCTCAGCAGTCCAGCAACAGCCCTTTCACCTCCTCCTTCTCCTCTTCTCCTTAATCCTAGGACCCCCTGAGGTATAATCCCGCAACCTAACTCCTTTCTTGCTCGATATGGTCGTTAAAGCTGAAATTTAGTGTTATTGTGTGAATTAGTGCTAGTTTAGGTAAATTTGAGTGAGATTTGGCCAAGTGATGGTTGTGATGGTTAGTATAGCCTAATTAGGTGCTGTTGAGACCAGTTAACCCTAGATCTAACCCAGATTCCAGTAAAATACCAGATTGTTTAGAATCGGCGTAATTTAGCGTTTTTGTGGATTTTCAAGCCTTTCTGGAGACTGCTATCACCCGAGACATCCTAAAATAAAATTGACTTGGCTGTGAGTTGTTCAGGCACCCTGGAACCACCACCCAGAGCCCCAGCCCCTGGACCCAATTCCTGTCCGCAGATAAATCCCATCTGGCCACAAATTGTGGCCAGAGCATGGGTTCTGGGCTCCGTATTTGTTCTGTGGCTTTTTACTCTGTAGACTTGACCCTGGGTATATCTAGTTTTGTCTGATTCCAATCAGGGTAGAATCTGGGTTGATATTCTTGAGTTGGCGCATGATTTACGACTTGTTTTAGCATGGTTTTTGATATTCGATGATTCATTTCTGTCGGGTGGCATTTGAACGCCAACGGCAGAGGGATATTGGCTGTGTTTGCACGCGAGGCTATAGGTTTTTATCTACGGGCGTAGCGTGTACCGTTTTGGTTTCCGACACGGTTTTCATGTGCTTTAGCATTTGTGATATCCTTATAGGTACCCTACATGACGTCGAGGCGTTGAAGATTGAGATGGTGACATCGGCATCGGAACACGAAAGCAAAGTGAGTAGATTTATATCTACGGGGAGAAGTCGGGTGGATGGCGTATAGCACCCCCGCAGTCCGATGTCTAGTATACCATGTATACTATATATATACAGATATATGCTAGCTTATGTGTGACTTGGTTGTTTAGGATGTGTTAGGTGTAATATGCATAGGTTAGGGTTAGAAGTAACTAGTGTAGTTTCTAGTCGCGAACCTAGAATAGGCTTACATCCACACGCACACACGTGCATATTTGCTATGTTATACTGTGATGATGAGGATATTGGAGGACATTAGAGATGAGTCGATGAGATTGAGCTTAGTGCCGTGATATCGGTGATGTGATGTGATTCGTATTTGGGATACGATATGAGATTTTAGCGGGCTTTTGGACGTGTGTTTCACACACGCATTCTTACCTAGATAGATGGTATCGACTTGTACTAGACTTAGATCAGTACACCAGATTATGGGATATGATGATAATGATACTGGATATGTGATGAGAGAAATGTGATATTGGCCCGTACCCAGCTATTGGGATGCCGTACGACGACTCACCGTACGAGCTGTATTTTGATGATTGATCCGCACTCATGACTCGAGGATATCAGATAATATACGGTATCGTACGCGATACTATGGAGTCGGGATCACCGACTATTACATTTATATTTACACATATATCGACTCAGATTTAGATAGTTTCCATACCCCTCCCGATTGACTTGATAGTTAGATCAGTAGTTAGTATAGTAGATGTTAGACTAGACCCGAGTCTTACCCATTTCAAAAACTAGCGAATCGGGAATATCTTAAAAACAAGTAAAGGGATTCTACGGGTATTTTCAAAGGACGTATCTTACTTAAAAACTCTGTAGCCCTTATTTTACTAAAAACCCCGATTTGTCTTATTTCAAATGGCACAATTTCATGACATATACTTAATGATGTAGACTCTTCCCTGTTGCGTTGATTTATTCAATTCCGCATCTTCATTGCTATTCGCATTTCATTTCATGAGCTATTGCTATATTATCATCATGCTGTTAGGACACCATCACAATTTTCGATGATGCATATGTTCCACGTACACTGTTTGCCGGCTCACACACTTCATCATCGATAATTACCATGTCACTACACTGTAGTACTGTTGCATTCAGGATATGAACCTTGCATGGCATACTTGTACATATACTTATCGTACACTTATACTTGTGCACATACTTACTGTACACTCATACTTGTGCACCTGCCTGTCGTACACTCATATTTGTACACATACATAGATGATATTTCTAGATTTGGGAACCGCAAGTTACTCTTCAAAACTGATTCATTTTAAAAGAGCGGTTTCCCTCAATATGTGCATATTACTATTCCTGGTTGCATGATAGACAGATATGCTTGTATTTCTTTTACATGTTGCATATATCATGCTTCTGATTATACGCATTGAGATATGTTGTTTTCATGATATTTCTGGATTTGGGAACCGTGGATATTTCAAAAAGAAATATGTAATTGTTTTAAAAACCCGGTTACCCTTGATATGATATTTCAGTGCGTCCACCATGTGTTTTCTCGGTGCTAGAGTGACATGTGAAACCCGATTCGAGGAGGCGGATGAGGCCGATTACGGGTACATGGTGGGCCTGGTATGATACCCCGGGGCGAGAACGGATCGCTGTGCAGTAGACGGTGAGCCTGGTAGAGGGACTACTACCTACCGGTGATTGGTTGGACATGGAAGTTATCCGGAGGATACTGACCAGAGTCGATAGATGGATATGGGCATACTGCTGGGGCCGAGGGCCGATACCGCAGACAGAGCCCGTGGGCTGACCCGGACTAACGGATGCCCGATGTATGAGGATTTACGTGACGATGCTAGGCACGGGTTTCATGATGTTTTCCATGATTTTGATTATATCCTCACATTTACATGCATGATGCTTATTGTAATTGGGTGACGGGTGGACGGGATCCACGTTTATACAGACTTTGATCACATACAGACTTGATTACATTGATCATACTTCATATGTATATATAACAGGGTATGAGGGCGCTGTTATATATACCCTTATACCAATATTAGTGGAATGAGACGCTAATATATGTGTATTGATATCCATTTGATACTTCATCATATTTACTACATGCAGACATACCTTATATTATGACATGTTATTACCTGAGGCACTGGCACGAGTATTTGGCACTACCTACATGTTTAGATGTTACATTGCCACCTGATCATGCTTCAAACTTACCCCTTGAGGATTATATTATATCTGATCGTTTGATCTAGGATTATGTCATGCATTCGATTTCTTCTTGTAGATATTTCTCTATTCACGAGTTGGCAACTCACCCCCGTTATGCCACAGTTCTTGCAGGTTTTGCCGTACAGGTTCCATAGCGGCATTTCCGGCAAATTGCTTTCCTTTGCGGGTGATTTGCTTGGTAGGTGGGTTCTTTGCATCAGAACCACCCTTGTTATGTATTATTCATTGTATCTAGAAAATTCCATCAACCAAAACTTGTATATTGTTTCAGACTTAGACACTAGTGATGTATTATTTTGACCTTAGAGTCGCGCCTTGTAGTATATCGGTTTTCCTGCTGTTGAGTTTTCCTTGAGTTTTGAACCTCGCCCTTCGGCGTTGTATATCATATTGCTTGCATGGTTGTGTCCGTCGATTGATGAAGGGATAGCTCCCGCTTGGGGATGCATTTTACCATTTCGTACATATTATTTATGTTGTACCCCGTTCGGGGCCAGCATTTATAAAGGGAACTCTGCCGAAATTTTCAAGAAAAGATGTGTGATTTTTAAAAATGCATATTCGGCGTAGTTAATTTAAAAACCTTGATTTGAAAACATGTTTCCTTCACTTTTAAAAGCTATTTTCCTTACTTCTTAAAACTAGTTTTCCTTTATTTATTACTTAAAAAGGTTTTAGATTTCTGGGCCTTTGGCTTACTTGGATCAGATGGGGTCCTATAGATTTCATATGATTCAAGTACCAGTCACGGGCTATTTCGGGTCGTGACATGTCTAAGTACCCAAATTGGTAAACTACCCAAATCTAGATCTAAAACCATAGATCTAGTAACCAGAATGTCTGATATTATATCCAAGTTCTATGTGGAGAATGTAAGTGCACGGTGGCGTCCCGGCCGTCAATCCGATGGCCAAAATGCGGAAGCGGTGATAAACTTTAATTTTGCGAACTTAGCAAACCGGCACCACCGCGCACTAATACCCGGATCGAACCATTAACTAGTCCTAGCTAACTACAAGATAGGGAATAGAGATATACCGACTGATCCGAGTCCTCCGGTCTTCTCGTCATCGTCCCGATCTCCCGCGGAAGCTCCGGTCTCCACCTCGTCGCCGGAAGGGCACCACATCGTCTGCATCTTTTACGGGCTCCCGCCTCAATACCGAGGCAACTCGGGCACGAAGCTGGCGAGTCGACGTGCCCAAGGGTTGCTGTAGAATGTGTAGTGCTCAAGTCTCATTTGGGTTAGAGGATGTTGCCTTTGTGGTGGAGGAAAAAAATCTTTGAGAGAGGTGAAGAAAAATGTAGCATACAAAGAATGAGAGTGACATTTTTCTCACACCCAAAAGAAAAAGGAACCCCCTCCCTCACTAGTGGCCGGCCATGCATCATGGTGGTAGGTGGGAAAGGAGTGAAGTCAAGGAAAGTCAAGGGAGTGGGGAAGCTATCATGCAAGCATGGATAAAGAGTGATGATTAAAAACAATATCATCACAAACAAAAACCAACACTCCAAATCAACCATCATGAACCCAAAGTCAAGAAGTCAAGGTCAATGGATGGTGCAACCATCATGACACAAGAATATGCAAAGAACCCCTCCACAAATACTTATTTGCAACAATGCAAATAAGCCCTCCTCCACCAAACTTCGGCCAATGAACGATACAAAGGAAATCGGCCGAAACGGAAAGCAAACTGGCAACTCCAGAAAACTGGTCCCGTAATAAATTACAGGAAAACCCCGATACTGTGCATACACACCCGCATTTGTATTCCGACCGAAATACAAATGCAATGAGACAAAATCTACACTGTACTATACTAGGATCCGACTTAAACCAAAGCCGGCTAGTAATATCCGTTCGATCCTGATCCGTGCAATACCGCACGTATCTGATCGAACCCTGCCATATAACCATACGGCCTTTAGTACAAACTGTCCGATCCAGATCCGTACAATACCGCACGTATCTGATCGGACCCTGCGATATCTCCATACGCCCTCTACAGCTTTTCGCCCGAAAGCTGAGTAACTGAATGTGGGGGACTCTAAAGACTCGTCAACACCTTGGTTGTGGATTTAACCACAAGCACGTCAGAGGTATAAGCCAATACGTAACGGGCTACCAGGTATTGACTAAAAAGGACGTCTGTGAGCGAACTCAGCCTGACAACCCTACTGAGCCTGTCAGTGACAATATCCGTACAGTCCGGTCCGTTCGTCTATGAGCATCGCATGGCGGGCCTAGGGGGTTGGTAAAAGTCAGACCCCCAAAAGCGGTACAAGTCGTGTCGGAGTATAGCCCAGAACACCCTGAGATACTACTGGAATACCTACCAGTAAATCTCCTTGCCTCGGCTGAGGGCTTCGTGTAATGGCTCTCCTAGACACAGCGCGATCTCACCCCCAATACCGGGAGAGACGAACCCCTGAAGATGCGCTCACTGCCTCCATATGGCTCGGGACTGTACCCAACTAAAACCTGTTTGCACGACTCCTTTGAGCCGTGGTAAGGTAGTAATCAAAGTACAGTGGGAACTCACACGAGACAAATGACGATCCCCTGGTCGATGAACTAACCTGTACACATGTCACCAGGGAACTGCCATCTAACGTCTGGTATATGACCAACTAGCATGTTCCCGGCGAGTCCTGTCCGGTGTACTCATAACCCAATGAGCACCTGTATACATCTTAGGTGAACGAACTGACACCAGTGGCTTGTGAGACCGGCCACCGCCCCTCGTCGGGGTCTCGAATGTACACACCAGTCTACTCTGGAGTATCGATGCCCTATCTCGAAACTCCCACGACTAGGGACCATTTAAGGATGTGCTTATAGACTACCAGCTCCCACGTATATGATCGCCCTCATACTGCTGGTGGTCAAGCAAGAATCCTAGGGGCTCTATCAACGTGTAATAGTGACTTGTCAGGTCACCTAAAGCAGTACACGATGATAAAGATAAACCAGATAGCATACTATCATCATGAGTAAGACTGTCCTAGCGGGATAGGTCCTCCATCAATCATTGTAATCACGTGCCTGTGATCCAATAATTGACTCTGAGGGCACTATCTCCAACAATCTCCCACTTGCACTCAAGGCTAATTATTGCGATGTCGCATACTCACAGCACGTGTGATACCGAACACCCAACTCCTCTACTAGTCAGTCTCACAAAGCTCGCTTGCGAAACTATTGCGTTCGAGGAATAGCCATAGTGAGTGGATCCGCCTTGATGTCTCTTTCTATGTCTCTCTATATCTCAAGTTCGCGGAGAAACCCATCTCCCGAAATGAGTAATACCTGTCTTAGAATGTGTCTGGATGTCTGATGGGACCTAGCTCATAAATGAACTCCAAATCCAAACTTCTTAGACTGTATCGTCAACTGAACTTAATCAGTATCCTGCGCCATGCCTCCCTCAGTATTGCCTTGGATCACCTGTCCAAAATACTGCCCCTCGTCAGAGGGAAAACTATAACTCTGACAACCTCCTTGTTGTCCAGGTCACCTTGGAAGCCTGGAATGATAACTGTCTCCCGAATGAGGCTGTCGTTATCATATCCCTAGAACATCCACTTATGTTCTAAAACTGCTTCCGACTGTTTCTCCAGGATTGGATCAATGTCAACTTATTGCATCTATTGCAAGAACAATATCTGGTGTGGTACTTGACATCTCATGATTGACTTAATTGCCTAAGCAAGTGATCTGTCAATCATGCACATCCCTCTCTTCTTTAGTCTGTGAGACACCTTTAGAGAGGGTGACTCCATAACCTGCAGGTACACTACCGTGCCAGGAGTCGTCCATTCTAAATACTCTTAGAATGCTGTCTAAGTACCCTTAATTGGGAAACCACCCAAATCTAGATCTAAAACCATAGATCTAGTAACCAGTATGTCTGATATAATATCCAAGTCCTGTGTGGAGAAACCACTGTGTGACGACCAAAGTATAACCGATTGTAGTGTATGAATACCACTTCCTACTCTGTGTATGTCATACCATGACATCACACCCTACTACCTTCTCAACAGATCCATCCCCTATTCTGATGAAGTCAAACCTATGACTGTCACATCAGAAATTGATGATCTATCTCCGCTATATCTTCTTTAGTCTATTAATAGACATAAGCTACCTGTCCACCAATGCTTCCGCTGCTCCCACTGACTACGATAACCCTCTGGCAGAGTCATATACACGTACACTTCTAAAGCCAGTTCAGAACGACGCTATACTCATCCTCCTGCCGGGTCTCGCAGCCTGGAACAACAGCAATGGCAAGTATGGGCAAATAAGAACTTCCCTGTCACCGTCCTTGAGGCTACCGGAGTACCTCTTAGGTGCCTGAGGTTACCCACCTTATCTGCGGAGTGGCCAATGGAATGTCAAACCAGATTGAATCTTAAGGTTCCTATCAAATCTTCAGTAATCGTTTGTGGTTCTGGAATCACTTCCAGTTCTACCATACTCCCACTACTGTTTTCTGAAAAAATCCATTTTTAATAAAACTGTGGCGAGTCTAGAACAATATCACTTCCAGATGGTAGAAAGTCAACCCTCAAACAGCCATTACAGAAACGTGCCTTGAGTTGTCCAGTGTCTGGTTTTAATCATAAGCCGGACAACTCCCCGTACCTTAACAACGTTAAGATATGAACTGTTCTATATCCAATATAGAACCAGAGGCACTGATTTAATTGAACCAGATTCAAATCATGCAGCTGTCTCCAGTGCATGTCAACTAAATGGAAGAAGGCCGATCAGCGTAACTCAACTTAGGAATGCTTCCAATTATGAGTAACGTGAAAGAGAAGAAAGTTCTCTTAATCATTACTATCATTTGAATACCATACTCAAGTATCTACATCTTCGATCACTTTGAAGAATCCCGATACTTGCAATACCTGGTTCTCTACTTTATTCAAATACCTATAACTTCTCAAAATTCAGACCCTGTGTTTCCAAGAAACACCTGTCTAAAAACTAGAGAAGTCATAAGTAAACCGAATATAGTACGAGGACCAACCCCTCTGTCCTGATGGACCCTGGACAACATACAATACTCTGTATAAGTCCCTTGAGTCTGATAACTCAATCACTGTGTGTCGTAGGTTGAAAACTGTACCTTTGGTTATGAAGAATTACACCGCTGTTCAATGCTCCTTACCTAACAATCCACTGATATAGGTAAATGTCGTAGACATAATTTCAAAAAGGGTATATCTCACTCTATGAAAATAGACGTACAGATATATCGATTTGAAATTGGTGCATAACAACGGATATTCAAAACCAAATATTTGCCGACCGGCAAACAGCCCAGGTGATTTCCTCAAATATCACCGATTACAACGAATCCCGATATAATGAGGATGGTCACCTAATTCCCAATAACTTACTCCCACTCATCATCTGTAAAACTATACAGATGTGAGAATCATACTTGGTAAATACATACCCTGGAGCAAGTGTCTAACTGGGAAATCAGTTTTCCTTTAACAGTACACAGTGATACTGAAACATTGAAATGTTCCGATGGGGTATCCCGATATTCCTAGTAATGCCTCTTCCAGATTCTTGACTGTAACCGTATAATTCTTTGCCACCTCTCCAAATCCCTTCATATGTCTTTAGTCATTACCTTCTGCACACCCCTTTACGCCAAATGGTTTTCTTCCTTCCCTACCGTTCGGCACCAGCCTATGGTTTGGAAGAAGACTATCCAATAAGCATAATGGGTGTACTATCCTAATCCTAGGAACCCTCGCAATGCGAGAGAAGGTGAAGATAAAAGACACCTGAATAAATCTTATTCCTATTTCTCCTGAACCAGAATCCATCCCCGAACTGGAACAAGTTCCTTTCGAGTTCGTATATAACCATACGATGGAGTATCCAATAAACTGTGGATCTTCGTAGTGATACGGAGTGTCCTGGAGAAATACAAAGGTGATTTAGGATTGGCGAAGGAATACTTGGTTTGGTCGTGAATAGCAGTCGCAATTTACTTTGCCCTCTTACTAATCCCTTGTTTTGTCTTAACTTAATACCTTCTGTACACCATCGTTAGGCTAATTGGTTTTCTTCATTCCCTACCGGTCGGCACCAGCCTAAGGTTTGGAAGAAGACTATCCAATTTGCGTAATAGGTGTACTACTCCTAAACCAAGGAGTACTCGCAACCTGAGAGAAGGTAAAAGGAAAAGACAACTGAATAGTCCTATCCGTTTTCTCCAGAACCGGAAACCATCCTCGAATAAATTCCTTCGAGTTCGTATCTAACCATACGATGGTTTTGTCCAATGGAAGTGGACGTTCGTAGTAATACGGGGTGTCCTGGAGAAAAGGGTAAAAGTAGGAGTGGCAATGAGGTTTGCAACTCTGACTATCCAAAAGCCAGTGTTAAGAAAGTTCGGTCAACTTGGTCACTGAGTCATTGTCTTAGGGTCGGGTCAATGGTCGCTGTCAAAGAGAGAGAGAAAAGAAACACTCAGCGTGCACTCTAACCTAGATCAGAATGGTTACCAATTTATCTAATCTGGAAACCTCCCACTGTACCGTCAAATTCTCCTCCAAACCTGAAAGAAGAATTAGTCGGAGTCACCCGAGGAGTAAACTAACTCATCAGTGGGAATCGGGATCCAACTATCATCGCATGATAAC
This sequence comes from Agapanthus africanus, assembly GCA_030015575.1. Classification (NCBI taxonomy): domain Eukaryota; kingdom Viridiplantae; phylum Streptophyta; class Magnoliopsida; order Asparagales; family Amaryllidaceae; genus Agapanthus; species Agapanthus africanus. Next base: position 109,258,863 of record JASDDO010000004.1, on the reverse strand, counting down.
GTGACGGAATCCCCTCACGGTGTCACACTCCAGAAGGTATGCGCATATCTGGCAAGTTTCAGTTCTTTTGAAACTCCCGATTTGATTTTTGCCCCATGCTCTTATGACCTTGACGAAGGCCAACAGATCATAAGTCACATGTCAAGTTCTACCCGTCATTGTCCAGGTTAATTTGAACCCACCCGTACAAGGCCTTGACGAAGGCCAACAAGGCTATACGACTGTCCCAAACCAACGCATCTATCTATGCAGCAGAAAGGTAACAAGCAGCTACCATACACTATGCCTTGACGAAGGCCAACAAACATAGCATGAATACTACGTGCTACCCGTCTGAAACGACGGAGGGCTACGAATGGTTTCTGGCGAAAACCTTTAACGTAGTGAACTTGATATCGTTGAAGGAACGGATAGCTTTTAAAAATATAGTGACGAAAACCGTTGCTAAAGAGGTCACTCCCGGTGAAGGGATCTCGGCTCTTTCCCCGTAGAATGAGATGCAGGATATTCCAACTGAATACCACGGTGCAAAGCAAAAGTAATCGGCTATAGTGAAGTCATTGCCCTGACGCAAACTTTTGTCCAAGGGGTCACTCCCGGTGAAGGGATCTCGGCCCTTGCCTCGTCGACTGAGGAGCAGGATATTCCAAATGAATACCACGATGCAAAACAAAAGTGAACGTCCTTGCAATAACAGCTTTTTGAAAAGTGTTCCAACAACATCAGATTAGGTTTGTTTTTAACTTGCATTGATCCGAATCAACGCAGTCCCATCAATTGATCACACCACAAAGAACGAAAATAATATGACGTACGTATATGCCATCCGCATTCGCCACTGGGTCCCGTCATTACCCGTTAGGTTAGCTAACTAACGACAGAGCAGGGACTGGACTAGCGCGGATGCAAAACATATACAACATCTACTAATATATTATATTTCGCTCAAGGCGTGATAAGAAATGCAACATCACAGAAATGTACAGCATCACAGAACAATACAGATATCTGGGATCCCCGGGTTTCACAGAGCCACTACTGAAACCCGACGTTCCCCTGGTGTAATGGCTCTCCTAGACACAGCGCGATCTCACCCCTAATACCGGGAGAGACGAACCCCTGAAGATGCGCTCACTGCCTCCATGTGGCTCAGGACTGTACCCAACTAAAACCTGTTTGCACGACTCCTTTGAGCCGTGGTAAGGTAGTAATCAAAGTACAGTGGGAACTCACACGAGACAAATGACGATCCCCAGGTCGATGAACTAACCTGTACACATGTCACCAGGGAACTGCCATCTGACGTCTGGTATATGACCAACTAGCATGTTCCCGGCGAGTCCTGTCCGGTGTACTCATAACCCAATGAGCACCTGTATACATCTTAGGTGAACGAACTGACACAAGTGGCTTGTGAGACCGGCCACCGCCCCTCGTCGGGGTCTCGAATGTACACACTAGTCTACTCTGGAGTATCGATGCCCTATCTCGAAACTCCTACGACTAGGGACCATTTAAGGATGTGCTTATAGACTACCAGCTCCCACGTATATGATCGCCCTCATACTGCTGGTGGTCAAGCAAGAATCCTAGGGGCTCTATCAACGTGTAATAGCGACTTGTCAGGTCACCTAAAGCAGTACACGATGATAAAGATAAACCAGATAGCATACTATCATCATGAGTAAGACTGTCCTAGCGGGATAAGTCCTCCATCAATCATTGTAATCACGTGCCTGTGATCCAATAATTGACTCTGAGGGCACTATCTCCAACAGAGAAACCACTGTGTGACAACCAAAGTATAACCAATCGTAGTGCAGGAATATCACTTCCTACTATGTGTATGTCATCCAAATACCAGGACATCACACCTTACTACCTTCTTAACAGATCCATCCCCTATTCTGATGAAGTCAAACCTATGACTGTCACATCAGAATTAGATGATCTATCTCCTCTATATTTGCTTTAGTCCATAAATAGATATAAGCTACTTGTCCACTATGCTTCCGCTGCTCCCACTGACTACGACAACCCTCTGGCAGAGTCATATTCACGTACACTTCTAAAGCTAGTTTAGAACGACTCTATACTCATCCTCCTGCCGGGTCTCACAGTCTGGAACAACAGCAATGACAAGTCTGGGTAAACAAGAACCTCCCTGTCACCGTCCTTGAGCATACCGAAGTACCTCTCGAGTGCCTGAGGTTACCCACCATATCTGCGGAGTGGAAAATGGAATGTCAATCTAGATTGAATCCTTAGGTTCTTATCAAATTTTCAGTAATCGTTTACGGTTCTGGAATCACTTCCAGTTCTACTATACTCCCACTACTGTTTTTCTGAATAATCCATTTTTATTAAAGCTGTGCGAGTCAAGAACAATATCACTATTGATCTTCCAGATGGTAGAAAATCAACCCTCCTCATAGCCCGGGTCAACCCACAAACAGCCATTACAGAAACGTGCCTTGAGTTATCCAGAGTCTGGTTTTAAGCATAAGCCGGACAACTCCCCATACCTTAACATTGTTAAGATATGAACTATTCTATATCCAATATAGAAACAGAGGCACTGATTTAATTGGAACCAGATTCAAATCATGCAGCTGTCTCCAGTGCATGTCAACTAAATTGTAACGTTTTGAAAATCGTTTCGGTGAAAATTCGAAAAAAAAGGGGTAAAATAAGAGGGTTTTCTGTAAAAAGTCAAAATACAAATATCTTTATTATAAAATTAAATATACATATTCTAGCTATGAATTTGCTAGTATTTGGTGTTTATTGAGCCACTGGTGAAATTTCAAATTTTCTGAAAATTTTTCCGAAATTAATTATTTTAATATTATTTTAAGCCGTCACTAATATATTTAATTAGGGAAAATTACAAATTGGAATGAGTTGAAACAAATTTTGTGCATAATAAAACATTAAATAAAATTTTATCATGTGGTTTTTGAAATGAAATCGTTTGCCAAAACGGTTTAGAAAATATCGAAGAAAAAGGCTTTTTTGTCGGTGAAATTAGGGTTAATGGGAATTGGGGTATAGCATTTATCTTTTTTCTAACCCACACACCCACACCTCACCCTCTTCCCATGTGGCCGGCCCCACCATGACAGCCCCCCCTCTCTCTCTCCAATCACCTCACTTTCAAAAGAAAAGAAAAGAAAAGAAAAGAAAAGAAAAGAAAGTGAAAGAAAGTCAAAAGGGGGTGTGGACTTTGACTTTTTCTCTCCACTTTCTCCACCCCACTCTCTCTCCTCCTCCCTCAAAAATTCTGGCCGAAACCCCTCCCTCTTGCTGCCCCCATTTTTTCTACTCTCATTTCATCACAAAAAATTCATCAAAATGCTTCAAATCCCTACAAATTCAAAGCAAAAATCAAAATCTACTCACTACCCATTATTCCTTGGCTATACTATTATGGATCTTGGTGATAAGTTGGCATTTTGGAGACATGTTGCATGTGGGATCTCATGATCTTTGAGGTATAAATCTTTGTTCCATGGTTTGATTATTGATTAGTTAGTAAATTGTTGCTATCATACTTCAAGTGAAGCTAATTAGGTGTGTATTAGGTTTATTTGCTTATTTAGAAAATTCAAGAAAGGGTTTTGAATTGCAATTAGGGTTCTTATCATGTAATCATGGTTAAAATGAGTGGATTAACATGTTAATGTGATGCTAAAACTAACCTAGTTGCTAGTTTACTAATTGAGACTTGTAATTGTTAAAATTGGAATTTTATGCAAACTAGGTTTTGGAAATTTATTGCAAATGTTAGTCTAAAAATCTAATTAGATTTTTCATGACTTCATTAACATTATTAAGTGTGGTTTAATGACTTTGGATCATGCAAAACCAAGCTTAATTGTTAAATTGTGAATTTTGCTTTAAAAAGAGTTAAAATCGGTATTTTTGCAAACTAGTTTTTTTGAACATATATGGTTTGGTGAAATTAAATTATGGAAATGATTTATATGACTTATTTAAGATATTTAATAAGTATATTGGCCGCTACATTCATTTAAACGTCGAGTTTTGTACTAAAACGGGTAATTTTTGCTTGCTAGATTTTCGGAAAAATGGCTTCTAAAGTGAATTTGGGATTTTTGTGAATTTTAACCTATTCTATATTTAAATTAGTATTCGTGAATGTGCAAATGAGTGTACTTGGGTTTTTCTCGATGTTCGGGCGTTTGCACGCCGACGTCAAGGGTTTTTGGGTTGGTTTGTGAGAGCAACCATAGGTTTTGACCTATGTGGGATTCGTGCGTCGTTTTGGTCATGAGTCGGATTTTAATGCGATATGGGCGTTTTGATATGTAGGTACACCATATGGACTTCGAGACGACAAGCAAGCGCATGGCGACGTCGGCATCGGCGAGCGAGGACCAGGTGAGTAGATTTATATCTACGGGGAGAAGTCGGGTGGATGGCGTATAGCACCCCCGCAGTCCGTGGTGGTGTATACAGATGCGTATACACACCAACAATTATTATATGTTATTTGGGATTAATAACGATGTTTAGGATGGAATATTTTAGTGTTGCGAACCCTAGGTTAGTGTTGCACTACACATACACACATACATACTTGCATACATTCCTATTTATATGTGCTCATGGGATTCTTTATAGTTTTGTGTTCACATGGGTATGGGACTATGTGTTCACATACGGATTTGAGGATGATACTTGGGATTGAGCTGAGTCGATGAGATTTGTTTTGTGGTTGTGATATCGGTGATATGGCAGGATTCGTACTTGAGGTACGTCCTGGTGTTATAGCGGATCTTGGGGCGGCGATACGGGTGAATAGTGTTATAAAAATAATGGTCGACATGTGATCGTGATATGAGGCATGATATGCTAGGATATTGATATTAGGCCGTATCGGGCGATGTATACCCCTTGATGATGATATGTGCTGACGATATCGGGTTGTACGAGATTGTCGATCTGTAGTCAGATCATGAGTATATTGAGGATATTAGTATTGTACTAGACATAGGTCAGTACCCTAGACTATGATCTTGAATAAAGAGGATACCAGAGGAATGGTGTGAGGAATATGATATTGACCCGTACCCAGATTTGGGGATGCCGTACGACGGATTTACGTACGAGCTATATCTTGATGATTGATCCGCACTCTTGACTTGGGATGTCTGATTGTAGATATGGTATCGGATATGATATTATTGAGGCGGGATCACCGACTAATATATATACAGGTATGTATATGGATCGACTCAGATGTTAGGCGGTTTCCTTACCTGTAGTCCAGCTAGTTAGCTTTGCCCTTTAGTTTAGTTTAGTTGTTAGATTAGATTCTATTCTTACCTATTTCAAAAACTAACGAATCGTGGGTATTTTAAAAGACAGCCCAAGGGATCCTACTGATATTTCAAAAGACGTATCTTTTTATAAAAACACCGTAGCCCCTATTTTCAAAACCCCGTGATTCGTGTTATTTCAAAAGGCACCATTTGTAGGATTTATATTAGATTAATGCAGGTTAGTTACAGTTGCGTCTAGTATTCAGCTCCCGCTTATTATTGTGGTTCGCTTCGCATCGCATACGTATATTATAATTTCTTATTGAACTATTGATATCATGCTGTTAGGACACCAGCACCATTACCGATGATGCGTATGTACCACGTACACTTACTTGCCGGCTCACACACATCTTCATCGGTAATTGCCATGTCACGTACACCTTAAAAAATATTATTGCTTGACATAGCCTGTTAGCTAATAGTTTAGACATTGTAGTTATTACCTGCTACTTCATGCATACTGTTATTCATTGTTATGCCGCATTCATGGATTCTCATGCATATATTCACTATTTTACGTGTTATTGAGGTTTTGGATTCGGATTTCCATGAGATTTTCTGGATTTGGAGGAAAACCGCAAAAACATAAATAAAACCTTTTCTCTCTTTTAAAATAAAAAGTGCGGTTTTCCCATGATATATGAGTCGTCCACCATGAGTTTGCTGATGGATTTCGAGATCCGATTCGAGGAGTGGAGGAAGCCGTTTCGGGTACATGGTGGGCCCGGTGCGGTACCCCGGGGCAAGAGGAATGTGTTGTTGACGTTGAGCCCGGCAGGGGAGCACTACCGACCGGTGATATTACCCGACGCGTCGGATATCCGGAGGTTACCGTCGTGGTCTTGAGATGGATGGTAGGGGCCGGTCTGGATTGACGGCACCCTAGATATTGATTTTGAGATATTGAGGTACATAGATTGTGATACAGAGATATCGAGATATTTGGACACTTGTTTTGTGTCGATGCTGGGCACTGTTTTATGCTGATTTCATTTATGGTACCTCACTTTAAAAATACAGAAATCTCACTGATTTGTGAAAGCAGTTTTCGTCAGTACATGCATTCTGTTCCGTGCATTCATACCTCATTCATATGATATATTGCTACCCGAGGCACTGACACGGGCACATGAGATTACACTCGGGTTAGATATTACCCTAGCCATTGTTATAGGCTGCATGTTATATATATTTGAGGATATATTATGATCATTGACCTAGGTTGCGTTATTTATGCGATTTCTGTGCGTAGATGTTTTTCTATTCACGAGTTGGCAACTCACCCCCGTTGTGCCCCAGTTTCTTGCAGGTTTGCCGTACAGGTTTCATTACGGCTTTGCGGGCATAGTTTCCTTCGGGTGATTTGCTAGTAGGTGGTTTTACTTGTATCGTACCCCCCATTATATAACTTGTATATTATTACTCTGTTGTATCTAGAAGTTTCATCAACCAACATGTATTTATTTTGAGATAGAGACCAGTGATGTTATTCCTTCGACCTTAGAGTCGCGCGTTATATTTCTGTGGTTTTCTTGCGGTTTTGAGTTTCCTTTTGAGTTTTGATCCTCGCCCTTGGCGTTGTATATTATATTGCTTGTGTGGTTGTGACCGTCGATTGACGAAGAGCTAGCTCCCGCTTGGGTATGTCTTTTTATTGATTTCTTATACTATTCATGTTGTATCCCGTTTGGGAGCCAGTATTTTCAAAGGAGACTCTGCCGAAATTTTCAGGAAATACTTGATGTTTTTAAAACCGCATAACTCGGCTTATGCTATTAAAACTACTTGATTTAAATTGGTTTTCCTTCACTCTACTACTTTTCTTGGTTTGGATTTCTGGGTTTTTCGGCTTAGATTACGTACGCCTCGAGACGTTTCGTAGTCTAAGTGCCGGTCATGTTCCGTACTTTCGGGTCGTGACATAGTTGGTATCAGAGCGTTAGGTTTTACCTTCGGAGCGTAGGATGACCCTTGGTTGATGGAATAGGTGACTAAAGTAGAGTAACGTACCGTTGGTATGTTCCGCGGCATATTTACGACACGCCACTCCACTTAAGAAGCCTTAGGATGTACATTTCTTTGTTCAGTATTATATTCCTTCCTGATCTAGCCTCATCGGTACCAGTTTGGTTTTGCTGCCACGATTACGGGCAGGGAGAGCTACGGCTAGAGTTGCGGTCAGCACGAGCTCGTCACGAACGAGGACTGACCAGGGCGTTATTCCGGCGACACCCGATTGTAGAGAGGTGTCTTTTGATTGTGTTTTCGCACCACGAGCGTTGATGGATCGCTGTATGAGATTACTCGGACGGACAGATCAACACCAAAGGATTGAGCCAATGATAGAAGTTCGCTAGTCACCCACGGATGAATGACTGAGACATGTGGTTCGTTCGCCTACCCGATGAGAGGTCATCAGATAGATTGATTCCAGGTAGAGATGACTTCACGCGGAGACGTTGGGAGTCGACAGAGACGATCGAATGTCAGAAACCTATTATTCCAAGTTTAAAGTAGTCGGAAGGACATGCAGGCAATTTTATGGTCCCTCTAGAAGAATGAAACCCTAACTCGACATAATGACCGTGTGAAAGCCTTTGAACCTTAGGTTTTGCAGCAGTTCCACGGCGCCATTAGTGAGGCTTGGGTTTGCCCTTCTACGGCTGGACCACCGATGCTATGGTATGTATTCGATACTATTAAACTGTTCCCAAGATGTTGAGCTCTTGGGGGATTATGGGGTTTTGACGACTCGATCGGATGGCTCGACTTAATTCGGATGCTAGGTGGTGAGATGCATTTCTTGGGAGACTCCCGATACGAGGATAGCCGTTGGAGCTCAGTCCATGTAGCTACAATGAGACAAGTCCGAAGCAGTCGACATTAGAGAAAGTGGAGTAAAGAGGTCCGTACAAGATCTGGATAAGACGACGTTCCACTCCGCCGACATCAGAGATGCGATACGCATGCCGAGGCAGAGTACTGGATATACCTTCCAGAAGGAGTAGCGATGGGTATGCAGCCGTTCCGGAGCAAGATGCAGGTATAGGAAAGGACGATGACTTCCGGACAGTTGGCAGAGACGAGACATGGAAGAGACTGTGAGCAGGATTCCTTCCAGGACACTGCTGCAATGATACTTGCACCCAGGATCAGATGTGTCACGTACATTCAGAGAGCCAGAGGCCGACGCCAGTGATATGCTGTCTTATGAGTGGTCGCGATGATTGACCGGGAGATGACAAGAGACGTGCCAGAACGGGATCATCCCCGTTAGCACACCTGACAAGGCCGATGAGCCGATGGACCGAGAGATTGGTAATTCCCAGTGAAGACCTTGACCCAGGAGTGGTCATTGTTACGCACACCAGCAGGCCAGAGTCCATGATCATCGACGAGACGTCCCACTAGTGACCGCGACAGTTGGCCCGAGATTCTTAGAGGATGCGCTTGAGCGGTACTATTCCGCCATTATTGATTTCGATGTTTTGGGTGATTTATTCGCATGATTTGATTTTGATGATTGAGGATTTACGATCTTTGCACAGTGTTGCACTTGATATCGTTTTCGTGCTTTGGTTTCACATGTTTGTGATTTTACGGTTTTAGACATTTGAGTTGATTTTATGCGTATGCACGCACATGATTTGGTTCCTGCACTCTGTATAGTTTATATATGCTTGCAGTGCAGTGATACGCCTTTTGTGCACTTAGATGCACTGGACTTCGATTTCGATTGTGATACTCGATATTTGTTTGTGCACCTGATTTGATTTTGCGCATGTTCGGCGCTTGATATTGGATTTCATGATTTCGTGCATGATGGATGCACCTGCCTTGGATTTTCGCACATGTTGAGCGCATGTTTTGAGATGTGATTTTGGTGCACACCAGATGCACTAATTCGAGATTTTTCGTGCATGTCAGATGCACCTGATTTTGCTGTCAGGCACACACGTTGCCTACGAAAGATGCTTTGTGCACACCCGATGCACTTAGATCTTGTTTCTGTGCACTTGTATGGCACATATATGAATTTTGATTTCCGTGCGCACCAGACGCACGTAGTACTCATACGCGTATTTTGGGATTGATTTTTCCTATAGAGCAGTACGTTTTTATGATATTTACTATGTGTTTTCGTACTGGGCAGGATTAGTCAGAGGACAGTACCTGAATATATTTGGCATTCATTTCCTTCAGATATTTACATATATAGATTTGATATTTACGTGTGTAGTTCCGATTTATAGCATATTGGTTTTGTATTGGATTTGACATTGTGTCTTTACCATGACTCCAATGATGGCGGGATGCATGATGGAGTTTTGATTTTGAGTTATATGCTCATTTTTCATGCGCATGCGTTGCGCTACGATTTGTTTTATGTATTTACGATTTCGGAGCCCCGACGACTTGATGGTTTTGCTTAGATGTTTTAGTATTTGGGGGAGTTTTAACTTAAATTCGGGGACCGAATTTCTTTAAGGGGGGAAGACTGTAACGTTTTGAAAATCGTTTCGGTGAAAATTCGAAAAAAAGGTAAAATCAGGGGGTTTTCTGTAAAAAGTCAAAATACAAATATCTTTATTATAAAATTAAATATACATATTCTAGCTATGAATTTGCTAGTATTTGGTGTTTATTGAGCCGCTGGTGAAATTTCAAATTTTCTGAAAAATTTTCTGAAATTAATTATTTTAATATTATTTTAAGCCGTCACTAATATATTTAATTAGGAAAAATTACAAATTGGAATGAGTTGAAACAAATTTTGTGTATCATAAAACATTAAATAAAATTTTATCATGTGGTTTTTGAAATGAAATCGTTTGCCAAAACGGTTTAGAAAATATCGAAGAAAAAGGCTTTTTTGTCGGTGAAATTAGGGTTAATGGGAATTGGGGTATAGCATTTATCTTTTTTCTAACCCACACACCCACACCTCACCCTCTCCCCATGTGGCCGGCCCCACCATGACAGCCCCCCCTCTCTCTCCAATCACCTCACTTTCAAAAGAAAAGAAAAGAAAAGAAAAGAAAAGAAAGTGAAAGAAAGTCAAAAGGGGGTGTGGACTTTGACTTTTTCTCTCCACTTTCTCCACCTCACTCTCTCTCCTCCTCCCTCAAAAATTCTGGCCGAAACCCCTCCCTCTTGCTGCCCCCATTTTTTCTACTCTCATTTCATCACAAAAAATTCATCAAAATGCTTCAAATCCCTACAAATTCAAAGCAAAATCAAAATCTACTCACTACCCATTATTCCTTGGCTATACTATTATGGATCTTGGTGATAAGTTGGCATTTTGGAGACATGTTGCATGTGGGATCTCATGATCTTTGAGGTATAAATCTTTGTTCCATGGTTTGATTATTGATTAGTTAGTAAATTGTTGCTATCATACTTCAAGTGAAGCTAATTAGGTGTGTATTAGGTTTATTTGCTTATTTAGAAAATTCAAGAAAGGGTTTTGAATTGCAATTAGGGTTCTTATCATGTAATCATGGTTAAAATGAGTGGATTAACATGTTAATGTGATGCTAAAACTAACCTAGTTGCTAGTTTACTAATTGAGGCTTGTAATTGTTAAAATTGGAATTTTATGCAAACTAGGTTTTGGAAATTTATTGCAAATGTTAGTCTAAAAATCTAATTAGGTTTTTCATGACTACATTAACATTATTAAGTGTGGTTTAATGACTTTGGATCATGCAAAACCAAGCTTAATTGTTAAATTGTGAATTTTGCTTTAAAAAGAGTTAAAATCGGTATTTTTGCAAACTAGTTTTTTTGAACATATATGGTTTGGTGAAATTAAATTATGGAAATGATTTATATGACTTATTTAAGATATTTAATAAGTATATTGGCCGCTACATTCATTTAAACGTCGAGTTTTGTACTAAAACGGGTAATTTTTGCTTGCTAAATTTTCGGAAAAATGGCTTCTAAAGTGAATTTGGGGTTTTTGTGAATTTTAACCTATTCTATATTTAAATTAGTATTCGTGAATGTGCAAATGAGTGTACTTGGGTTTTTCTCGATGGTCGGCCGTTTGCACGCCGACGTCGAGGGTTTTTGGGTTGGTTTGTGAGAGCAACCATAGGTTTTGACCTATGTGGGATTCGTGCGTCGTTTTGGTCACGAGTCGGATTTTAATGCGATATGGGCGTTTTGATATGTAGGTACCCTATATGGACTTCGAGACGACAAGCAAGCGCATGGCGACGTCGGTATCGGCGAGCGAGGACCAGGTGAGTAGATTTATATCTACGGGGAGAAGTCGGGTGGATGGCGTATAGCACCCCCGCAGTCCGTGGTGGTGTATACGGATCCGTATACACACCAACAATTATTATATGTTATTTGGGATTAATAACGATGTTTAGGATGGATTATTTTAGTGTTGCGAACCCTAGGTTAGTGTTGCACTACACATACACACATACATACTTGCATACATTCCTATTTATATGTGCTCATGGGATTCTTTATAGTTATGTGTTCACATGGGTATGGGACTATGTGTTCACATACGGATTTGAGGATGATACTTGGGATTGAGCTGAGTCGATGAGATTTGTTTTGTGGTTGTGATATCGGTGATATGGCAGGATTCGTACTTGAGGTACGTCCTGGTGTTATAGCGGATCTTGGGGCGGCGATACGGATGAATAGTGTTATAAAAATAATGGTCAACATGTGATCGTGATATGAGGCATGATATGCTAGGATATTGATATTAGGCCGTATCGGGCGATGTATACCCCTTGATGATGATATGTGCTGACGGTATCGGGTTTTACGAGATTTTCGATCTGTAGTCAGATCATGAGTATATTGAGGATATTAGTATTGTACTAGACATAGGTCAGTACCCTAGACTATGATCTTGAATAAAGAGGATACTAGAGGAATGGTGTGAGGAATATGATATTGACCCGTACCCAGATTTGGGGATGCCGTACGACGGATTTACGTACGAGCTATATCTTGATGATTGATCCGCACTCTTGACTTGGGATGTCTGATTGTAGATATGGTATCGGATATGATATTATTGAGGCGGGATCACCGACTAATATATATACAGGTATGTATATGGATCGACTCAGATGTTAGGCGGTTTCCTTACCTGTAGTCCAGCTTGTTAGCTTTGCCCTTTAGTTTAGTTTAGTTGTTAGATTAGATTCGATTCATACCTATTTCAAAAACTAACGAATCGTGGGTATTTTAAAAGACAGCCCAAGGGTTCCTGCGGATATTTCAAAAGACGTATCTTTTCATAAAAACACCGTAGCCCCTATTTTCAAAACCCCATGATTCGTGTTATTTCAAAAGGCACCATTTGTAGGACTTATATTAGATTAATGCAGGTTAGTTACAGTTGCGTCTAGTATTCAGCACCCGCTTATTATCGTGGTTCGCTTCGCATCGCATACGTATATTATAATTTCTTATTGAACTATTGATATCATGCTGTTAGGACACCAGCACCATTACCGATGATGCGTATGTACCACGTACACTTACTTGCCGGCTCACACACATCTTCATCGGTAATTGCCATGTCACGTACACCTTAGAAAATATTATTGCTTGACATAGCCTGTTAGCTAATAGTTTAGACATTGTAGTTATTACCTGCTACTTCATGCATACTGTTATTCATTGTTATGCCGCATTCATGGATTCTCATGCATATATTCACTATTTTACATGTTATTGAGGTTTTGGATTCGGATTTCCATGAGATTTTCTGGATTTGGAGGAAAACCGCAAAAACATAAATAAACCTTTTCTCTCTTTTAAAATAAAAAGTGCGGTTTTCCCATGATGTATGAGTCGTCCACCATGAGTTTGCTGATGGATTTCGAGACCCGATTCGAGAAGTGGAGGAAACCGTTTCGGGTACATGGTGGGCCCGGTGCGGTACCCCGGGGCAAGAGGAATGTGTTGTTGACGTTGAGCCCGGCAGGGGAGCACTACCGACCGGTGATATTACCCGACGCGTCGGATATCCGGAGGATACCGTCGTGGTCTTGAGATGGATGGTAGGGGCCGGTCTGGATTGACGGCACCCTAGATATTGATTTTGAGATATTGAGGTACAGAGATTGTGATACAGAGATATCGAAATATTTGGACACTTGTTTTGTGTCGATGCTGGGCACTGTTTTATGCTGATTTCATTTATGGTACCTCACTTTAAAAATACAGAAATCTCACTGATTTATGAAAGCAGTTTTCGTCAGTACATGCATTCTGTTCCGTGCATTCATACCTCATTCATATGATATATTGCTACCCGAGGCACTGACACGGGCACATGAGATTACACTCGGGTTAGATATTACCCTAGCCATTGTTATAGGCTGCATGTTATATATATTTGAGGATATATTATGATCATTGACCTAGGTTGCGTTATTTATGCGATTTCTGTGCGTAGATGTTTTTCTATTCACGAGTTGGCAACTCACCCCCGTTGTGCCCCAGTTTCTTGCAGGTTTGCCGTACAGGTTTCATTACGGTTTTGCGGGCATAGTTTCCTTGGGGTGATTTGCTAGTAGGTGGGTTTACTTGTATCGTACCCCCCATTATATAACTTGTATATTATTACTCTGTTGTATCTAGAAGTTCCATCAACCAACATGTATTTATTTTGAGATAGAGACCAGTGATGTTATTCCTTCGACCTTAGAGTCGCGCGTTATATTTCTGTGGTTTTCTTGCGGTTTTGAGTTTCCTTTTGAGTTTTGATCCTCGCCCTTGGCGTTGTATATTATATTGCTTGTATGGTTGTGACCGTCGATTGGCGAAGAGCTAGCTCCCGCTTGGGGATGCCTTTTTATTGATTTCGTATACTATTCATGTTGTATCCCGTTTGGGAGCCAGTATTTTCAAAGGAGACTCTGCCGAAATTTTCAGGAAATACTTGATGTTTTTAAAATCGCATAACTCGGCTTATGCTATTAAAACTACTTGATTTAAATTGGTTTTCCTTCACTCTACTACTTTTCTTGGTTTGGATTTCTGGGTTTTTCGGCTTACTTAGATTACGTACGCCTCGAGACGTTTCGTAGTCTAAGTGCCGGTCATGTTCCGTACTTTCGGGTCGTGACATAAATGAAGAGAGGCCGATCAGCATTACTCAACTTAGGAATACATCCAGATATGAGTAACCTGAAAAAGAAGAAAGTTCTCATAATCATTACTATCTACTGAATACCATACACAAGTATCTACATCTTCGATCACATTGAAGAATCCTGATACTTGCAATACCTGGTTCTCTACTTTATTCAGATACCTGTAACTTCTCAAAACTTGGATCTTGTATTTCTATGAAACACATGTCTAAGAACTAGGGAAGCCATAAGTAAACCGAATATAGTACGAGAACCAACCCCTCTGTCCCAATAGACACTAAATAATATACAATACTCTGTATAAGTCCCCTGAATCTAAAACTCATTCCCTGTGTGTCGTAGGTTGAAAACTGTACTTATGATTAAGAAGAATTACACCGCTGTTTAATGCTCTTTACTTAACCATCCACTGAAATAGGTAAATGTCATAGACATAATTTCAAAAAGTTATATCTCACTTTATAAAAATAAACGTACAGATATATCAATTTGAAATTAGTTCACAACAACGGATATTCAAAACCAAATATCTGCCGTCCGGCAAACAGTCCAGGCGATTTCCTCAAATATCACCAATTACAACGAATCCCGATATAATGAGGATGATCACCCAATTCCCAATAAATTACTCCCACTCTTCATCTGTAAAACCATACAGATGTGAGAATCAAAACCTGGTAAATACATGCCCTGGAGCAAGGACTAATTGGGAAATCAGTTTTCTTTTAACTATACACAGTGAAACTGAAACATGTAAATGTTTCGAATGGGTATTCGGGTATTCCTAGTAATGACTCTTCCATTATCAGATTCACAACTGTAACTGTGTATTTCTTTGCCATCTCTCCAAATCCCTTTATATGTCTTTAGTCATTACCTTTTGTACACCACCTTTAGGCCAAATGGTTTTCTTCCTTCCCTACCGTTCGGCACCAGCCTATGGTTTGGAAGAAGACTATCCAATAAGCATAATGGGTGTACTCTCCTAATTCTAGGAGCACTCGTAACCTGAGAGAAGGTGAAGATAAAAGACAACCGAATAAATCTTATTCCTATTTCTCCTGAACCAGAATCCATCCCCGAACTGGAACAAGTTCCTTCGAGTTCGTATATAACCATACGATGGAGTATCCAAATAACTGTGGATTTTCGTAGTGATACAGAGTGTTATGGAGAAATACAAAGGTGAAGTAGGAGTGGTAATGAAATACTTGGTTTGGTCGTGAATAGCAGTCGCAATTTACTTTGCCCTCTTTCTAATCTCTTTATTTGTCTTAACATATTACCTTCTGTACACCATCGTTAGGCTAATTGGTTTTCTTCATTCCCGACCATTCGGCACCTGCCTATGGTTTGAAAGAAGACTATCCAATTAGCATAGTAGGTGTACTGTCCTAATCCAAAGAACACTCGCAACCTGAGTGAAGGTAAAAGGAAAAGACAACTGAATAGTCCTATTCATTTTCTCCAGAACAGGAAACCATCCTCGAATCTGGAACAAGTTCCTTCGAGTTCGTATATAACCATACGATGGTTTTATCCAATAGAAGTAGATGTTCGTAGTAATACGAGGTGTTCTGGAGAAAAGGGTAAAAGAAGGAGTGGCAATGAGGTATGCAACTCTGACAATCCAAAAGCTAGTGTTATAAGAAGGTTCGGTCAACTTGGTCACTGAGTTATAGTCTAGGGTCGGGCCATGGTCGCTGCCAAAGATTGAGAAAAGAAACACTCTGCGTGCACTCTAACCTAGATCAGAATGGTTGCCAATTCATCTAATCGGGAAAGCTCCCACCGTATCCTCAAATTCTCCTCCAAACCTGAAAGAAGAATTAGTCGGGATCACCCGAGGAGTAAACCAACTCATCAGTGGGAATCGGGATCCAACTATCATCGCATGATAACGTGATGGAATACACTCGCGTTATCACACTCCAGAAGGTATGCGCATGCCTGGCAAGTTTCAGTTTCTTTAGAAACTCCAGATGTGTGTTTTTACCTCTAGGACCCAAGTGACCTTGACGGAGTCAACAAATCAAAGAGTCCTAGTCAAGTTCAACCCGTCATTATCTTGATTGCATTAAACCCACCCGTACGTGCCCTTGACGGAGTCAACAAGGCCGCACGACTGTCCTAACCAATCGCATATCCATGCTACAAACAAGCACCACTTAGCTACCGTACACTACGCCTTGACGGAGTCAACAAACGTAGCACGAATACTACGAATGGTTTTTGGCGAAAAACCTTTAACGTAATGAACTTGATATCGTTGAAGGAACTGGATAGCTTTTTATAAAAGTATAGTGGCGAAAACCTTTGCTAAAGAGGTCACTCCCGGTGAAGGAATCTCGGCTCTTTCCCCGTAGAATGAGGTGCAGGATATTCCAACTGAATACCGCGATGCAAAGCAAAAAGTAATCGACTATAGTGATTTTATTATCCTGACGCAAACTTCTGCCCAAGGGGTCACTCCCGGTGAAGGGATCTCGGCCCTTGCCTCGTCGACTGAGGTGCTGGATATTCATAACTGAATACCACTGTGCAAAACAAAAGAAAACGTACTTGCAATAGCAGATTTTTGAAAAATGTTCCAACAACATCAGAATAGGTTTGTTTAGCTTGCATTGATCCAAATCAATGCAGTCCCATCAATTAATCACACCACAAAAGAACGAAAATATGTTGTACGTATATGCCATCCGCATTCGCCACCGGGTCCCGTCATCACCCGTTAGGTTACTTAACTAACGACAGAGCGGGTACTGGACTAGCGCGGGTGTAAAATATATACAACATCTATTAGTATATATATCAATATATAATAATCGCTCAAGGCGTGATAAAATGCAACATCACAGAAATGTAATAAGCATCACAGAACAATACAAATAATCTGGGATCCCCGGGTTTCATAGAGCCGTTACTGAAATCCGACTTTCCCCTGGTCGTGTGGATAGCCTGTGCAATGAAATCCTAGACCCCTATGGGCGCGACAAGTTACCCGCCAAAACCTGAAGCGAGACAGCCCCCTTCAACAAAGTGAATGGGCCACCTAGTACTTCACGGAATCCGGTAACTTGAGCACCCCTCCTTGGGTCAACCTATACCCCTTACGAGTGCGGCGAATAGCCCGCCAATTCTAGAGTGAAGCCCCCTCCGTCTCAAAGCCATGAGATGCAGGCTCGTTGCCCTCTAGAACCCGTCTATCCGTGCACCCCACCACGGGGTAATCCTAGTACAGAAAATAAAAAATATACAACGGGTACATCGACCTCAGCCCAGTCGTGCCCCAAAAGAATAATATACAAACAGGCAGTGACGACAGTCCACATGTCGGACGCTCGCCCCGCAATATTAAATGTACAAATACAACCAAACTGTACTACCATTGCATCCAGGCTATCCACCACGACAAATCCGCAACATCACAGCACAATACAGAACATCAACGTAAATGTCACGTTCGCAAATCCGTCTAAAAGAACTATAGCGATTAGATAAGATTTACCGATCAAATGACATTCACGGTCACAGATATAAAGTAAGCACTGTGAACTAACATATTTAAAATTTTCGATCGACAAAATTTCCCGAAGTGGGCCCCAAGTACAATACCCAGTACTCAAAATAATCTGGGCCAAAACAAAAAATACCAGAAACCCCAATTCCAAGTCAGAGACCACTGCAGAAAATTTGGTGCATTGATGCTACAGGAGTGCGGCGGAACCGCGACCAAAACAAGGGTAATGCCGCGGTTCCGCGGCGCTATAGTAACGTCATGCTACGAAATTTCTGCAGTCGTCTTAGAAATGCCTGCCTGATTTTCTGACACACTCAAAATAATTTTTCGACGACAAAAAAATTTCGACAGAAACTGCACAAATTAGAATCGCGGTTTTGAAAATTTCGTTCGATCGAAGTTCTAAACACGTTAGAGCAAGCTAGTAAAGGTTAATGACGTGGCTTTGATACCATGTAAGTCTACAGGAGCGCCCTGGCCGCCGATCCGAGGCCAAAATGCGGAAACAAAACTTTTTCTTAACTAGAAACCGGCGCTATCGCAGACTTTAAATCCGGATCGAACCATTAACCTATAACTAGCAACTAGAGAAAGGGTTGGAAACGCTATACCGATCGATCCGTGTCCTTTGGTCTTTGGCCACCATCCCAAGCTCCTCGCGACATCTCCGATCTCGATCTCCTCGTCGGAAAGGGCACCACATCTTCGAGTCTTTTTATGGGCTCCCGCTTCGTCCAAAGCAACTCGGGCATGAAGTTCGCTAGCCGACGTGTCCAAGGCGATGTAGAGAATGTGTGTGACAACTTTGTCTCTTGCATCCATTGTATGGATGGAGGTTGAAGGTGAAGCTATCAATGAAGATTGTGAGCTAGAGGAAGAAGAAGAGGAGGAGGCTTTTCTTTCTTGTGTGTTGTATGATGAAATGAGAGTCAGTATGAAAATAATACAAGGGTTAACCATATCATGGCTGCCCTTCTCTCTCTTCCTCTCATTTCAACTTACAAATCCATCACAAAATGTGACATATGCACAATAAAAGAGACCATGAATCACTAGGTTGCATGTGTCACAATAAATGCACCTCATGATGATTTCTAGCTCATAATTTCCATTTGTAAACATTAACCCAAATGTTTACAATATTAAAAAGATACAACAACATCTAAAGTAAAATCGTGACGGATCACAAGGATACCCCTCACTTGTATATACATACCTGTATCCACATTCCAACTGAATGCGAATGCGATGAGACTAAAGTAATCCAACAAATCTAATACTAGGATCCGGCTTAAACCAAAGCCCACTAGTATGATCTGCCCGATCATGATCCGTGCACTACTGCACGTATATGATCGGACCCTGCCATATATCATACGACCTCTACAACGTTTCGCCCGAAACTTGAGAAACTGTCTGTGGGGGACTCTAAAGACTCGTTAATACTTTGGCTGTGGATTTAACCACTAGCACGTCAGAGGTACTAGCCGTACGCAACGGGCTACCAGGTATTGACCAAAAGGGAGGTCGATGAACGAACTCATCCTGACACCCAACTGAGCCTGTCAGTGACAATATCCGTACAGTCCGGTCCGTTCATTTATGAGCATCACATGGCGGGCCTAGATGGCTCGTAAAAGTCAGACCCCCAAAAGCGGTACAAGTCGTGTCGGAGTGTAGCCCAGAACACCCTTAGATACTACTGGAATACCTACCAGTAAATCTCCTGCCTTGGCCAAGGACTTCGTGTAATGGCTCTCGTAGACACAGCGCGATCTCACCCCCAATACCGGGAGAGACGAAACCCCTGCCGATCCGCTCACTGCCTCCATATGCCTCGGGACTGTATCCAACTAAAACCTGTTTGCACGACTCCTTTGAGCCGTGGTAGGGTAGTAATCAAAGTATAGTGGGAACTCACACGAGACAAATGACGATCTCAGGTCGATGAACTAACCTGTACACATGTCACCAGGGAACTACTATCTGACGTCAGGTATAATACCAACTAGCATGTTCCCGACGAGTCCTGTCCGGTGTACTCATAACCCAATGAGCACCTGTATACATCTTAGGTGAACCAACTGACACCAATGGCTTGTAAGACCGGCCACCTCCCCTCGTCGGGGTCACGACTGTATACACTAGTCTACTAATGGAGTATCGATGCCGAGTCTCGAAACTCCCACGACTAGGGACCACTTTAAGGATGTGCTTATAGACCCCAGCTCCCACGTATATGATCGCTATCATACTGCTGGCCGTCAAGCAAGAATCCTATGGGCTCTATCAACGTGCAATAGTGACCTGTAATGTTACCTAAAGCATGCACACGATGATAAAGATAAACCAGATAGCATACTATCATCTTGAGTAAGACTGTCCTACCGGTATAGGTCATCTCTCAGTCATTGCAATCACGTGCCTGCGATCCAATAATTGACTCTGAGGGCACTATATCCAACAATCTCCCACTTGCACTCAAGGCTAATTATTGCGATGTCGCATACTCACAGCCCGTGTGATAACGAACACCCAACTCCTCTACTAATCAGTCTCACAAAGCCCATTTGCGAAACTATTGCGTTCGAGGAATAGCCTCAGTGAATGGATCCGCCCTGATGTTTCTTTCTATGTCTCTCTTTATCTCAAGTTCGCGGAGAAAGCCATCTCCCGAAATGAGCAATACCTGTCTTAGAATATGTTTGGATGTCTGATGGGACCTAGTTCATAAATGAACTCCAAATCCAAACTTCTTAGACTGTATCGTCAACTAAATTTAATCAGTATCCTGCGCCATGCCTCCCTCAGTATCCGCTTGGACCTCCTGTCCAAACTACTGCACCTCGTCAGAGGGAAAACTATAACTCTGACAGTCACTCTGTCATCCAGGTCACCTTGGAAGCCTGGAATGATAACCGTCTCCCGAAAGAGGCTGTCGTTATCATATCCTTAGAACATCCACTTATGTTCTAAAACTACTTCCCAACATTTCTCCAGGATTGGATCAATATCAACTTATTGCAACTCGTGCAAAAACAACATCTGGTGTGGTACTTGACATCTCATGATCAACTCAATTGCCTAAGCAAGTGATCTGCCAATCATGCACATCCCTCTCCCCTTTAGTCTGTAAGACACCTTTAGAGAGGGTGACTCCATCACCTGCAGGTACACTACCGTGCCAGGAGTCGTCCATTCTAAAACACCTTTAGAATGCTGTCTAAGTATCCAAATTGGGAAACTACCCAAATCTAGATCTAAAACCATAGATCTAGTAACCAGAATGTCTGATATTATATCCAAGTCCTATGTGGAGAAACCACTGTATGACAACCAAAGTATAACCAATCGTAGTGCAGGAATATCACTTCCTACTATGTGTATGTCATCCAAATACCAGGACATCACACCTTACTACCTTCTTAACAGATCCATCCCCTATTCTGATGAAGTCAAACCTATGACTGTCACATCAGAAAAAGATGATCTATCTCCGCTATATTTGCTTTAATCCATAAATTGACATAAACTACTTGTCCACTATGCTTCCGCTGCTCCCACTGACTACGACAACCATCTGGTAGAGTCATATTCACGTACACTTCTAAAGCTAGTTTAGAACGACGCTATACTCATCCTCCTGCCGGGTCTCACAGTCTGGAACAACAGCAATGGCAAGTCTGGGTAAACAAGAACCTCCCTGTCACCGTCCTTGAGCATACCGAAGTACCTCTCAAGTGCCTGAGGTTACCCACCATATCTGCGGAGTGGCCAATGGAATGTCAATCTAGATTGAATCCTTAGGTTCTTATCAAATTTTTAGTAATCGTTTGCGGTTCTGGAATCACTTCCAGTTCTACCATACTCCCACTACTGTTTTTCTGAAAAATCCATTTTATTAAAACTGTGGCGAGTCAAGAACAATATCACTATTGATCTTCCAGATGGTAGAAAATCAACCCTCGTCATAGCCCGGGTCAACCCACAAACAGCCATTACAGAAACGTGTCTTGAGTTATCCAGAGTCTGGTTTTAAGCATAAGCCGGACAACTCCCCGTACCTTAACATTGTTAAGATATGAACTATTCTATATCCAATATAGAAACAGAGGCACTGATTTAATTGGAACCAGATTCAAATCATGCAGCTGTCTCTAGTGCATGTCAACTAAATGGAGAGAGGCCGATCAGCATTACTCAACTTAGGAATAAATCCAGATATGAGTAACCTGAAAAAGAAGCAAGTTCTCATAATCATTACTATCAAATGAATACCATACACAAGTATCTACATCTTCGATCACCTTGAAGAATCCTGATACTTGCAATACCTGGTTCTCTACTTTATTCATATACCTGTAACTTCTCAAAACTTGGATCTTGTATTTCTACGAAACACATGTCTAAGAACTAGAGAAGTCATAAGTAAACAGAATATAGTACGAGAACCAACCCCTCTGTCCTAATGGACACTGGACAACATACAATACTCTGTATAAGTCCCCTGAGTCTAAAACTCATTCCCTGTGTATCGTAGGTTGAAACTGTACTTATGGTTAAGAAGAATTACACCGCTGTTTAATGTTCCTTACCTAACCATCCACCGATATAGGTAAATGTCATGGACATAATTTCAAAAAGTTATATCTCACTTTATAAAAATAAACGTACAGATATATCAATTTGAAATTGGAGCACAACAACGGATATTCAAAACCAAATATCTGCCGTCCGGCAAACAGTCCAGGCGATTTCCTCAAATATTACCAATTACAACGAATCCCGATATAATGAGGATGATCACCTAATTCCCAATAAATTACTCCCACCCATCATATGTAAAACCATACAGATGTGAGAATCAAAACCTGCTAAATACATGCCCTGGAGCAAGGACTAATTGGGAAATCAGTTTTCCTTTAACAATATACAGTGAAACTGAAACATGTAAATGTTTCGAAGGGGTATCCGGGTATTCCTAGTAATGCCTTCTAAGTTCGTCTGGACGACATGTGAATGCCCTTCGTCCGCAAGCTAAACAATGCCTCGATCCTCAAGAATAGACCATACGCTAACGGTCATCGCATTCGAGCCGCAGCTCCCTCTGCTTGTGCGACCGTGGTAACAGAAACCAC
Organism: Agapanthus africanus; assembly: GCA_030015575.1. Lineage (NCBI taxonomy): Eukaryota > Viridiplantae > Streptophyta > Magnoliopsida > Asparagales > Amaryllidaceae > Agapanthus > Agapanthus africanus. The sequence continues at coordinate 109,235,702 of JASDDO010000004.1, read as the reverse complement.
CATCCGATATCGACGAAGATAGATCAAAGGAACGAATAGAATACGGTGCAAAGAAATGTACATCCTAAGGCTTCATAAGAAGAGTATCGTATCGTAAGTATGCCGCGGATCATACCCACGGTACGTCACTCGACCTAAGTCACCTACTCCATCAACCAAGGTCAACCTAGACTCGGACAAAGGTTAAACCTAGCGCTCTGATAACAACTTTGTCACGACCCGAAGGTACGGAACATGACCGACACTTAAATTACGAAGCGTCTTGAGGCGCAACGTAATCTATGTAAGCCGAAGCCCAGAAATCTAAACCATTTAAAAGAAGAAGTAAAGGAAAACATGTTTAAAAGCAACATCAAATTTCTCAAAAATTTCGGCAGAGTCTCCTTTGTAAAAACTGGCCCCAAACGGGTACAAATAAGAATATATACATAAGCAATAAATAAAAGACATCCCTAAGCGGGAGCTAGTTCTTCGCCAATTGGCGGTCACAATCACGCAAGCAATAAATATACAACGCCGAAGGGCGAGAAACAAACTCAAAGAAAACCATCAAAACCACCAGAATCCATAATAATACGAGCGCGACTCTAAGGTCGAAATAAAAAACAACTGGTCTTCTAAATCTAAAAATAATACAAGTCTGGTTGATGGAGCTTACAAGATACAACTGAAATAATAAAACTACAACGGCGGTCCCGATACAATGAACCAACCTACCAAGCAAATCACCCTGAATGAAATGATGTGCCAGCAAACTGCAAAGGAAACTTGTAAGAAAATTTGGCACAACGGGGGAGAGTTGCCAACTCGTGAGTAGAAGACATCTGCGAGTAGAAATCGCATGCACGACGCTCTCCTAGGTCATAATAATATACTTAATATAACACTAGTCATCTAGTAGTGGCAGGGTAATAATCTATGCGTAAATGAAATGCTCAGTGCTCCTGTCAGTGCCTCAAGTAGTAACATGTCATGTGTATGAGTATGCATGCACCATGAATGTAAAACAATCAACCATGAAATTTGGATATATCTGTATAAGAAATCTTTAACTTGTATCATAATAAAATTTGTATGGTAATCTGAAACATCATCAATGAATCCATGGAAATCTGTGTCAAGCATCGACACAAAACATGTAAATCTCAAAGTCTCAATATCTCATAGTCTCAATATCTCGGGCTCCGTCAGTCCGGATCGGCCCATATCATCAAATCTCACGACAACGGTCGGTATCCTCCGGATATCCGCCGCGCTAGACATCACCGGTAGGTAGTCTTCTCCTGCCAGGCTCATCATCCACAACTCATGCTTCTTGCCCCGGGGTACCATACCGGGCCCACCATGTACCCGAGACGGTTCATCCACTCCTCGAATCGGGTCTCGAAATCCAACAGAAAACCTGAAATCTCATGGTGGACGACACATACATCACGAGAAAACCGCAACTTGCATTTTAAAAATGATGATACTAAGCTTTTATTAGATTCTTGCGGTTTTCCCCCAAAATCTAGAATCTCATAGAAATCCAAAATCCAAGAACCAAGAGTCAATAAGCATGAATACCAACATAACACCATCATATAGCATAACCAAATGAATCTATGAATGCATGAAGTGTCTAAGTAAATAATGCGATATCTCACTAGTGAAGGAGCGAAATAACGCTAATATTATATTGGAACTATCATTTAACTGATTATATCAATAAGATAACATGTTCTAAAGTGTACGTTACATGGAAATTACCGATGATGATGTGTGTGAGCCGGCAAATAAGTGTATGTGGAACATGCGTATCATCAGTAATGGTGCTGGTGTCCTAACAGGCAGAGTTACATATTAGCTAAAGAAACATATGTATGAACATGCAATGCGATGAATACAACATGAACATAACGGTGAATGTGTAGTAAACGCACAACTAGAGAATACATACTAATTACGAGTCATACAGTTTATTGTTTGAAAAAGCACGAATCGTCGTTTTTAGAAAATTAGGGGCTACGGGGTTTTTAAGAAAAGATATGTCTTTTGAAAAATACGTAGTATCCCTCAGGCTATCTTTAAAAATGCGCACGATTTGTTAGTTTTGAAAATAAGTATGACTAGAGCCTAAACTAATATCTACATAACCAGCTAACGGACTAACTAAAGAAACTAGTCGAAATGTAGGAAGAATCCTCCTAAAGTATGAGTCGATATCTCTAATAGTCGGCGATCCAGCCTTGATAGCGCCACGTACGTAGTACGACTTTCCCGAGTCAAGAGTGCGGATCAATCATCACATCTATGCCTCGTACGGTAAAATCCATCGTACGGCATCCTAAAATCAGCGTTCGGGTCAACTATCACATATATACATCATCATTCGTATAGTATCAACATCAAACAATATCATGATCAAGGGTACTGTCTATAATCGCATACATCCCCATATCATCAAATATATATCATCGTCTGTGTAAATATACATCGTTAAATGATACACTAAAATATCATGTCATATATCATATCATGATTAAGTCACATATTACGATCTAGGTTTTATTCTAGAGTCCCATTCGTTTCAATGTCATCTACACATATCATCGTTTATATATTTCTCATTACCCAATGATCCGCTAATGTAGTAACACATTTCATATCATATCTCGGTCATATATCCAATATCTCACGGCATCATGCCCGATCTTATCGACTCATCCCCAAGTATCATATAATACCCTCATATCACATGTATATGTTGAATACACACACACACACACACACACACACACACACATTCCTATACACACACACACACACACAGATATACACCAAGTCAAGTTTATGTGTGTGCGTGTGTGTGTGTCTACAAGAAACATATGAATTCTCTCCAAGGCAAACATCCTCTGGTTAAGTATTTCTAAATCAGTTTAATACAACTTAAAGTCTTCACTAGTACCCTACTCACCAAGAATCTAAGGTCACGTCCGACTTCCTAATAATAGTACATAATATCCTTATTCTACGTTTGCGGGGGTGCTATACGCCATCCACCCGACTTCCTCCGTAGATATACATTTACTCACCTGGTCCTTGTCTGCCGAAGTCGAGGACGCCATCCTCTTCTTCATCGTCTGAAGTCCACGTGAGGGGTACCTATACGCAAACATATATAATATCGTAAACCGAAATCGTGGACAAAACCAAAACGGCGCACGAAGCGCGCAGAGGTTAAAACCTATGACCCGCTCATGCAAAATAACCAAATAACCCTCAACATCGGCGTACAAACGCCGATTGTTCGAGAAAAACCCAAACACACCAATCGTGGTTTTATAAATCACTAATTATAATATGAAATAGATTGCAACTCTTCAAAACCTCAAAATAAATCAAATCGATTTATTTCCGAAAACCTAGAAAGCACTAAATTTTCGTTTTAATTCGAAACTTGATGTTTTAACAAATCTAATGGACATAATATTTACTAAATATCATAACTAGGTCATATAAACCATTTCTATAATTTATTCTCATCAATTTGTATTAAATCCAATATTCTAGTTTGCAAAAATATCCAATTTAAACACTTTTTAAAGAAAATTCACAATTCAACAACTAAACTTGGTTTTGCATGATCTAAGGTATTAAACTAAAACTTATAATGTTAATAATGTCATAAATACCCTAATTAGATTTTTATCTCAATTATTTAATCAATTTCTAAAAACCTAGTTTGCAAAATAGCATAATTATCAAAATTTTAAAGTAAAAAAAAATTAGCAAATTAGTAACTAGATTAGGTTTTGCATTCCATTAGCATGTTAATCTACTCACTAAAACCATAATCTAATGATAAAACCCTCACTAGAATTTTATCTCACATACATATATATTTTACAAAAACCTAGTTTGCAACAATTAAGCAATTTAAACATATTAGTTGTAACAATTAGTAACTTAACAATCTAGATTCGATTTTACATGTCTTTATGTGTTAAGCTACATATTAAAACCATGAACAATTTATAAAAATCCTCACTTGATCACAAACCATCTTAAATAATTTTCAATCATGCAATTAGAACCAATTAAAACCTAATTAAACACTTAATAAGCTAAATTAAAGTAATTAACTAACAATCAAACCAAGGGCTTAGGATTATACCTCAACATTCAAGAGATCAAGCTTGGAACATGGCCTCCCTAATTTGTTTCTTGCTTCATGGATCCAAACTAGATAGGTCAAAGAATAATGGATAGGATTTAAATTAGGAATTAGTGATGTTTTTGTGGATTTTTGAAGCAATTTTTGAAGAATATTTGTGAAGGGAAAATGAGATGAACACTTGGGGAAATGGGGGCTGCCTTGCTCGGTCAAGGGCTGAAATGGAGAGAGAGTGAGGTGTGAATGGGTGGAATTGTGTAGAAACATCATTAATAATTGCATCTTTTCACTTAAACCCTTAACTATTAAGTTTTTCAATTTAACCTTTTTCCTAGAAATCTCTAGAATTTTGAAGACAATTCAAGAAGAGAAGAGCATGCTACAAACTAGATTCTAATATGTCATGGATCACTTTGTAAAATTAACCCATTTCTAATTTGATTTTATCGCTAATTAAATGTACAATTAAAAGATTATGTAAATATTTGAATTTAATTAATTACGGAAAACATTTTAGTAAACTAATAATTTATAAGTCACTAAATAAACACCATTTACTAGTAATTACATAGTTAAAATAGGCGTATTTAAATTTATTTTGAAAAAAACTGTCGTTGAGTTTTACGGAAAATACGGTTTATTTTACCGATTATCAGAAAATTCGCCTAAAGGATTTTTATTTATTTATTTTTAGAACGTTACAATCTTCCCTCCTTAAAGAAATTCGCTCCCCGAATTTAAATCAAAACTCCCCCAAATACTAAGAACTACAATTATCCCTAGTGTTTCATCATTTATCCCTTGTTCTTTCGTCGATACCATTCACATTCTAGCCTCTAGTAAATTCAAGAAACGATCGTAGATCCCTAATTTCGAGCGATAACAATCAAGAAAGCATCGCAACGAAACTTGGTCATCGATTCTTGAACTTGCTAGGGTTTACAAGACTCGTAGGACTCAAGAATCGTTTTAAGATTTGTTACATCATCATTCTATTGATCGTCTCGACTCCTCGACGAGCGGAGTTTTACTCAAACATCACAACAAGAACTACAATTACAAATTGAGATCGAATCATGATGCAAGAATTTAAAGAAAACAAGATTAAAGAATTTCACCTTTTATTTATATCAACAATTTCATTACAGTCGCTCAAGAACTACAAGAGGAAGAACTCGATTGTCGATTTGGCTTCGCTTGTCTCCGTGAGTCGCGGATCGGCTTGGACCACTTGCTCTGTTGAAGATCGGCTCCGCTCCTAAAAGGTTGAAGGGCTTCTTGCTTGATTTGGTACTCGGGATCTTGAATTTTGATTGGAATTAGGGTTAGGGTTTCGCATAAGTCTTGTCACTAGACTTGTGGAAGAAGATGGAGAATTGAACTAATGATTAGAGATTGAAGAAGTAGAGATGGGATTTTGAGATATGAGATCCCCTAGGTCTAGGCTTCTATTTATAAACTTTCCAAACCCTAGATCTAGGATTTGAACTTTAAGTTTCCCTCCAAAGGTTTGTTGAGGAGAAGCTTCTAGAAATAGTTTGTTAGGAGCTTAGCTTAGGCTTTAAGCTAGGATTGTTTAAGCTTAGAAACCCTAGTTTGCTGAACTGGCAGAAGCTTCTGGAGTCTTCTGGAATTTGAAGTACATAAACTGAATGTGGGCCCTGAAATAGGAATTATGCCCTAAAACTTTGGTGATGACGTGGCAGAAACGCGGCGGATCCGCGGCGCAAGCAGGCTCCCGCCGCGGATCCGCGGCTCTTTGGAGGCCTTAGGGCTTGTGTCTTCTTTTGATGCTTTGGGTTGATGTTTGGGGCTTTATCTGATATGTTGAATTGTATTTTTCCCTTTGGATTGCTACCAGATCTCAAAACTTGGAGTTGGTGTATTTTATCAGCTTCTTTTGATCCTGCAATTTCCTGCACAAATCTTGAAACAAGTGTTGCGCAATATAGGGATGATGTGATGCCATGAAATGCAGTCAATTTCCTTTATAGTGCTGGTTTTAGAGTCTAACATATGCAATCTGATATTTAACGACTGATTTGCTAATATGTGCTATATGAATGCCGAACACTTCTAGATGAATGCAATGATAGGGAAATTGCCGTGTTAAAAATGCAGTATTTTCGACTGATCAAATTCCCCCAAACTTATTTTCGATCGTCTCGAGCGAACTGTTTTATTAAAAAGAGAAGGAGAAAATAAAGAAAGAGAAAACTAACTAGCACACTTTCGTAGGCAACACGATTGCACTGAGCACGTGCAACAAGCCTTTAAACCTCTAGGTGTCCCTAGTAGGAGGAGTGTTGTCTCCTGAGGGTTTTCAGCGGATTGTACCCACAAAATCCAATAATAAAAGAAAAATCATGAATACTACATTTAAAGAAAAGAATTGTAAAAGAAAAGCTTCGAAAATTAGGGTTTCCAACTAAGCTAGCTTTTCGGTTGTCATGAGCCCTATCTTAATGGTCATGAAAAGATGTTAGAAATCACGTCCTCCTTCAATAAAACATCGTCTTATTCTTCATTCCTATCTTTTATCCAAACATCGATCATATAACCCTGCGTGTGTGTAAAGGACATCTCTACATCCGGAGAATTCAATTCAAGCTATCATACTCTTGCCCATCAGCCTCAGTACTTTTTAATTAATGAATATTTAGACGAATTTTCTCACACACTTTCATGCGACTGTTAATACTTCTTGAGGTACTAACCGACCGATTACTCATGTGTTTGCTTATTTGGTGTATTTTCCTCGTCTTGCACCACCTCTGGCATAGCAGTGACTCCCAGACCAGTTGGCCTTAGGGCACTAGGTGAAGAGGCACCCTCGCTATATATTTTTTTATTGCCCTCGGTGATAACAAAACCAGTGTTCATTTTTCTCACCACTTTATATTTTCTTCATTTTTTTTATTTCCTTCATACTTTTGGCTTTAAGACAAGAGCATTTCAAGGTATCCTCTACTATCCCAGGCTTTAAGACGTGTGTAAGTGAGAATAGCAGGGTATCAACGTTCAAAATGTTTGGCTTCCAGAATAGAAACTATTTTTCAGACTTATTTTTATCCTCAGATTAGTGATGTCTTTCATCTTACTAACCCTTAGGACAACGGCTCATAACTACTTATTACTAGTCGTATAATAAAACTTCTAATTTTCTTGGTTTTCTTAAATTTTTCTAATCTCATGGATGTAATTTTTCACTATCTAAACTTTCATTATCTTTTTTATGTACAAAATTGTTTTTATATTTTGAAAATTTTAAATTTTTATGGATTTTGAAATTCTTTAAATTTTTATAAGTTTTTAATGAAATGTTTTGTGCTTATGCAAATGATATGCAAATGATGCAAAAATAAGCACAAACCTCCCCTAAACTTGTTTTCAACAGTGTCCTCACTGTTGCCAACAGCTATATCTACAAAACCTGTAAGTCTGGGAGGAATTATTAGTGGGGGCAAAATATATAAGTGAAGAACTTCCCCCAAACTTACTCTTTTCACTCACCTCTATTCAAAAGATGATGCAGTGATATGCAGGACATGAAGGTGAGACGGAGGAATTTTAATCAAGATAAACTGGCTCCTGTAAGAATATGAGCTCCTCCGTGGGGTCAGTGGAAAAATACGGCTTTAGTCTATGTCCATTCACTTTGAAAAAGCTGCCGTTTTTAACGTTTTCTACTTCTACTGCCCCGTGCGGGTATACAGTCCGCACAACAAAAGGTCCCTTCCACCGAGATCGGAGCTTACCCACATGAAGGTGTAGTCGTGAATCATAAAGAAGGACTTGTTGACCAGGTGAAAATGTTTTCCTCAAAATGTTTTTATCATGAAAAACCTTAGTCCTATTCTTTATGATCACAGCGTTATCATAAGCTTCATCGCGGAGTTCGCTTAGCTCATTTATTTGCAGCTTCCGAAAGGTGCAAGCTTGGTTTAGATCAAAATTTATTTCCTTAATAGCCCACAATGCTTTATGCTCAATCTCGACGGGTAAGTGACATGCCTTCCCAAACACTATCCTATATGGAGACATCCCTAGGTCGGTTTTAAATGCAGTTCGGAATGCCCAAAGAGCATCCGTCAATTTGGTCGACCAGTCTTTTCTATTCTTAGCAACAGTCTTCTCCAGGATAAGTTTGATTTGTCTGTTTGAGATTTCAGCCTGCCCGCTTGTTTGGGGATGATAGGGTGTAGAAAGTCGGTGGTTGATTGAGTATTTCCGCATCAAAGTCTCAAAAGACCTGTTGCAGAAATGTGTCCCATTATCGCTAATAATAGCGCGTGGGTGTCCAAATCGCGAAAATATATTCTCTTTCAAGAACTTAATGACAACTTTCCTGTCATTAGTGCGACATGGAATGGCTTCCACCCACTTTGAGACATAATCAACCGCCAGCAGTATGTACAAATTCCCAAAGGAGTTGGGAAAGGGACCCATAAAATCAATGCCCCAAATATCGAATATTTCAACAACCAGAATGGGTTGCTGAGACATTTCATTTCTTTGGGAGATTCTACCCGTGTACTGGCATTGTGTACAGGTTTTGCAATAGTCAAATGCGTCCTTGAATAAGGTCGGCCAATAAAATCCACATTGCAAAACTTTCTCCACCGTCTTTTTAGGACCAAAGTGATCCCCACAGGCCTGATCATGACAAAAAGAAAGAACACTCTTGAACTCTTCTTTCGGGACACACCGGCGAATGATCTGATCAGGACAATACTTAAACAAGTATGGATCATCCCAGTAAAAGTGTTTTACTTGGGATAGAAAGCGGTATTTGTCCTGTTTTGACCAATCGCTGGGTATAAGTCCCGTGACAAGATAGTTCACAATATCCCTGAACCATGGTTCATTGGTTACGCTCAAGAGTTGTTCGTCAGGAAACGAATCATTGATCGGCAGGGTCACAGGGGAAGAAGAGATGCGTGAAAGATGGTCGGCTACTACGTTTTCACATCCTTTCTTATCTTTGATAACAAGATCAAATTCTTGTAACAGAAGGATCCAACGTATTAGTCGACCTTTTGCATCTTTCTTCGCCAGAAGATGTTTTAAGGCGGAATGGTCAGTATACACAACTATAGGTGAGCCAATTAAGTAAGGCCTGAATTTTTCTAATGCAAATACAACCGCTAAAAGTTCCTTTTCGGTGGTTGTATAATTGATTTGTGCATCATTCAGGGTCTTACTTGCATAGTATATCACGTGTGGCATCTTTTCGATGTGCTGTCCTAAGACTGCACCTACTGCAAAATCAGATGCGTCACAAATCAGCTCAAAGGGGTAGTCCCAATTTGGAGACGATAGAACGGGGGCTGAAGTGAGTGAGTGTTTAAGTGAGTTGAAAGCTGTCTCACAGTCCGAGTCAAAATGGAAGGTCGTATCCTTGGCCAGGAGAAGAGTTAAAGGTCTAGCAATTTTGCTAAAGTCCTTAATGAATCTTCTATAAAAGCCCGCATGGCCAAGGAAAGATCGAATATCTTTGACGCTTTTGGGATGAGGGAGGTTTTGAATGACATCTATCTTAGCTCTGTCAACCTCAATGCCTTTCTGTGAAATAACATGTCCAAGAACAATTCCTTCTTGGACCATGAAATGGCATTTTCCCCAGTTCAAAGTTAAGTTCTTCTCTTTGCAACGAGTAAGAACAGCGTCAAGATTCGCTAGGCAATCAGAAAAAGAGTCTCCAAAAATTGAGAAATCATCCATAAAGATCTCCAGAAAATTCTCTACCATATCAGAGAATATCCCCATCATACACCGCTGAAAGGTAGCGGGAGCATTGCATAACCAAAGGGCATGTGACTGTAAGCAAAGGTACCAAAAGGACAAGTAAAAGTGGTTTTATCTTGATCCTTTTTGGCGATGAGGACCTGATTATAGCCTGAGTATCCGTCCATAAAACAATAATACTCTCGTCCCGCTAAGCGTTCCAGCATTTGATCAATGAATGGTAGAGGAAAGTGGTCTTTCCTCGTGGCAGCATTGAGTTTTCTATAATCGATACATACACGCCACCCAGTTTGGGCGCGTGTCTGAATCAACTCATTTGCCTCATTGGTTATAACAGTGATGCCGGATTTCTTAGGGACGACATGTATAGGACTCACCCATTGGCTATCGGAGATGGGGTATATAATACCATTATCTAGGCATTTGACGATCTCTTTCATTACCGCTTCCTTCATGACGGGATTCAACCGTCTCTGCGGTTCTCGGGTTGGTCTGGCATCATCCATCACATGTATATGATGTTCAACTATCAAGGGACTAATCCCTTTGATGTCCGCCATACTCCAACCAAACGCCTCTTTGTTAGATCTCAATACCGATAAAAGTGCATTCTCTTGCTCTAATGCTAGAGAAGCGGATATTATAACCGGTAAAGACTCCTTCTCACCTAAATAAGCATATTTTAGATGAGAAGATAAAATTTTGAGATCTAATTCAAACGGAGAAATGATAGAAGGAGGGATCATCGAGTGATTTTTGGATTTACAAAGAAGCTCAGAGCCTGTGAAAGATACAGACTCGGGTGGAGAAAAGTCAGAAGTGCAGGACTCAAGTGTAGGAAAAGTGTCCTCACTAAGATCATGTGTCAAGTCAAACAGAGATGTGGTAATGTCGTCGAGATCAGTAAAGAAAAGTTCCTCAGCTCCGCAACTATCGGGAGCGATCTCGTGGACAGAGCACACATCTAGAATATGAGCAGAGGGTTCTGATGGCTGACTTCCAACTTTGTAGATATTTAGTTCAATGGTCATATTTCCAAATGATAAGTTCATTGAACCATTTCTACAGTTTATAACAGCGTTGGAAGTGGCAAGGAAAGGACGACCCAAAATCACCGGAATTTGGCCCCGGGGGTTTGCTACAGGCTGTGTGTCGAGCACAATGAAGTCTACAGGGAAAACAAATTCCCCGACCTTTATCAACACATCCTCTAGTTCACCCCTTGGTTTGGTGATTGAACGGTCTGCCATTTGGAGAGTACAGTGAGCAGGTTTCAACTCTCCAATCCCTAGTTGCTCATATACAGAATATGGAAGTAGGTTAACACTTGCACCAAGGTCCAAAAGAGCACGATTTATGTTTTTACCCCCAATAGAAATCGATATTTTAGGACATCCTGGGTCCTTTCGTTTCTTTGGTAGCTGGGGAATAAGAGCAGTGCTAATATTATTAGACATAAAGACCTTCTTCGGCACTTGAGTCTTCCTCTTCCTAGTGCACAAGTCCTTAAGAATTTTCGCATAAGCGGGGACTTGTTGAATCACATCTACGAGAGAGATGTTGATGTTAACATGTTTGAACATTTCCATAATTTTCTCCATATGAGGACTCGTTCTATTACTCCTTAACCGATTCGGGTAAGGAGCTTTCGCAATAAGCGTCGGGTCCAACATAGGAGAAGGAAGAGGGGGTAGACGAGATCCCAAAAGAGGAGTGGGGACCGTCTGTGGAGAACTATAAGGGTTGGGCTGAGGTGTCGAGCCTAGTGGGAAATGGAGAATAGGCTCTCGAGAAGGTAGTGGGGTAGAAGAACAAGGATCAGAAGTAGAAGTGTGTGTGTGAGGAAGGGTCTCAGCCTGGGTGTTATTGATAGAATTTTCAATATCATAAATTCCTTCCCCGACATGATTGTTCAGCACTCTTCCCGATCTCAACGTTGTGATGGCATTTACATTGTATTGCCCAGGATTCTGTAGGGGTTGAGAAGGAAGTTTTCCTTTTTCTCTCGCACTCATTTCGGCTTTAAGTCGTGCTATTTCAGCTTCCATCGATCTGATACTCTCAGCTTGGGACGCTGAGTTTTTCTTTATCTCACTGACGGAAGTTCTAACCTCAGCCGAAACCTCTATGAAATTTGACAAAAGTGATTTCATGGTTTGAGTGAATTGAGAGAGTTCGTCAGAACCGGTCAACTGCATAGGATTAGACCGTGCAGGAGTGTTGACCTGGTTGTGGAAATTTTGTGACTGGTAGGGGTGCTGAGTGAGTTGAAGTGGTTGCTGTTGTGGTGGAAGAGCCCTTTGGAAATTATTTTGGCTTGGAACCGTGTTTTGAGATTGTTGTTGGTTCCAAGAAAAATTCGGGTGATTCCTCCAACCCTGATTGTACGTGGAAGAATATGGATCGTTTCTAGGTCTTTGAAATGCGGCATTTGTATGCTCGTGACCTTGAAACGCAGAGTTTAATGGACATTCTTCCGTAAATGAGACGGATCAGAACAACAGCCGCATACAGTTTTGGGGAGCGACATTGGGTTTAGGGAGGCTGCAGAAAATTTGTGTTCCATAGCGTCGAGCTTCTTTTGCATTGCTGCCATCTCAGCTCGAACACCTATGGACATATCTATTTGGTGCACGCTACCCCTATTCAATGATTGGGTCCCACTTTCCCACTGTAGTGATTTTTCAGCGAACTCTTCTAAAAACTTCCAAGCTTCCCCATCATCCTTGGTCATAAAAGTACCTTGACACATGTTTTCAAGGTTCTGTTTAGTGTTTGGGTTAATGCCCTCATATATGATTCGGCAAAGATCCCATCTCGGGATGCCGTGATGAGGACATTGAACCAATAGATCCTTGAAACGTTCAAAGCATTTAGAGAACGGTTCAGCAGGGAGCTGGGTAAATTGATTCAGTTCGCTACGGATTTGAGCTGTCTTTTGTATTGGGTAAAATTTCTTAAAAATGCTGCTACGAATTCTTCCCAATTCGTGATAGAGTGTGCGGTAGTGTTATATAGCCACTTCTCGGCTATATCGCACAAAGTAAAGGGAAGAAGTCGTAGACGCATAGCATCTACTGAAAGTTGTGACGTACCCATCATTGCGCATACGTTTTCAAATTTGGTAATGAAAACGTAAGCGTCCTCAGCCTCGAGTCCGTGGAATTTGGGTAAAAGGTTGATGTATTGGGGTTTAATTTCAAAATTATCCCCGTTGGCTGGTGGAATGGATAAGCAGGTCGAAAGAGGACCTCGCAGTGGATAGCACCTCTCTTGGAGAGAGATGCGGGGTGGATTCTGCGCACCAACGGACGGCGGCATATTAGGGTTAAAGAAGTTCGATGGAGGTGGATCCATCGATGTGGGTGTGGTGGTGGGTAAAGAAGAAGTAAATGGAGAAATACTGACTTCGGAGTCGATAAAGGGTACGCGGACTAAACGGGCACTAGAATCCCGTGTCAAGCCTATCTTGTACTAAAAAGGGTTAGCACAAGTGGCAGCGTTGACTTTATAATTAGGGGTAATGAATGAATGAATGCGGTGTTTGTTTTGAAAATAGGACGGATTTTTGAAAAAATGATGCAACACAACAAATGCAGCACACAAAACCCTAATTCTAGGGGTCGCCTAGGTCAGATCTCTAGACCGCTCCTAACTGCTAGAAGACAAGACGCAGGATAAATCCTCCACTGCCTCTTTGTCTCTCCTGTGGCCAGGTAAGTGCCAGGTAAGAGGGAGGTTCTCCACTACGTAAGTAGTGGGCCTAATTAAGTAACCAATAGCCTTCGACACACTTGCCTAGACACCACAAGAGAAACGCGGATAAGCAATGAATTACCCACGGCCTTCTTCTGTCCTAAGTGAGCGTGACAGTCCTTAGAGTCATCTCTAGATCTTTTTTTTAGTTAATTAGGGTAGATGCGGATGCAAGTTTTGCGATTTTCGGGGCTTAGGAAGGGTAATGAACTCCCCACCTAATCTGAATTTGGTCTTTGCCCCTTAATGTCCGTATTAATTATGCAAACAACCATAAGAATCAAAACAAGCACAATTTAATTTTGCTATTTTGCGCGCTGCGATTTATTTGCAAAGAAACCTGCACAAAATGTTAATTGGAGCAGATGAGGAGGAGATAAGAAAGTAAGAAGTTACCTGAGAATTTTTATGCAGAGATGCCTTGAAGAGGCCGCGGTTCCGCCGCAATAGCTGCCTAATGCCGCCCTTCCGCGGTCGAATAATAGGAACACTGCACAAAACTTTTCCAGAGAGGCTATGTAGACTCCCTCAGCTCTCTGGAATTCTCCAAAAAAATTTTCAATTTCACAACAAGCTCCAGATCTCCTTGCAATGAACCACAACAAATTGATTAGGGTTTTGCACGAATTTTGATCTCAAAATTACAATGGAATAAATCTTTCAATTCAAATTTCAATATGAAACGAATTAGCGCGCGATCCCCGGCAACGACGCCATTTGATTGATCGTAAAATTCCGATTGTGTCGTGTAACTCGAATAAGTTTCTTTGTGTCGGTATTTAGAAAATGAATAAAATTCACAATCAAAGAATTATTTGACCGCAATCAACTACGGTGTCAGATGTAGATCATTAGCGAGTGCGGATCGTCCACATGGATTGTGCGATTCGTTTGTATGTTTGATTTGTTTGAATTGAAAAGTTAATAGAAAAGAAAAGAAAACATGATTCAAGATTTTATCGATGGATTCAAGTGTCACTATTCTAATCAAGAATCAAGAAAATGATAAACAATCGAGAATCGAGTTTCGACGATTTTTCCAACCAAATATCAAGAATCTAAATGAGGCTCGTAGGAATCGATCGGATCTATAGATGTGATGTAATCTCAAGATGTCGTATTCTTGTCCTCGATGAGTTGATACTAGATTGATGATGATTGACGAGAATTAGGGATTTCTAGTGAAACTAGTGTTTCATCATTTATCCCTTGTTCTTTCGTCGATACCATTCACATTCTATCCTCTAGTAAATTCAAGAAACGATCGTAGATCCCTAATTTCGAGCGATAACAATCAAGAAAGCATCGCAACGAAACTAGGTCATCGATTCTTGAACTTGCTAGGGTTTACAAGACTCGTAGGACTCAAGAATCGTTTTAAGATTTGTTACATCATCATTCTATTGATCGTCTCGACTCCTCGACGAGTGGAGTTTTACTCAAACATCACAACAAGAACTACAATTACAAATTGAGATCGAATCATGATGCAAGAATTTAAAGAAAATAAGATTAAAGAATTTCACCTTTTATTTATATCAACAATTTCATTACAGTCGCTCAAGAACTACAAGAGGAAGAACTCGATTGTCGATTTGGCTTCGCTTGTCTCCGTGAGTTGCGGATCGGTTTGGACCACTTGCTCTGTTGAAGATCGGCTCCGCTCCTAAAAGGTTGAAGGGCTTCTTGCTTGATTTGGTACTCGGGATCTTGAATTTTGATTGGAATTAGGGTTAGGGTTTCGCACAAGTCTTGTCACTAGACTTGTGGAAGAAGATGGAGAATTGAACTAATGATTAGAGATTGAAGAAGTAGAGATGGGATTTTGAGATATGAGATCCCCTAGGTCTAGGCTTCTATTTATAGACTTTCCAAACCCTAGATCTAGGATTTGAACTTTAAGTTTCCCTCCAAAGGTTTGTTGAGGAGAAGCTTCTAGAAATTGTTTGTTAGCAGCTTAGCTTAGGCTTTAAGCTAGGATTGTTTAAGCTTAGAAACCCTAGTTTGCTGAACTGGCAGAAGCTTCTGGAGTCTTCTGGAATTTGAAGTACATGAACTGAATGTGGGCCCTGAAATAGGAATTATGCCCTAAAACTTTGGTGATGACGTGGCAGAAACACGGCGGATCCACGGCGCAAGCAGGCTCCCGCCGCGGATCCACGGCTCTTTGGAGGCCTTAGGGCTTGTGTCTTCTTTTGATGCTTTGGGCTGATGTTTGGGGCTTTATCTGATATGTTGAATTGTATTTTTTCCTTTGGATTGCTACCAGATCTCAAAACTTGGAGTTGGTGTATTTTATCAGCTTCTTTTGATCCTGCAATTTCCTGCACAAATCTTGAAACAAGTGTTGCGCAATATAGGGATGATGCGATGCCATGAAATGCAGTCAATTTCCTTTATAGTGCTGGTTTTAGAGTCTAACATATGCAATCTGATATTTAACGACTGATTTGCTAATATGTGCTATATGAATGCCGAACACTTCTAGATGAATGCAAATGATAAGGAAAGTGCCGTGTTAAAAATGCAGTATTTTCGACTGATCACTCCTCTACTAATCAGTTTCACAAAGCAAGTTTGTAAAACTCTTGTGTTCGAGAAATAGCCTCAGCGAGTGGATCCGCCCTGATGTTTCTTTCTATGTCTCTCTTAATCTCAAGTTCGCGGATAAAGCCATCTCCCGAATTGAGTAATACCTATCTTAGAATATGTCTGGATATCTGATGGGACCTAGTTCATAAATGAACTCCAAATCCAAACTTCTTAGACTGTATCGATCACTGAACCTAATCAGTATCCAGCACCATTCCTCCCACAGTATCCTCTTGGACCACCTGTCCATAATACTGTCCCTCGTTAGAGGGAAAACTATAATTCTGACAATCACTCTGTCATCCATGTCACCTTGGAAGCCTGGAATGATAACCGTCTCCCGAAGGAGGCTGCCGTCATCAAATCCGTAGAACAAACACTTATGTTCTAAAACTGCTCCGTTATGTTTCTTCATGATTGGATTAATATAAACTTATCGCATCAAGTGCAAAAAAAAACATCTGGTGTGGTACTTGACATCTCATGATTGACTCAATTGCCTAAGCAAGTGATCTGCCAATCATGCACATCCCTCTCTTCTTTAGTCTCTAAGACACCTTTAGAGAGGGTGACTCCATCACCTGCAGGTACACCACCATGCCATGAGTCATCTATTCAAATCATGCAGCTGTCTCCAGTGCATATTAACTTAATGGAGATAGGCTAATCAACATTACTCAACTTAGGAATACATCTAATTATGAGTAACCCGAAAGAGAAACAAGTTTCTCAAAATTATTACTTGAATACCAATCACAAGAATCTATATCTTCGATTTCTTTGAAGAATCCCGACACTTGCGATACCTGGTTCTTTACTTTATTCTTATACCCACAATTTCTCAAAACTTAGACATTGTATTTCTACGAAACACTTGTCTAAAAACTAGAGAAGTCACAAGTAAACAGAACATAGTACGAGGACCTTCCCCTTTGTCCTGACGGATACTGGACAACATACAATACTGTGTATAAGTCCGCCGAGTTTGAATAACTCAAAACCTGTGCATCCTAGTTTAAAAACTGTACTTATGATTAAGAACTACTCCGTTGTTCAATGCTCCTTACACAATCGTATCTGATATAGGTAAATGTCACGGACATAATTTCAATAAGTTATATCTCACTTTATAAAAATAAACGTACAGATATATCATTTTAAAATTGGTGCACAACAACGGATATTCAAAACCAAATACATGCCATCTGGCATACACTCAGGCGACTTCCTCAAATATCACCAATTACAACGAATTCCGATATAATGAGGATGATCACCTAATTCCCAATAACTTACTCCCAATCATCATCTGTAAAACCATACAGATATGAGAATGAAACCTGGTAAATACATACCCTGGAGTAAGTATCTAATCGGGAAATCAGTTTTCTTTTAACAATGCACAGTGTAACTGTTGCGCCACGGCAGCGCCCCGGCCTCGTACTCGAGGCCAAAATGCGGAATCAAAAATTTTTCCTTACTCGGAAACCGGCGCTACCGCGGACAATGAAAACCCGGATCGTTAACCATTAACCTATTGCTAGCTAACTAGAGATAGGGTGAGAAGTATACCGAGTGATCCGAGTCCTCCGGTCTTCTCGTCATCGTCCCGATCTCCCGCGGAAAGTGTAGTCTCCATATCGTCGCCTCCTCGCCGGAAAGGGCACCACATCGCCTGCGTCTTTTACGGGCTCCCGCCTCAATACCAAGGCAACTCGGGCATGAAGCCGGCAACTCGACATGCTCAAGATATGCTGTAGAATGTGTAGTGTAGTGTCTCACTAGGGTTTTGGTTGCCTTGATGGAGGAAATGAGATAAGAAAAATGGTGCTTGCATTTTTCTAGCATGAATGAGATCAAGAAGATGAAACACTCAAGAATGAAGAACTCTCTCCTTCTTCTTCTCTCTTTCTTTTTCTTCTTCTCTCTTTTCTAATGAAAAAAACTTATATTCAAATGAGAATGGTGGAGGAGGTAATATGAAGCATGAAGGGAAGTGAGTGTAGGGTAAAGCAAGTGGTGACCACATCAAGACATAATCATCACAAACCTCAAATCAAACTTCATCTCATATCTAATCTTCATAAAGCAAGACAAGATGATAGAAAAGAATGGAATAAAAAGATGCTATCATAATTAATCATCTTACAAATAAAACCTCCACCAAATGTAATTTGCAAAACTGCAAATTACCCCCTCCATCAGAAAAGTCCGGCCGGGAAAGAACAAAAGAAAACCGGCCGGAACGGAATGCAAACTGGCAACTCCAGAAAACTGGTCCCGTAATAAATTACAGGAAAACCCCGATACTGTGCATACACACCCGCATCTGTATTCCGTCCGGATACAAATGCAAAGAGACAAAATCTACACTGTACTAAACTAGTACCGGCTTAAACCAAAGCCGGCTAGTAAAATCCGTTCGATCCTGATCCGTGCAATACCGCACGTATCTGATCGAACCCTGCCATATAACTATACGGCCACTAGTACAAAACTTTCCGATCTGATCCGTGCAATACCGCACGTATCTGATCGGACCCTGCCATATCTCCATACGGCCTCTACAGCGTTTCGCCCGAAAGCTTGAGTAACTGTAAGTGTGGTGGACTCTAAAGACTCGTCAATACTATGGCTGTGGATTTAACCACTAGCACGTCAGAGGTATCAGCCAATACGTGACGGGCCACCAGCTATTGACCAAAAGGGACGTCGATGAGCGAACTCATCCTGACACCCTACTGAGCCTGTCAGTGACAATATCCGTACAGTCCGGTCCGTTCGTCTATGAGCATCGCATGTTGGGCCTAGGGGGTTGGTAAAAGTCAGACCCCCAAAAGCGGTACAAGTCGTGTCGGAGTGTAGCCCAGAACACCCTGAGATACTACTGGAATACCTACCAGTAAATCTCCTGCCTCGGCCGAGGGCTTTGCATAATGGCTCTCCTAGACACAGCGCGACCTCACCCCCAATACCGGGAGAGACGAACCCCTGAAGATCCGCTCACTGCCTCCATGTAGCTCGGGACTGTACCCAACTAAAACCTATTTGCACGACTCCTTTGAGCCGTGGTAGGGTAGTAATCAAAGTACAGTGGGAACTCACACGAGACAAATGACGATCCCCAGGTCAATGAACTAACCTGTACACATGTCACCAGGGAACTGCTATCTGACGTCTGGTATAAGACCAACTAGCAGGTTCCCAGCGAGTCATGTCCGGTGTACTCATAACCCAATGAGCACCTGTATACATCTTAGGTGAACCAACTGACACCAGTGGCTTGTGAGACCGGCCACCGCCCCTCGTCGGGGTCTCGACTGTATACACTAGTCTACTAATGGAGTATCGATGCCCTGTCTCGAAACTCCTACGACTAGGGACCTTTTAAGGATGTGCTTATAGACTACCAGCTCCCACGTATATGATCGCCACCAAACTGCTGGTAGCCAAGCAAGAATCCTAGGGGCTCTATCAACGTGTAATAGCGACATGCCAGGTCACCTAAAACAGTACACGATGATAAAGGTAAACCAGATAGCATACTATCATCTCGAGTAAGACTGTCCTACCGGGATAGGTCCTCCCTCAATCATTGCAATCAGTGCCTGTGATCCAATAATTGACTCTGAGGGAACTATCTCCAACAATCTCCCACTTGCACTCAAGGCTAATTATTGCGATGCCGCATACTCACAGCCCGTGTGATACCGAACACCCAACTCCTCTACTAGTCAGTCTCACAAAGCTCGTTTGCGAAACTATTGCGTTCGAGGAATAGCCTCAGTGAGTGGATCCGCTGTGATGTTTCTTTCTATGTCTCTCTATATCTCAAGTTCGCGGAGAAAGCCATCTCCCTAAATGAGCAATACCTGTCTTAGAACGTCTGGATGTCTGATGGGACCTAGTTCATAAATGAACTCCAAATCCAAACTTCTTAGACTTTATCGTCAACTGAACTTAATCAGTATCCTGCGCCATGCCACCCTCAGTATTGCCTTGGACCACCTGTCCAAAATACTGCCCCTCGTCAGAAGGAAAACTGTAACTCTGACAACCTCCTTGTCGTCCATGTCACCTTGGAAGCCTGGAATGATAATTGTCTCCCAAATGAGGCTGTCGTTATCATATCCCTAGAACATCCACTTATGTTCTAAGACTGCTTCCGACTGTTTCTCCAGGATTGGATCAATATCAACTTATTGCATCTAGTGCAAGAACAATATCTGGTGTGGTACTTGACATCTCATGATTGACTCAATTGCCTAAGCAAATGATCTGCCAATCATGAGTATCCCTCTCCCCTTTAGTCTATAAGACATCTTTAGAGAGGGTGACTCCATCAACTGCAGGTGCACTACCGTGTCAGGAGTCGTCCATTCTAAATACTCATAGAATGCTGTTAAGGTACCCAGATTGGGAAACCACCCAAATCTAGATCTAAAACCATAGATCAAGTAACCAGTATGTCTGATATAATATCCAAGTCCCTTGTGGAGAAACCACTGTGTGACGACCAAAGTATAACCGATCGTAGTATAGGAATATCACTTCCTACTACCTTCTCAACAGATCCACCCCTTATTCTGATGACGTCAAACCTATGACTGTCACATCAGAAATGGATGATCTATCTCCGCTACATCTGCTTTAGTCTATAAATAGACATAAGCCTGATGTCCACCAATGCTTCCGCTGCTCCCACTGATTACGACAACCCTCTGGCAGAGTCATATAGACGTGTACTTCCAAAGCTAGTTTAGAACGACGCTATACTCATCCTCCTGCCGGGTCTCGCAGCCTGGAACAACAGCAATGGTAATTGTGGGTAAACAAGAACTTCCCTGTCACCGTCTTTGAGGCTACCGGAGTACCTCTCGGGTGCCTGAAGTTACCCACCGTATCTGCAGAGTGGCCAATGGAATGTCAAACCAGATTGAATCTTTAGGTTGCTTATCAAATCTTCAGTAATCGTTTGCGGTTCTGGAATCACTTCCAGTTCTACCATACTCCCACTACTTTTTCTGAAAAAATCCATTTTTATTAAAACTGTGGCGAGTCTAGAACAATATTGCTATTGTTCATCCAGATGGTAGAAAGTCAACCCTCGTCATAGCCTGGGTCAACCCACAAACAGCCATTACAGAAACGTGCCTTGAGTTGTCCAGTGTCTGGTTTTAAGCATAAGCCGGACATCTCCCCGTACCTTAACATCGTTAAGATATGAACTGTTCTATATCCAATATAGAACCAGAGGCACTGATTCAATTGAACCAGATTCAAATCATGCAGCTATCTCCAGTTCATGTCAACTAAATAGAAGGAGGCCGATCAGCGTTACTCAACTTAGGAATGCTTCCAATTATGAGTATCCTGAAAGAGAAGCAAGTTCTCTTAATCATTACTATCAACTGAATACCATACACAAGTATCTACATCTTTGATCACTTTGAAGAATCCCGATACTTGCTATACCTGGTTCTCTACTCTATTCAAATACCTATAACTCCTCAAAACTTAGACCCTGTGTTTCCACGAAACACATGTCTAAGAACTAGAGAAGTTAAAAGTAAACAGAATATAGTATGAGGACCAACCCCTCTGTCCTAATGGACACTGGACAACATACAATACTCTGTATAAGTCCGCTGAGTCTAACAACTCTTTCACTGTGTGTCGTAAGTTGAAAACTGTACTTATGGTTAAGAAGAATTACACCGTTGTTTAATGCTCCTTACCTAACCATCCACTGATATAGGTAAATGTCAACGACATAACATCAAAAGGTATATCTCACTCTATGAAAATAGACGTACAGATATAACAATTTGAAATTGGTGCACAACAGCGGATATTCAAAACCAAATAATTGCCGTCCGGCAAACAACCCAGGTGACTTCCTCAAATAATGAGGATGATCACCTAATTCCCAATAACTTACTCCCACTCATCATCTGTAAAACCATACAGATGTGAGAATCATACCTGGTAAATACATACCCTGGAGTAAGTGTCTAATCGGGAAATCAGTTTTCCATTAACAGTACACAGTGAAACTGAAACATTGAAATGTTTCGTTGGGGTATCCTGGTATTCCTAGTAATGCCTCTTCCATCATCTAGATTCACAACTACAACCGTATAATTCTTTGCCACCTCTCCAAATCCCTTTATATGTCTTTAGTCATTACCTTCTGTACACCCCTTTAAGCCAAATGGTTTTCTTCCTTTCCTACCGTTCGGCACCAGCCTATGGTTTGGAAGAAGACTATCCAAAAAGCATAAGGGGTGTACTGTCCTAATCCTAGGAGCACTCGCAATGCGAGAGAAGGTGAAGATAAAAGACACCTGAATGTACTTTATTCCTATTTCTCCTGAACCATAATCCATCCTCGAACTGGAACAAGTTCCTTTCGAGTTCGTATATAACCATACGATGGAGTATCCAATAAACTGTGGATCTTCGTAGTGATACGGAGTGTCCTGGAGAAATACAAAGGTGATTTAGGATTGGCGAAGAAATACTTGGTTTGGTCGTGAATATTAGTCGCAATTTACTTTGCCCTCTTACTAATCCCTTGCTTTGTCTTAATCTTAATACCTTCTGTACACCGTTTAGGCTAACTGGTTTTCTTCATTCCCTACCGGTCGGCACCAGCCTATGGTTTGGACGAAGACTATCCAATTTGCGTAATAGGTGTACTACTCCTAAACCAAGGAGTACTCGCAACCTGAGAGAGGGTGAAAAGAAAAGACAACTGAATAATCCTATTCGTTTTCTCCAGAACCAGAAACCATCCTCGAAGTCCTTCGAGTTCGTATCTAACCATACGATGGTTTTGTCCAATGGAAGTGGACGTTCGCAGTAACGCGGGGTGTCCTGGAGAAAAGGGTAAAAGTAGGAGTGGCAATGAGGTCTGCAACTCTGACAATCCAAAAGCCTGTGTTAAGAAGGTTCGGTCAACTTGGTTACTGAGTCAAAGTCCAGGGTCGGGTCAATGGTCGCTGCCAAAGAGAGAGAGAAAAGAAACACTCAGCGTGCAGTCTAACCTAGATCAGAAAGGTTATCACTTTGTCTAATCTGGAAACCTCCCACTGTATCTCAAATTCTCCTCCAAACCTGAAAGAAGAATTAGTCGGGATCTCCCGAGGAGTAAACCAACTCATCAGTGGGAATCGGGATCCAACTATCATTGCATGATAACGTGACGGAATCCACTCACGTCACCACACTCCAGAAGGTATGCGCATGCTTGGCAAGTTTCAGTTCTTTTGAAACTCCCAATGTGTGTTTTTACCCCTAGGACTCAAGTGACCTTGACGGAGTCAACAAATCAAAGAGTCCTAGTCAAGTTCATCCCGTCATTATCTGGATTGCATTAAACCCACCCGTACGTGCCCTTGACGGAGTCAACAAGGCCGCACGACTGTCCTAACCAATCCCATTTATGCAACAAACAAGCACCACTTAGCTACCGTACACTACGCCTTGACGGAGTCAACAAACGCAGCACGAATACTAAATTATACTCATAAGAAATGACGGAGGGCTACGAATCGTTTTTGGCGAAAAACCTTTAACGTAATGAACTTGATATCGTTGAAGGAACTGCATAGCCTTTTATAAAAAAATATAGTGACGAAAACCTTTACTAAAGAGGTCACTCCCGGTGAAGGGATCTCGGCTCTTTCCCCGTAGAATGAGGTGCAGGATATTCCAAATGAATACCATGATGCAAAGCAAAAGTAATCGGCTATAGTGAAGTTAATGCCCTGACGCAAACTTTTTGTCCAAGGGGTCACTCCCGGTGAAGGGATCTTGGCCCTTGCCTCGTCGAGTGAGGAGCAGGATATTCCAAATGAATACCACGATGCAAAACAAAAGTGAATGTCCTTGCAATAACAGCTTTTTGAAAAATTGTTCCAACAACATCAGAATAGGTTTGTCTATCTTGCATTGATCCGAATCAACGCAGTCCCATCAATCAATCACACCACAAAGAACGAAAATATACTGACGTACGTATATGCCATCCGCATTCGCCACTGGGTCCCGTCATCACCCGTTAGGTTAGCTAACTAACGACAGAGCGGGGACTGGACTAGCGCGGATGTAAAACATATACAACATCTACTAATATATATACCAATATATTATATTTCGCTCAAGGCGTGATAAAATGCAACATCACAGAAATGTACAGCATCACAGAACAATACAGATATCTGGAAGCCCCGGGTTTCACAGAGCCGCTGCTGAAACCCGACGTTCCCCTGGTCGTGTGGATAGCCTGTGCAATAAAATCCTAGACCCCTACGGGCGCGGCAAGTCACCCGCCAAAACCTGAAGCGAGGCAGCCCCCTTCAGCACCGTGAATGGACCACCCAGCACTTCACGGAATCCGGTAACTTGGGCACCCCTCCTGGGTCAACCTGTACCCCCTACGAGTGCGGCGAATAGCCCGCCAATCCTAGAGTGAAGCCCCCTCCGTCTCAATGCCATGAGATGCGGGCCCGTTGCCCTCTAGAACCCGGCCATCCGTGCACCCCACCGTGGGGTAATCCTAGTACAGAAAGTAAAATATACATACACCGGGTACATCGACCGCAACCAGGTCGTGCCCCAAAAGAATAATACAAACAGGCAGTGACGGCAATCCACATGTCGGACGCTCGCCCCGCAATATCAAATGTACATAATACAACAAAACTGTACTAGCATTGCATAAAGGCTATCCCCACCGACCGATCCGCAACATCACAGCATAAACATAGAACATCAACGTGAAAGTCACGTTCGCAAATCCGTCTAACCGGGCTATAGCAGTTAGACCGGATTTACCGATCGAGTGACATTCACGGTCGCAGATATAATGTAAATACTGTGAAATAATGTGTTTAAAATTTTCCGATTGACCAAAAATTAACAAGTGGGCCCCCAATCAAAACTGTAGCACTCACAGAAAACCTGGGCCCAATTTTAATATCCCAAAACCCCTAATATAAGCCCAGAAGCCCACTGAAGAAAGACGAAGCAATGACCCCACCATCTTGCGGCGGAAGCGCGGCAATAAGGGGGGTTTTGCCGCCCTTCCGCGCTCAAGTTGAGGGTTCATTGTCTCGTTTTTTTTCAGAGTTCTTAGAACTCCCTGCACATCATTCTGAGACCACCTGAAAAAATTTTAGACTTCAAAAAATTTCAACAGAAACTGATGTGAAGGAAAAATACGGTTTTTGGAATTTCGGTCGATCGGATAAGCAAAACACATTAGAACAAGCTAGGTAAGGTTAATGGCGTGGCTCTGATACCATGTTGCGCCACGGCAGCGCCCCGGCCTCGTACTCGAGGCCAAAATGCGGAATCAAAAATTTTTCCTTACTCGGAAACCGGCGCTACCGCGGACAATGAAAACCCGGATCGTTAACCATTAACCTATTGCTAGCTAACTAGAGATAGGGTGAGAAGTATACCGAGTGATCCGAGTCCTCCGGTCTTCTCGTCATCGTCCCGATCTCCCGCGGAAAGTGTAGTCTCCATATCGTCGCCTCCTCGCCGGAAAGGGCACCACATCGCCTGCGTCTTTTACGGGCTCCCGTCTCAATACCGAGGCAACTCGGGCTAGAAGCCGGCAACTCGACATGCTCAAGATATGCTGTAGAATGTGTAGTGTAGTGTCTCACTTGGGTTTTGGTTGCCTTGATTGAGGAAATGAGATAAGAAAAATGGTGCTTGCATTTTTCTAGCATGAATGAGATCAAGAAGATGAAACACTCAAGAATGAAGAACTCTCTCCTTCTTCTTCTCTCTTTCTTTTTCTTCTTCTCTCTTTTCTAATGAAAAAAACTTATATTCAAATGAGAATGGTGGAGGAGGTAATATGAAGCATGAAGGGAGGTGAGTGTAGGGTAAAGCAAGTGGTGACCACATCAAGACATAATCATCACAAAACTCAAATCAAACTTCATCTCATATCTAATCTTCATAAAGCAAGACAAGATGATAGAAAAGAATGGAATAAAAAGATGCTATCATAATTAATCATCTTACAAATAAAACCTCCACCAAATGTAATTTGCAAAACTGCAAATTACCCCCTCCATCAGAAAAGTCCGGCCGGGAAAGAACAAAAGAAAACCGGCCGGAACGGAATGCAAACTGGCAACTCCAGAAAACTGGTCCCGTAATAAATTACAGGAAAACCCCGATACTGTGCATACACACCCGCATCTGTATTCCGTCCGGATACAAATGCAAAGAGACAAAATCTACACTGTACTAAACTAGTACCGGCTTAAACCAAAGCCGACTAGTAAAATCCGTTCGATCCTGATCCGTGCAATACCGTATGTATCTGATCGAACCCTGCCATATAACTATACGGCCACTAGTACAAAACTGTCCGATCTGATCCGTGCAATACCGCACGTATCTGATCGGACCCTGCCATATCTCCATACGGCCTCTACAGCGTTTCGCCCGAAAGCTTGAGTAACTGTAAGTGTGGTGGACTCTAAAGACTCGTCAATACTATGGCTGTGGATTTAACCACTAGCACGTCAGAGGTATCAGCCAATACGTGACGGGCCACCAGCTATTGACCAAAAGGGACGTCGATGAGCGAACTCATCCTGACACCCTACTGAGCCTGTCAGTGATAATATCCGTACAGTCCGGTCCGTTCGTCTATGAGCATCGCATGTCGGGCCTAGGGGGTTGGTAAAAGTCAGACCCCCAAAAGCGGTACAAGTCGTGTCGGAGTGTAGCCCAGAACGCCCTGAGATACTACTGGAATACCTACCAGTAAATCTCCTGCCTCGGCCGAGGGCTTTGCGTAATGGCTCTCCTAGACACAGCGCGACCTCACCCCCAATACCGGGAGAGACGAACCCCTGAAGATCCGCTCACTGCCTCCATGTGGCTCGGGACTGTACCCAACTAAAACCTGTTTGCACGACTCCTTTGAGCCGTGGTAAGGTAGTAATCAAAGTACAGTGGGAACTCACACGAGACAAATGACGATCCCCAGGTCAATGAACTAACCTGTACACATGTCACCAGGGAACTACTATCTGACGTCTGGTATAAGACCAACTAGCAGGTTCCCAGCGAGTCCTGTCCGGTGTACTCATAACCCAATGAGCACCTGTATACATCTTAGGTGAACCAACTGACACCAGTGGCTTGTGAGACCGGCCACCGCCCCTCGTCGGGGTCTCGACGTTATACACTAGTCTACTAATGGAGTATCGATGCCCTGTCTCGAAACTCCTACGACTAGGGACCTTTTAAGGATGTGCTTATAGACTACCAGCTCCCACGTATATGATCGCCACCAAACTGCTGGTAGCCAAGCAAGAATCCTAGGGGCTCTATCAACGTGTAATAGCGACATGCCAGGTCACCTAAAGCAGTACACGATGATAAAGGTAAACCAGATAGCATACTATCATCTCGAGTAAGACTGTCCTACCGGGATAGGTCCTCCCTCAATCATTGCAATCAGTGCCTGTGATCCAATAATTGACTCTGAGGGCACTATCTCCAACAGTAACTGAAACATGAAAATGTTTCGTAGGGGTATCCTGGTATTTCTAGTAATTCCTCTTCCATAATCCTATTCATGACTTTAACCGTATATAACTTTGCCATTTCTCCAAATCCCTTTATTTGTCTTTAGTCGTTACCTTCTGTACAACATCGTTAGGCTAAATAGTTTTCTTCCTTCCTTACCATTCGGCACCAGCCTATGGTTTGGAAGAAGACTATCCAGTAAGCATAATAGGTGTACCCTCCTAAACCAAGGAGTACTCGTAACCTGAGAGAAGGTGATGATAAAAGACAACTGAATAATACCTTATTCTATTACAGGTGAAAATAGGAGTGGCGATGAAGTACGTGGTTTGGTTGTGAATGATAGCAGTCGCAATTTACTTTGCTCTCTTTCTAATCCCTTTATTTTGTCTTTAGTTGTTACCTTCTGTACACCCTACTTAGGCTAATTGGTTTTCTTCATTCCCTACCTTTCGGCACTAGCCTATGGTTTGGAATAAGACTATCCAATAAGCGTAATAGGTGTACTCTCCTAAACTAAGGAGCCCTCGCAACCTGAGAGAAGGTGATAATAAAAGACAACTGAATAAACTAATTCTATTTCTCCTGAAGCTGGATTCATCCTCGAAGAAGTCCCTTCGAGTTCGTATATAACCATACGATGGATCTATCCAATGGAAGTGGATATCCGTAGTTATACGGGGTGTTCTAAGAAATACAAAGGGTAAAAGAAGGAGCGGCAATGACTAATGCAACTAAGACAATCCAAAGGCCAGTATTTTAAGAAGGTTCGGTCAACTTGGTCACTGAGTCATAGTCTAGGGTCGGTCAAAGGTCGCTGCCAAAGAGAGAGAGAGAAAAGAAACACTCTGCGTGCACTCTAACCTAGATCAGAATGGTTATCACTTTATCTAATCAGGAAACCTCCCACTATTATCTCAAATTCTCCTCCAAACCTGAAAGAAGAATTAGTCGGGATCACCCGAAGAGTAAACTAACTCATCAATGGGAATCGAGATCCAACTCTCATCGCATGATAACTCGATGGAAGCCACTCAAGTTATCACACTCCAGAAGGTATGCGCATGCCTGGAAAGTTTCCTGTATGTTTGAAACTCACGATGTAATTTTTGCCCCTTGCTCTTATGACCTTGGCGTTGGTCAAAATATCATAAGTCACATGCCAAGTTCTACCCGTCACTATCCTGGTCAATTTGAACCCACCCGCACATGCACTTGACGTTGGCCAAAATGGCAGAACGACTATCCCAAACCAACTCATCTATCTATGCAACAGATGAATACCCAGCAGCTACCAAACATTATGCCTTGGCGTTGGTCAAAATACATAGCTTGAATACTACTAAATACCCAAAAGAAATGACGGAGGGCTACGGCTGGTTTTTGGCGAAAAACCTTTAACATAATGAACTTGATCTCGTTGAAGGAACCTGATAGCTTTTTATAAAATATAGTAGCGAAAACCTTTGGCTAAAGAGGTCACTCCTGGTGAGGGGATCTCGGCTTTTTCCTCGTGGAATGAGGTGCAGGATATTCCAACTGAATACCGCGATGCAAAGCAACTTGTAATCGACTATAGAGAAGTTATTACCCTGACGTAAACTTATGCCCAAGGGGTCACTCCCGGTGAAGGGATCTTGGCCCTTGCTTCGTCGAATGAGGTGCGGGATATTCTAACTGAATATCACTATGCAAAACAAAAGGAAATGTGTTTGTAATAACACCTTTTAAAAGTTGTTCCAACAACAGCAAATATCAGTTTGTTTTATCCTTGCATTGATAAGAATCAATGCAGTCCCATCAATCAATCACACCAGAAAAGAACGAAAATAAAATGTACGTATATGCCATTCGCATTCGCCACTTGGTCCCATCATCACCCGTTAGGTTACTTAACTAATGACAGAGCGGGGGCTGGACTAGTGCGGGTGTAAAACATATATAACATCTAATAGTATATATACCAATATACAATAATCGCTCCAAGCGTGATAATATGCAACATTACAGAAAAGTAATAAGCATCACAGAACAATACAGATAATCTGGGATCCCCAGGTTTTATAGAGCCGCTACTGAAACCCGACATTCTCCTGGTCATGTGGATAGCCTGTGCAATGAAACCTAGACCCCTACGGGTGAGGCAAGTTACCTGCCAAAACCTGAAGCGAGGTAGTCCCCACAACATAGTGAATGGAACTCCCGTCACTTCACGGAATCCGTTAAATTGAGCACCCCACCTTGGGTCAACCTGTACCCCCTACGATGCGGCGAATAGTCTGCCAATTCTAGAGTGAGGCCCCTCTTCTTCTCAAAGCCATGAGATACGGACCCGTTGCCCTCCAGAACCCGGCTATTCGTGCACTCCTTCGCGGGATAAACCTAGTACATAAATAAAAATATGTACAACGGGTACATCGACCTCAACCCGGTCGTGCCCTAAAAGAATATTATACAACAGGCAGTGACGGCAGTCCACATGTTGGACGCTCGTCCCGCAATATCAAATGTACAAATAAATCCAAACTGCACTATCATTGCACCCTGCTATCCACCACGACAAATCCGCAACATCACAGCACAACACAGAACATCAACGCGAATGTCACGTTCGCAAATCCGTCTAAAAGAACTATAGCAATTAGACGCGGTTTACCGATCAAATGACATTCCCTGTCGGAGATATAAAGTAAGTACTATATACTAACAAGTTTAAAATTTCGATCTACAAAACTTCCCGAAATGGGCCCCACGAACATCTGCTGTACAGTAACAAAATCTGGGCCCAAAAGATATATTCCAGAAATCACAATTTCCGACAAAGAATCACCAGAAGAAAAAAGACAAACTGAAACACCAAGACGGCCGCGGTTCCGCCGTCGTACGGACGATTCAGTGGATCGTTTTTCTCTATTATTCTTAAAAAAGCCTGCTTGTTTTTCTGTGATGCTCAAAATAATTTTAAGACCCTTTTAAAAATCGACAGAAACTTTAGTGCTGAAAAATGTGATTTTCGAAATTCCGTTCGATCGATATTTTAAACGTGTTAGCATAAGTTAGTAAAGCTTAATGGTGAGGCTCTGATACCACTGTAAGTCCACGGTAGTGCCCCGGCCGTTTAACAAACACCAAATGCGGAACAAAAACTTTTACAACTGGCGCTATCGCGTACTATAAGCCGGATGTAACACCTTACGATGTGTTAGTGACTAATTATATTTAAATAAAGGGTTTTTAATGAAATGTTTACCAAATTGTGTTTCAAATATTTTTCCTAATTTAATAAATATTTTTCTAAAATTTTCCTAGGCTTGCACACACATGTGCATGTAAACTAGGGTTTTTAAATGAGTTATTACCATGATTAGTGACCATGGTGGGTTAATCATGGGGATTAAGTCTTTTGGGTTTTAATTAAGTTTAAATCAGTTAATTAATAGTTGCTTTAATTTGAATTTCCTTAGGGTGTTGACTTGGTGAGAGAGAGAGAGTGCATCATGGCTTAAGCCATGCTTGCAATTAATGAGGAGAGAGAGAGTGAGGGGTTGACATTGGGGTGTGATTTGTTTTCCTCTTATTTCTTTTGCTCTTATCTCAAACCTCACTCTCACACACACACACACTTACCTCTCAGCTGAAGCAAGCACATCAGCAGCAACTGAAGCAAGAAGCATAGCAGCAGCCAGCAACACAGCAACACACAGCAGCAGAAATCAGCAGCAGCAACAGTGAATCAGCAGCAGCAGTGTGCAGCAACAGCAGCGGCTTCGACTGCAGCCTCCTTCCCTTCACTTCTTCTTCTTCCTTCAGCTCCCTAGGGTCGAGTGTGGGGTATATTTCCTAAACTCACTCCCTAGTTTACTTGTTTAGTGTAGTTTTGCTTCGGTTAGTGATTTTTGGTGCGATTTAGTGCGATATGAGGTGTTTAGTGTGAACCTTGGCCAAGTGATGTGTGTTTTGGTTTCAGTAGGTTGATAGAGTATTGTTAAGGCCATATTAACCTAGCTTTACCCCGATTGCACTAAAATACCACCAGATCTCTTTTTAAGCAGATTCGTCGTTTTAAAGCAAAATTTGAGTTTCTGGGAACTGCTATCGACCCGATGAGTTCAGATTAAATTTGAGAAGACTGCAGTGTAGTGGCTAGGTACTGATACCCCAGGTAGAACCCGACCCCCTTTCTTCATGTTGAGGCCGCCGAAATGTTTGATCTGGCCGCAATTTGCGGCCAGATGGGTAGGGTTTGGGTTGTGGTTTGGTTCCTTGGGTGTATTCTGCTGTGTGTAGTGTTATGATATATATATTTTTGTAAGTTAAGTTCTGTATAAAAATCTGGGGCTTATTACCTATTTCTCGTATTTTCTAAACCTTCGCGACACGCGTGATACGTGTGTGAATTTGCGGTTTCTGCGTATCGCGACGCGTCAGGGTAGTTTCAGGCGCGTGATCACACGTTTTAGCGTATCGCGCACACGCGCGATTGGTTTGCGACACGGGTTTCTAGTTGGACCATAATACCACGTTTTTGTGAAATTAAGCTTATGTGTGATTTACGATTGTGATTCTAGGTTCGCAGGCGAGTGAGACGGACACTGCGAAGAAGGGCAAGCAAGTCGTCGGCTACACTTAGCGCGAGACTTCGGTGAGTAGATTTAACATCTACGGGGATATCGCCCGCATGGCGTTATGCGTCAGGGCTGATAGGACCTTATTATTATATGTTGCATTTACCTCATGGACTGTCATTGCATATTGCATTCCCTGCTGTATGTATGCTTAGAATTGATAGAACACTGCACCATTACTAACGGTTCATGTTGCACGAGCACAAATCTACATGCTACACACACACCGTTAGTAATTGCCATGACACACTCACTGTAGAACTGCCATGATTATATTGCTGTAGTTCATTTCATATATGATTCGATATGACTTTCATGGAAATTGGGAGCCGTATGATATCTTTAAAAACGGAACTAATTTTAAAAGCGGTTTTCTCCTATACCTATATCATGGATTGATGTACATGGCACATCGCATTGGATTTACTTCTTGGTGTTGGATTTTCATGTGATTTCTGGTTTTGAGGACCGTGGGATTTTAAAGAAAAGATGCACTATTTGAAAACCCGGTTCCTCGTGATATGATATTTTGGTGCGTCCACCATGCGTTTTCTCGGTGCTGAGACGTATGCTTGAAACCCGATTCGAGAAGATGGATGATCCGTTTGCGGGTTCGTGGTGGACCCGGTTTGGTTCCCCGGGGCGAGAAATGTTTTTCGTGGAGTAGACGATGAGCCTGGCAGGGTGGCGAGTACCTACCGGTGATTGGTTGGACCTGGCGGTTATCCGGCGGATACCGAACAGAGTCGAGAGATGGATGCGGGATGATCTGTACTGCCGGGGCCGAGGGCCGATACCGCAGACGGAGCCCGTGGGCTGATCCGGACTGACGGAGCCCGATATATGAGGATTTGCGTGTCGATGCTGGACACGAGTATTTTATGATGTTTTGGGTGCCGATGTTGGGCACTCATGATTTCTCAGAGGTTTACAGGATTTGAGGGCCGATGGGTGTGCCGGCGTCTGAGTTATTTGGGATTTGGGTGCAGTTGTGGGCACCGATTGTTTTCCACGTTGATATTCCATGTAGATGTTGTTTATCCCATGCTCAGCATTGATTACCATATATCTCATCCTGTAGTTATTTTACCTGATAGAGCATCTGCATGATTATTGCACATACTGCTTATCACGCATGGATATTATCTGCTGGCATTTATTAGAGTAGCGCAGTACGTGCATGCTCGCGATTACCTTTATATGTTATCTCTATTCACGAGTTGGCAACTCACTCCCGTTGTGCCACAGTATTTGCAGGTTGCCCTCAGCATAGTCGCGGCAGGCTGTCTTTTGCATCTTTTGGCTACAGATACCACTACAGTTGCGGTGAGAGCTGTTTTGCATTTAGGTGGGTTGTGGTATTCTGAGTACTTTTATTGTATCCCTTTTGTATCTAGTACTCTCCATCTACCATTTATGTACTGGACTTAGATACTGTGTGAGGACGATGATGTATATTTTGTATTCTGGTGTCGAGCTCGTAGGAGCCGACTGTTTTTATATGCAGTTTTTATTCTGTGATGTCTACTTATTGCTTATTCTTTGCTACGGCGTCGTATATTACTCTTGTGATGTTGGTTTCCGCCGTTGGGCGTGATTGCTCCCGTTTGGGGATGTTTCATTTCATTACATTTCATTTCACTTATATCCTGTTTTGTACCTGGTCTCGGGGCTACTTTTACAAAGGAAATGCTGCCAAAATTATTCAAATGATTAAGTAACTTTAAAAGGAACTTATTGAATTATTTAAGGTTTTCTAAAAGCTTTAACTAAATGTTTTCAACACTCACTATTTTTAAATGGTTTTGATTTCTGGGTTCGTCTTACTTAGTTGCGTTACGCCTGTAGACGTAGCGTGGTTAAGTGCCGGTCACGAGTCGAAATACTTGGGTCATGACAAAGTTGGTATCAGAGCGTAGGTTTTACCTTCGGAGTGTAGGATGACCCTGGTATGATGGAGTAGGTAGCTGCAGCAGGGTAGCGTAGCGTATGTATGTTCCGCGGCATACTCACGACACGGTACTCCGCCTAAGCGACCTTAGGACTTGTTGATTTAAATCCCTTCTTATATTCTTGTTATTCGAATCCTAATTTTCTTTCAGCCATTATGCCTCCAAATACTATGAGGGCGCAGAGAGCGGCCGCGAGGGCCGAGATTCGAGTTGACTCGTCCGAGACGAGGACTGATCCGGGCAGTACACCGGTTGTACCCGAGCAGGCTGTTCCTGCCGTGACAGATCAGATCACCACGCTAGGGGCTGGTATGCAGGAGATGCGCCAGACGGTAGGATCTAGCATGCAGGAGATGCGCCAGATGATAGGATCGCTAGTTGAGACGCTTCGAGCGCAGCGACCAGAGGTAGCTCCACCCGTTCCAGAGACCGCGATGGTACCTACCGCACAGCCAGTTGCCCCTGCAGCCATGGAGGTGATTACAGTATCGCTATCAGAGTTCATGAGGCTGAAGCCTCCGGTCTTCACAGGCACCGATACAGCCGAGGACCCACAGTCTTTCATCGACAGGATGGCCCGGATATGCCGTTCCCTCAGATGCGCAGATACGAGATGGGTTGAGTTCGCGAGCTTTCGTCTGGAAGGTCTTGCGTAGAAGTGGTGTGATTCGGTTGAGAAAGGAAGAGCAGCAGGTCTTCCTCCTATGACCTGGACGGAGTTCGTGACAGTATTTCTAGCCCGTTTCCTTCCCCAGAGTGTTAGGGATGCCCGAGCACGCAGATTTGAGTCCTTGCGCCAGACGCCAGGGATGACAGTGGCAGAGTATGACGTGCTGTTTACAGAGCTAGCAGTCTATGCCCCATATTTAGTGGCTACCGAGGAGTTGTGAGTCAAGAGATTTGTTCGAGGCTTGCTTACACCACTGTTCCTCGCGATCAGCGCGCAGCACTACGAGACCTATGCAGCAGCTGTAGACGCAGCCCTAGTAGTCGAGGAGCACCTTGCTGAGACTTCGGTAGTTCCAGAGCCAAAGAGAGTTCGTACCAGTATATCCGCACGGAGGCAGTCATTCAGACGCCGCGACAGGTATCGTTCTGGTACGAGGGGTAGCAGAGATTCGGGACGAGGCCAGATGTTTAGTTCGTATCCCCAGGAGAGTCAGCAGTCGCCGCGGGGTTGCTTTAGGTGCGGCAGTCTACTTCACCTCGTTAGAGATTGTCCTGAGATACACCGGAGGGAGGCGGCAGCACCGCATGTTACCTTACCACCTTCACCCCCCAGAGGGCGTTGCCTGTTGTACCTACTGTTGCTCCACGCCAGACTCATACACAGCGAGGTCGTGGGTGTGGAGGAGTTGCTCAGAGAGGACGAGATGACCGAGGCAGAGGGCAGTCAGTTGCAGGTGGTGGACAGGCGTGGGTTTTTGCTTTGACGAATCAGGACGCGCAGGCGTCTAATGCGGTGGTTTCAGGTATCCTTCCTGTTTGTACAGTTGATGGACACGTATTGTTCGATCCCGGATCCATGCACTCGTACGTATCTACACACTTCGTACCGAGTTTGGGTAGAGAGTCCAGTTTGCTTGATCAGCCGCTTGTTGTGACCATTCCTGTGGGAGAGTCGTTTGTTGCTAGGCACGTGTTCCGATCCTGTACCGTCTGTATTGGCGAGAGGGAGTTGCCTGTCGACTTGATCCTTTTGGAGATGTTGGACTTCGACGTTCTTTTGGGCATGGATTGGTTAGCCACGTGCTATGCTTCTGTGGACTGCCGTGAGAAGACAGTTAGATTCTGTTTTCCCGGCGAGTCGGTGTTTGTTGTGTTGGGGGACCGTGGTGCCGCCCCTCACAGTGTGATTTCGTCTTTTCACGCTGGACAGCTTTTGAGGAAGGGATGTCAGGGATTTCTCGCTTATGTTTGCGATGCTAGTGCTACACAGGTTCCATTGGATCAGGTTCCGGTTGTTAGCGAGTTCCCTGATGTGTTCCCTGACGAGCTTCCTGGGCTACCGCCCGAGCGCGGCATTTCTTTTTGTATTGATTTGGTTCCTGGCACGGGGCCTGTTTCCATACCGCCTTATCGGATGGCCCCGGCGGAACTTCGAGAGTTGAAGGGTCAGTTGCAAGATTTGCTGGATAAGGGACTTATTTGACCCAGTGTTTCTCCTTGGGGTGCTCCAGTCCTGTTCGTCAAGAAGAAGGACGGCAGTTTGCGTCTGTGTATCGACTACCGCAGCTGAACAGGGTGACAGTGCGGAACAGGTATCCTTTGCCGCGCATCGACGATTTGTTCGACCAGCTTCAGGGGGCAGGGTACTTTTCGAGGATCGATTTACGATCGGGCTATCATCAGCTGCGGGTTCGACAGGAGGACATTCCCAGGACAGCTTTCCGTACGCGCTACGGCCATTATGAGTTTTTGGTGATGTCGTTCCAACTCACCAATGCGCCAGCAGCATTCATGGACTTGATGAACCGTATTTTCCGGCCATATTTGGATCTGTTCATTATAGTGTTCATTGACGATATCTTGGTGTATTCCCGGAGTAGTGAGGAGCACGAGCAGCACCTGCGGATTACACTGCAGACTTTGAGGGAGCACCAGCTTTATGCGAAGTTCTCCAAGTGTGCATTTTGGCTGGACCGCGTAGACTTTTTGGGGCATGTGATTTCATGAGACGGTATATGTGTAGACCCGAGGAAGATCGAGGCCGTTCAGCGTTGGCCCAGACCCACATCGGTTACGGAGATTCGCAGCTTTTTGGGGTTGGCCGGTTACTACAGGCAATTTGTGCAGGACTTCTCCAGTATTGCTACCCCTTTGACCGGGTTGACCCGGAAGGGAGTCCCTTTCGATTGGATGGAGGAGTGCGAGCACAGTTTTCAGCAGTTGCGGACTCGGCTGACGACGGCACCGGTATTATCATTACCTTCAGGCTCAGGCGGATTTGTGGTCTATTGTGATGCCTCTCGAGTGGGGCTAGGGTGCGTTCTGATGCAGCATGATAGGGTGATCGCGTATGCTTCGCGACAATTGAAGAAACATGAACAAAACTACCCCACTCATGACTTGGAGATGGCTTCAGTGGTCTTTGCACTTAAGATCTGGCGACATTACCTATACGGCGAGTCGTGCCAGATATTCACGGATCACAAGAGTCTAAAATATATATTTTAGCAGCGGGACCTGAACCTTAGACAGCGCCGATGGATGGAGTTAGTGAAGGATTATGACTGCGAGATCTTGTACCACCCGGGCAAGGCGAATGTAGTGGCGGATGCGTTGAGCAGGAGGCCCGGGGGTAGTCTTTCTTATTTGAGCGCGGTTCGGGGACAGTCGTCGGCAGATTGGCAGATATTATGCGACAGCCGAGTACAGTTCGAGTTCACGCCGATTGGAGGACAGATCGCGCATGTTCGTGCACGCCCACAGTTACCTGGCCGCATACATGAGGCACAGCGCAGTGATGACCGATGTTCGGAGATCATGGCACAGATTGGACAAGGCAGATTTTCCGAGTTCGTGATCGATGATCAGGGGGTACTACGATTTGGAGTTAGACTGTGCGTACCAGATGCTGAGGGACTGCGGCGCGAGATTCTTGAGGAGGCACATCGATCGGTGTACAGCGTCCATCCCGGTTCCACCAAGATGTATCATGATATGAAAGATGTTTATTGGTGGGACGGAATGAAGAGGGACATCGCAGATTTCGTGTCAAGATGCTTGACTTGTCAGCAAGTCAAGGCTGAGCACCAGAGGCCCGCGGGAGAGCTACAGCCGTTACCCATTCCGGAGTGAAAATGGGAGCAGATTTCGATGGATTTCGTTGTGGGTCTACCCAGGACTAGTCGAGGGTATGACTCCATCTGGGTGATCGTGGATCGTTTGACGAAGGCGGCTCACATCCTACCAGTGAAGACGACTTTCGGATTTACTCAGTAAGACGAGATTGTGCGACTACACGGAGTCCCGACATGTATTGTGTCCGACAGAGGCACCCAGTTTACCAGCCGATTATGGCAGCGGCTTTAGGAGGCTTTGGGCACTCGCTTGAGTTTCAGTACAACATTTCATCCGCAGACCGACGGACAGTCAGAGCGGACGATTCAGACTCTCGAGGACATGCTCAGAGCGTGTGTATTAGATTTCGGAGGTAGCTGGGATCATCACTTACCCTTGGAAGAGTTCTCCTACAATAACAGCTATCAGGAGACCATTCAGCTGGCACCGTTTGAGGCTCTCTATGGAAGGAGATGCAGATCGCCCGCCTGTTGGACAGAGCTCAGTGAGGGCAGTATCTTAGGGCCACAGATTGTTGAGGAGACGACCGCGAAGATCCAGTTGATTCGCAATAGGATGAGAGCAGCGCAGAGTAGGCAGAGATCTTATGCGGACCGTCGGCGGCACAGGCTTGAGTTTTCTGTTGGTGACCATGTTTTCTTGAGGGTCTCCCCTATGAAAGGTGTGATGAGGTTTGGGAAGAAGGGGAAGCTCAGTCCCAGATATGTGGGCCCCTTCGAGATCCTCGAGCGTGTTGGTGCAGTAGCATACCGATTAGCCCTTCCGCCCAGCTTTCCAGATGTGCACCCCGTATTTCACGTTTCGATGCTCCGTAGATATCTTCATGATCCTTCGCAGATATCTTCATGATCCTTCGCATGCGATTCAGCACCCGACGATCCAGCTGGAGCGCGACCTTTCCTATGCAGAGCAGCCGGTGATGATCTTGGATCGACAAGTGAAGAAATTGAGATCGAAGGACATTTCATCAGTTAAGGTACTTTGGCGTGGTCAGAACCGTGAGGAGGTCACTTGGGAGACCGAAAGTGAGAGGATGAAGACGTATCCCCATCTTTTCAAAGGTACGTGTAGTTAGATTTTGAAATTCGGGGACGAATTTCTTTAAGGGGGAGAGATTGTAACACCTTAGGATGTGTTAGTGACTAATTATATTTAAATAAAGGGTTTTTAATGAAAAGTTTACCAAATTGTGTTTCAAATATTTTTCCTAATTTAATAAATATTTTTCTAAAATTTTCCTAGGCTTGCACACACATGTGCATGTAAACTAGGGTTTTTAAATGAGTTATTACCATGATTAGTGACCATGGTGGGTTAATCATGGGGATTAAGTCTTTTGGGTTTTAATTAAGTTTAAATTAGTTAATTAATAGTTGCTTTAATTTGAATTTCCTTAGGGTGTTGACTTGGTGAGAGAGAGAGAGAGTGCATCATGGCTTAAGCCATGCTTGCAATTAATGAGGAGAGAGAGAGTGAGGGGTTGACATTGGGGTGTGATTTGTTTTCCTCTTATTTCTTTTGCTCTTCTCTCAAACCTCACTCTCACACACACACCCACTTACCTCTCAGCTGAAGCAAGCACATCAGCAGCAACTGAAGCAAGAAGCATAGCAGCAGCCAGCAACACAGCAACACACAGCAGCAGAAATCAGCAGCAGCAACAGTGAATCAGCAGCAGCAGTGTGCAGCAACAGCAGCAGCTTCGACTGCAGCCTCCTTCCCTTCACTTCTTCTTCTTCCTTCAGCTCCCTAGGGTCGAGTGTGGGGTATATTTCCTAAACTCACTCCCTAGTTTACTTGTTTAGTGTAGTTTTGCTTCGGTTAGTGATTTTTGGTGCGATTTAGTGCGATATGAGGTGTTTAGTGTGAACCTTGGCCAA
This sequence comes from Agapanthus africanus, assembly GCA_030015575.1. Taxonomy (NCBI): domain Eukaryota; kingdom Viridiplantae; phylum Streptophyta; class Magnoliopsida; order Asparagales; family Amaryllidaceae; genus Agapanthus; species Agapanthus africanus. The sequence goes on along the minus strand of JASDDO010000004.1, from coordinate 109,195,618 downwards.
GTGATGTGTGTTTTGGTTTCAGTAGGTTGATAGAGTGTTGTTAAGGCTATATTAACCTAGCTTTACCCCGATTGCACTAAAATACCACCAGATCTCTTTTTAAGCAGATTCGTCGTTTTAAAGCAAAATTTGAGTTTCTGGGAACTGCTATCGACCTGATGAGTTCAGATTAAATTTTAGAAGACTGCAGTGTAGTGGCTGGGTACTGATACCCCAGGTAGAACCCGACCCCCTTTCTTCATGTTGAGGCCGCCGAAATGTTCGATCTGGCCGCAATTTGCGGCCAGATGGGTAGGGTTTGGGTTGTGGTTTGGTCCCTTGGGTGTATTCTGCTGTGTGTAGTGTTATGATATATATATTTTTGTAAGTTAAGTTCTGTATAAAAATCTGGGGCTTATTACCTATTTCTCGTATTTTCTAAACCTTCGCGACACGCGTGATACGTGTGTGAATTTGGGGTTTCTGCGTATCGCGACGCGTCAGGGTAGTTTCAGGCGCGTGATCACACGTTTTAGCGTATCGCGCACACGCGCGATTGGTTTGCGACACGGGTTTCTAGTTGGACCATAATACCACGTTTTTGTGAAATTAAGCTTATGTGTGATTTACGATTGTGATTCTAGGTTCGCAGGCGAGTGAGACGGACACTGCGAAGAAGGGCAAGCAAGTCGTCGGCTACACTTAGCGCGAGACTTCGGTGAGTAGATTTAACATCTACGGGGATATCGCCCGCATGGCGTTATGCGTCAGGGCTGATAGGACCTTATCATTATATGTTGCATTTACCTCATGGACTGCCATTGCATATTGCATTCCCTACTGTATGTATGCTTAGAATTGATAGAACACCGCACCATTACTAACGGTTCATGTTGCACGAGCACAAATCTACATGCTACACACACACCGTTAGTAATTGCCATGACACACTCACTGTAGAACTACCATGATTATATTGCTGTAGTTCATTTCATATATGATTCGATATGACTTTCATGGAAATTGGGAGCCGCATGATATCTTTAAAAACGGAACTAATTTTAAAAGCGATTTTCCCCTATACCTATATCATGGATTGATGTACATGGCACATCGCATTGGATTTACTTCTTGGTGTTGGATTTTCATGTGATTTCTGGTTTTGAGGACCGTGGGATTTTTAAGAAAAGATGCACTATTTGAAAACCCGGTTCGTCGTGATATGATATTTTGGTGCGTCCACCACGCGTTTTCTCGGTGCTGAGACGTATGCTTGAAACCCGATTCGAGGAGATGGATGATCCGTTTGCGGGTTCGTGGTTGACCCGGTATGGTTCCCCGGGGCGAGAAATGTTTTTCGTGGAGTAGACGATGAGCCTGGCAGGGTGGCGAGTACCTACCGGTGATTGGTTGGACCTGGCGGTTATCCGGAGGATACCGACCAGAGTCGAGAGATGGATGCGGGATGATCCGTACTGCCGGGGCCGAGGGCCGATACCGCAGACGGAGCCCGTGGGCTGATCCGGACTGACGGAGCCCGATATATGAGGATTTGCGTGTCGATGCTGGACACGAGTATTTTATGATGTTTTGGGTGCCGATGTTGGGCACTCGTGATTTCTCAGAGGTTTACAGGATTTGAGGGCCGATGGGTGTGCCGGCGCCTGAGTTATTTGGGATTTGGGTGCAGTTGTGGGCACCTATTGTTTTCCACGTTGATATTCCGTGTAGATGTTGTTTATCCCATGCTCAGCATTGATTACCATATATCTCATCCTGTAGTTATTTTACCTGATAGAGCATCTGCATGATTATTGCACATACTGCTTATCACGCATGGATATTATCTGCTGGCATTTATTAGAGTAGCGCAGTACGTGCATGCTCGCGATTACCTTTATATGTTATCTCTATTCACGAGTTGGCAACTCACCCCCGTTGTGCCACAGTATTTGCAGGTTGCCCTCAGCATAGTCGCGGCAGGCTGTCTTTTGCATCTTTTGGCTATAGATACCACTACAGTTGCGGTGGGAGCTGTTTTGCATTTAGGCGGGTTGTGGTATTCTGAGTACTTTTATTGTATCCCTTTTGTATCTAGTACTCTCCATCTACCATTTATGTACTGGACTTAGATACTGTGTGAGGACGATGATGTATATTTTGTATTCTGGTGTCGAGCTCGTAGGAGCCGACTGTTTTTATATGCAGTTTTTATTCTATGATGTCTACTTATTGCTTATTCTTCGCTACGGCGTCGTATATTACTCTTGTGATGTTGGTTTCCGCCGTTGGGCGTGATTGCTCTCGTTTGGGAATGTTTCATTTTATTACATTTCATTTCACTTATATCCTGTTTTGTACCCGGTCTCGAGGCTACTTTTACAAAGGAAATGCTGCCAAAATTATTCAAATGATTAAGTAACTTTAAAAGGAACTTATTGAATTATTTAAGGTTTTCTAAAAGCTTTAACTAAATGTTTTCAACACTCACTATTTTTAAATGGTTTTGATTTCTGGGTTCGGCTTACTTAGTCGCGTTACGCCTGTAGACGTAGCGTGGTTAAGTGCCGGTCACGAGTCGAAATACTTGGGTCGTGACACCGGATCTGCCATTAAAGCTAAACTAACGAACTACAAAGTGGGTAGAAGAGTTATACCGAACGATCCAAGTCCTTCGGTCTTCTACCATCATCCACGCTTTGTTGCGGCTGCTCCGATCTCCTGAATCTCCAGTCTTCTCGTCCAGATGGCACCACGTCGACGGATCTTTAAACGGGCTCCCGCTTCTGAACCGAGGCAACTCGATCATCAAGTTTGCTAAAAGAGATGACCAAGATTGATGTAGAGAATGAGTAGAATACTTTGTCTCGTTACGTCCAAAGCTATGGACGAACGATTAATGAAGTTGCCTTTTTGGATCGGGTGGAAATGTGAAATGAGTATCTATCAAATTTCCATACACTAAAAACTATCATCCTTTTTTCTCTCTCAAGCAACCATATCCATTCACCAAGAGGGGGCCGGCCATATTTGTAGAGGGGGGAGGTGAGTGTAGGAGAGGGGAGGGTCACCATAACAATAATGAAGAGGATGAGTCATTTAAACACCTTGTATGAACACAATTAATGAAACAATGAATCATAACCCTTAGTCATCATATCATTAAATGAACATTTAAAGCACTAATGACTCACTAGCCTAGTCACCATCCTAGTCACCATCTAGAAGCTTCCACACTCATCTCAAGAAAAGATATATCCGTATTTAACCGAATGTTAAATACAGCTGATAGAAAACTGGAAACTGGCAACTTCCAAAAGTGATCCTGAAACGAATTTAAGGATAACCCAGTATCAGTATAAACATACCAGCATTTGTATTACGACCGAATACAAATGCAACTGAGAGAAAGATATTATATCTACACAGCATAATACTTGGATCCGGCTTAAACCAAAGCCGACCAGTATTATCTGTCCGAAAAATGACACGTGCGTAAACGCACGTGCATTTTCCAAACCCTGCCATAAAACCATACGACCTCTACAACGTTTCGCCCGAACTTGGGAATGTGTCTGTCGGGGACTCTAATGACCCATCAACACACTGGCACTGGGTATAACCACTAGCACGTCAGAGGTACTGGCTGTATGTAACAGTTGCCTATGTATTGATAGGAAGGGAAGCTGACGAGCGAACTCATCCATAAACCCTACTGAGCCTAACAGTGACAATATACATACAGTCCGGTCCGTTCGTCTACGAGTATCGCATATCGGCCTAGGGGCTGGTAACGTCAGACCCCCAATAGCAGTATAAGTCGTGTCAGAGAGTGACCCAGAACACCCTGAGATACTACTGGGGTACCTACTAGTAAATCTCCTGCCTCGGACGAGGGCTTTGTGTAATGGCTCTCCTAGACACAGCGCGATCTCACCTCCAATACCGGGAGAGACGAATCCCCTGCCGATCCGCTCACTTGCTTCCATGTGGCTCGGGACTGTACCCAAAAAAGACCTGTTTGCACGACTCCTTTGAGCTGTGGTAGGGTAGAAATCAAAGCACAGTGGGAACTCACACGAGACAAATGAAGACCTCAGGTCGATGAACTAACCTGTACACATGTCAGCAGGGAACTGTTATCTGACGATATGTATAATACCAACTAGCATGTTCCCGGCGAGTCCTGTCCGGTGTACTCATAACCCAATGAGCACCTGTATACATCTTAGGTGAACTAACTGACACCAATGGCTTGTGAGACCGGCCATTGCCCCTCGTCGGGGTCTCGACTGTATACACTAGTCTACTCTGGAGTATCGATGCCCTGTCTCGAAACTCCCACGACTAGGGACACTTTAAGGATGTGCTTACAGACCCCAGCTCCCACGTATATGATCGCTATCATACTGCTGGTAGTCAAGCAAGAATCCTATGGGCTCTATCATCATGCAATAGTGAACTAAAGCATGTATACGATTATAAAGTCAAACCAGATAGCATACTATCATCTCGAGCAAGACTGTTATATCGGTATAGGTCATGCCTCAATCATTGCAATCACGTACCTGCGATCCAATAATTGGCTTTGAGGGCACTATCTCCATCATGTGGAACATGCGCACCATCAGTAATGGTGTTGGTGTCCTAACAGGCAGAGTTTCATATTAGCTAAAGAAACATATGTATGAACATGCAATGCGATGAATACAACATGAACATAACAGTGAATGTGTAGTAAACGCGCAACTAGAGAATACATACTAATTACGAGTCATACAGTTTATTGTTTGAAAAAGCACGAATTGTGGTTTTTAGAAAATTAGGGGCTACGGGGTTTTTAAGAAAAGATATGTCCTTTGAAAAATCCGTAGTATCTCTCCGGCTATCTTTAAAAATGCGCACGATTCGTTAGTTTTGAAAATAAGTATGACTCGAGCCTAAACTAATATCTACCTAACCAGCTAAGGGACTAACTAAAGAAACTAGTCGAAAGGTAAGAATAATCCTCCTAAAGTATGAGTCGATATCTCTAGTAGTCGGTGATCCAGCCTCGATAGCGTTACATACGTAGTACGACTTCCTCTAGTCAAGAGTGCGGATCAATCATCACATCTATACCTCGTACGGTAAAATCCATCGTACGGCATCCCAAAATCAGGGTACGGGTCAACTATCACATATATACATCATCGTTCGTATAGTATCATCATCAAACAATATCATGATCAAGTGTACTATACTGTAATCGTATACATCCCCATATCATCAAACATATATCATCGTCTGTGTAAATATACATCGTCAAATGATCCACTAAAATATCATGTCATATATCATATCATGATTAAGTCACATATTACGATCTGGGTTTTATTCTAGAGTCCCATTCGTTTCAATGTCATCTACACATATCATCGCTTATATCTTTCTCATTACCCAACGATCTGCTAATATAGTAACACATTTCATATCATATCACGGTCATATATCCAATATCTCACGGCATCATGCCCGATCTTATCGACTCATCCCCAAGTATCATATAATACCCTCATATCACATGTATATGTTGAATATATATATATATATATATATATACACACACACACACACACATTCCGATACACACACACACACACACACAGATATACACCAAGTCAAGTTTATGTGTGTGTCTACAAGAAACCTACGAATTCCCTCCAAGGCAATCATCCTCTGGTTAAGTCTTTCTAAATTAGTCTAATCCAACTTAAAGTCTTCACTAGTACCCTACTCACCAAGAATCTAAGGTGACGTCCGACTTCCTAATAATAGTACATAATATCCTTATTCTACGTTTGCGGGGGTGCTATACGCCATCCACCCGACTTCCCCCGTAGATATACATCTACTCACCTGGTCCTTGTCTGCCGAAGTCGATATCGCCGTCCTCTTCTTCATCGTCTGAAGTCCACGTGAGGGGTACCTATATGCAAACATATATAATATCGTAAACCGAAATCGCGGATAAAACCAAAACGACACACGAAGCGCGCATAGGTTAAAACCTATGACCCGCTCATGCAAAATAACCAAATAACCCTCGACATTGGCGTACAAACGCCGATTGTTTGAGAAAAACCCAAACACACCAATTGTGGTTTCACAAATCACTAATTATAATATGAAATAGATTGCAACTCATCAAAACCTCAAAATAAATCAAATCGATTTACTTCCGAAAACCTAGAAAGGACTAAATTTTCGTTTTAATTCGAAACTTGATGTTTTAACAAAAATTATGGCCATAATATTTACTAAATATCATAACTAGGTCATATAAACCATTTCTATAATTTATTCTCATCAATTTGTATTAAATCCAAAATTCTAGTTTACAAAAATATCCAATTTAAACACTTTTTAAAGCAAAATTCACAATTCAACAACTGAGCTTGGTTTTGCATGATCTATGGTATTAAACTATAACTTATAATATTAATAATGTGATAGATACCCTAATTAGATTTTTATCTCAATTATTTAATCAATTTCTAAAAACCTAGTTTGTAAAATAGCATAATCATCAAAATTTAAAGTAAATTTTTTTTAGCAAACTAGTAACTAGATTAGGTTTTGCATTCCGTTAGCATGTTAATCTACTCAGTAAAACCATAATCTAATGATAAAAACCCTCACTAGAATTTTATCTCACATACATATATATTTTACAAAAACCTAGTTTGCAACAATTAAGCAATTTGGACATATTAGTTGTAACAATTAGTAACTTAACAATCTAGATTCGATTTTACATGTCTTTATGTGTTAAGCTACATATTAAAACCATGAACAATTTATAAAAATCCTCACTTGATCACAAACCATCTTAAATAATTTTCAATCATGCAATTAGAACCAAATTAAACACTTAATAAGCTAAATTAAAGTAATTAACTAACAATCAAACCAAGGGCTTAGGATTATACCTCAACATTCAAGAGATCAAGCTTGCAACATGGCCTCCCTAATTAGTTTCTCGCTTCATGGATCCAAACTAGATAGGTGTCACGACCCGCAGGGTACGGACCGTGACTGGCACTTAAGTTTACGAAACGTCTAAAGGCGTCCGTAAAATAAGTAAGCCAAAAGCCCAGAAAACAAAACCAATTAAGCAAAAGAGTGAAGAAAACCCAAACATTTGAAAGCAAGCTTATCAAATAAGTCATATAAAACCCCTTTTAAAAACAATACTAATTTTTCCGAAAATTTCGGCAGAGTCTCCTTTGTAAATACTGGCCCCCAAAAATGGGTACAACAAAATATATACATGAATCCAACAAAATAGGGCATCCCCAAGCGGGAGCTAGCTCTTCGCCATAAGGCGGTCACAAATCCCACGCAATGTAAATGACAACAAGCATAATAATCATAAGGAAGCATAATAAAAGTAGCATGTCGGCTCAAGTGAGCTCGACCCCAAAATACAGCATAAAATCCACAAACCTCACAGTCTCATCTCTAGGTCAATATACAATAATCTGGTGGAAACAGTAGATGGAGTACACTAGATACAAAGAATATACAAGGTGGTACAAAATGATAACATAACCCACCTATGAGCAAATCTCGAGCTCAGGCAAAAGAGGCAAAAGAACAAGTGCGCCCGCCGCTACTGAACTGACGGAGCGGACCTGCAAAAGACTGTGGCACAACGGGGGTGAGTTGCCAACTCGTGAGTAATAAATAACATCTACAAAGGCTATCGTATGCATGCACACAAGCATCCTAGCATCTATAATACAGGTATGATTGGATGCACTAGCAGGTGTGTATACAACATCAGTGTACGAATATGTATGCAACATGAATATCTGAGGTCTCAATATGTATATATAAGAAATATTTTATCTCTTTTTTTGTTTTTGAAACTCTTTTAGAATGCCAGCATAATGTCAATGAATCGACGAAAATCGGTGTCCAGCAACGACACCCAAAAGCTGTCTCAAATCTCATAAATCCATGTCATAGTGTCTCTGGCCTCAGCCATCCGGCTGACCCATCTCAATATCAATATATCATCCTCTCGCGGCCCCGGTCGGTATCCTCTGGATATCCGCCGTGCCCAATGAAGTCACCGGTAGGTAATCCGTCCCCTGCCAGGCTCATCGTCAACACGACGAGCTTCTTGCCCCGGGGTACCCTACCGGGCCCACCATGTACCCGAAACGGTTCATCCAACTCCTCGAAACGGGTCTCCAAAAACCACAGCAAACTCATGGTGGACGACACTTACATCACTAGAAAACCGCAATTTACATGTTTTAAAAATATCATAAGTTTGGAAATTTTGCGGCTTTCCCCCGAAATCCAGCAATATCATAAAATCTCAAGAAATCCTCATAAGTGCATATATCAGTGATAATGAATGCATATGGTATCAATAATCAAGTTGCGATGTGTGATTAATAGATTAAGCATGAACAATTAATATGATGAAGTACATGCACATGAATAGCAATTTTACGGTTTCATTTTAAGGAATTAAAGGCAGTAGCATCAGTTTAAGTATAAATTAGTAAAAGATTTAAATTTAAATGTTATCTAGTGTGGTGGCATGGCAATTACCAGGGTGTGTGTGTAAGCATGAATAGTGCTCGTGCTGCATATAAAAACCTGGTAATGGCGCATGTGTCCTACAATTGAGTTTGCGTATATGGGTATAACATATTGATCTAATTGCAGCAATTATCATGCCAGTAATATTATTCTACTGTCACAAGTGGTTATCCAGTTTACTAAATCTATCGGGCGACTTGGGCCATCCAAACGATCGTCCCCCGTAGATGTTAAATCTACTCACCGGAATCCCTGGCTAGCTGTGTCCAATCACCGCCTTTCCCTTTCGCGCCGCGTCTGACGTCTCCGCGACCGAACCTGGAATTTACATCAATACCAGACATAAGGTTACACATTCAAGAACGACGCAAAACCCCAACGAAACTACTAAAGTTCGCTAGCTAGGTACAACGTGCACAAAGTGCGCGGAACACACGCGAAAATCGCAAAACTGCCGAAAAACGCCGATTTGGTCGCCCGGCAAAACTAAAACCCGACTACCCAAAAATCCGCACTCACGCATCCTAAAAGTCGTAGGACAAGCCATTACAATCATAAAGATGTCGAAAATAATCCATCACATAATTTATATAAAAATCTAGTAAGCATATACATTCCAAAAATCGGTGCAACAATCGCCGATTTGCGACAAAACGACTACAATAAAGCATAATTACCCAAGCACACTACAAGCAATCTACAAACACTAATTACAACACAATAGCAATGATTCCAATCCTATTTTCCATAACCACCAATTCTTGAATTTATAACCTAGCAAAATCCAATCAAATTCCACACTTGAAACTTTAAATTAACACAACAAAGCCCACTTAAGAAAATTAACCTCTTAGGTTAGGTTAGCAAAATACTAGATAGCAATTTAGGTTTAATCAACTAAATAATGTTTTCTAAAACTTAATCAACTCACTAATCATGTTTCACAAACCAATTCCATACAAAAACCCTCTCTTGAAAATCCTAAAAAAGCAATTTCACACTTCTAAATTTAATCAAATTAGCATAATTGAAAACTACATCAACAAGATAACTATATGGATTAGTTAATTAACCACTAGATTAACTATAAAACAATCTAATTAAGTATTATGGCTTCAAAACCCCAGCTAAAATTTTCAAGCAAAACCTAAGAAACTAGATTAAACTACATTAAATTAACACTAATCCATCTAACATAAGAACTTAAACAAAAGAATTTAACATGATAGAAATTATACCTCTTGATATATGGATCAAGCAAGAAAATTTTGCTCCAATTGATGGCCTCAAGCACCAAGATCCAAGCAAGAATGGCTAAGGAAAGGATAGCATAAGGATTTTTGTTTGGATTTTGAATAAAGTGTGGATTTTGATGTGTTTTTTGAAGAAATTTGAAGAAAAATGAAAAGAAAAGAGTTGAAGAAGAGAGGGTGCAGGTTTTTCGGCCAGAGGAGGAATGGGGGAGGGTGTGGGCAAGTGGGGAAAGTCATGGTCAAGTCCACAAAAGTCAATGTATCATACTTTATCCATTTTAATTAAAATAAATCCAAAAAACCCCTTAAATCAACTCAAGAAAGCAACTAAAGAAAAGAGATCAGAATTTTCAGGACTTGGTCAGGGTTGGGCTTTCCTAGGGCTGAGGGAAAAGAGAGAGGGGTTTTACAAAAGAAATTTTATGCAAAAAGGCCCCCTACAACTCAAAAATTGCAAGTTTTAGCTCAAAATTCAATAAATTCGTTTCATTACATAAAAATTTGCTAAAAATCAAAATAAATTACTAAAAATTCATGTTATCACTAGATTATAATTATCATAATTTTAGAGATTAAAATTAGCCCGGAAAAATTTGTATTTATCGCTTATTTAATGTATTTTCTTACCGGCTTAAAATAATATTAAAAAATTGAAAAATAGGAAAAAAATTTTAAATGACCAAAATTTCATAATTAAATCATTAGTAACTAAAAACAAGTAATTACCTATCCATTTAAGGTATAATTAGCCCTAAACTGCAAAATATCGAGAAAGACGGTTTTCGGAAAAATACCGAATATTCACCGAATTTCAGGAAAACACCAAAACGACTTTTCAAGACGCTACAATAGGTCAAAGAATAATGGGTAGGATTTAAATTAGGAATTAGTGATGTTTTTGTGGATTTTTGAAGCAATTTTTGAAGAATATTTTTGAAGGGAAAATGAGATGAACACTTGGGGAAATGGGGGCTGCCTTGCTCGGCCAAGGGCTGAAATGGAGAGAGAGTGAGGTGTGAATGGGTGGAATTGTGTAGAAACATCATTAATAATTGCATCTTTTCACTTAAACCCTTAACTATTAAGTTTTTCAATTTAACCTTTTTCCTAGAAATCTCTAGAATTTTGAAGACAATTCAAGAAGAGAAGAGCATGCTACAAACTAGATTCTAATATGTCATGTCTCACTTTGTAAAATTAACCCATTTCTAATTTGTATTTATCGCTAATTAAATGTACAATTTAAAGATTATGTAAATATTTGAATTTAATTAATTACGGAAAATATTTTAGTAAACTAATAATTTATATGTCACTAAATAAACACCATTTACTAGTAATTATATAGTTAAAATAGGCGTATTTAAATTTTTTTTGAAAAATAACTGTAGTTGAGTTTTACGGAAAATACGGTTTATTTTACCGTTTATCAGAAAATTCGCCTAAAGGATTTTTATTTATTTATTTATTTTTAAAACGTTACACACCTTCTTGTAAATATAAGGTTCATCTACGTTTTTGATGAAGTCAAACTCTTTGACTACAACATCAAAAAAGTTGTTTGAACTCCGTGATGCTTGCTTCAACTCGTAAATGGATTTAAGCAGCTTACACACCTTTCCGCTGCTCCCACTGTCTATGAAGCCTTCCGGCTGAGTCATATACACGCACTCCTCTAAATCACCATTTAGAAAGGAGGTCTTAACATCCATTTGCCAGATTTCATAGTCATGGTATGCAGTAATGGCAAGTAGGATCCGGATGGACTTAAGCATAGCCACTGGGGAAAAGGTTTCGTCGTAATCCACACCTGGTCGTTGACGAAAACCCTTTGCAACAAGTCTAGCTTTGAAAGTCTCAACTTTTCTATCTATATCAAGTTTCTTCTTAAAGATCCGTTTGCTCCCAATGGGTTTTACCCCTTCAGGAGAAACTTCCAAAGTCCATACTTTGTTGGTGTACATGGATTCCATCTCAGATTGCATTGCATCCAGCCATTTCATTGAGTCACCACTCGTGATGGCCTTCTCGAAGCTAGTCGGATCATCATCTTCCATAATGCAATCCTCTCTTCCACCATCTACGAGAAAACCGTAGTATCTCTCAGGTGGATAAGGAACCCTACTAGATCGGCGGAGCAGCTGAGGTTCGTCGGGAACTACCGATTCCTCTGGTTCCACCAAATCGTCAGTTGTAGCCTGTGCTGCTGGAAATTCTTCCAGTTCTACCTCATTGCCACTATCTTGTTTTATAAGAAAACTCTTTTCTAAGAAGGTGGCATGTCGAGAGACAAACACCTTTTGTTTCTCGGAGTGGTAGAAGATATACCCTCGCGAATACTTGGAATATCTTATAAACTTGCACAGAACTGACCTTGCCTCGAGATTGTCCGGATTTTGTGTTTTCACATATGCCGGACAACCCCATATCTTAACATAATTAAGATATGGTTTATTTCCTTTCCATATCTCATATGGAGTGGTAGACACAGATTTGGTGGGAACCATATTCAATAGATCTGCAGCTGTCTTCAGTGCATATCCCCAAAGGGAAACAGGTAACTCAGCAGTGCTCATCATAGGGCACACCATATCTAATAGGGTGTGATTTCTCCGTTCCGATACAACGTTGTGCTGTGGTGTATAGGGAGGAGTAAGCTGAGAGAGAATCCCATTCTCTTTTAGATAGTCCCGGAACTCATTGCTAAAGTATTCTCATCCTCGATCAGATCGAAGGATCTTAATACTTTTACCCATTTGGTTCTCGACTTCGTTCTTATATTCTTTGAATTTCTCAAAAGCTTCAGACTTGTGTTTCAACAGGAACACATGTCCGTATCTTGAGAGATCGTCAGTGAATGTAATGAAGTATGAGGAACCATTCCTGGCATGTGTAGACATGGGACCACATACATCACTATGTATCAGTCCCAAGAGTTCCGTAACTCTTTCTCCGTGTCCACTAAACGGAGTTTTGGTCATTTTGCCTTTGAGACAGGAATGGCAAGTTTCATAAGATGATAATTCGAATGTATTCAAATATCCATTTTTATGTAACTTGGCTAGTTATGTCGCATTGATATGACCTGTCTACAATACCACAAGAAGGATTCGTTCATTTCAGAACTCTTCCTCTTGTGTGTGTTGTGAACATTAAGAATTGTAGTTTGATTTAGAATGTATATGCTATTATTTAACGAGCCTGATCCAATCAACTTTTAATTCAGGAAGATATTCATAACATTATCCTGTACTATAAAATTATATCCTTCTTTACTTAATAAAGAAACTGATATAAGATTTCATATCAGGGTCGGAATGTAATAGCATTCGTTCAGAATCAATGTATTACCATTTGGTAATACAAGGTGATATTCGCCAACTGCCTTGGCTGCAACATTTGCACCATTCCCTACTTTTACGGAATGATCACCCACTCCAAGTTCCCTACCTTTCCAGAGCCAATGTAACATATTATATATATGGGATCCCGATCCGGTATCTAATACCCAGGACGTAGAGTGAACTGAGAAACAGTTCTCGATAACTAACACACCCGAAGAAGATGCATTATCATGCTTATTCTTCGTTTGGGCGGCGTGAGAATCCGGATATGTCACTATTCCCTGCTCAGTCTTATAACATTTATAAGAAAGAACGGGACCAACGTTCCCCTACTCAGTATAACAAGCGGGTTCGGTCAGTACATCCATATTATTATCTTGATTAAGGCCTGACAAGTCGCTACCTGGAGAGAGAGAAGAAAAAACTTTAGCGTATGCTCTTGCAAGATTAAATTGGTTAGTATCTTATCTAATCAGGATGGCTCCCACTGTTTTCATCAAATCTTTCTTCAAACCCTAAAAAGTAAGACTAGCCGGGATTAATTACACCTTACAAGTTCGCTAATCTTTCGGCCAGGCCAGTATTGGTACATTGAGGGAGGTTCCCCGTGCTTTCGTACAGACCTAATTAAAATAAACCCCGTTTTCCCAGAGGCATAACCCCATTAATACCTTTCTAGACACCTACTTGATTGGCTAATTGTGATGTGTAAAACTCTTCCAGGAGTAACTCTTACTCGCAGTGGTTATCGGGATCCATCTATCTTATAGAAGGTATGCAATCTCATTGCAAATTTCAACAATTGAAATTCCCGATAATACTTTTTACCCCTAGCGTCCTATGACCTTGACGCAGGCCAAACAACCCATAGTCCGCTAGTCAAGTTCAACCCGTGCATTTCCTGATTGAATCAAACCCACCCGTACGACCCTTGACGCAGGCGAAACAACGCCGTACGAATACCCTAATCCAATCGCATCTCATGCTACAGATAAGTAATAATCATCTACCGTACACTATGCCTTGACGCAGGCCAAACTACCGTAGCACGAATACTAAATATTACTTATCTGAAATGACGGAGGGTTACGACAGGTTTTTCAGAAAACCTTTTGCGTAATGAACATGATATCGTTATAGAAACAAGTGATTTTGAAAAGGAGTGTTTTTTAGGCTTTTACTAGTTTCGCTAAAGAGGTCACTCCCAGTGAAGGGATCTCGGCTCTTTCCTTATTGAATAAGGTGCAAGATATTTCACAAATACCGCTATGCAAAGCAAGAACTATAGAAGCAATCAAAAACAAAACCGAGTGAGTTGTAGCATCTGCTAGTTTCGCTAAAGAGGTCACTCCCGGTGAAGGGATCTCGACTCTTTTCTTATCGAATAAGGTGCTGGATATTCTACAAGGAATACCGCTATGCAAAGCAAAAACTAGAGCTACCCTTTTTTATAAATTTGATTCTACAACATCTTTTAGGTTTCATTTTCTTTCATTAATCTCATTAATGAATCCCGTCATTTATGCTTCCTGAGCATCACAGAAGAAACAAAAATACAATGTACGCTTATGCCATCCGCATTCGCCACAGTGTCCCGTTATGCACCGTTAGGTTACTTAACTAACGGCATACCGGGGTGGGACTAGCGCGGGTGCAAAACATAAGCAACGTTTATTATATATCATATATATACAATAATAAAGCATTCGTCTCACTCATATAAAATAATCACATCACAAAATATCAGCAACAGAAGAAACATATGAAATATTGGATATACTAGGAGGTCCGTGTTTTATTTTGAGTCTGTATAAAACACGGATTCCACGGTCGTGATGAATAACCAAACCCACATCCCTAGACCCCTACGAGAGTGGCAAGTAACCCTCCCAATTCTAGGGTTAGGAGACCCGGTCTCGACTCCTCGAGATGGCCTCCCATTGGACCCTAGAA
Source organism: Agapanthus africanus (assembly GCA_030015575.1). Classification (NCBI taxonomy): domain Eukaryota; kingdom Viridiplantae; phylum Streptophyta; class Magnoliopsida; order Asparagales; family Amaryllidaceae; genus Agapanthus; species Agapanthus africanus. The sequence continues at coordinate 109,180,488 of JASDDO010000004.1, read as the reverse complement.
CCCGGTTATTTGTGCTCTCCTCCTTGGGTCTATCCTAATGCGGAAAAGTAAATAATATACAATGGTGACATCATCCTCAACCCGGAAGTGCCCCAATAAAAGAATATTACAAATAATGAATTTTACATGAATGAAAATAAAAACCCTCATCTCACATAAAACCCTCGGCTATTCAAAACACGACGATCCAATATAACATATCACAGCAACACATAACATCACATGTCATCAATGTAAGTAAATATGCGTATCCCAATTGTCGTTGATGTATAGCAACGTAACCGGCGATACACCACATATTACACTTACGGTCGCAGAAAAGAAAGTGAAAAACTACAACATTTGGAATCCACAATCACCTTAGACATCATAAACCTGAAATATCACATACTTCGGATTTCATACCTAATTATATGAATTGCACATATTGTATCACAATTATAGATAGCTAGGCGAAGTTAGAAAATTCGATCGAATCAATGAATTACAAAATTTCCCAGAAAGCTCAACACTTGAGCACTGTTAAAGTTAACCAAAGACATACCACAGTACCTACGGACGTACAGCTGAAGGCCCAACCCAAGCCTCTCAAGTGGCGCTGCAGATCCGCCGCCAAAACCATATTTTAGCCGCGGATCCGCGGTCACTTAGACGAGTTAGGGTTTCGTTCTATAGGTGTGTCCATAGAATTCCCTACATGTTTTTCTGAATATTTTTAACATGGAAAAATCCATCTTTTTTAAAAATTTCCAGAGAGGGGGTATAATTCGGGTTTTCGGGGTTCGATCGGAATTCTAACTTCTTCTAGACAACGCCTAATGCTCTAGCTTGGCTCTGATACCATTGTAAGGTTCTTAGGCACTAGAACAAGGTTCTACAAGGCATCAAACATGCCGTATTTAAAATTTTCAAGTGCCAAACAACCTAAGTAAGGATCTTTACTAGAGAATCAGGGTTAGAAACTTAAAGCAAACTTCTTTACTTCTAAGTGATAGGGATTACAACCTTTGTAGTCCGTTCCTTCGCTTCATAAGCTCCTTGTTGTGGTCCCTTCGCTGTGATTACCAAGCTCCCAGACTTTAGAGAGGCTCCATGAGGTGAATGATCCATGCTAGCTTGAAGTCTTCATAATCCAAGATGATCTACCCTGAGAAATCACAAACCCAAATGTCTGTAGGCAGCGCGGAAGCTACGGCTTAATGAATGAAGGAGGCAAGCCGACTTGACTACAGAGACTACAATACAAGTCATGAGCGATAGCGAAGGTTCTCCCCTATCTCTTCACTAATTATGAATTAGTGAAGCTAACACACTAATCTATATGGCTAGTATAGAAGAGGATGATGAAGTAGGAATTTTGCTCTCTTTAGTTTTCTATTTCTCACAATCTTTCATCACTTTGGAAAAATCAAGCAAGCTTTTTGTGAAGAAGAAGAAGAAGAAGACGAAGAACAAGTGATGAATTATTGTTATGAGATTATAAATGCAACCATGGGTGAGTGTATGTCTCACTTGAGACAAAACCATAGGTTAATTGATAAGGGTTAGGTTAATAAATATCTTAGGTAAAACAAAAATAGTGGACTTTGTCAATGCATCCACAAGCTTCCACAAGCTTCATGCATTTGTCCAAAATCCACCTCATTTTTGAATTACCTTAAATAAATATAAACCCACAATTATCAATAGCATGGTGTATGTCTCATACACGCTAGTTGCATGTATAACCTAGCATGTCATAATAATATATATCATATATTGTTACGACCCACACCCAAACACAGATGGTATTGTCCGCTCTGGCCGAAGCCACACGGTTTTGTCCCTTTGAATGAACCCGGGGCTACTTCCCAGTAGGTCACCCATCCCAGAATTTCTTTGTCTCAAGCACGCTTAACTACGGAGTTTTTCAAACTCCGGAGTTCCGATTCATCCAAAAGGCGCCTCTGTGTTATAAGAATGGTATCATTCCATTTATAGTTTAGATCGTGCTCTCTTTCGGAATGGAATTCGATACTCCCCATTGTTCTGGTGGGTCCCCGTGTGCATCCGTATCGGTTACATCCCCATCTCGATACCAGATAACATCACACTTCTCACGGGGTAGGTGGTATTCAGCCCCAACTCCACCTAGGGTATTACATTCCCCCTACTTAGAACAATGGTTCGTCCTCGAACCACAGACCTACTTTTTGAGGGACCGGCTCTGATACCATATTTGTCACGACCCACCCCCAAACACAGATGGTATTGTCCGCTCTGGCCGAAGCCGCACGGTTTTGTCCCTTTGAATGAACCCGGGGCTACTTCCCAGAAGGTCATCCATCCCAGAATTTCTCTGGCTCAAGCACGCTTAACTACGGAGTTTTTCAAACTCCGGAGTTCCGATTCATCCAAAAGGCGCCTCTGTGTTATAAGAGTGGTATCATTCCATTTATAGTTCAGATCGTGCCCTCTTTCGGAATGGAATTCGATACTCCCCATTGTTCTGGTGGGTCCCCGTGTGCATCCGTATCGATTACATCCCCACCTCGATACCGGATAACAAGACACTTCTCACGGGGTAGGTGGTATTCAGCCCCAACTCCACCTGGGGTATTACATTCCCCCCCACTTAGAACAATGGTCCATCCTCGAACCACAAACCTACTTTTTGAGGGACCGGCTCTGATACCAACTTTGTCACGACCCGAAATTTAACTCGTGATCGGCACTTAAATCACGCAACGTCTAAAGGCGTAACGTAATTCAAGTAAGCCGAAACCCAGAAATCTAAACCTTTTTAAGAAAATAAAGATGTGAAGTTTTGAAATAAAGGTACGGCGAAAATCATAAGTTTTCTTAAATACATAATGATGGAATATGAAAATGCAAGTAAATTTTACTAGTTGAAAACATGTTTCGTCTTTTAAAAATTTTGGGCAGCACTTCCTTTGTATTTTTTTGATCCAAAACCGCAATACATGATAATATAAAAGGCATCCCAAGCAGGAGCTAGCTCTTCGCCAAACAGCGGATCACAACCACGCAAAACAGTATATATAAGTATACGACGCCCAACGGCGAAGTTCACCACAAAAGATAAATAAATAAGCAAGACATCAACTCCAAATGCGAACATAAAACCCATCTCTCAAGTCTCGCAACTATAAGTCTTGCTAAGTCTCATTACTTATACAAATACTAGTTTAATTGATGGAATTGATTAGATACAAGAAGAAATATAAATACAAGAGTGGGTACGATACAAATGTCCCACCGACCAAAGCAATCATCCGAAATCAACTGTGTGACAGCGATGCCGCTACTGATCCATGCGGTCAACCTGCAAGAACTGTGGCACAACGGGGGTGAGTTGCCAACTCGTGAGTAGAAAAACATCAACAAGTAGAAATCGAATAAACAATGACTCCTAGGTCAACTATATCATAAAGGTAATACTATGATATCTAGGGTGACCGTATTTGTATATGTGCTAACACTAATATCAGTGTCAATCAGCATGTGGATATCATCCAACAATATAATCAATGCCTGTATGCATGTGGATCTCATCCAACCATATCATTAATGTATGTGTGCAAGTGGATCCCGTCCACGTGTCAACCAATGACACAACAACATCATGCATGTAAATATCATAAAAGCATATGCATGGAAGTATGAGGATATAAATCAACGTGTGTCCCTCGCGACACATCAAAATCATGGAACCTGGGTGTCCAGCATCGACACTCGAAAACATCATGAAACCCGTGTCCAGCATCAACACGTAAATCCTCATATCTCGGGCTCCGTCAGTCCGGATCGGCCCACGGGCTCCGTCAGTCCGGATCGGCCCGTATCATCTCTCGACTCCGGTCGGTATCCTCCGGATATCCGCCGAGCCTAAATACTATCACCGGAAGGTAGTGCTCCCCTGCCAGGTTCACCGTCTAACAATACGAATCTTCTTGCCTCGAGGTACCTCACCGGGTCCACCATGTACCCACAGACGGTGCCTACCGCTCCTCGAATCGGGTTTCACATGCGACTCTCAGAACCGAGAAAACACATGGTTGACGTACTGAAATATCATATCAAGAGAAACCGGGTTTTTAAAATAATACATACTCTCTTTTGAAATAACCACGGTTCTCAAATCCAGAAATCTCATGAAAACAACATATCTCAATGCATATAATCATAAAGCATGATGTATGCGACATATAACAGAAATGTAAGCATATCCGTATATCATGCTGTTAGTTATATGTATGCCCTAGAGGCCATTACTGTACATACGATGTATATTGTAGTGGATGCTAGGACAAATATAGGGAGGACTTTCTTGCTCGACATGATAGTATGCTATCTGGTTGTACTTTATCTTAACATGTACTCTGATTGTCTCTATATTACATGTTGATAAAGCCCTTAGGATATGTACTCGACTACTGGGACTATGATGAGATCATACTAGTGGGGCCACGGTAGTCGGCGAGTACGTCCTTTAACTGTTCCTAGTCGAGGGTGTATCAAGACAGGGCATCGATACACCAGAGTAGACTAGCGTATACGCATCTTGACCTATATGATGGGCGATGGATGATCCCATATCCATCGGTGTTTGACATCAAGGATGGTGTACGAGTGCTCAGTAGAGACTGGGTACACTGGACGGACTCGCCGAGAACTCCCAGATGGTATTATACCTCACGCCAGATGGCAGTTCTCTGGTGACACTGGTACAGAGTAGTCTGTAGACCCGAGATCATCATAGAGTCTTGTGCGATTCCCACTGTGCTTTGATTTCCATCATACCACGTCCAAGAGGGCGTGCAAAAAGGTGGCTTTTGGGTACAGTCCCGAATCATATGGAGGCAATGAGCGATAGGAGGGGATTCGTCTCTCCCGGTATAGGGAGTTCATGTTGCACTGTGTTCGATTGGCTATAACTGGAAATCCCTGGCCAGGGTTGCTGAGATTTACTGGTAAGTGTTATCAGTAGTTTCTCGAACTGTTATGGACCTCATATCGACACGACTTATCAAGCTACTGGGGTCTGACGTTTACCACCCCTAGGCGAGATATGCGACATATCAAACGACGAGACCGGACTGTACGGGAGTGTTACTGACTGGATTCACACGAGAATGTACAGGCTTGCTTGTTGATCTTCTGAGCGCTCAATAGCTGGGTGGATGTAACGTTTAGCTGACCGCTTGCAGCTTGTGGGTGTTTGATATGATCATCACCTACTGCCGGCGTATTGACGATTCTTTAGAGTCCTACACAGAGGTTTCTTGACTCAGGCAAAACGGAGTAGGGGCACATATGTGATATGTGCAGGACCGAGGATAATGCGATATGAGATACCGTATTATATTCTCGCGTTATTTTGATATGAGCCGGATCATCGGATCAAGTGTTGATTCGATGAATCGGTACATGATATATTAGTCGGTTATATTCGATATAGCCGGATTGTCGGATCAAGTGTTGATTCGATAATTTAATGTATAAAAATATATATGATATATTGAATTACATTATCTAATTTTAGCTCTCATTAGTTTTCATTATCTCACCCATTTTCATTAGTTTTCATTATCTCTAGCTCTCATTAGTTTTCATTATCTCATCTCACATAAAACCTCCGGCTATTCAAAACACGACGATCCAATATAACATATCACAGCAACACATAATATCACATATCATCAACGTAAGCAAGTATGCGTATCCCGATTGTCGTTGATGTATAGCAACGAAGCCGGCGATACACCATATACTGCGCTAAGGAACGTTGGTCCCGCTCCAACTTATAATTGTTATAAGACAGAGCAGGAAATTGGGGAATACCAGATTTCCCGTGCCGCCTAAACGAAGAAAGTGCATGCTGATGCATCTTCTTCGGGTGTGTTCATTACCGAGAACTGTTTTTCAGTATCCTTTACGTCCTGGGTATGAGATACCGGATCAGGATCCCGTAAATGTAATTTGTTACATGGGCTACAGATGGTAGAGAACTGAGAACGGGTAATAAATTTCATGAGATAGAAACGGTGCAGGTGTTGCAGCCAAGTCTGTTGGTAGTTATCACCCTGTATTACCAGAATACATTGATTCTGAACGAATGTTATTAGAATAATGAAAACTAATGAGAGCTAAAATCCTATTTCATCATCCTAATCTATCCTAGCCATTTAGATTAGGGTGTTCACTTCATTTAGTGAGTGAGAGCTTGTGTTAATGAAACGTCAAGGTAGATCATCTTTGTTATCGAAGATTGGAAGCAAGCTTGCATCTTTTTCTTCGTGGAGCCTCTCGAGAGTCCGGAACTTGATGATCGCAGCGAAGGGACCACAACACGGAGCTTATGAAGTGAAGGACTGGACTACAAAGGTTGTAATCCCAAACTCTTAGATGTTAAAGTGTTTAACATGCCTTGTTTCGCCTAATCTCTAGTCTAAGATCTTGGTTTAGGGTTGTTTGGCACGGCTAAATTTTAAATCGGGCATGGTTGATGCCTTATAGACCCTTATGCGTGTGTCTAGTAACCCTACAGTGGTATCAGAGCCAAGCTAGAGCTTTAGGCGAAGTCTAGACGAAGTTTAAAGTCCGATCGAACTCCGAATACCCGTAAAACCTTAGTTTCTGGAATTTTTTCAAAAATGTTGATTTTTTCATATTAAAAATACTCAAAAAAATCAGCAGGGAAATACAAAAATTACTGTGCAGCACGTGCTTCCAATTCCATTAATGTGCCGCGGAACCGCAGCCGTACCATGGCTTGCGCGGCGGTTCCGCGGCCAAACTGTAGCAACAGGGTTAATTTTTGGCACAGTAATATCAGTATGCATTTCCTGATTGTTCTGGGAATTTTTAATTTTGCTCAAGTGTTGTGTTTTCTAGGTTGTTTTGGGAGCTCGTTGATTCGATCAGAAAGTAGAACTTCGTTTAGTTTGTCCGGGTAATTTTTAGAACGTGTTAAAAAGTTCGAACGGATATCAATACCTCACCTTTTTCCCCTGCCGGAAAATTTCCAAGTGTTGGATTTTTCCGTAGTTTAAGAACGTTCTAAGTCGTTCAAGTAACGCGGTGGACCCTCGAGAAGACAACAAACCTTAACTCGATTATGTTACCGTCTGAATCGCCTCTAAACCTTAGAGTTTGGGACAGTACGGCGTGCCACATGTGAGGCGTTGGCTTGGCCCTTCTTCGGCTGGACCATTGGTACTGTGGCATGTGATGGATATTTTAAAACTAATTTCAAGTGTTGAGAACTATTTGGAAAACTTGGGTGTTTGATTATTCGATCGGAAAGTTTAACATTGTCTATTTATCTGGAATGTGATACAATATTTGGAATCCACAAGTAGTTATGAGATAACTAATTTGAATGTTATAAATATAGCAGTTCAGTCTTAAATGATCGGTTGCCACGGGATTTTGATGTGATCAAAAGTCCGTCGCAATCACGTAGCGTACGCGGATACTCGCCGGGTAAACTTAACAGACATCCACTCCTCATAGCCCCGACTAAGTGACTGTAGGAGAACCCCGTCGCCAAAAGCATCCGTTCGGGTGCTCGCGGCAGCGGTGTTCCGCCTTAGTGCGCTTCGTCGACGGCATACGGGGGTGCGGCCGTCTACTAAAGTTTGCGACGAGCATTCGATCAGAATATCGGGAATCTTGTTGAATTGCCCGACTAGATATTGAAAAGAGTTTTAGTTAATGAGACTAAAATGCAGGGTTTATAATTGTTAGGCATGAGATGTCTAAGGAATTCATTTGGTTAGGCATGCGATGTCTAAGGAAGTTGCGGATTCCAACTGTTGTAGTTTTGCACTTTCTTTTCTGTGACCGTAAGCGTAGTATGTGGTGTATCGCCGGCTTCGTTGCTATACATCAACGACAATCGGGATACGCATACTTGCTTACATTGATGATATGTGATATTATGTGTTTCTATGATATGTTATATTGGATCGTCGTGTTTTGAATAGCCTGGGGTTTTATGTGAGATAAGAGTTTTTTCTTTTTCATTCATGTAAAATTCATTGTATGTAATATTCTTTTATTGGGGCACTTCTGGGCTGAGGATGATGTCACCATTGTATATTATTTACTTTTCCGCATTAGGTAGACCCAAGGCGGGGAGCACAAGTAACCGGGTTCTAGGGTCCAGTGGGAGACCATCTCGAGGAGTCGAGATCGGGTCTCCTAACCCTAGAATTGGCAGTGTTGCTTGCCGCTCTCGTAGGGGTCTAGGGATGTGGGTTTGGCTATTCATCGCGACCGTGGAATCCGTGTTTTATACAGGCTCGTATTAAAAACACGGACCTCCTAGTATATCCAATATTTTATATATGTTCTTCTGCTGCAATGTTCTGTGATGAGATCATATTACTGCCTGAGACGAATGTTTATATTATATATATGAGATATATTTTATATTGCAGATTTCGTTTCAAATGAGATGCTTGTGAAGCATAATAAAATGGGACTTCATTAATAAGATTAATGAAATTAAAATAAACCTAAAGATGTTGTAGAAACTTGTTTAAAAACTGGTAGCTCTAGTTTTTGCTTTGCATAGCGGTGTTCCTTGTAGAACATCCAGCACCTTATTCGATAAGGAAAGAGCCGAGATCCCTTCACCGGGAGTGACCTCTTTAGCGAAACTAGAAGATGCTACAAACTCGGTTTGTTTTTTGATTGTTTCTATAGTTTTTGCTTTGCATAGTGATATTTGTGAAATATCCTGCACCTTATTCGATGAGGAAAGAGCCGACGATCCCTTCACCGGGAGTGACCTCTTTAGCAAAACTAGAAAAGGCCTAAAAACATTCCATTGAAAATCACTCGATTCTACAACGATATCAAGTTCATTACGCAAAGGGTTTTTCTAAAAACCTGTCGTAGACCTCCGTCATTTCAGATAAGTACTGGTTAGTATTCGTGCTGCGTTTGTTGACCTTAGCCAAGGCGTAGTGTGCGGTAGCTGATTAGTGCTTATCTGTATAAGCATATGATGCGATTGAGTTAGGGTAATCGTGCGACTATGTTAATCTTAGCCAAGGGTCGTGCGGGTAGGTTTAATTCAATCGGGAAATGACGGGTTGAACTTGGCTATCACTTATGATTTGTTGACCTTAGCCAAGGTCATAAGCTGCTAGGGGCAAAATATTATTGGGAATTTCAAGTGTTGAAATTTGCAATGATATTGCATACCTTCTATGAGATAGTTGGATCCCGATACCCGCTGCGAGTAAGAGTTACTCCTGGGAGAGTTTTACACATTACAATTAGCCGATCAAGTAGGTGTCTAGAAAAATGTTAACGAGGTTTCATCCCTGGGAAAACGAGGTTTACTTTAATTAGGTTCGTGCGAAAGCGCGGGGAACCTGCCTCAAAGTACCGGCATTGGCCTGGCTGAAAGATTGGCGAACTTGTAGGGTGTAATTTATCCCGGCTTGTTTTTCCTTTTAGGGTTTGAAGGAAGATTTGACTAAAACAGTGGGAGACATCCTGATTAGATAAATTGATAACCAATCTAATCTTGTAAAAGCGCACGCTGAGTGTTTTCTTATCTCTCTCTCCTGATACGACTATGTCACGCCTTAATCAAGATAAAAATACGGATGTATTGATCGAACCCGCTTGTTATACTGTGCTAAGGAACGTTGGTCCCGCTCCAACTTATATTGTATATTGTTATAAGACAGAGCAGGAAATTGGGGAATACCAGATTTCCCGTGCCGCCCAAACGAAGAAAGTGCATGCCGATGCATCTTCTTCGGGTGTGTTCATTGCCGAGAACTGTTACTCAGTATCCTTTACGTCCTGGGTATGAGATACCGGATCAGGATCCCGTAAATGTAATTTGTTACATGGGCTACAGATAGGTAGAGAACTGAGAACGGGTGATAAGTTTCATGAGATAGAAACGGTGCAAGTGTTGCAGCCAAGTCTGTTGGTAGTTATCACCCTGTATTACCAGAATATATTGATTTTGAATGAATGTTATTAGATACCGAACCTGATATACAACATCATATCAGTCTCTTTATTAGTAAAGAAGGATATAATTTTGTATTGTTGGATAATGTTTTGAACATTTCCTATATCAAGAGTTGATCGGATCAGGCACGTTATCTAAAAGCATAGACGTTCTAAATCAAACCACAGTTCTTAATGTACAGAACACACATAAGAGGAAGAGTTCAGAAATGAACGAATCCTTCTTGAGGCATTGTAGACTAGGTCATATCAATGCGACCCGACTAGCTAAAATTACATATAGATGCATATTTAAATTAGTTTGAATTTACATCTTGTGAAACTTGCCGGTCATGTCATAGAGATAAGATGACCACATCTCCGTTTATTGGAAACAGAGAAAGAGTTAGTGAACTCTTGGGATTGATACATGTTGATGTATGAAGGTCCCCTGTCTGTACATGCCAAGATCGGTTCTTTGTACTTCATTACATTCACTGATTATCTCTCAAGATCCGGACATATGTTCCTGTTGAAACACAAGTCTGGAACTTTTGAGAAATTCAATGAATATAAGTTAGAAGTAAAGAACTAGAAACAAGTATAAGTATTATGTCTTTTGATGTGATCAGGGAGGAGAATACTTGAGCACGGAATTCCTGGACTATTCTAAAGGAGAATGAGATTCTCTCTCAGCATTACTCCTCCATTTACACCACAACACGTCGGTATATTGGGGCAGAGCAATCACACCCTATTAGATATGGTGCGCTCTATGATGAGTACTACTGAGTTTCCTATTTCCTTTTGGGAGTTATGCACTTGAGAAGCTACATACCTATTGAATTGGGTTCAAATCAAATCAGTTGCCTACCACTTCATATGTGATATGAAATGAGATGAGCCTATATCTTAAGTAAGTTAAGATTTAGGGTTGTCCGGCCTATGTCTAAAAGCAAAATCCGGACAAGCTCGAGGCAAAGTCAGTTCTGTAAAAGTTTGTTGGATATCCCAAGCATTCGCAAGGGAATATCTTCTACCAAACCGAGGAACAAAAGATGTTTTGTTTCTCAGCATGCCACCTTTGTGAAAGGGAATTTCTTGTGAAGAAATTATTGGTCATGAGGTGGAACTGGAAGGAGTTCCAGCTATACAAACTGCAACTGATGATTTGGTAGAACCCAAAGATTCAATAGTTTCCAATGAACCTCAGCCTCTCCGCCGATCTAGTAGGTTTCCTCACCCACCTGAAAGATACTTCGGTTTTCTCTATGACAGTGGGAGCAAGGATTGCATCATGAGATGATGACCCAACTAATTTCGAGCTGGCCATCAGGAGTGGGACTCTGTAAGAATGGCTGGATGCTTAGCGATCTGAGATGAAATCCTTATACACCAACAAAGTATGGACTTTAGTTGCTTTATCTGAAGGGTTAAATCCCCATCAGGAGCATGTATATCTTGAGAAGATTACTTGGTGTACATGGAAAAGTTGAGACTTTCAAAGCTATGCTTAAGTCCATCCAGATCCTACTTGCCACGGCTACATACCATGACTACGATATCTGGCGATTGGGTGTCATGACTGCTTTTCTAAATGATGATTTGGAAGAGAGCGTCTATAAGTACACAGCCAGAGGGCTTCGTAGACAGTGGGAGCAGCGGAAATGTGAGCATGATGTTTTATGTGATAAATCAGGCATTGCAGAGTTGGAACATCTGTTTTGATGTGGTAGTCAAAGAGTTTGACTTCATCAAAATGGTAGATGAACCTTGTATATACAAAAAGGTAGTAGGGAGTATGGTGGTGATCCTCGTAGAGTACGTGGATGACATACTCTTGATAAGGAAGGAGTTTCCTATGCTACGCTCGGTCAATCTCCTCTTATCACATGGATTCTCCATATAGGATCAAGGTGATACCTACTAAATCTTGGGTTTTGGATCTATGAGATAGATATAATTGGATGTTAGAATACTCACTAGTTGTAGTGAGATGGTATCAATCGATCCTTTGGAGAATCACTGGAAAGGTTCCAGGGTGATAAAGACGACTGCATGTCAGTCTCAGGCATTGTATTTTCCCTCAGTGGAGGGACGGTATGTTGGAAGAGTTCCAAGCTAGATACCGTGACTTACTAGACGATTAAAGGAAAGATACATCGTTACCAAGGATGCTAACAAAGAGTCAGTCTGGATATATATAAGTTCATGAAATGAACTTCGTTCCTACCATTGTGTGATAATGGAGTTGTGGCTTATGCCAAGGAACCCCCGTCCCATCAGAAATACAGATATAATTCTTAGGCAGTATCACCTGATCATGGAGATGGTTGATCTCCAGGGAGATCGAGGTTAGGAGAGAAGACATAGAGGACAACTGCGCGGATCCACTCACAAAGGCCTTTTTCCCAGTAGAGACTTTTTTGGGATGGTTGAGTATGAGATACTTCAACCGCAGCTAATTGTTGGGTATGTGATTCCACAACAGATGACCCTAGTGCAAGAGGGAGATTGTTAGTTATATGTATTCCCTAGAGGGCATTACTGTACATACGATGTATATTGTAGTGGATGCTAGGACATATATAGGGATGACTTTCTTGCTCGACATGATAGTATGCTATCTGGTTGTACTTTATCTTAACATGTACTCTGATTGTCTCTATATTACATGTTGAGAAAGACCTTAGGATATGTACTCGACTACAAAATATCTATGATCTATACAAAATATCTATGCTTAAAACAAAATAAAGCTTCTAGAAGCTTCAAGAAAAAGCTAACCCAAATGGTAACCCAAATCAAACCCTAACTTGTTTAATCTCCACAAATCATGTTGTATTTGTAATCATAACTTGTTATAATATTATATATCACATATATAATATATTTTGCAACAAAAGAAAATAATACAATTAACATATATCGCATATATATCAATGTATTATCCGGTGAGAAAATGAATCAATAAAGCGAGTTTATATTAGTTAACGTAATGTAATATATCACACATATAATTATACATTAAATTATCGAATCAACACTTGATCCGACAATCCGGCTATATTTCCTATAACCGACTAATATAACATGTACCATTTCATCGAATCAACACTTGATCCGATGACCCGGCTATATCGCATATACCCAGCCGATATCATATATCGCGAGAATAGAATACGGTATCTCATATCATATTATTCTCGGTCTCGCACACATCACATATATGCTCCTACTCCATTTTGCCTGAGCCAGGAAACCTCTGTGTAGGACTCTAAAGAATTGTCAATACGCCGGCAGTAGGTGATGATCATATCAAACACCCACAAGCTGCAAGCGGTCAGCTAAACGTAACAGCCACCCATGTATTGAGCAATCAGAAGATCAACAAGAAAGCCTGTACATTTTCCTGCGAATCCAATCAGTAACACTCCCGTACAGTCCGGTCTCTTTGTCTGATATGTCGCATATCTAGTCTATGTAGGGTTCCTAGGCACACTAATGAAGTCTCACAAGGCATCAACCATGCCAATTTTAAATCTGATGAGTGCCGAGAAACCCTAATACGGATCGTCGACTAGAATTTTAGGCGAAACAATAAACTAGTTAACATCTTAACTAAATGAAGAAAGCTACAACCTTTGTAGATCCGGTTTTCCACTTCCTTAGCTCTACGTAGACGTCCTCTCGCTGTCCGTCTCGAATCCCGGACTCAAGCATCGGCTTCATCGGAGAAATGGGCGGGCAAGGTCGTCGGCTTCGTGCCGAAGATGATCTACGTCGAGGCTTCACAAGATCAAGCTCCAACTTCACCAAGTTGTGAAACTTGTGAAGAAAACACCCTATACTACTTGGCAAGAGGTAGAGGGTGAAGAAATAGGAGGTGGGTTCACTTTAGAATTGGATTTAACACACTTTTGCTCAAGATGCCATAGATGAAGACAAGCTTTCCTTCTTGAAGAAGATGATGAAGAAGAAGAAAAGATATGATAAGTGTTGTGTAAAAAGAATAATAAAATCAATACTTATCATCTTCTTACCATGGTCAAGTGTAGAGAGTTAACTATAGTTTAGATGAGTGGTTAGGGTTAGGAGAAGAAGACAAAGTGGTCACATGGTCAAAGCTTCATGAAGCTTCAACAAGCTTCATGATTAAAGAAACCACTTTGTTTTCTATTATCTATTTCTCAAAAAGAAAAGATAAATAATTAAGTGAAAATATGAAACCCTAACCATTCACTAAACATGGTTTAAGTCTTTACACATATCCAAGTGAGCATGCATCATCAAACATGATACAATCAAGTGCACACAAAATATATCACATATACAATGTGCATATCAAGTGAGAAAATCCCTTTAAAATGAACCAATACTAGTTAATGCAAAGTAATATATCAAATATATAATTATACATTAAATCATTAAATCAACACTTGATTCAATGATCCGGTCATGTTGCACATAACCGACTAGTATCCAATGTATCGACTTATCGAATCGATCTTCGATTCGATAACTAGGTTATATCGCATATAACCAAACGAAACATTAATCGCGAGAATGAAATGCGGTATCACATACACGCATTATTCTCGGTCCCGCACATATCTCATATGCGCTCCTATTTCGTTTCGCTTGAGCCAGGAAACCTCTGTGTAGGACTCTAAAGACTCGTCAATACGCCGGTAGCAGATGATGATCATATCAAGCACCTACAAGCCGCAAGCGGTCTGCTAAACGTAACGGCCATCCGGGGATAGAGCGATCAGAAGATCGACGAGCTAGCCCGCTCACACTCCTGTGAATCCAACCAGTAACACTTACCGTACAGTCCGGCCTGTTCGTCTGATATGTCGCATATCAAGTCTAGGGGTGGTAAACGTCAGACCCCAATAACCGATAAGTCGTGCCGATGTGAGGCTCATAACGGGTCGAGAAACTACTGGTAACACTTACCAGCAAATCTCTGATCAGCCCTGGCCAGGGACTTCCCTGTTACGGCCACTCGAGCACAGCGCAACATCAACCCCCAATACCGGGAGAGACGAAACCCCTCCTATCGCTCATTGCCTCCATGTGACTCGGGACTGTACCCAAAGACCACCGTTTTGCATGCCCTCATGGACGTGGTAAGGTGGAGATCAAAGCACAGTGGGAATCACACAAGACTCTATGACGATCTCGGGTCTACAGACTAACCTGTACAAGTGTCACCTGAGAACTGCCATCTGACGTGAGTTATAATACCATCTGGGAGTTCTCGGCGAGTCCGTCCAGTGTACCCAGTCTCTACTGAGCACCCGTATACCATCTCTGATGTCAAACACCAATGGATATGGGATCATCCATCGCCCATCTCATGGGTCGAGAAGCGTATACGCTAGTCTACACTGGTATATCGATGCCCCGTCTCGATACACCTACGACTAGGGACCTTGAAGGATGTACCTATGGACTACCATGTCCCCACTAGTATGATCTGCATCATAGTCCAGGTAATCAAGTACACATCCTAAGGGCTTTACTAACATGTAACTATAAGACAGTATAAAGAGACTAGTATACATGTTAAGATAAAGTGCAACCAGATAGCATACTATCATATCGAGCAAGAAAGTCATCTCTATATACGTCCAAGCATCCAATATAATATACATCATCTGTACAATACTGGCCTCTAGGGCATACATACAACTAACAATCTCCCACTTGCACTAGGGCCAGCTGCTGTAGTATCCCATACCGAGCATCCCGAAGAGTCTCTCAAACTGTATCTGGGGAATGGCCTTCGTGAGTGGATCCACCGTGTTGTTCTTCGTGTCAACCCTCCTGACCTCGATCTCCCGGCGATCAACTATCTCCCGGATCAGGTGATACCGCCTCAGAATGTGCCTGGATCGCTGATGGGACCTGGGTTCCTTGGCCAAAGCCACCGCTCCATTGTTATCGCAATACAAAGGTATTGGATGCTCAATGGATGGAACCACTCCAAGTTCAGTAATGAACTTCTTGATCCAGACGGCCTCTTTGGCAGCATCGTTGGCAGCGATGTATTCAGCCTCCATCGTCGAGTCTGCCACGGTTTCCTGCTTGGAACTCTTCCAGCTAACCGCCCCTCCGTAAAGGGTAAAGACAAATCCCGACTGCGACTTAGAGTCGTCCTTATCACTCTGGAAGCTCGAATCGGTAAAGGACTCCACTTGGAGTTCTCCGTTACCATACACCAAGAGCATCTCTTTAGTCCTTCGTAAGTACTTGAGAATGCTCTTCACAGCTGGCTAGTGACTCTCTCCAGGATCAGCTTGATACCTGCTCACTACACTTAGTGAGTATGGAACATCGGGTCTGGTACATAGCATCGCGTACATGATAGAGCCTACAGCCGAAGCATAAGGTATCTCTTGCATGCGAGCTCTCTCCAAATCAGCCTTGGGAGACATCTCTTTGGAGAGAGTGAGTCCAGAGATCGTGGGCAAGTTCCCACGCTTGGATTCTTTCATACTAAACCTCTTTAGTATGGTGTCAATGTACCTAGATTGGGACAATCCCAATATCCGTTTGGATCTATCTCTATAGATCCTAATTCCCAATATGCAGGAGGCATCACCAAGATCTTTCATTGAGAATCTTTATGATAAGAAGAGCTTGACCGATTGCAGCATAGGAATATCATTTCCTATCAAAAGTA
This sequence comes from Agapanthus africanus, assembly GCA_030015575.1. NCBI lineage: Eukaryota > Viridiplantae > Streptophyta > Magnoliopsida > Asparagales > Amaryllidaceae > Agapanthus > Agapanthus africanus. Next base: position 109,163,807 of record JASDDO010000004.1, on the reverse strand, counting down.
TGTCGTCCACGTACAATACGAGGAAGACAACCTTACTCTCTGCCACCTTCTTGTAAATACAAGGTTCATCTGGGTTTTTGACGAAATCAAACTCTTTGATAACGACGTCAAAGCAGATGTTCCAACTCCGCGATGCTTGCTTTAATCCATAAATGGATTTAAGCAGCTTGCACACCTTCCCGCTGCTCCCACTGTCTACGAAGCCCTCTGGCTGAGTCATGTACACGCACTCTTCTAAATCACCGTTTAGAAAGGCGGTCTTAACATCCATTTGCCAGATTTCGTAGTCATGATATGCAGCGATTGCAAGCATGATCCGGATGGATTTAAGCATAGCCACTGGAGAAAAGGTTTCGTCATAGTCCACACCTGGTCTTTGAAGAAAACCTTTTGCAACAAGTCTAGCTTTGAAAGTCTCCACTTTCCCATCTACACCAAGTTTTTTCTTGAAGATCCATTTGCTCCCAATGGGTTTTACCCCTTCAGGAGCAACATCCAAAGTCCATACTTTATTGGTGTACATGGATTCCATCTCGGACCGCATAGCATCCAGCCATTTCACTGAGTCCCTACTCATGATGGCCTGCTCAAAGCTAGTTGGGTCATCATCCTCCATGATGCAATCCTCGCTTCCACCGTCAACAAGAAAACCGTAGTATCTCTCAGGTGGACGAGAAACCCTGCTAGATCGGTGGAGAGGCTGGGGTTCGTCGGGTACTACTGAATCCTCTGGTTCTACCAAGTCTTCTGTTATAGTTTGTGTTGCTGGAACCTCTTCCAGTTCTACCTCAATGCCACTAATCTGTTTCATAAGAAAACCTTTTTCTAAGAAAGTGGCATGTCGAGAAACAAACACCTTTTGTTCCTCGGGGTGGTAGAAGATATACCCTTGTGAATTTTTGGGATATCCTATAAACTTACATAAGACTGATCTTGCCTCGAGTTTGTCCGGATTTTGTCTTTTGACATAGGCTGGACAATCCCATATCTTAACATACTTAAGAGATGGTCTCTTCCCTTTCCATATCTCATATGGAGTGGTAGGCACTGATTTGGTAGGAACCATATTCAATAGGTGTATGGCTGTCTCAAGCGCATACCCCCAGAAGGAAATAGGTAACTCAGCTGTACTCATCATTGAACGCACTATATCTAATAGGGTGCGATTCCTTCGTTCCGATACACCATTGTGCTGTGGTGTATAAGGTGGAGTAAGCTGAGAGAGAATCCCATTCTCTTTTAGATAATCTTGGAACTCATTGCTCAAGTATTCTCCTCCTCGATCAGATCGAAGGATCTTAATACTTTTTCCCGTTTGGTTCTCTACTTCTTGCTTATATTCTCTGAATTTCTCAAAAGCTTCAGACTTGTGTTTCAATAGGAACACATGCTCGTATCTAGAGAGATCGTCAGTGAATGTAATGAAGTAGGAAGAACCGTTCCTGGCATGGGTAGACATGGGACCGCATACATCACTATGTACCAGTCCTAAGAGTTCAGTAACTCTTTCTCCGTGTCCACTAAACGGAGCTTTGGTCATTTTTCCTTTGAGACATGAATGGCAAGTATCATAAGATGATAATTCGAACGGATTCAAATAACCATCCTTATGTATCTTAGCCAGTCGTGTCGCATTGATATGACCAAGTCTACAATGCCACAAGTAGGATTCATTCATTTCTGAACTTTTCCTCTTGTGTGTGTTTTGTATATTGAGGACTGTATTTTAATTTAGAATGAATATGCCATTATGTAACGAGCCTGATGCAATCAACTTTTGGTCTAGGAATATGTTCATAACATTATCCTGTACTACAAAATTATATCCTTCTTTACTCATGTTAGTTATATGTATGCCCTAGAGGCCATTACTGTACATTGGATGTATATTGTAGTGGATGCTGGGACATATATAGGTAGGACTTTCTTGCTCGACATGATAGTACACTATCTGGTTGCTCTTTATCTTAACATGTATACTTTCTGTCTCTCTGATTACATGTTGATAAAGCCCTTAGGATGTGTACTCGACTTCCAGGACTGTGATGTAGATCATACTAGTGGGGCCTGGATAGTCCATGAGTATATCCTTCATTGTTCCTAGTCGAGGGAATATCGAGACGGGGCATCGATATTCCAGAGTAGACTAGCGCATATCTTCTCGACCCATGCGATGGGCGATGGATGATCCCATATCCATTGGTGTTTGACATCGAAGATGGTATGCGGGTGCTCAGTGGAGACTGGGTACACTGAACGGACTCGCCGAGAACTCCCAGATGGTATTATACCTCACGTCAGATGGCAATTCTCTGGTGACACTGGTACAGCTTAGTCTGTTGACCCGAGATCGTCATAGAGTCTTGTGTGTCTCCCACTGTGCTTTGATTTCCACCCTACCACGGCTCTACTGAGTTGTGCAAACAGGTGGTTTTTGGGTACAGTCCCGATTCACATGGAGGCAATGAGCGATAGGAGGTGATTCGTCTCTCCCGGTATTGGGGGTTGATGTTGTGCTAAGCTCGACTGGCCATAACAGGAAATCCCTGGCCAGGGTTGCAGTGATATACTGTTAAGAGTTATCAGTAGTTTAACGAATGTTATGGACCTCAAGTCGGCATGACTTATCGAGCTATTGGGGTCTGACGTTTACCACCCCTAGGCGAGATATGCGACATATCAGACGAACAGACCGGACTATACGGTAAGTGTTACTGGTTGGATTCGCAGGAGTGTGAGCGGGCTTGCTCGTCGATCTTCTGATCGCTCAATACCCGGGTGGCCGTTACGTTTAGCAGACCGCTTGCGGCTTGTGGGTGTTTGATATGATCATCATCTGCTGCCGGCGTATTGACGAGTCTTTAGAGTCCTACACAGAGGTTTCCTGGCTCAAGCGAAACGAAATAGGAGTGCATATGAGATATGTGCGGGACCGAGAATAATTCGAGTATGCGATACTGTATTACATTCTCACGATCTATGTATCAATTGGTTATATGCGATATAACCTAGTTATCGAATCAAGGATTGATTCGATAAGCCGATACATATGATACTAGTCGGTTATATCCGATATGACCGGATCGTTAAATCAAGTGTTGATTTAATGATTTAGTGCATATTTATATATTTGATATATTACTTTGCGTTAACTAGTATTGGTTCACTTTAAAAGGATTTTCTCACTTGAATTGTACACATTGTATATGCGATATAGTTTTGTGCACATGTTTGTATCATGTTTGATGATACATGTTTACTTGGTTAAGTGTAAAGAATCAAACCATGGTTTAAGTTAATGATTAGGGTTTTGATTATTTATTCATTTATCTTTTTCTTATTTATTCATTTTGGAAAAAGAAAAAGATAAATGAATGGTTGTATGTTTTGTTTTTAGTTGAAGTTTCTTGAAACTTTGACTAAGTCACTCTTTTGTTGTTTTGCTTAACCCTAACCATTTAACTAACCCATGTTAATTCTCTACACTTAACTATAGTTGAAAGTATGATAAGTATTGAATTATTTATCTAATTATAAAAGACTTATCATATCATCTTCTTCTTCTTCATCTTCTTCTTCCATGGAAAAAGCTTGCTACTCCAATGGCAACTTGAGAAAACAAGTGAGAAATCCAATTCTAAAGTGAACCCACTTCCTATTTCTTCATCCTATACCTCTTGCCAAGTAGTATAGGGTGTTCTCTTCACAAGTTTCATGACTCGTTGAAGTGAGAGTTTGATCTTGTGGAGCTTCGACGTAGATCATCTTCGACATTGAAGCCGACGACCAATTCCGCTCATTTTTCCGATGAAGCCGATGCTAGAGTCCGGGAATCAGTTTGGACAGCAAGGGGACTTCATCACGGAGCCTGGGAGGTGGTGGACCGGATCAACAAAGGTAGTAGCCCATTCCCTATTTCTATATTTCCGTTTACTTGCTTGCTTTGCCTATATATCTAGTTAACGATCCGTATTAGGGTTTGTAGGCACTTGTAAAATTTGATTTGTGCATGTTTGATCACTTGTGAGACTCCACTAGAGTGCCTAGGATCCCTACAGTGGTATCAGAGCCTAGCTAGAGCCTTAGGCGAAGTCCCGACGGAATCAGAAGTCCGATCGACCCAAAACCCGACTTGAAAAATGCTCTCTGGACTTTTCTGTAAAATGTGGATTTTTCGAAATTAAAAATATCCAGAAAAATCAGCAGGGAATCCTAAGAATTACTGTGCAACACGTGTCCATGATTCGACAAGAGTGCGGCAGAACCGCGGCAGAAGCATGGCTTCTGCGGCGGTTCCGCGGCAGTATAGTCACAATGCCCAATACTGTTTGCACAGTAACTCCTAGTTTCTGGTGTTGGTTTTCCTGGGAATATTTTAATATTTATTCCAGAGTTTTATTTTCTGGCTTGTATTGGGAACTCTGTATATTCGATCGGACTGTCTAATTTTGTCGGTGTGGCTTTCCGGGTAATTTTAGAATATGTTAAAAAGTTCGACCGGATATAAATACCCACTTTTTCCCCTGCCGGGAAATTTCCAATTGTTGGATTTTTCCGTAGTTTAACGACGTTCTAAGTAGTGCAAGTAACGCGATGGACCCTCTAGAAGACAACAAACCTTAACTCGATTATGTGACCGTCTTGAACTGCCCTTTGAACCTTCGGGTTTGGGGCAGTACGGCGTGCCACATGTGAGGCGTTGGCTTGACCCTTCTACGGCTGGACCGTTGGTACTGAGGCACGAACTGAATGCTGTTAGACTTATTTCATGTGTTGAGCTGTATCGGGAAAACTTGGGTGTTCGATTGTTCGATCGAAAAATTTAGCATTTTCTATTTATCCGGAATGTGATACAATAATTGGAATTCACAAGTAGTTATGAGATAACTGAATGAATGTTATAAATCTAACGGTTTAGTCTCACTTGATCGGTTGCCACGGAATTTTGATATGATCAAAAGTCCGTCGCAATCATGTAGCGTACGCGGATACTCGCCGGGTAAACTTAATAGACAGCCTCACTCCATAGCCCCGACCAAGTGACTGTAGGAGAACCCCGTCGCCGAAAGCATCCGTTCGGGTGCTCGCGGCAGCGGTGTTCCGCCTTGGTGCACTTCGTCGACGGTATCGGGGGTGCGGCCGCCTACTAAAGTTTGCGACGAGCATTCGATCAGAATGTCGGGAATCCTGTTGAATTGCTCGACTCGATATTGAAAAGTGTTTTCGATTTTGAGACTAAAATGCGGGGTTTATAATTGTTAGGCATGCGATGTCTAAGGAATTCATTTGATTAGGCATGCGATGTCTAAAGAGATTGCGGATTCCAACTGTTGTAGTTTTACACTTTCTTTTCTATGACCGTAAGTGTAATATGTGATGTCGCCGGTTTCGTTGCTATATGTCAACGATAATTGGGATGCGCATATTTACTTACGTTGATGACATGTGATGTTATGTGTTGCTGGATATGTTATATTGGATCGTCGTATTTGAATAGCCGGGGGTTTTTTATGTGAGATGAGTGTTTTTCATTTTCATTCATGTAAAAACTTGTATGTAATATTCTTTTATTGGGGCACTTCCAGGTTGCGGAAGATGTCACCGTTGATGTATATTATTTACTTTTCTGCACTAGGATAGACCCAAGGAGGGGAGCACAAGTAACCGGGTTCTGGGGTCCAGTGGGAGACCAACTCGAGGAGTCGAGTCCGGGTCTCCTAACCCTAGAATTGGTAGGGTTGCTTGCCGCTCTCGTAGGGGTCTTGGGGTGTGGGATTTGCTATTCATCACGACCGTGGAATCCGTGTTTTATACTGGCTCGTATTGAAAACACGGACGTCCTGGTATATCCAATATTTCATATGTTTCTTCTGCTGTGCTTTATCTGTGATGTGATCATGCGAGGTTCTGTGCTCTGTTCAGATATTATAATATATATGATATATTATATAGACGTTACTTACGTTTTGCACCCGCGCTAGCCCTGCCCCGCTCTGCCGTTAGTTACCTAACCTAACGGTGCACGAGGGGACATCGAAGTGAATGCGGATGGGATAAGTGTACGTCATATTTATCTGTGATGTTTAGGTAATTTAAATGATGGGATATTCATTAATGAGATTAATGAAAGAAAATAAACCTAATTGATGTTGTGGAATCGAATTTCAAAATAAAACAGGTAGCTACAGTTCTTGCTTTGCATCGTGGTGTTCCTTGTAGAACATCCTGCACCTTATTCGATAGGGAAAGGACCGAGATCCCTTCACCGGGAGTGACTCCTTTAGCAATAACTGGAAGATGCTACATCACTCGGTTTGTCTTTTGATAGCTTCTATAGTTTCTGCTTTGCACAGCGATATATATGATATATCCCGCACCTCATTCGACGAGGAAAGGGCCGACGATCCCTTTATCGGGAGTGACCCCTTTAGCAAAACTAGAAAAGCTCCGAAAAACATTCCATTTAAAAACCGTTTGATTCCGCAACGAGATCAAGTTCAAAGCGTTAAAGGTTTTCACAAAAACCATCCGCAACCCTCCGTCATTTTAGGAAGTAGAGTACTTAGTATTCGTGCTGTGTTTGTTGACCATAGTCAAGGCACAGTGTACGGTAGCTAAGTGATGTCTTCCTACACCGCATATGATGCGATTAGTTAGGACAGTCGCGTGACTTTGTTGACCTTAGTTAAGGGTCATTTGGGTGGGTCTAATTAATCACGAAATGACGGGTAGAACTTGACTAGTACTTATGATTTGTTGACCTTAGTTAAGGTCATAGGTACTAGGGGTAAAAACCTTTATCGGGAGTTTCAAGTGTTGAAATATGCAATGAGATTGCATACCTTCTATATGATAGTTGGATCCCGATACCCACTGCGAGTAATTGTTGTAAGTGCACGGCGGCGCCCCGGCCGTCAATCCGACGGCCAAATGCGGAAGCGGTGATAAACTTTAATTTTTACTGAACTGGCAAACCGCCGCGCACTAATACCCGGATCGAACCACTAACTAGTCCTAGCTAACTACAAGATGGGAAGAGAGATATACCGACTGATCCGAGTCCTCCGGTCTTCTCGTCGTCGTCCCGATCTCCTGCGGGAGCTCCGGTCTCCACCTCGTCGCCGGAAGTGCACCACATCGCCTACTTCTTTTACGGGCTCCCACCTCAATGCCGAGGCAACTCGGGCACGAAGCTGGCTAGTCGACGTGCCCAAGATATGCTGTAGAATGTAGTGTGGATTACTATGTCTCATTTGGGGTTTATGGAGATGCCATTTTGGTGGAAGGATGATACAAGAACAATGTGGAGGAACTTTGGGGATTTTGGGAACATGAAATGAACAAAACCCCACACCCCAAAAACTTGGACAGCCCACCCTCATGGTGGCCGGCCATCACTAGAGGAGAAGGAGAGTGAGAATGAGGGAGAGTCTCAAAAATAATGGGAGCCATCTCATATCATCCAAGAGAGAGAGAGAGGAATCAAATGTGATCATGAAAGAACATGATTACCAAGAAACACCAACACTCAACAACCAAATCATCTCCCATCAACAACACAAAGTCAAAGTATGGTCCACCCATCATGAACCATCATGAAGTCAAAAGGTCAAAGAAGAATTGTCATGATAAAACAATATGCAAAGACCCCCTCCACAAATACTTATTTACAACAATGCAAATAAGCCCTCCTCCACCAATCTTCGGCCAATGAACGATACAAAGGAAATTGGCCGAAACGGAAAGCAAACTGGCAACTCCAGAAAACTGGTCCCGTAATAAATCACAGGAAAACCCCGATACTGTGTATACACACACGCATCTGTATTTCGACCGAAATACAAATGCAATGAGACAAAATCTACACTGTACTATACTAGGATCCGGCTTAATCCAAAGCCGGCTAGTAATATCTGTTCGATCCTGATCCGTGCAATACCGCACGTATCTGATCGAACCCTGCCATATATGCATACGGCCTATAGTACAAACTGTCCGATCCTGATCCGTGCAATACCGCACGTATCTGATCGGACCTTGCCATATCTCCATACGGCCTCTACAACCTTTCGCCCGAAAGCTGAGTAACTGAATGTAGGGGACTCTAAAGACTCGTCAACACCTTGGTTGTGGATTTAACCACTAGCACGTCAGAGGTATAAGCCAATACGTAACGGGCTACCAGGTATTGACTAAAAGGGACGTCTGTGAGCGAACTCAGCCCGACAACCCTACTGAGCCTGTCAGTGACAATATCCGTACAGTCCGGTCCGTTCTTCTATGAGTATCGCATAGTGGGCCTAGGAGGTTGGTAAAAGTCAGACCCCCAAAAGCGGTACAAGTCGTGTCGGAGTGTAGCCCAGAACACCCTGAGATACTACTGGAATACCTACCAGTAAATCTCCTTGCCTCGGCCGAGGGCTTCGTGTAATGGCTCTCCTAGACACAGCACGACCTCACCCCCAATACCGGGAGAGACGAACCCCTGAAGATACGCTCACTGCCTCCATGTGGCTCGGGACTGTACCCAACTAAAACCTGTTTGCATGACTCCTTTGAGCCGTGGTAGGGTAGTAATCAAAGTACAGTGGGAACTCACACAAGACAAATGACGATCCCCAGGTTGATGAACTAACCTGTACACATGTCACCAGGGAACTGCCATCTGACGTCTGGTATATGACCAACTGGCATGTTCCCGGCGAGTCCTGTCCTGTGTACTCATAACCCAATGAGCACCTGTATACATCTTAGGTGATCTAACTGACACTGGTGGCTTGTGAGACCGGCCACCGCCCCTCGTCGGGGTCTCGACTGTATACACTAGTCTACTCTGGATTATCGATGCCCTGTCTCGAAACTCACACGACTAGGGACCATTTAAGGATATGCTTATAGACCCCAGCTCCCACTTATATGATCGCCCTCATACTGCTGGTGGTCAAGAAAGAATCCTAGGGGCTCTACCAACGTGTAATAGCGACTTGTCAGGTCACCTAAAGCAGTACACGATGATAAAGGTAAACCAGATAGCATACTATCATCTCGAGTAAGACTGTCCTATCGGGATAGGTCCTCCATCAACCATTGTAATCACGTGCCTGTGATCGAATAATTGAATCTGAGGGCACTATCTCCAACAATATCCCACTTGCACTCAAGGCTAATTATTGCGATGTCGCATACTCACAGCACGTGTGATACCGAACACCCAACTCCTCTACTAGTCAGTCTCACAAAGCTCGCTTGCGAAACTATTGAGTTCGAGGAATAGCCTTAGTGAGTGGATCCGCCTTGATGTCTCTTTCTATGTCTCTCTATATCTCAAGTTCGCGGAGAAACCCATCTCCCGAAAAGAGCAATACCTGTCTTAGAATGTGTCTGGATGTCTGATGGGACATAGCTCATAAATGAACTCCAAATCCAAACTTCTTAGACTGTATCGTCAACTGAACTTAATCAGTATCCTGCGCCATGCCTCCCTCAGTATTGCCTTGGATCACCTGTCCAAAATACTGCTCCTCGTCAGAAGGAAAAACTATAACTCTGACAACCTCCTTGTCGTCCATGTCACCTTGGAAGCCTGGAATGATAACTGTCTCCCGAATGAGGCTGTCGTTATCATATCCCTAGAACATGCACTTATGTTCTAAAACTTCTTCCGACTGTTTCTCCAGGATTGGATCAATGTCAACTTATTGCATCTAGTGCAAGAACAACACCTGGTGTGGTACTTGACATCTCATGATTGACTCAATTGCCTAAGCAAGTGATCTGCCAATCATGCACATCCCTCTCTACCTTAGTCTATAAGACACCTTTAGAGAGGGTGACTCCTTTACCTGCAGGTACGCTACCGTGCCAGGAGTCGTCCATTCTAAATACTCTTAGAATGTTGTCTAAGTACCCAGATTGGGAGACTACCCAAATCTACATCTAAAACCATAGATCTAGTAACCAGTATGTCTGATATAAAATCCATTTCCTTTGTGGAGAAACTACTGTATGACGACCAAAGTATAACCGATTGTAGTATATGAGTTTCTTTTCCTACTCTGTGTATGTCATCCAAATACCATGACATCACACCCTACTACCTTCTCAACAGATCCATCCCCTATTCTGATGAAGTCAAACCCATGACTGTCACGTCAGAAATAGATGATCTATCTCCGCTACATCAGCTTTAGTCTATAAATAGACATAAGCTACCTGTCCACCAATGCTTCCGCTGCTCCCACTGACTACGACAACCCTCTGGCAGAGTCATATAGACGTACACTTCTAAATACTAGTTTAGAACGACGCTATACTCATCCTCCCGCCGGGTCTCGCAGCCTGGAACAACAACAATGGTAATTGTGGGTAAACAAGAACTTCCCTGTCACCGTCCTTGAGGCTACCGTAGTACCTCTCGGGTGCCTGAAGTTACCCACCGTATCTGCGGAGTGGCCAATGGAATGTCAATCCAGATTGAATCTTTAGGTTCCTTGTCAAATCTTCAGTAATCGTTTGTGGTTCTGGAATCACTTCCAGTTCTACCATACTCCCACTACTGTTTTTCTGAAAAAATCCATTTTTAATAAAACTGTGGTGAGTCTAGAACAATACTGCTATTGTTCATCCAGATGGTAGAAAGTCAACCCTCGTCATAGCCTGGGTCAACCCACAAACAGCTATTACAGAAACGTTCCTTGAGTTGTCCAGTGTCTGGTTTTAAGCATAAGCCGGACAACTCCCCGTACCTTAACAACGTTAAGATATGAACTGTTCTATATCCAATATAGAACCAGAGGCATTGATTTAATTGAACCAGATTCAAATCATGCAGCTGTCTCCAGTGCATGTCAACTAAATGGAAGGAGGCCGATCAGCGCTACTTAACTTAGGAATGCTTCCAATTATGAGTAACCTGAAAGAGAAACAAGATCTCTTGATTATTACTATCAACTGAATACCAAACACAAGTATCTACATCTTCTATTACTTTGAAGAATCCCGATACTTGCTACACCTGATTCTCTACTCTATTCAAATACCTATAACTTCTCAAAATTCGGACCCTTGTGTTTCCACGAAACACCTGTCTAAAAACTAGAGAAGTCATAAGTAAACCGAATATAGTACGAGGACCAACACCTCTGTCCTGATGGACCCTGGACAACATACAATACTCTGTACAAGTCCCTTGAGTCTGATAACTCATTCACTGTGTGTCGTAGGTTGAAAACTGTACTTATGGTTAAGAAGAATTACACCGCTGTTTAATGCTCCTTACCTAACCATCCACTGATATAGGTAAATGTCATAGACATAATTTCAGAAAGGTATATCTCACTCTATGAAAATAGACGTACAGATATATCAATTTGAAATTGGTGCATAAAAGCGGATATTCAAAACCAAATATTTGCCGTCCGGCAAACAACCCAGGTGACTTCCTCAAATATCACCGATTACAACGAATCCCGATATAATGAGGACGATCACCCAATTCTCAATAACTTACTCCCACTCAACATCTGTAAAACCATACAGATGTGAGAATCGTACCTGGTAAATACATACCCTGGAGCAAGTGTCTAACTGGGAAATCAGTTTTCCTTTAACAGTACACAGTGAAACTGAAACATTGAAATGTTTCGTTTGGGTATCCTGGTATTCCTAGTAATGCCTCTTCCAGATTCATGACTGTAACCGTATAATTCTTTTCCACATCTCCAAATCCCTTCATATGTCTTTAGTCTTTACCTTCTGCACACCCCTTAGGCCAAATGGTTTTCTTCCTTCCCTACCGTTCGGCACCAGCCTATGGTTTGGAAGAAGACTATCCAATAAGCATAATGGGTGTACTGTCCTAATCCCAGGAACACTCGCAATGAGAGAAGGTGAAGATAAAAGACACCTGAATAAACCTAATTCTTATTTCTCCTGAACCAGAATCCATCCCCGAACTGGAACAAGTTCCTTTCGAGTTCGTATATAACCATACGATGGAGTATCCAAATAAACTGTGGATCTTCGTAGTGATACGGAGTGTCCTGGAGAAATACAAAGGTGATTTAGGATTGGCGAAGGAATACTTGGTTTGGTCGTGAGAATCTGTTTCAATTTACTTTGCCCTCTTACTAATCCCTTGCTTTGTCTTAACTTAATACCTTCTACACACCATCGTTATGCTAATTGGTTTTCTTCATTCCCTACCGGTCGGCACCTGCCTATGGTTTGGAAGAAGACTATCCAATTTGCGTAATAGGTGTACTACCCCTAAACCAAGGAGTACTCATAACCTGAGAGAGGGTAAAAAGAAAAGACAACTGAATAATCCTATCCGTTTTCTCCAGAACCGGAAACCATCCTCGAATAAATTCTTTCGAGTTCGTATCTAACCATACGATGGTTTTGTCCAATGGAAGTGGACGTTCGTAGTAATACGGGGTGTCCTGGAGAAAAGGGTAAAAGTGGGAGTGGCAATGAGGTTTGCAACTCTGACAATCCAAAAGCCAGTGTTAAGAAGGTTCGGTCAACTTGGTCACTGAGTCATAGTCTTAGGGTCGAGTCAATGGTCGCTGCCAAAGAGAGAGAGAAAAGAAACACTCAGCGTGCACTCTAACCTAGATCAGAATGGTTACCAATTTATCTAATCAGGAAACCTCCCACTGTATCGTCAAATTCTCCTCCAAACCTGAAAGAAGAAATAGTCGGGGTTACCCGAGGAGTAAACTAACTCATCAGTGGGAATCGGGATCCAACTCTCATCGCATGATAACGTGACGGAATCCGTTCACGTCATCACACTCCAGAAGGTATGCGCATATCTGGCAGGTTTCAATTCTTTTGAAACTCCCGATGTTATTTCTGCCCCATGCTCTTATGACCTTGGCGAAGGTCAACAAATCATAAGTCACATGTCAAGTTCTACCGGTCATTATCCAGGTTAATTTGAATCCACCCGTACAAGCCCTTGACGAAGGTCAACAAGGCTATACGACTGTCCCAAACCAACGCATCTATCTATGCAGCAGAAAAGTAACAAGCAGCTACCATACACTATGCCTTGACGAAGGTCAACAAACACAGCATGAATACTACGTGCTACCCGTCTGAAACGACGGAGGGCTACGAGTGGTTTCTGGCGAAAACCTTTAACGTAATGAACTTGATATCGTTGAAGGAACTGATAGTTTTTTTAAAAATATAGTGACGAAAACCGTTGCTAAAGAGGTCACTCCCGGTGAAGGGATCTCGGCTCTTTCCCCGTAGAATGAGGTGCAGGATATTCCAACTGAATACCACGGTGCAAAGCAAAAGCAATCGGCTATAGTGAAGTCATTGCCCTGACGCAAACTTTTTGTCCAAGGGGTCACTCCCGGTGAAGGGATCTCGGCCCTTGCCTCGTCGACTGAGGAGTAGGATATTCCAACTGAATATCACGATGCAAAACAAAAGTGAACGTCCTTGCAATAACTGCTTTTTGAAAAAGTGTTCCAACAACATCAGATTAGGTTTGTTTTTAACTTGCATTGATCCGAATCAATGCAGTCCCATCAATTGATCACACCAAAAAGAACGAAAATATACTGATGTACGTATATGCCATCCGCATTCGCCACTGGGTCCCGTCATTACCCGTTACGTTAGCTAACTAACGACAGAGCGGGGACTGGACTAGCGCAGATGCAAAACATATACAGCATCTACTAATATATATACCAATATATTATATTTCGCTCAAGGCGTGATAAGAAAATGCAACATCACAGAAAATGTACAGCATCACAGAAACAATACAGATATCTGGGATCCCCGGGTTTCACAAAGCCACTAGTGAAACCCGACGTTCCCCTGGTCGTGTGGATAGCCTGTGCAATGAAATCCTAGACCCCTACGGGCGCGGCAAGTCACCCGCCAAAACCTGAAGCGAGGCAGCCCCCTTCAGTACCGTGAATGGACCACCCAGCACTTCACGGAATCCGGTAACTTAGGCACCCCTCCTGGGACAACCTGTACCCCCTACGAGTGCGGCGAATAGCCCGCCAATCCTAGAGTGAAGCCCCCTCCGTCTCAATGCCATGAGATGCGGGCTTGTTGCCCTCTAGAACCCGTCTACCCGTGCACCCCACCGCGGGGTAATCCTAGTACAGAAAGTAAAATATACATACAACGGGTATATCGACCGCAACCAGGTCGTGCCCCAAAATAATAATACAATCAGGCAGTGACGGCAGTCCACATGTCGGACGCTCGCCCCGCAATATCAAATGTACATAATACAACCACAACTGTACTAGCATTGCAACCAGGCTATCCCCACGACCGATCCGCAACATCACAGCAAAAACAGAACATCAACGTGAAAGTCACGTTCGCAAATCCGTCTAACCGGGCTATAGCAGTTAGACCGGATTTACCGATCGAGTGACATTCACGGTCGCAGATATAATGTAAATACTGTGAAATAATGTGTTTAAAATATCCGATCAATCAAATTTTAACAAGTGGGCCCCCAAGTACTACTGTAGCACATCAAGAAATTCTGGGCCCAATATTAATATTCCAAAACCCCAATTTTAACCCCAGAAAGCCTCTGTAAAAAATTGGTGCAGGGATCCCCACAGTGTGCGGCGGAACAGCAAAGGGAAGGGGGTGTTTGCGGTGGTTCAGCGCTCCCACTGTGGAGTCACTTCATCGAATTTTTACAGAGCTCTTAGATTTTCCAGTACACCAATATTATACAACCTGAAAAATTTTTGGAGACTAAAAAATTTCAACAGAAAACTGTCGATTGGAAAAACACGGTTTTGGAACTTTTTGATCAATCGGAAATGCAAACACATTAAACCAAGCTAGACTAAGTTAATGGCGAGGCTCTGATACCACTGTAAGTGCACGGCGGCGCCCCGGCCGTCAATTCGACGGCCAAATGCGGAAGCGGTGATAAACTTTAATTTTTACTGAACTGGCAAACCGCCGCGCACTAATACCCGGATCGAACTACTAACTAGTCCTAGCTAACTACAAGATGGGAAGAGAGATATACCGACTGATCCGAATCCTACGGTCTTCTCGTCGTCGTCCCGATCTCCTGTGGGAGCTCCGGTCTCCACCTCGTCGCCGGAAGTGCACCACATCGCCTACTTCTTTTACGGGCTCCCACCTCAATGCCGAGGTAACTCAGGCACGAAGCTGGCTAGTCGACGTGCCCAAGATATGCTGTAGAATGTAGTGTGGATTACTATGTCTCATTTGGGGTTTATGGAGATGCCATTTTGGTGGAGGGATGATACAAGAACAATGTGGAGGAACTTTGGGGATTTTGGGAACATGAAATGAACAAAACCCCACACCCCAAAAACTTGGACAGCCCACCCTCATGGTGGCCGGCCATCACTAGAGGAGAAGGAGAGTGAGAATGAGGGAGAGTCTCAAAAATAATGGGGGCCATCTCATATCATCCAAGAGAGAGAGAGAGAGGAATCAAATGTGATCATGAAAGAACATGATTACCAAGAAACACCAACACTCAACAACCAAATCATCTCCCATCAACAACACAAAGTCAAGGTATGTTCCACCCATCATGAACCATCATGAAGTCAAAAGGTCAAAGAAGAATTGTCATGATAAAACAATATGCAAAGACCCCCTCCACAAATACTTATTTGCAACAATGCAAATAAGCCCTCCTCCACCAATCTTCGGCCAATGAACGATACAAAGGAAATTGGCCGAAACGGAAAGCAAACTGGCAACTCCAGAAAACTGGTCCCGTAATAAATCACAGGAAAACCCCGATACTGTGTATACACACCCGCATCTGTATTTCGACCGAAATACAAATGCAATGAGACAAAATCTACACTGTACTATACTAGGATCCGGCTTAATCCAAAGCCGGCTAGTAATATCTGTTCGATCCTGATCCGTGCAATACCGCACGTATCTGATTGAACCCTGCCATATATGCATACGGCCTATAGTACAAACTGTCCGATCCTGATCCGTGCAATACCGCACATATCTGATCGGACCTTGCCATATCTCCATACGGCCTCTACAACCTTTCGCCCGAAAGCTGAGTAACTGAATGTGGGGGACTCTAAAGACTCGTCAACACCTTGGTTGTGGATTTAACCACTAGCACGTCAGAGGTATAAGCCAATACGTAACGGGCTACCAGGTATTGACTAAAAGGGACGTCTATGAGCGAACTCAGCCCGACAACCCTACTGAACCTGTCAGTGACAATATCCGTACAGTCCGGTCCGTTCGTCTATGAGTATCGCATGGCGGGCCTAGGGGGTTGGTAAAAGTCAGACCCCCAAAAGCGGTACAAGTCGTGTCGGAGTGTAGCCCAGAACACCCTGAGATACTACTGGAATACCTACCAGTAAATCTCCTTGCCTCGGCCGAGGGCTTCGTGTAATGGCTCTCCTAGACACAGCACGACCTCACCCCCAATACCGGGAGAGACGAACCCCTGAAGATACGCTCACTGCCTCCATGTGGCTCGGGACTGTACCCAACTAAAACCTGTATGCACGACTCCTTTGAGCCGTGGTAGGGTAGTAATCAAAGTACAGTGGGAACTCACACAAGACAAATGACGATCCCCAGGTCGATGAACTAACCTGTACACATGTCACCAGGGAACTGCCATCTGACGTCTGGTATATGACCAACTGGCATGTTCCCGGTGAGTCTTGTCCGGTGTACTCATAACCCAATGAGCACCTGTATACATCTTAGGTGATCTAACTGACACCGGTGGCTTGTGAGACCGGCCACCGCCCCTCGTCGGGGTCTCGACTGTATACACTAGTCTACTCTGGATTATCGATGCCCTGTCTCGAAACTCACACGACTAGGGACCATTTAAGGATATGCTTATAGACCCCAGCTCCCACTTATATGATCGCCCTCATACTGCTGGTGGTCAAGCAAGAATCCTAGGGGCTCTACCAACGTGTAATAGCGACTTGTCAGGTCACCTAAAGCAGTACACGATGATAAAGGTAAACCAGATAGCATACTATCATCTCGAGTAAGACTGTCCTATCGGGATAGGTCCTCCATCAACCATTGTAATCACGTGCCTGTGATCGAATAATTGAATCTGAGGGTACTATCTCCAACAATTGTTACTCCTGGGAGAGTTTTGCACTTTGCAATTAGCCGATCAAGTAGGTGTCTAGAAAGGTGTCAACGGGGTTACGCCTCTGGGAAAACGAGGTTTACTGTAATTAGGTCCGTGCGAAAGCACGGGAAACCTCCCTCAAAGTACCGACACTGGCATGGCTGAAAGATTGGTGAACTTGTAGAGTGTAATTAATCCCGGCTAGTCTTTCCTTTTAGGGTTTGAAGGAAGATTTGATAAAACCAGTGGGAGCCATCCTGATTAGATAAAATATATAACCAATCTGATCTTGCAAGAGCGCACGCAGAGTGTTTTCTTCTCTCTCTCTCCTAGTAGCGACCATATCATGCCTTAATCAAGATAATAATACGGATAATTGACCGAACCCGCTTGTTATACTGAGCTGGGGAACGTTGGTCCCGCTCCAACTTATAATTGTTATAAGACAGAGCAGGAAATAGGGGAATACCAGAATTCCTATGCCGCCCAAACGAAGAAAGTGCATATGATGCATCTCCTTCGGGTGTGTTCATTACAAAAAACTGTTTCTCAGTATCCTCTGCATCCTGGGTATATGATACCGGATCAGGATCCCAGATATGTAATCTGTTACATAGGGCTACAAAAGGGTAGAAAAACTGAGAACGGGTGATAAGTTTCATGAGACAGAAAATGGGGCAAGTGTTGCAGCCAAGTCTGTTGGTCACTGTCACCCTGTATTACGAATACATTGATTCTGAACAAATGCTATTAGATACCGAACCTGATATACAAAATCATATCAGTCTCTTTATGAGTAAAGAAAGGATATAATTTTGTATTGATGGATAATGTTTTGAACACTTCCTATATCAAAAGTTGATCGGTTCAGGCACGCTATCTAAAAGCATTAACGTCCTAAATCAAACTACAGTTCCTAGGATACTGAACACACACAAGAAGAGGAGTTCAGAAATGAACGAATTCTTCTTGAGGCATTGTAGACTAGGTCATATCAATGCGACCCGACTGGCTGAAGTTACATTTAGATGTATATTTAAATCAGTTTGAATTTACATCTTGTGAAACTTGCCAGTCATGTCACAAAGATAATATGACCATAGCTCTATTTATTGGAAACAGAGAAAGAGTTAATGAACTCTTGGGACTGATACATGATGATGTATGTAAGGTCTCCTGTCTACACATGCCAGGACTGGTTCTTTATACTTCATTATATTCTCTCTGATAATCTCTCAAGATTCAGTCATATATTCCTGTTGAAACATAAGTCCGAACTTTTTGAGATATTCACAGAATATAAGTTAGAAGTAGAGAACCAAAATACGGGTATAAGTATTATGTCCTATGATAAGATCAGGGAGGAGAATACTTGTGCATAGAATTCCTGGACTATTCTAAAGGAGAATAAGATTCTCTCTCAGTGTTACTCCTCTGAATACACCACAGCACAACGGTGTATCAGGGCGGAGCAATTGCACAATATTAGATATGGTGTGCTCTATGATGAGTATTACTGAGTTACCTATTTCCTTTTAGGGTTATGCACTTGAGAAGCTGCATACCTATTGGATTAGGTTTGAATCAAATCACTGCCTACCACTCTATATAAGATATGGTGTAGGAAGATCCCATCTCTTAAGCAAGTTAAGATTTGGGATTGTCCGGCCTATGTTTAAAGCAAAATATGGACAAGATCGAGGCAGGATCAGTTCTGTAGAACTGGAAAGGTTCCTGCTATACAAAACTGTAGTTGATGATTTGACAGAACCAAAGAATTCTATAGTTTCCGACGAACCTCAGCCTCTCCGCCGATCTAGTAGGGTTCCTCATCCGCCTGAGAGATACCTCGGTTTCTCGATGACAGTAGGAGCAAGGATTGCATCATGAGATGATGACCCAACTAGTTTCGAGCAGGCCATCGAGAGTAGGGACTCTGTAAGAATGGCTGGATGCTTAGCGATCTGAGATAGAATCCTTATACACCAACAAAGTATGGACTTTGGTTGCTATATCTGAAGGGTTAAATCCCCATCAGGAGCAAGTATATCTTGAGAAGATTACTTGGTGTAGATGGAAAAGTTGAGACTTTCAAAGCTAGATTTGTTAAAGTTTTCGTCATCGACCAGGCGTGGATAATGATGAAACCTTTTTCCAGTAGCTATGCTTAAGTCTATCCAGATCCTACTTACCATGGCTACATACCATAACTACGATATCTGGCGGTTGGGTGCCATGACTGCTTTTCTAAATACTGATTTAGAAGAGAACGTCTATAAGTACACAGCCAGAGGTCTTCGTAAACAGTGGGAACAGCGAAAACGTGTGCAAGTTGCTTTACATAATGAAGCAGGCATCGCGGAGTTGGAACGTCTGTTTTGATGTGATAGTCAAAGTGTTTGACTTCATCAAAATGGTAGATGAATCTTGTATATACAAAAGGGTAGTATGGAGTATGGTGATGATCTTCGTATTGTACGTAGACAACATACTCTTGATAGGAAAAGAGTTTCCTATAATACGATCGGTCAATCTCCTATTATCACTAGGATTCTCCAAATAGAATCAAAGTGATAGCTCCTAAATCCTGAGTTTTCATCTATGAGATAGACGTAATTGGATGCTAGGATTCTCACTAGATGTAGTGAGATGGTATCAATCGATCCTGGGGAGAATCACTGGAAGAGTTCCAGGGTGATAAAGACGACTGAATGTCAGTCACGGGCATTGTCTTTACCCTCAGTAGAGGGACGGTATGTTGGAAGAGTTCCAAGCTAGATACCGTGGCAAACTAGACGATAAAGGCTGGTAACATCACTATTGAAGATACTACCAAAGAGGAAGTTTGGGTGTATATTGGTTCATAAGATGAACTAGGTTCCTGCCATTGTATGACAATGGAAGTATGGCTTTGGCCCTGGAACCCTGGTCCCATCAGTGACCCAGACATATTCTGAGGAAGCATCACCTGATCATGGAGATAGTTGATCTCCGGGGTGATCGAGGTTAGGAGAGTAGACTCAGAGGACAACACGGCGGATCCACTCACGAAGGCCTTTTCCGAGAGAGAGACTCATATGGGATGGTTGAGTATTAGATACTGCGACCACTGCTACAGATGGCCCTAGTGCAAGTGGGAGATTGTTAGTTATATGTATGCCCTAGAGGCCATTACTGTACATTGGATGTATATTGTAGTGGATGCTGGGACATATATAGATAGGACTTTCTTGCTCGACATGATAGTACGCTATCTGGTTGCTCTTTATCTTAACATGTATACTTTCTGTCTCTCTGATTACATGTTGATAAAGCCCTTAGGATGTGTACTCGACTTCCAGGACTGTGATGTAGATCATACTAGTGGGGCCTGGATAGTCCATGAGTACATCCTTCATTGTTCCTAGTCGAGGGAATATCGAGACGGGGCATCGATATTCCAGAGTAGACTAGCGCATATCTTCTCGACCCATGCGATGGGCGATGGATGATCCCATATCCATTGGTGTTTGACATCGAAGATGGTATGCGGGTGCTCAGTGGAGACTGGGTACACTGAACGGACTCGCCGAGAACTCCCAGATGGTATTATACCTCACGTCAGATGGCAGTTCTCTGGTGACACTGGTACAGCTTAGTCTGTTGACCCGAGATCGTCATAGAGTCTTGTGTGTCTCCCACTATGCTTTGATTTCCACCCTACCACGGCTCTACTGAGTTGTGCAAACAGGTGGTTTTTTGGTACAGTCCCGATTCACATGGAGGCAATGAGCGATAGGAGGGGATTCGTCTCTCCCGGTATTGGGGGTTGATGTTTTGCTATGCTCGACTGGCCATAACAGGAAATCCCTGGCCAGGGTTGCAGTGATATACTGGTAAGAGTTATCAGTAGTTTCACGAATGTTATGGACCTCAAGTCGGCATGACTTATCGAGCTATTGGGGTCTGACGTTTACCACCCCTAGGCGAGATATGCGACATATCAGACGAACAGACCGGACTATACGGTAAGTGTTACTGGTTGGATTCGCAGGAGTGTGAGCGGGCTTGCTCGTCGATCTTCTGATCGCTCAATACCCGGGTGGCCGTTACGTTTAGCAGACCGCTTGCGGCTTGTGGGTGTTTGATATGATCATCATCTGCTGCCGGCGTATTGACGAGTCTTTAGAGTCCTACACAGAGGTTTCCTGGCTCAAGCGAAACGAAATAGGAGCGCATATGAGATATGTGCGGGACCAAGAATAATTCGAGTATGCGATACCATATTACATTCTCGCGATCTATGTATCAATTGGTTATATGCGATATAACCTAGTTATCGAATCAAGGATTGATTCGATAAGCCGATACATATGATACTAGTCGGTTATATCCGATATGACCGGATCGTTAAATCAAGTGTTGATTTAATGATTTAGTGCATATTTATATATTTGATATATTACTTTGCGTTAACTAGTATTGGTTCACTTTAAAAGGATTTTCTCACTTGAATTGTACACATTGTATATGCGATATAGTTTTGTGCACATGTTTGTATCATGTTTGATGATACATGTTTACTTGGTTAAGTGTAAAGAATCAAACCATGGTTTAAGTTAATGATTAGGGTTTTGATTATTTATTCATTTATCTTTTTCTTATTTATTCATTTTGGAAAAAGAAAAAGATAAATGAATGGTTGTATGTTTTGTTTTTAGTTGAAGTTTCTTGAAACTTTGACTAAGTCACTCTTTTGTTGTTTTGCTTAACCCTAACCATTTAACTAACCCATGTTAATTCTCTACACTTAACTATAGTTGAAAGTATGATAAGTATTGAATTATTTATCTAATTATAAAAGACTTATCATATCATCTTCTTCTTCTTCATCTTCTTCTTCCATGGAAAAAGCTTGCTACTCCAATAGCAACTTGAGAAAACAAGTGAGAAATCCAATTCTAAAGTGAACCCACTTCCTATTTCTTCATCCTCTACCTCTTGCCAAGTAGTATAGGGTGTTCTCTTCACAAGTTTCATGACTTGTTGAAGCGAGAGTTTGATCTTGTGGAGCTTCGACGTAGATCATCTTCGACATCGAAGCCGACGACCAATTCCGCTCATTTTTCCGATGAAGCCGATGCTAGAGTCTGGGATTCAGTTTGGACAGCAAGGGGACTTCATCACGGAGCCTGGGAGGTGGTGGACCGGATCTACAAAGGTTGTAGCCCATTCCCTATTTCTATATTTCCGTTTACTTGCTTGCTTTGCCTATATATCTAGTTAACGATCCGTATTAGGGTTTGTAGGCACTTGTAAAATTTGATTTGTGCATGTTTGATCACTTGTGAGACTCCACTAGAGTGCCTAGGATCCCTACAACTCAATAAAGAAACTTATATAATGTTGCATATCATGTTCGGTATATAATAGCACTCATTCAGAATTATTGTATCACCACTTGGTAATACTAGGTGATATTCGCCAACTGCTTTGGCTGCAACATTTGCACCGTTCCCTACTTGAACGGAATGATCACCTTTTCCCAGTTCTCTACCTTTTCGCAGCCCATGTAACATCTTACATATGTGGGATCCTGATCCGGTATCTAATACCCAGGACGTAGGGTGAACTGAGAAACAGTTCTCAATGACAAACACACCCGAAGATGATGCATCAACATGCATGTTCTCCGTTTGGGCGGTGTGAGAATCCAGATATTCTCCTGTTTCCTGTTCATTCTTATAACACTTATAAGATAGAACGGGTTCAACGTTCCCCTGCACAGTATAACATGCGGGTTCGGTCAATACATCCATATTATTATCTTGATTAGGGCATGACATGGTCGCTACCTGGAGAGAGAGAGAAGAAAACACTTTAGCGTAAGCTCGTGCAAGATCAGATTGGTTATTATCTTATCTAATCAGGATGGCTCCCACTGGTTTTTATCAAATCTTCCTTCAAACCCTAAAATGAAAGACTAGCCGGGATTGATTACACACTACAAGTTCGCTAATCTTTCAGCCAGGCCAGTGTCGGTACTTTGAGGGAGGTCCCCCGTGCTGTCGCACGAACCTAATTAATGTAAACCTCGTTTTCCCAGAGGAGTAACCTCGTTGACACCTTTCTAGACACCTACTTGATCAGCTAATTGCAATGTGTAAAACTCTCCCAGGAGTAACTTTTACTCGCAGTGGGTATCGAGATCCAACTATCTCATAGAAGGTATGCAATCTCATTGCAAATTTCAACACTTGAAATTCCCAATAATATTTTACCCCTAGTGTTCTATGACCTTAACGAATGCCAAACAACCCATAGTCCACTAGTCAAGTTCAACCCGTACATTTCTTGATTGAATTAAACCCACCCGCACGACCCTTGACGAATGCCAAACAACGCCGTACGAATACCCTAATCCAATCTGCATCATATGCATAAGCAGATAAATACTAGTTAGCTACCGTACACTACGCCTTGACGAATGCCAAACTACCGTAGCACGAATACTAAGTAGTACTTATCTGAAATGACGGAGGGCTACGCAGGTTTTCAGAAAACCATGAGCGTAATGAACTTGATATCGTTGTAGCATCAAATGAAGTTTTGAAATGGAGTGATTTTGAGGCTTTTCTAGTCTTGCTAAAGGGGTCACTCCCGGTGAAGGGATCGTCGGCCCTTTCCTCGTCGAATGAGGTGCGGGATATATCATATATATCACTGTGCAAAGCAGAAACTATAGAAGCAATCAAAAACAAACCGAGTGTGTAGCATCTACAAGTTATTGCTAAAGGAGTCACTCCCGGTGAAGGGATATCGGTCCTTTCCTCGTCGAATGAGGTGCAGGATATATCACATATACCGCTGTGCAATGCAAGAACTGTAGCTACCTTTTTTATTTAAAATTTGATTCTACAACATCTTAGGTTTCTTTTCTTTCATTAATCACATTAATGAAGTCCCATCATTTAAGTACCTAAACATCACAGATAAATACGACGTACACTTATGCCATCCGCATTCGCCTCGATGTCCCCTCGTGCACCGTTAGGTTAGGTAACTAACGGCAGAGCGGAGCAGGGCTAGCGCGGGTGTAAAACATAAGTAACGTCTATATAATATATCATATATACTATATACTGTATCTATCACAGAACATCACATGATCGCATCACAGATAAAGCAGCAGAAGAAACATATGAAACATTGGATATACTAGGACGTCCGTGTTTTCAATACAAGCCAGTATAAAACACGGATTCCACGGTCGTGATGAATAGCCAATCCCACACCCCTAGACCCCTACGAGAGCGGCAAGCAACCCTACCAATTCTAGGGTTAGGAGACCCGGACTCGACTCCTCGAGTTGGTCTCCCACTGGACCCCAGAACCCGGTTACTTGTGCTCCCCTCCTTGGGTCTATCCTAATGCGGAAAAGTAAATAATATACAAAAGGTGACAACTTCCGCTACCTGGAAGTGTCCCAATAAAAGAATATTACATACAAGTTTTTACATGAATGAAAATGAAAAACACTCATCTCACATAAAAAACCCCGGCTATTCAAACACGACGATCCAATATAACATATCCAGCAACACATAACATCACATGTCATCAACGTAAGTAAGTATGCATACCCCAATTGTCGTTGACGTATTGCAACGAAACCGGCGATATCGACATACTACACTTACGGTCACAGAAAAGAAAGTGTAAAACTACAACAGTTGGAATCCGCAATCTCTTTAGACATCGCATGCCTAATCAAATGAAATACTTAGACATCACATGCCTAACAATTATAAACCACGCATTTTAGTGCCATTATCGAAAAATCTTTTCAATATCAAGCGAGACTAAACCGCTAGATTTATAACATTCATTCAGTTATCTCATAACTGTTTGTGAATTCCAATTATTGTATCACATTCCGGATAAATAGAAAATATTAAACTTTCCGATCGAACATTCGAACACCCAAGTTTTCCCTACACCGATCAACACATGAAATAAGTTCAAAGACATTCATTTCATGCCTCAGTACCAACGGTCCAGCCGTAGAAGGGTCAAGCCAACGCCTCACATGTGGCACGCCGTACTGCCCCGAACCCGAAGGTTCAAAGGGCAGTTCAAGACGGTCACATAATCGAGTTAAGGTTTGTTGTCCTCTAGAGGGACCATCGCGTTACTTGCACTACTCAGAACGTCATTAAACTACTGAAAAGTCCAACAATTGGAAATTTCCCGGCACGGGAAAGATTGGGTATCTACATCCGGTCGAACTTTTTAACATATTCTAAATACCCGGAAAACACATAGACGACGTTTGAAATTACCGGTCGAATCATCGAAGCTCTAAAACACCTCAGAAAATTCAACTGTTGAATAAATTTTAAAAATTCCCAGAAAATCCAACACCTGAAGAAATCAGTTACTGTGCAAAAATTATATGATAATTCAATAAATTGGCCGCGGAACCGCCGCAGAAGCAAGGCTTCTGCCGCGGTTCCGCCGCACTGAAGACACTTCATTAATTAATTTTTGCACCATAATTCAAATATTTCCCTGCTGAATTTTTTAGCAATTTTTAATCTGGAAAAATCCCAGTTTTTAGAAAAAGTCCAGAGAGCATGATGTTTTAGGGTTTCGATGTGTATACGGGTTTCAAACGTCGTCTAGACTTCGCCTAAGGCTCTAGCTAGGCTCTGATACCACTGTAGGGTTCCTAGGCACACTAATGAAGTCTCACAAGGCATCAACCATGCCAATTTTAAATCTGATGAGTGCCGAGAAACCCTAATACGGATCGTCGACTAGAATTTTAGGCGAAACAATAAACTAGTTAACATCTTAACTAAATGAAGAAAGCTACAACCTTTGTAGATCCGGTTTTCCACTTCCTTAGCTCTACGTAGACGTCCTCTCGCTGTCCGTCTCGAATCCCGGACTCAAGCATCGGCTTCATCGGAGAAATGGGCGGGCAAGGTCGTCGGCTTCGTGCCGAAGATGATCTACGTCGAGGCTTCACAAGATCAAGCTCCAACTTCACCAAGTAGTGAAACTTGTGAAGAAAACACCCTATACAACTTGGCAAGAGGTAGAGGGTGAAGAAATAGGAGGTGGGTTCACTTTAGAATTGGATTTAACACACTTTTGCTCAAGATGCCATAGATGAAGACAAGCTTTCCTTCTTGAAGAAGATGATGAAGAAGAAGAAAAGATATGATAAGTGTTGTGTAAAAAGAATAATAAAATCAATACGTATCATCTTCTTACCATGGTCAAGTGTAGAGAGTTAACTATAGTTTAGATGAGTGGTTAGGGTTAGGAGAAGAAGACAAAGTGGTCACATGGTCAAAGCTTCATGAAGCTTCAACAAGCTTCATGATTAAAGAAACCACTTTGTTTTCTATTATCTATTTCTCAAAAAGAAAAGATAAATAATTAAGTGAAAATATGAAACCCTAACCATTCACTAAACATGGTTTAAGTCTTTACACATATCCAAGTGAGCATGCATCATCAAACATGATACAATCAAGTGCACACAAAATATATCACATATACAATGTGCATATCAAGTGAGAAAATCCCTTTAAAATGAACCAATACTAGTTAATGCAAAGTAATATATCAAATATATAATTATACATTAAATCATTAAATCAACACTTGATTCAATGATCCGGTCATGTCGCACATAACCGACTAGTATCCAATGTATCGACTTATCGAATCGATCTTCGATTCGATAACTAGGTTATATCGCATATAACCAATCGGAACATTAATCGCGAGAATGAAATGCGGTATCACATACACGCATTATTCTCGGTCCCGCACATATCTCATATGCGCTCCTATTTCATTTCGCTTGAGCCAGGAAACCTCTGTGTAGGAATCTAAAGACTCGTCAATATGCCGGTAGCAGATGATGATCATATCAAGCACCCACAAGCCGCAAGCGGTCTGCTAAACGTAACGGCCATCCGGGTATTGAGCGATCAGAAGATCGACGAGCTAGCCCGCTCACACTCCTGTGAATCCAACCAGTAACACTTACCGTACAGTCCGGCCTGTTCGTCTGATATGTCGCATATCAAGTCTAGGGGTGGTAAACGGCAGACCCCAATAACCGATAAGTCATGCCGATGTGAGGCTCATAACGGGTCGAGAAACTATTGGTTACACTTACCAGCAAATCTCTGATCAGCCCTGGCCAGGGACTTCCCTGTTACGGCCAATCGAGCACAGCGCAACATCAACCCCCAATACCGGAAGAGACGAAACCCCTCCTATCGTTCATTGCCTCCATGTGACTCGGGACTGTACCCAAAGACCACCGTTTTGCACGCCCTCATGGACGTGGTAAGGTGGAGATCAAAGCACAGTGGGAATCACACAAGACTCTATGACGATCTCGGGTCTACATACTAACCTGCACAAGTGTCACCTGAGAACTGCCATCTGACGTGAGGTATAATACCATCTGGGAGTTCTCGGCGAGTTCGTCCAGTGTACCCAGTCTCCACTGAGCACCCGTATACCATCTCTGATGTCAAACACCAATGGATATGGGATCATCCATCGCCCATCTCATGGGTCGAGAAGCGTATACGCTAGTCTACACTGGTATATCGATGCCCCGTCTCGATACACCTACGACTAGGGACCTTGAAGTATGTACCTATGGACTACCATGTCCCCACTAGTATGATCTGCATCATAGTCCAGGTAGTCAAGTACACATCCTAAGGGCTTTACCAACATGTAACTATAAGACAGTATAAAGAGACTAGTATACATGTTAAGATAAAGTGCAACCAGATAGCATACTATCATATCGAGCAAGAAAGTCATCTCTATATACGTCCAAGCATCCAATATAATATACATCATATGTACAATACTGGCCTCTAGGGCATACATACAACTAACAGTCTAGGGGTGGTTAACGTCAGACCCCAGTAACCGATAAGCCGTGTCGATATGAGGTCCACAACAGTTCGAGAAACTACTGATAACACTTTCCAGTAAATTTCAGCAACCCTGGCCAGGGATTTCCAGTTATAGCCAATTGAACACAGCGCAACATCAACTCCCTATACCGGGAGAGACGAAACCCCTCCTATCGCTCATTGCCTCCATGTGATTCGGGACTGTACCCAAAAGCCACCGTTTTGCACGCCCTCTTGGACGTGGTATGATGGAAATCAAAGCACGGTGGGAATCACACAAGACTCTATGACGATCTCGGGTCTACAGACTAACCTGTACCAGTGTCACCAGAGAACTGCCATCTAACGTGAGGTATAATACCATCTGGGAGTTCTTGGTGAGTCCATCCAGTGTACCCAGTCTCCACTAAGCACCCGTATACTATCTCTGATGTCAAACATCAATGGATATGGGATCATCCATCGCCCATCTACATGGGTCAAGAAGCATACGCTAGTATACTCTGGTATATCGATGCCCTGTCTCGATACACCTGCGACTAGGAATATTTGAAGGATGTACTTAGCGACTACCCTATCCCCACTAGTATGATCTGCATCATAGTCTTGGTAGTCAAGTACTCATCCTAAGGGCTTTATCAACATGTAACATAGAGACTATCAGAGTACATGTTAAGATAAAAAGCAACCATATAGCATACTATCATGTCGAGCAAGAAAGTCCTCCATATATATGTCCAAGCATCCACTACAATATACATCGCATATACAGTAATGGCCTCTAGGGCATACATATTACTAACATGTAGAACCTTATTCTAGTGCATAATAACCTTACAGTGGTATCAGAGCTATTAGGCATTCGATGTCGACCTATGGGGGTTCTCACTGTGTGACAGTGTGGCGAAGCGTAGGCTCTTACTCCCAGGGTGTCCCGAGATCGAAAGGTTGTAGTCCTCGCGAGGGGGCATGCGTAAAAAGTAGATGCTGAGGGACCCGTTGGTGCCACGGTGACCCCATTGGATGGGGTGGTTGCCTGACCAACAGTGGTATCAGAGCCTAGCTAGAGCATTAGGCGTTGCGTAGGTAAAGTTAAAAGTCCTATCGAACTCCGAAAACCCAAGAAATACCCCCTCTCTGGAAATTTTACGAAAAGTTGGATTTTTCCATGTTAAAAATATTCAGAAAAACATGCAGGGAATTCTATGAACACACCTGAAGAATAAAACCCTAACTCGTCTAAGTGACCGCGGATCCACAGCTAAAATCTGGTTTTGGCGGTGGATCCGCGGCGCCACTTAAGAGGCTTAGGTCGGGCCCTTCAGCTGTAGTTCCGTAGGTACTGGGGCATGCTTCTGGGAATTTTTAATTATGCTCAAGTGTTGAGCTTTCTGGGAATTTTGGGAATTCGTTGTTTCGATTGAATTGTTTAACGTCGTCTAGCTTTCTGTAATGTGATATAATATGTGGAATTCATATTGATAGGCATGAAATCCGAAATATGTGATATTTCGGGTTTACGATTTCTAAAGTGATTGTGGATTCCAAATGTTGTAGTTTTACATTTTCTTTTCTGCGACCGTAAGTGTAATATGTGGTGTATCGCCGGTTTCGTTGCTATACATCAACGACAATTGGGATACGCATATTTACTTACGTTGATGACATGAGATGTTATGTGTTGCTGTGATATGTTATATTGGATCGTCGTGTTTTTGAATAGCCGGGTTTTTTTTATATGAGATGAGGGTTTTTATTTTCATTCATGTAAAATTCAATGTATGTAATATTCTTTTATTGGGGCACTTCCGGGTAGAGGATGATGTCACCATTGTATATTATTTACTTTTCCGCATTAGGATAGACCCAGGAGGAGAGCACAAGTAACCGGGTTCTAGGGTACAGTGGGAGACTAACTCGAGGAGTCGAGTCCGGGTCTCCTAACCCTAGAATTGGTAGGGTTGCTTTGTAACGTTTTAAAAATAAATAAATAAATAATTAATTAAATAAAATCCTTTAGATGAATTTTCTGATAATCGGTAAAACAAACCGTATTTTCCATAAAACTCAACTATAATTATTTTTCAATATAGAATTAAACACGCCTATTTTAATTATGTAATTGGTAGTATTTGGTATTTATTTGGTCACTTATAAATTATTAGTTTACTTAAATATTTTCCTTTAATTAATTAAATTCATATATTAACATAAGCTTTAATTATACATTAAATTAGTGTAAATTACAAATTTGAATATGTTAATTTAGCAAAAGTGATCCATGACATATTGGAATCAAGTGTGTATCATGCAAAATTCTTTTCCAAAACTTTCCATGGTTCTAGACTTTTCTAGGATTAATTTAGAAAATAAAATAAATAAAATTTAATAAATTATTGAAAAGACATAAATAGATGTAAATAATTAAAGAAGTTTCTAAACAATTCCACCCATTTACAACCTCACTCTCTCTCCTTCTTCTCCCTTGTGGCAGAGCCTCATCTTGAAGCCATCTCAATTTTTTTCAAAACTCATTCTCACATCAAATTTCAACAAAAATTCGACAAAAACCCAAATTCTACACCACTAATTCCTAATTAAATCTCTACCCTTCATTCTTTTTCCAAGCAAGTATGGATCTTGGACTTAGAGAGCAATTTAGAAAACCAAGAACTCATGTTTGATCTCTTAAGATTATGAGGTATAAAAATCCTAACCCTTAGTGTTTAATTATTGGTTAAATACTTTGAATCAACTTAATTAGGAGTTTAATTATGGTTTTAATGTTAAGATTTAAAATTCAAGAGAGGGATTTAAAATTAAGTTAGGCTTTTTATAAATTGATCATGATTACAATATGTAGTTTAACACTTTATGACATGCAAAATTTTGTTTAGTTGTTAAGTTGCAAATTGTTGCTTCAAAATTGTTAAAATTTGATAATTTTGCATACTAGGTTTTTAAAATTAATATAAATTGGTGAGATAAAATTCTAGTGACGGTTTTTATCATTATATTATTGTTTTAGTAAGTATATTAACATGTTAATGGAATGTAAAAGCAAATCTAGTTACTAGTTTGCTAGTTTTTACTTTAAAACTGTGATAAATATGCTAATTTTGCAAACTAGGTTCTAGAAATTAATTTAAAATATGAGATTACAATCTAGTTAGGGTTTTTAGAATATCATTAAGGTTTCCATGAGTGGTTTAACAATTTAAAATGTGCAAAATCTAGCTTAGTTGTTGAATTGTGAATTTTTCTTTAAAAAGTGTTAAAATTTTGATATTTTTGCAAACTAGAATTTTCAATTCAATACAAATTGATGAGAATAAATTATAGAAATGGTTTATATGATTTAGTTATGATATTTAGTGAACATTATGGCCATTAGTTTTGTTAAAACAACAAGTTTTGAATTAAAACAAAAATTTAGTGCTTTTTTGGTTTTCGGAAATAAATCGATTTAATTTATTTTAAGGTTTTGATGATTTAAACCCTATTTATATTATAATTAGTGAGTTTTGGAACTACGAATTGTACGTTTGTGTTTTATATCGATCAATCGGCGTTTGTACGCCGATATCGAGGTTTATTTGGTTCTTTTGCATGAGCGGGTCATAGGTTTAACCTATTCGCGTTTCGTGCACCGTTTTGGTTTTATCCGCGATTCGATTTACGATATTATATATGTTTGCGTATAGGTACCCCTCACGTGGACTTCGGAAGATGAAGAAGAGGATGGCGACATCGACTTCGGCAGACAAGGACCAGGTGAGTAGATGTATATCTATGGAGGAAGTCGGGTGGATGACGTATAGCACCCCCGCAAACGTAGAATATGGATATTACGTACTGTCATTAGAAAGTCGGACGTGACCTTAGATTCTTGGCAAGTAGGGTCCTATTGAAGACTTTAGGTTGGACTAGACTGATTTAGAAAGACTTAACCAGAGGATGACTGCCTTGGAGGGAATTCGTAGGCTTCATGTAGACACACACACACGCACACACATAAACTTGACTTGGTGTATGTGTGTGTGTGTGTAGGAATGTGTGTAGGTATACACACACACACACAACATATACATGTGATATGAGGAGATTATATGATACATGGGGATGAGTCGATGTGACTAGGCTTGATGCCGTGATTTATTGGATATATGATCGAGTTATGACATGAGATGTGTTATGATAGTAGCGGATCGTTGGACAATGAGATTATATAAAATATATTTATATAAACGATAATATGTGTTGATGACATTGGAATGTACGAGACTCTAGAATAAAAACCGGATTGTAACATGTGACTTGATCACGATATGATTTATGACATGATATTTCTGAGGATCATTTGACAATGTATATTTACACAGGCAATGATATATTTTTGACGATATTGGGATGTATGCGATTATAGCACAGTACCCTTGGTCATGATATTGTTTGATGATGATACTATACGAACGATGATGTATATATGCAATAGTTGATCCGTACCCCGATTTTAGGAAGCCGTATGATGGATTTTACCGTACGAGGCATAAATGTGATGATTGATCCGCACTCTTGACTCGAGGAAGTCGTACTACGTACGTGACGCTATTGAGGCTGGATCGCTGACTACTAGAGATATCGACTAAGACTCTAGGAGGATTCTGTTCACCGCCGAAAACCGAGAAGACAAACGTCTTGCCAATTTGGGGGCAGATGCTAATTGGTGCTATCCGTCCACCTCTCCGAAGATGCCAAGTTGATTTATGGCACCGTCCATCGAAGGTTTAGACGGATGCGGCCGATGTAGCAGACTTCGTCAGATTCCCCCTCATTGTGAGGAGTTTTTTATTGTGGGGACGCTCTTCCCTACAGGCGCAAGCCCCTGCAGTTAATTACGCTATCGCATCACAGTAACCACTTTCTCCTTCTCCAGATGGTCACTTCGTGTCGTGTGTGTTTGTTTTGTTTTTGGTTGCCCGTGGATTGTATACGGAGACTAATTTATGTAGTCTCCCGTAGGGCGTGGATTAGTCCAAATCCGTATTTTCTTAGATTTGGGTTTGGGGTTGGGTTTAAGGATACGTTAGTCTCATTTAAGACTAAGATCAACTTAAACGTTAGTTAAGGATACGTTAGTCTAATTTTAGACTAAGATCAACTTAACGGTTTGCTAAGGACACGTTAGTCTAATTTTAGACTAAGATCTACTTAACAGGATCATTTAGATCCAACAAAAGAGCATTTGGGCTCTATTTTTTTAGTTTAGGGACTTTGCGGTCAATTACCAGTTTAAGGACATGGTGGTCCAAGGTTAAGGACATCATAGTCCATGGGTTTAAAGGGACCCCACAGTCCGAGGTTAAGGACATCATAGTCCGTGGGTTTAAAGGGACCCCACAGTTCGAGGTTAAGGATATCATAGTCCATGAGTTTAAGGACCCCACAGTCCATGGAATGATTGGTTATCGGGACCCGTCACCTCTCTGAAGACATTGAAGGATTACAACAACAAATATCAGAGGAATGAAGAGATGTACCCTTGAACCAAAGTTGATTGGGAAATCTATAGTTCAATTTGGAACTAAGATCAATTAATTAGATTATGAGCATATTGGCTCAGTTAAATCTGAATTGAGGACTTATGGCTAACTTGGGCTAAGTCCAATTAGGTTTGAAATGTTGGCCCCTTGTTGGACTATTGAACATTTGTCTGGGTTCAGTCCCCTATTATTTAGCAATGCTAAACAGGGGTTTGGGAGCTTTGACAACATTTTGTCTTTGGCTGAGCACTAACCATTCATTATAGCTCTGGAATTTACTTTGCATATCATATGAACTGACCAATTTTGAGGTCCAGTTGAAGGGGAGATTTGCCTCTGGAAAACTTAACCAATTTGGGATAAGTTTGGCTTTAAAATAGTGTTGAACACTAGAGGATACTTGGCGATCACGTGCTCCCACGTGATATGCTGAAAATAGTGTTAAAAACTAAGGACGAGGCGCTTAAAGTAGTGTTAAACACTAAAATTGAATTGGTAACGTGGGGTCACGTGAGGCATCTGAAGATGGGGGCCAGACTTCCATTATTTTGTTCTCAGAGTATTCAGTTAGTGTTATACACTTTTAGTCTTTGAAATTATTATGCGTGGACACGTGACAATGCCTCTGCGTTGGGCATCAATTCCTCTATCTTCCCCTATTTTATTCTTTTGAAAAGGGGTATTTGTCAGGGGTCATGTGGGGACACGTGGGGCGCCCTAGATCAGTACTGCCTTTGGCTTTGTTCTCTTTTATTTTGAGGGTCACGTGGGAGCACGTGAGGCATTGCCTCCAGACTTGTTCTTTCTCATTTTGAAGAGTCTGTTTAAGGGTCACGTGGGGACACGTGACCTAGTCTTGTTCATTCTTTTTTGATCATTGAGAGGGAGGGTCACGTGTTGCTATGTGACCAGGTTTGGTACTGATTTCTTTACGTGCATGGAGAGTTTTAAGTCCCTTGTTTTAAGAATTAAATTCTTTGGTAGGGTTAAACCCTAATTTTGCTTAGAGGAATTAAATTCCTATGTATATGGAAGAATTAAATTTTTATGTAGGGTTAAATCCTAGTTTTATTTGGAGGAATTGAATTCCTATGAATTTGAGAGAATTAAATTCTCATATAGGGTTAAACCCTAGTTTCATTTGGAGGAATTAAATTCCTATGAATTTGGGGGAATTAAATTCCTTAAACTCAATTCTCCCTCTAAGTTTTGGATCTGCATGGCAGAATCTCCCTGATGAGAATTAAATTCTCAACTTGTGGGGAGATCTGCATCAGCAGATCTTCAACCAAAGAAAGAACTAAGTTCTTATCAGAAGAGTTAAAATCTTAAATTGAGAATTAAATTGTTTTTGTTTTATGGAACTTGGATCTCTTTCCCCTTTCTCACCTAGGGTTTCTTTTCTCTGAAGAGATCTTTTTTTTCTCTCTCTTGAGAATTAAATTCTCCTCTCTTTTTTCTCTCTGTTGTTGTTATCTCCCCAAAAAAGTAGATCCCCTTCTCTTCTCTTCTTGGCTCCTATTTATAGGAGAAAGAAAAGAATCAATTTGTTTTGTCAATCTTTCATTGAAAGATTTTAATTGATTTTGTAACCAACATGATCTTTTAGATCGCTCAGTGAATTTTATTCACCATTGGATTTTTAATCCAAAAGATCTTTTATCTGTTATTCCTAGCAAATTTCAGGGAAATCTTTCCTTGTATAAAATCTTTCCATAAATTGGTGATTTTTAATCACCATTGGATTTTTAATCCAACAGTGTTCCATTTTACAGAGCACCATCTTTTTTGTTTGGAAAGATTTAGAGAAATATTTTTCCAGTTAGGGTTTTTAATTCCTTCTTAATTAGAATTTAATTCTATTAATTCATAGATCTTTAGGAACCCATCATGTATTGGCACGTGACCCCGTAATTAAGCATTTGACTATAATTTAATTCTGTTATTTTAAAGAACTCAGGAATTATCACGTGTCAGCACGTGACCCTTGGTCACGTGTTGGCACGTGATGCCCCATTGGGATTTTTCCTTGTTATTTTATTATACTTTTAATTCTTTTCAGTGGGTTTAAAGGCCCATCACGTGTTATCACGTGACCCCACTGATTAATTGTTTCCAATTATTTATTTTATTCAGTTCCTACAGGCTTTGCCTGTAAATGGTCACGTATCTGCACGTGATGCCCGGTCACGTGTGGGCACGTGATGCCCGATTACGTGTAGGCACGTGATGCATGGTCACGTGTGCGCACGTGATGCCTCATAACTTTTGATCCCGGATGAATTATGAGGCCCATAATATATCAAATCGAAGGATTTTTCGAGACACTATCGATACCATTAGAATTTAGCTGTTTCACATTCGGGTGTTTGTCAAAATACAGCCTGGAAAATACTGGTTCACATTTTCTTAAACGTATCGTTGCCATTTGATACCTTTGGCCCTTTTGCGCAAAAATTTTTTGGTGGGAACAAATGCCCCCCACTACTTTGCCCACGTAAGTATATACGTGGGTAAAGTAGTGCAGGGTAATTCATAGCGTATGATCAGTTTCGTGTTGGTATATAATTTTCAGAATCTTGATCTGAGAAGATAACGAGCGGACACAAGCGTCGTCATTTATCATTGACTCAAATCTCGACTCTTAAGGGACATAGTTCCAAACCCTCAGCTCCCTGAGCCGCACCCTTCTATTTCTTTATGTTTAACTCTGGCGTGAAGTAGTTTATATTCTCATGAGTAACTTCTCCATTTCAGTGGCATGTAGCTTTGGCAAGTGTGGCCCATAGATGGTAGATAACAGTTCATTTTGAAATCTTTATAAAGTAGCGATGGCTTATAAAACAGGGTTAGGATCTGTTGCCTAAGACTTTCAAACTTTATGAGCTGTGAGGGTCTCACAAAGGCTTTTCTCCCTACGAATCGTGAGGATCTCGTAGGTGTTTTTTCTCCTTAGGAGTCGTGAGGACTCCTAAGTGCGTTTTCTCATGAGAATCGTAAGGATACCACAAGAGAATTTTCTTTATGCGTAGGGACAATAATTTCCCCCAAGTTGAGACGAGTCGAGAGATTCTCGCAAAGACATTGATTTCCTTGCGGGTTAAAATGAATCGAGAGGTTCTCGCCAAGGACGCTGATTTCCCTGAATCGAGATAAGAAGCGATGGCTTAGGAAACAGGTTCAGATCTGCCGCCTAAGACTTTTCAACTTTATGAGCTGTGAGGGTCTCATAAAGATTTTTTCTCCCTACGAGTCGAGAGGATCTCATAGGTGTATTTTCTCCTTAGGAATCGTGAGGATTCCTAAGTGTGTTTTCTCTTGAGAGTCGTAAGGATCTCACAAGAGAATTTTCTTCCTTACAAGTCGAGAGGACTCGTAGTGATTGATGAGTTGACCTACTCCTGAGTCAAAGCATTACTTCAACAGGGAGGTCGAGGGTTGACTTTGGGTTGTCTGTGCACCGCCGAGTCATGGAACTGGGAACATTGCCGCGGCTCCGCTTTGCTGACGTTGTATATTCCTGCAGAGACACTGATTTCTTTGCGGTTAGGCGCGAATCGAGATGTTCTCGTCAAGGACGCTGATTTACCTGAATCAAGGTATTTGCCAAGGACACTGATTTCCTCGGAGTTGAGACGGATCGAGGTATTCCTGCAAAGACACTGATTTCCTTGCGTGTTGACGCGAATCGAGATGCTCTCGTCAAGGATGCCGATTTCCCTGAATCAAGGTATTTTGCCAAGGACACTGATTTCCTCGGGGGTTGAGACGAATCGAGGTATTCCTGCAAAGACACTGATTTCCTTGCGGGTCGACGCCAATCAAGATGTTCTCGTCAAGGACGCTGATTTCCTTGAATCGAGGTATTTGCCAAGGACACTGATTTCCACGGAGTTGAGACGAATCGTGGTATTCCTGCAAAGACACCGATTTACTTGTGGGTTGACGCGAATCGAGATACTTTCGTTAAGGACGCTGATTTCCCTGAATCGAGGTTTCTTCCAAGGACGCTGATTTCGTCGGAGTTGAAACAAATTGAGGTATTCCTGCAAAGACGCTGATTTCTCTGCGAGTCGATGCGAATCGAGATGCTCTCATCAAGAATGCTGATTTCTCTGAATCGAGATTTTTGCCAAGGACACCGATTTCCTTGGGGTTGAGACGAATCGAGGTATTCCTGCAAAGACGCTGATTTCTTTGCGGGTCGATGCGAATCGAGATGTTCTCGTCAAGGACGCTGATTTCCCTGAATCGAGGTATTTGCCAAGGACACTGATTTCCTCGGAGTTGAGACGAATCGAGGTATTCCTGCAAAGACACCGATTTCCTTGCGGGTCGACGCGAATCGAGATGCTCTCGCCGAGGATGCTGATTTCCCTGAATCGAGGTTTTGCCAAGGACACTGATTTCCCTGGAGTTGAAACGAATCAAGGTATTCCTGCAAAGACACTGATTTCCTTGCGGGTCGACGTGAATCGAGATGCTCTCGCTAAGGACACTGATTTCCCTGGGGTTGAGACAAATCGAGGTATTCCTACAAGGACGCTGATTTCCCTGAATCGAGGTATTCCTACAAGGACGCTGATTTCCCTGAATCGAGGTATTTGCCAAAGACACTGATTTCCTCAGAGTTGAGACGAATCGAAGTATTTCTGCAAAGACACTGATTTCCTTGCGGGTCGACGTGAATCGAGATGCTCTCGCCAAGGACGCTGATTTTCCTGAATCGAGGTTTTTCCAAGGGCACTGATTTCCCTGAATCGAGGTTTTTCCAAGGGCACTGATTTCCCTGGAGTTGAAACGAATCGAGGTATTCCTGCAAAGACACTGATTTCCTTGCGGGTCGACGCGAATCGAAATGCTCTCGCCAAGGACGCTGATTTCCCTGAATCAAGGTTTTGCCAAGGACACTGATTTCCCTAGAGTTGAAACGAATCGAGGTATTCCTGCAAAGACACTGATTTCTCTGCGGGTCGACGCGAATCGAGATGCTCTCGTCAAGGATGCTGATTTCCTTGAATCGAGGAGGTTGCCAAGGACACTGATTTCCCTGGGGTTGAGACGAATCGAGGTATACCTGCAAAGACGCTGATTTCTCTGCGGGTCAAAGAGAATCGAGATGCTATCGTCAAGGACGCTGATTTCCCTGAATCGAGGAGGTTTCCAAGGATACCGATTTCCTCGGCGTTGAAACGAATCGAGGTATTCCTGCAAAGACGCTGATTTCTCTGCTGGTCGACGCGAATCGAGATGCTCTCGTCAAGGACGCTGATTTTCCTGAATCGAGGAGGTTGCCAAGGACACTGATTTCCTCGGAGTTGAAACGAATCGACGTATTCCTGCAAAGACGCTGATTTCTCTGTGGGTCGACGCGAATTGAGATGCTCTCGTCAAGGACGCTGATTTCCCTGAATCAAGGTTTTTGCCAAGGACACTGATTTCCTCGGAGTTGAGACGAATTGAGGTATTCCTGCAAAGACGCTGATTTCTTTGCGGGTCGACGCGAATCGAGATGCTCTCGTCAAGGACACTGATTTCCCTGAATCGAGGTATTGCCAAGGACACTGATTTCCTCGGAGTTCGAAATGAATCGAGAGGTTCCTGCAAAGACACTGATTTCTTTGCGGGTCGATGCGAATCATGATGCTCTCGTCAAGGACGCTGATTTCCATGAATCAAGGAGGTTGCCAAGGACACTGATTTCCCTGGGATTGGTTGATTTGTTTCCAAGATGGAGCGTTGATCCGGCAGGGAGGTCATTGGTTGACTCCAAGTTGTCTATGAACCGTAGAGTCTTGGAACTGGAGACTTTGCCGTGGCTCTGATTGATGTTGTAGCATCTGTGTCCTGCTGGAATGAGGAGGCACACCATTGTTGGTCTTCGGGCCGTAGATGTGGCCATTAAGATTTGGAACTAGGGACTTTGCCATGGCTCCGCTTCGTTGCGACTCTGACGTCGGTTGTTGACGTTACGTCTGCATCTGGTTGAAGTGAGGAGAAACGCCGTTGGTGATCTCTAGGCTGTCTGTGAACCGTCGAGATTTGGAACTAGGGGACTTTACCATGGTTCCGTTGTTTTGACCCTGGGGTCGTTTGTTGACGTCGCATCTGCATCCTGCTGGAGTAAGGAGAAACGCCGTTGGTGATCTCTAGGCTGTCTGTGAACCGTCGAGATTTGAAACTAGGAGACTTTGCCATGGTTCCGGGGTAGTCTCTAGGCTGTCTGTGAACCGTCGAGATTTGGAACTAGGGGACTTTGTCGTGGCTCCGTTTGTTGATGTGGCGTCTGCATCCGATTGGAGGGAGGAAGAACGCCGATGTTGATCTCTAAGTTGTCGATGTTGACGTCGAGACCCTGAAGCTAGGGATCTTCCTTCACTTCGTTTGTTGACATTATGTATGCAATATTGCGACGAATGTTGAGATTGTCTTTAGGCTGTCTATGAACCGTAGAGATTTGGCTTCGCTTCGATGAAGCCTGGTGGGACGATATGGTTCCCTTCTTGTTTGTGCCTATGGATTTTATACATGGGTCAATGTGACCTCACCTGCAGGGCAAAAAGTTTCATTCTTTCATTTTTTTAATTCTTTCCGCGATGCTCTAATATTTCAGCTTTTTTATATCGCGAAAGTCGCGATTGCCAAATCATTTCGGCTATTTTTCGCGGTGCCCAATCATTTCGGCTATTAGTTTTTTTACTCGCTGCTTTTTATTGCGAGTTGCCCAATCATTTCGGCTGTTTTTGTATGCATACATTTTTACTTGCTGATTTCATTGCAAGTTGCCCTATCATTTCGGCTATTTCATATGCATTTTTGACTCGCTGATTTTTTATCGCGAGTGTGGAACTTGGAATCTGGTGCCAATCTCAGCATCAGTATCGCTGCGACTGGAATATTGCCAGGAGCGAATCATCATTTGCTATGAAAGGACTTGGAATTTGATACCGATTTAGGCATCAGTATCGCTATAACTGGGATATTGCCAGGGGCGAATCATCATTTGCCTTTTTCGGTTCGAACAAAGGTGGCTTAGCAAACAGAGTTAGGATCCTGTTGACTAAGACTTTTTGACTTTACGAGCCGTAAGGGTCTCATAAAGGTATTTCTCCCTACGAGTCGTGAGGATCTCGTAGGTGCATTTTCTCCTTAGGAATCGTGAGGATTCCTAAGTGTGTGTTCTCTTATAAGTCGTAAGGATCTTACAAGAGTGTTTTCTCTTTATAAGTCGAGAGGACCTACAAGTATTTGTTCACCGTGTGAGCATATCTCTAGTCACTGGTGGGACTCTGTTAGGGAAATGTTCATTCGTGCCCGTGGATTGTATACAAGGGTCAATATTGAACCACTTGTAGGGCAATCTGGAAAAGGTAATGGCTTAAGAACAGGTTCAGATCCCTATAACTTAAGGCTTTTGAATCTTATGAGCCGCGAGGGTCTCATAAGAGGGTTCTCCTTATGAGTCGTGAGGATCTCGCAAGTGTAATTTCTCCTTAGGAAATGTGGGGATCCCTAAGTGTGTTTCTCCTTTGTGAGTCGTAAGGATCTCACGCAGGTGGTTTCTCCTTACAGGGTCGAGAGGACCTAGCAAGTGTCTTTTAACGAGATTGCGCCCTTTCGGGTTTTCACCAAACTTGCCGGTAGTCCCGCTGTTTTTACTCACGGAGCCCTTTCAGGTTTTCATCCGTGCCCATTTCTCTTATGGACGTACCTTTTCCTTTTCCTTTTTTTTTACCACGTCAGCCTAAAGATGTCGCGAGTTGGTAGTAGTTTAACGACGTTTCGGTCATAGGTCCGAGATTTTTCGGACAACGTACGATTATGCAGCTAGATTTTCTCGCAAATCTTCGCATCTTTTGCGTCGGAGGTGGATTCCTTGAAGAGAGGGCTGAGGGCGATTTCTTCGTCAGAGTCGCTTCCAAAGGTGATAACTTGCGATTCCTTGGTGTCGACTTTATGATAGTTTCCAGCAGCTCTTTTGCGCTCATCTGTCGTGCTTTTTTGTTCCCGACGAGCCTTGCGCTTCACCCGTTGAATGTGTTGTTGGTGGGAAACATATCTCTTCCACCAGTTTTTAAAGGCTATGCACTCCTCGGTAGGGTGTGCAATCCTCTGATGGTATAAGCAGAAATTAGAATGTATGTCCGCTTCATCAAGATGTATACTGCCAGGAGAATTTCCTCTGAAAGAAGGCAACTTCATTCCTATTGACAGGGCCCTAGCGAATCATTTCCCTACATTAAGCTTGCTTTTGCTGGCGATAGGGATGCTTTGATCCGGTTGGGGTGCCTCGACCTTTTCATCCAGTCATCGGCGTTTGGCTTTTTCGAATATACCCAGTTCGCGCTCTCGATTGGCTTTGCTTTTCTGACGGGCTTCATTCAGTAGAAAGTCGATCATCTCG
Source organism: Agapanthus africanus (assembly GCA_030015575.1). Taxonomy (NCBI): domain Eukaryota; kingdom Viridiplantae; phylum Streptophyta; class Magnoliopsida; order Asparagales; family Amaryllidaceae; genus Agapanthus; species Agapanthus africanus. The sequence continues at coordinate 109,121,780 of JASDDO010000004.1, read as the reverse complement.
TCAGACGGTTCTAAGTGTTGGGTTTACCTAGCACCTCACCAATGGTTTAGAAGCATCACATATGCCAAAATCAAATTTTAAAGGTGCTAAGTGAACTTGACAAGAATCATAACTAGAAATTTAGGGTTTCTTTTCAACTAAGCATCACATGAAAATGAAAAACTATCACTAAGGGTAGAGATTACAACCTTTGTAGACCTCCCTTGGTGACTCCTTGGCACTATGAGGGTTTGGAACGGATCGATGGAAGCCTTCCTAGTCCACGAAGATCCACCCGAAGTCCCTTTGCCCAAAGCTCTTTGCTTTACTTGATATGTGAATGAAGTAGAGCAAACACCATACACAAATGGGCTAGATGTGTGTAGTCTGATGATTTGGTTTGTATTCTATAATCGAAACCCTTTCTTTTTTATCAACTTCACTCAAAGAAAAATCTCAAGAGAGGAAGAAGAAGATAATGGTGGCTAAGCTTGAGCTCAAAGGATAATATCATGAATTATTGAGATGAGAAAGAATATTCTATATTATATCCTTCTCACTTCAACCATGGTTAGTAATTATCTAGATCTTTATCAATGAGTTAATAAAGCAAAAGGATAATTAACTCAAGGTTAAAAAGTAGTTGAAGTATGGTCAAAGATGATAAACATTAACCATGAGTGAATTATCCTTTCTTTTAATTCAAAATGATAAATAAATAAATAATTACTACAATATGTGTCTTGCATTGCCACCAAATATGTATCAACAACCATGATACAATGTATGTATGTATGTGTCCATGCACATCATCATGTGCATACATGCATGCATACAAAAATAGAAAAAGGGTTTAATTAAAGAATTAATCTAAAAGTCATTTGTTAAATCAACGCTTGATTTTGCAAACCGGTCATATCACATACGACCCGACCAATAGAAAATGCCCGATTAATATACGGTATCACATATCCGTATTTAATCGGGTCCCCGCGCATATCTCATATACACACCACATCTTTTCGCCTGATCCAGGAAACTTCATTGTGGGACTCTAAGACTCGTCAATAAGCTGATAGTAGGTGATGATCATATCAAATACCTACAAGCTGCAAGCGGTCAGCTAAACGTAACGGCCGCCCGGGTATTGAGCGATCAGAAGAAAACCAGCAAAGCTGTCAAAACTCCCGTCGAGCCAACTGGCAACACTTTGATTCAGATCCTGGGATGGGTGGGGCTTTGGTTGTGAGGACATATGATAATTTATCATATGTAAGTGCAATGTTCAAGTTCCTCAACTATTCTTTATAGTTCGGTCTTGTAAGTTTATTTTTTTCTAGTAGAAGCTTAAGTCCCGTCATCGGTATCTGCCATTAGGAGAGAGAAAAGAATACACTCAGCGAAATGCTCTTGCAAAGAATTAGATTGGTTATTATCTTATCTAATCGATGTCTCCCACTGCTTTTATCAAATTTTCTTTCAAAACCTGAAAAGAAAACTAGCCAGGATTAATTACATTCTACAGTTTCGCTAACCGGTCAGCCTGTCCAGTGTCGGTACTTTGAGGGAGGTTCCCCGTGCTTTCGCACGGACCTAATTAAAATAAACCTCGTTTTCCCAGAGGTCAAACCCCGTTAACACCTTTCTAGACACCTACTGGATTAGCTAATTGTAAAGTGTAAAATTCTCCTGGAACTAACACTTACTCACAGTGGGATCGGGATCCAACTATCATATAGATGGTATGCAATCTCATTGCAAATTTCAACTCTTGAAACTCCCGATATTGTTTTTACCCCTAGTTACTTATGACCTTGGCTATGGTCAAAATATCATAAGTACTAGTCAAGTTCTACCCATCATTTCGAGATTAACTAGACCCACCCATATGACCCTTGACTATGATCAACATAATCACATGAATGTCCTAACTGATCGCATCATATGCTTTGTAGGAAGACATCACTTAGCTACCGTACACTATGCCTTGACTATGATCAAAATACGTAGCACGAATACTAAGTACTCTGCTTCCTAAAATGACGGAGGGTTGCAGATGGTTTTTATGAAAACCTTTAACGCTTTGAACTTGATCTCATTGTAGAATCAAAACAGTTTAGAAAAGGAGTGGCTTAAGCTCTGCATCTTTTGAAACTTGCATTTTTCATAAAAAGGCCGAGTGGGTTTCAAATCTGATTCTACAACATCTTTTAGGTTTCTTTTACTTTACATTAATCTCATTAATGTAATCCCATCATTTAAGTTCCTAAGCCATCACAGAAAAGAAACGAAAATAGAACGTACACTTATGCCATCCGCATTCGCCACAGTGTTCCGTTATGCACCGTTAGGTTACTTAACTAACGGCATAGCAGGGCGGGACTAGTGCGGGTGTAAAACATAAGCAACGTTTATTATATATCATATATATAATAATAATCCATTCGTCTCAGTTACTAAGTAATCACATTACAGAATATCAACAACAGAAGCACATATGAAAATAAGAGGATATCTAGGATGTCCGTATTTTGTATTTAGCCAACAGTAGAAAATACGGATTCCACGGTCGCGATGAATAGCCAAGCCCACACCCCTAGATCCCTACGAGAGCGGCAAGTGATCCTGCCAATTCTAGAGTTTAGGAGACCCGGTCTCGACTCCTCGAGATGGCCTCCCACTGAACCCTAGAACCCGGTCATTTGTGCTCCCCTCCTTGGGTCTATCCTAATGCGGAAAAGTAAATAATATACAATGACGGAAACATCTTCCTCGTCCCGGAAGTGCCCCAAATAAAAGAATATTACATACAATTGATTTATACATGAATGAAAATAAAACTCTCATCTCACATAAAACCCCCGGCTATTCAATCGCGACAATCCTGCACATCATATCTCAGCAACACATAATATCTCATATCATCAACGTAAGCAAGTATGCGTATCCCGATTATCGTTGATGTATAGCAACGAAGCTGGCGATACACATACTACGCTTACGGTCATAGAAAAGAAAGTGTAAAACTACAACATTTGGAATCCACAATCTCTTTAGACATCGTAAATCTGAAATATCACATACTTCGCATTTCATGCCTAACTATATGAATTCCACATATTGTATCACATTCCAGATAAATATACAATGCTAAACTTTTCGATCGAATAAACAAACACCTAAGATTTCCCAAATAGCACAACACTTGAGCCGAGTTCAAAAATTTCCAGAACATGTCGCAGTAGCAATGGTCCAGCCGTAGAAGGGTCAAGCCAACGCCTCACATGTGGCACGCCGTACTGCCCCAAACCCTAAGGTTTAGAGGCGGTTCAGACGGTCACATAATCGAGTTAAGGTTTGTGTTCTTCTAGAGGGTCCACCGCGTTACTTGCACGTTTTTCCGAAAGATTTAAACTCAAGAAAAATTCAACACTTGAAAGTTTTTCGTGCCGGGAAAAAGTGAGTTAATGATATCCGTTCGAACATTTTAACAGTTTCTAAATTATCCGGAAAATAGAACAAAGTTAAATTTTCCGATCGAATCAACGAATTCAAAATAATCCCCAGAACACTCAACACATGAGTCAGATTAAAAATACCCAGAAATATGCAGGAACAGCTACGGATATTACTGTACCAACACGTGTCCCCAACTCACTCTTTTGGCCGCGGAATCGCCGGGGCAAGCATGTTCTTGCCGCGGTTCCGCGGCTCTTTGAGAGCCTTGGGGGATCGTGTTTCAGGGTTATCCTTAGAATTACCTGCTGATTTTTTTGAGTATTTTTAATGCACAAAAAATCACATTTTTACAAAATTTCTAGAGAAGGGTCTAAATTGGTGTTTCGTGGTTCGATCGGAGTTTTAACTTTGCCTACGCATCGCCTAAAGCTCTAGCTTGGCTCTGCTACCATTGTTGGGTTTACCTAGCACCTCACCAAAGGATTAGAAGCATCACATATGCCATAATCAAATTTTAAAGGTGCTAAGTGAACTTGACAAGAATCATAACTAGAAATTTAGGGTTTCTTTTCAACTAAGCATCACATGCAAATGAAAAACTATCACTAAGGGTATAGATTACAACCTTTGTAGACCTCCCTTGGTGACTCCTTGGCACTATGAGGGTTTGGAACGGATCGATGGAAGCCTTCCTAGTCCACGAAGATCCACCCGAAGTCCCTTTGCCCAAAGCTCCTTGCTTTACTTGATATGTGAATGAAATAGAGCAAACACCCTACACAAATAGGCTAGATGTGTGTAGTATGATGATGTGGTTTGTATTCTATAATCAAAACCCTTTCTTTTTATCAACTTCACTCAAAGAAAAATCTCAAGAGAGGAAGAAGAAGATAATAGTGGCTAAACTTGAGCTCAAAGGATAATATCATGAATTATTGAGATGAGAAAGAATTAATCTATATTATATCCTTCTCACTTCAACCATGGTTAGTAATTATCTAGATCTTTATCAATGAGTTAATAAAGCAAAAGGATAATTAACTCAAGGTTAAAAAGTAGTTGAAGTATGGTCAAAGATGATAAACATTAACCATGAGTGAATTATCCTTTCTTTTAATTCAAAATGATAAATAAATAAATAATTACTACAATATGAGTCTTTCATTGCCACCAAATATGTATCAACAACCATGATACAATGTATGTATGTATGTGTCTATGCACATCATCATGTGCATACATGCATGCATAAAAAAAATAGAAAAAACGGTTTAATTAAAGAATTAATCTAAAAGCCATTTGTTAAATCAACGCATGATTTTGCAAACCGGTCATATCACATACGACACGACCAATAGAAAATGCCTGATTAATATACGGTATCACATATCCGTATTTAATCGGGTCCCCGCGCATATCTCATATGCACACCACATCTTTTCGCTTGAGCCAGGAAACTTCATTGTGGGACTCTAAGACTCGTCAATACGCCGGCAGTAGATGATGATCATATCAAATACCTACAAGCCGCAAGCGGTCAGCTAAACATAACGGCCGCCCGGGTATTGAGCGATCAGAAGAAAACCAGCGAAGCTGTCAAAACTCCCGTCGAGCCAACTGACAACACTTACCGTACAGTCCGGTCTCCTCGTCAGATATGTTGCATATCGAGTCTAGGAATGGAATCGTCGACCCCAATAACTCAATAAGTCATGCTGGTGTATGGCTCATAACAGATCGAGAAACTACTGATAACGCTTATCAGTAAATCTCAGCAGCCCTGGCCAGGGACTTCCTGTTATAGCCAATCGAGCATAGCACAACATCGACACCCAATACCGGGAGAGACGGGACCCCTCCTATCGCTCATCGCCTCCATGTGCCTCGGGACTGTACCCAAAGTCCACCTGTTTGCACAACTCAGTAGAGCCGTGGTAGGGTAGATATCAAAGTACAGTGGGAGGACACACAAGACTCTATGACGATCTTGGGTCTACAGACTAACCTGTACCAATGTCACCTGAGAACTGCTATCCGACGATAGATATAATACCACATAGGAGTTCTCTGTGAGTCCGTTCAGTGTACCCAGTCTCCACTGAGCACCCGCATACAATCTTTGGTGTCACCTTACCAGATGGATATGGGATCATCCATCGCCCGTCATATGGGACAAGAATAGTATACGCTGGTCTACTCTGGAATATCGATGCCCCGTCTCGATACACCCACGACTAGGAACAGTTCAAGGATATGCTTATAAACTACACATGCCCCACTTGTATGATCCACATCATAGTCACAGTAGTCAAGCAAATATCCTGAGGGCTTTATCAACATGTGCAAATGAATAAAAACATGATCAAATCAACATGTCAAGATAAAGTAAACCAGATGGCATACTATCATGTTGAGCGAGAAAGTCATCTATATTCATATATACATGTCCAAGCATCCACTATACATATAATGGCCTCTAGGGCATACATATATCTAACACTAAGGGTTTTGTCTTCGATCCTGCCCCCAGCTCTTTTATGCTATCTTCTATCGCCGAGTGAGCTTCTTCGTTAGTTAACGCCGAATAAGAGATCATGTGGCAACTTGCCACATAGTCCTCAGATTCTTCTGACGAGCCATCCCCGTCGTTATTGTCGTTATCTTCTGTAACATTTCAAAAAAATAAAATATTATTTTTGGGGAATTTTTATAATTTAATAATAAAATATTGATATTTTAATAAGGCGGTATAATTAAATACCGATAAATGGGGAAAACTTTGGAAAATTATGGAAAGTATTTAAAAGAGGGTGTTTTATGTGAATTATGCAAATTTTAAGTTTTTATGATTAATTATATGCTAATTTTGTGCTAATCGCGATTAAAAAAAATCGCTAATCGGAGTTTTAGCATATTTTGTGCAAAACATGCACCATATCATTTTACACTTGTTACATTTATTTCCATGGCTTTCCTACATGTTTTATAGCATGGATATTGATTTTTTAGAGAGGGGAAAAGAAAAGAAAAGAAAAGGAAAAGAGTATAATATATAGGCATGGGCATGGGAGAGAAAGGTGGGGGGAGGGGTATTTGACCTTGACCATTCTCTTGTTCCTTTCATCTCTCTTCATCATTTTCCTCTCCCTCTCCCCTTGTGCTGCTGCTGCTGCCGCCTCACTCCCTCCCCTCTTCACCTCCCCCAAAACTCCATGCTAAACACCTCAAAACCCATTGCCCTTTTTATTAAAAAGATGCATAAGCTCAAGGGAAGCACATTGGACCAAGAAAGCAAGGCCACTTGGGGAAACTCAAGAATTTTCTTGAGTTTCCAAATGAGGTATTTTCTGAACCATAAGCATAGTGTTTCCATTACTTTTACCCCCATGTTAAATTAGAACTGATATCGAGTGGTTTTGTGGACTTAGAAGAATTCTAGTTTGGGTTATTGGAAATTGAGAGTTGTGATGGGCAATTGAACTCAGTAGAGGCCTCACAAACCCCCTAGTGCTAGAATTAAGACCTAAACCAGAGACTAGAACCCCGGAATACGGATTTAAAAAAGCCGATATCGGGAAATTGTGGAATCTGTGGATGTAAAATGGAATCTGCTATCACCCTGAGACTCTGAAAATTATTTTGCAAGGACAGTGATACATGCAGGCACCTAGGAAGCCACCACCAAAACCCTAGCCCCTAACCCTCAACCATGGCCGCAAATTTAATCTTTCTGGCCACAAATTACGGCCAGACCAGGGTGGAATTGGTTCGTGTTGGTTCTGTGGTCCCCTCATCAGTAAAATAGACCCTTGGTATATGCAGAATTGTCTGATTTGACCTAGGGTAGAATATGTGACCTTTTTCCTGAGTTGCTGTTTTGATTCGGAGTTTCGTTTCTCGTATTTTAAATTCTGGATTTGCGTATTTGTGCTTTACCTCGATCACTTGACGTTTGCATGACAACATCGAGGGTTGTTTGTGTAAGTCTACGGTAGCGCCCCAGCCGTCTACAGACGCCAAATGCGGAATAAAAACTTTTTAACTGGCGCTATCGTATACTTTAACCCGGATCTGCCATTATTGCTAAACTAACAAACTGTAAAGAGTGTAGAAAGGTTATACCGAACGATCCGAGTCCTTCGTTCTTTAACCATCATCCCACGCTCCGTTGCGGCTGCTCTGATCTCGTCGATCTCCGATCTCCTCGTCCAGGTGGCACCACGTCAACGATTCTTTAAACGGGTTCCCGCCTCTGACTCGAGGCAACTCGGTCGACAAGTTTGCTAAAAGAGACGATCAAGAATGATGTAGAGAATGAGTAGATGACTTTGTCTCACTTCGTCCAAAGCCGTTGACGATCAGTTAATGAAGTTGCCACTCGAATCGGGTGATGGAATGAAATGAACTGTGAAATTCCATACACCCTAAAATCTATCATAATCTTTTTACCAGATGAAAACTCAAGTGAGTGAGAGAGAGAGGGGGGGATGGGGGCCGGCCATATATAGGAATGGGGGGGGTGAGTGTAGGAGGGAAGAGGGTGACCATAAGGAAAATATCATGTGTGAACACAAGAAAAATATCTCTAGTGTGAACACAAAGTGTGAACACACCAAAAGCAACCAATGAAACACCAACACCATTCAAACCTAGTCACCTCTTCTAGAACCTTCTAGAAGCATGACTCACCCTCATCCAAGAAAAGATAAATCCGTCTTTAACCGAATGTTAAAAGACGGCTGATAGAAAACTGGAAACTGGCAACTTCCAAAAGTGATCCTGAAACGACTTTCAGGATAACCCCGTAACTGTATAAATATACCCGCATTTGTATTACGACTGAATACAAATGCAACTGAGACAAAGATATTATATCTACTCAATATAATACTCGGATCCGGCTTAAACCAAAGCCGACCAGTATCATCAGCCCGAAAAATAACACGTGCGTAAACGCACGTGCATTTTCCGAACCCTGCCATAAAACCATACGGCCTCTACAACGTTTCGCCCGAACTTGGGAAACTGTCTGTGGGGACTCTAATGGCTCGTCAGTACGCTGTCAGTGGGTTTAACCACAAACCGTCAGCGGCACTAGCTATGCGTAACGGCTGCCCATGGACTGACCTCAAGGGAGGCCGATGAGAGAACTCATCCGGAAACCCTACTGAGCCTAACAGTGACAATGTATATACAGTCCGGTCCGTTCGTCTATGAGTATCGCATATCTGCCTAGGGGGCTAGTAACGTCAGACCCCCAATAGCAGTATAAGTCGTGTCGGAGTGTAGCCCAATAACACCCTGAGATACTACTGGAGTACCTACCAGTAAATCTCCTGCCACGGCCGTGGGCTATGTGTAATGGCTCTCCTAGACACAGCACGATCTCCCCCCTAATACCGGGAGAGACGAATCCCCTGCCGATCCGCTCACGTGCCTCCATGTGGCTCGGGACTGTACCCAAAAACTACCTGTTTGCACGACTCCTTTGAGCAGTGGTAGGGTAGAAATCAAAGCACAGTGGGAACTCACACGAGACAAATGACGACCTCAGGTCGATGAACTAACCTGTACACATGTCACCATGGAACTGTTATCTGACGATATGTAAAATACCAACTAGCAGGTTCCCGGCGAGTCCTGTCCGGTGTACTCATAACCCAATGAGCACCTGTATACATCTTAGGTGATCCAACTGACACCAGTAGCTTGTGAGACCGGCCACCGCCCCTCGTCGGGGTCTCGACTGTATACACTAGTCTACTCCGGAGTATCGATGCCCTGTCTCGAAACTCCCACGACTAGGGACCATAATTAAGGATATGCATATAAACTACCCAACTCTCACGTATATGATCGCCATCATACAGTTGGTGGTAAAGCAAGATCCTAAGGGCTCTATCAAAGTGTAACACGTAATCAGTCACCTGAACATGTACACGACTGATAAAGGCAAACCAGATAGCATACTATCATCTCGAGTAAGACTGTCCTACTGGTATAGGTCCTCCGCAATCATTGCAATCACGTACCTGCGATCCAATAATTGACTCTAAGGGCACTATCTCCAACAGTTTGATGGTTTTGAAAGCGTAGTCCATAGGTTCTAACCTATAGGCCTTAGCGTGTCGTTTTGGTTTTTCGATGCGATTTTAATATTCATTACGATTATGTTATCTTTGTAGGTACCTTCTTGAGGGCTTCATACGATGAAGAAGATGAAGGCGACATCGACACCGACACGCAGGATGCAAGGTGAGTAGATTATATCTACGGGGGAAGTCGGGTGGATGGTGTATAGCACCCCCGCAGTTCGATGTATAGGATGCTATTTATGCCTTATACTATATATGATAGCTTTATGCGTGACATGGATATTCTAGATGTGTTTAGGTGTATTATGGTTAGATTAGGGTTTAGAAGTAGACTAGTATAGTTCATAGTTGCGAACCCTAGAATAGGTTTACACCCCCACACACACATATGCTTGCTGGTTATACTTATACCTGGATGATGAGGATAGTGGATGATATTCGGAGATGAGTCGATGAGATTGGGCATAGTGTCGTGAGATTGGTGATATTGATGTGGTTCGTATTATGAGATACGATGTGAGATTTTAGCGGGGCTTTAGGCGTGTTTTCATACACGCACATATATCTATATAGATGGTATCGGTTTGTACTAGACTTAGATCAGTACCCCAGATCATGAGATATGATGATAAAGATACCCGATAATTGATAAGATGAATGTGATATTGACCCGTACCTAGATTTGGGATGTCGTACGATGGATGTACCGTACGAGCTTTATATTGATGATAGATCCGAATTTATGACTCGAGGATGTCATATGATATTGTATCGTACGCGGTACCTTATATATATATTTATATCGACTCAGATTTAGGTGGTTTCCATACCCCTCCTGATTGACTTGTTAGTTAGAGCTATAGTTTTGCTAGTAGATGTTAGCCTAGGCCGATGTCATACCTATTTCAAAAACTAACGAATCGGGAGTATTTTAAAGACGGGCAAAGGGATTCTACGGATATTTTCAAAAGACGCATCTTTTCTTAAAAACACCGTAGCCCTTATTTTCCTAGAAACCCGATTCGTCTTCTTTCAAAAGGCAAAACCGTATGACATGGATACATTGATGTAGATTCTGCACTGTTGTGTTTATTATTCATTTGCTGCATATTCTTGCTGCTCGCATCGCATCGCATGCTAAATATGTTTATTGTTAAGTTAAAACTGTTAGTGAATATGCCCTAGAGGCCATTACTGTATCATACCAGTTTGTATATTGCTTGATGGAAGCTGGGAATATTCACATTTGTATAGACAATCTTGCTCGAAATGGTAGTATGCTACTTGGTTTGTCTCTGCTTTAATGTGTACATGTGTTTCTTTTAGCATATCGCATATACATATTAGTGGAGCCCTTAGGATTTTTGCTTGATTACCAGCGTTGTGATGGCAGTCACACTAGTGGGGGCTGGGTAATCTACAAGCACATCCTTATACAGGTCCCTAGTCGTAGGATTATCGAGATGGGGCATCGATACTCCGGAGTAGACTAGTGTATGCGCTTCTCATCCCAGCAGGGGAGACGGTCTGTCCCACAGCCGTTAGTACGTCGTACTTGAGATAGTATGCGGGTGCTCGTTAGGTTACGAGTACACTCGACAGGACTCATCGGGAACTGTTGGTTGGTACTATACCTATCGTCAGTTATCAGTTCCCAGGTGACATGAGTACAGCTTAGTCCGCTGACTTGACACTGTCACTTCGCCTCGAGTGTGTTCCCACCGTACTTTAATTACTACCCTACCACGGCTCAAAGGAGTCGTGCAAACAGGTAGTAGTTGGGTGCAGTCCCGAAGCACTTGGAGGCAGTGACGGTTAGATAGGATTCGTCTCTCCCGGTATTGGGAGTTGATATCGCGCTGTGTCTAGGAGAGCCATTACACATAGTCGTCCCTGGCCAGGGCAAGCGAGATACACTGGTAGGTTTCCAGTGTTATCTTAGGGTGTTCTGGCATACACTCCGACATGACTTGTACCGCTATTAGGGGACTAACATTTACCACTCCGTTAGGCCCGCCATGCGATATTCTCAGACGAACAGACCGGACTGTATGCAGATTGTCACATACAGGCTCAGTAGGAGTTCGGATGGGTTCGCCTCATCAGTCTTCTTATCGGCATCTACCTGGGGACCGTTACGTACATCTAGTGCCGCTTGCGGTCTGTAGTTAAACCCACTGCCAGCGTAGTGTCGAGTCTTTAGAGTCTCACACAGAGGGTTATTCGCCTTTGGGAAAAACAGAGTAGACGTCGCATGGTTTTGCGACAGGGTTCGTTCACATCCGCGCACTTGTGCACGTTTGGTGTCCGGACAGTCAGTACCAGCGGGCTTTGTTTTAAGCCAGATCCTAGTATAAGTTTTGGGGTTAGTTTTATCTCATTGTATTCGTGTTCCTCGGAACACGAATGCGGGTGTGTATGCACAGTTGACTGAGGCAGAGGCAGAGGATTCTCATTAGGGTTTTGGTACGGGTGTGTATGCACAGTTGACGGTTGTCTTTTACCAAACCCTAATGAATATATGAAATATCAATTAATAATATTAATTAAATAAAATTGAGTTATAATTAGGGTTGTTGACTTGTTGACCAAGGTTGACTTGTTGACCAAGGTTGAAACTTTGACCATCATCATTTCAAGCAAAGATGCTCTTTGATCTTTGCAAAACTCATTTAATGTGAAATGATAAGGGTATTTTCAACCTACCATCACCTTTTTCTTTTTGGATTAATATTGTTAATTGATTAATTCACATATATTTGCATATGGTTGCAAAATTCTCATTATTCTCTCATTCTCATTCTCTCTCATCCTTTGCTCTCCCTCTTCCTCTAGCTCAAGGAATAAACTCTCATGTGTTGAGAACCATTTTCCTTGATGATAAAACACCAAAACTCATTTCTACTCATCCTAAGGTTGAAGGTCTAGCAAGCCTAATACTTTAGTTACCTCAAGTTCGAGGAAGGAGTTCAAGGTAGAGGCCCTTGGGTGGATCCATCTTCGGCAAGAGAAGGCGACGATGAGAACCATCCAACCCACTCCAAGGAGAAGAAGAGAAGGAGTTCAAGACTAGGTATAACCCTTAACCGAGTAGATAAAGCTCCTAGTAGTTGCTAGTGTGTAGTTTAGCAAAGATCCGGGTTTTATAGTCCATGTTACCCTAAACCCTAAAAATCGTTTTTCACCGTTTCCGCAACCCCGAAAGAACCGGGACAGGTAACATGGACCTACAGTGGTATCCGAGACTATCTAAACACACCCTAGCATGTTAGCCAAGTATCTAGAATTTCGATCGGATAAAAAACCTCAAAACACATCAAAAATATCAACTTTCTGCAGATTTTTATTTCTGCTCAAAAAATAATAAATCATGTACTAAAAATTGGCTTAGGGTTTTTTAAAGAACACCCAAGAAAAATGATCCAGCGAGTCGACCAACTCACCGCGGAACCGCGGCCGAGTTGACTCGGCCGTGGCTCGTTTCTCCTGCAGTGTTCTTATATTGGTGTTTTGTGATTTTTAGGATGGTTTGTTTCTGCCCAGAATTTCCAGAGAACAAATTTGTTTTTGGGGTGGTTACAAATCCGTATTTTGGTCGAATTTCTGTAGACTTTGGCTAATAGGTTGTATCTGTGATGTTATATATGTATTGAACGTCTGCTAATCGCTATACGTCGATTAGTGGGGGTTATACATATCTGTGATCTGTAATGTTGATGGTTTGTGTATATAAATTCGTTGGATTGTCGCGGATGAATAGCCGGGGGGTTGTGAGATGAGAGTTTTGTTTATCTTTCAATACATGTAATATGTAAATTGATGTAATATTATTTGTATGGCTGCACATCCGGGATGAGGTTGTATCTGCCATTGTATAATTTCTTTTTACTGTTTTTGCTCCTAGGATAGACCCAAGGTGGGGTGCACAAACTATCGGGTATCTCGAAGTGCCGAGTGGCCTACTCACGTTGTTGAGGGAGGTTGCTTCGCTTCGGGTACTTGGCGGGTAGTTTGCCGCACCCGTAGGGGTCTAGGGTGGGGTATTGGCTATTCATCGCGACCGTGTAATCCGCTTTTCGTTACAGGCTCGAACGAAATGCGGATTCCTAGTATATCCAATGTGTTCATCTGTGATCTGGAATGGCTATCATTGCATCTAACGAATGTGTATATCTATATATGATATCTATTTAGGCGTTGCTTATATTTTGCATCCGCGCTAGTCCAGCCCCCGCTCTGTCGTTAGTTAAGTAACCTAACGGGTGATGACGGGGCCCTGTGGCGAATGCGGATGGCATAAGCGTACGTCATATTTTCGTTATTTTCTGCAATGGTAGGATTAAATGATGGGACGCATTAAAATTAATGGAAGAAAATAAACCAAGTAAAGTCGTCGGAACACTTTTAAAACCACTCGGTTCTTTTCAAAAACCAACTTTTAAATGCGGAGCTTGAACCACTCCTTTTAAAAGCTATCTCGTTCCATCGATTATATCAAGTTCGCTACGTTCACGGATTCTCCAAAACCATTCGTAGCCCTCCGTCATTTCATATGGATAGTCAATAGTATTCAAGCTGTGTTTGTTGGCCAAAGTCAAGGCACAGTGTTTGGTAGCTATTGGGTATTCATATGCATCATAGATAGATGCGTTGGTTTGGGACAGTCGTACTGCCTTGTTGGCCAAAGTCAAGGGTAGGTATGGGTGGGTTCAAATTAACCTGGAGAATGACGGGTAGAACTTGACATGTGACTTATGATTTGTTGGCCAAAGTCAATGTCATAAGAGCATGGGGCAAAAATCCACATCGGGAGTTTCTAAAGAAACTGAAACTTGCTAGCGCTGCATACCATTTGGAGTGTGATGATTCTAGTAGGATTCCTTCAGTTTTGTCACGCGATGATATTTGGATCCCGATCCTACTGTGAGTATATGCTACTCCTCGGGAAATTTCTCACTTAACGATCAATACTATAAACCTAGTAGGTGTCTAGAAAGGTGTTAGCGGGGTTACGCCCCCAGGGAAAAGAGGTTCTTAAATTAAGGAACTTCACGAAAGCGTTGGAAAACCTCCCTCGAAGTACCGACACTGGCCTGGCTGAACGGTTAAGCAAGTATTGTACGGTGAGATTGATCCCGACTAATTCTTCCTTTTTGGTTTGAGGAGGGATTCGAGAGACAGTGGGAGCCATCCTGTTTAGACAAACTAAAAACCACTCTAAACTTGCAAGAGCATCATGCTAAAGTGTTTCTTCTCTCTCTCCTAATTGCAGTGACCAATCGACATGACCGGACTTAAGTTATTAGTAGATAAAAATATACTGACAGGGCCAAACTACAAAGATTGGCTCAGGAATGTCAAAATGGCAATCACTTACGACAAGTTGGGGTATCTCCTTACCACCAAAGCTCCCCCTGTCCCAGATCCCACCTCCAGCATCGCGAATATAGAAATCCGTAAGACATGGGAGATCGACTGCGCGAAGGCCAAGTGCCTCGTGCTTGCCTATATGGACAATGAACATCAGAGGAGGCATGAGAATATGGACCTGGAATCCATATTTCTTCATACAAAAGAACTGTATGGAGAGCAATCTCGTATCGCCAGTTACGAAGTCTCGAAAAAGTTATTTTCGATGAGATTGGCCGTCGGATCATCGGTAGCGGAACACGTGCTTAAGATGATTGGCTTCATTGAAGAGCTCGCGGACCTTGGGACCACGTTAGAGAACGAGCTCTATACGGACTTGATTCTCCAGTCCCTTCCTTCCATTTACGCCTAGTTTATCCTTAACTTCAACTTGCAAGGAAAAGAAGTTGAACTTCCGGAGCTCCTCAACATGTTGAGGAGTGCAGAGGGCACCCTACAGAAAGGTAGGGAAACATCCACTTTCTTTGTAGGAGGATCTTCCTCTTCTAAGTCCAAGACGAAAGCCAAGGTAAAGAAGAAGAAAGCCCCCGCCAAACCAAGGGGCGGTGTTAGTAAAGTGGATACGAAGGGAAAGGCAAAGGCAACAAAGGTAGTGGGAAAGCTTGTGGGAAAGGAAGAATGCTTTTACTGTCATAAGAGTGGACACTGGAAAAGGGATTGCAGGGCTTGGAAGGCCAGAAACTAGGATCCGAAGCAAGTTGCGGCTTCGGCTTCAGGTGTGTATGTTATTGAAAACTGTCTATCAATAAACTCTACATCCTGGGTATTGGATACCGGATCAGGATCTCATATCTGTAATTCTTTGCAGGCACTGAGAAGGCGTAGGGTTTTGAAGGCAGGTGATATGACCCTCAGAGTTGCAAACAGAGCTGGCATGGATGCTGAGTCCGTGGGGGACTATCACCTGGGATTTTCAGATGGGCATGTTTTGGTTTTGCATGATTGTTATTTTGTACCCAATGCAACTTGTAATATCATATCTGTATCTTTATTGTCTAAAGAAGGTTATGAATTTGCATTTGTAAGCAATGTTGTAAACATTCACCTTAATCATGTTTTGATTGGGTCAGGTACATTAAGCAATGGTATATACGTATTAAACCAACCACAGATTTTCAATGTCCAGAATACACACAAAAGAAAGTCTCCAGAAATTAATCATGCTTTCTTATGGCATTGTCCAGAATACACACAAAAGAAAGTCTCCAGAAATCAATCACATCAATGAGAGAAGGTTGACGAAGTTACATACAAAAAGATATTTGGACCCGTTCGAATATCAATCATATGCAACTTGGTAATCCTGTCTCAAAGGAAAGATGACAAAGACCCCGTTCACTGGACATAGAGTAAGAGCGAGCGAGCACTTGGGGCTCGTACACAGTGATGTGTGCGGTCCAATGTCTACATATGCACGAAGCGGTTATTCTTACTTCATTACTTTTACGGATGACTTTTCAAGGTACGAATATGTCTTCTTAATGAAACATAAATCTGAAGCCTTTGAAAAGTTCCAGGAATACAAGAATGAAGTAGAAAAAAAACAGGAAAAAGTATCAAGACACTGAGATCTGATCGAGGTGGTGAATACTTAAGTGCCGAGTTCTTGGATTACTTAAAAGAGAATGGAATTCTCTCTCAGCTTACTCCTCCATACACTCCACAACATAACGGTGTATCGGAGAGACGGAACCGAACCCTATTGGATATGGTACGTTCCATGATGAGTAACGCTGAGTTGCCGCGATCATTCTGGGGATATGCGCTAGAATCAGCTGCATACCTTTTGAACCGAGTTCCAACTAAGACTGTGCCTACTACACCATATCAGATGTGGTGTGGGAAGAAACCCTATCTTAAGCACATTAAGACATGGGGATGTCCAGCTTTTGTCAAAAAGCAGCATGCGGACAAACTCGAGGCACGCTCAGTACAATGCAAGTTTGTGTGATATCCAAAGGACTCCAAGAGATATTTCTTCTATTGCGAAGAGGAACAAAAGGTTTTTGTTTCTCGTCATGCCCACTTCTCTAAAACTGAATTTTCGGAAAATCAGATAAGTGGGAGCGCAATAGAGCTGGAAGAAATTCCAGAACCACGAGCTATTACTGAAAGCTTAGTAGAACCAGAGGGTTCGAAAGAACAGGACATTCCTACGCCGCTCCGCAGGAGTAATAGGTAGTCTCGTCCGCCCGAGAGATACTACGGTTTTCTCATAGACGGGGATAGAGAGGATTGCATCATTGATAGTGATGAGCCGACTAGCTTCCAGCAGGCCATTCAGAGCGTTGATTTGGTAAAATGGATGGATGCAATGCGGACCGAAATGGAGTCCATGTACACCAACAAAGTATTTACTTTGGACGTTGCTCCAGATGGGGTAAAACCCGTAGGATGCAAGTGGATCTTCAAGAGGAAGATTGGTGTAGATGGACAGGTTGAGACCTATAAGGCTAGACTTGTTGCAAAGGATTTTCGTCAAAGACCTGGTTTGGACTATGACGACACCTTTTCTCCAGTGGTTATGCTGAAATCCATTCGGATCCTTCTTGCCATTGCTGCTTTCCACGACTATGAGATTTGGCAGATGGACGTAAAGACCGCTTTTCTAAATGGAAATTTAGAGGAGTGTGTCTATATGGACCAGCCAGAGGGTTTCATTCAGAGTGGGAGCAGTGGAAAGGTGAGCAAGTTTCTTAAGTCCATTTATGGACTAAAGCAGGCATCGCGGAGTTGGACCATCTGTTTTGATGAGACGGTCAAAGATTTTGGCTTTTTCAAAAATCCAGATGAACCATGCATCTATAGTAGATTTGTAGCATTGACTGTCGTATTCCTCGTTTTATACGTGGATGCCATTATCTTGATAAGAAAATGACATTCCTATGCTACAATCTGTCAAGGGGTTCTTGTCACACAGGTTCTCCATGAAAGACCTGGGTGATGCCTCTTACATTCTGGGGATCCGGATCCATCGTGATAGATCCAAGAGGATATTAGGACTTTCGCTGTCCAGGTACATCGACACCATACTGAAAAGATTCAGTATGGAAGATTCCAAGCGCGGTAATCTACCGGCTTGTCACGGGATCACCCTCTCCAAAGAGATGTCTCCCAAGACTGATTTGGAAAGGGATCGCATGTCTATTATACCCTACGCTTCTGCGGTAGGCTCTATAATGTATGCGATGTTGTGTACCAGACCAGATGTTGCTTATGCACTGAGTGTAGTAAGCCGGTATCAGTCAAACCCTAGGGAGAAGCACTGGATAGCGGTAAAGAACATTCTCAAGTACCTGAGAAGGACTAAGGAGATGTTCTTGGTGTATGGCGGAAAAGACCTCCAGATCGAGGCCTTTGCTGACTCCAGCTTCCAGAGCGACAAGGATGATTCCAAGTCCATGTCGGGTTTTGTCTTTACCCTCAATGGAGGAGTAGTGTGTTGGAAGAGTTCCAAACAGGAAACCGTTGCTGACTCGACGATGGAAGCGGAATATATCGCTGCATCTGATGCCGCAAAAGAAGCCGTCTGGATGAGGAAGTTCTTGAAAGAACTTCAGGTGGTTCCGTCCATTGTTGATCTAATACCTCTGTATTGTGACAACAACGGGGCTATAGCTTTAGCGAAGGAACCCAGGTCCCATCAGAAATCCAGACACATCTTGAGGCGGTATCACCTGATCTGGGAGATCGTGGATCGCCAGGAGATCGAGGTTCGGAGGGTTGCTTCAGAAGATAACACTGCAGATCCATTCACGAAGGCCTTACCCCAGACTCAGTTCGAGCGGCTGATCGAGATGATAGGTCTTCGATACGCCAGCACATGGCCTTAGTGCATGTGGGAGATTGTTAGTGTATATGCCCTAGAGGCCATTACTGTATCATACTAGTTTGTATATTACTTGATGGAAGCTGGGGATATTCACATTTGTATAGACAATCTTGCTCGAAATGGTAATATGCTACTTGGTTTGTCTCTGCTTTAATGTGTGCATGTGTTTCTTTTAGCATATCGCCTATACACATTAGTGGAGCCCTTAGGATCTTTTCTTGATTACCAGCGTTGTGATGGCAGCCACACTAGTGGGGGCTGGGTAATCTACAAGCACATCCTTATACAGGTCCCTAGTCGTAGGATTATCGAGACGGGGCATCGATACTCCGGAGTAGACTAGTGTATGCGCTTCTCATCCCAGCAGGGGAGACGGTCTGTCCCACAACCGTCAGTACGTCGTACTTGAGATAGTGTGCGGGTGCTCGTTAGGTTACGAGTACACTGGACAGGACTCGTCGGGAACTGTTGGTTGGTACTATACCTATCGTCAGTTATCAGTTCCCAGGTGACATGAGTACAGCTTAGTCCGCTGACTTGACACTATCACTTCGCCTCGAGTGTGTTCCCACTGTACTTTGATTACTACCCTACCACGGCTCAAAGGAGTCGTGCAAACAGGTAGTAGTTGGGTGCAGTCCTGAAGCACTTGTAGGCAGTGACGGTTAGATAGGATTCGTCTCTCCCGGTATTGGGAGTTGATATCGCGCTGTGTCTAGGAGAGCCATTATACATAGTCGTCCCTGGCCAGGGCAAGCGAGATACACTGGTAGGTTTCCAGTGTTATATCAGGGTGTTCTGGGCTACACTCCGACACGACTTGTACCGCTATTAGGGGACTGACGTTTACCACCCCCCTGGCCCGCCATGCGATATTCTCAAACGAACAAACCGGACTGTACGCAGATTGTCACATACAGGCTCAGTAGGAGTTCGGATGGGTTCGCCTCATCAGTCTTCTTATCGGCATCTACCTGGGGACCATTACGTATAGCTAGTGCCGCTTGCGGTCTATGGTTAAACCCATTGCCAGCGTAGTGTCGAGTCTTTAGAGTCCCACACAGAGGGTTATTCTCCTTTGGGCAAAACAGAGTAGACGTCGCATGGTTTTGCGACGGGGTTCGTTCACATCCGCGCACCTGTGCACGTTTGGTGTCCGGACAGTCAGTACCAGCGGACTTTGGTTTAAGCCAGATCCTAGTATATGTTTTGGGGTTAGTTTTATCTCATTGTATTCGTGTTCCTCGGAACACGAATGCGGGTGTGTATGCACAGTTGACTGAGGCAGAGGCAGAGGCAGAGGCAGAGGATTCTCATTAGGGTTTTGGTACGGGTGTATATGCACAGTTGACGGTTGTCTTTTACCAAACCCTAATGAATATGTGAAATATCAATTAATAATATTAATTAAAGTAAATTGAGTTATGGTTAGGGTTGTTGACTTGTTGACCAAGGTTGACTTGTTGACCAAGGTTGAAACTTTGACCATCATCATTTCAAGCAAAGATGCTCTTTAATCTTTGCAAAACTCATTTAATGTGAAATGATAATGGTCCTTTCAACCTACCATCACCTTTTTCTTTTTGGATTAATATTGTTAATTGATTAATCCACATATATTTGCAGAATTCTCATTATTCTCTCATTCTCATTCTCTCTCATCCTTTGCTCTCCCTCTTCCTCTAGCTCAAGGCATAAACTCTCATGTGTTGAGAACCATTTTCCTTGAAGATAAAACACCAAAACTCATCTCTACTCATCCTAAGGTTGAAGGTCTAGCAAGCCTAATACTTTAGTTACCTCAAGTTCGAGGAAGGAGCTCAAGGTAGAGGCCCTCGGGTGGATCTATCTTCGGCAAGAGAAGGCGACGAGGAGAACCATCCAACCCACTCCAAGGAGAAGAAGAGAAGGAGTTCAAGACTAGGTATAACCCCTTACCGAGTAGATAAAGCTCCTAGTAGTTGCTAGTGTGTAGTTTAACAAAGATCCGGGATTTATAGTCCATCTTACCCTAAACCCCAAAAATCGTTTTTCACCGTTTCCGCAACCCCGAAAGAACCGGGACAGGTAACGTGGACTTACAAAAACCATGCTGATAGGACACCAGCACCATTATCGATGATGCATATGTTCCACGTACACCTGCTTGCCGACTCACACACTTCATCATCGATAATTGCCATGTCACTACACAGTAGGACTATTATATCAGGATATGACTCCTTGCATGACATACTTGCGTACACACCTGTTGTACACCTATACTTGCACACATACATATTTGCACATACATAGATGATTCTGGCTAATTTTGGAGACTTGGGAACCGCAAGATATATTTTAAAAACTGGATTCATTTTAAAAGAGCGGTTTCCCTCGATATGTGCATACTATTATTCCATGATGCATGATATACTGATATGCTTACATTTTCCTTATATGTCGCAGCAACAGGTTTTAGTTGGGTACAGTCCCGAGCCACATTGGAGGCAAGTGAGCGGATCGTCGGGGATTCGTCTCTCCCGGTATTGGGGGTTGATGTCGCGCAGTGCACGGGTGGCCATCACTAGGAATCCTCGGCCGAGGTAGTGGAGAATTACTGATTTGGATCAGTAGTTTCTCAGGAGGTGATGGGCTTTATGCCGACACGATTTATCGCGTTATTAGGGGTCTGACTTTATCCACCCCCCTAGACTCGATATGCGATACTCTTTAGACGAATGGACCGGACTGTATATACATTGTCACTGTCAGGCTTAGTAGGGTTTATAGATGAGTTCGCTCGTCAGCTTCCCTTCCAATCAATGCATAGGCAAAACGTTATGTGCAGTTTTTACCTCTGACGTGCTAGTGGTTATACCCAGTGCCAATGTGTTGATGAGTCATTAGAGTCCCCCACAGACACTTTCCCAAGTTCGGGCGAAACGTTGTAGAGGCCGTATGGTGATATGGCAAGGTTCGGAAAAAGCACGTGCGTTTTCGCACGTGTCATTTTTCGGGCAGATAATACTGGTAGGCTTTGGTTTAAGCCGGAACCCAGTATTATACTGTGTAGATGTAATATCTCTGTCTCAGTTGCATTTGTATTCGGTAGTAATACAAATGCGGGTATGTTTATACTCATACGGAGTTATCCTGAAATTTGTTTCAGGATCACTTTTGGAAGTTGTCAGTTTCCAGTTTTCTATCAGCCGTATTTTGACATTCGGTTAAATGCGGATTTATCTTTTCATGATGAGGTGAGTCAGTGTTCTAGAAGGTTCTAGAGAGGGTAACAAGGATAGTGAGTCATTAGGTCATTAATGGTGTATTTAATGACAAGGTGACTAGGTTAATTGTGATTGGTTTTCTTTAAATGCATTCATACTTGGTGCTAAGATATTTGTTATTGATCTTTTCCTTTGTGGTCACCTTCCCCCTCCTACACTCACCTCCCTCCTTTCCTATAAGTGGCCGGCCTTCCCCCCTCTCTTGGCTCATGGTTGTTGTTTTGAAAAGATTAAAGATTTTGGTTCATGGAAATTGATATACTCCATTTCTCATTTCGTATCGATCCAAAAGGAAACTTCATTAACCGTTCGTCCATAGCCTTGGACGTAACGAGACAAAGTGTTATACTCATTCTCTACTTCATCTTGGTCGTCTCTTTTAGCAAACTTGACGACCGAGTTGCCTCGGTTCAGAGGCGGGAGCCCGTTTAAAGATCCGTCGACGTGGTGCCACCTGGACGACAAGACTGGAGATCGAGGAGATCAGAGCAGCCGCAAAAAGCGTGGGTTGATTGTTGAAGACCGAAGGAATCGGATCGTTCGGTATAACTCTTCTACCCACTTTGTAGTTTGTTAGTTTAGATTTAATGGCAGATCCGGGTTACGGTACACGATAGCGCCAGTTGTAAAAAGTTTTTGTTCCGCATTTGGCGTCTGTTAGACGGCCGGGGAGCTACCGTGGACTTACATTGGTATCAGAGCCTCACCATTAAGCTATACTAACTTATGCTAACGCGTTTAAAAGATCGATCGAACGGAATTTCCGAAATCACAATTTTCAAGTGCTTAAGTTTCTGTCGATTTTAAACGGTGTCTAAAAATTATTTTGCATACTGCAGAAAACAAAGCAGGGTTTTTTAAGCCTACGGATGAAAATTGGACACGTGATCCCACAAGAGCACCGCGGATCCGAGGTCGAACCTAGGGTTTGACCGCGGAACCGCGGCGCTTTAGTGGGAACAGTGCATCAATTTTTCACAGTGAGCTGAATTTGGGAAATTGTGGGTTTTGGAATATATATTTTGGGCCCAGATTTTTTTTCTGTACAGCAGATGTTTGTAGGGCCCACTTTAGGATATTTTGTCGATCGAACTTTAAACATGTTAGTATACAGTACTTACTTTATATCTCCGACCGGGAATGTCATTTGATCGGTAAACCGCGTCTAATTGCTATAGTTCTTTTAAACGGGTTTGCGAACGTGACATTCGCGTTGATGTTCTGTGTTGTGCTGTAATGTTGCAGATTTGTCGTGGTGGATAGCAGGGTGCAATGATAGTGCAGTTTGGATTTATTTGTACATTTGATATTGCGAGGTGAGCGTCCAACTTGTGGACTGCCGTCACTGCCTGTTGTATAATATTCTTTTGGGACACGACCAGGTTGAGGTCGATGTACCCGTTGTACATATTTTATTTCTGTACTAGGTTTATCCCGCGAAGGAGTGCACGGATAGCCGGGTTCTGGAGGGCAACGGGTCCGTATCTCATGGCATTGAGAGGCAGAGGGACCTCACTCTAGAATTGGCAGACTGTTCGCCGCACTTGTAGGGGGTACAGGTTGACCCAAGAAGGGGTGCTCAATTTACCGGATTCCATGAAGTGCCGGGTGTTCCATTCACTATGTTGTGGGGGACTACCTCGCTTCAGGTTTTGGCGGGTAACTTGCCGCACCCGTAGGGGTCTAGATTTCATTGCACAGGCTATCCACACGACCAGGGGAACGTCAGGTTTCAGCAGCGGCTCTGTGAAACCCGGGGATCCCAGTTTATCTGTATTGTTCTGTGATGCTTATTACTTTTCTGTAATGTTGCATATTATCACGCCTGGAGCGATTATTGTATATTGGTATATATACTATTAGATGTTGTATATGTTTTACACCCGCGCTAGTCCAACCCCCGCTCTGTCGTTAGTTAAGTAACCTAACGGGTGATGACGGGACACCCAGTGGCGAATGCGGATGGCATATACGTACATTATATTTTCGTTCTTTTCTGGTGTGATTGATTGATGGGACTGCGTTGATTCTTATCAATGCAAGGATAAAAAAACCTATATTTGATGTTGTTGGAACAAATTTTAAAAGGTGTTATTACAAAGATGTTTCCTTTTGTTTTGCATAGTGATATTCAGTTGGAATATCCCGCACCTCATTCGACGAGGCAAGGGCCGAGATCCTTTCACCGGGAGTGACCCCTTGGGCAGAAGTTTACGTCAGGGTGATAACTTCAATATAGTCGATTACAAGTTGCTTTGCATCGCGGTATTCAGATGGAATATCCTGCACCTCATTCCACGAGGAAAGAGCCGAGATCCCTTCACCGGGAGTGACCTCTTTAGCAAAACGTTTTCGTCACTATATTTTTATAAAAAGCTATCAGGTTCCTTCAACGAGATCAAGTTCATTACGTTAAAGGTTTTTCGCCAAAAACCAGCCGTAGCCCTCCGTCATTTCTTTTGGGTATTCAGTAGTATTCAAGCTATGTTTGTTTGGCCAAAGTCAAGGCATAGTGTTTGGTAGTTGCTGGGTATTCATCTGTTGCGTAGATAGATGCGTTGGTTTGGGATAGTCGTTCTGCCTTATTGGCCAAAGTCAAGGGCATGTGCGGGTGGGTTCAAATTAACCTGGACAATGACGGGTAGAACTTGGCATGTGACTTATGATGGCCTGGCCAAAGTCACGATCATAAAAGCATGGGGCAAAAATCACATCGGGAGTTTCTAAAGAAACTGAAACTTGCAAAGCATCCGCATACCTTCTGGAGTGTGATAACTTGAGTGGCTTCCATCAAGTTATCATGCGATGATAGTTGGATCCCGATTCTCACTGATGAGTTAGTTTACTCTTCGGGTGATCCCAACTAATTCTTCTTTCAGGTTTGGAGGAGAATTTGAGATTACAGTGGGAGGTTTCCTGATTAGATAAAGTGATAACCATTCTGATCTAGGTTAGAGTGCACGCAGAGTGTTTCTTTTCTCTCTCTTTTTGGCAGCGACCTTTGACCGACCCTAGACTATGACTCAGTAACCAAGTTGACCGAACTTTCTTAAAATACCGACTTTTGGATTGTCCGAGTTGCATAAGTCATTGCCGCTCCTTCTTTTACCCTTTGCATTTCTCAGAACACCCCATATTACTACGGACATCCACTTCCATTGGATAGATCCTTCGTATGGTTATATACGAACTCGAAGGGACTTCTTCGATGATGGATCCAGGTTCAGGAGAAATAGAATTGGTTTATTCAGTTGTCGTTTATTATTACCTTCTCTCTGGTTGCGAGGGCTCCTTAGTTTAAGGAGAGTACACCTAATACGCTTATTGGATAGTCTTATTCCAAACCATATGCAGGTGCCGAAAGGTAGGGAATGAAGAAAACCAATTAGCCTAAGTAGGGTGTACAGAAGGTAATATGTAAAGACAAAATAAAAGGGATCAGAAAGAGGGCAAAGTAAATTGCGACTATTATCATTCACGACCAAACCGCGTACTTCATCGCTACTCCTATTTCACCTTTGCTTTTTCCTCAGTTCGGAAGAAATAGAATAAGGTATTATTTGGATTGTCGTTTATCATCAACTTCTCTCGTGTTGCGAGTGCTCCTAGGATTAGGAGGGTACACCTATTATGCTTACTGGATAGTCTTCTTCCAAACCATAGGCTGGTGCCGAACGGTAGGGAAGGAAGAAAACCATTTAGCCTAACGATGGTGTACAGAAGGTAACGACTAAAGATAAATAAAGGGATTTGGAGAGATGGCAAAGAAATATACGGTTACAGTCATGAATAGGATTATGGAAGAGGCATTACTAAGAATACCAGAATACCCCTACGAAATATTTTCATGTTTCAGTTTCATTGTGCATTGTTAATTGTAAACTGATTTTCCGATTACATACTCACTCCAGGGTATGTATTCACCAGGTTTCATTCTCATATCTGTACAGTTTTGCAGATAATGAGTGGGAGTAAGTTATTGGGAATTAGGTGATCATCCTCATTATATCGGAATTCGTTGTAATTGGTGATATTTGAGGAAATCACCTAGGTACAGTTTTCAACCTACGATGCATAGGTTTTGAGTTGTTCAAATTCAGCGGACTTATACAGAGTATTGTATGTTGTCCAGTGTCCGTCAGGACAAAGGGGTAGGTCCTCGTACTGTGTTTTGTTTACTTATGACTTCTCTAGTTTTTAGACAAGTGTTTCATAGAAATACAAAGTCTAAGTTTTGAGAAGTTGTGGGTATAAGAATGAAGTAGAGAACCAGGTATCATAAGTATCGGGATTTTTCAAAGAGATTGAAGATATAGATTCTTGTGATTGGTATTCAGATAATAGTAATAGTTTTGAGAAACTTGTTTCTCTTTCAGGTTACTCATAATTGGATGGATTCCTAAGTTGAGTAATGATGATTAGCCTTTTTCCATTAAGTTGTCATGCACTGGAGACATCTACATGATTTGAATCTGGTTCCAATTAAATTAGTGCCTCTATTTCTATATTGGATATAGAATAGTTCATATCTTAACGTTGTTAAGATACGGGGAGTTTTCCAGCTTATGCTTAAAACCAGACACTGGATAACTCAAGGCAAGTTTCTGTAATGGCTGTTTGTGGGTTGACCCTGGCTTTGACGAGGGTTGACATTTCTACCATCTGGAAGATCAATAATGATATTGTTCTTGACTCGCCACAGTTTTATTAAAATGGACTTTTTCAGAAAACAGTAGTGGGAGTATGGTAGAACTGGAAGTGATTCCCGAACCGCAAACGATTACGAAAAATTTAATAGAACCTATATATTCAATCAGGTTTGACATTGCAATAGCCACTCCGCAGATATGGTGGGTAACCTCAGACACCCGAGAGGTACTCCGGTAGCCTCAAGGACGGTGACAGAGAGGTTCTTGTTTACCC
This sequence comes from Agapanthus africanus, assembly GCA_030015575.1. NCBI lineage: Eukaryota > Viridiplantae > Streptophyta > Magnoliopsida > Asparagales > Amaryllidaceae > Agapanthus > Agapanthus africanus. The sequence goes on along the minus strand of JASDDO010000004.1, from coordinate 109,094,793 downwards.
AGACTTGACACTACTGTTGTTCCAGACTATGAGACCCGGCAAGAGGATAAGTATAACGTCGTTCTAAACATGCTTTAGAAGTGTACGTAGATATTATTCTGCCAGAGGGTTGTCATAGTCAGTGGGAGCAGCGGAAGTATAGTGGGCAAGTAGCTTATGTCTAGACTTGAGCAGATATAGCGGAGATAAGATTATCTAATTTTGATGAGACAGTCATGGTTTTGACTTCATCAGAATAGTGGATAGATCTGTTGAGAAGGTAGTAGGGTGTGATGTCCTGGTATTTGGATGACATACACAGGATAGGAAGTAAAATTCCTGCACTACGATCGGTTGTACTTTGGTCGTCACACAGTTGTTTCTCCAGAAAGGATATGGATGTAATATCAGACATTCTGGTTACTAGATCTATGGTTTTGGTTATAGATTTGTGTAGTTTCCCAATATGGGTACTTTGACAATATTCTAATGGTATTTAGAATAGATGACTCCTGGCATGGTGGTGTACCTGCAGGTGATGGAGTCACCCTCTCTAAAGGTGTCTTAGAGACTAAAGGAGAGAGTAATGTGCATGATTGGCAGATCACTTGCTTAGGCAATTGAGTCAATCATGAGATGTCAAGTACCACACCAGATGTAGTTTTTGCACTTGATGGGATAAGTTTATATTAATCCAATCCTGAAGAAACATAAGGAAGCAGTTTTAGAACATAAATACATGTTCTACGGAATTGATGACGTCAGCCCCCTTCGGGAGACGGTTATCATTCCAGGCTTCAAAAGTGACATGGTTGACATAGTGGTTGTCAGAGTTATAACTTTCCCTATGATGAGGGACAGTATTATGGACAGGTGGTCCAAGAGGATACTATGGGAGGCATGGTGCTGGAAACTGATTAGGTTCAGTTATCGATACAGTCTAAGAAGTTTGGATTTGGAGTTCATTTATGAACTAGGTCCCATCAGATATCCAGACATATTCTAAGATAGGTATTACTCGATTCGGGAGATGGCTTTCTCCGCGAACTTGAGATTAAGAGAGACATAGAAAGAAACATCAGAGCGGATCCACTCACTGAGGCTATTTCTCGAACACAAGAGTTTTACAAACTAGCTTTGTGAAACTGATTAGTAGAGGAGTTGGATGTTCGGTATCATACGGGCTGTGAGTATGTGACATCACAATAATTAGCCTTGAGTACAAGTGGGAGATTGTTGGAGATAGTGCCCTCAAAGTCAATTATTGGATCAGAGGTACGTGATTGCAATGATTGAGGCAGGACCTATACCGATATGACAGTCTTGCTCGAGATGATGGTATGCTATCTGGTTTGTCTTTATCATCGTATACATGCTTTAGTTCACTATTGCATGATGATAGAGCCCATAGGATTCTTGCTTGACTACCAGCAGTATGATGTCGATCATATACGTGGGAGCTGGGGTCTGTAAGCACATCCTTAAAGTGTCCATAGTCGTGGGAGTTTCGAGACTGGGCATCGATACTACAGAGTAGACTAGTGTATACAGTCGAGACCCCGACGAGGGGCGATGGCCGGTCTCACAATCCATTGGTGTCAGTAGGATCACTTAAGATGTATACAGGTGCTCATTGAGTTATGCGTACACCGGACAGGACTCGCCGGGAATCTGCTAGTTGGTATTATACATATCGTCAGATAGCAATTCCCTGGTGACATGTGTACAGGTTAGTTCATCGACCTGAGATCATCATTTGTCTCATGTGAGTTCCCACTGTGCTTAGATTACTACCCTACCACGCTCAAAAGAGTTGTGCAAACAGGTTTTAATTGGGTACAGTCCCGAGCCACATTGGAGGCAAGTGAGCGGATCGTCGGGGATTCGTCTCTCCCGGTATTGGGGGTTGATGTCACGCAGTGCACGGGTGGCCATCACTAGGAATCCTCGTCCGAGGTAGTGGAGAATTACTGATTTGGATCAGTAGTTTCTCAGGAGGTGATGGGCTTCATGCCGACACGATTTATCGCGTTATTAGGGGTCTGACTTTATCCACCCCCCTAGACTCGATATGCGATACTCTTTAGACGAATGGACCGGACTGTATATACATTGTCACTGTCAGGCTCAGTAGGGTTTATAGATGAGTTCGCTCGTCAGCTTCCCTTCCAATCAATACATAGGCAAAACGTTATGTGCAGTTTTTACCTCTGACGTGCTAGTGGTTATACCCAGTGCCAGTTTGTTGATGAGTCATTAGAGTCCCCTACAGACACTTTCCCAAGTTCGGGCGAAACGTTGTAGAGGCCGTATGGTGATATGGCAAGGTTCGGAAAAAGCACGTGCGTTTTCGCACGTGTCATTTTTCGGGCAGATAATACTGGTAGGCTTTGGTTTAAGCCGGAACCCAGTATTATACTGTGTAGATGTAATATCTTTGTCTCAGTTGCATTTGTATTCGGTAGTAATACAAATGCGGGTATGTTTATACTGATAGGGGGTTATCCTGAAATTCGTTTCAGGATCACTTTTGGAAGTTGCCAGTTTCCAGTTTTCTATCAGCCATATTTTGACATTCGGTTAAATGCAGATTTATCTTTTCTTGATGAGGTGAGTCAGTGTTCTAGAAGGTTCTAGAGAGGGTGACAAGGCTAGTGAGTCATTAGGTCATTAATGGTGTATTTAATGATAAGGTGACTAGGTTAATTGTGATTGGTTTGCTTTAAATGCATTCATACTTGGTGCTAAGATATTTGTTATTGATCTTTTCCTTTGTGGTCACCTTTCCCCTCCTACACTCACCTCCTACCTCTCCTATAAGTGGCCGGCCTTCCCCCCCTCTCTTGGCTCATGGTTGTTGTTTTGAAAAGATTAAGGATTTTGGTTCATGGAAATTGATATACTCCATTTCTCATTTCGTATCGATCCAAAAGGCAACTTCATTAACCGTTCGTCCATAGCCTTGGACGTAACGAGAGAAAGTGTTCTACTCATTCTCTACTTCATCTTGGTCGTCTCTTTTAGCAAACTTGACGATCGAGTTGCCTCGGTTCAGAGCCGGAAACCCGTTTAAAGATCCGTCGACGTGGTGCCACCTGGACGACAAGACTGGAGATCGAGGAGATCGGAGAGCCGCAACAAGCATGGGATGATGGTTGAAGACCGAAGGACTCAGATCGTTCGGTATAACTCTTCTACCCACTTTGTAGTTTGTTAGTTTAGCTTTAATGGCAGATCCGGGTTACGGTACACGATAGTGCCGGTTGTAAAAAGTTTTTGTTCCGCATTTGGCGTCTGTTAGACGGCCGGGGTGCTACCGTGGACTTACACTAGCGACAAACGACTCTCCCACAGGAGTAGTCACAACAAGCGGCTGATCAAGAAAACCGGACTCTCTACACAAACTCAGCACAAAGTGTGTGGATACGTACGAGTGCGTGGATCCGGGATCGAATAACACGTGTGCACCAACAGAACATACTGGAAGGATACCTAAGACCACCGCATTGGACGCCTGCGTGTCCTGACGCGTCAAAGAAAAAACTCACGCCTGTCCTCCACCTGCAACTGACTGTCCCCTGCCGGCCGCTGGCTGTCCTCTGCCTCAATCACCTCGTAATCTATTAACAAATCCTCCGCGACCATGACCTTTCTGTGCATGAGTCTGGCACGGAGTAACATTAGGTACAATAGGAAACGCCGTCTGGGGTGGTGAAGGTGGTAGTATGACGTGCGGTGCTGCTGCCTCCCTCCGGGGTATCTCAGGACAATCTCGTACACGATGATAAGAACTCCCGCAACGGAAACATCCCGATAATGGTCGCTGACCCTCCTGGGGATAGGAGCTAAACAACCCGCCTCGCCCCGAATCTCTGCTACCTGTAAGACGTCTATCACGGCGCCGAAAAGGCTGTCTCTGCGCTGATGTATCCGCACGAACTCTCTTCGGCTCTGGAACTACCGAAGTCTCAGCAAGGCGCTCCTCGACTAATAGGGCTGCGTCTACAGCTGCTGCATATGTCTCGTAATGCTGTGCGCTGATCGCTACAAACAGTGGTGTAAGCAAGCCTCGGACAAATCTCTTGACTCGCAACTCCTCAGTAGCCACTAGGTACGGAGCATATACTGATAGCTCGGTGAACAGGACATCATACTCTGCCACTGACATCTCCGGAGTCTGACGTAAGGACTCGAACCTGTGTGCTCTAGCATCTCTGACGCTCAGTGGAAGAAAGCGGGCAAGGAATAGCGCCACGAACTCTGTCCAGGTCATAGGAGAAAGACCTGCTACTTTACCCTTCTCGACTGATTCACACCATTTCTGCACGAGACCTTCCAGGCGAAAGCTCGCGAACTCAACCCATCTCGCATCTGCGCATCTAAGTGAACGACATATCCGCGCCATCCTATCAATGAAAGACTGTGGGTCTTCGGCCACATCGGTGTAACATTCCAAAATAATAAAATATTATTTTTGGGAATTTGTATAATTTAATAATATTTTATTGAATATTTTAATATTTAGGTATAATTAAATACAGAAAAATTGGAAAAATTATGGAAAATTCTAAAATAGGGTAAATTAGAGAATTATGCCATTTCTAAGTTTTTATGATTAGTTATATGCTACTTTAGTGCTAATCGCGATAAAAAAAAATCGCTAATCGGTTTTTGACATTTTTGTGCAAAACATGCATATATCATTTCCTACACTTGTGTTGCATTTTCTTGTCATGGTTTTATTTTGGGGTTCACTATTTGAGTGAGAAGGAATTTGAGGGAAAAGAAAAGAAAGGAAAAAGGAAAAGGGATTATAATATGGTGGTAGGCGGATGAGAGAGAGAAAAGAGAAGGGGTAGCTTTGACTTAGCCATTTCCCTTCACTTCCTCAACTCACCTTCTCTCTCCCTCTTCCCCTTCAGGAGCTGCTGCTGCCCCTCATCTCCCTCCCCTCTTCATTAGCCCCAAATCACCATGAAAACTACACCAACACCCCATCTTCATTTCACAAAAAATGTGCACATTCTCGAGATCTACACATAAGACCAAGAAAGCAAAGATTTTGGCCACTAGGGGCAACTCAAGAAAATTCTTGAGTTGCCAAATGAGGTATTTACTGAACCTTTAGCTTAGTTTTAGTATTACTTATACCCCATGTTTAGTTTAGAACCGATATTGTGTGTTTTTGTGGATTTGAGAAAAACCTAGTTAGGGTTTGAGGGAATTTTGGGTTGTAATGTGAAATTGAGCTCAGTTGAGGTTTCATAAACACCCTAGTGCATGAATTGAGACCCTAACCTGAGACTTAAGGCCCGGAATATGGATTTAGAAACCAATATCGGAAAGTTTGTGGAATCTGTGAAGGTTATTTGAGATCTGCTATCACCCGAGACATCCTAAAATAAAATTGTTTGGACAGTGAGATGTGCAGGCACCTAGGAAGCTAACACCAAGACCCTAGCCCCTAACTCCTAGACCCGGCCGCAGATTTATCCTGTCTGGCCGCAATTTGCTGCCAGACCTGCCCCATTTAGGTTCGTGTGGGTTTTGGTATTCCCTCATCAGTAGATTAGGCCCCTGGTATGTGTAGATTTGTCCAGTTTGACCTAGGGTGAAATCTGGAGCCTATTTCCTTAGTTGCTGTTTTGGATTCGTGTTTCCGTATTCCGTATTTTTAGTTCTGAAATTGTGTATTGTGTTTTACCTCGACTATTTGGCGTTTATACGACGATATCGAGGATTGATTGATGGTTGTGAAAGTGTTGTCCATAGGTTCTAACCTATAGATCATAGCGTATCGTTTTGGGATTCGTATACCGTTTTAGTTTTGATTTGGTTTTAATACGCATTTTGCGATACGTTGATGTGTAGGTACCCCATGAAGACTTCGGGACGACAAGCAAGCGCGCGGCGACGTCCACAAATGAAGACGCAAGGTGAGTAGATTATATCTACAGGGGGAAGTCGGGTGGATGGCGTATAGCACCCCCGCAGTCCGTAGTTGATATCATATATATATATGATAGTTATAGTGTGTCGTGGATATTGTGTTAGGTGTATTATGGATAGTTTCGGGTTAGAAGCAACTAGTGTAGTTCATAGTCGCGAACCCTAGAATAGATTTACACCTACACGTACACCCTTGCACATTCATTATACTTGCACTGTGTTTGATGATATTGGACGATATTGGAGGTGAGTCGATGATTTGGGCATTGTGCCGCAAGATCGGTGATTTGATATGATTCGTATGTAGGATACGACATGTGATCTCTATCGGGCCTTGGAACGTGTGTTTACACACGCAGTCATATTGATGGTATCAGTTGTACTAGACTTAGATCAGTACCCCAGATTATGTGATATGATGATGAGGATACCAATTAATTGATGAGCTGATTATAATAATTGACCCGTACCCAGCTATTGGGATGCCGTACGACGATGTATCGTACGAGCTTTATATTGATGATAGATCTGCACTCATGACTTGAGGATTGTCATATGATATACTGTATTGTACACGATACTATTGAGGCGGGATCACCGACTATTATATGTATATATATTTATATCGACTCAGATTTAGGTGGATTCCATACCCCTCCCAGTTGACTTGACACTTAGATCTGTAGTTTGCATAGTGGATGTTAGACTAGACCCAAGTCGTACCTATTCCAACAACTAACGAATCGGGGGTATCTTAAAAACACTGTAGCCCTTATTTTACAAAGACCCTGATTTGTCTTATTTCAAATAGCAAGCTGCATTACTATTCTTTTACCATTTATTCTACGGCTCGCATTGCATTGCATGCTTATATGTTATTGATTCATATTCCTTTGTGCATATGCCTTTACATAGTTCCATGCTCATATTAGTGTTTCATGTTGCATGTATTATAATTCATGGATTTCGCATTGTGATATGGTGGCATATGATGATTCTGAATTGTTTTACTCCTGCGTATATATATCAGTGGTATGGGACGCTGAGATATATATGTATACCCATAGTATATATATATTAGTGGTATGGGACGCCAATATATATATACACCTACTGGATACATCATCATGACGATCTATGCAAACTTATATATATGCATTTCGATATATGAGAGTGGGGGTTGACCCGGACTGACGGATGCCCGATATATGAGAGTGGGGGCTGACCCGGACTGACGGATGCCCGATATTTGAGAGTGGGGGTTGAGCCGGACTGACGGATGCCCGATATATGAGAGTGGGGGCTGACCCGGACTGACGGATGCCCGATATATGAAAGGAGACTATGTGCTCGGAGCCTATGTGCTCGATATGAGAGGAGCCTTTATGGTCGATGGTATATTATATCCCCCGTTGTGCCACATCTATTTTATATGCATTGCATCATGTATTAGTAGTACCTGATAGAGTACCTTCATGGATGTTGCACACATATCGGATACATGATATATGGGATTTATTTGATATTGAGATATGTATTTGTGTCGATGCTCGACACTGATTTTCTGATGACTTCATTCGTGATACCTTCTGCTTTCATTTCACCGCTTACATACATTATATTTATGATATGTTATTACGTGAGGCACTGGCACGAGTTCTTGGCAATACACTTATGTTCAGATGTTATATTGCTACTTTACCATGCTTCGGACTTATTCATTTGAGGTTTATATTATATCTGATCGTTTTGACTAAGGATTATGTCATGCTTTCAATTTCTGCTTGTAGATATTTTCTATTCACGAGTTGGCAACTCACCCCCGTTGTGCCACAGTTCTTGCAGGTTTGCCGTACAGGTTCCATAGCGGCATTTCTGGCACACTGCTTTTCCTTTGCGGGTGATTTGCTTGGTAGGTGGGTTCTTTGTATCAGAACCGCCGTTGTACATGTATTATTCATTGTATCTAGAAATTCCATCAACCAAAACTTGTATATTGTTTCAAACTTAGACACTAGTGATGTATTATTTCGACCTTAGAGTCACGCTCAGTACTATTACGATTTTCTTGCTTATTGGAGATTCTCTTGGGTTTTGATCCTCGTCCTTCGGCGTTGTATATTATATTGCTTGTGTGGGTTGTGCTCTTTGTTTATGCGTAGTAAGTGTTTGATAAAATGCCTCAATGAAAAATAATTTACAAAATATGTTTCTTTACTCTTAAAATGGTTTTAGATTTCTGGGATTTTGGCTTACTTGGATCAGATGGAGTCCTATAGACTTCATATGGTTCAAGGGCCAGTCACGTGATCTTTCGGGTCGAGACAATCGGTGCCGGTGAAGACCGGTGGCTTCAGCCTCATAAACTCTGTTAACGATATCGAGATAACCTCTGTAGCTGCAGGGGCAACTGCCTGTACTGTGGGTACCACCGCGGTCTCTGCAACGGGTGGAACTACCTCTGGTCGCATCGCTCGAAGTGTCTTAACTAGAGATCCCATCATCTGGCGCATCTCCTGCATACTGGATCCCATCGTCTGGCGCATCTCCTGCACACCAGCCCCTAACATGGCAATCTGATCTGTCACGGCAGGAACAGCCTGCTCGGGCACAACCGGTGCACTACCCGGATCTGTCCTCGTCTCAGACGAATCAACTCGAATCTCGGCCCTCGCGGCCGCTCTCTGCGCCCTCGTAGTCTTTGGCGGCATAATGGCTGAAAGGAACAATAGGATTCGATAAGGATACGGAAATCGAATCGCAAGAATGTATATACTCAAGAAGGAATTTAAATCAACAAGTCCTAAGGTCGCTTTGGCGGAGTACCGTGTCGTGAGTATACCGCGGAACATACACACTCTACGCCACTCTGCTTCAGCTACCTACTCCATCATACCAGGTCATCCTACACTCCGAAAGGTAAAACCTACGCTCTGATACCAACTTTGTCACGACCCAAAGTTTGGTCTGTGACCGGCACTTAACCACGTAACGTCTACAAGCGTAATGCGGCTAAGTGAACCGAAAACCCAGAAACCAAACCAGTAAAAGTATAGAGTGTTTAAGTTTTAAGTGGAAGTATTTATTAAAGTAACAAAAATTCTTAAGTAGATAATCACCAAGATAGCAATATACGACGCCGTAGCGAAGATCAAGATCCACAAGTGGGAACATCACAGATAGAATAAACTGCAAGTACAGTCGGCTCACAACGAGCTCGACACCAGAATACAAATAATATACATCATCGTTCTCACACTGTCTCTAAGTCAAATACATACATGGTAGATGGAGAATACTAGATACAACAATATACATAACTGAAAGATAAACAGATACCGCACAAAACCCACCTATCAGCAAAAGAGCTAGTACACCAACTACGGGTGTATCTGTGTCAAAAGATGCAAAACGCAGCCTACCGCGACTACTCCGAAGGGCAACCTGCAAACACTGTGGCACAACGGGGGTGAGCTGCCAACTCATGAATAGAAATAACATATAAAGGTAATCGCGAGCATGCACGTACTGCGCTACTCTATCATAAGCTAACAGATGATATCAATGCGCGATAAGCAGTATGTGCAATAATCATGCAAGTGCTCTATCAGGTAATATAACTACAGGATGAGATACAATAATGAATGCTGAGCATGGGAAGTATAACATCTACATGGAATGTCAACGTGGAATATGTAATCGGTGTCCATCAATGCACCCCAAATCCCAACAACCCAGACGCCAGTACTCCCATCGGCCCTCAAATCCTGTACATCACTGAGAATCACGAGTGCCCAACATCGGCACCCAAATATCATAAATACTCGTGTCTAGCATCGACACGCAAATCTTCCTATATCGGGCATCCGTCAGTCCGGGTCAGCCCTCTCTCTCATATATATCGGGCATCCGTCTGTCCGGGTCAGCCCTCTCTATCTCATATATATATATATATATATATATATATATATATATATATATATATATATATATATATATATATATATATCGGGCATCCGTCAGTCCGGGTCAGCCCTCTCTCTCATATATATCGGGCATCTGTCAGTCCGGGTCAGCCCTCTCTCTCATATATCACTTTAGCATCGAGAAAACATAGGGTAGACGCACCGAAATATCATATCAAGGGAACCGGGTTTTTAAATGATTACATATTAGAGATAGACACGGTTCCCAAATCCAGAAATCATATGTAATCCAAACCAATATGCAAGTCAATGTGATGTGATATGTGCATCAAGTATGAATATCATGTCAAGTTACATAAAGATGAGCTACAACATAATGATCCGGTGTGATATATACATCAAGTATGAATATCATGTCAAGTCACATAAAGATGAGCTACAACATAATGATCCGATGTGATATATGCATCAAGTATGAATATCATGAAAATTCTACAGTGTGAGTGTCATGGCAATTACTAACGGTGTGTGTGTAGCATGCAGGATAGTGCTCGTGCAACATGAACCGTTAGTAATGGTGCGGTGTTCTATCGATTCTAGTTTATATACATATATCAGGGAATGTGGTATGCACTAAATAGTAGCCATGAACAGTCAATGTATGGAAATGTAGCTATAAGATCCTATCAGCCCTGACGTAGAACGCCATGCGGGCGATATCCCCGTAGATGTTAAATCTACCCACCGTAGTATCTCGCCGGGTATAGCCGATGACTTGTTTTCCCTTCTTCGCGGCGTCCGTCGCACTCGCCTGCGAACCTAGAATTCCACAGAATATCACACAAAGCTCGAAGTCACACAAACCCGACATTTAAGGTCAACTAGAAACCCGTGTCGCAAACCAAGCGCGCGTGTGCGCGATACGCTAAAACGTATGAATACGCGCCTGAAGTCGCTCCGACGCGTCGCGATACGCAGAAACCCCAAACCCACACACATGTATCACGCGTGTCGCGAAAAATTGAAAATACGGGAAATAGGGTAATCAACTACAGATTTTGATACAGAACAGATATTATAAATATATATACTAAAATACTACACATAGAAGCAGACTCTAGTGGCCCAAACCCCAACCCAAAACACCCCCATCTGGCCGCAAATTGCGGCCAGAATGCTTATTTCGGCGGCCTGGGTAGGGGGAGGGACTCCCAGGTTTTGTGTGTGCACTCTATACCCCCTGTGTATGCTACAGTATTTCCAATTTCACTCTGAAACATCTCGGGTAGTAGCAGATCCTACAGAGCCTTATTTCTAGTTAAAAACCACACTTTTTGCACTAAAATGAAACTTTATGGTATTTCTGTGCAAACTGAACCCAAAACCTGGCCTAAATAGCTCTAATAGCACAAAATAGAGTTAATCCAAAACCTGGCCTAAATAGCTCTAATAGCACAAAATAGAGTTAACCAAGCCAACAAAACCCCAATCTAACATAAGCATCACAAATATCCTTTAATATCATTAAAAATGCACAAAAATAAGATTTTTGCTAAAGAATACTACAAATTTATGGAAAAGGAGTGCTAACATGAGTTAATACCTTCAAAAGACCTTATAAAACACCAAAAATTCCAGCCCTTGCATCAAGTGTGCAGATTTGCCTCCAAACACCTCAAAAAGTTCACTTTTCCATGGTTTTGTGATGAAAATGAGTGGTTTTTGTGTAGGATTTGTATGGAGATCAAAGAGAAGTGAAAAGGAGAGGAAAAGATAAAGAAAAGCTAGGGTTTTTCTGCTGGAAATTTGCAGAAATTCAGAGATGGGGAAAGAGAGAGAGAAGAGAAGGAGAATGAGGGTCAAAAGTCAATTTTCTACCTAACACCATGCTTCATTTTTTTATTAGGATTTTGAATTATAAAAAGGGTTATGAAATGATTAAATGGTGGGGATAAAACAATAAACCATGCAAGAATGAATGAAATGGTTAACACTTTAACCTAGGTCACAACATGGCTAAGTGTGCAAGTGTACATTACAAACGGAAATTTTCCAATTAGGGTAAACCCAACTAAAATAATTAATAATCCTATGTACACATATATAACAACACGCACAATTACTAATTATCACGAAAAATATTCTAACGAAAATTCAAAGTGTTACAACTATGCATGTGATTTGACTTATGCTTTCAGCATAGTTTTCATGCACTTTTGTGCTTAGATTTGATTTGGGCACGCTGATGCACAGGGTGTGAGATTATATACCGTGGTATACCTGATTTGGATTGAGCCGTATTGTATACCGTCGATTTTGATTCTACTATTGATGTTGATATCTTGCACTCCGTGCATTTGATTTGGATTTTGCGCATGTTCGACACTTGATATTGGATTTCGCGATTTCGTGCATGCAGGAAGCGCATGTTTTGAGATGCGATTTTGGTGCACACCAGATGCACTAAATCGAGATTCTTCGTGCATGTCAGATGCACCTGATTTTACTGTCAGGCACACACGTTGCCTATGACAGATGTTTCGTGCACACCCGTTGCACCTAGACGTTGTTTCTGTGCACATATATGGCACCTATATGGATTTTGATTTCCGTGCGCACCAGACGCACATATCATTCATATGCACATTTTTGCGATTAATTTCTTATGGAGCAATACATTTTTATGATATTTGCTATATGTTTTCGTACTGAGCAGGACTAGTCAGAGTACAGTACCTGGATATATTTTGCATGCATTGATAGTTATCGAAGGGATTTCCAAATAAAAAAGCGAGCTATAGTCTCAGTATATACCTACGTGTCTGATATGACACGAAACGTTTAACACAAGGAAACCCTTCTAAATTGTTTTCAAAACGGCGGAACATGCCTATTAAACAAAAGATATATACATATATGGTTATTTTCTTACAATTGACGTCCGTCACTTCGCAGTGTTATGTGCATCGCACAGCGACTTAAAAAGGTTTGGCATGCATTTCTTTCAGATAATTACATGTATAGATTTGATGTCTACATGTATGGTTTGATATAGATCATATTGGTTTTGTTTTGGATTTAACATTTGTGTCTTTACCATGACTCCGATGATTGCGAGATGCTTGACGGAGTTTTGATTCTGAGTTATCTGCTCATTGCTCATGCGCATGCATTCCGCTATGATGCGTTTTATGCATTGATGATTTCGGAGCCCGACGACTTAGTCTTTTATTGAAATGTTTTAGAATTTGGGGGTTTAAAATTTAAATTCGGGGACCGAATTTTTTTAAGGGGGGAAGAGTGTAACATTTCAAAAAAATAAAATATTATTTTTGGGGAATTTTTATAATTTAATAATAAAATATTGAATATTTTAATAAGGCGGTATAATTAAATACCGATAAATGGGGAAAAATTTGGAAAATTATAGAGAGTATTTAAAAGAGGGTGTTTTATGTGAATTATGCAAATTTTAAGTTTTTATGATTAATTATATGCTAATTTTGTGCTAATCGCGATTAAAAAAATCGCTAATCGGAGTTTTAGCATATTTTGTGCAAAACATGCACCATATCATTTTACACTTGTTACATTTATTTTCATGGCTTTCCTACATATTTTATAGCATGGATATTGATTTTTTAGAGAGGGGAAAAGAAAAGAAAAGAAAAAGGAAAAGAGTATAATATATAGGCATGGGCATGAGAGAGAAAGGTGTGGGGGGGGGGGGTATTTGACCTTGACCATTCTCTTGTTCCTCTCATCTCTCTTCATCAATTTCCTCTCCCTCTCCCCTTGTGCTGTTGCTGCTGCTGCCTCACTCCCTCACCTCTTCACCTCCCCCAAAACTCCATGCTAAACACCTCAAAACCCATTGCCCTTTTCATTGAAAAGATGCACAAGCTCAAGGGAAGCACATTGGACCAAGAAAGCAAGGATTTTGGCCACTTGTGGCAAATCAAGAATTTTCTTGAGTTGCCAAATGATGTATTTTCTAAACCATAAGCTTAGTGTTTCCATTACTTTTACCCCCATGTTAAATTAAACTGATATCGAGTGGTTTTGTGGACTTAGAAGAATTCTAGTTTGGGTTATTGGAAATTGAGAGTTGTGATGGGCAATTTAACTCAGTAGAGGCCTCAAAAAACCCCTAGTGCTAGAATCAAGACCTAAACCAGAGACTAGAACCCCGGAGTACGGATTTAGAAAAGCCGATATCGGGAAATTGTGGAATCTGTGGATGTAAAATGGAATCTGCTATCACCCCGAGACTCTGAAAATTATTTTGCAAGGACAGTGATACATGCAGGCACCTAGGAAGCTACCACCAAAACCCTAGCCCCTAACCCTTAACCATGGCCACAAATTTAATCTTTCTGGCCGCAAATTGCGGCCAGACCAGGGTGGAATTGGTTCGTGTTGGTTCTGTGGTCCCCTCATCAGAAAAATAGACCCTTAGTATATGCAAAATTGTCTGATTTGACCTAGGGTAGAATCTGAGACCTTTTTCCTGAGTTGCTGTTTTGATTCGGAGTTTCGTTTCTCGTATTTTAAATTCTGGATTTGCGTATTTGTGTTTTACCTCGATCACTTAACGTTTGCACGACTACATCGAGGGTTGTTTGATGGTTTTGAAAGCGTAGTCCATAGGTTCTAACCTATAGGCCTTAGCGTGTCGTTTTGGTTTTTCGATGCGATTTTAATGTTGTCATGACCCGAAGTTCGACTCATGACCGGCACTTAACCACGTAACGTCTACAGGCGTAACGTGATTAAGTAAGTTGAAAACCCAGAAATCAAAACCATTGAAAGTAGTGAGTGTTGAAAAAAATTGTTTAAAGACATTTGGAAAACCTTAAGTTGTTTAATAATATTCTTTAAAGTTTAAGTTATTATCATAAAAATTTTAGCAACATTTCCGTTGTAAAACTAACCCCGAATCCGGGTACAAGACAAAATATGAGTAAAAATGATATACAGTGAAATAAGGCATCCCAAACGGGAGCAATCATGCCCAACTGCGGAAACAAACACCACAAGAGTAATATACGACGCCGTAGCGAAGAAGTGAGCAATAGGTGAAAAACATCACAGAATGATAAACTGCATAAGTAAAGTCGGCCCACACGAGCTCGACACCAGAATACAAATAATATACATCATCGTCCTCACACTGGTCTCTAAGTCAATACATAAAGGTAGATGGAGAATACTGGATACAAAAGTATGGGTACAATGTAAATAACCAGATACCACAACCCACCTAACAGCAAACAGCTCGCGCACAAACTATAGTGGTATCTGTAGCCAAAAGATACAAGAAAGCAGCCTGCCGCGACTACTCTGAGGGACAACCTGCAAACACTGTGGCACAACGGGGATAAGTTGCCAACTCGTGAATAGAAGATAACATATAAAGGTAATCACGAGCATGCACGTACTGCGGTACTCTATCATATGCCAGCAGATGATATTTATGCGATAAGCAATATGTAAAATAATCATGCAAGTGCCTTATCAGGTAATATGACTACAGGATGAGATTCAAAATAATGAACGCTGAGCATGTGAAATATAGCATGTACACGGAATGTCAACGTGGAAAATATAATCGGTGCCCATCAATGCACCCAGATCCCAATAAACTCAGGCGCCGACACTCTCATCGGCCCTCAAATCCTGTAAATCTCTGAGAATCATGAGTGCCCAACAACGACACTCAAAATATCATAAAATAATCGTGTCCAGCATCGACACGCAAATCCTCATATGTCGGGCTCCGTCAGTCCGGATCAGCCCAAGGGCTCCGTCTGCGGTATCAGCCCTCGGCCCCGGCAGTACGAGTCGTCCCGTATCCATCTATCGACTCTGGTCAGTATCCTCCGGATAACCGCCAGGTCCAACCAATCACCGGTAGGTAGTAGTCCCACTGCCAGGCTCACCGTCTAGCTACACAACAGATCCGTTCTCGTCCCGGGGTACCATACCGGGTCCACCATGTACCCGCAATCGGCTTCGTCCACTCCTCGAATCGGGTTTCACATGTCACTCTAGCACTGAGAAAACACATGGTGGACGCACTGAAATATCATATCAAGAGGAACCGGGTTTTCAAAACAGTGCATCTTTTCTTAAATAACCCCACGGTCCTCAAATCCAGAAATCACATGAAAACCAAAGACAATGCGTAATCCATGCGATGTAATATATGCCTCATAAGTCATACTATGAAGAAAAAGGGGAAACCGCTCTTTAAGTAGATTCAGTTTTAAAAGGTGTCATGCGGTTCCCAGATTTTACCCAAAAATCAGCTTATCTAGGTAGGTACAGTCTGGATATGCATAAGTCTGGATATGCAAATGAGTATGTGTACAAATAGCATAATCATGTCAAGTCAAATGTGAGATGGGCTACAGTATAATGATGATGGCAATTCTATAATGTGAGTATCATGGCAATTACTAACGGTGTGTGTGTAACATGCAGATTAGTGCTCGTGCAACATGAACCGTTAGTAACAGTGCGGTGCTTTATAAATTCTAAGTTCATATACATGCAGCAGGGAATGCGATATGCAACAAATAGTATCCATGAACAGTCAATGTAGGTAAATGCAATAAGCTGCTATAAGGTCCTATCAGCCCTGACGCATGACGCCATGACGGCGATTTCCCCGTAGATGTTAAATCTACTCACCGTAGTCTCGTGCTAAGTGTAGCCGACGACTTGTTTCCCCTTCTTCGCGGCGTCCGTCGTACACGCCTGCGAACCTAGAATTTCACAAAGTGGTACACATAAGCTCAAATCTACAAAAACACGACATTAAAACCAAACTAGAAACCCATGTCGCGAACCAAACGCGTGTGTGTGCGATACGCTAAAACGTGTGATTACGCGCCTGAAGCTACCCCGACACGTCGCGATACGCAGAAAACCCCAAACCCACACACGTATCACACGTGTCACGAAGGTTAAAAACATAAGAAATAGGGTAATTGATCCCAGATTTTCCTACAGAAATAATTTAACAAAGTTGCATATACCATAAATCTTAGAATACCAGCAGACACCTACAGAACAAAACCCAAACCCCATGTTACCCATCTGGCCGCAAATTGCGGCCAGAACGAATTTTCCGGTGGCCAAGAGGTGGAATTTGGGGGTCGTGTTCTGGATATGTGATCAATATCTAATAACTATACTCCAGTTAACTCAGATTTATTCTGAAATCACTGGGTCAACAGCAGATTGCAAGAAGCTAGAATTTTGCTTAAAAACGATAATTTTGCATCAAGCAGAAACCTGAGGGTATTTTAGTGAAATAGGGGTTAAGCTAGGTTAACATGGCTCTAACAACACCTAATTAAGCTAGGCTAGCTATCAAAATCACCACCATGCCAAAACTTCACACAAAATACCGTTTTAGCACTAAAACACACATTAAACTCTAATCGAAGCTAATCAATACACAAGATTAGCAAGCAAGAGAGTTAAGCCTAAGAGTTATACCTCACTTGACCCTAGGTTCAAGGAGGAGGAGGAGAAGAAGAAGAAGAGAGGAAGCTGTTGCTGTTGCCTGCCTCTGCTGCTGGTGTTGCTGCTGTTTTTGCTGTTGTTGTTTTTGCTGAAGCTGGAGCTGCTGATGCTGATGCTGGAGCTGCTGATGCTGTTGCTGGAGCTGCTGATGTTGCTGCTGCTGTGGAGGCTGCTGGGATGTGTGTGTGTGTGTGTATGAGAGTGAGAGTGAGAGAGTTGTGTGAGGAAAAGACTTAGAAAAATACAAATATAACCATGCTAGTCAACCCTTCTCTCTCACTACCTCTCTCTTCATTAAATGAGGCATGGCAAGGCCATCATGCCCCATCATGCACCCTCTCTCTCACCAAGTCAACATATTCAAATCATTTCAAATATATATAATAAAACAACCTTTAAATAAAACCACCAATTAACTTAATTAAAACACCCATGACTTAATTTCCATGTCTTAACCCACCATGGTTGCTAACCATGGTTTAGCCCCATTTTAACCCTTGTTTACATGCACAAGTGTGTGCAAGCCTAGGAAAAATCTAATAAAATATTCATTAAATTTGGAAAAATATTTGAAAATCAATTTGGTAAACTTTTTATTAAAAACCCCATATTAAAATATAATTAGCCACTAAACACATCCTAAGGTGTTACAATCTCCCCCCTTAATGAAATTCGTCCCTGAATTTAAAAATATAAAGCTACGCATACCTTCGAAGAGATGAGGGAACTTCTTCCGCATCTCGCCCTCGGCCTCCCAAGTGATCTCTTCACCATTTGGGCTACGCCAAAGCACCTTCACTGATGGCAAGACCTTCGATCAAAGTTTCTTCACCTACCGGTCCAATATCACGACTGGCTGCTCGGTGAATGAAAGATCGCGCTCTAGCTGAACGGTCTGATGTTGAATCATGTGCGAAGGGTCATGTAGGTATCTGCGAAGCATCGATACGTGGAACACGGGGTGAACATCTGGGAAGTCGGGTGGAAGAGCCAAACGATATGCTACTGTGCCCACACGCTCGAGGATCTCGAAAGGACCTATGAATCTGGGGCTAAGCTTCCCCTTCCGTCCAAACCTCGTCACTCCTTTCATCGGAGAGACCCTCAGAAAAACGTGATCTCCAACTGCGAACTCTAATCTGCAGCGGCGTCTGTCAGCATACGATCTCTGCCTACTCTGAGCTATCCTCATCCTGTCTCGAATCAGCTGTATCTTCTCGGTCGTCTCCTGTACGATCTGTGGCCCCAAAATACTGCTCTCACTGAGCTCTATCCAACAGACGGGCGATCTACATCTCCTCCCATACAGAGCCTCGATAGGTGCCATCTGAATAGTATCCTGGAAACTATTGTTATAGGAGAACTCCACTAAGGGCAAATGATGATCCCAGCTAGCTCCAAAATCTAATACGCACACTCGGAGCATGTCCTAGAGAGTCTGAATAGTCCGCTCTGACTGACCATCGGTCTACGGATGAAATGCTGTGCTGAAACTCAAGCGGGTGCCCAAAGCCTCCTGAAGCCTCTGCCATAGTTGGCCGGTAAACTGGGTGCCTCTGTCGGACAAGATACATGTTGGGACTCCATGCAGTCGTATAATCCCGTCGATGTATATCAGGGCATACTGAGGGAAACCGAAAGTCGTCTTTACTGGCAGGAAGTGAGCCGCTTTCGTTAAACGATCCATGTTCAGTTGATAAAACTGCACATTTAATATGACATTTTTCCTACTATTATTATATAATAAAAGGTGTTTATTATAATATATGATACATATGAGGGTTTATCTGTAAAAATACTATTTTCATGTGTTTATATATTATAAATAACATTTTGTAGGAAAAAGTAAGCATATAATATCCATGTAACATTTGGCCCATTTAAATATGCTTACCTTATTAATACCTCTGATCAATTCTTAATGGTTAAGTTAATATCTCAATAAAACAAACTCTACTAATATTGTTTGTTGAGTTATTGTGCAGAATTTTCAGGGCTG
Source organism: Agapanthus africanus (assembly GCA_030015575.1). NCBI lineage: Eukaryota > Viridiplantae > Streptophyta > Magnoliopsida > Asparagales > Amaryllidaceae > Agapanthus > Agapanthus africanus. Next base: position 109,075,404 of record JASDDO010000004.1, on the reverse strand, counting down.
AAATCAAGGAAATCAAAGTTGGCAAATCAAATCTACCAAAGATATTCAAGAAACTAATTCTGGTAGAAATGTAGAAAAGATTTTCAAAGTTTAGATACTCAAAAGATTACCAAGTGTTACAGATATGAAGCTACAAAAATTAGAGGCCATGATCTCACCAAAAGGGGGCGGATCCGCGGCCCAAGCCTATCCAATGGCCGCGGTTCCGCCGCGGATTTGAAGAGTTGAGATATGGGATTGTGGTGGTTAGGATCCTAACAACTACTTTCCATATTAGGAAACTAGGGTTCTGGCTCTGTGATTATAAATAAGGACCAAGAGCCTCTTGGAAAAATCATCAAGCCGAAGAGATCACGAAGTCCAAGACGGCTCACGCATCCAGGCTGATCATCAACGGTTCATCTACCCCCTTAGAAGAGATCGAGAAGCAAACTAGTCTTTGTAATCATTTTCTAAGGAATCAAAGTGTAGATTGTTCAAGTTGATTAATAAAGGTAGTTATTTTATTTAATTCTTTTGCATTTTACATTATGTTTTCCCTCTCTTTCTTTTCATCTTCTTCTCCCAACATGCGCGAGTAATTCTCCGCTTGTTAGGGTTCGTAGGATTAGGGTAGGCTAATGGATGATGAAAATAACTAAACCCTTTTTAAGTCCTATAAAGTTTAGGAACTTTATTAAAAGAATCATTAGCATCCTAATCGGGCGCGCTAGCAATTGTTTGCTAGTTCCGACCGCGATTAGAGATTAGATTAATGATTGTTTTGGTAAAGGCTAGATATGAACGGAGTTCCGTATCGAGATAAGGGTTAAGAGTGGGATTTCTTTTCCCTCCAGAAACCCTAATCTACACGCATCACCGTCGTTCTAGTTCTAAATCTATTAATGGATAAAAAGGGTAACTTTTAAATAATCATCCATAACTACTAAATCCTAACGAACCCTACAAGCCCTCTTATTATATTAATTACATCTTTAAAATAATCTAGATCTATATTTTACATTCTTATTTAACGTAGATCTAGAAACCAATCTATAAAATTCTTTATCCCTTCTCTCTTTTTCAACACATCTAAAGCAAAAGTAAAAGATTCAACGTTTTCCAGAGGACGACCCATACTCACCTCGGTCTAGCTACGCGCTACACCGTTCTGATTGCGGTTAAACTACAAAAACACTCTTTTGAGACAATCAAATGGCGCCGTTGCCGGGGATACGTGCGTAATTTTTTATTTTTACTATTTGTGTTGGATTCTTAGACGAGTCATATCATTATTAACACAAAACTGCAAATTGCATATTTAACGATTTGTGTGTGAATTTTGCGAGGGAATCTGGAGTCGCGGACTTGAGGAAGCAGGAGATCTAGGGTTTCGAACTTCTCTGGTATATTTCTTAACTCCTTCTCTCTCCTCTAAATCCAATAAAATCTATTTTCTGCAGGATTCTTTGCAAAATCGCGTCGCAAAAAAAAATTCTTTTTGCAATAGTTTTGTGATTGGTTTTGTTTTGCATATTTAATACGGACTTTAAGGGGCAAAGACCAAATCAAGATTAGGTGGGGATTTCATCACCCTTCCTAAGCCCCACAAATCACAAACTGAGCATATAGATCAACCCTTCATTAATTTAAAAAATATTTAGACCAGACTCTAGGGACTGTCGCGCTCAATAAGGACAGAGGAAAGTCGTGGGTAATCTATCGTTTATCCGCATTATTTTTGTAGTGCCTAGGCAAGTGTGTCGAAGGCTAGTGGTTTTTAATTAGGCCCACGACGTGGTTCCTTCCCGCTTACCTGGCACTTACCTCGCTACAAGGGTAGTACGGAGATGGTAGAGGATTTATCCTGCGGCTTGTCCTTTGGAAGTCTAGGAGCGGTCTAGAGACTGACCTAGGTAACCTTAGTTCTAGGGTTGCTTGTGCATCTTAGGGGTGATTTGTCTTGAGTCCCACTTTTTCAAAACAAGCCAATTTTAAATCACACACACGCTGCCACTTGCACTAAACCCGCTTAGTGCATGCTCGGCTGGACACGGGATCCTAGTGCCCGTCTTGTCCGCGTTCCTGCTATCGATGCCGAAGTCGGTACTTCTTCATCTTCTTTTCCCCCACCACACACCACATCAACCGAGATGGACGGCAATCCATCAAATTATAACACCACGCTGCCACCGTCCGAAGGTGCGCAGAATCCACCACGCATCTCTCTCCAAGAGAGATGCTATCCTATCAGTGGTCCTCTTCCCACTTATCTATCTCTTCCACCACCTAACGGAGATAATTTCGAAATTAAACCCCACTACATCAATCTGCTGCCCAAATTTCACGGGCTTGAGTGGGAAGACGCGTACGTTTTCATCACCAAATTCGAAAACGTATGCGCAATGATGGGTACTTCACAATTGACTTTAGATGCTATGCGCTTACGTCTTCTCCCATTCACACTGTGCGACTTGGCAGAAAAATGGCTTTATAATACTGCAACACACTCTATCACTAATTGGGATGAATTTGTCATAGCATTTCTTAAGAAGTTTTACCCAAACCATAAGACTGCCCGTGTTAGAAGCGAGATCAACCAGTTCACCCAGCTTCCCAATGAACCATTTTGGAAGTGCTTTGAACGTTTCAAGGATCTGCTTGTCCAATGTCCTCATCATGGAATCAATAGATGGGATTTATGTCGGATTATATATGAGGGCATTAATCCAGCGACAAAGCAAATGCTTGAAACAAATTGTCAATGCAATTTCATGTCTAAAGATGACGGTGAAGCTTGGAAATATCTAGAAGACCTTGCTGAACACACGTTGCAGTGGGAAAGTGTAAGACCACCTTCAACTAAGGGAGGTATTCACCAGCTCGATGTTTCTATCGCAGTAAAAACCGAAATAGCAGCGATACAGAAGAAACTCGAAGCTATTGAAAACAAGTTCTCATCATTCTCCCTAAATCAGGTCACGCTTCCTAAGACCGTCTGTGGTTGCTGTTCGGATCCTTCACACTTAACGGAAGAATGTCCTATGAATTCCTCGTTTCAAGCTAATGCTGCTTTTCAGCAGCGACCTAGAAATGATCCTTATTCTTCCACATATAATCAAGGATGGAGGAATCATCCTAACTTTGCTTGGAATCAAAACCAACAAAGTAATTATCAAAGACCTCCTCCACAGCAACCACAACCACAGAATCAGCCCCCCTTTCAGTCATAAAATTTTCAAAATCCGGCCAACATTTCTACACCACAAGTGGCCGGTACTGACAACTCACTTGCACAAACTTTGGATATGTTCATGAAACAATCCATGCAAAATTCGGCTGAGATAAGGTCTTCTATTGATACCCTAACGAAAAACTCCTCCTCCCATGGTGAGAGTATTAAATCAATAGAAAACCAAATCGCACAGTTAAACGCCGCAATGAGTGCGAGAGAGAAAGGGAAACTCCCATCTCAACCCCTACCGAATCCTGGCCATTCACAAAGTCATAATGTGAATGCCATTATTACGTTGAGATCGGGGAGAGTGCTGAATAACCAAGTGGGTGAGCAATCTGATGATAGTGACATATTTGATACCCCTTCTTCTTCTTCTTCTTCTTCTTCCCCTAATTCGTCTAGTATCCCACCTTCATCCGAGCCTATTCTCCGTTTTCCCCAAGGCTCGAACATTTCGCCAAATCTATCTAAGTCGATGCCCACTCCAATTTTGGGATCGAATCTGTCGCCACAGTCTTCTCCACAAACGTTGGACCCAAAACTTATTGATCAAGCACCTTATCCAAACAGGTTGAGGGGCAACAGACCAAGTCCATAAATGGAGAAGATTGTGGAAATTTTTAAGCAAGTTAACATAAATATTCCTCTCCTAGATGCTATTCAACAAGTTCCGTCATATGCGAAAATCCTAAAGGACTTGTGCACTAGGAAGAGAAAAGTTCAAGTACCTAAAAAAGTTTTCCTTGTGAGTAATGTGAGCACAACTTTTACACAACAACTTCCCAAGAAACGAAAGGACCCCGGAAGTCCTACAATTTCAATCTTTATTGGGGGTAAAAATATCAATCGTGCTCTACTCGATCTAGGTGCTAGTGTTAACTTGCTTCCGTATTCTGTGTATGAGCAATTAGGGATCGGAGAGTTAAAACCTGCGCATTGCACTCTTCAGATGGCCGATCGATCTATCACCCAACCAAGGGGTGAGCTAGAGGATGTGTTAATCAAAGTCAGGGAATTCATATTCCCTGTGGACTTTATCGTTATAGATACACAACCTGTAGCGAACCCACACAATCAAATCCCGGTGATACTCGGTCGACCCTTTTTGGCCACTTCCAACGCAGTAATTAATTGTAGAAACGGCTCTATGACCCTATCCTTTGGAAAGAAGTCAATTGAGCTTAACATTTACAAGTTGGGAAGTGAACCCTCCGAACCCTATGCTCATGTGTGTTCTGTCGAATTAATGGATGTCGACAGCAGTGAATTTGATCAACCTCATGATACAGACTCTTTTCATATGTTGTTGTTTGACCCAGCCATTTACTCTTCCACCGAGTTGTCCGGGTCAACATCTAATGAGGAACTTTATATTGAGTCTGACGATCACCCCATTTTTTCTGATGACATTATTTTTCGGGGTATCGATGAAAGCTTTGAGGAAATTTTCGCTGATGAACTCGCATTTTTACAAGACACGGGTGTTGAGATGAATCAACTCCAAGATGAAGAAATTGGACCTCCACCCCCTCTTTTGGACAATCATGACAATGCGAGTAATCCATCATTACTATCACTGTGTCGTTTCTCTAAATTGAGACGCAATCCTTTTCTAATACACCTCTTGTCACCTCCCCACTTCTTCACGTCAATAGGTGACATGTTCTTCCACCAACCTTGGTGCTTCATCGATAAAATTTTTGAATGGTTGGTGTTGACCTTCGGTCTTTGCAAAGCTTGGCATTGACCAATAACCTTGACCTCCCTCATATGATTTTAAAAGATTAAAAATGTTTAACTCAAGTTTGGGGGAGGGGTGGTATATTTTGGCTCTTGAAAGAAAATGATTTTTACAAAATTGTGAGCCAAAAATAAGTTTGGGGAGGATTTTCACTTTCATATATTGTTGCCCCCATTAATAATTTCCTCCCAAGTCTACAGGTTATTTTTGCTTAATGGATGACATCAGTGATGACACTGCTGTAAACAGGTTTGGGGGAGGTTTGTGCTTATTTACACATCAATTTGCATCATACTTTGCATAAGCACAACGTTTTCAAAAAAAAAAAAAATCTTTTATAACAAAAGAGTAGAAAGTGAAAAATTACATCCAAAAGATAGGAATAGTTTAAGAAAACCAAGAAAATTAGAAGTTTCTTAAACGAACTAGTAATAAGTAGTTATGAGCTGTTGTCCCAAGGGTTAGTAAGATGAAGGAAGTCACTAATCTGAGGATAAAAATAAATCTGAAAAATAGTTTCTATTCTGGAAGCCAAACATTTGAATGTTGATACCCTACTATATGCACTTACACACGTCTTGAAACTCGGGATAGTAGAGGATACCTTGAAATGCTCTTGTCTAAAAGCCAAAGTATGAAGGAAATAAAAAAAAAATGAATGAAGAAAATATAAAAATGGTGAAAAGAAAAATGAACACTGGTTTTGTTATCGCCAAGGCAGCAATAAAAAATATAGCGAGGGTGCTTCTTCACCTAGTGCCCTAAGGCCAACTGGTCTGGGAGTTACTGCTAAGCCTTAGGTGGTGCAAGACGAGGAAAATATTATCACCTAATTAGCAAGCACATGAGTAATCGGTTGGTTAGTACCTCAAGAAGTATTAACGGTCGCATGAAAATGTGTGAGCAAATCTTTAATATTCATTAAATTAAAAAGTACTAAGGTAGATGGACAAGAGTATGATAGCTTGAATTGAATTCTCCGAGTGTAGGGATGTCCATTTCACACACGTGGGGTTATATGATCAATGTTTGGATGAAACGTAGGAATAAAGAATAAAGACGTTGTTTTATTGAGAGATGATGTGATTTCTAACATTTTTTCATGACTATTAAGATAAGGCTCATGACAACTGAAAAGCTAGTATAGTTGGAAACTCTTCTTTTCAAGGCCTTTCTTTTATGGTTCTTATCTTTATATGTAAATTTCACCATCTTTCTTTTGTTTTTGGATTTTGTGGGTGTAATCCGCTGAAAACCCTCAGGAGACAACACTCCTCCTACTAGGGACACCTAGAGGTTTAACGGCTTGTTGCACGTGCTCAGTGCAATCGTGTCTGCCTACGAAAGTGTGCTTAGTTTTCTCCTTTCTTTTTCTCCTCTTAAATAAACTAGTTTGCTCGGGACGATCAAAGATAAGTTTGGGGGTATTTGTTCAGTTGATAAAACTGCACATTTAATATGACATTTTTCCTACTATTATTATATAATAAAAGGTGTTTATTATAATATATGATACATATGAGGGTTTATCTGTAAAAATACTATTTTCATGTGTTTATATATTATAAATAACATTTTGTAGGAAAAAGAAAGCATATAATATCCATGTAACATTTGGCCCATTTAAATATGCTTAACTTATTAATACCTCTGACCAATTCTTAATGATTAAGTTAATATCTCCATAAAACAAACTCTACTAATATTTTTTGTAGAGTTATTGTGCAGAATTTTCAGGGCTGAAATCAAGGAAATCAAAGTTGGCAAATCAAATCTACCAAAGATATTCAAGAAACTAATTCTGGTAGAAATGTAGAAAAGATTTTCAAAGTTTAGATACTCAAAAGATTACCAAGTGTTACAGATATGAAGCTACAAAAATTAGAGGCCATGATCTCACCAAAAGGGGGCGGATCCGCGGCCCAAGCCTATCCAATGGCCGCGGTTCCGCCGCGGATTTGAAGAGTTGAGATATGGGATTGTGGTGGTTAGGATCCTAACAACTACTTTCCATATTAGGAAACTAGGGTTCTGGCTCTGTGATTATAAATAAGGACCGAAAGCCTCTTGGAAAAATCATCAAGCCGAAGAGATCACGAAGTCCAAGACGGCTCACGCATCCAGGCTGATCATCAACGGTTCATCTACCCCCTTAGAAGAGATCGAGAAGCAAACTAGTCTTTGTAATCATTTTCTAAGGAATCAAAGTGTAGATTGTTCAAGTTGATTAATAAAGGTAGTTATTTTATTTAATTCTTTTGCATTTTACATTATGTTTTCCCTCTCTTTCTTTTCATCTTCTTCTCCCAACATGCGCGAGTAATTCTCCGCTTGTTAGGGTTCGTAGGATTAGGGTAGGCTAATGGATGATGAAAATAACTAAACCCTTTTTAAGTCCTATAAAGTTTAGGAACTTTATCAAAAGAATCATTAGCATCCTAATCGGGCGCGCTAGCAATTGTTTGCTAGTTCCGACCGCGATTAGAGATTAGATTAATGATTGTTTTGGTAAAGGCTAGATATGAACGGAGTTCTGTGTCGAGATAAGGGTTAAGAGTGAGATTTCTTTTCCCTCCAGAAACCCTAATCTACACGCATCACCGTCGTTCTAGTTCTAAATCTATTAATGGATAAAAAGGGTAACTTTTAAATAATCATCCATAACTACTAAATCCTAACGAACCCTACAAGCCCTCTTATTATATTAATTACATCTTTAAAATAATCTAGATCTATATTTTATATTCTTATTTAACGTAGATCTAGAAACCAATCTATAAAATTCTTTATCCCTCCTCTCTTTTTCAACACATCTAAAGCAAAAGTAAAAGATTCAACGTTTCCCAGAGGACGACCCGTACTCACCTCGGTCTAGCTATGCGCGACACCGTTCTGATTGCGGTTAAACTACAAAAACACTCTTTCGAGACAATCAATCCACGATCACCCAGATGGAGTCATACCCTCGACTAGTCCTGGGTAGACCCACGATGAAGTCCATAGAAATCTGTTCCCATTTCCACTCCGGAATGGGTAACTACTGTAGCTCTCCCGCGGGCCTCTGGTGCTCGGCCTTGACTTGCTGACAAGTCAGGCATATCGACACGAAATCTGCGATGTCCCTCTTCATTCCGTCCCATCAATAAACATCTCTCATATCATGGTACATCTTGGTGGAACCTGGATGAACATTGTACACTGATCGATGTGCCTCCTCAAGAATCTCACTCCGCAGTCCCTCAACATCTGGTACGCACAGTCTAGTCCCAAATCGCAGTATCCCCTGATCATCGATCATGAACTCGGAAAATCTGCCATGTCCAATCTGTGCCCTGATCTCTGAACAACGGTCATCACTGTACAGTGCCTCATGTATACGATCAAGCAACTGCGGGCGTGCACGAACATGCGCAAGCTGTCCTCCGATCGGCGTGAACTCGAATTGCACTCGGCTGTCGCATAGAGTCTGCCAATCCGCCGACGAATGCCTCTGTACTGCACTCAAACAAGATAGATTACCCTCGGGTCTCCTGCTCAAAGCATCCGCCACAACATTAGCCTTGCCCGGGTGATACAAGATCTCGCAATCGTAGTCCTTGACTAGCTCCATCCAACGGCGCTGTCTGAGATTCAAGTCTCGCTGCTGAAATATATACTTTAAGCTCTTGTGATCAGTGAATATCTGGCACGACTCACCGTATAGGTAATGTCGCCAGATCTTAAGTGCAAAGACCACTGCAGCCATCTCTAAATTATGAGTGGGGTAGTTCTGTTCATGTCTATCAAACTGCCGCGAAGCATACGCGATCACCCTGTCATGCTGCATCAACAAGCACCCTAGCCCCACTCAAGAAGCATCACAATAGACCACAAATCCGCCCGATCCTGTAGGCAATGATAACACCGGCGCCGTAGTCAGTCGAGTCCGTAGCTGCTAAAAACTGTGCTCGCACTCCTCCGTCCAATCGAAAGGAACTCCCTTCCGGGTCAACCCGGTCAAAGGTGTAGCAATACGAGAGAAGTCCTGCACAAATCGCCTGTTGTAACCGGCCAACCCTAAAAAGCTGCGAATCTCCGTAACTGATGTGGGCCTTGGCCAACACTGAACGTCCTCGATCTTCCTCGGGTCTACACATATACCGTCTCGTGAAATCACGTGACCCAAGAAGTCTACGCTGTCCAGCCAGAATGCACACTTGGAGAATTTCGCGAAAAGCCGTTGTTCCCTCAAAGTCTGCAGTGTAATCCGCAGGTGCTGCTCGTGCTCCTCTCTACTCCGGGAATACACCAGAATATCATCAATGAATAAAATGATGAACAAGTCAAGGTACGGCTTTAAAATACGGTTCATCAAGTCTATGAATGTTGATGGTGTGTTGGTGTGTCCGAACGACATCACCAAAAACTCATAATGGCCGTAGCGCGTGCGGAAAGTTGTCCTCGGAATGTCCTCCTGTCGAACTCGCAACTGATGATAGCCCGATCGTAAATCGATCCTCGAAAAATATCCTGCCTCCTAAAGCTGGTCGAACAAGTCGTCGATGCGTGGCAAAGGATATCTGTTCCGCACGGTAACCCTGTTCAGCTGGCGGTAGTCGATACACAAATGCAAACTGCCGTTCTTTCTTCTTGACGAACATGACTGGAGCACCCCAAGGAGAAACACTGGGTCGAATAAGTCCCTTATCCAGCAAATCTTGCAACTGACCCTTCAACTCTCTAAGTTCCGCCGGGGCCATCCGATAAGGCGGTATAGAAATAGGCCCCGTACCGGGAAACAAATCAATACAGAAGGAAATGTAGCGCTCAGGCGGTAGCCCAAGAAGCTCGTCAGGGAATACATCAGGAAACTCGCTAACAACCGGAACCTGATCCAACGGAACCTCTGTAGCTCTAGTATCGCAAACATAGGCGAGAAATCCCTAACATCCCTTCCTCAAAAGCTGTCCAGCGCGAAAAGAAGAAATCAAACTGTGAGGGGCGGCACCACGGTCCCCCTGCACAACAAAGACCGACTCGCAAGGAAAACAAAATCTAACTGTCATCTCGCGGCAGTCCACAGACGCATAGCACGTGGCTAACCAATCTATGCCCAAAAGAACATCGAAGTCCAACATCTCTAGAAGGATCAAGTCGACATGCAACTCTCTCTCGCCAATACGGACAACACAGGATCGGAACACGTGCCTAGAAACAAACGACTCTCCCACAGGAGTAGTCACAACCAGCGGCTGATCAAGCAAACCGGACTCTCTACCCAAACTCGGCACAATGTGTGTGGATACGTACGAGTGCGTGGATCCGGGATCGAACAACACGTGTGCATCAACAGAACATACTGGAAGGATACCTGAGACCACCGCATTGGACGCCTGTGCGTCAAAGAAAAACCCGTGCCTGTCCTCCACCTGCGACTAACTGTCCCCTACCGGCAGCTGGCTGCCCTCTGCCTCGGTCACCTCGTCCTCTATGAGCAAGTCCTCCGCGACCATGACCGCTCTGTGCATGAAACTGGCGTGGAGCAACAGTAGGTACAATAGGCAATGCCCTCTGGGGTGGTGAAGGTGGTAATGTGACATGCGGTGCTGCTGCCTCCCTCCGGGGTATCTCAGGACAATCTCGTACACGATGATAAGAACTCCCACAGCGGAAACATCCTGACGATGACCGCTGACCTTCCTGGGGATAGGAGCTAAACAACCGGGCTCACCCTAAATCCATGCCAGCTGCAAGACGCCTGTCACAAAGGCTGTCTCTATGCCGATGTATCCACACGAACTCTCTTCGGCTCTGGAACTACCGAGTCTCAACAAGGCGCTCCTCGACTAATAAGGCTGCGTCTACAGCTGCTGCATAAGTCTCGCAATGCTGGGCGCTGATCGCAAGGAACAGTGGTGTAAGCAAGCCTCGAACAAATCTCTTGACTCACATCTCCTCAGTAGCCATTAGATATGGGGCATAAATTGATAGCTCGGTAAATAGTACATCGTACTCTGCCAGTGTCATCTCCGGAGTCTGGCGTAAGGACTCGAACCTGCGCGCTCTAGCATCTCTGACACTCAGTGGAAGGAAGCGGGCAAGTAATATCGTCACGAACTCTGTCCAGGTCATAGGAGGAAGACCTGCTGCTCTACCCTTCTTGATCGATTCACACCATTTCTGCGAAAGACCTTCCAGGAGAAAACTCGCGAACTCTACCCATCTCGCATCTGCGCATCTGAGGGAACGACATATCCGGGCCATCCTATCAATGAAAGACTGTGGGTCTTCAGCTGCATCAGGGCCTGTGAAGACCGGAGGCTTCAACCTTATAAACTCTGATAGCGATACAGTAATGTCCTCTGTAGCTGTAGGGGCAACTGCCTGCACCGTAGGTACCATCGCGGTCCCTGCAACGGATGGAACTAGCTCTGGTCGCTGCGCTCGAAGTGTCTCAACTAGCGATCCCATCATCTGGCGCATCTCCTGCATACTGGATCCCACCGTATGGCACATCTCCTGGATACCAGCCCCTAGCATGGCGATCTGATCTGTCGTAGGAGGAACAGCCTGCTCGGGTACAACCGGTGTACTACCCGGGTCAGTCCTCGTCTCGGACGAGTCAACTCGAATCTCGGCCCTCACGGCCGCTCTCTGCGCCCTCGTAGTCATTGGAGGCATAATGGCTGAAAAGGAAACATGATTCGATAAGGATCCGGAAATCGAATTGGAAGAATGTATATACTCAAGAAGGAAATTAAATCAATAAGTCCTAAGGTCGCTTAGGTGGAGTACCGTGTCGTGAGTATGCCGCGGAACATACACACGCTACGCTACTCTGTTTCAGCTACCTACTCCATCATACCAGGGTCATCCTACACTCCGAAAGGAAAAACCTACGCTCTGATACCAACTTTGTCACGACCCGAAATTCGACTCGTGACCGACAATTAACCACGTAACGTCTACAGGCGTAACACGATTAAGTAAGCCGAAAACCCAGAAATCAAAACCATTAAAAGTAGTGAGTGTTGAAAACATTTGTTTAAAGACATTTGGAAAACCTTAAGTTGTTTAATAATATTCTTTAAAGTTTAAGTTATTATCTTAAAAATTTTGGCAGCATTTCCTTTGTAAAACTAACCCCGAATCCTGGTAAAAGACAAAATATGAGTAAAAATGATATACAGTGAAATAAGGCATCCCAAACGGGAGCAATCACGCCCAACGGCGGAAACAAACACTACAAGAGTAATATACGACGCCGTAGCGAAGAAGTGAGCAATATGTGAAAAACATCACAAAATGATAAACTGCATAAGTAAAGTCGGCCCACACGAGCTCGACACCAGAATACAAATAATATACATCATCGTCCTCACACTGGTCTCTAAGTCAATACATAAAGGTAGATGGAGAATACTAGATACAAAAGTATGGGTACAATGTAAATAACCAGATACCATAACCTACCTAACAGCAAACAGCTCGCGCACCAACTGTAGTGGTATCTGTAGCCAAAAGATACAAGAAAGCAGCCTGCCGTGACTACTCTGAGGGGCAACCTGCAAACACTGTGGCACAACGGGGGTGAGTTGCCAACTCGTGAATATTAGATAACATATAAATGTAATCACGAGCATGCACGTACTGCGCTACTTTATCATATGCCAGCAGATGATATCTATATGCTATAAGCAATATGTACAATAATCATGCAAGTGCTCTATCAGGTAATATGACTACAGGATGAGATGCAAAATAATGAATGTTGAGCATGGGAAATATAGCATCTACACGGAATGTCAACGTGGAAAATATAATTGGTGCCCATCAATGCACCCAGATCCCAATAAACTCAGGCGCCGACACTCTCATCGGCCCTCAAATCTTGTAAATCTCTGAGAATCACGAGTGCCGAACATCGGCACTCAAAATATCATGAAATAATCGTGTCCAGCATCGACACGCAAATTCTCATATGTCGGGCTCCGTCAGTCCTGATCAGCCAACTGGCTCCGTCTGCGGTATCGGCCCTCGGCCCCGGCAGTACGAGTCATCCCGTATCCATCTATCGACTCAGGTCAGTATCCTCCGGATAACCGCCATGTCCAACCAATCACCGGTAGGTTGTAGTCCCATTGCCAGGCTCACCATCTAGCTACACAGCAGATCCGTTCTCGCCCCGGGGTACCATACCGGGTCTACCATGTACCCGCAATCGGCTTCGTCCACTCCTCGAATCGGGTTTCACATGTCACTCTAGCACCGAGAAAACACATGGTGGACGCACTGAAATATCATATCAAGAGGAACCGGGTTTTCAAAACAGTGCATCTTTTCTTAAATAACTCCACGGTCCACAAATCCAGAAATCACATGAAAACCAAAGCCAATGCGTAATCCATGCGATGTAATATATGCCTCATAAGTCATACTATGAAGAAAAAGGGGAAACCGCTCTTTAAGTAGATTCAGTTTTAAAAGGAGTCATGCGGTCCCCAGTTTTTACCCAAAAATCAGCTTATCTAGGTAGGTACAGTTTGGATATGCATAAGTCTCGATATGCAAATGAGTATGTGTAGAAATAGCATAATCATGTCAAGTCAAATGTGAGATGGGCTACAGTATAATGATCATGGCAATTCTATAATGTGAGTGTCATGGAAATTACTAACGGTGTGTGTGTAACATGCAGATTAGTGCTCGTGCAACATGAACCGTTAGTAACAGTGCGGTGCTTTATAAATTCTAAGTTCATATACATGCAGCGGGGAATGCGATATGCAACAAATAGTATCCATGAACAGTCAATGTAGGTAAATGCAATAAGCTGCTACAAGGTCCTATCCTCCCTGACGCATAACGCCAAGCGGGCGATTTCCCCGTAGATGTTAAATCTACTCACCATAGTCTCGCGCTAAGTGTAGCCGACGACTTGTTTCCCCTTCTTCGCGGCGTCCGTCGTACTCTCCTACGAACCTAGAATTTCACAAAGTGTTACACATAAGCTCAAATCTACAAAAACACGACATTAAAACCAAACTAGAAACCTATGTCGCGAACCAAACGCGTGTGTGCGCGATACTTTAAAACGTGTGATTACGCGTCTGAAGCTACCCCGACACGTCGCGATACGCAGAAAACTCCAAACCCACATACGTATCACACGTGTCGCGAAGGTTAAAAACATAAGAAATAGGGTAATTGATCCCAGATTTTCCTACAGAAATAATTTAACAAAGTTGCATATACCATAAATCTTAGAATACCAGCAGACACCAACAGTGCAAAACCCAAACCCTATGTCCCCCATCTGGCCGCAAATTGCGGCCAGAACGAATTTTCCGTCGGCCAAGAGGTGGAATTTTGGGGTCGTGTTCTGGATATGTGATCAATATCTAATAACTATACTCCAGTTAACTCAGATTTATTCTGAAATCACTGGGTCAACAGCAGATTGTAGGAAGCTAGAATTTTGCTTAAAAACGATAATTTTGCATCAAACAGAAACCTGAGGGTATTTTAGTGAAATAGGGGTTAAGCTAGGTTAACATGGCCCTAACAACACCTAATTAAGCTAGGCTAGCTATCAAAATCACCACCATGCCAAAACTTCACACAAAATACCGTTTTAGCACTAAAACACACATTAAACGCTAATCGAAGCTAATCAATACACAAGATTTGCAAGCAAAAGAGTTAAGCCTAAGAGTTATACCTCACTTGATCCTAGGTGCAAGGAGGAGGAGAAGAAGAAGAAGAAGAAGAGAGGAAGCTGTTGTTGTTGCCTGTCTCTGCTGTTGGTGTTGCTGCTGTATTTGCTGTTGTTGTTTTTGCTGAAGCTGGAGTTGCTGATGCTGATGCTGATGCTGGTAATGCTGTTGCTGGAGCTGCTGATGTTGCTGCTGCTGTGGAGGCTGCTGGGATGTGTGTCTGTGTGTGTATGAGAGTGAGAGTGAGAGAGTTGTGTGTAAGGAAAACAGTTTAGAAAAATACAAAGATAACCATGCTAGTCAACCCTTCTCTCTCACTACCTCTCTCTTCATTAAATGAGGCATGACAAGGCCATCATGCCCCATCATGCACCCTCTCTCTCACCAAGTCAACATATTCAAATCATTTCAAATTTATATAATAAAACAACCTTTAAATAAAACCACCAATTAACTTAATTAAAACCCCCATGACTTAATTTCCATGTCTTAACCCACCCTGGTTGGTAACCATGGTGTAGCCCCATTTTAACCCTAGTTTACATGCACAAGTGTGTTCAAGCCTAGGAAAAATCTAATAAAATATTCATTAAATTTGGAAAAATATTTGAAAATAAATTTGGTAACTTTTTATTAAAAACCCCTTATTAAAATATAATTAGCCACTAAACACATCCTAAGGTGTTACAAATGTGCATTGCGATTGTGTTGTCTTTTTAGGTACCTTCTCGAGGGATTCATACGATGAAGAAGATGAAGGCGACATCGACACCGACACACAGGATGTAAGGTGAGTAGATTATATCTACGGGGGAAATCTGGTGGATGGCGTATAGCACCCCCGCAGTTCGATGTATAAGATGCTATTTATGCCTTATACTATATATGATGCTTTATGCGTGACATGGATAATCTAGATGTGTGTAGGTGTACTATGGTTAGATTAGGGTTTAGAAGTAGACTAGTATAGTTCCTAGTTGCGAACCCTAGAATAGGTTTACACCCACACACACACATATGCTTGCTGGTTATACTTATACCTGGATGATGAGGATAGTGGATGATATTCGGAGATGAGTCGATGAGATTGGGCATAGTGTCGTGAGATCGGTGATATTGATGTGGTTCATATTATGGGATACGATGTAAGATTTTAGCGGGCCTTTAGGCGGTTTTCATACACGCACATATATCTATATAGATAGTATCGGTTTGTACTAGACTTAGATCAGTACCCCAGATCATGAGATTTGATGATAAGGATACCCGATAATTGATGAGATGAATGTGATATTGACCCGTACATAGATTTGGGATGTCGTACGATGGATGTACCGTACGGGCTTTATATTGATGATAGATCCGCACTCATGAATCGAGGATGTCATATGATATTGTATCGTACGCGGTACCTTTGAGGCGGGATCACCGACTATTATACTTATATATATATATATATATCAACTCAGATTTAGGTGGTTTCCATAACCCTTCCAATTGACTTGTTAGTTAGAGCTGTAGTTTTGCTAGTAGATGTTAGACTAGGCCGATGTCATACCTATTTCAAAAACTAATGAATCGGGAGTATTTTAAAGACAGGCAAAGGGATTCTACGGATATTTTCAAAAGACGCATCTTTTCTTAAAACACCGTAGCCCTTATTTTCCTAAAACCCCCGATTCGTCTTCTTTCAAAAGGCAAAACAGTATAACATGGATACATTGATGTAGATTCTGCACTGTTGTGTTTATTATTCATTAGCTGCATATTCTTGCTGCTCGCATCGCATTGCATGCTAAATATGTTTATTGTTATGTTAAAACCATGCTGATAGGACACCAGCACCATTATCGATGATGCATATGTTCTACGTACACCTGCTTGCCGGCTCACACACTTCATCATCGATAATTGCCATGTCACTACACAGTAGAACTGTTACATCAGGATATGACTCCTTACATGACATACTTGCGTACACACCTGTTGTACACCTATACTTGCACACATACATATTTGCACATACATAGATGATTCTGGCTGATTTTGGAGACTTGGGAACCGCAAGATATATTTTAAAAACTGGATTCATTTTAAAAGAGCGGTTTCCCTCAATATGTGCATACTATTATTCCATGATGCATGATATACTGATATGCTTACATTTCCCTTATATGTCGCATACATCATGCTCATGATTATACGCATTGAGATATTTGTTTTCATGAGATTTCTGGATTTGAGAACCGTGGTATTATTTCAAGAAAGTATGCATTGTTTTAAAAACCCGGTTTCTCTTGATATGATATTTTGGTGCGTCCACCATGCGTTTTCTCGGTTCTGAGATGTGTGCATGAAACCCGATTCGAGGAGTTGGATGATCCGATTGCGGGTTCATGGTGGACCCGGTATGGTTCCCCGGGGCGAGAAATGTTTTTCGTGGAGCAGACGATGAGCCTGGCAGGGTGCCTAGTACCTACCGGTGATAGTATTTGGGCCCGACGGATATCCGGAGGGTACCGACCGGAGTCGATAGATGATATGGGCCGATCCGGACAGACGAAGCCCGATATATGAGGATTTACGTGCCGATGCTGGGCACAGGTTTCATGTTGTTTTTGAGTGTCGATGCTGGACACTCAGGTTCTATGATTTTGATGTGTCGCGAGGGACACGTTCATTTATATCCTCATACTTCCATGCATATGCTTTATGAGAATTACATGCATGATGCTTATTGTCATTGGGTGACACGTGGGAGGGATCCACTTACTTGTAGACTTCATGATATAGTTGACATTGATTCATGTTGATTACATTGATCATACCTCATAATTATGATATGTCGTTACCTGAGGCACTGACACGAGCACAAGGGATTACACTTATGTATAGATGTTTACTCTGGCCATCTTTTCATGCTTCAGACTTATTCATATTGAGGATATTATTATTACTGATCGTATTGACCTAGGATTGTGTCATACATACGATTTCTGCTCTGCGATGTTTTCTATTCACGAGCTGGCAACTCACCCCCGTTGTGCCACAGTTTTTGCAGGTTTTGCCGTACAGGTTCCATTGCGGCTTTCTGGCATACTGCTTCCCTTACGGGTGATTTGCTTTGGTAGGTGGGTCCTTTTGCATCAGAACCATCATTGTTATGTATTATTCAGTTGTATCTAGTAATTCCATCAACCAAAACTTGTATATTGTTTCAGACTTAGAAAACCAGATGTGTATTATTTCGACTTTAGAGTCGCGCGTTGTAGTATTATGGTTTTTATGCTTATTTTGAGTTTCTTTTGAGTTTTGATCCTCGCCTTTCGGCGTTGTATATTATACTGCTTGCGTGGTTGTGACCGTCGATTGACAAAGAGCTAGCTCCCGCTTGGGGATGCCTTTTATCATCATATATTTATTATTCACGTTGTACCCCGTTTGGGGCCAGTATTTACAAAAGGAACTCTGCCGAAATTTTCAGAAAAAGGCTATAGATTTTAAAAATGCATATTCGGCTTACTTATTTAAAAACCTTGTTTTTAAATATGTTTTCCTTACTTCTTAAAAACTAGTTTTCTTTATTTACTCCTTAAAATGGTTTTAGATTTCTGGGCTTTTGGCTTACTTGAATTAGATGGGGTCCTATAGGCTTCATATGATTCAAGTGCCAGTCACGTGCTATTTCGGGTCGTGACATCTTCGCTCTCAAGGATATTGTTGAGAAATTCTTGGAGTGTGACCGGGGTCCGCGTCTTTTGGTTATATTTCTCCAGCGCGTCAATATGTTTTTGCAGATCCATGCGCTTGTCATCAAACTGCGCGGGCTTTTTGATCTTCTTCTTTTTCTTCGAAGACTTTCACGGCTGGGCCCGAATGTTTTTTCCACCATCACTATTAACTCCAAATGTTAGGCGTGGTTTCAGCATCCCCTCGATGATCTCCGGCTCTAGCGGGCTTTTCCACCTGATCGCCGGGCATGTTTGAAGATCTTTCAGCATTTTTTTAGTTTTTGCCTAAAGAACAACTTCCTATGGAGCTTCCTCTATGAATGAGCACGATGCCCCCGGCAAGTCCATCTTTTTCGGAGCATGTGGTTGTGGCGGGTTCACCTTCCAATTTTCAGACAACGCGAATTTGCCTTGCTGGTATGGTCTTCAACCCAATTTTTAAAGACGTAGCAATTTTCGAGTGGATGGCCCAATACTCGATGGTAGGGGAAGTAATTAGGATCGTTGACATCGTTCGGTTGCAGTGGGTGTCTCGACTCCGGTAGAGTGATGAGCCCGTTACGCACTGCTAGTTTGAATAGTCTCCTTGTTTTATCTCGGGGAAACGAGTAAGGACGTCTCAACTTCTCATCAAGGGATTGTCGTTTGTTGCTTTGGCGAACAACCGGTCTCGGGCCACTCGGCTGTTGTTGAGCATTGGCGATGAAGATTGCTTTCCCTTTGCCCTTCTCGTTTCGAGGCTCCTTCTTCGAGGAAGACTGTCTATGGCCCATCTGATCCATTTGGGCGAGTTTGTCAATCAAGTCCTGGAAAGTAGTCGGCTTGAAAAACATCATGAACTGCGAAATGGTCGCCTGCAGATCAACAGTACTCATGAACATGCCTACCGCAGGTGCTTCCTCGATGCGCTTCTCGCACTTCGACCATAGATTCCGCCATCGTATCGCGTATTGCACCCATGTTTCGCCTGGCTTCACTCTGGCGTTAATTAACGCGGTGATCGGGGTGCGCTCGCTAGCGCTTGCGAAACGTTGGGTGAACTGCAATTCCATCTCCGTAAAAGTTTTGACGGATTCGTTGGGATGCTCCGAATACCACTCAAAGGCCGTTTCTGCCAAGCTGCCGACGAATTGGCGAAGCAGTAGCTTATCAACTCCTCCAGTGTTGCCGCAGAGAGCCCTGAACTGAGCGACATGTTGATGGGGATTGCCTGTCCCATTGTACATATGGAATTTAGGAATTGTGTATCCTGGTGGGTATTTGATTTGATCATAATAGCCCGAGTAGGGTCGTCCAGTTTTAACAATTTTCCCATCCACTTCGCTCGCCTGATGAGCTCGTATCTGCTGAGCGATATAGTCGTCCAAGGCGGCTTTAGAAATGGTCTCCTCTTTAGCTGCTGAACTAGCCGGAAGAGGGTTCGATGTCTCTCCCTATCGTCTTCAAGGATAATTAGAGGGTCTTCAGATGGAGGACCCGGCTGTAACATCATCCCAACCATGTCCTGGAATAAAAGCGCCATTCGTTTTATGTTGGCCACTTGTTCCGCTGCCTCCTTGTCCTTCTTTTCAAGCATTCTCCGAAGGAATTCTGCATCAGTTTCTTGCTCATGACACTGTTCTGAGGACATCTCTGAGCTTGCTTTTGGTCGTGTAAGTACGGCCATAGCTGTTAGCATCTCTTGGAGCTTTTGTTGTTGTTGCTCCTGAGCCGTAGTCATTGATCGCGTAAGCGGTCGATGACCTGTGGAGATACGGCTATCCTCTTTCTCGGATTCCATATAGATAGTATATACCACCATGCCGCCAGACTTGGGGCGTTTGGGTTCAGTGGTCTTGCGATTCGTTGCAGACTCAGGGATTTTCTACGGCCTTCTCCTCTTGTGGGCGGTCGAAGTCGAGGGGGCCGTTGCAGTGGGCACCCAAGTAGCTATCGTTTTCTTTGGTTTGACATGGTGATCCTCTTCTTGCCGAACCTTCATCTTTTTCTGTCGGCGGGGATAGTTTTGATCTACCACAGAGTCCTGGACCTGTCGCCAAACTTTATAAATTTTAGAGGACAGCCGCTGAGGGGGTTGCTGCAGCTTCGTCTTTGTAGCATTTTTCATTGGTGGAGGAGATCTTTTCAGCACAGCAGTTGGAGAATTCCTGCGTACCCTGTTAAGTAATTCAAAGTTGTTCCCGGTTGGAACAGCAGCATCAACTTCCACCATTGGATCCGGCGGAGTCAATCCAGAAAGGGAATTGCCCCCAGCTTTCCTTACCCGACGCCAGTGGCGACGTCGAGCGTGTCGAGCCGTTGGGATTATCTCAGCTGTAGGAGTGACTTCCTCATGCCGAAGTTGTCGTTGTCAGCCTATTGAAGACTGATGTCCGCTGAGTGGGGATGGCCAACCTATCGAAAGCAGACTTCCGAGCAGGTAAAGCAGCCTTAACGATTTCGCCTGAAACGGGAGTTGAAAAAGTCAGTCTTGTCATGACCAACCATTTGGAGGGAGAAGCCGCTTTGACGACTTCGAGAGCAGGAATGGCTATCCTTTTTGGGATAAGCCTTTCTGGTATCACTTGCTTCTTCATGAGTCCAAATGAGCTTTGGCCCAGTCTGTCAATGTAGGGTTAGTATAGCACCTTAGCAAGGTTTAGGAAGGCATCGCACATGCCATATTGAAAATTTTGGGGTGCTAAACAAACCTTAACCAAGATCTTAACTAGAGAATTAGGTTTAACATTCATGTAAACAACTTTACATCTAAGAGAGAGGGATTACAACCTTTGTAGTCCGTTCCTTCGCTTCATAAGCTCCGAGTAGTAGTCCTTTTACCGCGATCCATGATCTCCCGGACTCAAGAGAGGCTCCACAAGTCGAATGATCCATTCTTGCTTGGAGTCTTCCTTTTCGAAGATGATCTACCTTGAAGAATCTCAAGATCAAGCTTTTACTTCTCTAATCAAGTATTAGTGAAGTGAACACCCTAATCTAAGTGGCTAGAATAGATGAGGATGATGAAGTAGGAATTTTTCTCTCTTTTGTTTTCATTTTCTCACTTTAAATCATCACAAGTCAAAAAGATAGAAAACTTTTTCAAGGAGGAAGAAGAAGAAATCTATTTGTGATGAATAATGAATTAATTGTGATGGTTACAAATCAACCATAGGTTAAGAATGAAGGCTTAACCCTTGTAGAGATTTAACTAGGTTAAAGGGTTTGGGTTGGGTTAAGAAATATCTAAACAAAATATCTTTACAAAATATCTTAGCTAAAAACAAAGAAAGCTTCTTGAAAAAGCTAACCCAAATCAAACCCTAACTAGTTTAATCTCCACAAATCATATTGCATTTATAATCATAACTTGTTACAATATTATATATTACATATATAATATATTTTTGTAACAAAATAAAATAATACAATTAACATATATCGCATATATATCAATATATCATCTGGTGAGAAAATGAATCAATAAAGCGAGCTTATATTAGTTAACGTAATGTAATATATCACATATATAATTATACATTAAATTACCGAATCAACACTTGATCCGACAATCCAGCTATATTGCATATAACCGACTAATATAACATGTACCAATTCATCGAATCAACACTTGATCCGATGACCCGGCTATTTCACATATACCCGGCCGATATCATATATTGTGAGAATAGAATACGGTATCTCATATAATATTATTCTCGGTCCCGCACATATCACATATGTGCTCCTACTCCATTTTTCCTGAGCCAGGAAACCTCTGTGTAGGACTCTAAAGAATCGTCAATATGCCGGCAGTAGGTGATGATCATATCAAACACCCACAAGCTGCATGCGATCAGCTAAACGTAACAGCCACGCAGGTATTGAGCAATCAGAAGATCAACAAGCAAGCCTGTACATTCTCCTGCGAATCCAATCAATAACACTCCCGTACAGTCCGATCTCTTCGTCTGATATGTCGCATATCTAGTCTAGGGGTGGTTAACGTCAGACCCAAGTAACCGATAAGTCGTGTCGATATGAGGTCCATAACAGTTTGAGAAACTACTGATAACACTTACCAATAAATATCATCAACCCTGGCTAGGGATTTCCAGTTATAGCCAATCGAACACAGCGCAACATCAACTCCCTATAACGGGAGAGACGAAACCCCTCCTATCGCTCATTACCTCCATGTGATTCGGGACTGTACCCAAAAGCCACCATTTTGCACGCCCTCTTGGATGTGGTATGATGGAAATCAAAGCACAGTGGGAATCATACAAGACTCTATGACGATCTCGGGTCTACAAACTAACCTATACCAGTGTCACCAGAGAACCGCCATTTGACGTGAGGTATAATACCATCTGGGAGTTCTCGGCGAGTCCGTCCAGTGTACCCAGTCTCCACTAAGCACCCGTATACAATCTCTGATGTCAAACATCAATGGATATGGGATCATCCATCGCCCATCTACATGGGTCAAGAAGCATACGCTATTTTACTCTGGTATATCGATGCCCTGTCTCGATACACTTGCGACTAGGAACATTTGAAGGATGTACTTAGCGACTACACTGTCCCCACTAGTATGATCTGCATCATAGTCCTGGTAGTCAAGTACTCATCCTAAGGGCTTTATCAAAATGTAACATAGAGACTATCAGAGTACATGCTAAGATAAAGAGCAACCAGATAGCATACTATCATGTCGAGCAAGAAAGTCCTCCATATATATGTCCAAGCATCCACTACAATATACATCGCATGTAAAGTAATGGCCTCTAGGGCATACATATCACTAACAATCTCCCACTTGCACTCGGGCCATCTGTTGTTGTCACGACCCAAAGTTCGGCCCGTGACCGACACTTAACCATGTAATGTCTACAGGCGTAACGCGGCTAAGTAAGCCGAAACCCAGAAATCAAAACCATTAAAAGTAGTGAGTGTTAAAACATTTGATGAAAACATTTGTTAAAACATTTAGAAAACCTTGAGTAATTTAGTAAAATTCTTTAAGGTTTAAGTTGTTTTCTTAAAAATTTCGGCAGCATCTCTTTTGTAAAAACTAACCCCGAAATAGGGTACAAGACAAGATATAATTAAAGATGACATGTAATATGAATAAAGCATCCCAAACGGGAGCAATCACGCCCAACGGCGGAAACAATCACCACAATAATAGTATACGATGCCGTAGCGAAGAAAGAGCACAAATAAGTGAAGACAACATGAAAGATAAAAATGCATAAATAAAGTCGGCTCACAACGAGCTCGACACCAGAGTACAAATAATATACATCGTCCTCACAACTGGTCTCTAAGTCAATACAAAAATAGTAGATGGAGAGTACTAGATACAACAGTGTATGCAACTGGAAAATAAACGGATACCGCAAAAACCCACCTATCAGCAAAAGGGCTCACGCGCCAACTGCAGTGGTATCTGTATCAAAAGATGCAAGAAAGCAGCCTGCCATGGCTACTCAGAGGGGCAACCTGCAAACACTGTGGCACAACGGGGGTGAGTTGCCTACTCGTGAATAGTAGATAACATATCAAGGTAATCGCGAGTATGCACGTAACGCGATACTCTAACCTATGCCAACAGATAACATCTATATGATGAGCTGGATGCGCAATAATCATGCATAGCAAATGCAATCTAATAACATCTATATTGGATGAGCAGGGTATGCAATAATCATGCATAGCAAATGCAATCTAATAACATCTATATAGGATGAGCAGGGTATGCAATAGTCATGCAAAAGTACTCTTTCAGGTACTACAGATACAAGATGAGATGCATAACACTGAATACTGAGCATGGGAATAAATAACATCTACACGGAATGTCAACGTGGAAAAATAACCGGTGTCCATCAATACACCCAAATCCCAGTAAAACTAACTCAGGCGCCGTCACTCTAATCGGTCCTCAATTCCTGTACAGCTCATGGAATCGTGAATGCCTAGAATCGGCACTCGAAAATATCATGAAATCATCGTGTCTAGCATCGACACGCAAATCCTCAAGTATCGGGCTCCGTCAGTCCGGATCGGCCCGCGGGCTCCGTCTGCGGAATCGGCCCTCGGCCCCGGCAGTACGGGTCGGCCCGTATCCATCTATCGACTCTGGTCAGTATCCTCCGGATAACCGCTAGGTCCAACCAATCACCGGTAGGTAGTAGTCCCTCTGCCAGGCTCATCGTCATCCACACGAAATCTCTATCTTGCCCCGGGGTACCATACCGGGTCCACCATGTACCCGCAAACGGATCGTCCTCCTCCTCGAATCGGGTTTCATGTGTCATACGTCTCAGAACCAAGAAAACGCATGTTGGACGTACTGAAATATCATAACAAGAGAAACCGGGTTTTTAAAACAGTGCGTATTTTCTTTAAAATAATACCACGGTTCTTAAATCCAGAAATCACATGAATCCAAAACTCAATGCGTAAATCCATGCAATGTATCGTATGACACTAAGAGTAAAAATGGAAAACCGCTCTTTTTAAAAGGATACTGTTTTGAAAATATCTCATGCGGTCCCTATAATTCTAGAAATCAAGTCAATATCATGCATGTATGTATATAGGTATGGATGTGCAAATGGATATATATGCGAATATGAGTGTAGCAAGGTATATGTGCACTAATATGGATACACCGTGTATATGTGCGCAAGTAGGGATATATCAATAAATGTATGCACTAATATGAGTATACAGTGTGCATATGCGCAAGTAGGGATATTTCGATGAATATATGCACTAATACGAATATACAGTATGCATGTACGCAAGTAGGGAGATATCAATAAATGTATGCACTAATATGAGTATACAGTGTGCATGTGCGCAAGTATGAAAATATCAATATATGTGTTCACCAGTATGAATATATAGTGTGCATGTGCGCACGTATGAAAATATCAATATATGTGTGCACCAATATGAATATATGGTGTGCATGTGCGCAAGTATGAAGATATCAATATATGTGTGCACCAGTATGAATATATTGTGTCTATGTGCGCAAGTATGAAGATATCAATATATGTGTGCACCAGTATGAATATGTAGTGTGCATGTGCGCAAGTATGAAGATATCAATATATGTGTGCACCAATATGAATATATAGTGTGCATGTGCGCAAGTATGAAGATATCAATATATGTGTGCACCGGTATGAATATATAGTGTGTATGTGCGCAAGTATGAAGATATCAATATATGTGTTCACCAGTATGAATATATAGTGTGCATGTGCGCAAGTATGAAGATATCAATATTTGTGTGCACCAATATGAATATATAGTGTGCATGTGCGCAAGTATGAAGATATCAATATATGTGTGCACCAGTATGAATATATATTGTGTATGTGCGCAAGTATGAAGATACCAATATATGATTCGTAGCAATCCTATAGTGCGAGTGTCATGGCAATCACTATCGGCGTGAGTGTAACATACAATTAGTGCTCGTGCAGCTTAAACCGCTAGTGACAGTGCAGTGTCATATAACTACCATTTCTATATGCAATAAAAAGGGGGTATGCTACAATAATACCTATGCGCGAGCAATATACATAAAAATATATGCGACTACAATATCCTATCGCACCCTGACGCTTAACGCCATACGGGCGATTTCCCCGTAGATGTCAAATCTACTCACCTGGTCTCGTGCTAAACGTAGCCGACCACTTGCTTCCCTTTTATTGCGGCGTTCGACGTACCCGCCTGCGAACCTAGAATTTACACAAGGAATACACATAAGAAAAATCCTGCAAAAACGCGATGTCGAAGCTAAACGAGAAACTCGCGTCGCGAACTAAATGCGCGTGTGTCCGATACACTAAAACGTGTGAATATGAGTCTGAAACTATCCCGACACGTCACGACACGTAGAAACACTAAACCCACTCACGTGACACACGTGTCACGCAACTAAACGTATTGGAAAAATTGTAAAACCCTCCATATTTTGACTCAGGTGAAAACTTAAAAAGTTTCATATGCCAAAACACTAGAATATGCAGCAGACTACCCTGGGCCAAACTCTAACACCTAACTCCCCCTTCTTGCTGCAATTTGCGGCCAAAACGAATAAAATTGTGGCCTAGGTGTCGAATCTGGGGCTCGTGCTTCGTGTGTGTGGTCTAGGTCTAGTGTGCATGCTCTAGTTATCCCAGATTTTGTCTGAAGTATACGGGTCTACAGCAGATCACAGAAAGGCCAAATTTTGCTTTAAAATGTTTAAATTTCACACTAAATGAAACCCTATGGTATTTTAGTGAAATCTGGGGTTAAATCTCAGTTTAAAGGGCCTAATAACACTTAGTTAAGCTAGGCTAACCATCAAAGTCACCACTTGGCCAAAACTCCACACAAACCACTATTTCTAGCACTCAATCTCATATTTAACACTGATCGATGCTAATTATCACATAAGTTTAGCAAAAGGAAGTTGGGCTCAGAACTTATACCTTACTTGACCCTAAGTGTAAGGAGAAGGAGAAGGAGAAGAAGGGAAGTGTTGTTGCTGCTGCTGCTGCTGCTGCTTGCTACTGCTGCTGCTTCCTGGAGCTGCTGCTGCTGCCTGATGCTGCTGCTGCTGCTGGGGCTTCTGCTGCTGCTGCTGCTGTGTGTGTGTGAGAGTGAGAGTGAGAGTGAGAAAATGAAAGGCAAAAGAAAAAAGATATGAGAGAATAGATAGTCAAGCTCCCCCTCTCTCTCTTCATTAAATATAAGCATGGCTCAAGCCATGATTCCCATTGTCACGACCCGAAAGAGCACGTGACTGGCACTTGAATCATATGAAGTCTATAGGACCCCATCTAATCCAAGTAAGCCAAAAGCCCAAAAATCTAAAACCATTTTAAAGAGTAAATAAGAAAACTAGTTTTAAGAAGAGAGGAAAACATGTTTTAAAAACAATGTTTTTAAATAAGTAAGCCGAATATGCATTTTTAAAATCTATATTCTTTTCTGAAAATTTCGGCAGAGTTTCCTTTGTAAATAATGGCCCCGAACAGGGTATAACAAGAATAATATATACACAATGATAAAAGGCATCCCCAAGAGAGAGCTAGCTCTTCGTCAATCGACGGTCACAACCACACAAGCAATAATATAATATACAACGCCGAAGGGAGAGGATCAAAACTCAAAAAAAAGAAACTCAGACAGCATGAAAACCGTAATACTACAACGCGCGATTCTAAGGTCGAAATAATACATAAACGGTTTCTTAGTCTGAACAATATACAAGTTTTGGTTGATGGAATTACTAGATACAACTGAATAATACAGATACAATAGTGGTTCTGATACAAAAGAACCCACCTACCAAAGCAAATCATCCGCAAGGGAGCAATGTGCCAGAAATGCCGCCTGGAACCTGTACGGCAAAATCTGCAAGAAACTGTGGCACAACGGGGGTGAGTTGCCAACTCGTGTGTAGAAAACATATACGAGTAGAAATCGAATGCATGACATAATCCTACGTCAATACGATCAGATATATATATCCTCAAATGAATAAGTCTGAAGCATGATAAGGAGGAAATATAACATCTATACATGAGTGTAGTGCCAAGTGCTCGTGCCAGTGCCTCAGGTAATAACATAACATAAATATGAGGTATGATCAATGTCGACTATATCATGAAATCTATAAGTTTGTGGATATCATCCAACTATGTAATCCATGTCTGTATGTATGTGGATCTCGTCCACGCGTCACCCAATGATAATAAGCATCATGCATGTAAATATCATAAACATATGCATGGAAGTATGAGGATGTAAATCAACATGTATCGCTCGCGACATAACAAAATCATGGAACCTGAGTGTCAAGCATCGACACTCGAAAACATCATGAAACCTGTGCCTAGCATCAGCACGAAAATCCTCATATATCGGGCTCCGTCAGTCTGGATCAGCCCATATCATCTCTCAACTCCGGTCGGTATCCTTCGGATATCCGCCGAGCTCAAATACAATCACCGGTAGGTAGTAGTCCCTCTGCCAGGCTCACCATCTGTATACACAGCATCCCTTTCTTGCCCCGGGGTACCATACCGGGCCCACCATGTACCCGCAATCGGCCTCACCGCCTCCTCGAATCGGGTTTCACATGTCGCTCTCAGCACCGAGAAAACATATGGTGGATGCACTGAAATATCATATCAAGGGTAACTGGGTTTTTAAAACAGTTATATAATCTCTTTTGAAATATCCACGGTTCCCAATTCCAGAAATATCATGGAAACAACATATCTCAATGCGTATAATCAAAAGCATGATGTATGCGACATGTAAAAGAAATGTAAGCATATCAGTATATCATGCAACATGGAATAATAATATGCACATATTGAGGGAAACCGCTCTTTTAAAATGAATCAGTTTTAAAGAGTATCTTGCGGTTCCCAAATCTCTAATCAAGCCAGGATCATCTGTGTATGTGCGAATACGTATGAATATACAGTATATAGGTACACAAGTATGCCATGCAAGGGTCATATCCTGAATGCAACAGTACTACAGTGTAGTGACATGGCAATTATCGATGATGAAGTGTGTGAGCGGGCGAGCAGTGTACGTGGAACATATGCATCATCGATAATGGTGCTGGTGTCCTAAGAGCATGATTGTAATATAGCAATAAACACATTTACACATGCAAGGCGATGCGAATAGCATGAATATGCGGAAATCGAATAATCAACGTAACAGTGAAGAATCTACATCAATATGTATATGTCATGCAGTTATGCCATTTGAAATAAGACGAATCGGGTTTTTTAGTAAAATAAGGGCTACGGTGTTTTAAGAAAAGATGCGTCGTTTGAAAATATCCGTAGAATCCCTTTGCCTGTCTTTAAAATACTCCTGATTCGTTAGTTTTTGAAATAGGCATGACTCGGGTCTAGTCTAACATCTACTATGCAAACAATAGATCTAACTATCAAGTCAATCAGGAGGGGTATGGAAACCACCTACATCTGAGTCGATATAAATATGAATATAAAAATAATAGTCGGTGATCCCGCCTCAATAGTATCGCGTACGATACAGTATATCATATGACATCCTCGAATCATGAGTGCGGATCTATCATCAATATATAGCTCGTACGTAAATCCGTCGTACGGCATCCCAAATCTCGGTACGGGTCAATATCACAGTCATCTCATCAATTATCTGGTATCCTTATCATCATCTATCATGATCTGGGGTACTGATCTAAGTCTAGTACAAATCGATACCATCTATATAAGAATGAATGCCTGTGTGAAACACTGTAAGTCCACGTTGCTCACCCCGGTTCTTACGGGGAAGCGGAAATCGTGAAAAACAATTATTTAGCGAAAAGGCAACATGGACTACAAGCCGGACCTTTGCTAAACTAGAAACTAGCAAACAACTAGAGGCATTAACTACTATGCCGTAGAAATTATACCTCACGAAACCGGTCCTTCGGGTCTTCTCTCCGCTGTCCGGCTCATCCATCCACGCTCCGAGGGTCGATCCGGATCTAGGTCACCTCCGCGGCCTTCTTGAGTCGAAGACGATCCACCCGAGAGATGTACATCGAGCTCCACCTCGAGCCGAGGCAACTAGGGCAACAAGATCGCTAGTCTTGAAGTCCAAGGTTATATAGAAGAGATAGATGGAAGTGTTTGTCTATATGGATTCTTTTTCTCTCAACACATGAGATCAGAAGAAGAAATCAAGAGGAGGAGGAAGGAGGAGATCAAGCAAGCATGGAGCTTTTCTTTTCTTCTCACTTTCAAGAGAGAGAATGAGAAAAGAATAATGAAAATGATTAACTAAAGAAAATGAACCTTGGTTGCAATAATACACCCAAAACCATCATTACTAATCCTATCATGATAAAGTTGATGGCACTAATGACTTGACCATTTTCATAACTCAAGAAATAAAAAGAAAACCAAAGAAGAGTGTAGACCTCTCATGAAGGTCAAGGTCAACTTTGGTCAACGGGTCAACATAGTCAAGAGTGGTCAAGGTGGTCAAATGGTCAAAGCAATTAGCCATCACAATATTATCACTAAAAGGATTAGTAAACAATGTCTCCGGCTCATAATGGTTTTGATCGAACGAATTGCCAAAACCCTAATGAGCCAGCCACATAGTGGTTTTGGCCGAACTATCTGCCAAAACCCTAATGAGGCACCTCCTCCTTCATCGCTCCTCAAAACTGTGCATACACACCCGCATCCGCATTCCGTAGAACGCGAATGCACAGAAGACAAAACAAATCCATATGTGCAATACTAGGATCCGGCTTAAACCAAAGCCCACTAGTATTGCCTGCCCGAACAGCATATGCACACAAGTGCACGTAACTGTTCGCAGCCCTGCCGTAAAACCATACGGCCTCTACACGTTTCGCTCAATGCAGGGAAACTCTCTGTGTGGGACTCTAAAGACTCGACACTACGCTGGCAGTGGGTTTAACCACAGACCGAAAGCGGCTCTAGCTGTACGTAACGGTCCCCAGGTAGATGTCGATAAGAAGGCCGACGAGATAAACCCATCCGAACTCCGACTGAGCCTGTATGTGACAATCTCCGTACCGTCCGGTCTGTTCGTCTGATACATCGCATGGCGGGCCTAGGGGGTGGTCAACGTCAGTCCCCTAATAGCGGTACAAGCCATGTCGGAGTGTATCCCAGAACACCCTGAGATAACACTGGAAACCTACCAGTATATCTCGCTTGCCCTGGCCAGGGACTACTCGTGTAATGGCTCTCCTAGACACAGCGCGATGTCAACCCCCAATACCGGGAGAGACGAATCCTATCTAACTGTCACTGCCTCCAAGTGCTGCAGGACTGCACCCAACTACTACCTGTTTGCATGATTCCTTTGATCCGTGGTAGGGTAGTATTCTAAGTATAGTGGGAACACACTCGAGGCGAAGTGACAGTATCAAGTCAGCGGACTAAGCTATACTCATGTCACCTGGGAACTGATAACTGACGATAGGTATAATACCATCCATCAGTTCCCGACGAGTCCTGTCCAGTGTACTCGTAACCTAACGAGCACCCGCATACTATCTCCAGTACGACGTACTGATGGCTGTGGGACAGACCACCTCCCATGCTAGGATGAGAAGCGTATACGCTAGTCTACTCTGGAGTATCGATGCCCTGTCTCGATAGTCCTACGACTAGGGATCTGTATAAGGATGTGCTTATAGATTACCCAGCCCCCACAAGTATGACTGCCATCACAACGCTGGTAATCAAGCAAAGATCCTATGGGCTCTACTAATATGTATAAACGATATGCTAAAAGAAACACATGCACATATTGAATTAGATACAAACCAAGTAGCATACTACCATTTTGAGCAAGATTGTCTATACAACTGTGAATATCCCAAGTTTCCATTAAGTAATATACAAGCTAGTATGATACAGTAATGGCCTCTAGGGAATATACACTAACAATCTCCCACTTGCACTAAGGCCATGTACTGGCGTATCGAAGACCTATCATCTCGATTAGCCGCTCGAACTGAGTCTAGGGTAGGGCCTTCGTGAGTGGATCTGCAGTGTTATTCTCCGTATTTACTCTCTTCACCTCGATCTCCCTGATCAGGTGGTACCGCCTCAAAATGTGCCTGGACTTCTGATGGGACCTGTGTTCCTTCGCTAAAGCTATAGCGCCGTTGTTGTCACAATACAGCGGTATTGGATCAACACTGGTAGGAACCACCTGAAGCTCCGTGAGGAACTTCTTCATCCAGACAGCTTCTTTTGCGGCATCGCAAGCAGCTATGTACTCCGCTTCCATAGTTGAGTCAGCACCGGTTTCCTGCTTGGAGCTCTTCCAGCAAACCGTCCCTCCATTGAGGGTAAAGACATAACCCGACATGGACTTGGAGTCATCCTTGTCACTCTGGAAGCTGGAGTCAGCAAAGGCCTCGATCTTAAGGTCTTTTCCGCCATACACCAAGAACATCTCTTTAGTCCTTCTCAGGTACTTGAGAATATTCTTTACCGCTATCCAGTGTTTCTCCCCTGGGTTCGACTGATACCGGCTTACAACGCTTAATGCATATGCTACATCTGGTCTGGTGCATAATATCGCATATATTATAGAGCCTACCGCAGATGCGTAGGGTATAGATGACATGCGAGCCCTTTCCAAATCAGTCTTGGGAGACATCTCTTTGGAGAGGGTGATTCCGTGACAAGCCGGTAGATTACCGCGCTTGGAATCTTCCATACTAAATCGTTTTAGTATGGTGTCTATGTACCTCGACTGTGAAAGTCCCAACATCCTCTTAGATCTATCACGATAGATCTGGATCACCAGAATGTAGTTGGCATCGCCCAGGTCCTTCATGGAGAACCTCTGTGACAAGAATCCTTTGACTGACTGTAGCATAGGAATATCATTTCCTATTAGGAGAATGTCATCCACGTACAAGACGAGGAATACCACAGTTCTCCCTACAATCTTACTGTAAATGCATGGTTCATCTGGGTTTTTGAAAAAGTCGAATTCCTTGACAGTATCATCAAAGCAGATGTTCCAACTCTGCGATGCCTGCTTCAGTCCATAGATGGACTTGAGCAACTTGCACACTTTACCACTGCTCCCACTCTGAATGAATCCCTCCGGCTGATCCATATAGACGCACTCTTCCAAATTTCCATTTAGGAAATCCGTCTTTACGTCCATCTGCCAGATCTCATAATCGTGGAAGGCAGCAATGTCAAGAAGGATCCGAATGGATTTGAGCATAGCCACTGGAGAAAAGGTCTCGTCATAGTCCAAACCAGGTCTTTGACGAAAACCCTTTGCTACAAGTCTATCTTTATAGGTTTCAACCTGCCCATCTACACCAATCTTCTTTCTGAAGATCCATTTGCAGCCTACGGGTTTTACCCCTTCTGGAGCAAAGTCCAAAATCCAAACTTTGTTGGTGTACATGGACTCCATCTCGGTCCGCATTGCATCCAGCCATTTTACCGAGTCGCCGCTCTGAATGGCTTGCTGGAAGCTAGTAGGCTCACCTAATCCATAGTGCAATCCTCTCTATCCCCGTCTATGAGAAAACCGTAGTATTTCTCGGGCGGATGAGACTGCCTACTACTCCTGCGGAGTGGCGCTGGGATGTCCGGTTCTCTTGAAACATCTGGTTCTTCCAAGCTTTCAGTAATAGCTTGTGGTTCTGTAATTTCTTCCAATTCTATTGCGCTCCCACTTATCTGATTTTCTAAAAATTCAGTTTCCAAGAAGTGGGCATGCTGAGAAACAAAAACCTTTTGTTTCTCTGCGGAATAGAAAAAATACCCCCTGGAGTTCTTTGGGTATCCCACAAACTTACACAGTACTGAGCGTGCCTCGAGCTTGTCTGCATGCTGCTTTTTTACAAAAGCTGGACATTCCCATGTCTTAAGATATTTAAGACAGGGTTTCTTCCCAGTCCACATCTGATATGGGGTGGTAGGCACAGTCTTGGTTGGAGCCTTGTTTAAGATATATGCAGCTGTTTCTAGTGCATAACCCAGAAAGATTACGGCAACTCAGCCTTACTCATCACGGAACGAACCATATCCAATAGGGTTCGATTCCACCTTTCCGATACACCGTTGTGTTTTGGTGTGTATGGAGGAGTACGCTGAGAGAGAATTCCATTCTCTTTTAAGCAGTCCAGAAACTCGGCACTCAAGTATTCACCACCTCGATCAGATCTCAGTATCTTGATACTTTTGCCTGTTTGTTTTTCAACTTCATTCTTGTATTCCTGAAATTTCTCAAAGGTCTCGGATTTGTGCTTCATGAAGAAGACATGCCCATACCTAGAGAAATCATCTGTGAAAGTAATGAAGTATGAATAACCACTTCGCGCATGTGTAGACATTGGACCACACACATCACTGTGTATGAGTCCCAAGAGCCCGCTCGCTCTTTCTCTGTGTCCAGTGAACAGAGTCTTTGTCATCTTTCCCATGAGACAAGATTCACAAGTGGCATAAGACTGATACTCGAACGGATTCAAGTATCCCTCTTTATGTAACTTTGTTAACCGTGTCTCATTAATGTGACCCAGTCTACAATGCCATAAGAAAGCCTGATTTGTTTTCGAAGACTTTCTTTTAAGTGTGTTCTGGACACTGAAAATCTGAGCTTGATTTAATACGTATATACCGTTTTCTAATGTACCTGACCCAATCAGAACTTGATTTAGGTGGATGTTTACTACATCGCTTACAAAAGTAAAATCATATCCTTCCATAGAAAGTAAGGATACAGATATGATATTACAAGTCGCACCTGGTACATAAAAATAGTTACGCAGAATCAATATCTGCCCAGTTGTCTGTCCAAGATGATATTCCCCTACGGATTCAGCGTACATGCTCATTTCGTTAGCAACCATGAGAGTCATATCACCTTTCCTGATAACCCTACGGTTTCTCAGAGCCTGTAACGAATTACAGATATGAGATCCTGATCCGGTATCCATTACCCAGAAAGTAGGGTTAACTTACATACAGTTCTCTATCACAAACACACCCGAAGCCGAAGCCACAACATGCTTCGAATTCTGGCTACTGGCTATACAAGCCCTGCAATCCTTCTGCCAATGTTCATTCCTGTAACAATAGGAACATCCCTCTTTTACTACATCCAGTCCCGAAACTTCTGCCCTTCCCTTTCTTTCTACTTCCCTGGTTTCCTTCAGGGTAGTAGGTAGAGACTGTTGAACTAAGTCAGCATCTGACCCGTTCTTCAACGTGGTCTTCAGGTCCGTGAGCTCAAAAGAGCTGGTCTCTGTAAGGACGTTACCCCTTACAGATGACTCGATAGCCAACCTCGCTGGAAGCAATTCGTTCGAGGTGTCATATCTTGCGATACGAGATTGCTCTCCATATAAATCTTTGTTATGGAGGAAGATAGAAACTAAGTCCATCTTCTCATGCTGCCTCTGGTATGCACCATCAACTGAGGCTAACACGAGGCACTTGGCTTTCGCATATTCCTTTTCCGATGTCTTACGGATATGAATATCCGTGATAGGGGAAACTGGACCTGAGACGGCAGGGGTTGGATCGGTCGAAAGGTGTCCCAGCTTGTCATGGGCAATGGACATCTGGACAGACCTTTGCCAGTCATAACAGTCAGATTCAGTCATTTTATTATCTAGATGTAACCTATGTCTGGTCACTGGGTCGCTGCAATTAAGAGAGAGAGAAGAAAACACTTTAGCATGATGCTCTTGCAAGTTTAGATTGGTTTTTAATTTATCTAAACAGGATGGCTCCCGCTGTCTCTCGAATCCCTCCTTAAACCATAAAGGAAGAATTAGTCGGGATCAATCTCACCGTACAATACTTGCTTAACTGTTCAGCCAGGCCGGTGTCGGTACTTCGAGGGAGGTTTTCCAACGCTTTCGCGAAGTTCCTTAATTAAGTAACCTCTTTTCCCTGTGAGCGTAGCCTCGCTAACACCTTTCTAGACACCTACTTGGTTTATAGCATTGATCGTTAAGTGAGAAAGTTCCGGAGGAGTAGCATATACTCACAGTAGGATCGGGATCCAAATATCATCGCGTGACAAAACTGAAAGAATCCTACCAGAATCATCACACTCCAAATTGTATGCAGCACTAGCAAGTTTCAGTTCTTTTGAAACTCCCGATGTGGATTTTTGCCCCATGCTCTTATGACCTTGACGAAGGTCAACAAATCATAAGTCACATGTCAAGTTCTACCCATCATTGTCCAGGTTAATTTGAACCCACCCGTATATACCCTTGACGAAGGTCAACAAGGTAATACGACTGTCCCAAACCAACGCATCTATCTATGCTACATATGAACACCCAACAGCTACCAATCACTATGCCTTGACGAAGGTCAACAAACATAGCTTGAATACTATTGAATATTCATACGAAATTACGGAGGGCTACGAATGGTTTTGGCGAAACCGTGAATGTAGTGAACTTGATATATTTGATGGAACGAGATAGCTTTTAAAAGGAGTGGTTCAAGCTCCGCATTTAAAAAACTGGTTTTTGAAAAGAACCGAGTGGTTTTCAAAGTGTTCCAACGACTTTTACTTGGTTTATTTTCTTGCATTAATTCCAATGTGTCCCATCATTCAATCCTACCATTGCAGAAAACAACGAAAATATGACGTACGCTTATGCCATCCGCATTCGCCACGGGGTCCCGTCATCACCCGTTAGGTTACTAACTAACGACAGAGCGGGGGCTGGACTAGCGCGGATGCAATACATAAGCAACGCCTAAATAGATATCATATAGATATATATAAACATTCGTCACATGCAATGATAGCCATTCCAGATCACAGATGAATACATTGGATATACTAGGAATCCGCAATTCGTACGAGCCTGTAACGAAGATCGGATTACAAGGTCGCGATGAATAGCCAAAACCCCACCCTAGACTCCTACTGGTGCGGCAAACTACCCGCCAAGTACCCGAACCGAAGCAACCTCCCTCAACACCGTGAGTAGGCTACTCGGCACTTCGAGATACCCGGTAGTTTGTGCACCCCACCTTGGGTCTATCCTAGGAGCAAAAATAGTAAAAAGAAATTATACAATGACGGATACAACCCCGATCAGGTTGTGCGGCCAAACAAATAATATTACATCAATTTACATATTACAAGAATTGAAAGAATAAGAAAACTCTCATCTCACAACCCCCGGCTATTCATCCGCGACAATCCAACGAATTCATATACACAAACCATCAACATTACAGATCACAGATATGTATAACCCCCACTAATCGATATATAACGATTAGCAGACGTTCAATACATATATCACATCACAGATAATATCCATTAGCCAAAGTCTACGGAATATCGATCAAAATACGGATTTGTAACCACCCCAAAAATCAATTTGTTCTCTGGAAAATCTGGGCAGAAACAAACTATATCAAAAATCCCACAACAACACAGTAGGAACACTGCAGCAAAACGGAGTCGCGGCCGAGTCAACTCGGCCGTGGATCCGCGGCCAAACTCATGGTTTGGCCGCGGTTCCGCGGTGAGTTGGCCGAGTCAGCGGCTCATTTTTGTTGTGTGTTCTATAAAAACCCTGAGACGATTTTTCATGTATGTCAAATAATTTTTTGAAAAGTATAAAAAAATCGACAGAAAGTTGGTTTTTGCCGGACGTGTTTTGCGACTTTTTTCCGATCGATATTCTAAATACTTTGCTAACTTGCTAGTTTATGTTTAGCTAGGCTCTGATACCACTGTAAGTCCACGTTGCTCACCCCGGTTCTTACGGGGAGGCGGAAATGGTGAAAAACAATTATTTAGCGCAAAGGCAACATGGACTAAAACCCGGATCTTTGCTAAACTAGAAACTAGCAAACAACTAGAGGCGTTAACTACTATGCCGTAGAAATTATACCTCA
Organism: Agapanthus africanus; assembly: GCA_030015575.1. Classification (NCBI taxonomy): domain Eukaryota; kingdom Viridiplantae; phylum Streptophyta; class Magnoliopsida; order Asparagales; family Amaryllidaceae; genus Agapanthus; species Agapanthus africanus. The sequence continues at coordinate 109,037,548 of JASDDO010000004.1, read as the reverse complement.
CGAAACCGGTCCTTCGGGTCTTCTCTTCGCTGTTCGGCTCATCCATCCACGCTCCGAGGGTCGATCCGGATCTAGGTCACCTCCGCGGCCTTCTTGAGTCGAAGATGATCCACCCGAGAGATATACACCGAGCTCCACCTCGAGCCGAGGCAACTAGGGCAACAAGATCGCTAGTCTTGAAGTCCTAGGTTATGTAGAAGAGATAGATGGAAGTGTTTGTCTATATGGATTCTTTTTCTCTCAACACATGAGATCAAAAGAAGAAATCAAGAGGTGGAAGAAGGAGGAGATCAAGCAACCATGGAGCTTTTCTTTTCTTCTCACTTTCAAGAGAGAGAATGAGAAAAGAATAATGAAAAGGATTAACTAAAGAAAATGAACCATGGTTGCAATAATACACCAAAAACCATCATTACTAATCCTATCATGATAAGGTTGATGGCACTAATGACTTGACCATTTTCATAACTCAAGAAATAAAATGAAAACCAAAGAAGAGTGTAGACCTCTCATGAAGGTCAAGGTCAACTTTGGTCAACGGGTTAACATAGTCAAGAGTGGTCAAGGTGGTCAAATGGTCAAAGCAATTAGCCATCACAATATTATCACTAAAAGGATTAGTAAACAATGTCTCCGGCTCATAATGGTTTTGATCGAACGAATTGCCAAAACCCTAATGAGCCCGCCACATAGTGGTTTTGGCCGAACCATCTGCCAAAACCCTAATGAGGCACCTCCTCCTTCATCGCTCCTCAAAACTATGCATACACACCCGCATCCGCATTCCGTAGAACGTGAATGCACAGAAGACAAAACAAATCCATCTGTGCAATACTAGGATCCGGCTTAAACCAAAGCCAACTAGTATTGCCTACCCGAACAGCATACGCACACAAGTCCACGTAAGTGATCGCAGCCCTGCCGTAAAACCATACGGCCTCTACATGTTTCGCTCAGTGCAGGAAAACTCTCTGTGTGGGACTCTAAAGACTCGACACTACGCTGGCAGTGGGTTTAACTACAGACCGCAAGCGGCACTAGCTGTACGTAACGGTCCCCAGGTAGATGTCGATAAGAAGGCCGACGAGATAAACCCATCTGAACTCCTACTGAGCCTGTATGTGACAATCTCCGTACAGTCCGGTCTGTTCGTCTGATACATCGCATGGCGGGCCTAGGGGGTGGTGAACATCAGTCCCCTAATAGCGGTACAAGTCGTGTCGGAGTGTAGCCCAGAACACCCTGAGATAACACTGGAAACCTACCAGTATATCTCGCTTGCCCTGGCCAGGGACTACTCGTGTAATGGCTCTCCTAGACACAACGCGATGTCAACCCCCAATACCGGGAGAGACGAATCCTATCTAACCGTCACTGCCTCCAAGTGCTTCGGGACTGCACCCAACTACTACCTGTTTGCACGACTCCTTTGAGCCATGGTAGGATAGTAATCTAAGTACAGTGGGAACACACTCGAGGCGAAGTGACAGTGTCAAGTCAGCGGACTAAGCTGTACTCATGTCACCTGGGAACTGATAACTGACGATAGGTATAATACCATCCATCAGTTCCCGACGAGTCCTGTCCAGTGTACTCGTAACCTAACGAGCACCCACATACTATCTCCAGTACGACGTACTGATGGCTGTGGGACAGACCACCTCCCATGCTGGGATGAGAAGCATATACGCTAGTCTACTCTGGAGTATCGATGCCCTGTCTCGATAGTCCTACGACTAGGGACCTGCATAAGGATGTGCTTGTAGATTACCCAGCCCCCACTAGTGTGACTGCCATCACAACGCTGGTAATAAGCAAAGATCCTAAGGGCTCCACTAATATGTATATGCGATATGCTAAAAGAAACACATGCACACATTAAAGCAGAGACAAACCAAGTAGCATACTACCATTTCGAGCAAGATTGTCTATACACATGTGAATATTCCCAGCTTTCATCAAGTAATATACAAGCTAGTATGATACAGTAATGGCCTCTAGGGCATATACACTAACAAAACACACGTCCAAAGGCCCGCTAAAAATCACATGTCGTATCCCAAATACGAATCATATCATATCACCGATCTCGTGGCACTATGCCCAATATCATCGACTCATCTCCAATGCCATCCACTATCCTCATCATCACAGTATAAGTATAGCAATAAGCGTGTGCGTGCGTGTGGGTGTAAACCTATTCTAGGGTTCGCAACTAGGAACTATACCAGTTTACTTCTATGCCCTAATATAACCATAGTACATCTAATCTCAATATCCACGACACGCTATAAGCTATCATATATATATAATATATACATATATAGTATACCAACTTCGGACTGCGGGGGTGCTATACTGTCACGACCCGAAAGTATGGAACATGACCGGCACTTAGACTACGAAACGTCTCGAGGCGTACGTAATCTAAGTAAGCCGAAAAACCCATAAATCCAAACCAAGAAAAGTAGTAGAGTGAAGGAAAAACCAATTTAAATCAAGTAGTTTTAATAGCATAAGCCGAATTATGCCTTTTTAAAAACATCAAATATTTCCTGAAAATTTCGGCAGTGTCTCCTTTGTAAATACTGGCCCCCAAACGGGATACAACATGAATAGTATACGAAATCAAAAAAAAGGCATCCCCAAGCGGGAGCTAGCTCTTCGTCAATCGACGGTCACAACCACACAAGCAATATAATATACAACGCCAAAGGCGAGGATCAAAACACAAATAGAAACTCAAAACAACAAGAAATCCACAGAAATACAACGCGCGACTCTAAGGTCGAAAGAATAAACATCACTGGTCTCTATCTCAAATAAGCACATGTTTGGTTGATGGAATTTACTAGATACAACTGAATAATAATATACAATGTATAATGATGGGTACGATACAAATAAACCCACCTACTAGCAAATCACCCGAACGAAACTATGCCCGCAAAGCCGTAATGAAACTTGTACGGCAAACCTGCAAGAAACTGGGGCACAACAGGAGTAAGTTGCCAACTCGTGAATAGAAAAACATCTACGAACAGAAACCGCATGAACAACGCAATCCTAGGTCAACGATCATAATATATCCTCAAATATATGTATAACATGCAGCCTATAACAATGGCTAGGGTAATATTTAACCGAGTGTAATCTCATGGGCCCGTGTCAGTGCCTCAGGTAGCAATATATCATATGGATGATGTATGAATGCATGAAACAGAATGCATGTACTGAAGGAAACTGCTTTCATAAATTAATTAGATTTCTGTATTTTTAAAATGAGGTATCATAATAAAATCAGCATAAAACAGTGCCTAGCATCGGCACAAAACGTAATCCCAATATCTCGATATCTCTGTATCACAGTCTCTGTACCTCAATATCTCGAAATCTCAATGTCTCAATCACAATATCTAGGGCGCCGTCAGTCCAGACCGGCTCCTACCATCCATCTCAAGACCACGACGGTACCCTCCGGATATCCGACGCGGCGGGTAATATCACCGATCGGTAGTGCTCCCCTGCCAGGCTCAACGTCAACAACACGATCCTCTTGCCCCGGGGTACCGCACCGGGCCCACCATGTAACCGAAACGGTTCCTCCACTCCTCGAATCGGGTCTCGAAATCCATCAGCAAACTCATGGTGGATGACTCATACATCATGGGAAAACTGCACTTTTTATTTTAAAAGAGAGAAAAGGTTTATTTATGTTTTTGCGGTTTTCCTCCAAATCCAAGAAATCTCATGAAATCCGAATCCAAGTCATCAATAGCATGTAAACAGTGAATATAGGCATGAGAATCCATGAATGCGACACAACAGTGAATAATAACATGCATGAAGTAGCAGGCAATAACTACAATGTTTAACTAGCATATAAGGCAAGTACACTAATATCATGTCTAAACTATTAGCTAACAACCTATGTCAAATGAAATAGTATTTTCTAAAGTGTTCGTGACATGGCAATTACCGATGAAGATGTGTGTGAGCCGGCAAGTAAGTGAACGTGGTACATACGCGTCATCGGTAATGGTGCTGGTGTCCTAACAGCATGATATTAATTATAGGATATGAATGATAATATAAGCATGCGATGCGGAGCGAACAACAATAATGAGCGGGAGCTAAATACTAAACAATGGCGCCCTTTGAAATAACACGAATCGTGGGGTTTTGAAAATAAGGGCTACGGTGGTTTTAATAAAGGATACGTCTTTTGAAGTATCCGTAGATCCCTTGACCTGTCTTTTAAAATACTCACGATCCGTTAGTTTTGAAATAGGTAGGAGTCGAATCTAATCTAACAACTAAACTAAACTAAAGGGCTAAGCTAACAAGCTGGACTACAGGTAAGAAAACCGCCTAACATCTGAGTCGATACATATACATACCTGTATATATATTAGTCGGTGATCCCGCCTCAATAATATCATATCCGATACCATATCTAAAATCATACATCCCAAGTCAAGAGTGCGGATCAATCATCAATATATAGCTCGTACGTAAATCCGTCGTACGGCATCCTAAATCTGGGTACGGGTCAATATCATACTCATCACACTGTTCATCTGGTATCCTCTTTATCAAGATCATCATCTGGGGTACTGATCTACGTCTAGTACAATACTGATACCGCCTAAGTATGCATGCACGTGTGTGAAACACTACGTCAAGGACCCGCTACAACGTCATGTCGTATCTCAAATACGAACCCTGCTATATCACCGATCTCACGGCCTCAAATCAAATCTCATCGACTCATCTTAATCCCAAGTACTATCCTCAAATCCGTATGTGAACACATAGTCCCATACCCATGTGAACACATAACTATATATTCCCGTATAAGCACAAATGAAAGAAGAAAGTATGCAAGTATGGGTTGGTGTGTGCATGCGTGGTGCTACCACTATTCTAGGGTTTCGCGACACTAAATATCCAAGAATCCCAAATATCCATATTATCATAAATATACTCAAACAATATATAAACAATATATATATATATGTGTGTGTGTATACGTATTCGTATACATCACCACGAACTGCGGGGGTGCTATACGCCATCCACCCGACTTCTCCCCGTAGATATAAATCTACTCACCTGGTCCTCGCTCGCCGGTGCCGACGTCGCCCCGTGCTTGCTTGTCGTCTCGAAGTCCACATGGGTACCTACATATCATAACGGACCGTATCGCATTATAATCCGACTCATGACCAAAACGACACACGAAACCCACATAGGTCAAAACCTATGGTTGCTTTCACAAATCAACCCAAAAACCCTCGACGTCGGCGTACAAACGCCAAACCATCGAGAAAGCTCCCAACACACTCATTTGTACAATTACAAGCACTAATTATAATATAAAATAGCTTAAAATTCACAAAAACCCCAATATCACTTAAAAAGTCATTTTTCCGAAAATCTAGCAACCACAAATCACCGTTTTAGTACAAAACTCGATGTATAAACGAATCTAGCGGCCATAATATTCACTAAATATCTTAAATAAGTCATAAAAACAATTCTCATAATTTAATCTCATTAAATTCCAAAAACCCTAAAATTCTAGTTTACAAAATATCTAAATTTTAACAATTTTATAGCAAAAATGCACAAACTACAATCTAACTTGGATTTTCAAGAACTAAAGTATTAAACTACACTTTAAAATGTTAATAATGCCATGAATACCCTAGTTAGATTTTTATCTCCATTACTTAATCAAATTTCAAAAACCTAGTTTGCTTAAAAACTCGATTTAGACAATTTAAATGCAACAATTTACATAATAGCAACTAGATTAGGTTTTCCATGCCCTCACATGCCAAAATACACTTTGTAAACTTAAACTAGTGACAATAACCATATTTGAATTCAAACCCTAACTCATAAATTTTAAATCATGCACTTAAAACCAATTGAAAACCTATTTAAACCTAATTAAACACCTAATTAAGCTAACATGAAACAATCACAACACATTAAGAAAAATGTTAGAATTTATACCCAAATAATTTGAAGCTCCCACAAGCACACTTAGCCTCCCAAATTGAAATCTAAATTCCTAGATCCATGCTAAAGTAGCTAAGGAAAAATGGGTAGGAGGTGGATTTTGATTTTGGTTTGATTTTGTGTGTTTTTCTTTGGATTTTCTTTGATGGAAACAAAGAGAGGAGAAGAGGGGAAAGGACTGTTGGGGGGTTGCAGGTTTCGGCATGAAGTGTGGGGGATTGGGTGAGGGAGGAGAGAGAGTGAGGTGGAGAAAGTTAGATCAAGTCAAAGTCCACTCAAATTCTATCATTTTCTATTCTTTTCTTTTCTTTTCCTTTCTTTTCTTAACTTGAAATTCAAGTGGGGAAATTGATGGGGGCTGCTGAATTCAGCCCAGGGAAGAACTAAATGGGGGTGTGTGAGTGTGGGTATGGGTGTGGGGTGATGAAAAATGATAAATACTATACCCCAAACATCCATTTACACTAAAAAAAGCCTTTTTCTTCGATATTTTTCTAAACCGTTTTGGCAAACCATTTCATTTCAAAAACCACATGATAAAATTTTATTTAATGTTTTATGATGCACAAAATTTGTTTCAATTCATTCCAATTTTTAATTTTCCCTAATTAAATGTATTAGTGACGGCTTAAAATAATATTAAAATAATTAATTTCGGAAAATTTTTCAGAAAATTTAAAATTTCACCAGTGGCTCAATAAACACCAAATACTAGCAATTACATAGCTAGAATATGTATATTTAATTTTATAATAAAGATATTTTCATTTTGACTTTTTACAGAAAACCCTCTTATTTTACCGTTTTTTCGAAATTTCACCGAAACGATTTTCAAAACGTTACAATTTTCCCCCTTAAAGAAATTCGATCCCCGAATTTAAATTAAAACTTCCCCCAAATACTAAAGTATTTCAGCCAAAACCATCAAATCGCTGGGGCTCCGAAATCATAAATACATAAAACAAATCGTAGCGCAACGCATGCGCATGAAAAATGAGCCTATAACTCAAAATCAAACTCCATCCAGCATCCCGCAATCATCGGAGTCATGGAGAAGACATCAATGTCAAGATCTAATATGAAAACCAACATGATATACATCGTTAAAACATCTGGAAGCAATGCATGCCAAATCTTCTTAAAATCGCTGTGCGATGTTCGCAGCACTGCACAGTGGCGGATGTCTATTGTAAGAAAATAACTACATATATATATATATATATATATATATATCCTTTGTTTAATATGTACGTTCCGCCGTTTTGGAAAAAATTTAGAAGGGTCTCCTTGTTTTAAACATTTCGTGTCATATCAGACACGTAGGTAAATACTGAGACTATAGCTCGCTTTTTGGAAATTCCTTCAATAACTATCAATGCATGCAAAATATATTCAGGTATTGTCCTCTGACTAGTCCTGCTTAGTACAAAAACTCATAGCAATCATCATAAAAATGTACTGCTCCATAAGAAATCAATCCCAAAATACGCGTGTGAATACTACGTGCGTCTGGTGCGCACGGAAATCAAAATCCATAAATGTGCCATACATGCGCGCAGAAACAATATCTAAGAGCATCGGGTGTGCACAAAGCATCTGTCGTAGGCAACGTGTGTGCCTGACAGCAAAATCAGGTGCATCTGACATGCACGAAAAATCTTGATTTAGTGCATCTGGTGTGCACCAAAACCACATCTCAAAACATGCGCTCAACATGCGTGAAAATCCAAGGCATGAACAAAATCATGAAATCCAATATCAAGCGCCGAACATGCGCAAAATCAAATCAGGTGCACAAGGTGCACAAAACAAATATCGAGTATCACAATCGAAATCGAAGTCCAGTGCATCTAAGTGCACAAAAGGCGTATCACTGCACTGCAAGCATATATAAACTATACAGAGTGCAGGAACCAAATCGTGTGCGTGCATACGCACAAAATAAACTCAAATGTCTAAAACCGTAAAATCACAAACATGTGAAACCAAAGCACGAAGACGATATCAAGTGCAACACTGTGCAAGGATCGTAAATCCTCAATCATCAAAATCAAATCATGCGAATAAATCACCCAAAACATCGAAATCAATAATGGCGGAATATTACCGCTCAAGTGCATCCTCTAAGAATCTCGGGCCAACTGTCGCGGTCACTAGTGGGACGTCTCGTCGATGATCATGAACTCTGGCCTGCTGGTGTGCGTAACAATGACTACTCCTGGGTCAAGGTCTTCACTGTGAATTACCAATCTCTCGGTCCATCGGCTCATCGGCCCTGTCAGGTGTGCTAACGAGGATGATCCCGTTCTGGCACTTCTCTGGTCATCTCTCGGTCAATCATCGTGACCACTCGTAAGACAGCATATCATTGGCGTCGGCCTCTGGCTCTCTGAATGTACGTGACACATCTGATCCTTAGTGCAAGTATCATTGCAGCAGTGTCCTGGAAGGAATCCTGCTCACGGTCTCTTCCATGTCTCGTCTCTGCCAACTGTTCGGAAGTCATCGTCCTTTCCTATATCTGCATCTTGCTCTGGAACGACTGCATACTCATCGCGACTCCTTCTGGAAGGTAAATCCAAGTACCATGCCTCGGCATGCGCATCGCATCTCTGATGTCGGCGGAGTGGAACGTCATCTCATCTAGATCTGGTACGAACCTCTTACTTCAATTTTCTCTAATGTCGTCTGCTTTGGACTCGTCTCGTCGCGGCTGCATGGACTGAGCTCCAACGGCTATCCTCGTATCGAGAGTCTCCCAAGAAATGCATCTCACCACCTAGCATCCGAATTAAGTCGAGCCATCCGATCGAGTCGTCAAAACCTCATAATCCCCTAAGAGCTCAACATCTTGGGCACGGTTTAATAGTATCGAGTACATACCACAGCATCGGTGGTCCAGCCGTAGAAGGGCAAACCAAAGCCTCACTAATGGCGCCGTAGAACTGCCGCAAACCCGAAGGTTCAAAGGATTTCACACAGTCATTAAGTCGAGTTAGGGTTTCATTCTTCTAGAGGGTCCATAGAATTGCCTGCATGCCCTTCCGAATACTTTAAACTTGGAATAATAGGTTTCTTACATTCGATCGTCTCTGTCGACTCCCAACGTCTCCGCGTGAAGTCGTCTCTAGCTGGAATCAATCTATCTGATGACCTCGCATCGGGTAGACGAACGAACCACATGTCCTAGTCATTCATCCTCGGGTGACTAGCGACCTTCTATCATCTCTTAGTACAACCTGTACTGCAATAGCTCCAACATATGGGGCGATATCTCATCGCTCGCAGCAACAACTGGCTCACTCGTCTGCACGCTGAACAGTGCCTCAATCATCATGAGTAAGCAATACACCAACGGTCATCAAAATCTGGCTGGCTTCTATCATTGGCTCAATCCTCTAGTGTCGATCAGCACATCCAAGTAATCTCATAAAGGCGATCCGCCAAACGCTCGTGGCGCGAAAACACAGTAAAAAGACACATCTCCGCAATCGTGTGTCGCCGGAATTACGCCCAGGTCAGTCCTCGTTCGTGACGAGCTCGTGCTGACCGCAACTCTAGCCGTAGCTCTCCCTGCCCGTAATCGTGGCAGCAAAACCATAACAGGTACTGATGAGGCTAGATCGGAATGAATATAATACTGAGCAAAGAAATGTACATCCTAAGGCTTCTTAAGTGGAGTAGCGTATCATAAGTATGCCGCGGAACATACCCACGGTACGTCACTATACTTTAGTCACCTATTCCATCAACCAAGGGTCATCCTACGCTCCGAAGGTAAAACCTAACGCTCTGACACCAACTTTGTCATGACCCGAAAGTACGGAACATCACCGGCACTTAGAATACGAAACGCCTCGAAGCGTACGTAATCTAAGTAAGCCGAAAAACCCAGAAATCCAAACCAAGAAAAGTAGTAGAGTGAAGGAAAACCAATTTAAATCAAGTAGTTTTAATAGCATAAGCCGAATTATGCTTTTTTAAAAACATCAAATATTTCCTGAAAATTTCGGCAGAGTCTCCTTTGTAAATACTGGCCCCCAAACGGGATACAACATGAATAGTATACGAAATCAAAAAAAAAGGCATCCCCAAGCGGAAGCTAGCTCTTCGTCAATCGACGGTCACAACCACACAAGCAATATAATATACAACGCCAAGGGCGAGGATCAAAACTCAAATAGAAACTCAAAACAACAAGAAATCCACAGAAATACAACGCGCGACTCTAAGGTCGAAAGAATAAACATCACTGGTCTCTATCTCAAATAAGTACATGTTTGGTTGATGGAATTTACTAGATACAACTGAATACTAATATACAATGTATAATGATGGGTACGATACAAAAAAACCCACCTACTAGCAAATCACCCGAACGAAACTATGCCCGCAAAGCCGTAATGAAACCTGTACGGCAAACCTGCAAGAAACTGGGGCACAACGGGGGTGAGTTGCCAACTCGTGAATAGAAAAACATCTACGAACAGAAACCGCATGAACAACGCAATCCTAGGTCAACGATCATAATATATCCTTAAATATATGTATAACATGCAGCCTATAACAATGGCTAGGGTAATATCTAACCGAGTGTAATCTCATAGGCCCCTGTCAGTGCCTCAGGTAGCAATATATCATATGGATGATGTATGAATGCATGAAACAGAATGCATGTACTGAAGGAAACAGCTTTCATAAATTAGTGAGATTTCTGTATTTTTAAAATGAGGTATCATAATAAAACCAGCATAAAACAGTGCCTAGCATTAGCACAAAACGTAATCCCAATATCTCGATATCTCTGTATCACAGTCTCTGTACCTCAATTTCTCGAAATCTCAATGTCTCAATCACAATATCTAGGGCGCCGTCAGTCCAGACCGGCCCCTACCATCCATCTCAAGACCACGACGGTACCCTCCGGATATCCGACGCGTCGGGTAATATCACCGGTCGGTAGTGCTCCCCTGCCAGGCTCAACGTCAACAACACGATCCTCTTGCCCCGGGGTACCGCACCGGGCCCACCATGTACCCGAAACGGTTCCTCCACTCCTCGAATCGGGTCTCGAAATCCATCACCAAACTCATGGTGGACGACTCATACATCATGGGAAAACCGCACTTTTTATTTTAAAAGAGAGAAAAGGTTTATTTATGTTTTTGCGGTTTTCCTCCAAATCCAAGAAATCTCATGAAATCCGAATCCAAGTCACCAATAGCATGTAAACAGTGAATATAGGCATGAGAATCCATGAATGCGACACAACAGTGAATAATAACATGCATGAAGTAGCAGGCAATAACTACAATGTCTAACTAGTATATAAGGGAAGTATACTAATATCATGTCTAAACTATTAGCTAACAGCCTATGTCAAATGAAATAGTATTTTCTAAAGTGTTCGTGACATGGTAATTACCGATGAAGATGTGTGTGAGCCGGCATGTAAGTGTACGTGGTACATACGCGTCATCGGTAATGGTGCTGGTGTCCTAACAGCATGATATTAATAATAGGATATGAATCATAATATAAGCATGCGATGCGGAGCGAACAACAATAATGAGCGGGAGCTAAATACTATACAATGGCGCCGTTTGAAATAATACGAATCGTGGGGTTTTGAAAATAAGGGCTACGGTGGTTTTAATAAAGGATACGTCTTTTGAAGTATCCGTAGATCCCTTGACCTGTCTTTTAAAATACTCACGATCCGTTAGTTTTGAAATAGGTAGGAGTCGAATCTAATCTAACAACTAAACTAAACTAAAGGGCTAAGCTAACAAGCTGGACTACAGGTAAGAAAACCGCCTAACATCTGAGTCGATACATATACATACCTGTATATATATTAGTCGGTGATCCCGCCTCAATAATATCATATCCGATACCATATCTAAAATCAGACATCCCAAGTCAAGAGTGCGGATCAATCATCAATATATAGCTCGTGCGTAAATCCGTCGTACGGCATCCCAAATCTGGATACGTGTCAATATCATACTCATCACACTGTTCATCTGGTATCCTCTTTATCAACATCATCATCTGGGGTACTGATCTACGTCTAGTACAATACTGATACCGCCTAAGTATGCATGCACGTGTGTGAAACACTACGTCAAGGACCCGCTACAACGTCATGTCGTATCTCAAATACGAACCCTGCTATATCACCGATCTCACGGCCTCAAATCAAATCTCATCGACTCATCTTAATCCCAAGTACTATCCTCAAATTCGTATGTGAACACATAGTCCCATACCCATGTGAACACATAACTATATATTCCCGTATAAGCACAAATGAAAGAAGAAAGTATGCAAGTATGGGTTGGTGTGTGCATGCGTGGTGCTACCACTATTCTAGGGTTTCGCGACACTAAATATCCAAGAATCCCAAATATCCATATTATCATCAATATAATCAAACAATATATAAACAATATATATATATATATATATATATGTGTGTGTGTGTGTATACGTATTCGTATACATCACTACGAACTGCGGGGGTGCTATACGCCATCCACCCGACTTCTCCCCGTAGATATAAATCTACTCACCTGGTTCTCGCTCGCCGGTGCCGACGTCGCCACGCGCTTGCTTGTCGTCTCGAAGACCACATGGGTACCTACATAACATAACGCACCGTATCGCATTATAATCCGACTTATGACCAAAACGACACACGAAACCCACATAGGTCAAAACCTATGGTTGCTTTCACAAATCAACCCAAAAACCCTCGACGTCGGCGTACAAACGCCAAACCATCGAGAAAGCTCCCAACACACTCATTTGTACAATTACAAGCACTAATTATAATATAAAATAGCTTAAAATTCATAAAAACCCCAATTTCAGTTAAAAAGTCATTTTTCCGAAAATCTAACAAGCACAAATCACCGTTTTAGTACAAAACTCGATGTATAAACAAATCTAGCGGCCACAATATTCACTAAATATCTTAAATAAGTCATAAAAACAATTCCCATAATTTAATCTCATTAAATTCCAAAACCCCTAAAATTCTAGTTTACAAAATACCTAAATTTTAACAATTTTATAGCAAAAATGCACAAACTACAATCTAGCTTGGATTTTCAAGAACTAAAGTATTAAACTACACTTTAAAATGTTAATAATGCCATGAATACCCTAATTAGATTTTTATCTCCATTACTTAATCAAATTTCAAAAACCTAGTTTGCTTAAAAACTTGATTTGGACAATTTAAATGCAACAATTTACATAATAGCAACTAGATTAGGTTTTCCATGCCCTCACATGCCAAAATACACTTTGTAAACTTAAACAAGTGACAATAACCATATTTGAATTCAAGCCCTAACTCATAAATTTTAAATCATGCACTTAAAACCAATTGAAAACCTATTTAAACCTAATTAAACACCTAATTAAGCTAACATGAAACAATTACAACACATTAAGAAAAATGTTAGAATTTATACCCAAATAATTTGAAGCTCCCACAAGCACACTTAGCCTCCCAAATTGAAATCTAAATCCCTAGATCCATGCTAAAGTAGCCAAGGAAAAATGGGTAGGAGGTGGATTTTGATTTTGGTTTGATTTTGTGTGTTTTTCTTTGGATTTTCTTTGATGGAAACAAGGGGAGGAGAAGAGGGGAAAGGGCTGTTGGGGGGTTGCAGGTTTCGGCCAGAAGTGTGGGGGATTGGGTGAGGGAGGAGAGAGAGTGAGGTGGAGAAAGTTAGATCAAGTCAAAGTCCACTCAAATTCTATCATTTTCTATTCATTTCTTTTCTTTTCCTTTCTTTTCTTAACTTGAAATTCAAGTGGGGAAATTGATGGGGGCTGCTGAATTCAGCCGAGGGAAGAACTAAATGGGGGTGTGTGAGTGTGGGTATGGGTGTGGGGTGATGGAAAATGATAAATACTATACCCCAAACATCCATTTACATCAAAAAAAAGCCTTTTTCTTCGATATTTTTCTAAACCGTTTTGGCAAACCATTTCATTTCAAAAACCACATGATAAAATTTTATTTAATGTTTTATGATGCACAAAATTTGTTTCAACTTATTCCAATTTGTAATTTTCCCTAATTAAATGTATTAGTGACGGCTTAAAATAATATTAAAATAATTAATTTCGGAAAAAATTTCAGAAAATTTGAAATTTCACCAGTGGCTCAATAAACACCAAATACTAGCAATTACATAGCTAGAATATGTATATTTAATTTTATACTAAAGATATTTGCATTTTGACTTTTTACAGAAAACCCCCTTATTTTACCGTTTTTCGAAATTTCACCGAAACGATTTTCAAAACGTTACATATACGCCATCCACCCGACTTCCCCCGTAGATATAATCTACTCACCTGATCTTCATTTGTCGACGTCGCCACGCGCTTGCTTGTCTTTCCGAAGTCTTCATGGGGTACCTAAACATCAACATATCGTAAATGCATATTAAAACCAAATCAAACTAAAACGACATACGAAAACCGAAAACCAAAACGATATGCTAAGGCCTATAGGTTAGAACCTATGGACTACGCTTTCAAAATCATCGAACAATCCTCGATATCGTCATACAAACGCCAAGTAATCGAGGTAAAACGCAATACGCAAATCCAGAATTCAAAATACGGAATACGGAAACACAAATCAAAACAGCAACTTAGGAAAAAGGTTCCAGATTCTACCCTAGGTCAAATTGGACAATTTTGCACATGCCAGGGGTCTAATCTATAGATGTAGGAGCTACAGAACCAAAACGAGGCAAATCCACCCTGGTCTGGCCGCAATTTGCGGCCAGAATGGATTTATTTGCGGCCGAGTTAGGGAGTTAGGGGCTAGGGTTTTGGTGGTAGCTTCCTGGGTGCCTGCACATCTCACTACCAATCCAAATTAATTTTCAGAGTCTCGGGGTGATAGCAGATCTCATATAACTCTCACAGATTCCACAAATCTTCCAATATCGGTTTCTAAATCCGTATTCCGGGTTTCAAGTCTCAGGTTTGGGTCTTAATTCAAGCACTAGGATGTTTGTGTAGCCTCTACTGAGCTCAATTTCACAACACAACTCTCAATTTCCCATAAACGCTAACTAGGTTTTTCTTAAGTCCACAACATCACACGATATCGTTTCTAATCTAGCATAGGGGTATAAGTAATGCAAAACTATGCTAATGGTCCAGAAAAATACTTCATTTGGCAACTCAAGAATTTTCTTGAGTTGCCCCTAGTGGCCAAAATCCTTGCTTTCTTGGTCCAATGTGTTTGTCTTGAGCTTGTGCATCTTTTTAGTGAAATGGGAGTGGGGTTTTGGAGTGTTTAATGAGGTGATTTGAGGAGGTGAAGAGGGGAGGGAGAAGGAGAAGCAGCAGCAACAGAGAATGGAGAGGAGAGGAAATGAGGGAAGGATGAAGAGGAATAGCCAGTCCAAGTCAAAGGTAACCCTTTCTCTCTCTCACTCATGCTTCATATTATATTCCTTATCCTTTTCTTTTCTTTTCTTATTCCCTCTATTCCTTTTTCCTTCTCTCCTCAATAGTAACCCAAAACAAACCATGGTAGAAATGCACAAGTGCTAAAAAAAAGGTATGGTGCATGTTTTGCACAAAACAAGCTTAAACGCGATTAGCGATTTTTAATCACGATTAGCACTAAATTAGTGTCAAATTAATCATAAAAACTAAAAAAAATGACATAATTCCATAAAATACCCTATTTTATAATTTTCCATAATTTTCCAAAATTTTTCCCATTTATCTGTATTTAATTATATCGAAATATTAAAATATTCATTAAAATAATATTAAATTATAAAAATTCCCAAAAATAATATTTTATTTTTTTGAATTGTTACAATCTCCACCCCTTAATGAAATTCAGTCCCCAAATTTAAATTTAAAACCTTCAAATATTAAAACATTTCAGTAAAAGACTAAGTCGTCGGGGCTCCGAAATCATCAATACATAAAACGCATCATAGCGCAATGCATGCGCATGAGTAATGAGCAGATAACTCAAAATCAAATCTCCGTCAAGCATCCCGCAATCATCGGAGTCATGGTACAGACACACTGTCAAATCCAAAACAAAACCAATATGACATAAATCAGAACTATACATGTAGACATCAAGTCTATACATGTAAATAGCTGAAGTAAATGCATGCCAAATATTTTTAAGTCGCTGTGCGATGCGCATAACACTGCACAGTGGCGGACGTCTATTATAACAAAATAACCATATACGTATATATCCCTTGTTTAGTATGTACGTTCCGCCGTTTTGAAAACAATTTAGAAGGGTTTCCTTGTTTTAAACGTTTCGTGTCATATCAGACACGTAGGTAAATACTGAGACTATAGCTCTCTTTTTGGAAATCCTTTCGACAACTATCAATGCATGCAAAATATATCCCAAAAATGTATATAAGAATACCCTGTACGTCTGGTGCGCACGGAAATCAAAATCCATATATGTTCCATACATGTGCACAGAAACATTATCTAGGTGCAACGGGTGTGCACGAAACATCTGCCAAGGGCAATGGGCGTGCCTGACAGAAAAATCAGGTGCATCTGACATGCACAAGGAATCCCGATTTAGTGCAACTGGTTTGCACCAAAATCGTATTTCAAAACATGCGCTCATCACGCGCTAAAATCCAAACCAAAACACTAAAAGGGCATGAAAACAATGCTGGAAGCGTAAATCAAATTACCGGCATAAAATAGGCATGAAATCACAATCAATACCTCAAGCGTAATAACTATGCGTAAAATATAAATACCCAGTAGGTGCAACCATGGTGCATGAAAACAAATATCATGAAGCTCAGCCATCAAGACCAAATCATGCGAACAGATCTCCCAAAATACTGAAATCCAAGGTGACGAATACGTGATAATCGAATAAAAAAATCACAAATCATAAATTTCATCGTCGGTATATCCTCCTTCAAAGTCGGGAAGGTGTCGGTGCATCCAGTTAGTTATATGTAAGCCCTAGAGGCCATTACTGTACATAGGATGTATATTATAGTAGATGCTGGGACATATATAGGGAGGACTTTCTTGCTCGACATGATAGTATGCTATCTAGTTACTCTTTACCTTAACGTGTATACTGATTGTCTCTCTGTTACATGTTGGTAAAGCCCTTAGGATGTGTACTTGACTACCTGGACTATGATGTGGATCATACTAGTGGGGACATGGTAGTCCATAAGTACATCCTTCAAGGTCCCTAGTCGTGGGTGTATCGAGATGGGGCATCGATATACCAGAGTAGACAAGTGTATACCTTCTCGACCCATACAGATGGGCGATGGATGATCCCATATCCATTGGTGTTTGACATCAGAGATGATATACGGGTGCTCAGTGGAGACTGGGTACACTGGACGGACTCACCGAGAACTCCCAGATGGTATAATACCTTACGTCAGATGGCAGTTCTCTGGTGATACTGGTACAGGTTAGTCTGTAGACCCGAGATCGTCATAGTGTCTTGTGTGATTCCCACTGTGCTTTGATTTCCACCTTACCACGTCTAAGAGGGCGTGCAGAACGGTGGTTTTTGGGTACAGTCCCAAATCACATGGAGGCAATGAGCGATAGGAGGGGATTCGTCTCTCCCGGTATAGGGAGTTGATGTTGCGCTGTGTTCGATTGGCTATAACCGGAAATTCCTGGCCAGGGTTGCTGAGATTTACTGGTAAGTGTTACCAGTAGTATCTCGAACTGTTATAGACCTCATATCGACATGACTTATCGAGCTACTGGGGTCTGACGTTTACCACCCCTAGGCGAGATATGCAACATATCAGACGAACAGACCGGACTGTACGATAAGTGTTACTGGTTGGATTCACAGGAGTGTGAGCGGGCTTGCTCGTCGATCTTCTGATCGCTCAATACCCGGGTGGACGTTACGTTTAGCAAACAGCTTACGGCTTATGGGTGCTTGATATGATCATCATCTGCTGCCGGCGTATTGACGAATCTTTAGAGTCCTACACAGAGGTTTACTGACTCAAGCGAAACGAAATAGGAGCGCATATGAGATATGTGCGGGACCGAGAATAATACCAGTATGTGATACTGTATTCTATTCTCGCGATTTGTATCATCGACAGGTTATATGTGATATAGCCGGGTTACCGAATCAAGTGTTGATTCGATACATTGATACACTTGATATTAGTCGGTTATATGCGATATGACCGGATCGTTAAATCAAGTGTTTATTTAATGATTTAATGTATAATTATATATTTGATATATTACTTTACATTAACTAGTATTGGTTCACTTAAAATGGATTTTCTCACTTGATTTGCACAAGTTGTATATGTGAAATATTTTTGTGCACTTGAATGTATCATGTTTGATGATACATGCAAACTTGGGTGTGCATGCTTTAAACCATGGTTTAGGTTAATGGTTAAGGTGTTATTTATTTATTTATTATGGCAAGAAATGAAATGGTGGCTTTCTTTGTATTTTGTTGAAGTTTCATGAGGCTTTGAAAGCTTGACCATTTTGTTTCTTTCCTTAACCCTAACCATTTACCTAAACCCTAGTTCATTCTCTACATGAGTTAGCCTCACCCATGGTTGCATTATGATAACCATCACTTCATTTTTCTTTTTGGAATTAATTAATAATTCTTTTTCATTCTTCTTCATCTTCTTCTTCAAGATGAAGAAAGAAAAGCTTTCTACAAAAATGTCAAGTGATAAAATCAAGTGAGAAACCCAAAACCAAAGTGAACCCACTTCCTATTTCTTCATCCTCTACCACTTGCCATGTAGTATAGGGTGTTTTCTTCACAAGTTTCATGACTTGGTGAAGGTGGAGATTGATCTTGAGTTGCCTCGACGTAGATCATATTCGGCATCGAAGTCGACGACCTAGCCCGATCATTTCTTCGACGAAACCATCGCTAGAGTCCGGGATCCGATGATCGCAGCGGGGGGACATCATCATGGAGGACCGGATCTACAAAGGTTGTATTTCCATTCACTTAGCAGTTAAGTTGTTAACTAGTTGTAGTTTCGCCTTAAACTCTAGTCAACGATCGCATTAGGGTTTCTCGGCACCTGAAATTTTTGAATTTGGCATGGATCCTTCTTGAGGTATTGTAGACTAGGTCATATCAATGCGACCCGACTAGCTGAAGTTACATTTAGATGCATATTTTAATCAGTTTAAATTTATATCTTGTGAAACTTACCAGTCATGTCACATAGATAAGATGACCATAGCTCCTTTTACTGGAAACAGAGAAAGAGTTAGTAAACTCTTGGGACTGATACATGATGATGTATGTAAGGTCCCCTGTCTACACATGCCAAGACCGGTTCTTTGTACTTCATTACATTCTCTGATAATCTCTTTAGATTCAGACATATGTTCCTGTTGAAACACAAGTCCGAACCTTTTGAGATATTCACAGAATATAAGTTAGAAGTAGAGAACCAAAATACGGGTATAAGTATTATGTCCTATGATAAGATCAGGGAGGAGAATACTTGTGCATAGAATTCTTGGACTATTCTAAAGGAGAATGGGATTCTCTCTCAGCATTATTCCTCCGTATACACCACAGCACGTCGGTGTATCGGGGCGGAGCAGATACACCCTATTTGATATGGTGTGCTCTATGATGAGTACTACTGAGTTACCTTTTTCCTATTGGGTGTTATGCACTTGAGAAGCTGCATACATATTGAATAGGGTTCCAATCAAATCAGTTGCCTACCGCTTCATATGTGATATGGAAAGGGAAGAGCCCATATCTTAAGTTAGTTAAGATCTGGGGTTGTCCGGCATATGTCTAAAAGCAAAATCCGGACAAGCTCGAGGCAAGGTCTGTTATGTACAACTGGAAAGGTTCCAGCTATACTAACTGCAGCTGATGATTTGACAGAACCAAAGGATTCAGTAGATACCAACGAACCTCAGCCTCTCCGCCGATCTAGTAGGGTTCCTCACCCACCTGAGAGATACTTCTGTTTCTCTATGACAGTGGGAGCGAGGAATGCATTATGAGATTATGACCCAACTAGTTTCGAACTGGCCATCAGGAGTGGGACTCTATAAGAATGGCTGGATGCTTAGCGATCTGAGATGGAATCCTTATACACCAACAAAGTATGGACTTTGGTTGCTTTATCTGAAGGGTTAAATCCCCATCGGGAGCAAGTATATCTTGAGAAGATTACTTGGTGTACATGGAAAAGTTGAGACTTTCAAAGCTAGACTTGTTAAAAGTTAGCATCATTGACCAGGTATGGCTTATGATGAAACCTTTTCTAAGTAGCTATGCTTAAGTCCATCCAGATCCTACTTGCTACGGCTACATACCATGACTACGATATCTGGCGGTTGGGTGTCTTGACTGCTTTTCTAAATGATGTTTTAGAAGAGAACGTCTATAAGTATACAGCCAGAGGGCTTCGTAAACAGTGGGAGCAGCGGAAACATGTGCAAGATGTTTTATGTGATAAAGCAGGCATCGCGGAGTTGGAACATCTGTTTTGATGTGATAGTCAAAGAGTTTGACATCATCAAAATGGTAGATGAACCTTGTATATACAAAAAGGTAGTAGGGAGTATGGTGGTGATCCTCGTAGAGTACGTGGATGACATACTCTTGATAGGGAAGAAGTTTCCTATGCTACGCTCGGTCAATCTCCGCTTATCACAAGGATTCTCCATATAGGATCAAAGTGATACCTACTAAATCCTGGGTTTTGGATCTATGAGATAGATCTAATTGGATATTAGGATACTCACTAGTTGTAGTGAGATGGTATCAATTGGTCCTGGAGAGAATCACTGGAAGGGTTCCAGGGTGATAAGGACGACTGAAAGTCAGTCACAGGAATTGTCTTTACCCTCAGTAAAGGGACGGTATGTTGGAAGAGTTCCAAGCTAGATACCGTGGCATACTAGACGATAAAGGCTGTATACATCGCTACTTAAGATGCTACCAAAGAGGCAATCTGGATGTATATTTGTTCATGAGATGAACTTAGTTCCTCCCATTGTGTGACAATGGAGTTGTGGCTTATGCCAAGGAACGTCCGTCCCATCAGTGATCCAGACATATTCTAAGGCAGTATCACCTGATCGTGGAGATGGCTGATCTCCAGGATGATCGAGGTCAGGAGAGTAGACTTAGAGGACAACACGGCGGATCCACTCACAAAGGCATTTTCCCAGAGAGGGACTTTTATGGGATGGTTGAGTATGAGATACTACAACCACTGCTACAGATGGCCCTAGTGCAAGTGGGAGATTGTTAGTTATATGTATCCCTAGAGGCCATTACTGTACATAGGATGTATCTTGTAGTGGATGCTGGGACATATATAGGGAGGACTTTCTTGCTCTACATGATAGTATGCTGTCTGGTTACTCTTTACCTTAACGTGTATACTGATTGTCTCTCTGTTATATGTTGGTAAAGCTCTTAGGATGTGTACTTGACTACCTGGACTATGATGCGGATCATACTAGTGGGGACATGGTAGTCCATATGTACATCCTTCAAGGTCCCTAGTCGTGGGTGTATCGAGACGGGGCATCGATATACCAGAGTAGACTAGCGTATACCTTCTCGACCCATACAGATGGGCGATGGATGATCCCATATCCATTGGTGTTTGATATCAGAGATGATATACGGGTGCTCATTGGAGACTGGGTACACTGGACGGACTCACCGAGAACTCCCAGATGGTATTATACCTTACGTCAGATGGCAGTTCTCTGGTGACACTGGTACAGGTTAGTCTGTAGACCCGAGATCGTCATAGAGTCTTGTGTGATTCCCACTGTGCTTTGATTTCCACCTTACCACGTCTAAGAGGGCATGCAAAACGGTGGTTTTTGGGTACAGTCCCGAATCACATAGAGGCAATGAGCGATTGGAGGGGATTCGTCTCTCCCGGTATAGGGAGTTGATGTTGCGCTGTGTTCGATTGGCTATAACCGGAAATCCCTGGCCAGGGTTGCTGAGATTTACTGGTAAGTGTTACCAGTAGTATCTCGAACTGTTATAGACCTCATATCGACACGACTTATCGAGCTACTGGGGTCTGACATTTACCACCCCTAGGCGAGATATGCGACATATCAGACGAATAGACCGGACTGTACGGTAAGTGTTACGGGTTGGATTCACAGGAGTGTGAGCGGGCTCGCTCGTCGATCTTCTGATGGCTCAATACCCAGGTGGCCGTTACGTTTAGCCGACCACTTGCGGCTTGTGGGTGCTTGATATGATCATCATCTGCTGCCGGCGTATTGACGAGTCTTTAGAGTCCTACACAGAGCTTTCCTGACTCAAGCGAAACGAAATAGGAACGCATATGAGATATGTACTGGACCGAGAATAATACCAGTATGTGATACTGTATTCTATTCTCGCGATTTGTATCATCGACAGGTTATATGTGATATAGCCGGGTTACTGAATCAAGTGTTGATTCGATACATTGATACACTTGATATTAGTCGGTTATATGCGATATGACCGGATCGTTAAATCAAGTGTTTATTTAATGATGTAATGTATAATTATATATTTGATATATTACTTTACATTAACTAGTATTGGTTCACTTAAAATGGATTTTCTCACTTGATTTGCACAAGTTGTATATGTGATATATTTTTGTGCACTTGAATGTATCATGTTTGATGATACATGCAAACTTGGGTGTGCATGCTTTAAACCATGGTTTAGGTTAATGGTTAAGGTGTTATTTATTTATTTATTTATTTATTTATTTATTATGGCAATAAATGAAATGTTGGCTTTCTTTGGATTTTGTTGAAGCTTTGAAAGCTTGACCATTTTGTTTCTTTTCTTAACCCTAACCATTTACCTAAACCCTAGTTCATTCTCTACATGAGTTAGCCTCACCCATGGTTGCATTATGATAACCATCACTTCATTTTTCTTTTTGGAATTAATTCATAATTCTTTTTCATTCTTCTTCATCTTCTTCTTCAAGATGAAGAAAGAAAAGCTTTCTACAAAAATGTCAAGTGATGAAATCAAGTGAGAAACCCAAATCCAAAGTGAACCCACTTCCTATTTCTTCATCCTATACCACTTGCCATGTAGTATAGGGTGTTTTCTTCACAAGTTTCATGACTTGGTGAAGGTGGAGCTTGATCTTGAGTTGCCTCGGCGTAAATCATCTTCGGCATCGAAGTCGACGACCTAGCCCGATCATTTCTTCGACGAAACCATCGCTAGAGTCCGGGATCCGATGATCGCAGCGGAGGGACATCATCATGGAGCTAAGGAAGTGGAGGACCAGATCTACAAAGGTTGTATTTCCATTCACTTAGCAGTTAAGTTGTTAACTAGTTGTAGTTTCGCCTTAAACTCTAGTCAACGATCGCATTAGGGTTTCTCGGCACCGGAAATTTTTGAATTTGGCATGGTTGATGCCTTGTGGAACCTCCTTAGTGTGCCTAGGAACCCTACACATCCAATGCTAGCAGCGCAAGACATTTACTTGCCTCTTGTTCACGGTCTGGCGTCCTCTGTCTCTGGGTCCTTATCTTCTCTGCGGATTACCTATCTTGCAATCATTCGGCTCATCGGCCCTGTCAGGTGTGCTAACGGGGATGATTCCGTTCTGGTACTTCTCTGGTCAATCTGCGTCCTCAGCACAACATTTCCTCGGAAACTGGTCGCATCCCAACGCCTCTGCATGTGTTTCGCATCTCTGATGTCAGCGGAGTGGAGCGTCATCTCGTCGAAATCTCGTGCGAACTCTTTACTCCACTTTGTTTTAATGTCGACTGATTCGGACTCTCCTTCTCGTGGTTGTATAGACTGCGCTCCAACGGCTATACTCGTATCCGGAGTCTCCCAAGCAATGTGTCCCATCACATGATATCCGAAAGATGTCGAACCATCCGATCGATTCGTCAAAACCTCATAATCCCCCAAGAGCTCAATATCTTGGGCACAGTTTAATAGTATCGAGTATATACCACAGCGTCGGTGGTCTAGCCGTAGAAGGGCAAACCCAAGCCTCACCAATGGCACCGCGGAACTGCCGCAAACCCTAAGTTTCAAAGGCTTTCACATGGTCATTATGTTGAGTTAGGGTTTCATTCTTCTAGAGGGTCTATAGAATCGCTTGCATGTCTTTCCGAATACTTTAAACTTGGAATATGGGTTTTTGACATTCGATCGCCTCCATCGACTACCAACGAACCTGCGTGAAGTCGTCTCTAGCTGGAATCAATCAATCTGATGACCTCGCATCGGGGTAAGCGAACAAACCACATGTCCTAGTCATTCATCCTCGGGTGACTAACGACCTTCCATCATATTTCTAAGTATATACTCATGTTGTAGTAGCTCCAACATTTGGAAGATATCTCGTCATTTGCACCAACAACTAGCTCATTCATTTGTACGCTGAACAGCGCCTCAATCATCCTGAGTAAGCGACATATCAATAGTCATCACATCCTGGCTGGCCTCTAGCAGTAGCCTGATCCTCTGGTGTCGATCAGCACATCCTGGAAATCTCATAACAGCAATCTGTCAGACGCTCATGGCTCGAAAACACAATAAGACGAAGCCTCTATGTAATCGTACGTCTCTGGAATCACGCCCTAGTCAGTCCTCGTCCGTGACGAGCTCAAGCTGACGCAACTCTAGCCATAGCTCTCTCTGCCCGTATACTCGTAGCAGCAAAATCATAACCAGTATCGATGAGGATAGATCATAGGAATGAATATAATACTGTGCAAGGAAATGTAGATCCTAAGGTTTCTTAAGTGGAGTAGCGTATCGTAAATATGCCGCGGAACATACGTACGTTACGTCACTCTACTCAAGCTACCTACTCCATCAACCAAGGGTCATCCTACGCGACGAAAGTTCGGGTATAATACCCCCTCGACTAAGTCTAAGTTCCGCAAGGTCAAGCCTAAGTTCCGTATATATATATATATATATATATATATATATATATATATATATATATATATATATACGCTCTAGGCTCCACATAGTCAAACTTAAACTCGAACCAAGATTAACCTAGCGCTCTGATGCCAACTTTGTCACGACCCGAAAGAGCACATGACTGGCACTTGAATCATATGAAGTCTATAGGACCCCATCTAATCCAAGTAAGCCAAAAGCCAAGAAATCTAAAACCATTTTAAAGAGTAAATAAGAAAACTAGTTTTAAGAAGTGAGGAAAACATGTTTTAAAAACAAGGTTTTTAAATAAGTAAGCCGAATATGCATTTTTATAATCTATATTCCTTTCTGAAAATTTCGGCAGAGTTTCCTTTGTAAATAATGGCCCCGAGCGGGGTACAACAAGAATAATATATACACAATGATAAAAGGCATCCCCAAGCGGGAGCTAGCTCTTCGTCAATCGACGGTCACAACCACACAAGCAATAATATAATATATAACACCGAAGGGCGAGGATCAAAACTCAAAAAAAAGAAACTCAGACAGCATGAAAACCGTAATACTACAACGCGCGACTCTATGGTCGAAATAATACATAACCGATTTCTAAGTCTAAACAATATACAAGTTTTGGTTGATGGAATTACTAGATACAACTGAATAATACATATACAATGGTGGTTCTGATACAAAAGAACCCACCTACCAAAGTAAATCACCCGCAAGGGAGCAGTGTGCCAGAAATGCCGCCATGGAACCTGTACGGCAAAACCTGCAAGAAACTGTGGGACAACGGGGGTGAGTTGCCAATTCGTGAGTAAAAAACATTTACGAGTAGAAATCGAATGCATGACATAATCCTAGGTCAATACGATCAGATATATATATATCCTCAAATGAATAAGTCTGAAGCATGTTAAGGTGGCAATATAACATCTATACATGAGTGTAGTGCCAAGTGCTCGTGCTCATGCCAGTGCCTCAGGTAATAACATAACATAAATATGAGGTATGATCAATGTCGACTATATCATGAAATCTATAAGTATGCGGATATCATCCAACTATGTAATCCATGTCTGTATGTATGCGGATCTCGTCCACGCGTCACCCAATGATAATAAGCATCATGTATGTAAATATCATAAACATATGCATGGAAGTATGAGGATGTAAATCAACATGTGTCGCTCGCGACATATCAAAATCATGGAAATTGAGTGTCAAGCATCGACACTCGAAAACATCATGAAATCTGTGCCTAGCATCGGCACGAAAATCCTCATATATCGGGCTCCGTCAGTCTGGATCAGCCCATATCATCTCTCAACTCCGGTTGGTATCCTTCGGATATCCGCCGAGCTCAAATACAATCACCGGTAGGTATTAGTCCCTCTGCCAGGCTCACCGTCTGTATACACAGCATCCCTTTCTTGCCCCGGGATTCCATACCGGGCCCACCATGTACCCGCAATCGGCCTCACCGCCTCCTCGAATCGGGTTTCACATGTCGCTCTCAGCACCGAGAAAACACATGGTGGACGCACTGAAATATCATATCAAGGGTAACCGGGTTTTTAAAACAGTTATATAATTTCTTTTGAAATATCCACGGTTCCTAAATCCAGGAATATCATGGAAACAACATATCTCAATGCGTATAATCAAAAGCATGATGTATGCGACATGTAAAATAAATGTAAGCATATCAGTATATCATGCAACATGGAATAGTAATATACACATATTGAGGGAAACCACTCTTTTAAAATGAATCATTTTTAAAGATTATCTTGCGGTTCCCAAATCTCTAATCAAGCCAGGATCATCTGTGTATGTGCGAATACGTATGAATATACAGTATATAGGTACACAAGTATGCCATGCAAGGGTCATATCCTGAATGCAACAGTACTACAGTGTAGTGACATGGCAATTATCGATGATGAAGTTGTTAGTTATATGTATGCCCTAGAGGCCATTACTGTAGATAGGATGTATATTGTAGTGGATGCTGGGACATATATAGGGAGGACTTTCTTGCTCGACATGATAGTATGCTATCTGGTTACTCTTTATCTTAACATGTATACTTGTTGTCTCTCTATTACATGTTGATAAAGCCCTTAGGATGTGTGCTCAACTTCCAGGATTATGATGCAGATCATACTAGTGGGGCCTGGGTAGTCAATGAGTACATCCTTCAATGTTCCTAGTCGTGGGAATATCGAGACGGGGCATCGATATTCCAGAGAAGACTAGCGTATATCTTCTCGACCTATGTGATGGGCGATGGATGATCCTATATCCATTGGTGTTTGACATCAGAGATGGTATGCGGGTGCTCAGTGGTGACTGGGTACACTGAACGGACTCGCCGAGAACTCCCAGATCGTATTATACCTCACGTCAGATGGCAGTTCTCTGGTGACACTGGTACAACTTAGTCTGTTGACCCGAGATCGTCATAGAGTCTTGTGTGTCTCCCACTGTGCTTTGATTTCCACCGTACCATGGCTCTACTGAGTCGTGTAAACAGGTGGTTTTTGGGTACTGTCCCGATTCACACGGAGGCAATGAGCGATAGGAGGGGATTCGTCTCTCCCGGTATTGGGGGTTGATGTTGCGCTATGCTCGACTGGCCATAACTGGAAATCCCTAGCCAGGGTTGCACTGATTTACTGGTAAGTGCTATCAGTAGTTTCATGCATGTTATGGACCTTACATCGGCATGGCCTATCAAGCTACTGGGGTATGACGTTTACCACCCCTAAGCGAGATATGCGACATATCAGACGAACAGACCGGACTGTGCGGTAAGTGTTACTGGTTGGATTCACAGGAGTGTGAGCGGGCTTGCTCGTTGATCTTCTGATCGCTCAATACCCGGGTGGCCGTTACATTTAGCAGACCGCTTGCGGCTTGTGGGTGTTTGATATGATCATCACCTACTGCCGGCATATTGACGAGTCTTTAGAGTCCTACACAGAGGTTTCCTAGCTCAAGCGAAACGAAATAGGAGCGCATATGAGATATGTGCGGGACCGAGAATAATACCAGTATGTGATACTGAATTCTATTCTCGCGATTTGTATCATCGGACGGTTATATGAGATATAGCCGGGTTACCGAATCGAGTGTTGATTCGATACACTTGATATTAGTCGGTTATATGCAGTATGACCGGATTATTAAATCAAGTGTTGATTTAATGATTTAATATATAATTATATATTTGATATATTACTTTACATTAACTAGTATTGTTCACTTAAGATTATTTTTCTCACTAGATTGTGCACATTGTATATATGATATATGTTTGTGCACTAGTATGTATCATGTTTGATGATACATGCAAACTTGAGTGTGTGTATGCTTTAAACCATGTTTAGGTTAAAGGTTAGGGTTTTAACTTATTTATTTATATTATTTATTTATTCCTTTTTGGCAAGAAACAAAATGGTGGCTTTCTTTCTTTCTTTGCTTCAAGCTTCATGTAGCTTCTTAGCATCTTTGAAAATTCTAACCATTTTGTTTTTTCCTTTAACCTAACCATTACACCTAAACCCTAGTTTATTCTCTACATGTGTTTACTTCACCCATGGTTGAATTATGATAAGATTCACTTGATTTATTATTTTCAAGATAATTTTTTTCCTTCTTCTTCTTCATCTTCTTCAAGTGAAGAAACCATTCTTGAAAATTTCCAAGTGATGAAATCAAGTGAGAAATCCAAATCCAAAGTGAACCCACTTCCTATTTCTTCATCCTCTACCACTTGCCATGTTGTATAGGGTGTTTTCTTCACAAGTTTCATGACCTAGTGAAGATAGAGCTTGAGTTTGAGTCGCCTCGACGTAGATCATCTTCGGCATCGAAGTCAACGACCTAGCCCGATCATTTCTCCGATGAAACCAACGCTAGAGTCCAGGATACCGATGATCGCAGCGGAAGGACGTCATCATGGAGCTAAAGAGGTGGAGGACCGGATCTACAAAGGTTGTAGTCACTTTCACTTGAAGTTAAGTTGTTAACTTGCATGTTTTTTGCCTATCCTCTAGTTAACGATCTTGCATAGGGTTTCTCGGCACATAAAATTTGAATTGGACATGGTTGATCAGTTGTAGAACCTCATGGGTGTGCCTAGAAACCCTTCAGTGGTATCAGAGCCTAGCTAGAGCTTTAGGCGAAGTGTAGACGAAGTTAGAAACCCGATCGAACCCCGAAACCCTAAACTTGACACCTCTCTGTACAATTTCTGAAATTGTGGATTTTTGTGAATTAAAAATGCTCAGAAAATAGAGCAGGAAATTCTAAGAACAACTGCAGAAAATGAAGCCCTAACTCTACTTTAGCGTCGCGAAACCGCGGCCTTACCCTGCTATTGGAGGCGGTTCCGCGGTCGTATGTACTGATTAGGGGTTCATTTTTATACAGCAATACCCTTAGCAGTTTCCTCTGTTCTCTGGGAATTTTTAATTTACATTCAACAGTTGAATTTTCTGGGTTGTTTTGGTGACTCGATGTTTCGATCGGATTGTTTAACTTTGGTTTTTTTGTTTGTCCGGGTAATTTTTAGATCGTGTTAAAAAGTTCGACCGGATATAAATACCCACTTTTTCCCCTGCCGGGAAATTTCCAATTGTTGGATTTTTCCGTAGTTTAATAACGTTCTAAGTAGTGCAAGTAACACGATGTACCCTTTAGAAGACAACAAACCTTAACTCGATTATGTGACCGTCTTGAACTGCCCTTTGAACCTTAGGGTTTGGGGCAGTACGGCGTGCCGCATGTGAGGCGCTGGCTTGACCCTTCTACGGCTGGACCGTTGGTACTGTGGCATGAAGTGAATGTTTTTAAACTTATTTCATGTGTTGAGCTGTTTCGGGAAAACTTGGGTGTTTGATTGTTCGATCGGAAAGTTTAACATTTTCTATTTATCTGGAATGTGATACAATAATTGGAATCCACAAGTAGTTATGAGATAACTGATTTGAATGCTATAAATCTAGCAGTTTAGTCTCACTTGATCGGTTGCCACGGAATTTTGATGTGATCAAAAGTCCATCGCAATCACGTTGAGTACGCGGATACTCACCGGTAAACTTAATAGACAGCCACGCCCCATAGCCCCGACCAAGTGACTGTAGGAGAGCCCCGTCGCCAAAAGCATCCGTTCGGATGCTCGCGGCAGCGGTGTTCGTCCTTAGTGCACTTCGTCGACGGCATCCGGGGGTGCGGCCGTTTACTAAAGTTTGCGACGAGCATTCGTTCAGGATGTCGGGAATCTTGTTGAATTGCCCGACTTGATATTGAAAAGAGTTTTCGATAATGATACTAAAATGCGGGGTTTATAATTGTTAGGCATGCTATGTCTAAGGAATTCATTTGGTTAGGCATGCGATGTCTAAAGGGGTTGCGGATTCCAACTGTTGTAGTTTTACACTTTCTTTTATGCGACCGTAAGTGTAATATGTGATATCGCCGGTTTCGTTGCTATATGTCAACGACAATTGGGATGGGCATATTTACTTACGTTGATGACATGTGATGTTATGTGTTGCTGGATATGTTATATTGGATCGTCGTGTTTGAATAGCCAGGGTTTTTTATGTGAGATGAGTGTTTTTCTTTTTCATTCATGTAAAAACTTGTATGTAATATTCTTTTATTGGGGCACTTCCGGGTTGAGGATGATGTCACCATTGTATATTATTTACTTTTCCGCATTAGGATAGACCCAAGGAGGGGAGCACAAGTAACCGGGTTCTAGGGTCCAGTGGGAGACCATCTCGAGGAGTCGAGTCCGGGTCTCCTAACTATAGAATTGGTAGGGTTGCTTGCCGCTCTCGTAGGGGTCTAGGGGTGTGGGATTGGCTATTCATCACGACCGTGGAATCCGTGTTTTATACAAGCTCAGAATAAAACACGGACGTCCTAGTATATCCAATATTTCATATGATTTTTTCTGCTGCGTTATCTGTGATGTGATCATATGATTTGTTTAGATGGATACTGTATATAGTATATATGATATATTATATAGACGTTGCTTATGTTTTACACCCGCGCTAGCCCTGCCCCGCTCTGCCGTTAGTTACCTAACCTAACGGTGCAGACGGGACATCGAGGCGAATGCGGACGGCATATGCGTACGTTGTATTTATCTGTGATGTTTAGGTGGACTTAAATGATGGGACATTCATTAATGAGATTAATGAAAGAAAATAAACCTAAAAGATGTTGTGGAATCGAATTTCAAAATAAAAAAGGTAGCTGCATTTCTTGCTTTGCATCGCGGTGTTCCTTGTAGAACATCCTGCACCTTATTCGATAAGGAAAGGGTCGAGATCCCTTCACCGGGAGTGACCCCTTTAGCAATAACTGGCAGATGCTACAACCCTCGGTTTGTCTTTTGATTGCTTCTATAGTTTTTGCTTTGCACAGCGGTATATGTGATATATCCTGCACCTTATTCGATGAGGAAAGGGCCGACGATCCCTTCACCGGGAGTGACCCCTTTAGCAAAACTAGAAAGGCCTCAAAAACACTCCATTTAAAAACCATTTGATTCTGCAGCGAGATCAAGTTCAAAGCGTTAAAGGTTTTATTAAAAACCATCCGCAACCCTTCGTCATTTTAGGAAGTAGAGTACTTAGTATTCGTGCTGTGTTTGTTAACCATAGTCAAGGCACAGTGTACGGTAGCTAAGTGATGTCTTCCTACACCGCATATGATGCGATTAGTTAGGACAGTCGCGTGACTTTGTTGACCTTAGTTAAAGGTCATGTGGATGGGTCTAATTAATCACGAAATGACGGGTAGAACTTGAATAGTGCTTATGATTTGTTGACCATAGTTAAGGTCATAAGTGCTAGGGGTAAAAACCTTTATTGGGAGTTTCAAGTGTTGAAATTTGCAATGAGATTGCATACCTTCTATATGATAGTTGGATCCCGATACCCACTGCGAGTAATTGTTACTCCTGGGAGAGTTTTTCACTTTACAATTAGCCGATCAAGTTGGTGTCTAGAAAGGTGTCAACGGGGTTACGCTCCTAGGAAAACGAGGTTTACTTTAATTAGGTTCGTGCGAAAGCACGGGGAACCTCCCTCAAAGTACCGGCACTGGCCTGGCTGAAAGATTGGCGAACTTGTAGAGTGTAATTAATCCTGGCTAGTCTTTCCTTTTAGGGTTTGAAGGAAGATTTGATAAAAACAGTGGGAGCCATCCTGATTAGATAAAATAAAAAACCAATCTAATCTTACAAGAGCGCACGCAGAGTGTTTTCTTCTCTCTCTCTCCAGGTAGCGACCATGTCACGCCTTAATCAAGATAATAATATGGATGCATTGACCGAACCCGCTTGTTATACTGAGCTGGGGAACGTTGGTCCCGCTCCAACTTATAATTGTTATAAGACCGAGCAGGAATTAGGGGAATACCAGGATTCCCATGCCGCCCAAACGAATAAAGTGCATGAGATGCATCTCCTTCGGGTGCGTTCATTACAAAGAACTGTTTCTCAGTGTCCTCTACGTCCTAGGTATTAGATACCGGATCAGGATCCCGCAAATGTAATCCGTTACATGGGCTACAGTAAGGTAGAGAACTGAGAACGAGTGATAAGTTTCATAAGACAGAAAACGGTGCAAGTGTTGCAGCCAAGTCTGTTGGTCACTGTCACCCTGTATTTCCAAATACATTGATTCTGAACAAATGCTATTAGATACCGAACCTGATATACAAAATCATATCAATCTCTTTATTTATTAAAGAAGGATATAATTTTGTATTGTTGAATATTGTTTTGAACATTTCAAAAGTTGATCGGTTCAGGCACGTTATCTAAAAGCATTGACGTATTAAATCAAATTACAGTTCCTAGTATACAGAACACACACGAGAGGAAGAGTTCAGAATTGAACGATTCCTTCTTGAGGTATTGTAGACTAGGTCATATCAATGTGACCCGACTAGCTAAAGTTACATTTAGATGCATATTTAAATCGGTTTGAATTTACATCTTGTGAAACTTGCCCGTCATGTCACAAAGATAAGATGACCATAGCTCTGTTTACTCGAAACAGAGAAAGAGTTAGTGAACTTTTGGGACTGATACATAGTGATGTATAAAGGTGCCCAGTCTACATATGCCAGGACTGGTTCTTTGTACTTCCTTACATTCATTGATGATCTCTCAAGATTTGGACACATGTTCCTGTTGAAACACATGTCTGAAGCTTTTGAGAAATTCAAAAAATATAAGTCAGAAGTAGAGAACCAATACGGGTATAAGTATTATGTCCTTTGATGTGATCAGGGAGGAGAATACTTGAGCACGGGATTCCTGGACTATTCTAAAAGAGAATGGGATTCTCTCTCAGCATTACTCCTCCATATACACCACAACATGTCGGTGTATCGAGGCGGAGCAATCACACCCTATATGATATGGTGCGCTCTATGATGAGTACTGCTGAGTTACCTGTTTCCTTTTGGGGATTATGCACTTAAGAAGCTGCATACCTATTGAATTAGGTTCGAATCAAATCAGTGCCTACCACTCCATATAAGATATGGTATGGGAACAGCCTATCTCTTAAGTAGGTTAAGATTTGGGATTGTCCGGCCTATGTCAAAAGCAAAATCCGGACAAGATCGAGACAAGGTCAGTTCTGTAGAACTGGAAAGGTTCCAGCTATACAAAACTGCAGCTGATGATTTGACAGAACCAAAGCATTCAATAGTCCCCGACGAACCTCAGCCTCTCCGCCGATCTGGTAGGGTTCCTCATCCGCCTGAGAGATACTTCAGTTTTTCGATGACAGTGGGAGCGAGGAATGCATCATGAGATGATGACCCAACTAGTTTCGAGCAGGCCATCGAGAGTAGGGACTCTGTAAGAATGGATGGATGCTTAGCGATCTGAGATAGAATCTATCTACACCAACAAAGTATGGACTTTGGTTGCAATATCTGAAGGGTTAAATCCCCATCAGGAGCAAGTATATCTTGATAAGATTACTTGGTGTAGATGGAAAAGTTGAGACTTTCAAAGCTAGACTTGTTAAAGGTTTTAGTCATCAACCAGGCGTGGATAATGATGAAACCTTTTTCCAGTGCCTATGCTTAAGTCCATCCGGATCCTACTTGCTATTGCTAGATACTATGACTACGATATCTGGTGGTTGGGTGTCATGACTGCTTTTCTAAATATTGATTTAGAAGAGAACGTCTATAAGTACAGAGCCAGAGGGCGTCATAAACAGTGAGAGCAGCGGAAACGTGTGCAAGTTGCTTTACAGATTAAAGCAGGCATCGCGGAGTTGGAACGTCTATTTTGATGTGGTAGTCAAAGAGTTTGACTTCATCAAAATGGTAGATGAACCTTGTACATATAAAAGGGTAGTAGAGAGTAAGGTGGTCATCCTCGTATTGTACATGGACAACATACTCTTGATAGGAAAAGAGTTTCCTATACTACGATCGGTCAATCTCCTCTTATCACATGGATTCTCCATATAGGATCAAAATGATACCTCCTGAATCCTGGGTTTTTGGATCTATGAGATAGATCTAAATGGATGTTAGGATTCTTACTAGTTGTAGTGAGATGGTATCAGTTGATCATGGGGAGAATCACTGGAAAAGGTTCCAGTGTGATAAGGACGACTGAATGTCAGTCGCAGGCATTGTCTTTACCCTCGGTGGAGGGACGGTATGTTGGAAGAGTTCCAAGCATGATACCGTGGCAAACTAGACGATAAAGGCTGGTGACATCGCTATCAAAGATACTACCAAAGAGGAAGTTTCGGTGTATATTGGTTCATATGATGAACTAGGTTCCTACTATTGTGTGACAATGGAAGTGTGGCTTTGGACCAGGAACCCCGATCCCATCAGTGACCCAAACATATTCTGAGGCAGCATCACCTGATCATGGAGATAGTTGATCTCCAGGGTGATCGAGGTTAGGAGAGAAGACTCAGAGGACAACACGGCGGATCCACTCACAAAGGCCTTTTCCGAGAGAGAGACTTTTATGGGATGGTTGAGTATGAGATACTGCAACCACTGCTACAGATGGCCTTAGTGCAAGTAGGAGATTGTTGGTTATATGTATGCCCTAGAGGCCATTACTGTACATAGGATGTATATTGTAGTGGATGCTGGGACATATATAGGGATGACTTTCTTGCTCGACATGATAGTATGCTATCTGGTTACTCTTTATCTTAACATGTATACTTGCTGTCTCTCTATTACATGTTGATAAAGCCCTTAGGATGTATGCTCGACTTCCAGGACTATGATGCAGATCATACTAGTGGGGCCTGGGTAGTCAATGAGTACATCCTTCAATGTTCCTAGTCGTGGTAATATCGAGACGGGGCATCGATATTCTAGAGTAGACTTGCGTATATCTTCTCGACCCATGTGATGGGCGATGGATGATCCCATATCCATTGGTGTTTGACATCAGAGATGGTATGCGGGTGCTCAGTGGTGACTGGGTACACTGAACGGACTTGCCGAAAACTCCCAGATGGTATTATACCTCACGTCAGATGGCAGTTCTCTGGTGACACTGGTACAACTTAGTCTGTTGACTCGAGATCGTCATAGAGTATTGTGTGTCTCCCACTGTGCTTTGATTTCCACCCTACCACGGCTTTGCTGAGTCATGCAAACAGGTGGTTTTTGGGTACAGTCCCGATTCACATGGAGGCAATGAGCGATAGGAGGGGATTCGTCTCTCCCGGTATTGGGGGTTGATGTTGCGTTATGCTCGACTGGCCATAACTGGAAATCCCTGGCCAGGGTTGCACTGATTTACTGGTAAGTGTAATCAGTAGTTTCATGGGTGTTATGGACCTTACATCGGCATGACTTATAAGGCTACTAGGGTCTGACGTTTACCACCCCTAGGAGAGATATGCGACATATCAGACGAACAGACCGGACTGTGCGGTAAGTGTTAATGGTTGGATTCACAGGAGTGTGAGCAGGCTTGCTCGTTGATCTTCTGATCGCTCAATACCTGGGTGGCCGTTACGTTTAGCAGACCGCTTGCGGCTTGTGGGTGTTTGATATGATCATCACCTACTGTCGGCGTATTGACGAGTCTTTAGAGTCCAACACAGAGGTTTCTTGGATCAAGCGAAATGAAATAGGAGCGCATATATGATATGTGCAGGACCGAGAATAATACCAGTATGTGATACTGAATTCTATTCTCGCGATTTGTATCATCGGACGGTTATATGAGATATAGCCGGGTTACCGAATCAAGTGTTGATTTGATACATTGATACACTTAATATTAGTCGGTTATATGTAGTATGACCGGATCATTAAATTAAGTGTCGATTTAATGATTTAATGTATAATTATATATTTGATATATTACTTTACATTAACTAGTATTGTTCACTTAAGATTATTTTTCTCACTAGATTGTGCACATTATATATATGATATATGTTTGTGTACTAGTTTGTATCATGTTTGATGATACATGCAAACTTGGGTGTGTGTATGCTTTAAACCATGTTTAGGTTAATGGTTAGGGTTTTAACTTATTTATTTATTTAATTTATTTATTCCTTTTTGACAAGAAACAAAATGGTGGCTTTCTTACTTTCTTTGCTTCAAGCTTCATGAAGCTTCTTAGCATCTTTGAAAATTCTAACCATTTTGTTTTTTCCTTTAACCTAACCATTACACCTATACCCTAGTTTATTCTCTACATGTGTTTACTTCACCCATGGTTGCATTATGATAAGATTCACTTGATTTATTATTTTCAAGATAATTCTTTTTCCTTCTTCTTCTTCATCTTCTTCAAGTGAAGAAACCATTCTTGAAAATTTCCAAGTGATGAAATCAAGTGAGAAATCCAAATTCAAAGTGAACCCACTTCCTATTTCTTCATCCTCTACCACTTGCCATGTTGTATAGGGTGTTTTCTTCACAAGTTTCATGACCTAGTGAAGATAGAGCTTGAGTTTGAGTCGCCTCGACGTAGATCATCTTCGACATCGAAGTCAACGACCTAGCCCGATCATTTCTCCGATGAAACCAACGCTAGAGTTCAGGATACCAATGATCGCAGTGGAGGGACGTCATCATGGAGCTAAAGAGGTGGAGGACCGGATCTACAAAGGTTGTAGTCACTTTCACTTGAAGTTAAGTTGTTAACTTGCATGTTTTTCGCCTATCCTCTAGTTAACGATCATGCATAGGGTTTCTCGGCACATAAAATTTGAATTAGACATGGTTGATCAGTTGTTGAACCTTATGGGTGTGCCTAGGAACCCTTCAGAAGTGTGTGAGCCGGCGAGCAGTATACGTGGAACATATGCATCATCGATAATGGTGCTGGTGTCCTAACAGCATGATTGTAATATAGCAATAAACACATTTACACATGCAAGGCGATGTGAATAGCATGAATATGCGGAAATCGAATAATCAACGCAATAATGAAGAATCTACATCAATATGTATATGTCATGCAATTATGCCATTTGAAATAAGACGAATCGGGTTTTTTTAATAAAATTAGGGCTACGGTGTTTTAAGAAAAGATGCGTCATTTGAAAATATCCGTAGGATCACTTTGCCTGTCTTTAAAATACTCCCGATTCGTTTGTTTTTGAAATAGGTATGACTCGGGTCTAGTCTAATATCTACTATGCAAACTACAGATCTAACTATCAAGTCAATCGGGGGGGTATGAAAACCACCTAAATCTGGGTCGATATAAATATGAATATAAATATAATAGTCGGTGATCCTGCCTCAATAGTATCGCGTACGATACAGTATATCATACGACATCCTCGAGTCATGAGTGCGGATCTATCATCAATATATAGCTCATACGTAAATCCGTCGTATGGCATCCCAAATCTAGGTATGGGTCAATATCACAGTCATCTCATCAATTATCTGGTATCCTTATCATCATCTCTCATGATCTGGGGTACTGATCTAAGTCTAGTACAAATCGATACCATCTATATAAGTATGAATGCGTGTGTGAAACACACGTCCAAAGGCCCGCTAAAAATCACATGTCGTATCCCAAATACGAATCATATCATATCACCGATCTCATGGCACTATGCCCAATATCATCGACTCATCTCCAATGTCATCCACTATCCTCATCATCACAGTATACGTATAGCAATAAGCGTGTGTGTGCGTGTGGGTGTAAACCTATTCTAGGGTTCGCAACTAGGAACTATACTAGTTTACTTCAATGCCCTAATATAACCATAGTACATCTAAACTCAATATCCACGACACACTATAAGCTATCATATATATATATATATATAATATATACATAAATAGTATACCAACTTCGGACTGCGGGGGTGCTATACGCCATCCACCCGACTTCCCCCGTAGATATAATCTACTCACCTGATCTTCATTTGTCGGCGTCTCCACGCGCTTGCTTGTCGTTCTGAAGTCTTCATGGGGTACCTACACATCAACGTGTCGTAAATGCGTATTAAAACCAAATCAAACTAAAACGACATACGAAAAACGAAAACCAAAACGATACGCTAAGGCCTATAGGTTAGAACCTATGGACTACGCTTTCAAAATCATCGAACAATCCTCGATATCGTCGTACAAACGCCAAGTAATCGAGGTAAAACGCAATACTCAAATCCAGAATTCAAAATACGGAATAGGGAAACACAAATCAAAATAGCAACTTAGGAAAAAGGCTCCAGATTCTACCCTAGGTCAAATTGAACAATTTTGCACATGCCAGGGGTCTAATCTATAGATGTAGGAGCTACAGAACCAAAACGAGGCAAATCCTGTAAGTGCACGGCGGCGCCCCGGCCTCCATCCCGAGGCCAAATGCGGAAGCGATGGTTAACTTTAATTTTCTGAACCGGCACCACCGCGCACTAAAACCCGGATCGGGCCATTAACTAGTCCTAGCTAACTACAAGATGGGGAAGAGAGATATACCGAGTGATCCGAGTCCTCCGGTCTTCTCGTCGTCGTCCCGATCTCCCGCGGAATCTCCGGTCTCCACTAAGTCGCCGGAAGGGCACCACGTCGCCTGCTTCTTTTACGGGCTCCCACCTCTATACCGAGGCAACTCGGGCACGAAGTTGGCGAGCCGACGTGCCTAAGGTTTGCTGTAGAATGTGTAGTGCTCATGTCTCATTTTGGGGTTATGGAGTTTGCCTTTTGGTGGAGGAAATGAACTAACATTTTGAAGATGAAACTTTTGGGATTTTGCAAGCACAAGAGAACCAAAATCCCACATCACAAAAATATGGGCATCCCCATGAGGGAATGGCCGGCCATGCATTGTGTGGGAGGAGAGAATGAGAGAGAGAGTGTTGTATGGATGATGGAACCACACTCATAATGCAAGAGAGAAAAAGGTCATGATAAGAAACAATCATCACAAACAAATCCATACTCCATCAACTAATCA
This sequence comes from Agapanthus africanus, assembly GCA_030015575.1. Lineage (NCBI taxonomy): Eukaryota > Viridiplantae > Streptophyta > Magnoliopsida > Asparagales > Amaryllidaceae > Agapanthus > Agapanthus africanus. The sequence continues at coordinate 108,998,036 of JASDDO010000004.1, read as the reverse complement.
ACAACCATGACCTATCATCATTACCAAACATCATCACCCACAAAAGTCAAGTCATGATGGATAAAGAAAGTCAAATGATGGTGCAAGTATCATGATACAATTGTAAGTCCACGTTGCGACCCCCGGTGCTTACGGGGAGGCGGAAACGGTATGAAAAACAAATTTTTATCGCAAGGGGCAACATGGACTAAACAAGGTCGGGATCGTGTCTAAACTAAACTAGCAAGTATACAAAGGAGCGTTAGCTACTCGGATGAAGATGGTTATACCTAAACTTGAACTCCTTCTTCTTCAAACTTTGTGGAGGTTGATCGTTCTTTCCTCGTAGCCTTCTTCCGTCGAAGATGGATCCACCTGAGGATTCAACCTTTGGGCTCTTCCTCGAACTTTGAGTGAACTAGGATCTCCGGCTTGCTAAACCTTGAACCCTAGAGAGAGTAGAGAGTATCTATGGGGCGCTTTCTTTTTCAAGGTGAGGGATTCTCAACACATGAGAAGGAATCACCTTGAGCTTGAGGAAGAAGAAGATGAAATGAAGAGAGAGAATGATTATGATAGAAATGAGCTATCTTTTTCCTTTTGCAACCATAAAGCAAAAGAAAAAGAATTATCTAATTAATAATAAAAATGAAAATGAAATAGTTGATGGAAGGTTTAGGAATGACCATTATCATTTCAAACATTAAATGGTTTTGCAAGAATCAAAAAGCATCTTGCTTTTGTAATGATGATGGTCAAAACTTCAACCATGGTCAACAAGTCAACCATGGTCAACAAGTCAACATAAAAACCAACCATGACACAATTTCATTTTATTAATATTATTAATTGATATAACATAAATCCATTAGGGTTTGGAAAAAGACGACTGTCAACTGTGCATACGCACCCGTTCCGAAACCCTAATGAAAGTCCTCTTCCTCTTCCTCAAATAACTGTGCATACACACCTGCATCCTTGTTCCTAGGAACATGAATACTGAGAGATAAAAGCAACCCCAAAACATATACCGGTATCTGACTCAAACCAGAGCCAGCCAGTAATATCCGTCCGGACTCCAAACGTGCACAAGTGCGCGGATGAGAACGAACCCTGTCGCAAAACCATGCGACCTCTACTCTGTTTTGCCCAGAGGAGAATACCCTCTGTGTGGGACTCTAAAGACTCGACACTACGCTGGCAGTGGGTTTAACCACAGACCGCAAGCGGCACTAGCTGTGCGTAACGGTCCCCAGGTAGATGCCGACAAGAAGGCTGATGAGGTGAAACCCCATCTGTACTCCTACTGAGTCTGAATGTGACAGTCTCCGTACAGTCCGGTCTGTTCGTCTGATACATCGCATGTCGGGCCTAGGGGGCGGTAAAACGTCAGTCCCCTAATAGCGGTACAAGTCGTGTCGGAGTGAAGCCCAAAACACCCTGACATAACACTGGAAGCCTACCAGTATATCTCGCTTGCCCTGGCCAGGGACTACTCGTGTAATGGCTCTCCTAGACACAGCGCGATGTCAACCCCCAATACCGGGAGAGACGAATCCTGTCTAACCGTCACTGCCTCCAAGTGCTTCGGGACTGCACCCAACCACCACCTGTTTGCACGACTCCTTTGAGCCGTGGTAGGGTAGTGATCAAAGTGCAGTGGGAACACACTCGAGGCGAAGTGCCAGTGTCAAGTCAGCGGACTAAGCTGTACTCATGTCACCTGGGAACTGATAACTGACGATATGTATAATACCAACCTGTCAGTTCCCGACGAGTCCTGTCCAGTGTACTCGTAACCCAACGAGCACCCGTATACTATCTCCAGTACGACGTACTGATGGCTGTGGGACAGACCATCTCCCACACTGGGATGAGAAGCACATACGCTAGTCTATTCCGGAGTATCGATGCCCTGTCTCGATAGTCCTGCGACTAGGGACCTGTATAAGGATGTGCTTATAGATTACCCAGCCCCCACTAGTGTGACTGCCATCACAACGCTGGTAATCAAGCAAAGATCCTAAGGGCTCCACTAATGCGTATAAGTGATATACTGAAATAAACACAAGTACACATTGAAGTAGAAACAAACCAAGTAGCATACTACTATATTGAGCAAGATTGTTTATACAAGGTGAATATCCCAAGATTCCATCAAGTAATATACAAACTAGTATGATACAGTAATGGCCTCTAGGGCATATACACTAACAATCTCCCACTTGCACTAAGGCCATGAACTGGCGTATCGAAGACCTATCATCTCGATCAGCCGCTCGAACTGAGTCTGGGGTAAGGCCTTGGTGAATGGATCTGCAGTGTTCTCTTCTGAAGCAACCCTCCGAACCTCGATCTCCTTGCGATCCACGATCTCCCTGATCAGGTGATACTGCCTCAAGATGTGCCTGGATCTCTGATGGGACCTGGGTTCCTTCGCTAAAGCTATAGCCCCGTTGTTGTCGCAATACAGAGGTATTGGGTCAACAATGGACGGAACCACTTGAAGTTCTTTTAAGAACTTCCTCATCCAGACAGCTTCTTTTGCGGCATCAGATGCAGCGATATATTCCGCTTCCATAGTCGAGTCCGCAACGGTTTCCTGTTTGGAGCTCTTCCAACACACCGCCCCTCCATTGAGGGTAAAGACGAAACCCGACATGGACTTGGAATCATCCTTGTCACTCTGGAAGCTGGAGTCAGCAAAGGCCTCGATCTGGAGGTCTTTTCCGCCATACACCAAGAACATCTCCTTAGTCCTTCTCAGGTACTAGAGAATGTTCTTTACCGCTATCCAGTGTTTCTCCCCAGGGTTTGACTGATACCGGCTTACCACACTCAGTGCATAAGCTACATCCGGTCTGGTACACAACATCGCATACATTATAGAGCCTACCGCAGAAGCGTAGGGTATAATAGACATGCGATCCCTCTCCAAATCAGTCTTGGGAGACATCTCTTTAGAGAGGGTGATCCCGTGACAAGCCGGTAGGTTACCGCGCTTGGAATCTTCCATACTGAATCTCTTCACTATGGTGTCGATGTACCTGGACTGAGAAAGTCCTAATATCCTCTTGGATCTATCACGATGGATCCGGATCCCCAGGATGTATGAAGCATCACCCAGGTCTTTCATGGAGAACCTGTGCAATAAGAACCCCTTGACAGATTGTAGCATAGGAATGTCATTTCCTATTAAGAGAATGTCATCCACGTATAAAACGAGGAATACTACAGTTCTCGCTACAAATCTACTATAGATGCATGGTTCATCTGGATTTTTGATAAAGCCAAATTCCTTGACCGTCTCATCAAAACAGATGTTCCAACTCCACGATGCCTGCTTTAGTCCATAGATAGACTTAAGCAACTTGCACACCTTTCCGCTGCTCTCACTCTGAATGAAACCCTCTGGCTGATCCATATAGACACACTCCTCTAAATTTCCATTCAGAAAAGCGGTCTTTACGTCCATCTGCCAAATCTCATAATCATGGAAGGCAGCAATGGCAAGAAGGATCTGAATGGATTTCAGCATAGCCACTGGAGAAAAAGTTTCGTCATAGTCCAAGCCAGGTCTTTGACGGAAACCCTTTGCTACAAGTCTAGCTTTATAGGTCTCAACCTGTCCATCTACACCAATCTTCCTTTTGAAGATCCACTTGCATCCTACGGATTTTACCCCGTCTGGAGCAATGTCCAACGTCCATACTTTGTTGGTATACATGGACTCCATTTCGGTCCGCATTGCATCCAGCCATTTTACCGAGTCAACGCTCTGAACGGCCTGCTGGAAGCTAGTAGGCTCATCATAATCTATGATGCAATCCTCTCGATCCCCGTCTATGAGAAAACCGTAGTATCTCTCGGGCGGATGAGACTGCCTACTACTCCTGCGGAGCGGCGTAGGAATGTCCTGTTCTTTCGAACCCTCTGGTTCCTCTAAGCTTTCAGTAATGGTTTGTGGTTCTGGAATTTCTTCCAGTTCTACTGCACTCCCGCTTATCTGATTTTCTAAAAATTTAGTTTCCAAGAAGCGGGCATGACGAGAAACAAGGACTTTTTGCTCCTCTGCGTAATAGAAAAGATACCCCTTGGAGTTCTTTGGGTATCCCACAAACTTGCACTGTACTGAGCGTGCCTCGAGCTTGTCCGCATGCTGCTTTTTTACAAAAGCCGGACATCCCCATGTCTTAAAGGATTTAAGACAGGGTTTCTTCCCACTCCGCATCTGATATGGTGTGGTAGGCACTGTTTTAGTAGGAACTTGGTTCAAGAGATGTGCAGCTGTTTCCAGTGCATAACCCCAGAAAGATCGCGGTAACTCAGCCTTACTCATCATGGACCGTACCATATCCAATAGGGTTCGGTTCCGTCTCTCCGATACACCGTTGTGTTGCGGAGTGTATGGAGGAGTGAGCTGAGAGAGAATTCCGTTCTCTTTTAAATAATTCAGGAACTCGGCACTTAAGTATTCTCCACCTCGATCCGATCTTAGAATCTTGATACTTTTGCCGGTCTGTTTCTCTACTTCATTCTTATATTCCTGGAACTTTTCAAAGGCCTCGGACTTATGTTTCATTAAGAAGACATAACCGTACCTTGAAAAATCATCCGTAAAAGTAATGAAGTAAGAGTAACCGCTTCGCGCATGTGTAGACATTGGACCGCACACGTCGCTGTGTATGAGTCCCAAGAGCTCGCTCGCTCTTACTCCGTGTCCAGTGAATGGAGTCTTTGTCATCTTTCCCATGAGACATGATTCACAAGTGGCATAAGACTGATACTCGAACGGATCCAAGTATCCTTCTTTATGTAACTTAGTCAACCGTGTCTCATTGATGTGACCCAGTCTACAATGCCATAAGAAAGCCTGATTGATATCTGGAGACTTTCTTTTGTGTGTATTCTGGACATTGAAAATCTGTGGTTGTTTCAATACGTATATACCATTGCTCAGTGTACCTGACCCAATCAGAACTTGATTAAGGTGAATGTTTACAACATTACTTACAAACGCAAATTCATAACCTTCTTTAGAAACCAAAGATACAGAAATGATATTACAAGTTGCGTTGGGTACAAAAAAGCAATTACGCAAAACCAAAACATGCCCATCTGACATTCCCAGGTGATAGTCCCCCACGGCTTTAGCATCCATGCTAGCTCCGTTTGCAACTCTGAGGGTCATGTCACCTGCCTTCAAAAACCTACGATTTCTCAACGCCTGCAATGAATTACAGATATGAGATCCTGATCCGGTATCCAATACCCAGGAAGTAGAGTTTATAGAAAGACGGTTTTCAATAACATACACACCTGAAGCTGAAGCCGCAACCTGCTTCAGTTCCTGTGTCCTGGCTTTCCAAGCCCTGCAATCCTTTTTCCAGTGTCCATTCTTATGACAATAGAAGCATTCCTCCTTTCCCACAAGCTTCCCCGCAATCTTTGTTGCCATTTCTTTTCCCTTCGTACCCACTTTACTAACACCGCCTCTTGGTTTGGCGGGGGCTTTCTTCCTTTTTCCCTTGGCTTTCGCCTTGGACCTAGAGGAAGAAGATCCTCCTACAAACAAAGCGGGTGTTTCCCTACCTTTCTGTAGGGTGCCCTCTGCGCTCCTCAGCATGTTGAGGAGTTCTGAAAGTTCAACTTCCTTTTCTTGTAAGTTGAAATTCAGTATAAACTGGGCGTAAGTGGATGGAAGGGACTGGAGAATTAAATCCGTATGGAGTTCACTTTCCAACGTGGTCCCAAGTTCCGCGAGCTCCTCAATGTAGCCAATCATCTTAAGCACGTGGTCCGCTACCGATGATCCGACGGCCAACTTTGCCGAAAACAACTTCTTCGACACTTCGTATCTTGCGATACGAGACTGCTTTCCATACAGTTCTTTTGTATGAAGAAATATGGATTCCAAATCCATATTCTCATGCCTCCTCTGATGTTCATTGTCCATCGAGGCAAGCACGAGGCACCTGGCCTTCGCGCAATCAATCTCCCAAGTCTTACGGATTTCCTTATCCGCGACGCTGGAGGTGGGACCTGGGACGGGGGGAGCTTTGGTGGTAAGAAGATACCCCAGCTTGTCGTAAGTGATTGCCATCTTGACATTCCTGAGCCAATCTTTGTAGTTTGGCCCTGTCAATATATTTTTATCTAGAAGTAACTTAAGTCCAGTCATGTCGATTGGTCGCTGCAATTAGGAGAGAGAGAAGAAACACTTTAGCACGATGCTCTTGTAAGTTTAGAATGGTTTTTAGTTTTTCTAAACAGGATGGCTCCCACTGTCTCTCGAATCCCTCCTCAAACCATAAAGGAAGAATTAGCCGGGATCAATCCCACCGCACAATACTTGCTTAACCGTTCAGCCAGGCCAGTGTCGGTACTTCGAGGGAGGTTTTCCAACGCTTTCGCGAAGTTCCTTAATTAAATAACCTCTTTTCCCTGGGGGCGTAGCCCCGCTAACACCTTTCTAGGCACCTACTAGGTTTATAGCATTGATCGTTTAGTGAGAAATTTCCCGAGGAGTAGCATATACTCACAGTAGGATCGGGATCCAAATATCATCGCGTGACGAAACTGAAGGAATCCTACCAAAATCACCACACTCCAAATGGTATGCAAATCTAGCAAGTTTCAGTACTTATGAAACTCCCGATGTGGATTTTTTCCCCATGCTCTTATGACCTTGACTAAGGCCAACAAATCATAAGTCACATGTCAAGTTCTACCCGTCGTTATCCAGGTTAATTTGAACCCACCCGTATCTACCCTTGACTAAGGCCAACAAGGCAATACGACTGTCCCAAACCAACGCATTCTATCTATGCAACATATGAATAACCACCAGCTACCAAACACTGTGCCTTGACTAAGGCCAACAAACACAGCTTGAATACTGTTGAATATTCATATGAAACGACGGAGGGCTACGGATGGTTTTGGCGAAACCGTGAACGTAGTGAACTTGATATAGTCGATGGAACGAGATAGATTTTAGAAGGAGTGGCTCAATCTCCGCATTTAAAAGTTAGTTTTGAAAAGAACCGAGTGGTTTTTCGAAAGTGTTCCAACGACTTTAGCTTGGTTTATTATCTTGCATTAGTTCTTTTAATGAGTGATATTCTTGCATTAGTTCTTTTAATGCGTCCCATCATTTAATCCTACCATTGCAGAAAACAACCAAAATATGACGTACGCTTATGCCATTCGCATTCGCCACGGGGTCCCGTCATCACCCGTTAGGTTACTTAACTAACGACAGAGCGGGGGCTGGGCTAGCGCGGCTGTAAAACATAAGCAACGCCTAAATAGAAAGCAATGATAGACATTACAGATCACAGATGAATACATTGGATATACTAGCAATCCGCAATCCTTTCGAGCCTGAAACGAAAAGCGGATTACACGGTCGCGGTGAATAGCCAAATACCCCACCCAAGACCCCTACGGGTGCGGCAAACTACCCGCCAAGTACTCGGCAGTTTGTGCACCCCCTCCATGGGTCTATCCTAGGAGCAAAAACAGTAAAAAGAATTATACAATGATGGCTACAACCCCGACCCGGTTGTGCGGCCAAACAAATAATAATATTACATCAATTTACATTTATAATGAATGAAAGAAAAACAAAAGCTCATCTCACATCCACCCCGGCTATTCACCCGCGACAGTCCAACACATTCATATACACATTCCAATATCAAACACAGATCATGTATAACCCCGACCAATCGACTTATAGCGATTAGCCGACGTTCAATACATGCAAACATCACAGATATAACCATCATAGTCAAAGTGCAGTGAAGTTCGGAAAAAATACAGAATTATAGGACCCCAAAAGTAAATTTCTGTTCTGGAAAATCTGGGCACATATAATATATCTTAAAAATCCCAAAACCAACACAGATACACACTGCACGAAAAACGATGACGAGAGGACAATAAACGGCGGCGGTTCCGTGGCAAATGACTACTTCATGCCGTGGAACCGCGGCGGTTTGAATGAATCAGGGGATCGTTTTTCTTGAGTGTTCACACAAAACCCTGAGCCGAATTTAGGTATATAACAAATCTCGTTTTGACCAGAAAATTTTTTAACAGAAACTAGGGTTTTGTAAAAGTTTGGTTTTTGGATTTTTTCGGTTCCGAACTTCGTTACACTTTACTACCAAGCTAGTTTAAATTTAGTTAGGCTCTGATACCACTGTAAGTCCACGTTGCGACCCTCGGTGCTTACGGGGAGGCGGAAACGGTATAAAAAACAAATTTTTATCGCAAGGGGCAACATGGACTAAACAAGGTCGGGATCGTGTCTAAACTAAACTAGCAAGTATACAAAGGAGCGTTAGCTACTCGGATGAAGATGGTTATACCTAAACTTGAACTCCTTCTTCTTCAAACTTTGTGGAGGTTGATGGTTCTTTCCTCGTAGCCTTCTTCCGTCGAAGATGGATCCACCTGAGGGTTCAACCTTTGGGCTCTTCCTCGAACTTTGAGTGAACTAGGATCTCCGGCTTGCTAAACCTTGAACCCTAGAGAGAGTAGAGAGTATCTATGGGGTGCTTTCTTTTTCAAGGTGAGGGATTCTCAACACATGAGAAGGAATCACCTTGAGCTTGAGGAAGAAGAAGATGAAATGAAGAGAGAGAATGATTATGATAGAAATGAGCTATCTTTTTCCTTTTGCAACCATAAAGCAAAAGAAAAAGAATTATCTAATTAATAATAAAAATGAAAATGAAATAGTTGATGGAAGGTTTAGGAATGACCATTATCATTTCAAACATTAAATGGTTTTGCAAGAATCAAAAAGCATCTTGCTTTTGTAATGATGATGGTCAAAACTTCAACCATGGTCAACAAGTCAACCATGGTCAACAAGTCAACATAAAAACCAACCATGACACAATTTCATTTTATTAATATTATTAATTGATATAACATAAATCCATTAGGGTTTGGAAAAAGTTGACTGTCAACTGTGCATACGCACCCGTTCCGAAACCCTAATGAAAGTCCTCTTCCTCTTCCTCAAATAACTGTGCATACACACCTGCATCCTTGTTCCGAGGAACATGAATACTGAGAGATAAAAGCAACCCCAAAACATATACCGGTATCTGACTCAAACCAGAGCCAGCCAGTAATATCCGTCCGGACTCCAAACGTGCACAAGTGCGCGGATGAGAACGAACCCTGTCGCAAAACCATGCGACCTCTACTCTGTTTTGCCCAGAGGCGAATACCCTCTGTGTGGGACTCTAAAGACTCGACACTACGCTGGCAGTGGGTTTAACCACAGACCGCAAGCGGCACTAGCTGTGCGTAACGGTCCCCAGGTAGATGCCGACAAGAAGGCTGACGAGGTGAAACCCCATCTGTACTCCTACTGAGTCTGAATGTGACAGTCTCCGTACAGTCCGGTCTGTTCGTCTGATACATCGCATGTCGGGCCTAGGGGGCGGTAAAACGTCAGTCCCCTAATAGCGGTACAAGTCGTGTCGGAGTGAAGCCTAAAACACCCTAAGATAACACTGGAAGCCTACGAGTATATCTCGCTTGCCCTGGCCAGGGACTACTCGTGTAATGGCTCTCCTAGACACAGCGCGATGTCAACCCCCAATACCGGGAGAGACGAATCCTGTCTAACCGTCACTGCCTCCAAGTGCTTCGGGACTGCACCCAACCACCACCTATTTGCACGACTCCTTTGAGCCGTGGTAGGGTAGTGATCAAAGTGCAGTGGGAACACACTCGAGGCGAAGTGCCAGTGTCAAGTCAGCGGACTAAGCTGTACTCATGTCACCTGGGAACTGATAACTGACGATAGGTATAATACCAACCTGTCAATTCCCGACGAGTCCTGTCCAGTGTACTCGTAACCCAACGAGCACCCGTATACTATCTCCAGTACGACGTACTGATGGCTGTGGGACAGACCATCTCCCACACTGGGATGAGAAGCGCATACGCTAGTCTACTCCGGAGTATCGATGCCCTATCTCGATAGTCCTGCGACTAGGGACCTGTATAAGGATGTGCATATAGATTACCCAGCCCCCACTAGTGTGACTGCCATCACAATGCTGGTAATCAAGCAAAGATCCTAAGGGCTCCACTAATGCGTATAAGTGATATACTGAAATAAACACAAGTACACATTGAAGTAGAAACAAACCAAGTAGCATACTACTATATTGAGCAAGATTGTTTATACAAGGTGAATATCCCAAGCTTCCATCAAGTAATATACAAACTAGTATGATACAGTAATGGCCTCTAGGGCATATACACTAACAACAATAATATGCAAAGACCCCCTTCCAAATTGCTTATTTGCACAAATGCAAATAAGCCCTCCTCCACCAATCTTCGGCCAATGAAAGATATAAATGAAAATGGCCGAAACGGAAAGCAAACTGGCAACTCTAGAAAACTGGTCCCGTAATAAATTACAGGAAAACCCCAATACTGTGCATACACACCCGCATTTGTATTCCGACCGGATACAAATGTAATGAGACAAAATCTACACTGTACTATACTAGGATCCGGCTTAAACCAAAGCCGGCTAGTAATATCCGTTCGATCCTGATCCGTGCAATACCGCACGTATCTGATCGAACCCTGCCATATATCCATACGGCCTCTAGTACTAACCTTCCGATCCTGATCCGTGCAGTACCGCACGTATCTGATCGGACCCTGCCATATCTCCATACGGCCTCTACAGCGTTTCGCCCGAAACTTGAGTAACTGAATGTGTGGTGGACTCTAAAGACTCGTCAATACTATGGCTGTCGATTTAACCACTAGCACGTCAGAGGTATTAGCCATACGTGAAGGGCCACCAGCTATTGACCAAAAGGGACGTCGATGAGCGAACTCATCCTGACACCCTACTGAGCCTGTCAGTGACAATATCCGTACCGTCCGGTCCGTTCGTCTATGAGCATCGCATCGCGGGCCTAGGGGGTTGGTAAAAGTCAGACCCCCAAAAGCGGTACAAGTCGTGTCGGAGTGTAGCCCAGAACACCCTGAGATACTACTGGAATACCTACCAGTAAATCTCCTGCCTCGGCCGAGGGCTTCATGTAATGGCTCTCCTAGATACAGCGCGACCTCACCCCCAATACCGGGAGAGACGAACCCTTGAAGATCCGCTCACTGCCTCCATGTGGCTCGGGACTGTATCCAACTAAAACCTGTTTGCTTGTCTCCTTTGAGCGTGGTAGGGTAGTAATCAAAGTACAGTGGGAACTCACACGAGACAAATGACGATCCCCAGGTCGATGAACTAACCTGTACACATGTCACCAGGGAACTGCTATCTGACGTCAGGTATAAGACCAACTAGCATGTTCCCGGCGAGTCCTGTCCGGTGTACTCATAACCCAATGAGCACCTGTATACATCTTAGGTGAACCAATTGACACCAGCGGCTTGTGAGACCGGCCACCGCCCCTCGTCGGGGTCTCGAATGTACACACTAGTCTACTCTGGAGTATCGATGCCCTGTCTCGAAACTCCCACGACTAGGGACCTTTTAAGGATGTGCTTATAGACCCCAGCTCCCACTTATATGATCGCCCTCATACTGCTGGTGGTCAAGCAAGAATCCTAGGGGCTCTATCAACGTGTAATAGCGACATGTCAGGTCACCTAAAGCAATACACGATGATAAAGATAAACCAGATAGCATACTATCATCTCGAGTAAGACTGTCCTACTGGGACAGGTCCTCACTCAATCATTGCAATCACGTGCCTGTGATCCAATAATTGACTCTGAGGGCACTATCTCCAACAAATCCACCCTGGTCTGGCTGCAATTTGCGGCCAGAATGGATTTATTTGCGGCCGTGTTAGGGAGTTAGGGGCTAGGGTTTTGGTGGTAGCTTCCTGGGTGCCTGCACATCTCACTGCCAATCCAAATTAATTTTCAGAGTCTCGGGCTGATAGCAGATCTCATATAACTCTCACAGATTCCACAAATCTTCCGATATCGGTTTCTAAATTCGTATTCCGGATTTCAAGTCTCAGGTTTGGGTCTTAATTCAAGCACTAGGGTGTTTGTGTAGCCTCTACTGAGCTCAATTTCACAACACAACTCTCAATTTCCCATAAACCCTAACTAGGTTTTCCTTAAGTCCACAACATCACACAATATCGTTTCTAATCTTGCATGGGGGTATAAGTAATGCAAAACTATGCTAATGGTCCAGAAAAATACCTCATTTGGCAACTCAAGAATTTTCTTAAGTTGCCTCTAGTGGCCAAAATCCTTGCTTTCTTGGTCCATTGTGTTTGTCTTGAGCTTGTGCATCTTTTTAGTAAAATGGGAGTGGGGTTTTGGAGTGTTTAATGAGGTGATTTGAGGAGGTGAAGAGAGGAGGGAGAAGGAGCAACAGCAGCAGCAGCAGAGAATGGAGAGGAGAGGAAATGAGGGAAGGATGAAGAGGAATGGCTAAGTCCAAGTCAAAGGTAACCCATTCTCTCTCTCACCCATGCTTCATATTATATTCCTTATCCTTTTCTTTTCTTTTCTTATTCCCTCTAATCCATTTTCCTTCTCTCCTCAATAGTAACCCAAAACAAACCATGGTAGAAACGTACAAGTGCTAAAAAAAAGGTATGGTGATTGTTTTGCACAAAATAAGCTTAAACGCGATTAGCGATTTTTAATCGCGATTAGCACTAAATTAGTGTCAAACTAATCATAAAAAGTTAAAAAAATGGCATAATTCCATAAAATACCCTATTTTAGAATTTTCCATAATTTTTCCCATTTATCTGTATTTAATTATACCGAAATATTAAAATATTCATTAAAATAATATTAAATTATAAAAATTCCCAAAAATAATATTTTATTTTTTTTAAATGTTACACCCATTCTCTCTCTCTCTCTCTCTCTCTCTCTCTCTCTCCAAGTCAATCCAAAACTAATCATTTTCCATTTTTTTTAAAAAAAAAACCCAAAACACTTAATAAAAATTTAAATTAGCTTAATAAAAATGGTTAGTCCACCATGGTTGCTAATCATGGCCTAACCCTAGTTTACATGCACAAGTGTGTGCAAGCCTAAATAAAATCTAATAAAATATTCATTAATTTTGATAAAATATTTGAAAATCGATTTGGTAAACTTTTTATTAAAAACCATATCTTAAAGTATAATTAGCCACTAATCACATCCTAAAGTGTTACAATCTTCCCCCTTAAAGAAATTCATCCCCGAATTAAAAATATATAACTACGCGTACCTTCAAAGAGATGAGGGAATTTCTTCCGCATCTCGCCCTCGGCCTCCTAAGTGATCTCTTCACCATTAGGGTTGCGCCAAAGCACCTTCACAGATGGCAAGACCTTCGATCGAAGTTTCTTCACCTGCCGGTCCAGTATCACGACTGGCTGCTCGGTGAACCAAAGATCGCGCTCGAGCTGAACGGTCTGATGCTGAATCATGTGAGAAGGGTCATGTAGGTATCTGCGAAGCATCGACACGTGGAATATAGGGTGAACATCTAGAAAGTCGGGTGAAAGAGCTAAACGATATGCTACTGCGCCCACACGCACGAGGATCTCGAATGGACCTATGAATCTGGGGCTAAGCTTACCCTTCCGACAAACCTCATCACTCCATTCATCGGAGAGACCCTCAGAAAAACGTGATCGCCAATTGCGAACTCTAATCTGCGGCGACGTCTGTCGGCATATGATTTTGTCCTTCTCTGAGCTGTCCTCATCCTATCTCGAATCAGCTGTATCTTCTCAGTCGTCTCTTGTACGATCTGCGGCCCCAAAATACTGCTCTCACTGAGCTCTTTCTAACAGACGGGCGAACTACATCTCCTCCTATACAAGGCCTCAAAAGGTGCCATCTGAATAGTATCCTGGAAACTATTGTTGTAGGAGAACTCCACCAAGGATAAATGATGATCCCTGCTACCACCAAAGTCTCAAACGCACACTCGGAGCATGTCCTCGAGAGTCTGAATAGTCCACTCTGACTGGCCGTCGGTCTGCGGATGAAATGCTGTGCTGAAACTCAAACGGGTGCCCAAACCCTCCTGAAGATTCTGCCATAATCGGCTGGTAAACTGGGTGCCTCGGTCGGATACGATACATGTCGGGACCCCATGCAGTCGTACAATCTCGTCGATGTAAATCTGGGCATACTGAGCAAATCCGAAAGTAGTCTTCACCGGCAGGAAGTGAGCCGCTTTCGTCAGTCGGTCCACGATCACCCAAATGGAGTCATATCCTCGACTAGTCCTGGGTAGACCCACAATGAAGTTCATAGAAATCTGTTCCCATTTCCACTCCGGAATGGGTAACGGCTGTAGCTCTCCCGCTGGCCTCTGGTGCTCGGCCTTGACTTGCTGACAAGTCAGGCATCTCGACACAAAGTCTGTGATGTCCCTCTTCATCCCGTCCCACCAGTAAACGTCTCTCATATCATGGTACATCTTGGTGGAACCCGGATGAACACTATACACCGATCGATGTGCCTCCTCAAGAATCTCACGCCGCAGTCCCTCAGCATCTGGTACGCACAGTCTAGTCCCAAATCACAGTATCCCCTGTTCATCAATCACGAACTCGGAAAATCTGCCCTGTCCAATCTGTGCCATGATCTCTGAACAACGGTCATCACTGTACCGTGCCTCATGTATGCGGTCAAGCAACTGGGGGCGTGCATGAACATGCACAAGCTGTCCTCCGATCGGCGTGAACTCGAACTGCACTCGGCTGTCGCATAAAATCTGCCAATCTGCTGACGACTGCCTCTGCACTGCGCTCAAACAAGATAGACTACCCCCGGGCCTCCTGCTCAAAACATCCGCCACTACATTAGCCTTGCCCGGGTGATACAAGATCTCGCAATCGTAGTCCTTTACTAGTTCCATCCAACAGTGCTGTCTAAGATTCAGGTCTCGCTGCTGAAATATATACTTCAAGCTTTTGTGATCAGTGAATATCTGGCACGACTCGCCGTATAGGTAATGTCGCCAGATCATGAGTGCAAAGACCACTGCAGCCATCTCCAAATCGTGAGTGGGGTAGTTCTATTCATGTCTCTTCAACTGCCGTGAAGCATATGCGATCACCCTGTCGTGCTGCATCATTACATACCCTAGCCCCACTCGAGAAGCGTCACAATAGACCACAAATCCGCCCGATCCTGAAGGCAATGATAACACCGGCGCCGTAGTCAAACGAGTCCGCAACTGCTGAAAGCTATGCTCGCACTCCTCCGTCCAATCGAAAAGAACTCCCTTCCGGGTCAACCCGGTCAAAGGTGCAGCAATACGGGAGAAGTCCTGCACGAATCGCCTGTAGTAGCCGGCCAGTCCTAAAAAGCTGCGGATCTCTGTAACTGATGCGGGTCTGGGCCAACGCTGAACGGACTCGATCTTCTTCAAGTCCACACATATACCATCTCGTGTAATCACGTGACCCAAGAAGTCTACGCTGTCAAGCCAGAATGCGCACTTCGAAAATTTTGCGAATAGCTGGTGCTCCCTCAATATCTGCAGTGTGATCCGCAGGTGCTGCTCGTGCTCCTCTCGGCTCCGGGAATAAACCAAAATATCGTCAATGAATACGATGATGAACAAATCAAGATACGGCCTGAATATACGGTTCATCAAGTCCATAAATGCTGCTGGGGTATTGGTGAGTCCGAACGACATCACCAAAAACTCATAATGGTCGTAACGCGTGCGGAAAGTTGTCCTTGGAATATCCTCCTGTTGAACCCGCAACTGATGGTATCTCTATCGCAAGTCTATCCTCGAAAAATACCCTGTGCCCTGAAGCTGGTCGAACAAGTCGTCGATGCGTGGCAAGGGATATCTATTCCGCACGGTGACCCTGTTCAGCTGGCGGTAGTCGATACACAGACGCAAACTGTCGTCCTTCTTCTTGACAAACAGGACCGGAGCACCCCAAGGAGACACACTGGGTCGAATAAGTCCTTTATCCAGCAAATCTTGCAATTGACCTTTCAACTCTCTAAGCTCCGCCGGGGCTATCTGATAAGGTGGTATAGAAATAGGCCCCGTGCTGGGAATCAAGTCAATGCAGAACACAATATCGCGCTTAGGCGATAGCCCAGGAAGCTCGTCAGGGAAGACATCAGGGAACTCACACACAACCGGAACCTGGTCCAACAGAACATCTGTAGCTCTAGTATCGCAAACATTGGCTAGAAATCCCTGACATCCCTTCCTCAAAAGCTGTCCATCGCGAAGAGAAGAAATCAAACTGTGAGGGGCGGCACCACAGTCCCCCTGCACAACACAAGCCGACTCGTCGGGAAAACAAAATCTGACCGTCTTCTCGCAGAAGTCTACAGACGCAAAGCACGTGGCTAACCAATCCATGCCCAAAAGAACGTCAAAGTCCAACATCTCAAGAAGGATCAAGTCGACAGGAAACTCTCTCCCGCCAATACGGACAACACAGGTCTGGAACACGTGTCTAGGAACAAACGACTCGCCTACAGCAGTGGTCACAACAAGCGGCTGATCAACCAAACCAGACTCTCTACCCAAACTCGGTAGGAAGTGTGTGGAAACGTACGAGTGCGTAGATCCGGGATCAAACAACACGTGTGCGTAAACAGAACATACTGATAGGGTACATGAGACCACAGCATTAGACGCCTGCTCGTCCTGATGCGTCAAAGCGAAAACCCGTGCCTGTCCTCCACCTGCGACTGGCGGTCCCCTACTAGCAACTGGCTGTACTCTGCCGGCAGCTGGCTGTCCTCTGCCTTGTCCACCTCTTCCTCTATGAGCAAACCCTCCGCGACTACGACCTCTCTGTGCATGAGTCTGGCGCGGAGCAACAGTAGGTACAATAGGCAACGCCCTCTGGGGTGGGGAAGGTGGAAGTGTGATATGTGGTACGGCAGTCTCGCCCTCACGTGGCTCGGGGCAATCTCGAACACGATGATAAGTACTCCCGCATCGGAAACATCTAGATGGTGTCGGCCGACCCTGTGGATAGGTGTTATATAACCGTCCTCGTCTCGAACCTCTGTTGTCATCACGTCCTGGAGGGGGTCTGCCTCGGTGCCTACCCATCTGCCTCTGAGAAGACACATCAGTGCGAACTCTCTTCGGTCCCGGAACTACCGAAGTCTCGGCAAGGCACTCCTCTACTAATAGGGCTGCATCTACAGCTGCTGCATAAGTCTCGCAATGCTGTGCGCTGATCACAAGGAACAGTGGGGTAAGTAAGCCTCGAACAAATCTCTTGACTCGCATCTCCTCAGTAGCCACTAGGTATGGGGCATAAACAGATAGCTCGGTGAACAGTACGTCGTACTTTGCCACTGTCATCTCCGGCGTCTGACGTAAAGACTCGAACCAGCGCGCTCGGGCATCCCTGACACTCTGGGGAAGGAAACGGGCTAGAAATAACGTCACAAACTTGGTCCAGTTCATAGGAGGAAGACCTGTTGCTCTGCCCTTCTCGACCGATTCACACCATTTCTGCGCAAGACCTTCCAGGCGAAATCTCGTGAACTCTACCTATCTCGCATCTGAGTATCTGAGTGAACGACATATCCGGGCCATCCTATCAATAAAAGACTGTGGGTCCTCGTCTTCATCGGTGCCTATGAAGACCGGAGGCTTCGGCCTCATGAACTCTGATAGCGATACCGTGATGACCTCTGTGGTTGCAGGGGCAACTTCCTGTATTGTAGGTACCATCGCGGTTCCCGCAACGGGTGGAACTACCTCTGGTCGCAGCGCTCGAAACGTCTCGACTAACGACCCTATCATCTGGCGCATCTCCTGCATATCAGCCCCTAACATAGCGATCTGATCTGTCATAGGAGGAACAGTCTGCTCTGGTACAACTGGTGTACAGCCCGGGTCAGTCCTCGTCTCAGACGAGTCAACTCGAATCTCGGCTCTCGCGGCCGCTCTCTGCGCCCTCGTAGTCTTTGGCGGCATAATGGATGAAAAGAAAGTAGGATTCGATAAGGATACGGAAATCGAATCACAAGAATGTATATAACCATGAAGTAATTTCAATCAATAGTCCTAAGGTCGCTTAGGCGGAGTACCGTGTCGTGAGTATGCCGCGGAACATACACACGCTACGCCACTCTGCTTCAGCTACCTACTCCATCATACCAGGGTCATCCTACACTCCGAAAGGTAAAACCTACGCTCTGATATCAACTTTGTCACGATCCAAAGTTCGGCCCGTGATCGACACTTAACCACGTAACGTCTACAGGCGTAACGTGGCTAAGTAAGCCAAAACCCAGAAATCAAAACCATTAAAAGTAGTGAGTGTTAAAATATTTGATGAAAACATTTGTTAAAACATTTAGAAAACCTTGAGTAATTTAGTAAAATTCTTTAAGGTTTAAGTTGTTTTCTTAAAAATTTCGGCAGCATCTCTTTTGTAAAAACTAACCCCGAAATCGGTTACAAGACAAGATATAATTAAAGATGACATGTAATATGAATAAAGCATCCCAAACGGGAGCAATCATGCCCAACGGCGGAAACAATCACCACAATAATAGTATAGGACGCCGTAGCGAAGAAAGAGCACAAATAAGTGAAGACAACATGAAAGATAAAACCGCATAAATAAAGTCGGCTCACAACGAGCTCGACACCAGAGTACAAATAATATACATCGTCCTCACAACTGGTCTCTAAGTCAATACAAAAATAGTAGATGGAGAGTACTAGATACAACAGTGTATATAACTAGAAAATAAACGGATACCGCAAAAACCCACCAATCAGCAAAAAGGCTCACGCGCCAACTGCAGTGGTATCCGTATCAAAAAATGCGAGAAAGCAGCCTGCCGCGACTACCCATAGGGGCAACTTGAAAACACTGTGGCACAGCGGGGGTGAGTTTCCAACTCGTGAATAGTAGATAACATATAAAAGTAATCGCGAGCATGCACGTACTGCGATACTCTAACCTATGTGATTGAATGAATTCTCGGTGTGTAGGTTTAGAAAATGTATAGAAATCACAACCAAAGAAATTTGTAAACCGCAATCAATAACGGTGTCGATGTAGGTTCGTTAGCGAGTGCGGATCGTCTACAGGGAAAGTGAGATTTGCTCGTATTTTTTTTAGTTGAATTGAAAATTAAAGAGAAAAGAAAAGATAATTCGATTCAAGATTTAAAAGTAAGTTTCAAGAATTATCAAAATCTAGATCTAATATCAAGAATACTCAAAATCAAGAATCAAGAATTGATAATATCCAAATAGAATTAAGTTTCAAGATTTGAAGTGAGGCTCGTAGGAATCGATCGAATCGATAATGGTGATGAAGACTTGTGATTACGTATTCGTATCCTTTAATGATTTGATGCTAGATCGATGACGATCAACGAGGTTTAAGGATCTCTTGAAGAAACTAGGTTTTCTTCATCTTATCCTTTGTCCTTTGGATGGTTCTCATTCAAAAGCTAGCCATGAGTAAATTGAATCACCTATCGTCGATCTCTAATTAAGAGCGAAAACATTCAAGAAAGCATTTCGCTCGAAACTAGATTGTCGATGATTCAATTTACAAGAGTTTACAAAACTTAAAGGAATTAAGAATCGTTTCAAGATCTAATCATCATCATCTATTGATTCTCTCGACTCCTCCACGAGCGGAGTTTTACTCAAGCATCATAACAAAGAAATCAATCAAGAATCGAGATCTAATCATAATGCTCAAATATAGAGATAAGCAAGATAAAGAAATTTCACCTTTTATTAATCAACAATTTTGTTACAATTCTCTCAAGATCTACAAGATTCGAGGAAAGAACTCGATCGTCGATTTGGCTCCGCACCGTCTCCGTGAGTCGCGGATCGTCGTGGATCTCTTGCTCGGATGAAGATCGGCGTCACTTCTAAAAGGTTGAAGGCTTCTTGCTTGATTTGTACTCGGAGATCTTGAATTTGGTTTTTGGTGATTGGATTAGGGTTTGGATGCACAAGTCGTGTCACTCAACTTGTGGGTGGAAATTGATCAACAATCAACAACCTTTGAATAGAAGCCTTTGGGTCCTTTTTATAGCCTTCATTAGCTTCCCCTAGAAGCTTGATTAGGGTTAGCTTCCTTTAGAAGCTAGGTTTAGTTTAGCTTCACTTGCAAGCTTGGTAGTTAGGTAGAAGCTTCTAGAGTTAGTTAGTTAGCTAGCTTCCTTTAGAAGCTTGGAGGTTAGGAAGAAGCTTCTACATTTAGGTAGTTATGTGGCTTGCTTGAGAAGCTTGGATGTGTTTAGCTTGCATAAATAGCTTTGCTGTTCGGACAGAAGCTTCTGGAGTTCTCTGGAGTTTGCATTGGCTTAAATGAGTGTGGAACTTGAATGGAGAAACCTGAAGCAATGAACCGCTGACGTCACCATCACGTGGCCGCGGATCCGCCGTGGGAAGGGCTCTACGGCCGCGGATCCGCGTCCCTTTGAAGGCTTCAGTGCATGGAACTTCTGTGATGATTTTGTGCTGTCCTTGTGGCACTTTTCTGATGTGTGGAATCTCATATTTCTTTCTATATCACTGCCAGATCACAAGTCTTGGACTTGGCGTATTTTTATCAGCACTTTTTAGCTGTTTTGGGTTTTTACCTGGAATTTCCTGCACAGATTCTCGAGACAAGTGTTGCGCTATACAAAAATAATGCGATGCAATGATAAACACTCAATTTCCCTCAAAAATTTCGGTTATAAAGTATAACACAAGTTATTTGGTATTTTACAGATGTTTTGCTAATATGTACTATATTTATACCGAACACCTTTAGATGATTGCAAATAGTAGGGAAATTGATGTGTTAAAAATGTAATATTTTCGACTGATCAGATTCCCCCAAACTTATTTTTGGTCGTCTCGAGCAAAATTGTTTTATTAAAAAGAGAAAGTGAAAATAAAGAAAGAGAAAAACTAACTAGCACACTTTCGTAGGCAACACGATTGCACTGGGCACGTGCGACAAGCCTTTAAACCTCTAGGTGTCCCTAGTAGGAGGAGTGTTATCTCCTGAGGGTTTTCAGCGGATTGCACCCACAAAATCCAATAATAAAAGGAAGACCGTGAAAGTTACATATAAAGTTAAGAATTGTAAAAGATAAGCTTTGAAAATTAGAGTTTCCAACTATACTAGCTATTCGGTTGTCATGAGCCCTATCTTAATAGTCATGAAAAGATGTTAGAAATCACATCATCCCTTAATAAAACATCGTCTTTATTCTTCATTCCTATCTTTCTTCCAAACATCGATCATATACCCCTACGTGTGTGTAAAGAACATCCCTACACCCGGAGAATTCAATTCAAGCTATCATACTCTTGTCCATCTACCTCAGTACGTTTTAATCGATGAATATTTAGATGAGATTGCTCACACATTTTTCATGCGGCCGTTAATACTTCTTGAGGTACTAACCGACCGATTACTCATGTGCTCGCTTATACGGTGTTTTTTCCTCGTCTCGCACCACTTAAGGCTTAGCAGTGACTCCCATACCAGTTGGTCTAAGGCACTAGGTGATGAAGCACCCTCGCTATATTTTTTGATTGCTTCCTTGGCGATAACAAAACCAGTGTTCATTTTTCTCACCATTTATATTTTTATTCATTTTTTTTTATTTCCTTCATACTTTGGCTTTTAGACAAGAGTATTTCAAGGTATCCTCTACTATCCTGAGTTTCAAGACGTGTGTATGTGCGAATAGTAGGGTATCAACGTTCAAATGTTTGGCTTCCAGAATAAGAACTATTTTTCGGACTTATTTTTATCCTCAGATTAGTGACTTCCTTCATCTTACTAACCCTTGGGACAACGGCTCATAACTAATTATTACTAGTTCGTTTAAGAAAACTTCTAATTTTTTTGGTTTTCTTAAATTTTTCCAATCTTTTGGATGTAATTTTTAACTATCTAATCTTTTATTATCTTATTTATGTACAAATTTTTTATTTTTAAAAATTTTTATAGATTTTCAAATGTTTTGTGCTTATGCAAAGTGATATGCAAATGATGCGTAAATAAGCACAAACCTCCCCCAAACTTGTTTTCAACAGTGTCCTCACTGTTGCCATCTGCTAAATCTCGAAAACTTGTAAGCCTGGAAGAAAATTTATTAATGGGGGCAATAAATATGATCGTGAAAATCCTCCCCCAAACTTATTCTTTTGGCTCACCATTTTGAGTAAAAAAAAATTTATTTTCAAGAGCCAGATTATACCCCCCCAAACTTGAGTTAAACAATGTTAATCTTTGAAAATCATAAGAGGGGGTAAAAATTATTGGTCAATGCCAAGCTTTGCAAAGACCGAAGGTCAACACCAACCATTTGAAGATTTTATCAATGTAGTGCACCGGTTGGTGGAAGAGCAAGTTGAATAGAGCCAAGAAGGAGTGGGGCAAAGATAAGTGGTGGGATATAATGTGTTTGCGTCTCATTTTGGAGAGATGACTCAGTGATTGTGATGGATTACTCGCATTCTCATGACTGTCAAGAAGAAGGGGTGGAGGTTCAATTTCTTTGTTTTGGAGATGTTTCATCTCAACATCTGTATTTGCTAAGAGTGCGAGTCTATCAGCGAAGCTTTCATCGATATCCAGAAGAGTAATGTCATCAAAAAGTGCGGGTTGATACTCAGACTCCAAAAAAGGTTCATCATCGACGTTAGATGTTGACCCGGACAACTCGAAAGAAGGGTCCGTATGTATATGATACATATCTGGGTCAAACAACAACGTATAACGGAAGTCTGGATCTGTATCGTGAAGCTGATCAAATTCGCTGCTGTCGACATCCATTAATTCGACAGAACAGACTCGAGCAAGAGGATCGGAGGGTTGACTTCCCAATTTGTAAATGTTGAGCTCAATTGACCTATTCCCAAAAGATAGGTTCATAGAGCCGTTTCTACAGTTGATTACAGCGTTGGAAGTAGCCAAAAAGGGACGACCTAGAATCACCGGAATTTGGTTCCGTGGGTTCGCTACAGGGTGCGTATCAAGAACAATAAAGTCCACAGGGAATACAAATTCCCCGATTTTTATCAAAACATCTTCAAGTTCACCCCAAGGTTTGGTGATAGATCAGTCATCCATCTGGAGAGTTATGTTTGAGGGCTTTAACACTCCGATACCTAGTTGCTCGTAGACCGAGTAAGGAAGCAAGTTAACACTAGCGCCAAAGTCAAGTAAAGCATGGTTAATGTGTTTATCCCCAATAGAAATAGAAATAGTAGGACGGCCAGGGTCCTTACGTTTCCTTGGTAATTGTTGGGGAAAAGCCGTGTCTACAGTACTCGACATGAACACTTTTTTAGGCACATGAGTCTTCCTCTTCCTAGTGCACAAGTTCTTAAGAATTTTCGTATAGGACGGAACTTGTTGGATAACATCTAGGAGAAGGATGTTGATGTTAACTTCCTTAAACATGTCCACAAGCTTCTCCCTTTGTGCATCAGGTTTGTTGGGCCACAACATTTCAGGAAATGGAGATTTATCAATAAGTGTTGGGTCCAACATTTGTGGAGAAGTTTGTGGGGGTGGAAAAGATGAAGAGGGTGGAGGGTTCGAGCCTTTAGGAAAACGAAGAATAAGCTCAGAAGAAGAAGGTACATTATACGAAATAGGACAAGAGGTAGAAGTAGGAATGGAAGTGGAAGTGGAAGCCGGGGTGTCAATGATCAATTCATCATTATCAATTTGTTCACCCACATGATTCTCTAGCACTCTTCCAGATCTCAACATTGTAAATGCATCCACATTAGTGTAATGTGAAGGTCCAGGATCAGGTAGGGGTTGAGATGGAAGATTCCCTTTTTCTCCAGCACTCATTCTGGCAGTCAGTTGTGCAATTTGTGCTTCTATCAATTTGATACTCTCACCGTGGGAGACAATGTTTTGCACTAACGTCTGGATAGAAGATTTTAAAATGTCATTTGTTTGCATGAACTTTGTAATGAACATGTTGAGTGCAGAGGGTGTAGAAATACCGGCAGAAGAAGGATCGAAGTTGTTGGCCGGGTTTTGAAAATTTTGTGGTTGAAAAGGGTGTTGACTCATTTGTGGTGATTGTTGTTGCTGTAGAGGGACCCGTTGAAAGTTAGTATGGTTTGGATCCGTTTATTGAGTTTGGTGTTGGATCCAAGAAAGATCGGGGTGATTTCTCCAATCTTGATTATATGAGGAAGAAGAAGGATCGTTTCCAGGTCTTTGCTGAAATGTATCATTAGTGTGACCTTGAAACGGTACATTCAAAGGACATTCTTCCGTCAAATGTGATGGGTTTGAACAGCAACCACACATGGTTTTAGGAAGTGTGAATTGATTTAGGGAGGATGAGGAGAACTTGTTTTCTAGAGCATCGAGCTTCCTGTGCATTGCAGCCATTTCGGTTCTCATTGTGACGGAAACATCGAGCTGACTGATATCATCCCTAGGTGATGGTGGTCTAACACTTTCCCATTGTAAAGTGTTTTGAGCTAAATCTTCTAAATATTTCCAAGCTTCACCATCATCTTTAGATAGGAATTGGCAATGACACATGGTTTTAATCATCTGTTTTGTCGTGAGATCAATACCCTCATAGATAACTCGACACAAATCCCATCTGGGGATTCCATGATGAGGGCATTGTAAAAGAAGATTCTTGAACCGTTCAAAGCATTTCGAAAATGGTTCATTGGGAAGTTGGGTAAATTTGAAGATTTCGCTCCGAACACGGGCGGTCTTATGATTGGGATAAAATTTCTTAAGGAATGCTGCAACGAATTCGTCCCATGTTGAAATAGAATGTGCGGGTGTGTTGTAAAGCCACTTCTCGGCCAAATCGCACAAAGTGAATGGGAGAAAACGTAAACGCATAGCATCCAAAGACAGTTGTGAATTACCCATCAAAGCACATACATTTTCGAATTTGGTGATAAACACGTATGCGTCTTCAGACTCGAGCCCGTGAAATTTGGGTAAAAGTTTGATGAATTGGGGTTCAATTTCGAAATTGTCCCCATTGGCTGGTGGTATAGAAAGACGGGTGGGAAGGGGAACACGTGTAGGATAGCATCTCTCTTGGAGAGAAATGCGTGGAGGATTCTGCACACTGCGGGCGATGGCAGAGTGGTGTTAAAGTTTGATGGAAATCCGTCCATCGCGGTCATGGTGGGTGGTGGGGAAGAAGACGAAGAATTCCGACTCTGGGGTTGATAAAAGAAACGCGGACAAGATGGGAAATGGAATCCCGTGTCCAGCCTAACATGTGCTAAATGGTTGTAGCACAAGTGGCAGCGTTGGTAATAATTAGGGGAAAGATGGTTGGTGTTTGTTTCGAAAAATACAGGTTTTGAAAAATCAAATCACAAAAAATGCACAAGCAACCCTGAATCTAGTGGTCACCTAGGTCAAGTCACTAGACCGCTCCTAGACTTCCAGAAGACAAGTCGCAGGATCAATCCGCTACTGCTACTTTGTCCCTCCTGTAGCCTAGTAAGTGCCAGGTAAGTGGGAGGTTCTCCACTACGTAAGTAGTGGGCCTAATTAAGTAACCACTTGCCTTAGACACACTTTCCTTAGACACCACAAAAGAAACGCGGATAAGCAATAGATTACCCACGACCTCCTTCTGTCCTAAGTGAGCGTGACGGTCCTTAGAGTCATGTTTAGATATTTTTTAGTTAATGAGGGTAATGCGGATGCAGTTTTGTGATTTTCGGGGCTTAGGAAGGGTAATGAACTCACCACCTAATCTAAATTTGGTCTTTGCCCCTTAATTTCCGTATTAAAAATGCAAACAACCAAGATCAAACACGCACAATTTTTATTTTTGCGGCGCTGCGAAATTTTGCAAAGAATCCTGCAGAAATTGGTTAATGGAGCAGATCAAGGAGAAGATAAGAATGTCAAGAAGTCACCGAGCAAATTTGGTACAGCAATGCCCTTAACACGCCGCGGTTCCGCCGCGATTAGCCACCTACGACCGCGGTTCCGCCTCGATTCAGAGAGTTCCCTGCACAAAAATTTTTGGCACTGCTTCTGTTCACTCCCTGAGCTCTCTGGAATATTCAGAAAAATTTTCTCTTGCTCCACAGATTCCGGATTTCCATGCAACAAATCACAACGAATCGTTTAGTGTTTGCGTGAATTTTGATCTAAAAATTCTGATGGAATAAATTTTTCAACTCAAATTTCAAAAATGAACAAATTAGCACACGATCCCCGGCAACGGTGCCATTTGATTGAATGAATTCTCGGTGTGTAGGTTTAGAAAATATATAGAAATCACAACCAAAGAAATTTGTAAACCGCAATCAACAACGGTGTCGATGTAGGTTCGTTAGCGAGTGCGGATCGTCCACAGGGAAAGTAAGATTTGCTCGTATTTGTTTTAGTTGAATTGAAAATTAAAGAGAAAAGAAAAGACAATTTAATTCAAGATTTAAAAGTGAATTTCAAGAATTATCAAAATCTAGATCTAATATCAAGAATACTCAAAATCAAGAATTGATGATATCCAAATCGAATTAGGTTTCAAGATTTGAAGTGAGGCTCGTAAGAATCGATCGAATCGATAATGGTGATGAAGACTTGTGATTACGTATTCGTATCCTTTAATGATTTGATGCTAGATCGATGACGATCAACGAGGTTTAAGGATCTCTTGAAGAAACTAGGTTTTCTTCATCTTATCTTTTGTCCTTTGGATGGTTCTCATTCAAAAGCTAGCCATGAGTAAATTGAATCACCTATCGTCGATCTCTAATTAAGAGCGAAAACATTCAAGAAAGCATTTCGCTCGAAACTAGATTGTCGATGATTCAATTTACAAGAGTTTACAAAACTTATAGGACTTAAGAATCATTTCTTGATCTAATCATCATCATCTATTGATTCTCTCGACTCCTCCACGAGCGGAGTTTTACTCAAGCATCATAACAAAGAAACCAATCAAGAATCGAGATCTAATCATAATGCTCAAATATAGAGATAAGCAAGATAAAGAAATTTCACCTTTTATTAATCAACAATTTTGTTACAATTCTCTCAAGATCTACAAGATTCGAGGAAAGAACTCGATCGTCGATTTGGCTCCGCACCGTCTCCGTGAGTCGCGGATCGTCGTGGATCTCTTGCTCAGATGAAGATCGGCGTCGCTTCTAAAAGGTTGAAGGCTTCTTGCTTGATTTGTACTCGGAGATCTTGAATTTAGCTTTTGCTGATTGGATTAGGATTTGGATGCACAAGTCGTGTCACTCAACTTGTGTGTGGAAATTGATCAAGAATCAACAACCTTTGAATAGAAGCCTTTGGGTCCTTTTTATAGCCTTCATTAGCTTCCCCTAGAAGTTTGATTAGGGTTAGCTTCCTTTGGAAGCTTGATTTAGTTTAGCTTCACTTGCAAGCTTGGTAGTTAGGTAGAAGCTTCTAGAGTTAGTTAGTTACCTAGCTTCTTTTAGAAGCTTGGAGGTTAAGAAGAAGCTTCTAGGTTTAGGAAGTTATGTGGCTTGCTTGAGAAGCTTGGATGTGTTTAGCTTGCACAAAAGCTTTGCTGTTCGTACAGAAGCTTCTGGAGTTCTCTGGAGTTTGCATTGGCTTAAATGAGTGTGGAACTTGAATGGAGAAACCTGAAGCAATGAACCGCTGACGTCATCATCACGTGGCCGCGGATCCGCCGCGGGAAAGGCTCTACGGTCGTGGATCCGCGGCCCTTTGAAGGCTTCAGTGCATGGAACTTCTGTGATGATTTTGTGCTGTTCTTGTGGCACTTTTCTGATGTGTGGAATCTCATATTTTTTTCTATAGCACTGCCAGATGACAAGTCTTGGACTTGGCGTATTTTTATCAGCACTTTTTAGCAGTTATGGCTTTTTACCTAGAATTTCCTGCACAGATTCTCGAGACAAGTGTTGCGCTATACAAAAATAATGCGATGCAATGATAAACACTCAATTTTCCTCAAAAATGTCGGTTATAAAGTATAACACAAGTTATTTGGTATTTTACAGATGTTTTGCTAATATGTGCTATATTTATATCGAACACCTTTAGATGATTGCAAATAGTAGGGAAATTGATGTATTAAAAATGCAATATTTTCGACTGATCACTATGCCAACAGATAACATCTATATGATGAGCTGGATGCGCAATAATCATGCATAGCAAATGCAGTTTAATAACATCTATATAGGATGAGCAGGGTATGCAATAATCATGCATAGCAAATGCAATCTAATAACATCTATATAGGATGAGCAGGGTATGCAATAGTCATGCAAAAGTACTCTATCAGCTACTACAGATACAGGATGAGATGCATAACACTAAATGCTAAGTATGGGAATAATAACATCTACATGGAATGTCAACGTGGAAAAATAACCGGTTTCCATCAATACACCCAAATCCCAGTAAAACTAACTCAGGCGCCGTCACTGTAATCGGCCCTCAAATCTTGTACAGCTCATGGAATCGTGAATGCCTAGCATTGGCACTCGAAAATATCATGAAATCATCGTGTCTAGCATCGACACGCAAATCCTCAAGTATCGGGCTCCGTCAGTCCGGATCGGCCCGCGGGCTCCGTCTGCGGAATCGACCCTCGACCCCGGCAGTACGGGTCGGCCCGTATCCATCTATCGACTCTGGTCAGTATCCTCCGGATAACCGCCAGGTCCAACCAATCACCGGTAGGTAGTAGTCCCTCTGCCGGGCTCATCGTCATCCACACGAAATCTCTATCTTACCCCGGGGTACCATACCGGGTCCACCATATACCCGCAAACGGATCGTCCTCCTCCTCGAATCGGGTTTCATGTGTTATACGTCTCAGAACCGAGAATACGCATGGTGGACGTACTGAAATATCATAACAAGAGAAACCGGGTTTTTAAAACAGTGCGTATTTTCTTTAAAATAATACCACGGTTCTCAAATCCAGAAATCACATGAATCCAAAACTCAATGCGTAAGTCCATGCAATGTGTCGTATGCCACTAAGAGTAAAAAGGGAAAACCGCACTTTTTAAAAGGATCCAGTTTTGAAAATATCTCATGCGGTCCCTATAATTATAGAAATCAAGTCAATATC
Source organism: Agapanthus africanus (assembly GCA_030015575.1). Lineage (NCBI taxonomy): Eukaryota > Viridiplantae > Streptophyta > Magnoliopsida > Asparagales > Amaryllidaceae > Agapanthus > Agapanthus africanus. The sequence continues at coordinate 108,968,951 of JASDDO010000004.1, read as the reverse complement.
ATCCATGTATGTATATAGGTATGGATGCACAAATGGATATATACGCGAATGTGAGTGTAGCAATGTATATGTGCACTAATATGGATACACCGTGTGTATGTGCACAAGTAGGGATATATCAATAAATGTATGCACTAATATGAGTATACAGTGTGCATGTGCGCAAGTAGGGATATATCGATGAATATATGCACTAATATGAATATACAGTATGCATGTGCGCAAGTAGGAAGATAGTAGGGAGATATCAATAAATGTATGCACTAATATGAGTATACAGTGTGTATGCACGCAAGTATGAAGATATCAATATATGTGTGCACCAGTATGAATATACAGTGTGCATGTGCGCAAGTATGAAGATATCAATATATGTGTGCACCACTACGAATATATGGTGTGCATGTGCGCAAGTATGAAGATATCAATATATGTGTGCACCAGTATGAATATATAGTGTGCATGTGCGCAAGTATGAAGATATCAATATATGTGTGCATCGGTATGAATATATAGTGTGCATGTGCGCAAGTATGAAGATATCAATATATGTATGCACCAATATGAATATATAGTGTGCATGTGCGCAAGTATGAAGATATCAATATATATGTGCACGAGTATGAATATATAGTATGCATGTGCGCAGGTATGAAGATATCAATATATGTGTGCACCAATATGAATATATAATATGCATGTGCGCAAGTATGAAGATATCAATATATGTATGCACCAGTATGAATATATAGTGTGTATGTGCGCAAGTACGAAGATATCAATATATGATTCGTAGCAATCCTATAGTGCGAGTGTCATGGCAATCACTAGCGGCGTGAGTGTAACATACAATTAGTGCTCGTGCAGCTTAAACCGCTAGTGACAGTGCAGTGTCATATAACTACTATTTCTATATGCAATAAAAAGGGGGTATGCTACAATAGTACCTACGCGTGAGCAATATACATAAAAATATATGCGACTACAATATCTTATCGTGCCCTGACGCTTAACGCCATACGAGCGATTTCCCCGTAGTTGTCAAATCTACTCACCTGGTCTCGTGCTAAGCGTAGCCGACCACTTGCTTTCCTTTCTTTGTAGCGTCCGACATACCCGCCTGCGAACCTATAATTTACACAAGGAATACACATAAGAAAAATCCTGCAAAAACGCGATGTCAAAGCCAAACGAGAAACTCGCGTCGCGAACTAAACACGCGTGTGTCCGATACGCTAAAACGTGTGAATACGAGTCTGAAACTATCCCGACACGTCGCGACACGCAGAAACACTAAACCCACTCACGTAGCACACGTGTCGCGCAACTAAACGTATTGGAAAAACGGTAAACGCTCCAGATTTTGACTCAGGTAAAAACTTAAAAAGTTGCATATGCCAAAACACTAGAATATGCAGCAGACTACCCTGGACCAAACCCTAACACCTAACTCCCCCTTCTGGCCGCAATTTGCAGCCAGAACGAATAAATTGTTAGTTATATGTATGCCCTAGAGGCCATTACTGTACATAGGATGTATATTGTAGTGGATGCTGGGACATATATAAGGAGGACTTTCTTGCTCGACATGATAGTATGCTATCTGGTTGATCTTTACCTTAACGTGTACACTGATTGTCTCTCTGTTACATGTTGGTAAAGCCCTTAGGATGTGTACTTGACTACCTGGACTATGATGCGGATCATACTAGTGGGGACATGGTAGTCCATAAGTACATCCTTCAAAGTCCCTAGTCGTGGGTGTATCGAGATGGGGCATCGATATACCAGAGTAGACTAGCGTGTACCTTCTCGACCCATACAGATGGGCGATGGATGATCCCATATCCATCGGTGTTTGACATCAGAGATGATATACGGGTGCTAAGTAGAGACTGGGTACACTGGACGGACTCGCCGAGAACTCCCAGATGGTATTATACCTTACGTCAGATGGCAGTTCTCTGGTGACACTGGTACAGTGTAGTCTGTTGACCCGAGATCGTCATAGAGTCTTGTGTGGTTCCCACTGTGCTTTGATTTCCATCTTACCACGTCCAAGAGGGCGTGCAAAACGGTGGTTTTTGGGTACAGTCCCGAATCACATGGAGGCAATGAGCGATAGGAGGGGATTCGTCTCTCCCGGTATAGGGAGTTGATGTTGCGCTGTGTTCGATTGGCTATAACAGGAAATCCCTGGCCAGGGTTGCTGAGATTTACTGGTAAGTGTTACCAGTAGTTTCTCGAATTGTTATAGACCTCGTATCGACACGACTTATTGAGCTATTGGGGTCTGACGTTTACCACCCCTAGGCGAGATATGCGACATATCAGACGATCAGACCGGACTGTACGGTAGTGTTACTGGTCGGATTCACTGGAGTGTGAGTGGGCTTGCTCGTCGATCTTCAGATCGCTCAATACCCGGGTGGCCGTTACGTTTAGCAGACCGCTTGCGGCTTGTGGGTGTATGATATGATCATCATATGCTATCGGCGTATTGACGAGTCTTTAGAGTCCTACACAGAGGTTTCCTGGCTCAAGCGAAACGAAATAGGAGCGCATATGAGATATGTGCGGGACCGAGAATGATACCAGTATATGATACTGTACTCGATTCTCGCGATGTGACATTGATCGGTTATATCCGATATAGCCGGGTTATCGGATCAAGTGTTGATTCGATAAGTTGTTACTAATGATACCAGTCGGTTTTGTGCGACATGACCGGATCATTGAATCAAGTGTTGATTTAATGATTTAATGCATAATTATATATTTGATATATTACTTTGCATTAACTAGTATCGGTTCACTTTAAGATGGATTTTCTCACTCGGATGTGCGCATTATATATGTGATATGATTTTGTGCACTAGCTTGTATCATGTTTGATGATACATGCTTTTTGGTTAAGTGTAAAGTGTTAAACCTTGGTTAATGAATAGGTTAGGGTTTATTATTTGTTATTCATTTATATTATTTAATTATCCATTTCTTTATGATAAATGAATAAAAGAAAATGAAATGAAATGGTTGCTAATTTTGGAAGCTTGTTGAAGCTTCATGAAGACTTTGACTTTAGCAACCATTTTGTCTCATGCTTAACCCTAACCATCTCATGTAACCATGATTGATTCTCTACACATAACCATAGTTAACATTATGATAAGAATGAATTATTCTTTTCTTTTTAATTATTCTTATCATATATTTTCTTCTTCTTCTTCCTTGAACTCAAGAAGAAAACCTTGAGGTCATCAATGGTGATTGATGCAAATGAGTGAGAAATCCAATTCTAAAGTCTACCCACTTCCTATTTCTTCATCCTCTACCTCTTGCCAAGTAGTAGAGTGTGTTTCCTTCACAAGTTTTTAGGGCTAAGTGAAGGTGGAGCTTGATTTAGCGATGCCTCGACGTAGATCATCTTCGGCATGGACATCGACGACCTAGCTTGCCCATTCTCCGACGAAGCCGACGCTAGAGCCCGGATTTGATTTGGACAGCGGAGACGACTTCGTTGCGGAGCCGTGGAGGTGGAGCACCGGATCTACAAAGGTTGTATTTCCGTTAAACTCGTAGTTAAGTGTTAACTAGTTTCTATTTCGCCTAGATATCTAGCAAACGATCCGTAGTCGGGTCTCTCGGCACCTAGAATTTTTGAAATTGGCATGTTAGATGCCTTGTGAGACCTCACTAGGGTGCCTAGGAACCCTACATAAAATTGCGGCCCAGGTGTGGAATCTGGGCTCGTGCTTCATGTGTGTGGTCTAGGTCTAGTGTGCATGCTCCAGTTATCCCAGATTTTGTCTGAAGCATACGGGTCTACGGCAGATAACAGAAATGCCAAATTTTGCTTTAAAACGTTTAAATTTTACACTAAATGAAACCCTATGGTATTTTGGTGAAATATGGGGTTAAATCTCAGTTTAAAGGGCCTAATAACACTTAGTTAAGCTAGGCTAACCATCAAAGTGTAGCGTCTTGAAAAGTCGTTTTGGTGTTTCCCTGAAATTCGGTGAAAATTCGGTATTTTTCCGAAAACCGTCTTTCTCGATATTTTGCAGTTTAGGGATAATTATACCTTAAATGGATAGGTAATTACTTGTTTTTAGTAGCTAATGAGTTAATTATGAAATTTTGGTCATTTAAAAATTTTTCCCTATTTTTCAATTTTTTTATATTATTTTAAGCCGGTAAGAAAATACATTAAATAAGCGATAAATACAAATTTTTCCGGGCTAATTTTAATCTCTAAAATTATGATAATTATACTCTAGTGATAACATGAATTTTTAGTAATTTATTTTGATTTTTAACAAATTTTTATGTTATGAAACGAATTTATTGAATTTTGGGCTAAAACTTGCAATTTTTGAGTTGTAAGGGGCCTTTTTGCATAAAATTTCTTTTGTAAAACCTCTCTCTCTTTTCCCTCAGCCCTAGGACAGCCCAAACCTTGGCCAAGACCAGAAATTTCTGGCCTCTCTTTTCTTTGGTTGCTTCTTGAGTTGTTTTGTTAGTTTATGGATTTTATTTTAATTTAAATGAATAAAGTATGATACATTGACTTGGAGACTTGACCCATGACCTTCCCCACTTTCCCACACCCTCCCCCATCCCTCTTCTGGCCGAGAATTTCCAGCAGCCCCCCCCTTCACCTTCCTCTTTTCATTTCCTCCAAATTTCATCAAAATTGCTACAAAAATCCATATAAATCCACAAATTTGTTTACAAAACCAAAACAAATCCTTGTGCTACCTCTTCTCAAGCCTAATATAGTTGAAAACATGTGGAAAGGAGGCATCTTGGAGCAAATTTTCTTGCTTGATCCATAGATCAAGAGGTATAATTCCATCAAAGTTACTTTCTTTGTTGCAAATTCCTTTAAATGCATGGTTTAGTGTTAATTTTAGTGTTAATCCTAATATAGTTTCTTTTAGTTAATGGTTGATATTAAGCTAGGGTTTTAGAAACCATGTATTAGTTAATTAAATTTATTTTACTAGCTAGTGTTTTGCTAACCTTAATCTAAGTGGTTAACTTGCTTATTAGGCTAAAATCTAGTGTTAAATTAAGGTTTTTCATATATAGTTTGGTTTATGTTTGCTAATTACAAAAATCAAGAGAAGGTTTTGTTTATGGAAATTAGGTTTTTAAGCTTAGTTAATGGTTTAAAATTTGTGTATTGTCTAGCTATTTGGTTAGTTTGGATGTTGGTGTTGGATGGTGTTAACTTTGTCGCTAGATTGTCGATGTTTGCATCAAATTGCAATTTCTAGCTTGCTAGCTTATGATTCAAGAAATGGTTGTTTATGGAAATAGGATTGGAATCATTGCTATTGTGTTGTAATTAGTATTTATAGATTGCTTGTAGTGTGCTTGGGTAATTATGCTATATTGTAGTCGTTTTGTCGCAAATCGGCGATTTTGCACCGATTTTGGGACGCAATGCTTACTAGTTTTGTATAAAATTATGTGATGAATTAATTGTGACACCTTGATGATTGTAATGGCTTGTCCTACGACTTTTAGGATGCGTGAGTGCGGATTTTTGGGTAGTCGGGTTTTAGTTTTGCCGGGCGACCAAATCGGCGTTTTTCGGCAGTTTTTGCGATTTTCGCGTGTGTCCGCGCACTTTGTGCACGTTGTACCTAGATAGCGAACTTTAGTAGTTTCGTTGGGGTTTTGCGTCGTTCTTGATGTGTAACCTTATGTCTGGTATTGATGTAAATTCCAGGTTCGGTCGCGGAGACGTCAGACGCGGCGCGAAAGGGAAAGGCTGTGATTGGACACAGCTAGCCAGGGATTCCGGTGAGTAGATTTAACATCTACGGGGGACGATCGTTTGGATGGCGCAAGTCGCCCAATAGATTTAGTAAACTGGAAAATAGTAAATTGGATAATCACTTGTGACATTAGAATAATAATACTGGCATGATAATTGCTGCAATTAGATCAATATGTTATACCCATATACGCAAACTCAATTGTAGGACACATGCACCATTACCAGGTCTTTATATGCAGCACGAGCACAATTCATGTTTACACACACACCCTGGTAATTGCCATGCCACCACACTAGATAACTTTTAAATTGAAACCTTTTACTAATTGATACTTAAACTGGTACTATTGCCTTTAATTCCTTAAAAATGAAACCGTAGTATTGCTATTCATGTGCATGTACTTCATCATATTAATTGTTCATGCTTAATTGTCACGACCCGAAAGAGCACGTGACTGGCCCTTGAACCATATGAAGTCTATAGGACTCCATCTGATCCAAGTAAGCCAAAAGCCCAGAAATCTAAAAACATTTTTAAGAATAAGTAAAGAAACTGGTTTAAAGAAGTGAAGAAAAACATGTTTGAAATCAAGGTTTTTAAATAACTAAACCGAATATGCATTTTTAAAAACAGTACAGTCTTTTCTAAAAATTTCGGCAGAGTTTCTTTTGTAAAACTGGCCCCGAATGGGGTATAACAAGGATAACAATATATGCAATGATAAAGGCATCCCCAAGCGGGAGCTAGCTCTTCGTCAATCGACGGTCACCACCACACATGCAACAATAATATACAACGCCAAGTGGCGAGGATCAAATCCAAAAGAAAGCTCAAAAGCAACAAGAAAACCGCAACACTACTAAGCGCGACTCTATGGTCGAATAATACATCACTAGTCTAGGTCTGAAACAATATACGAGTTTTGGTTGATGGATATTCTAGATACAATGAATAATATAAATACAACGGCGGTTCTGATACAAAAGAACCCACCTATCCAAGCAAATCACCCAAAAGGAAGCAGTGTGCCAGAAATGCCGCTATAGAACTGTACGGCAAACCTGCAAGAACTGGGGCACAACGGGGGTGAGTTGCCAACTCGTGAATAGAAAGATATCTACAAGCAGAGATCGAATGCATGACCCAACCTAGGTCAATACGATCAGATATAAAGAAACCTCAATATGAATAAAGCTGAAGCATGCTAAACTGGCAATGTAATCTCTATACGTGAATGTAGTGCCAAGTGCTCGTGCTAGTGCCTCAGGTAATAGTATGTCATGAATATGAGGTATGAATGCATGAAAGCAGAATACATGTAAATGAAGAAACTGTTTTCATAATTTAGTGAGATTTTTCTTGTATTTTTAGTTGAGGTATCATAATGAAATCAGCATAAAACAGTGCCTAGCATCGGCACAAAACGTAATCCCAATATCTCGATATCTCTGTATCACAGTCTCTGTACCTCGAAATCTCGAAATCCCAATGTCTCAATCATAATATCTAGGGCGCCGTCAGTCCAGACCGGCCCCTACCATCCATCTCAAGACCACGACGGTATCCTCCGGATATCCGACGCGTCGGGTAAAATCACCGGTAGGTAGTGCTCCCCTGCCAGGCTCACATCGTCATCACCACGCGCTTCTTGCCCCGGAGTACCTTACCGGGTCCACCATGTACCCGAAACGGTTCATCCGTCTCCTCGAATCGGGTTTCCAAATCCATCAGCAAACTCATGGTGGACGACTCATACATCATGGGAAAACCGCACTTTTTATTTTAAAGAGAGAAAAGAAGTTTATATAAGTTTTGCGGTTTTCCCCCAAATCCAGAAAATCTCATGGAAATCCGAATCCAATCCTCAATAGCATGTAAACAATGCATACAGGCATAAAAATCCAAGAATAATAACATGCATGATGTAACAACTAATAATTACAACGTCTAATCTAGCATATAAGGCAAGTACACTAATATCATGTCTAAATTATTAGCTAACAACCTATGTCGATGCAATAATATTTTCTAAGGTGTACGTGACATGGCAATTACCGATGAAGATGTGTGTGAGCCGGCAAGTAAGTGTACGTGGTACATACGCATCATCGGTAATGGTGCTGGTGTCCTAACAGCATAACATCAATAATGGAGTATGAAACATAATATAAGCATGCGATGCGATGCGAACCACAATAATGAGCGGAAGCTGAATACTAGACGCAACTATAACTAATCTACATTAATCTAAAATAACCTCTACAATTGGTGCCTTTTGAAATAACACGAATCATGGGGTTTTGAAAATAGGGGCTACGGTGTTTTTATGAAAAGATACGTCTTTTGAAATATCCGTAGGATCCCTTGGGCTGTCTTTTAAAATACCCACGATTCGTTAGTTTTTGAAATAGGTAGGAGTCTAATCTAATCTAACAACCATCCTAAACTATACGGCTGAACTAACAAGTAGAGCTATGGGTGAGGAAACCGCCTAACATCTGAGTCGATACATATACATACATGTATAAATATTAGTCGGTGATCACGCCTCAATAATATCATATCCGATACCCTATCTATAATCAGACATCCCAAGTCAAGAGTGCGGATCAATCATCAAAATATAGCTTGTACGTAAATCCGTCGTACGGCATCCCAAATCTGGGTACGGGTCAATATCACATTCATCATACTATTTATCTGGTATCCTCTTTATCAAATGTCATGATCGGGGTACTGATCTACGTCTAGTACAATATTGATACCCTCTATGTATGCATGCAGGTGTAAGAATCACTACGTCAAAAGACCCGCTAAAACATCGTGTCGTATCTCAATACGACCAAATCACATCACCGATCTCCTGGCCTCAAGCCCAATCTCATCGACTCATCTCAAATCCCAAATACTATCCTCAAATCCAGTATATAAACACATAGTCCCATACCCATGTGTAGATATACGCACCATCATATGCACTCTAATAAATGAAAGAATGAATGCAAGTATGTGTGTAAATGTATGTGTGAGTGCAACCACTACTCTAGGGTTCGCACTAAACTAAACCAATATATTCTTATCATCAAAATATCATTATTACCATCAATAACCCTAAACAACACATAATAAATATTCGTGTGTATACGTATTCGTATACATCACCACGGACTGCGGGGGTGCTATACGCCATCCACCCGACTTCTCCCCACAGATATAAATCTACTCACATTGCTTCTCGTGTGCCAAAACCGATGTCGCTATCTTCACCTCCTTTGCCTCAACATCACGCGGGGTACCTACAAGTATATCACAATGCTAAAGCACATGAAAATCACATCGGAAACCAAAATAGCACACGCTACCCGCATAGGTAAAAACCTATCGACTCGCATGTAAACACAATCAAAATCCACTTGTCGTTGACGTCCAAACGCCACCCGACAGGAATGAATCACCAAATACCAAAATCCATGCTAAAACAAGTCCCAAATTATACACCAACATAGGAAAATCAACCCAGATTTCACCCTAGATGGAATCAGTCAAAACTAGACATACTCAGGGTCAAAACTAGAGGAAATGGGGGCATGCACAGAAAACGAAGCAATTCCTTAAAATACCTTATTTTAGAATTTTCCATAATTTTTCCCCATTTATCTGTATTTAATTATACCAGAATATTAAAATATTCATTAAAATAATATTAAATTATAAAATTTCCCAAAAATCATATTTTATTATTTTGAAGACGTTACAATCTACCCCCCTTAAAGAAATTCGGTCCCCGAATTTAAATTTAAACCCCCAAATACTAAAATATTTCAATACAAATTCCAAGTCATCGGGGCTCCGAAATCATCTATACATAAAACATCATAGCGCAATGCATGCGCATGAGTACTGAGCAGATAACTCAAATGCAACACTCCATCAAGCATCCGCAATCATCGGAGTCATGGTAACGACACAATGTCAAATCCAATACAAAATCAATATGATATGGACCAAGACTATACATGTAGACATCCAATCTATACATGTAAATAGCTGATGCAAATGTATGCCAAATCTTTTTAAGTCGCTGTGCGATGCGCGTAACACTGCACAGTGGCGGACGTTTCTCATAAGAAAATAACTATATATGTGTATATATATCCTTTGTTTAATAGGTACGTTCCGCCGTTTTGAAAACAGTTTAGAAGGGTTACCTTGTTTTTAAAACGTTTCGTGTCATATCGGACACGTAGGTATATACTGAGACTATAGCTCGCTTTTCGGAAATCCCTTCGATAACTATCGATGCATGCAAAATATATCCAGGTACTGCCCACTGACTAGTCCTGCTCAGTATGAAAGCAAATATCCAACATCATAAAAATGTACTGCTCCAAAAGGAATAAATCCCAAAAATCACATAACAACACCCTGTGCGTCTGGTGCGCACGGAAATCAAAATCCATATATGTGCTAAACATGTGCACAAAACAACATCTAGGTGCAACGGGTGTGCACGAAGCATCTGTCATAGGCAACGTGTGCCTGGCAGCCAAAACAGGTGCATCTGACATGCACGAAGAATCTCGATTTAGTGCATCTGGTGTGCCCCAAAATCGTATCTCAAAACATGCGCCCAACATGCGCGAAAATCCAAATCGGTGCATCCATCATGCACGAATGAAAATCTAGACCCTGCGCACTCAATATGCACGGAATCACAAAATCCAATAGCAACGTCGAATATGCGTAAGTCCAGTCAAAAGCACGGAGTGCAAGAATCCACATCAATATCACAATCAAAATCGACATACCGAAAGGCATCAAATCGAAGTCAGGTGCAATCGTAATGCACAAAATATAAATCCGGTGCAACAAAGGCACGAAATATAAATCTGATGCGATAAACGCAAGAAACATAAAACTGGTGCGACAAATGCACGAAGTATAGAACTGGTGCATCCCATGCACAAATACCAAGCAATAACTCAAATACGTAAGCAGCAACACCAAGTGTATCCAGATATGAAGAAAATCATAAACGTGTGCAGCTGCGGGCACAAAACACATATCGATACACTACAAGCACATATAAGCTATACCGAGTGCAAAATCAAAACACTAAAATTACATGAAACTCTGCTGGAAGCGTAAATCAAATCACCAGCATAAAATAGGCATGAAATCGCAATCAACAGCTCAAGAGTAATAACTATGTACAAGGTATAAATACCCAGTAGGTGCAACCATGGTGCACAAAATCAAATATCATGAAACTCGGTCATCAAGACTAAATCATGTGAATAGATCGCCCAAAATACCGAAATCCAAAGCAACGGATACGTGATAATCAAATCACAAAATCACAAATCATAATTACCGTCGTCGGTATACCATCCTTCAGGGTCGAGAAGGTACCGGAACATCCGATGCTAGCTGCGCAAGATATCTACTTGCCTCTTGCTCGCGGCTGGCGTCCTCTGCCTCTGGTTCCTGATCTTTCCTGTAGATTACCAATCTCGCAATCCATCGGCTCATCGGCCCGGTCAGGAGTACTGACAGGAACGATTCCGTTCTGGCACCTTCCTGGTCACCTTTCGGTCAATCCTCACGACCGCTCGTAAGGCAGCGTATCACTGGCGTCGGCCTCTGGCTCTCTGAAAGCACGTCACACATCTGATCCTGGGTGCAAACATCATTGCAGCAATGTCCTGGAAGGAATCCTGCTCAAGGTCTCTTCCGATCATGCCTATGCCGATCTGTACAGAGGCTGGCTTCCTACACAACCTCTTCTCGCTCAAAAACACCTGTGTCCTCAGCACAATATTTTCTCGGAAACTGGTCACATTCCAACGTCTCTGTAAGCATATCAGGTCTCTAGTCTCGACGGGAAGCAATGACAGCTCATCAGTGTCTCACACGAACCTCTTGTTCCAACTGTCTCTATCGTCGTCCACTATGACGTCACGCCAAGCTACTACGCACTGCACTGTTCTCGGCCACGGTCAATCTGAAGTCTCTCGCACGGACTCGAAATCGCATATTCTGTAGCTTCATCATTCTGTAGAGGATGTCAGGCCGAACAGGTCCTCGGGAACACGTCCCAACCATCGGAGGAATACTCATCACTCGTCCGTCCCTGATCAATCTGCAACGCATCTGGGTAAGTTCCTTTATCCGAACATGGTCAACTACCTCGTCGACAATGCCGAACTCTGTCCTGCTGGGTGTGCGCAATACGACCACTCCTGGTCTAGGTCTTCTCGTAACGTACTCCAGAAAGGTCCTGTCGAGGTTCCTTTCTCAAATCTCAATCCTGCCGAAATGCCCGGAAGTCATCATCCAATGCTGAAGCTAAAGCTTATTCCGGAACGGCTGCATACCTATCGCGCTTCTCTCTGGAAGATACATCCATATACCACGCCTCGGGGTGCATATCACATCTCTAATGTCAGCGGAGTGGGACGTCATCTCGTCGAAATCTCGTACGAACTCTTTACTCCACCTTGCTCAATGTCGACTGATTCGGACTTAACTCATCGTGGCTACACGAACTGCGCTCCGACGGCTACGCTCGCATCTGGAGTCTCCCAAGCAGTGTCCCATCACGATATCCGAAAGATGTCGAACCATCCGATCGACTCGTCAGATCCTCATAATCCCCCAAGAGATCACATCATGGGTACAGTTTAATAGTATCGAGTACATGCCACAGCGTCGGTGGTCCAGCCGTAGAAGGGCAAACCCAAGCCTCACTAATGGCGCCGAGGAACCGCCGCAAACCCGAAGGTTCAAAGGCTTTCACACGGTCATTAAGTCGAGTTAGGGTTTCATTCTTCTAGAGAGTCCATAGAATCACCTGCATGTCTTTCCGTATACTTTAAACTTGGAAAATGGGCTCCTGACATTCGATCGTCTCTATCGACTCTCAACGAACCTGCGTGAAGTCGTCTCTAGCTGGAAACAATCTATCTGATGACCTCGCATCGGTAAACAAACGAACCACCTGTCCTAGTCATTCATCCTCAGGTGACTAGCGACTCGCTATCATCTCTCTAAGTATATGCTCACGCTGCAGTAGCTCCAACCATCTGGGCGACATCTCGTCATTTGCAGCAGCAACTGGCTTATTCGCCTGTACGTCGAACAACGCCTCAATCCTCCAGGAAAGGCAATACATAGGCGGTCATCTCTGAGTCGGTCTGCTCTAGATCTGAGTAAGACTCTCCACACTGGAAATCTTCAACTCATCAGGGCCCGCTCCGGCGCAAAATCGGACGAATCACCTTCGTCTCTCAAATCGGGTAGACTAGCTATCATCTGTCTCATATCTGCCTGAAAGCTACGGCAATCTCAGCTCGTAAGCTTCGGAAGCGACATCCTGTCAATCTCAGCAACAGCTGGTCCATCTGTCTGCACGGTAGGCGACATCACAATCTCTAAGATATGATGTACATCAACAGTCCTCTCTCAACTGGCAGCTCTAACAATGGCCCGATCATCCGGTGCAAGACCAAGCACTCGCCTCCACTAGAGGTCACAATCACCAACACTAACTCGAGACGTTCCCATATCACCAGAAAACACAATGGTCGGCCCTCGTACCAAACGAGCTCACACCGGCCGTAACCCTAGCAGCAGCCCAAACTGCCCTCAAACATGGTGACAGGAACCTCAATCGAGTATCAAGGAGAGCACATCAATGGCAAGAAAGGAAACAACAGATCCAAAGTGGATACATGATCATGGGAAGGAACAGCATCAATAAAGGTATGATCATGAAACTAATAGAATCGGCGATCTCAAATGGATGTATAATCCTGGATATAAAGAGGATCACTGATCTCGAAAATATGTACATCCTAAGGTTCCTTAAGCGGAGTGGCGTGTCGTAAGTATGCCGCGGAACATACCAACGGTACGTCACTCTACTTTAGTTACATATTCCATCAACCAAGGGTCATCCTACACGACGAAAGTTCGGGTCTAATACCCCCTCGACCAAGTCTAAGTTCCGTAAGGTCAAGCCTAAGTTCCGTATATATATAAACGCCCTAGGCTCCACATAATCAAACTTAGACTCGAACCAAGGTCAACCTAGCGCTCTGATACCAACTTTGTCACGACCCGAAAGAGCACGTGACTGGCCCTTGAACCATATGAAGTCTATAGGACTCCATCTGATCCAAGTAAGCCAAAAGCCCAGAAATCTAAAAACATTTTTAAGAATAAGTAAAGAAACTGGTTTAAAGAAGTGAAGAAAAACATGTTTGAAATCAAGGTTTTTAAATAACTAAACCGAATATGCATTTTTAAAAACAGTACAGTCTTTTCTAAAAATTTCGGCAGAGTTTCTTTTGTAAAACTGGCCCCGAATGGGGTATAACAAGGATAACAATATATGCAATGATAAAGGCATCCCCAAGCGGGAGCTAGCTCTTCGTCAATCGACGGTCACCACCACACATGCAACAATAATATACAACGCCAAGTGGCGAGGATCAAATCCAAAAGAAAGCTCAAAAGCAACAAGAAAACCGCAACACTACTAAGCGCGACTCTATGGTCGAATAATACATCACTAGTCTAGGTCTGAAACAATATACGAGTTTTGGTTGATGGATATTCTAGATACAATGAATAATATAAATACAACGGCGGTTCTGATACAAAAGAACCCACCTATCCAAGCAAATCACCCAAAAGGAAGCAGTGTGCCAGAAATGCCGCTATAGAACTGTACGGCAAACCTGCAAGAACTGGGGCACAACGGGGGTGAGTTGCCAACTCGTGAATAGAAAGATATCTACAAGCAGAGATCGAATGCATGACCCAACCTAGGTCAATACGATCAGATATAAAGAAACCTCAATATGAATAAAGCTGAAGCATGCTAAACTGGCAATGTAATCTCTATACGTGAATGTAGTGCCAAGTGCTCGTGCTAGTGCCTCAGGTAATAGTATGTCATGAATATGAGGTATGAATGCATGAAAGCAGAATACATGTAAATGAAGAAACTGTTTTCATAATTTAGTGAGATTTTTCTTGTATTTTTAGTTGAGGTATCATAATGAAATCAGCATAAAACAGTGCCTAGCATCGGCACAAAACGTAATCCCAATATCTCGATATCTCTGTATCACAGTCTCTGTACCTCGAAATCTCGAAATCCCAATGTCTCAATCATAATATCTAGGGCGCCGTCAGTCCAGACCGGCCCCTACCATCCATCTCAAGACCACGACGGTATCCTCCGGATATCCGACGCGTCGGGTAAAATCACCGGTAGGTAGTGCTCCCCTGCCAGGCTCACATCGTCATCACCACGCGCTTCTTGCCCCGGAGTACCTTACCGGGTCCACCATGTACCCGAAACGGTTCATCCGTCTCCTCGAATCGGGTTTCCAAATCCATCAGCAAACTCATGGTGGACGACTCATACATCATGGGAAAACCGCACTTTTTATTTTAAAGAGAGAAAAGAAGTTTATATAAGTTTTGCGGTTTTCCCCCAAATCCAGAAAATCTCATGGAAATCCGAATCCAATCCTCAATAGCATGTAAACAATGCATACAGGCATAAAAATCCAAGAATAATAACATGCATGATGTAACAACTAATAATTACAACGTCTAATCTAGCATATAAGGCAAGTACACTAATATCATGTCTAAATTATTAGCTAACAACCTATGTCGATGCAATAATATTTTCTAAGGTGTACGTGACATGGCAATTACCGATGAAGATGTGTGTGAGCCGGCAAGTAAGTGTACGTGGTACATACGCATCATCGGTAATGGTGCTGGTGTCCTAACAGCATAACATCAATAATGGAGTATGAAACATAATATAAGCATGCGATGCGATGCGAACCACAATAATGAGCGGAAGCTGAATACTAGACGCAACTATAACTAATCTACATTAATCTAAAATAACCTCTACAATTGGTGCCTTTTGAAATAACACGAATCATGGGGTTTTGAAAATAGGGGCTACGGTGTTTTTATGAAAAGATACGTCTTTTGAAATATCCGTAGGATCCCTTGGGCTGTCTTTTAAAATACCCACGATTCGTTAGTTTTTGAAATAGGTAGGAGTCTAATCTAATCTAACAACCATCCTAAACTATACGGCTGAACTAACAAGTAGAGCTATGGGTGAGGAAACCGCCTAACATCTGAGTCGATACATATACATACATGTATAAATATTAGTCGGTGATCACGCCTCAATAATATCATATCCGATACCCTATCTATAATCAGACATCCCAAGTCAAGAGTGCGGATCAATCATCAAAATATAGCTTGTACGTAAATCCGTCGTACGGCATCCCAAATCTGGGTACGGGTCAATATCACATTCATCATACTATTTATCTGGTATCCTCTTTATCAAATGTCATGATCGGGGTACTGATCTACGTCTAGTACAATATTGATACCCTCTATGTATGCATGCAGGTGTAAGAATCACTACGTCAAAAGACCCGCTAAAACATCGTGTCGTATCTCAATACGACCAAATCACATCACCGATCTCCTGGCCTCAAGCCCAATCTCATCGACTCATCTCAAATCCCAAATACTATCCTCAAATCCAGTATATAAACACATAGTCCCATACCCATGTGTAGATATACGCACCATCATATGCACTCTAATAAATGAAAGAATGAATGCAAGTATGTGTGTAAATGTATGTGTGAGTGCAACCACTACTCTAGGGTTCGCACTAAACTAAACCAATATATTCTTATCATCAAAATATCATTATTACCATCAATAACCCTAAACAACACATAATAAATATTCGTGTGTATACGTATTCGTATACATCACCACGGACTGCGGGGGTGCTATACGCCATCCACCCGACTTCTCCCCACAGATATAAATCTACTCACATTGCTTCTCGTGTGCCAAAACCGATGTCGCTATCTTCACCTCCTTTGCCTCAACATCACGCGGGGTACCTACAAGTATATCACAATGCTAAAGCACATGAAAATCACATCGGAAACCAAAATAGCACACGCTACCCGCATAGGTAAAAACCTATCGACTCGCATGTAAACACAATCAAAATCCACTTGTCGTTGACGTCCAAACGCCACCCGACAGGAATGAATCACCAAATACCAAAATCCATGCTAAAACAAGTCCCAAATTATACACCAACATAGGAAAATCAACCCAGATTTCACCCTAGATGGAATCAGTCAAAACTAGACATACTCAGGGTCAAAACTAGAGGAAATGGGGGCATGCACAGAAAACGAAGCAATTCCTTAAAATACCTTATTTTAGAATTTTCCATAATTTTTCCCCATTTATCTGTATTTAATTATACCAGAATATTAAAATATTCATTAAAATAATATTAAATTATAAAATTTCCCAAAAATCATATTTTATTATTTTGAAGACGTTACATTAATACATTAATCACACGTCGCAACTTGATTATTGATATCATACGCATTCATTATCATTGATATATGCACTTATGAGGATTTCTTGGGATTTGATGATATTGCTGGATTTCGGGGGAAAGCCGCAAAATTTCTAAACTTATTATATATTTTTTAAAACATGTAAATTGCGGTTTTCTAGTGATGTAAGTGTCGTCCACCATGAGTTTGCTGTGGTTTTTGGAGACCCGTTTCGAGGAGTTGGATGAACCGTTTCGGGTACATGGTGGGCCCGGTAGGGTACCCCGGGGCAAGAAGCTCGTGGTGTTGACGATGAGCCTGGCAGGGGACGGATTACCTACCGGTGACTTCATTGGGCACGGCGGATATCCAGAGGATACCGACCGGGGCCGCGAGAGGATGATATATTGATACTGAGATGGGTCAGCCGGATGGCTGAGGCCAGAGACACTATGACATGGATTTATGGGATTTGAGACAGCTTTTGGGTGTCGTTGCTGGACACCGATTTTCGTCGATTCATTGACATTATGCTGGCATTCTAAAAGAGTTTCAAAAACAAAAGAAGATAAAATATTTCTTATATATACCTTTTGGGACCCCAGATTTCCATGTTGCATACATATTAGCACACTGATGTTGTATACACACCTGCTAGTGCATCCAGTCATACCTGTATTTTAGATGCTAGGATGCTTGTGTGCATGCATACGATAGCCTTTGTAGATGTTGTTTATTACTCACGAGTTGGCAACTCACCCCCGTTGTGCCACAGTCTTTTGCAGGTCCGCTCCGTCAGTTCAGTAGCGGCGGGCGCACTTGTGCTTTTGCCTCTTTTGCCTGAGCTCGAGATTTGCTCATAGGTGGGTTATGTTATCATTTTTGTACCACCTTGTATATTCTTTGTATCTAGTGTACTCCATCTACTGTTTCCACCAGATTATTGTATATTGACCTAGAGATGAGACAGTGAGGTTGTGGATTTTATGCTGTATTTTGGGGTCGAGCTCACTTGAGCCGACATGTTATTTTTTTCATGCTTCCTTATGATTATTATGCTTGTTGCCATTTACATTGCGTGGGATTTGTGACCGCCTTATGGCGAAGAGCTAGCTCCCGCTTGGGGATGCCCTATTTTGTTGGATTCATGTATATATTTTGTTGTACCCATTTTTGGGGGCCAGTATTTACAAAGGAGACTCTGCCGAAATTTTCGGGAAAAATTGGTATTGTTTTTAAAAAGGGTTTTACATGACTTATTTGATAAACTTGCTTTCAAATGTTTGGGTTTTCTTCACTCTTTTGCTTAATTGGTTTTGTTTTCTGGGCTTTGGCTTACTTATTTTACGGACGCCTTTAGACGTTTCGTAAACTTAAGTGCCAGTCATGTTCCGTACCCTGCGGGTCGTGACAAAGTTGGTATCAGAGCCAGGTTTTACCTTTGTGAGTGTAGGATGACCCTTGGTAGATGGAGTAAGTGACTTAAGCAGGGTAACGTAGCGTGCGTATGTCCGCGGCATACTTACGATACGGTACTCCGCCTAAGTGACTTTAGGATACTTGCTTGGAAATTTCCTTCTTCAATTCCGTGTATCCTATAATCCTATTGCACTGTTCTTACTATCCGTTTTCCTGTAACAGCCACTATGCCGCCGAAGGCTACGAGGGCACAGAGGGCTGCCGCCAGAGACGAGATTCGAGCTGGCTCGTCCGAGACTAGGACTGAGCAGGGTGGTATGCCTACGCCGCAGGGACAGACCGATCCACCTTCCCCAGGCCGTATGGATAGGCTCGAGACCGGTATGGAGGAGTTGCGACAGATGATGGGAGGCATGCAGGAGCTGCGTCAGATGGTAGGATCCCTAGTTGCAGCCAGTCGTACACCGAGGCCGGATGACGTACCTACTACATCACAGACGACCATGATACCTTCTCCTACTACTACCATCGTGGCCATTCCGGTTTCACTACAGGACTTCATGAGGCTGAGACCTCCAGTATTCACCGGCACCGAGGCAGCGGAGGACCCACAGACGTTCCTTGACAGTTTAGCCAGGATCTGCCGTTCGCTGAGATGTTCGGATGATCGATGGGTAGAGCTTGCGAGTTTCCGACTAGAGGGTCTCGCGCAGACATGGTGGGAGTCAGTCTTGAGAGGTCGAGCTGCAGATCTACCGCCTATGACTTGGGCCGAGTTTACAGCGGTCTTTCTAGCCCGTTTTCTTCCAGAGAGCGTTCGTGACGCCAGAGCTCGTAGCTTCGAGGCCTTAGTCAAGACACCTAGGATGACAGTGTCTGAGTATGACATCCAGTTTACACAGTTATCCCGATATGTTCAGTATTTGGTGGATACCGAGGAGAAGATGGTGAAGAGGTTCGTACAGGGACTTGATGCCCAGCTATATCTTGCCATTGGCGCCCAGCACTACGACACTTATTCAGCGGCTAGGGATACGACATTGCGGATGGAGGCACGCATATCACAGACTTCGGCCGTTTCTGGGCCGAAGAGGATGCGCACCGATGTACCGCCCCAGAGGCAGCGCGCCAGATTCTTTCCGAGAGATAGGCCTGGCAGAGGATTTGGGCGGGGACAGTTATATGGTTCTTATCCCCAGGGGCAGCAGCCGTCGCCAGGATGTTTTGGGTGCGGGAGTTTGCACCATATTGTCAGAGACTGCCCGGTGAGACGACAGGGAGCAGCGACAGTTCCGCACGTGACCCTACCACCATCACCACCCCCTCCTCAGAGAGCACTACTTCCTACCCCAGGCGATGCTCCACGCCAGTTAGTTGCACCGAGAGGCCGTGGACGCGGCGGTCCTGTTCAGAGAGGACGAGGAGGCAGAGGCCGAGGTCGAGGTCAGCCCGCTATCGGTGGAGGACAGGCCCGAGTTTTTGCTTTGACACCGCAGGATGCGCAGGCATCCAATGCCGTCGTGACAGGTACCTTGCCAGTTTTTTCTTTCGACGCACGGGTATTATTCGACCCAGGTCCCACACATTCGTACGTATCTACACACTTTGCACCGATGTTGGGCCGTGAGTCGTCGTCGTTAGATCAGCCGCTTGTTGTTGTTACTCCGGTAGGCGAGTCGTTTGTCGCTCGGTTTGTATTTCGTTTGTGTTCCGTTCGTATCGGGGAGAGGGATTCATCAGTTGATTTGATACTCCTCGATATGTTGGACTTTGATGTGCTTCTGGGCATGGATTGGCTAGCCACTTGTTATGCTTCGGTGGACTGCCGTGAGAAGGCAGTCAGATTTAGCTTTCCGGGAGAGCCAGTCCTTGTTATTCAGGGAGACCGCAGTGTCACCCTTCCCAGCTTAATTTCGTCTCTTCGCGCTGGTCAGCTCTTGCGGAAGGGATGTCAGGGATTCTTAGCATCTATTTGTGATACTCGAGCTGCAGAGGTTCCGTTAGACCAGGTCCCGGTAGTTTGTGAGTTCCCTGATGTTTTCCCTGATGAGCTACCCGGGCTACCGCCTGAGAGCGATATTGAGTTCTGCATTGATTTGATTCCCGGTTCGGGGCCTATTTCTATACCTCCTTATCGGATGGCCCCGGCAGAGCTTCGAGAGCTAAAGGATCAGTTGCAGGATTTGTTGGATAAGGGGCTTATTCGACCGAGTGTTTCTCCGTGGGGTGCTCCGGTCCTGTTTGTCAAGAAGAAGGATGGAAGTTTGCGCTTATGTATCGACTACCGCCAGCTGAACAAAGTTACCGTTCGGAACAGATATCCGTTGCCACGCATTGATGATTTGTTCGACCAGCTTCAGGGTGCGGGGTATTTTTCGAGGATCGACTTGCGATCAGGATACCATCAGCTGCGAGTTCGACAGGAGGATATACCGAGGACAGCTTTCCGTACACGCTATGGCCACTACGAGTTTTTGGTGATGTCGTTCGGACTCACCAACGCCCCAGCAGCATTTATGGATCTTATGAACCGTACATTCAGGCCGTATCTTGACTTGTTCATCATCGTGTTTATCGACGATATCTTGGTGTACTCCCGGAGCAGAGAGGAGCACGAGCAGCACTTGCGGATTACGTTACAGACTCTGAGAGAGCACCAGCTGTTCGCGAAGTTCTCCAAGTGTGCTTTCTAGCTGGACAGCGTCGGATTCTTGGGTCACGTGGTTACGAGAGACGGCATTTGTGTGGACCCAAAGAAGATTGAGGCTGTTCAGCAGTGGCCCCGACCTACATCGGTTACTGAGATCCGTAGTTTTCTAGGCTTGGCGGGCTACTACAGGCGTTTTGTTCAGGACTTCTCCCGTATAGCTGCACCGTTGACCAGTTTGACCCGGAAGGGAGTTCCTTTCGTCTGGACAGAGGAGTGCGAGCGCAGTTTTCAGCAGCTGCGGACATGTTTGACTACGGCGCCGGTATTATCTTTGCCTTCGGGATCAGGCGGGTTTGTTGTCTACTGTGATGCTTCGCGAGTGGGATTAGGATGCGTATTGATGCAGCATGGCCGGGTGATCGCTTATGCTTCTCGGCAGTTGAAGAAGCATGAACAGAACTACCCCACTCATGATTTGGAGATGGCTGCAGTGGTCTTTGCACTGAAGATTTGGCGACATTACCTTTACGGCGAGTCGTGTCAGATATTCACCGATCACAATAGCTTAAAGTACATATTTCAGCAGCGAGACCTGAACCTCAGACAGCGTCGTTGGATGGAGTTGGTGAAATACTACGACTGCGAGATCTTATATCACCCCGGCAAGGCAAATGTGGTGGCAGATGCGTTGAGTAGGAGGCCCGGGGGTAGTCTATCCTTTTTGCGCGCAGTGCAGAGGCAGTCGTCAGCAGATTGGCAGATGTTATGCGACAGCCGAGTTGAGTTCGAGTTCACTCAGACAGGGGGACAGCTCGCGCATGTTCGTGCACGCCCACAGTTGCTTGACCGTATATATGAGGCACAGCGCAGTGACGACCGTTGCTCAGAGATCATGGCACAAATGGGACAGGGCAGATTTTCCGAGTTCGTGGTTGACGATCAGGGGATTTTACGATATGGATCTAGACGGTGCGTACCAGATGCTGATGGATTGCGGCGCGACATTCTTGAGGAGGCACACCGATCAGTGTATAGTGTCCACCCCGGTTCCACCAAGATGTACCATGATATGAGAGAGACCTACTGGTGGGACGGGATGAAGAGGGACATTGCGGAGTTCGTTTCGAGATGCCTGACTTGTCAGCAAGTCAAGGCTGAGCACCAGAGGCCCGCAGGAGAGCTACAGCCGTTACCCATTCCAGAGTGGAAATGGGAGCAGATTTCGATGGATTTCGTTGTGGGTCTACCCAGGACCAGTCGAGGGTACGACTCCATCTGGGTGATCGTGGATAGATTGACGAAAGCGGCTCACTTCCTTCCAGTGAAGACGACTTTCAGCTTCGCTCAGTATGGTCAGCTCTATATTGACGAGATCGTGCGACTACATGGCGTACCGACTTGTATCGTGTCAGATCGAGGCACTCAGTTCACCAGCCGACTTTGGCAGAGACTTCAGGAGGCTTTGGGCACTCGTTTGAGCTTCAGCACAGCGTTTCATCCGCAGACAGACGGACAGTCAGAGCGGACCATTCAGACTCTCGAGGACATGCTCAGAGCGTGCGTTTTAGACTTTGGTGGTAGCTGGGATCGTCATTTACCTCTAGTGGAGTTCTCCTACAACAACAGCTTCCAGGATACTATTCAGATGGCACCTTTCGAGGCATTGTATGGGAGGAGATGCAGATCGCCCGTTTGTTGGACAGAGCTCAGCGAGAGCAGCATTTTGGGGCCGCAGCTTGTTGAGGAGACGACATCGAAGATCCAGTTGATCCGAGACCGGATGAGAGCGGCTCAGGGCAGGCAGAAATCCTATGCAGACAGGCGCCGTCGCAGATTAGAGTTCGCAGTTGGCGACCATGTTTTTCTGAAAGTCTCTCCGATGAAGGGCGTGATGCGTTTTGGGCGAAAGGGAAAGCTTAGCCCTAGATTCGTAGGTCCTTTCGAGATCCTCGAGTGTGTTGGCGCTGTTGCTTATCGTTTGGCTCTTCCTCCCAGCTTTCCCGATGTTCACCCCGTCTTCCATGTTTCGATGCTCCGCAAGTACCTTCACGACCCTTCGCATGCGATTCAGCACCCGACAGTCCAGCTAGAGCGCGACCTTTCTTTTGCAGAGCAGCCGGTGGCCATCTTGGATCGGCAGGTGAAGAAGTTGAGATCGAAGGTTATACCAACCGTCAAGGTCCTTTGGCGTAGCCCGAGCAGCGAGGAGGTTACCTGGGAGACCGAGGGCGAGATGAGGAAGAAATATCCCCATCTCTTTGAAGGTACGCGTAGCTATATTATTTTAAATTCGGGGACCGAATTTCTTTAAGGGGGGAAGATTGTAGCGTCTTTAAAAGTCGTTTTGGTGTTTCCCTGAAATTCGGTGAAAATTCGGTATTTTTCCGAAAACCGTCTTTCTCGATATTTTGCAGTTTAGGGCTAATTATACCTTAAATGGATAGGTAATTACTTGTTTTTAGTAGCTAATGAGTTAATTATGAAATTTTGGTCATTTAAAAATTTTTCCCTATTTTTCAATTTTTTTATATTATTTTAAGCCGGTAAGAAAATACATTAAATAAGCGATAAATACAAATTTTTCCGGGCTAATTTTAATCTCTAAAATTATGATAATTATAATCTAGTGATAACATGAATTTTTAGTAATTTATTTTGATTTTTAACAAATTTTTATGTTATGAAACGAATTTATTGAATTTTGGGCTAAAACTTGCAATTTTTGAGTTGTAGGGGGCCTTTTTGCATAAAATTTCTTTTGTAAAACCTCTCTCTCTTTTCCCTCAGCCCTAGGACAGCCCAAACCTTGGCCAAGACCAGAAATTTCTGGCCTCTCTTTTCTTTGGTTGCTTCTTGAGTTGTTTTGTTAGTTTATGGATTTTATTTTAATTTAAATGAATAAAGTATGATACATTGACTTGGAGACTTGACCCATGACCTTCCCCACTTGCCCACACCCTCCCCCATCCCTCTTCTGGCCGAGAATTTCCAGCAGCCCTCCCCCTTCACCTTCCTCTTTTCATTTCCTCCAAATTTCATCAAAATTGCTACAAAAATCCATATAAATCCACAAATTTGTTTACAAAACCAAAACAAATCCTTGTGCTACCTCTTCTCAAGCCTAATATAGTTGAAAACATGTGGAAAGGAGGCATCTTGGAGCAAATTTTCTTGCTTGAACCATAGATCAAGAGGTATAATTCCATCAAAGTTACTTTCTTTGTTGCAAATTCCTTTAAATGCATGGTTTAGTGTTAATTTTAGTGTTAATCCTAATATAGTTTCTTTTAGTTAATGGTTGATATTAAGCTAGGGTTTTAGAAACCATGTATTAGTTAATTAAATTTATTTTGCTAGCTATTGTTTTGCTAACCTTAATCTAAGTGGTTAACTTGCTTATTAGGCTAAAATCTAGTGTTAAATTAAGGTTTTTCATATATAGTTTGGTTTATGTTTGCTAATCACAAAAATCAAGAGAAGGTTTTGTTTATGGAAATTAGGTTTTTAAGCTTAGTTAATGGTTTAAAATTTGTGTATTGTCTAGCTATTTGGTTAGTTTGGATGTTGGTGTTGGATGGTGTTAACTTTGTCGCTAGATTGTCGATGTTTGCATCAAATTGCAATTTCTAGCTTGCTAGCTTATGATTCAAGAAATGATTGTTTATGGAAATAGGATTGGAATCATTGCTATTGTGTTGTAATTAGTATTTGTAGATTGCTTGTAGTGTGCTTGGGTAATTATGCTATATTGTAGTCGTTTTGTCGCAAATCGGCGATTTTGCACCGATTTTGGGACGCAATGCTTACTAGTTTTGTATAAAATTATGTGATGAATTAATTGTGACACCTTGATGATTGTAATGGCTTGTCCTACGACTTTTAGGATGCGTGAGTGCGGATTTTTGGGTAGTCGGGTTTTAGTTTTGCCGGGCGACCAAATCGGCGTTTTTCGGCAGTTTTTGCGATTTTCGCGTGTGTCCGCGCACTTTGTGCACGTTGTACCTAGCTAGCGAACTTTAGTAGTTTCGTTGGGGTTTTGCGTCGTTCTTGATGTGTAACCTTATGTCTGGTATTGATGTAAATTCCAGGTTCGGTCGCGGAGACGTTAGACGCGGCGCGAAAGGGAAAGGCTGTGATTGGACACAGCTAGCCAGGGATTCCGGTGAGTAGATTTAACATCTACGGGGGACGATCGTTTGGATGGCGCAAGTCGCCCGATAGATTTAGTAAACTGGAAAATAGTAAATTGGATAATCACTTGTGACATTAGAATAATAATACTGGCATGATAATTGCTGCAATTAGATCAATATGTTATACCCATATACGCAAACTCAATTGTAGGACACATGCACCATTACCAGGTCTTTATATGCAGCACGAGCACAATTCATGTTTACACACACACCCTGGTAATTGCCATGCCACCACACTAGATAACTTTTAAATTGAAACCTTTTACTAATTGATACTTAAACTGGTACTATTGCCTTTAATTCCTTAAAAATGAAACCGTAGTATTGCTATTCATGTGCATGTACTTCATCATATTAATTGTTCATGCTTAATACATTAATCACACATCGCAACTTGATTATTGATATCATACGCATTCATTATCATTGATATATGCACTTATGAGGATTTCTTGGGATTTGATGATATTGCTGGATTTCGGGGGAAAGCCGCAAAATTTCTAAACTTATTATATATTTTTTAAAACATGTAAATTGCGGTTTTCTAGTGATGTAAGTGTCGTCCACCATGAGTTTCCTGTGGTTTTTGGAGACCCGTTTCGAGGAGTTGGATGAACCGTTTCGGGTACATGGTGGGCCCGGTAGGGTACCCCGGGGCAAGAAGCTCGTGGTGTTGACGATGAGCCTGGCAGGGGACGGATTACCTACCGGTGACTTCATTGGGCACGGCGGATATCCAGAGGATACCGACCGGGGCCGCGAGAGGATGATATATTGATACTGAGATGGGTCAGCCGGATGGCTGAGGCCAGAGACACTATGACATGGATTTATGGGATTTGAGACAGCTTTTGGGTGTCGTTGCTGGACACCGATTTTCGTCGATTCATTGACATTATGCTGGCATTCTAAAAGAGTTTCAAAAACAAAAGAAGATAAAATATTTCTTATATATACCTTTTGAGACCCCAGATTTCCATGTTGCATACATATTAGCACACTGATGTTGTATACACACCTGCTAGTGCATCCAGTCATACCTGTATTTTAGATGCTCGGATGCTTGTGTGCATGCATACGATAGCCTTTGTAGATGTTGTTTATTACTCATGAGTTGGCAACTCACCCCCGTTGTGCCACAGTCTTTTGCAGGTCCGCTCCGTCAGTTCAGTAGCGGCGGGCGCACTTGTGCTTTTGCCTCTTTTGCCTGAGCTCGAGATTTGCTCATAGGTGGGTTATGTTATCATTTTTGTACCACCTTGTATATTCTTTGTATCTAGTGTACTCCATCTACTGTTTCCACCAGATTATTGTATATTGACCTAGAGATGAGACAGTGAGGTTGTGGATTTTATGCTGTATTTTGGGGTCGAGCTCACTTGAGCCGACATGTTATTTTTTTCATGCTTCCTTATGATTATTATGCTTGTTGCCATTTACATTGCGTGGGATTTGTGACCGCCTTATGGCGAAGAGCTAGCTCCCGCTTGGGGATGCTCTATTTTGTTGGATTCATGTATATATTTTGTTGTACCCATTTTTGGGGGCCAGTATTTACAAAGGAGACTCTGCCGAAATTTTCGGGAAAAATTGGTATTGTTTTTAAAAAGGGTTTTACATGACTTATTTGATAAACTTGCTTTCAAATGTTTGGGTTTTCTTCACTCTTTTGCTTAATTGGTTTTGTTTTCTGGGCTTTGGCTTACTTATTTTACGGATGCCTTTAGACGTTTCGTAAACTTAAGTGCCAGTCATGTTCCGTACCCTGCGGGTCGTGACACAAAGTCACCACTTGGCCAAAACTCCACACAAACCACCATTTCTAGCACTAAATCTCATATTTAACACTAACCGATGCTAATTATCACATAAGTTTAGCAAAAGGAAGTTGGGTTCAGAACATATACCTCTCTTGACCCTAGGTGCAAGGAGAAGGAGAAGAAGAAGAAGGGAAGTGCTGTTGCTGTTGCTGCTGCTTGCTACTGCTGTTGCTGCCTGATGCTGCTGATGTTGATGCTGTTGCTGCTTGTGCCGATGCTGTTGCTGCTACTGGGGCTTCTGCTGCTGCTGCTGGTGTTGTGTGTGTGAGAGTGAGAGTGAGAGTGAGAAAATGAAAGGCAAAAGAAAAAAGAAATGAGAGAATAAATAGTCAAGCCCCCCCGCTCTCTTCATTAAATGTAAGCATGGCTCAAGCCATGATGCCCATTCTCTCTCTCTCTCTCCAAGTCAACCCAAAACTAATCATTTTCCATTTTTTTTTAAAAAACAAACCCAAAACACTTAATAAAAATCTAAATTAGCTTAATAAAATTGGTTAGTCCACCATGGTTGCTAATCATGGCCTAACCCTAATTTAACCCTAGTTTACATGCACAAGTGTGTGCAAGCCTAAATAAAATATAATAAAATATTCATTAATTTTGATAAAATATTTGAAAATCGATTTGGTAAACTTTTTATTAAAAACCATATCTTAAAGTATAATTAGCCACTAATCACATCCTAAGGTGTTACAGTTGTAGTATCTCATACCCAACAATCAGCTGTGGTTGAAGTATCTCATACTCAACCATCCCATAAAAGTCTCTACTGGGAAATAGGCCTTTGTGAGTGGATCCGCGCTGTTGTCCTCTGTGTCTACTCTCCTAACCTCGATCTCCCTGGAGATCAACATCTCCATGATCAGGTGATACTGCCTAAGAATATGTCTGGATCTCTGATGGGATGGGGGTTCCTTGGCATAAGCCAAAACTCCATTGTCACACAATGGTAGGAACGAAGTTCATCTCATGAACTAAAATATATCCAGACTGCCTCTTTTGGTAGTATCCTTGGTAACGATGTATCTTGCCTTTAATCGTCTAGTTTGTCATGGTATCTAGCTTGGAACTCTTCCAACATACCGTCCCTCCACCGAAGGTAAAGATAATGCCTGTGACTGACATTCAGTCTTCATTATCACCCTGGAACCTTTCCAGTGATTCTCCCAAGGATCAATTGATACCATCTCACTATAACTAGTGAGAATCCTAACATCCAATTAGATATATCTCATAGATCCATAACCCAGGATTTAGGAGGTATCACCTTGATCCTATATGGAGAATCTTTGTGATAAGAGGAGATTGACCGAGCGTAGCATAGGAAACTCCTTCCCTATCAAGAGTATGTCATCCATGTACTATACGAGGATCACCACCATACTCCCTGCTACCTTTTTGTATATACTAGGTTCATCTACCATTTTGATGAAGTCAAACTCTTTGACTACCACATCAAAACAGACGTTCCAACTCCGCGATGCCTGCTTTATCCCATAAAGCAACTTGCACACGTTTCCGCTGCTCCCACTGTCTATGAAGCCCGCTGGCTGTGTACTTACAGATGCTCTCTTCTAAATCAATATTTAGAAAAGCAGTCATGACACCCAACCGCCAGATATCATAGTCATGGCATGTAGCAATTGCAAGTAGGATCTGGATGGACTTAAGCATAGCTTTGAAAGTCTCAACTTTTCCATGTACACCAAGTAATCTTCTCAAGATATACTTGCTTCTGATGGGGATTTAACCCTTCAGATAAAGCAACCAAAGTCCATACTTTGTTGGTGTATATGGATTCCATCTCAGATCACTAAGCATCTAGCCATTCTTACAGAGTCCCCACTCTTGATGGCCTGCTCGAAATAAGTTGGGTCATCATCTCATGATGCAATCCTCGCTCCCACTGTCATAGAGAAACCGAAGTATCTCTCAGGTAAGGAACCCTACTAGATCGGCGGAGAGGCTGAGGTTCGTTAGAAACTATTGAATCCTTCGGGATTACCAAATTATCAGCTGCAGTTTGTATAGCTGGAACTTTTTCCAGTTCTACCTCATGACCACTAATTTCTTCACAAGAAATACCCTTTCCAAAAGGTGGCATGCTGTGAAACCCCCAGTTTGGTAGAAGATATTCCCTTGGGAATGCTTGGGATATCCAACAAACTTCCACAGAACTGACCTTGCCTTGAGTTTGTCCGGATTTTGCTTTGGACAACCCCAAATCTTAACATCCTTAAGAGATGGGCTCTTTCCATACCATATCATATATGAAGTGGTAGGCACCTGATTTGGTTGGAACCCTATTCAATAGGTATGCAGCTTCTCAAGTGCATAACCCCCAAAAGGAAATAGGTAACTCAGTAGTACTCATCATAGAGCACACCTTATCAGATAGGGTGTGATTGCTCTGCCCCGTTATACCATCGTACTGTGGTGTATACTGTTCACACCAGAATATTGCATTATTATATTCCCCATTCTTATTATTTTTATAAATAAACAGGTGCTTTTGACGCATGTCTGCTACATGTTACAGGTTACAGGTTCTTCGACAGGAAACAGTGAAAACGATGTAAAGAAGATGAAAATATGGACTTTTGACCAACAAATAGAAGGATCTTGATCAAGCCTACATAAAGATCAGTTCACAAACTACAAGGCAACGCAAAGTCCAAGATTTCGTCTCGAAACAACGGTTAAAATCCACTGCACTATTCACTGGCGATCTGGAAGAAACTTCAAAGCCCATTTGAGAAAAAATACATAATAAATAGGAAGCCCAAAATGACCAAAAGCTATAGCAGAAAGCTCAAAGCCCAATCCTCCTTGTTAACCGCGGAACCGCGGCCAAACAGGGCCTTGGGCCGCGGTTCCGCGGCAGGTTTGAGCATTTAGTGGCAAAAAATTTTACCAATTCTCATGGGCGGCGCTCACTAGTCAACCTAAGGGCTATTTTTGTAATTTCAGACATGCGGATCAATTGTAAACCTAGGGTTCTATCGCTTATAAATAGAACCCAAATCATTGTAAACCTTATGCCTCCTTTTAATAATAAATTCCAGAACTCTTTATGGAGAGCATCGGTGCCTCTCTTCAATTCATCTATTCAGATCTGACAACCCTGCGTAAATGGTTAGAGAGATCCATCTGTAAAGTAAGTAGATTTATTTATTTTCTTGCCCTAGATAATTTCAATTCCTGTCCCAGATTAAATTTATTTTCCTGCCCTAGTATAGATTTTATTTATCTGCCCTAGTTATAACTTTCAATTAATTGCCCTAGGTAGAATAATTAGGTTTTTAGTAATAATCAATCCGAACACCCTTCGGAATTAACTCGTTAGCGCGACTAGGAAATTCACAAAATCCCTGTGGACCGACCCGTACTCACCGGCTAGCTTCATGCGACGCCGTTCTTGATTGCGGTTAATAGATATTCTTTGACATACAAATCAAATGGCGCCGTTGCCGGGGATGTCGTGTTATTTCCTTTTTTCAATTTCGGGTTAATCAAAATTAAAAAAATCATAAAAATCTGAAAAATCACAAAAAAATATAAAAACATATCATCTGTTATTTTTCGAAAGGGTACTTTGTTGTTTGAGTCTTGCAGGATATACAATCGAGACGGATCTGGAAATTTCCAGAAAACGAAACAAGAAGAACCGCGGAGATCTGGAGAGCACAAAAAAAAAATCCGGCCGAAGCCACCAAACCGCGGCGGATCCACGGTCGGAGGCTGCAATACGCGGCGGTTCCGCGGTCATACCAGCGGATCAGATCCCCAAACTTCCTCTGCGGTTTAAAAAAAAACCCTCTGTAAGTCTTCTGATCTCTCCTCTGAATCTTTCGATATATCTTTTGTTAAATCTCCTGCAGGATTCTTTGTGCTTAAAAAATTCTTCCCCCTTCTAAATAACAAATCTTGTGCAGGATTCTTTGCACCACGCATAAAATAAAAATATTTGATTGCAAGTGATTTACTGTTTTGCATATCTTTAATTGGACTTTAAGGGACTTTTTGACCAATTCAGATTGGGTGGGGATTTCATCACCCTTCCCAGGCCCCCAGAAATCACATAAGGCATTTGCATTGACCATATCTTAATTAAAAAATACTAGACTCAGCCCTAAGGACGTCGCGCTCAATAGGACAGAGGACTAGAATAGGCATCGACCGTTTATCCTAACCTGACTTTGCGGTGCCTAGGCAAGTGTGTCAAGGCTAGTGGTTTTTAATTAGGCCCACAGTGTGGTTCCTTCCCACTTACCTGACACTTACCTGGCCACAATTGGCAGTGAAGAGGCGGTTTGTGGTCCTATTTCTAGCCCTTTGGAACAGTTAGGAGCTGTCTAGCTGATCTAGGTGACCCTAGATCTAGGTCTGATTGTGCATTTCTGGTTGATTACATTTGTGTCTAAGCCCTTTATCGAATTTTTTTTTCTGCAAACAGTCTCAAATAAAGAGAAAAAGGAAAAAAGGAAAATTTTTATAAAAACTTGCAAAAATTTTGTCGCTAAGAAATCCTTGCACCCTACTTGCACTACCTACCTTCTTTCTTTTCTCATTCTTCTATCATGGGTACCCCACATCATAAATCTCTTGCCGAACTTTGATATCCCGAACCTAACTTTACGTCGTTCGTCAATTTTTTCGGTCGATTTAAAGACGATCCTTCCATGCCCAAAATTTCGCTGAAAGATCAAATAGAAGCGTCTAGGAGAAACAGTTCGAATTTGCAACCCACTCTGTGTCAACCAAGTCAACCTTTACCACCTTCGTATGTTGACACCACTTTTTCAAGTCCTGCTATCACTCCTAAACCAATGTCCATTGCTGAGCATATTGCTCACTCTCGTAGCCGATCTTTCACCCCTCTCCACACATCTAGTTCTAGGGATCCACAAGACTATTCACCTTTTTACCCACATGTTGACCCTACCCCTGTCCAACCACCCACTTCCTACCAGTCCTACCCGACTTTCCCACCTTCACTAGACACTGTTTCTACACCGCCAGTTGGGAGTTTTGCATATCCACACCATTTCGAATCTTTTACCGAAACACCCTCACCACCCAAGTCTAGTTTGGAAGAGTCGTTGGAGGCTTATATCTTAGCAACAAACAAAATGGTTAGGAATGTGGAAGCGTCCGTGGGCGCCCTTATGCAACCTAGTGAACCGGCAGCTAGTTTCCCACTAGTTTCAAATTTTTCAATGTATAAGGAGGCGGTTGGACAGAGTGAGAATGTGAGAGGATTTACAAATCAAACCTACCCTTACCCAATTGAAGTCCACAACTCCAGTTTTCCATCGAATGTCCTAAATGAGTTACCAGTTGAAAATAAAAACGAGTTGTGTGATTTTGTAGTGTTTGATTTGCCAAAGTGTGAAGAACCCCTTTCGAGTGAAACCGCACATAATCCTTTCGATCTTTACACCTCCCATCTAGAACCTAAATCGATAGATATCCATGCTTTTGATGAGGTGTCTAAGAAAATTGATTTTCACTTGATTGAGGATATAGACGCCGGGAATATTTCGGATGATGAACCTGTCGATTTAATTGAGATTTTATGTTCAAATCATCATCCCGAGTTATTAAATGTTTCTCCCGAATCTCATATGCATCTTGACTTTGATGATAATGGCATGGATGAGTTGAATTTTGAGGAGAATTATGATGATAGTATTGAGGATCATATTGAGGTTGAACCATTCTTGTTTGATGTGTCAGATTTTCCAACTCATCCTCTTAAACCTTTACCTAAATCACCCTCCCTCCTTTCCATCGTTCCGACCACGCTCGACGACTGTGAGCTTGAAAACTTTTACTTTGAATCTGACACAGTTCTCACAGCCGATAACATTTACGAGTGTTTCACTTTTTCGGACGATGTTGAAGACTCACCGTCCGAGTTTGAGTCCTTTACATTTTCAGATGAGTTAGTTGAACCATCAGACTCGGTTGCTTACAGTAGTTTCGAACCATTAATGTAATCTTTCCAGTTCGAGGCAGTTTACTACGGTGAGAATGAGACTATCCCTAATTCACTCCTTTTCGTCCGTCCTATCGTTCCGACCGGGCAAATGACCGTTATGCTTTCATCTCCTATATCAAGTTCAGCGTACCTATGTTTTCTTGCGAATCTTGAGGGATTTGACCCCATTTCCTGACGGGTTGATAGGTTAGCGCAATCGCTTATAACATATCGGTCATCACAAATTACGCTAATTTATTCACTCGATTTACACCCTCAAGATCGCGTGACCCTTCTTTCTCCTTTCCGCCATTCTTCTCCCCCACCGAGACCATATTCTACCATTCTTCTTTCCACACGGTCTCGCGTGTTTCTCATTTCTCTTCTTTCCACTCCCTCCTTTCACCAACTATTCCATTACCACGATAAGATCTTTGAATGGTTGGTGCTAACCTTTGGCTTGTGTAAGGCCAAGCTTAAGTTTGGGGGGAAACTTGTTGTATATATGTATATATATTTTTTTGTTTTCTTTTTCTATAAAAAAATAAAAAAACAAATTTCAAAACATTAAAAAATATAAAAAAATTATAAATAAATAAACAGGGGAGTGCCGGTATTTTTGACCCTCTTGGTTTAGCAAGACAGTGAGGACACTGTCAAGTTCAAGTTTGGGGGTATGCTCGGTACGTCTTCTTCCTTCGCATTCATTTGTACATATTTTTGCATTTGCATATTTATTTGAAAACCCAAAAAAATTGAAAATTTTCAAAAATTTAAAAAAATTATTGTATTCAATTTTGGCTAATTGACTTTAGTTTGACAAATAGGTTAACTAGCTAGGAACAACTAGATCTTACACTTAGTAAATTAAAAACCCTAAAAATAACCTTCCTTAAAGTTTAACGGTAGAAAGTATTGTTAGTGTATATGCCCTAGAGGCCATTACTGTATCATACTAGTTTGTATATTACTTAATGGAAGCTTGGGATATTCACCTTGTATAAACAATCTTGCTCAATATAGTAGTATGCTACTTGGTTTGTTTCTACTTCAATGTGTACATGTGTTTATTTTAGTATATCACCTATACACATTAGTGGAGCCCTTAGGATCTTTGCTTGATTACCAGCGTTGTGATGGCAGTCACACTAGTGGGGGCTGGGTAATCTATAAGCACATCCTTATACAGGTCCCTAGTCGCAGGACTATCGAGACAGGGCATCGATACTCCGGAGTAGACTAGCATATGCGCTTCTCATCCTAGTGTGGGAGATGGTCTGTCCCACAGCCATCAGTACGTCGTACTGGAGATAGTATACGGGTGCTCGTTAGGTTACGAGTACACTGGACAGGACTCGTCGGGAACTGACCGGTTGGTATTATACCTATCATCAGTTATCAGTTCTCAGGTGACATGAGTACAGCTTAGTCCGCTGACTTGACACTGTCACTTCGCCTCGAGTGTGTTCCCACTGTACTTTGATTACTACCCTACCACGGCTCAAAGGAGTCATGCAAACAGGTAGTGGTTGGGTACAGTCCCGAAGCACTTGGAGGCAGTGACGGTTATGTTGGAGATAGTGCCCTCAGAGTCAATTATTGGATCACAGGCACGTGATTGCAATGATTGAGGGAGGACCTATCCCGGGAGGACAGTCTTACTCGAGATGATAGTATGCTATCTGGTTTACCTTTATCATCGTGTACTGCTTTAGGTGACCTGGCATGTCGCTATTACACGTTGATAGAGCCCCTAGGATTCTTGCTTGACTGCCGGCAGTATGATGGCGATCATACACGTGGGAGCTGGTAGTCTATAAGCACATCCTTAAAAGGTCCCTAGTCGTAGGAATTTCGAGACAGGGCATCGATACTCCATTAGTAGACTAGTGTATACAGTCGAGACCCCGACGAGGGGCGGTGGCCGGTCTCACAAGCCACTGGTGTCAGTTGGTTCACCTAAGATGTATACAGGTGCTCATTGGGTTATGAGTACACCGGACAGGACTCGCTGGGAACCTGCTAGTTGGTCTTATACCAGACGTCAGATAGCAGTTCCCTGGCGACATGTGTACAGGTTAGTTCATTGACCTGGGGATCGTCATTTGTCTCGTGTGAGTTCCCACTGTACTTTGATTACTACCCTACCACGGCTCAAAGGAGTCGTGCAAACAGGTTTTAGTTAGGTACAGTCCCGAGCCACATGGAGGCAGTGAGCGGATCTTCAGGGGTTCGTCTCTCTCGGTATTGGGGGTGAGGTCGCGCTGTGTCTAGGAGAGCCATTACGCAAAGCCCTCGGCCGAGGCAGGAGATTTACTGGTAGGTATTCCAGTAGTATCTCAGGGCGTTCTGGGCTACACTCCGACACGACTTGTACCGCTTTTGGGGGTCTGACTTTTACCAACCCCCTAGGCCCGACATGCGATGCTCATAGACGAACGGACCGGACTGTACGGATATTGTCACTAACAGGCTCAGTAGGGTGTCAGGATGAGTTCGCTCATCGACGTCCCTTTTGGTCAATAGCTGGTGGCCCGTCACGTATTGGCTGATACCTCTGACGTGCTAGTGGTTAAATCCACAGCCATAGTATTGACGAGTCTTTAGAGTCCACCACACTTACAGTTACTCAAGCTTTCGGGCGAAACGCTGTAGAGGCCGTATGGAGATATGGCAGGGTCCGATCAGATATGTGCGGTATTGCACGGATCAGGATCGGACAGTTTTTGTACTAGTGGCCGTATAGTTATATGGCAGGGTTCGATCTGATACGTGCGGTATTGCACGGATCAGGATCGAACGGATTTTACTAGCCGGCTTTGGCTTAAGCCGGTCCTAGTTTAGTACAGTGTAGATTTTGTCTCATTGCATTTGTATCCGGACGGAATACAGATGCGGGTGTGTATGCACAGTATAGGGGTTTTCCTGTAATTTATTACGAGACCAGTTTTCTGGAGTTGCCAGTTTGTATTCCGTTCCGGCCGGTTTTCCTTTGTTCTTTCCCGGCCGGACTTTTCTGATGGAGGGGGTAATTTGCAGTTTTGCAAATTACATTTGGTGGAGGTTTTATTTGTAAGATGATTTATTATGATAACCTTTTTAGATACCATTCATTTCATGCTTTATTGTGATATGAAGTGGATTAGAGTTGATGTGATTTTGTGATGATTATGTCTTGATGTGGTCACCACTTGCTTTACCCTACACTCACCTCCCTTCATGCTTCATATTACCTCCTCCACCATTCTCATTTAGATGATAAGTTTTTCATTAGAAAAGAGAGAAGAAGAAAAAGAAAGAGAGAAGAAGAAGGAGAGAGTTCTTCATTCTTGAGTGTTTCATCTTCTTGATCTCATTCATGCTAGAAAAATGCAAGCACCATTTTTCTTATCTCATTTCCTCCATCAAGGCAACCAAAACCCAAGTGAGACACTACACTACACATTCTACAGCATATCTTGAGCATGTCGAGTTGCCGGCTTCATGCCCGAGTTGCCTCGGTATTGAGGTGGGAGCCCGTAAAAGACGCAGGCGATGTGGTGCCCTTTCCGGCGAGGAGGCGACGATATGGAGACTACACTTTCCGCGGGAGATCGGGGCGATGACGAGAAGACCGGAGGACTCGGATCACTCGGTATACTTCTCACCCTATCTCTTGATTGCTAGCATTAGGTTAATGGTTACGATCCGGGTTTTCTTTGTCCGCGGTAGCGCCGGTTTCCGAGTAAGGAAAAATTTTGATTCCGCATTTTGGCCTCGAGTACGAGGCCGGGGCGCTGCCGTGGCGCAACATGGTATCAGAGCCACGCCATTAACCTTACCTTGCTTGTTCTAATGTGTTTTGCTTATCCGATCGACCGAAATTCCAAAAACCGTATTTTTCCTTCACATCAGTTTCTGTTGAAATTTTTTGAAGTCTAAAAATTTTTCAGGTGGTCTCAGAATGATGTGCAGGGAGTTCTAAGAACTCTGGGAAAAAACGAGACAATGAACCCTCAACGAGAGCGCGGAAGCACGGCAAAACCCCCCTTGTTGCCGCGCTTCCGCCGCAAGATGGTGGGGTCATTGCTTCGTCTTTTTTCAGTGGGCTTCTGGGATTATATTAGGGGTTTTGGAATATTAAAATTGGGCCCAGGTTTTCTGTGAGTGCTACAGTTTTGATTGGGGGCCCACTTGTTAATTTTTGGTCAATCGGAAAATTTTAAACACATTATTTCACAGTATTTACATTATTTTTGCGACCGTGAATGTCACTCGATCGGTAATTCCGGTCTAACTGCTATAGCCCGGTTAGACGGATTTGCGAACGTGACTTTCACGTTGATGTTCTATGTTTATGCTGTGATGTTGCGGATCGGTCGTGGGGGATAGCCTGGATGCAATGCTAGTACAGTTTTGTTGTATTATGTACATTTGATATTGCGGGGCGAGCGTCCGACATGTGGACTGCCGTCACTGCCTGTTTGTATTATTCTTTTGGGGCACGACCTGGTTGCGGTCGATGTACCCGGTGTATGTATATTTTACTTTCTGTACTAGGATTACCCCGCGGTGGGGTGCACGGATGGCCGGGTTCTAGAGGGCAACGGGCCCGCATCTCATGGTATTGAGACGGAGGGGGCTTCACTCTAGGATTGGCGGGCTATTCGTCGCACTCGTAGGGGGTACAGGTTGACCCAGGAGGGGTGCCCAAGTTACCGGATTCCATGAAGTGCTGGGTGGTCCATTCACGGAGCTGAAGGGGGCTGCCTCGCTTCAGGTTTTGGCGGGTGACTTGCCGCGCCCGTAGGGGTCTAGGATTTCATTGCACAGGCTATCCATACGGCCAGGGGAACGTCGGGTTTCAGCAGCGGCTCTGTGAAACCCGGGGCTTCCAGATATCTGTATTGTTCTGTGATGCTGTACATTTCTGTGATGTTGCATTTTATCACGCCTTGAGCGAAATATAATATATTGGTATATATATTACTAGATGTTGTATATGTTTTACATCCGCGCTAGTCCAGTCCCCGCTCTGCCGTTAGTTAGCTAACCTAACGGGTGATGACGGGACCCAGTGGTGAATGCGGATGGCATATACGCACGTCAGTATATTTTCGTTCTTTGTGGTGTGATTAATTGATGGGACTGCGTTGATTCGGATCAATGCAAGATAAACAAACCTATTCTGATGTTGTTGGAACACTTTTCAAAAAGCTGTTATTGCAAGGACGTTCACTTTTGTTTTGCATCGTGGTATTCATTTGGAATATCCTGCTCCTCAGTCGACGAGGCAAGGGCCGAGATCCCTTCACCGGGAGTGACCCCTTGGACAGAAGTTTGCGTCAGGGCATTAACTTCACTATAGCCGATTACTTTTGCTTTGCATCGTGGTATTCAGTTGGAATATCCTGCACCTCATTCTACGGGGAAAGAGCCGAGATCCCTTCACCGGGAGTGACCTCTTTAGTAAAGGTTTTCGTCACTATATTTTATAAAAGGTTGTGCAGTTCCTTCAACGATATCAAGTTCATTACGTTAAAGGTTTTTCACCAAAAACCAGTCGTAGCCCTCCGTCATTTCAGATTGGTATTACTTAGTATTCGTGCTGCGTATGTCGTGCTTAGCCGAGGCGTAGTGTACGGTAGCTATGTAGTGTCTTTCTGTTGCATGGATATGTGATTGGTTAGGACAGTCGTACGGTCATTTTGGCTCAGTCAAGGACTCGTGCGGGTGGGTCTAATGCAATCAAGATAATGACGGGTTGAACTTGACTAGGATCCTTTGATATGTTGGCTCAGTCAAGGTCACTTGGGTCCTAGGGGTAAAAATCACATCGGGAGTTTCAAAAGAACTGAAACTTGCCAGGCATGCGCATACCTTCTGGAGTGTGGTGACGTGAGTGGATTCCGTCACGTTATCATGCGATGATAGTTGGATCCCGATTCCCACTGATGAGTTGGTTTACTCCTCGGGTGATCCCGACTAATTCTTCTTTCAGGTTTGGAGGAGAATTTGAGGTACAGTGGGAGGTTTCCAGATTAGAAAAAGTAATAACCATTCTGATCTAGGTTAGAGTGCACGCTGAGTGTTTCTTTTCTCTCTCTCTCTTTGGCAGCGACCATTGACCCGACCCTGGACTTTGACTCAGTGACCAAGTTGACCGAACCTTCTTAACACCGGCTTTTGGATTGTCAGAGTTGCAGACCTCATTGCCACTCCTACTTTTACCCTTTTCTCCAGGACACCCCGTATTACTACGAACGTCCACTTCCATTGGACAAAACCTTCGTATGGTTAGATACGAACTCGAAGGAATTCGAGGATGGTTTCCGGTTCTGGAGAAAACGGATAGGACTATTCAGTTGTCTTTTCTTTTCACCTTCTCTCAGGTTGCGAGTACTCCTTGGTTTAGGAGTAGTACACCTATTACGCAAATTGGATAGTCTTCTTCCAAACCATAGGCTGGTGCCGACCGGTAGGGAATGAAGAAAACCAATTAGCATAACGATGGTGTGCAGAAGGTATTAAGTTAAGACAAAGCAAAGGATTAGTAGGAGGGCAAAGTAAATTGCGACTGATATTCACGACCAAACCAAGTATTTCTTCGCCAATCCTAAATAACCTTTGTATTTCTCCAGGACACTCCGTATCACTACGAAGATCCCATTTTATTGGATAATCCATCGTATGGTTATATACGAACTCGAAAGGAACTTGTTCCAGTTCGGGGATGGATCCTGGTTCAGGAGAAATAGGAATAAAATACATTCAGGTGTCTTTTATCTTCACCTTCTCTCGCATTGCGAGTGCTCCTAGGATTAGGACAGTACACCCTTTATGCTTTTTGGATAGTCTTCTTCCAAACCATAGGCTGGTGCCGAACGGTAGGGAAGGAAGAAAACCATTTGGCTTAAAGGGGTGTGCAGAAGGTAATGACTAAAGACATATAAAGGGATTTGGAAAGGTGGCAAAGAATTATACGGTTACAGTTGTGAATCTGGATAATGGAAGAGGCATTACTAAGAATACCAGGATACCCCAACGAGACATTTCGATGTTTCATTTTCACTGTGTACTGTTAATAGAAAACTGATTTCCCGATTAGACACTTAC
Source organism: Agapanthus africanus (assembly GCA_030015575.1). Lineage (NCBI taxonomy): Eukaryota > Viridiplantae > Streptophyta > Magnoliopsida > Asparagales > Amaryllidaceae > Agapanthus > Agapanthus africanus. The sequence continues at coordinate 108,928,558 of JASDDO010000004.1, read as the reverse complement.
TCCAGGGTATGTATTTACCAGGTATGATTCTCACATCTGTATGGTTTTACAGATGATGAGTGGGAGTAAGTTATTGGGAATTGGGTGGTCATCCTCATTATGTCGGGATTCGTTGTAATCGGTGATATTTGAGGAAGTCACCTGGGTTGTTTGCCGGTCGGCAAATAATTGGTTTTGAATATCCGCTGTTGTGCACCAATTTCAAATTGATATATCTGTACGTCTATTTTCATAGAGTGAGATATACCTTTTGATATTATGTCGATGACATTTACCTATATCAGTGGATGGTTAGGTAAGGAGCATTAAACAGCGGTGTAATTCTTCTTAACCATAAGTACAGTTTTCAACCTACGACACACAGTGAAAGAGTTGTTAGACTCAGAGGACTTATATAGAGTATTGTATGTTGTCCAGTGTCCATTAGGACAGAGGGGTTGGTCCTCATACTATATTCTGTTTACTTTTAACTTCTCTGGTTCTTAGACATGTGTTTCGTGGAAACACAGGGTCTAAGTTTTGAGGAGTTATAGGTATTTGAATAGAGTAGAGAACCAGGTGTAGCAAGTATCGAGATTCTTCAAAGAGATCGAAGATGTAGATACTTGTGTATGGTATTCAGTTGATAGTAATGATAAAGAGAAATTGCTTCTCTTTCAGGTTACTCATAATTGGAAGCATTCCTAGGTTGAGTAACGCTGATCGGCCTCCTTCCATTTAGTTTACATGCACTGGAGATAGCTGCATGATTTGAATCTGGTTCAATTGAATCAGTGCCTCTGGTTCTATATTGGATATAGAACAGTTCATATCTTGACATTGTTAAGGTACGGGGAGTTGTCCGGCTTATGCTTAAAACCAGACACTGGACAACTCAAGGCACGTTTCTGTAATGGCTGTTTGTGGGTTGACCCAGGCTATGACGAGGGTTGACTTTCTACCATCTAGATGAACAATAGCAATATTGTTCTAGACTCGCCACAGTTTTTATTAAAAATGGATTTTTTCAGAAAAAGTAGTGGGGGTATGGTAGAACTGGAAGTGATTCCAGAACCGCAAACGATTACTGAAGATTTGATAAGCAACCTAAAGATTCAATCTGGTTTGACATTCCATTGGCCACTCTGCAGATACGGTGGGTAACTTCAGGCACCCGAGAGGTACTCCGGTAGCCTCAAGGACGGTGACAGGGAAGTTCTTGTTTACCCACAATTACCATTGCTGTTGTTCCTGGCTGCGAGCCCCGGCAGGAGGATGAGTATAGCGTCGTTCTAAACTAGCTTTGGAAGTGCACGTCTATATGACTCTGCCAGAGGGTTGTCGTAGTCAGTGGGAGCAGCGGAAGCATTGGTGGACATCAGGCTTATGTCTATTTATAGACTAAAGCAGATGTAGCGGAGATAGATCATCCATTTCTGATGTGACGGTCATAGGTTTGACGTCATCAGAATAAGGGGTGGATCTGTTGAGAAGGTAGTAGGAAGTGATATTCCTATACTACGATCGGTTATACTTTGGTCGTCACACAGTGGTTTCTCCACAAGGGACTTGGATATTATATCAGACATACTGGTTACTAGATCTATGGTTTTAGATCTAGATTTGGGTGGTTTCCCAATCTGGGTACCTTGACAGCATTCTATGAGTATTTAGAATGGACGACTCCTGACACGGTAGTGCACCTGCAGTTGATGGAGTCACCCTCTCTAAAGGTGTCTTATAGACTAAAGGGGAGAGGGATACTCATGATTGGCAGATCACTTGCTTAGGCAATTGAGTCAATCATGAGATGTCAAGTACCACACCAGATGTTGTTCTTGCACTAGATGCAATAAGTTGATATTGATCCAATCCTGGAGAAACAGTCGGAAGCAGTCTTAGAACATAAGTGGATGTTCTAGGGATATGATAACGACAGCCTCATTTGGGAGACAATTATCATTCCAGGCTTCCAAGGTGACATGGACGACAAGGAGGTTGTCAGAGTTATAGTTTTCCTTCTGACGAGGGGCAGTATTTTGGACAGGTGGTCCAAGGCAATACTGAGGGTGGCATGGCGCAGGATACTGATTAAGTTCAGTTGACGATACAGTCTAAGAAGTTTGGATTTGGAGTTCATTTATGAGCTAGGTCCCATCAGACATCCAGACATTCTAAGACAGGTATTGCTCATTTCGGGAGATGGCTTTCTCCGTGAACTTGAGATATAGAGAGACATAGAAAGAAACATCACAGCGGATCCACTCACTGAGGCTATTCCTCGAACGCAATAGTTTCGCAAACGAGCTTTGTGAGACTGACTAGTAGAGGAGTTGGGTGTTCGGTATCACACGGGCTGTGAGTATGCGGCATCGCAATAATTAGCCTTGAGTGCAAGTGGGAGATTGTTGGAGATAGTGCCCTCAGAGTCAATTATTGGATCACAGGCACGTGATTGCAATGATTGAGGGAGGACCTATCCAGGGAGGACAGTCTTACTCGAGATGATAGTATGCTATCTGGTTTACCTTTATCATCGTGTACTGCTTTAGGTGACCTGGCATGTCGCTATTACACGTTGATAGAGCCCCTAGGATTCTTGCTTGACTGCCGGCAGTATGATGGCGATCATACACGTGGGAGCTGGTAGTCTATAAGCACATCCTTAAAAGGTCCCTAGTCGTAGGAATTTCGAGACAGGGCATCGATACTCCATTAGTAGACTAGTGTATACAGTCGAGACCCCGACGAGGGGCGGTGGCCGGTCTCACAAGCCACTGGTGTCAGTTGGTTCACCTAAGATGTATACAGGTGCTCATTGGGTTATGAGTACACCGGACAGGACTCGCTGGGAACCTGCTAGTTGGTCTTATACCAGACGTCAGATAGCAGTTCCCTGGTGACATGTGTACAGGTTAGTTCATTGACCTGGGGATCGTCATTTGTCTCGTGTGAGTTCCCACTGTACTTTGATTACTACCCTACCACGGCTCAAAGGAGTCGTGCAAACAGGTTTTAGTTAGGTACAGTCCCGAGCCACATAGAGGCAGTGAGCGGATCTTCAGGGGTTCGTCTCTCCCGGTATTGGGGGTGAGGTCGCGCTGTGTCTAGGAGAGCCATTACGCAAAGCCCTCGGCCGAGGCAGGAGATTTACTGGTAGGTATTGCAGTAGTATCTCAGGGCGTTCTGGGCTACACTCCGACACGACTTGTACCGCTTTTGGGGGTCTGACTTTTACCAACCCCCTAGGCCCGACATGCGATGCTCATAGACGAACGGACCGGACTGTACGGATATTGTCACTAACAGGCTCAGTAGGGTGTCAGGATGAGTTCGCTCATCGACGTCCCTTTTGGTCAATAGCTGGTGGCCCGTCACGTATTGGCTGATACCTCTGACGTGCTAGTGGTTAAATCCACAGCCATAGTATTGACGAGTCTTTAGAGTCCACCACACTTACAGTTACTCAAGCTTTCGGGCGAAACGCTGTAGAGGCCGTATGGAGATATGGCAGGGTCCGATCAGATATGTGCGGTATTGCACGGATCAGGATCGGACAGTTTTTGTACTAGTGGCCGTATAGTTATATGGCAGGGTTCGATCTGATACGTGCGGTATTGCACGGATCAGGATCGAACGGATTTTACTAGCCGGCTTTGGCTTAAGCCGGTCCTAGTTTAGTACAGTGTAGATTTTGTCTCATTGCATTTGTATCCGGACGGAATACAGATGCGGGTGTGTATGCACAGTATAGGGGTTTTCCTGTAATTTATTACGGGACCAGTTTTCTGGAGTTGCCAGTTTGTATTCCGTTCCGGCCGGTTTTCCTTTGTTCTTTCCCGGCCGGACTTTTCTGATGGAAGGGGTAATTTGCAGTTTTGCAAATTACATTTGGTGGAGGTTTTATTTGTAAGATGATTTATTATGATAACCTTTTTAGATACCATTCATTTCATGCTTTATTGTGATATGAAGTGGATTAGAGTTGGTGTGATTTTGTGATGATTATGTCTTGATGTGGTCACCACTTGCTTTACCCTACACTCACCTCCCTTCATGCTTCATATTACCTCCTCCACCATTCTCATTTAGATGATAAGTTTTTCATTAGAAAAGAGAGAAGAAGAAAAAGAAAGAGAGAAGAAGAAGGAGAGAGTTCTTCATTCTTGAGTGTTTCATCTTCTTGATCTCATTCATGCTAGAAAAATGCAAGCACCATTTTTCTTATCTCATTTCCTCCATCAAGGCAACCAAAACCCAAGTGAGACACTACACTACACATTCTACAGCATATCTTGAGCATGTCGAGTTGCCGGCTTCATGCCCGAGTTGCCTCGGTATTGAGGCGGGAGCCCGTAAAAGACGCAGGCGATGTGGTGCCCTTTCCGGCGAGGAGGCGATGATATGGAGACTACACTTTCCGCGGGAGATCGGGGCGATGACGAGAAGACCGGAGGACTCGGATCACTCGGTATACTTCTCACCCTATCTCTTGATTGCTAGCATTAGGTTAATGGTTACGATCCGGGTTTTCTTTGTCCACAGTAGCGCCGGTTTCCGAGTAAGGAAAAATTTTGATTCCGCATTTTGGCCTCGAGTACGAGGCCGGGGCGCTGCCGTGGCGCAACAGGTTAGACAGGATTCGTCTCTCCCGGTATTGGGGGTTGACATCGCGCTGTGTCTAGGAGAGCCATTACACGAGTAGTCCCTGGCCAGGGCAATCGAGATATACTGGTAGGCTTCCAGTGTTATCTCAGGGTGTTTTGGGCTTCACCCCGACACGACTTGTACCGCTATTAGGGGACTGATGTTTACCGCCCCCTTAGGCCCGCCATGCGATGTATCAGACGAACAGACCGGACTGTACGGAGATTGTCACATTCAGGCTCAGTAGGAGTTCAGATGGGTTTCACCTCGTCAGTCTTCTTGTCGGCATCTACCTGGGGACCGTTACGCACAGCTAGTGCCGCTTGCGGTCTATGGTTAAACCCACTGCCAGCGTAGTGTCGAGTCTTTAGAGTCCCACACAGAGAGCTATTCGCCTTTAGGCAAAAGAGTAGAGGTCGCATGGTTTTGCGACAGGTCGCATGGTTTTGCGATAGGGTTCGGTCACATCCGTGCACTTATGCACGTACAGTGTCCGGACAGTTAACACTAGCGGGCTTTGGTTTAAGCCAGATCCTAGTGTACGTATTGGGATTGGATTTATCCAGTATGTATTCGTGTTCCTCGGAACGCGGATGCGGGTGTGTATGCACAGTTGACGGAGAGACAGAGGCAGAGGATTCTCATTAGGGTTGTTGACCGTTGACTGTTGACTATTGACTTTTTGCTCAACCCTAATGAGAATATGATATATGATTAACAATAATATTAATTAAGTATTGTGGTGACATGGTTGATGAGGGGTTGACTTTGTTGACTTGTTGACTTTGTTGACCGGTTGACTAGGTTGGACTAGTTGACCATTATGATGACAATGGCTATCATTTCATGGCAAAGACTTTTTACTTGCTTGTTTCTCTTGTGAGAAATGAGTGCATGAAATGATATGGCTATTATAGCTTAAACCATTTACACAATACTTGATTACTATTTTGTGATGATGGTTATGGATTATGAGAGCCAAGAGAGAAAAGTCTTCTATCATTCTATCATTCTCATTCTCTCTCTTGTTCTTGAGCTCCCATCTCCTTCCTCTTGCTCTCCCTCTCTTTAGTCTATGGTTCACTTGTCTCATGGGTTGAGAACCAAGAACCATAGAGAAAATCCCTACACACTCTTCTTTACTCACTCTAGTTCACAAGGTTTAGCAAACCAAGTGAACTAGTTTTTTCAAAGACCGAAGAAGAAGCCAAAGATAGAAGCTTTCGAGGTGGATCCATCTTCGACGCAAGGAGACGACGGAGTGAAGCCGATCCGGACAACCATCGAGAGTCAGAGAAGAAGGAGTTCAAGAAAGAAAGGTATAACCCCCTAACCGAGTAGTTAACAACTCCTAGTTAGGTTGTTAGTTAGATGTTTAACAAAGATCCGGTTTTGAGTCCATGTTACCACCTCTAGAAAAATTGTTTTTCACCAAATTCTGCATGCCCGAAAGTACCGGGAGAGGTAGGATAGACTTACAGTGGTATCAAAGCCTAGTTAAACTCTATCTAACGTGTTAGCAAAGTAGCTAGAAGATCGATCAAAGAAAAGTCGCAAAACGAACCCAAAAATGTCAAGTTTCTGCCGATTTTTAGTCTGTTCAAAAGTTGATAAATTTCATCTTAAAAATCGGCTCAGGCTTTTTATAGAATAACCACCAAATTTGGTCCCACGAACCGTTCAAAGCGCCGCGGAAACGCGGTGGGAGCACTCTCCGGCCGCGGTTCCGCGGCCGAGTTGACTCGGCCGGGGTCCAACTTTGGTGCAGTGTATTTCTGGGGCTATTTTAGGATTTTTGGAATATGTATTTTCTGCCCAGATTTTCCAGAACGAAAATTTTGTGTTTGGGGCCTATAAATCCGTATTTTTGATCGAACTTCTAAAAGACTTAAGCTGACGGGTTTTTCTGTGATATGATATTTGTATTGAACGTCTACTAATCGCTATATGTCGATTAGTGGGGGTTATACAAATCTGTGATCTGTAATGTCAATGGAATGTGTATATGAATTCATTGGATTGTCGCGGGTGAATAGCCGGGGGTTGTGAGACGAGAGTTTTCTTTTCTTTCAATTCATGTAAATTTGTAAATTGATGTAATAATTATTTGTATGGCCGCACAACCGGGTCGGGGTTGTAGCCGTCATTGTATAATTTCTTTTTACTGTTTTTGCTCCTAGGATAGACCCATGGAGGGGGTGCACAAACTACCGGGTATGCCGAAGTGCCGAGTGGCCTACTCACGGGGTTGAGGGAGGTTGCTTCGCTTCGGGTACTTGGCGGGTAGTTTGCCGCACCCATAGGGGTCTTGGGTGGGTTATTGGCTATTCACCACGACCGTGTAATCTGCTTTTCGTTACAGGCTCATACGAATTGCAGCTTCCTAGTATATCCAATGTGTTCATCTGTGATATGAAATGTCTATCATTGCAATATATCTATATATGATATTATTTAGGCGTTGCTTATGTTTTACAGCCGCGCTAGCCCAGCCCCCGCTCTGTCGTTAGTTAAGTAACCTAACGGGTAATGACGGGGCCCCGTGGCGAATGCGAATGGCATAAGCGTACGTCATATTTTGGTTGTTTTCTGCAATGGTAGGTTTAAATGATGGGACGCATTAAAAGAACTAATGCAAGAATATCACGCATTAAAAGAACTAATGCAAGAAAATAAACCATGTAAAAGTCGTTGGAACACTTTCGAAAAACCACTCGGTTCTTTTCAAAACAAACTTTTAAAATGCGGAGTTTAAGCCACTCCTTTTAAAAGCTATCTCGTTCCATCGACTATATCAAGTTCACTACGTTCACGGTTTTGCCAAAACCATCCGTAGCCCTCCATCATTTCAGTTAAATATTCGGTAGTATTCAAGCTATGTATTTTGACCTCACGCCAAGGCATAGTGATTGGTAGCTGCCGGATATTTATCTGTTGCATAGATAGAATGCGTTGGTTTGAGACAGTCGTACTGCCATTTTGGCCTACGTCAAGGGTATGTACGGGTGGGTTCAAATTAACCTGGATAATGATGGGAAGAACTTGACATGTGACTTATGACATTTTGACCTCAGGCCAAGGTCATAAGAGCATGGGGCAAAAATCCACATCGGGAGTTTCATAAGTACTGAAACTTGCTAGCGTTGCATACCATTTGGAGTGTGATAATTCTGGTAGGATTCCTTCAGTTTCGTCACGCGATGATATTTGGATCCCGATCCTACTGTGAGTATATGCTACTCCTCCGGAAATTTCTCACTTAACGATCAATGCTATAAACCAAGTAGGTGTCTAGAAAGGTGTTAGCGGGGCTACGCTCCCAGGGAAAAGAGGTTCTTGAATTAAGGAACATCGCGAAAGCGTTGGAAAACCTCCCTCGAAGTACCGACACCAGCCTGGCCGAACGGTTAAGCAAGTATTGTACGGTGAGATTGATCCTGACTAATTCTTCCTTTTTGGTTTGAGGAGGGATTCGAGAAACAGTGGGAGCCATCCTGTTTAGACAAACTAAAAACCACTCTAAACTTGCAAGAGCATCATGCTGAGTGTTTCTTCTTCTCTCTCCTAATTGCAGCAACCAATCGACATGACTGGACTTAAGTTACTTCTAGATAAAAACATACTGACATGACCAAACTACAAAGATTGGCTCAGGAATGTCAAAATGGCAATCACTTACGACAAGCTGGGGTATCTTCTTACCACCAAAGCTCCCCCTGTCCCAAGTACCACCTCCAGCGTCGCGGATAAGGAAATCCGTAAGACCTGGGAGATTGATAGCGCGAAGGCCAAGTGCCTCGTACTTGCCTCGATGGACAACGAACATCAGAGGAGGCACGAGAATATGGACCTTGAATCCATATTTCTCCATACAAAAGAACTATATGGAGAGCAATCTCGTATCGCAAGATACGAAGTGTCGAAGAAGTAACCTAACTACCGGGTATGCCGAAGTGCCGAGTGGCCTACTCACGGGGTTGAGGGAGGTTGCTTCGCTTCGGGTACTTGGCGGGTAGTTTGCCGCACCCGTAGGGGTCTTGGGTGGGTTATTGGCTATTCACCGCGACCGTGTAATCTGCTCTTCGTTACAGGCTCGTACGAATTGCAGCTTCCTATTATATCCAATGTGTTCATCTGTGATCTGAAATGTCTATCATTGCAATATATCTATATATGATATTATTTAGGCGTTGCTTATGTTTTACAGCCGCGCTAGCCCAGCCCCCGCTCTGTCGTTAGTTAAGTAACCTAACGGGTAATGACGGGGCCCCGTGGCGAATGCGAATGGCATAAGCGTACGTCATATTTTGGTTGTTTTCTGCAAGCGTACGTCATATATAGATATATTGCAATGATAGACATTTCATATCACAGATGAACACATTGGATATACTAGGAAGATGCAATTCGTACGAGCCTGTAACGAAAAGCAGATTACACGGTCGCGGTGAATAGCCGATAACCCACCCAAGACCCCTACGGGTGCGGCAAACAACCCGCCAAGTACCCGAAGCGAAGCAACTTCCCTCAACCCCGTGAGTAGGCCACTCGGCACTTCGGCATACTCGGTAGTTTGTGTCTTGCGATACGAAGTGTCAAAGAAGTAATCCATATTTCTCCATACAAAAGAACTGTATGGAGAGCAATCTCGTATCGCAAGATACGAAGTGTCGAAGAAGTTATTTTCGGCAAGGTTGGCCATCGGATCATTGGTAGCGGAACACGTACTTAAGATGATTGGCTTCATTGAGGAGCTCGCGGAACTTGGAACCACGTTGGAGAATGAGCTCTATACTGACTAGATTCTCCAGTCCCTTCCTTCCACTTACGCCCAGTTTATACTGAACTTCAACTTACAAGAAAAAGAATTTGAACTTTCAGAACTCCTCAACATGCTGAGGAGTGTAGAGGGCACCCTACAGAAAGGTAGGGAAACATCCACTTTGTTTGCAGGAGGATCTTCCTCTTCTAGGTCCAAGGAGAAAGCCAAGGGAAAGAAGAAGAAAGCCCCCGCCAAACCAAGGGGCGGTGTTGGTAAAGTGGATACGAAGGGAAAAGCAAAAGCAACAAAGAAAGCGGGGCAGCTTGTGGATAAAGAAGAATGCTTCTATTGTCATAAGAAAGGACACTGGAAGAATGATTGCAGGGCTTGGAAAGCCAGGACACAGGAATTGAAGCAGGTTGCGGCTTCAGCTTCAGGTGTGTATGTTATTGAAAACTGTCTTTCAATAAACTCTATTTCTTGGGTATTGGATACCGGATCAGGATCTCATATCTGTAATTCTTTGCAGGCGTTGAAAAACCGTAGGGTTTTGAAGGCAGGTGACATGACCCTCAGAGTTGCAAACGGAGCTAGAATGGATGCTAAGGCCGTGGGGGACTATCACCTGGGAATGTCAGATGGACATGTTTTGGTTTTACGTAATTGCTTTTTTGTACCCAACGCAACTTATAATATCATTTCTGTATCTTTAGTTTCTAAAGAAGGTTATGAATTTGCGTTTGTAAGTAATGTTGTAAACATTCACCTTAATCAAGTTCTGATTAGGTCAGGTACATTGAGCAATGGTATATACGTATTAAACCAACCACAGATTTTCAATGTCCAGAATACGCACAAAAGAAAGTCTCCGGAAATAAATCAGACTTTCTTATGGCATTGTAGACTGGGTCATATCAATGAGAGAAGGTTGACGAAGTTACATACAGAAGGTTATTTGAATCCGTTCGAATATCAATCGTATGCCACTTGTCAATCCCGTCTCAAAGGAAAGATGACAAAGACTCCGTTCACTGGACACGGAGTAAGAGTGAGCGAGCTCTTGGGACTCGTACACAGTGACGTGTGCGGTCCAATGTCTACACATGCGCGAAGCGGTTATTCTTACTTCATTACTTTTACGGATGACTTTTCAAGGTACGGTTATGTCTTCTTGATGAAACATAAGTCCGAAGCCTTTGGAAAGTTCCAGGAATATAAGAATGAAGTAGAAAAACAAACCGGCAAAAGTATTAAGATTCTAAGATCGGATCGAGGTGGAGAATACTTGAGTGCCGAGTTCCTGGACTATTTAAAAGAGAACGGAATTCTCTCTCAGCTTACTCCTCCATACACTCCGCAACATAACGGTGTATCGGAGAGACGGAACCGAACCCTATTGGATATGGTACGGTCTATGATGAGTAACGCTGAGTTACCGCGATCATTCTGGGGGTATGCGCTAGAATCAGCTGCATACCTTTTGAACCGAGTTCCGACTAAGACTGTGCCTACCACACCATATGAAATATGGAGTGGGAAGAAACCCTATCTTCAATATCTGAAGATCTGGGGATGTCCGGCTTTTGTCAAAAAGCAGCATGCGGACAAACTCGAGGCACGCTCAGTATTGTGCAAGTTGTGGGATACCCAAAGAACTCCAGGGGGTATCTCTTCTATTACGCAGAGGAACAAAAGATCATTGTTTCTCGTAATGCCCATTTTCTGGAACACCAGTTCTTAGAAAAGGAAACAAGTGGGAGCGAAATAGAACTGGAAGAAATTCCAGAACCACAGACTATTACTGAAAGCTTAGTGGAACCAAAGGGTTCAAAAGAACAGGACATTCCTACGCCGCTCCGCAGGAGTAGTAGGCAGTCTCATCCGCCCGAGAGATACTGCGGTTTTCTCATAGACGGGGATAGAGAGGATTGCATCATGGATTATGATGAGCCTACTAGCTTCCAGCAAGCCGTTCAGAGCGTCGACTCGGTAAAATGGCTGATGCAATGCGGACCGAAATGGAGTCCATGTACAACAACAAAGTATGGACGTTGGACATTGCTCCAGACGGGGTAAAACCCGTAGGATGCAAGTGGACCTTCAAAAGGAAGATTGGTGTAGATGGACAGGTTGAGACCTATAAAGCTAGACTGGTTGCAAAGGGTTTTCGTCAAAGACCTGGTTTGGAATATGACGAGACCTTTTCTCCAGTAGCTATGCTGAAATCCATTCGGATCCTTCTTGCCATTGCTGCCTTCCACGATTATGAGATTTGGCAGATGGACGTAAAGACCGCTTTTCTAAATGGAAATTTAGAGGAGTGTGTCTATATGGACCAGCCAGAGGGTTTCATTCAGAGTGGGAGCAGTGGAAAGGTGTGCAAGTTGCTTAAGTCCATCTACAGACTAAAGCAGGCATCGCGGAGTTGGAACATCTGTTTTGATAAGACGGTCAAGGAATTTGGCTTTATCAAAAATCCAGATGAACCATGCATCTATAGTAGATTTGTAGCGAGAACTGTAGTATTCCTCGTTTTATACGTGGATGACATTCTCTTAATAGGAAATGACATTCCTATGCTACAATATGTCAAGGGGTTCTTGTCACACAGGTTCTCCATGAAAGACCTGGGTGATGCCTCATACATCCTGGGGATCCGGATCCATCGTGATAGATCCAAGAGGATATTAGGACTTTCACAGTCCAGGTACATCGACACCATACTGAAAAGATTCAGTATGGAAGATTCCAAGCGCGGTAATCTACCGCCTTGTCACGGGATCACCCTCTCCAAAGAGATGTCTCCTAAGACTGATTTGGAAAGGGATCGCATGTCTATTATACCCTACGCTTCTGCGGTAGGCTCTATAATGTATGCGATGTTGTGTACCAGACCGGATGTAGCTTATGCACTGAGTGTAGTAAGCCGGTATCTGTCAAACCCTGGGGAGAAACACTGGATAGCGGTAAAGAACATTCTCAAGTACCTGAGAAGGACTAAGGAGATGTTCTTGGTGTATGGCGGAAAAGACCTCCAGATCGAGGCCTTTGCTGACTCCAGCTTCCAGAGTGACAAGGATGATTCCAAGTCCATGTCGGGTTTTGTCTTTACCCTCAATGGAGGGGCGGTGTGTTGGAAGAGTTCCAAACAGGAAACCGTTGCAGACTCGACGATGGAAGCGGAATACATCGCTGCATCTGATGCCGCAAAAGAAGCTGTCTGGATGAGGAAGTTCTTGACAGAACTTCAGGTGGTTCCGTCCATTGTTGATCCAATACCTCTGTATTGCGACAACAACGGGGCTATAGCTTTAGCGAAGGAACCCAGGTCCCATCAGAGATCCAGACACATCTTGAGGCGGTATCACCTGATCAGGGAGATCGTGGATCGCCAGGAGATCGAGGTTCGGAGGGTCGCTTCAGAAGATAACACTGCAGATCCATTCACCAAGGCCTTTCCCCAGACTCAGTTCGAGCGGCTGATCGAGATGATAGGTCTTCGATATGCCAGTACATGGCCTTAGTGCAAGTGGGAGATTGTTAGTGTATATGCCGTAGAGGCCATTACTGTATCATACTAGTTTGTATATTACTTAATGGAAGCTTGGGATATTCACCTTGTATAAACAATCTTGCTCAATATAGTAGTATGCTACTTGGTTTGTTTCTACTTCAATGTGTACATGTGTTTATTTTAGTATATCACCTATACACATTAGTGGAGCCCTTAGGATCTTTGATTGATTACCAGCGTTGTGATGGCAGTCACACTAGTGGGGGCTGGGTAATCTATAAGCACATCCTTATACAGGTCCCTAGTCCCAGGACTATCGAGACAGGACATCGATACTCCGGAGTAGACTAGCATATGCGCTTCTCATCCAAGTGTGGGAGATGGTCTGTCCCACAGCCATCAGTACGTCGTACTGGAGATAGTATACGGGTGCTCGTTAGGTTACGAGTACACTGGACAGGACTCGTCGGGAACTGACCGGTTGGTATTATACCTATCGTCAGTTATCAGTTCTCAGGTGACATGAGTACAGCTTAGTCCGCTGACTTGACACAGTCACTTCGCCTCGAGTGTGTTCCCACTGTACTTTGATTACTACCCTACCACGGCTCAAAGGAGTCATGCAAACAGGTAGTGGTTGGGTACAGTCCCGAAGCACTTGGAGGCAGTGACGGTTAGACAGGATTCGTCTCTCCCGGTATTGGGGGTTGACATCGCGCTGTGTCTAGGAGAGCCATTACACGAGTAGTCCCTGGCCAGGGCAATCGAGATATACTGGTAGGCTTCCAGTGTTATCTCAGGGTGTTTTGGGCTTCACCCCGACACGACTTGTACCGCTATTAGGGGACTGACGTTTACCGCCCCCCTAGGCCTGCCATGCGATGTATCAGACGAACAGACCGGACTGTACGGAGATTGTCATATTCAGGCTCAGTAGGAGTTCAGATGGGTTTCACCTCGTCAGTCTTCTTGTCGGCATCTACCTGGTGTTGGAGATAGTGCCCTCATAGTCAATTATTGGATCACAGGTACGTGATTGCAATGATTGCGGAGGACCTATACCGGTAGGACAGTCTTACTCGAGATGATAGTATGCTATCTGGTTTGCCTTTATCAGTCGTGTACATGTTCAGGTGACTGATTACATGTTACACTTTGATAGAGCCCTTAGGATCTTGCTTTACCACCAACAGTATGATGGCGATCATATACGTGAGAGTTGGGTGGTTTATACGCATATCCTTAATTGTGGTCCCTAGTCGTGGGAGTTTCGAGACAGGGCATTGATACTCTGGAGTAGACTAGTGTATACAGTCGAGACCCCGACGAGGGGCGGTGGCCGGTCTCACAAGCCACTGGTGTCAGTAGGATCACCTAAGATGTATACAGGTGCTCATTGGGTTATGAGTACACCGGACAGGACTCGCCGGGAATCTGCTAGTTAGTATTATATCTACCGTCAGATAGCAGTTCCCTGGTGACATGTGTACAGGTTAGTTCATCGACCTGAGGTCGTCATTTGTCTCGTGTGAGTTCCCACTGTGCTTTGATTTCTACCCTACCACGGCTCAAAGGAGTTGTGCAAACAGGTAGTTTTTGGGTACAGTCCCGAGCCATATGGAGGCACGTGAGCGGATCGGCAGGGGATTCGTCTCTCCCGGTATTGGGGGCGAGGTCGTGCTGTGTCTAGGAGAGCCATTACACAAAGTCCATGGCCATGGCAGGAGATTTACTGGTAGGTACTCTAGTAGTATCTCAGGGTGTTATTGGGCTTCACTCCGACACGACTTATACTGCTATTGGGGGTCTGACGTTACTAGCCCCCTAGGCAGATATGCGATACTCATAGACGAACGGAACGGACTGTATATACATTGTCACTGTTAGGCTCAGTAGGGTTTTCCGGATGAGTGCGCTCATCGGCATCCCTTGAGGTCAGTCCATGGGCAGCCGTTACGCATTGCTAGTGCAGCTGACGGTTTGTGGTTAAACCCACTGCCAGGGTACTGACGAGTCATTAGAGTCCCCCACAGACAGTTTCCCAAGTTCGGGCGAAACGTTGTAGAGGCCGTATGGTTTTATGGCAGGGTTCGGAAAATGCACGTGCGTTTACACACGTGTTATTTTTCGGGCAGATGATACTGGTCGGCTTTGGTTTAAGCCGGATCCGAGTATTATATTAAGTAGGTATAATATCTTTGTCTCAGTTGCATTTGTATTCGGTCGTAATACAAATGCGGGTATATTTATACAGTTTCGGGGTTATCCTGAAAGTCGTTTCAGGATCACTTTTGGAAGTTGCCAGTTTCCAGTTTTCTATCAGCCGTCTTTTAACCTTCGGTTAAAGACGGATTTATCTTTTCTTCAGTTGAGGTGAGTCAGTGTTCTAGAAGATTCTAGATGAGGTGACTAGGATTAATTGGTGTTGAGTTTTCATTGGTTGCATTAATGACTTGATGAGGTGTTTATGTGAGTCATTGTTTTCATTAAAGAGTTTTGTTAAGCTTAAGATATTTTGTGAGAAGCTTCATGTCTTATGGTCATCTCCCTCCTCCTACACTCACCTCCCTTCTCCATATGTATGGCCGGCCCTCTCTCTCCTCCCTCACTCTCTCACTTGATGTTTTCATTTGTAGAAAAGATATGATAGTATTTGGGGTGCATGGAATTCACAGCTCATTTCATTCTATCACCCGATTCCCTCGGCAACTTCATTAACCGATCGTCCACGGATTTGGACGAAGTGAGACAAAGTCATCTACTCAATCTCTACATCATTCTTGGTCGTCTCTTTTAGCAAACTTGACGATCGAGTTGCCTCAAGTCAGAGGCGGGAGCCCGTTTAAAGAATCATCGACGTGGTGCCACCTCGACGAGGATATCGGAGATCGACGCGATCGGAGCAGCCGCAACGGAGCGTGGGATGATGGTTAAAGAACGAAGGACTCGGATCGTTCGGTATAACCTTTCTACACTCTTTACAGTTTGTTAGTTTAGCAATAATGGCAGATCCGGGTTAAAGTATACGATAGCGCCAGTTAAAAAGATTTTGTTCCGCATTTGGCGTCTGTAGACTGCCGGGGCGCTAGCGTAGACTTACAGTGGTATCAGAGCCTAACCATTTTGCTATGCTAACTTGTGCTAACGCGTTTAAAACATCGATCGAACTGGAAATCGAAAACTACAAAATTCCATGCTCACAGTTTCTGTCGATTTCAAATGATCTCGTAAAATTATTCTACATGTCTCAGAAATGTGTGCAGGCTTTTCTAAGAACCACGTAGAAATTTGGGCACGTAATTCGATAATACCGCCGCGGAAACGCGGTCAAACCTATGGTTTGACCGCGCTTCCGCGGCAGTACAGTGAGATCGTGGCCCCAAATTTTCACAGTGAGTTCTCTGTTGGATTTTGTGGTTTTTGGTAAATATCGTTTTAGCCCAGATTTTGTTACTGTTCACCAGTAAGTCGTGGGGACCACTTCTTGATATTTGGTCGATCGAAATTTAAACATGTTAGTTTACAGTGCTTACATTATATCTCCGACCGGGAATGTCATTTGATCGGTAAACCGCGTCTGATTGCTATAGTTCTTTTAGACGGATTTGCGAACGTGGCATTCGCGTTGATGTTCTGTGTTGTGCTGTGATGTTGCGGATTTGTCGTGGTGGATAGCAGTGTGCAATGGTAGTACAGTTTGTGTTTATTTGTACATTTGATCTTGCGGGGCGAGCGTCCAACTTGTGGACAGCCGTCACTGCCTGTTGTATAATATTCTTTTGGGGCACGACCAGGTTGCGGTCGATGTACCTATTGTACTATTTTTCATTACTGTACTAGGTTTTGCCCCGCGACGGAGTGCACAGATAGCCGGGTTCTGGAGGGGCAACGGGTCCGCATCCCATGGCTTTGAGAGGCAGAGGGGCCCCACTCTAGAATTGGCAGACTATTCGCCGCACTCGTAGGGGGTACAGGTTGACCCAAGGAGGGGTGCCCAAGATTACCGGATTCCGTGAAGTGCTGGGTGGTCCATTCACTATGCTGTAGGGGGCTGCCTCGCTTCAGGTTTTGGCGGGTAACTTGCCGCACCCGTAGGGGTCTAGGTTTCATTGCACAGGCTATCCACACGACAGGGGAACGTCGGGTTTCAGCAGCGGCTCTGTGAAACCCGGGGATCCCAGATTATCTGTATTGTTCTGTGATGCTTATTACTTTTCTGTAATGTTGCATATTATCACGCCTGGAGCGATTATTGTATATTGGTTTATATACTATTAGATGTTGTATATGTTTTACACCCGCGCTAGTCCAGTCCCCGCTCTGTCGTTAGTTAAGTAACCTAACGGGTGATGACGGGACCCAGTGATGAATGCGGATGGCATATACGTACATTTTATTTTCGTTCCTTTCTGGTGTGATTAAATGATGGGACTGCGTTGATTCTGATCAATGCAAAGTCAAACAAACCTGTTTGGATGTTGTTGGAACAAATTTAAAAAGTGTTATTGCAAAGACGTTTCCTTTTGTTTTGCATAGCGGTATTCAGTGGAATATCCAGCACCTCATTCGACGGGGCAAGGGCCGATATCCCTTCACCGGGACTGACCCCTTGGGCAGAATTTTGCGTCAGGGTAATAACTTCACTATAGTCGATTACATGTTTCTTTGCATCGCGGTATTCAGTGGAATATCCTGCACCTCATTCCACGAGGAAAGAGCCGAGATCCCTTCACCAGGAGTGACCTCTTTAGCAAAGGTTTTCGCCACTATATTTTATAAAAAGCTATCAGGTTCCTTCAACGAGATTAAATTCATTACGTTAAAGGTTTTTCGCCAAAAACCAGCTGTAGCCCTCCGTTGTTTCTTATGGATGGTCAGTAATATTCAAGCTATGTTTGTTGGCTTTCGTCAAGGCATAGTGTTTGGTAGTTGCTGGGGTATTCATTTGTTGCATAGATAGATGTGTTGGTTTGGGACAGTCGTATTACCTTGTTGGCTTTCGTCAAGGGTATGTACGGGTGGGTTCGAATTAATAAGATAATGACGGGAAGAACTTGACATGTGACTTATGATTTGTTGACTTTCGCCAAGGTCATAAGAACATGGGGTAAAAATCATATCGGGAGTTTCTAAAGAAACTGAAACTTGCCAAGTATGCGCATACCATCTGGAGTATGAGTAACGTGGATGCATTCCATCACGTTATCATGCGATGAGAGTTGGATCCCGATTCCCACTGATGAGTTGGTTTACTCTTCGGGTGATCCCGATTGATTCTTCTTTAGGTTTGGAGGAGAATTTGACAGGACAGTGGGAGGTTTCCGGATTAGATAAAATGATAACCATTCTGATCTAGGTTAGAGTGCACGCAGAGTGTTTCTTTTCTCTCTCTCTTTGGCAGCGACCTTTGACCGACCCTAGACTATGACTCAGTGACCAGGTTGACCGAACCTTCTTAAAATACTGGCTTTTGGATTGTCTTAGTTGCATAAGTCATTGCCACTCCTTCTTTTACCCTTTGAATTTCTCAGAACATCCGTATTACTACAGATATCCACTTCCATTGGATAGATCCATCGTATGGTTATATACGAACTCAAAGGGACTTTTTCGAGGATGGATCCAGGTTCAGGAGAAATAGAATTGGTTTATTCAGTTGTCTTTTATTATCACCTTCTCTTAGGTTGCGAGGGCTTCTTGGTTTAGGAGAGTACACCTATTACGCTTATTGGATAGTCTTATTCCAAACCATAGGCTGGTGCCGAAAGGTAGGGAATGAAGAAAACCAATTAGCCTAAGTAGGGTGTGTAGAAGGTAATATGTAAAGACAAAATAAAGGGATTAGAAAGAGGGCAAAGTAAATTGCGACTGATATCATTCACGACCAAAACCGCGTACTTCATCGCCACTCCTATTTCACCTTTAAAAGAATAAGGTATTATTCAGTTGTCTTTTATCATCACCTTCTCTCGAGATGCGAGTACTCCTTGGTTTAGGAGGGTACACCTATTATGCTTACTGGATAGTCTTCTTCCAAACCATAGGCTGGTGCCGAACGGTAGGGAAGGAAGAAAACCATTTAGCCTAATGATGGTGTACAGAAGGTAACGACTAAAGACAAATAAAGGGATTTGGAGAGACGGCAATAAAATATACGGTTGAAGTCATGAATTGGATTATGGAAGAGGCATTGCTATGAATACCAGGATACCCCTACGAAACATTTTCATGTTTCAGTGCATTGTTAAAGGAAAATTGTTTTCCCGATTAGATACTTACTCCAAGGGTATGTATTTACCAGGTTTCATTCTCATATCTGTATGGTTTTACAGATGATGAGTGGGAGTAAGATATTGGGAATTAGGTGATTATCCTCATTATATCGGAATTCGTTGTAATTGGTGATATTTGAGGAAATCGCCAGGGTACAGTTTTCAACCTACGACGCACAGGTTTTGAGTTGTTAACTCAGCGGACTTATACAGAGTATTGTATGTTGTCCAGTGTCCATCAGGACAAAGGGGTAGGTCCTCGTACTATGTTCTGTTTACTTATAACTTCTCTAGTATTTAGACAAGTGTTTTGTAGAAATACAAGGTCTAAGTTTTGAGAAGTTGTGGGTATAAGAATAAAGTAGAGAACCAGGTATCACAAGTATCGGGATTCTTCAAAGAGATCGAAGATGTAGATTCTTTTGATTAGTATTCAGATGATAGTGATGGTTTTGAGAAACGTGTTTCTCTTTCAGCTTACTCATAATTGGATAGGATTCCTAAGTTGAGTAATGCTGATTAGCCTCTTTTCCATTAAGTTGATATGCACTGGAGACAGTTGCATGATTTGAATCTGGTTCCAATTAAATTAGTGCCAAAGTTTCTATATTGGATATAGAATAGTTCATACCTTAAAAGATATTAAGGTACGGGGAGTTGTCCAGTTTGTGCTTAAAACCAGACTCTGGATAACTCAGGGCACGTTTCTGTAATGGCTGTTTGTGGGTTGACCCTGGCTATGACGAGGGTTGATATTCTACCATTTGGAAGATCAATAGTGATATTGTTCTTGACTCGCCACAGTTTTAGTAAAATGGATCTTTTTCAGAAAACAGTAGTGGGAGTATGGTAGAACTGGAAGTGATTCCAGAACCGCAAACGATTACGGAAAATTTAATAGGACCTATATATTCAATCAGGTTTGACATTCCAATAGCCACTCCGCAGATATGGTAGGTAACCTCAGACACCCGAGAGGTACTTCGGTAGCCTCAAGGACGGTGACAGGGAGGTTCTTATCTACCAAGACTTGACACTACTGTTGTTCCAGGATATGAGACCCGGTAGGAGGGTTGTCGTAGTCAGTGGGAGCAACGGAAGCATAGTGGGCAAGATGCTTATATCTATTTATAGACTTGAGCAGTTATAGCGGAGATAGATCATCTAATTTTGATATGACAGTCATGGTTTTGACTTCAATCAGAATAGGGGATGGATCTGTTAAAGAAGGTAGTAGGGTGTGATGTCATGGTATCTGGATGACATACACAGAGTAGGAAGTAAAATTCCTATACTACGATCGGTTGAACTGTGGTCGTCACACAGTTGTTTCTCCAGACAGGATATGGATATAATATTTGACATTCTGGTTTCTAGATCTATGGTTTTAGATCTGGATTTGGGTAGTTTCCCAATGTGGGTACTTTGACAGATATTCTAATGGTTTTTGGAATAGTTGACTCCTAGCATGGTGGTGTACCTGCAGGTGATGGAGTCACCCTCTCTAAAGGTGTCTTACAGACTAAAGGGGAGAGGGATGTGCATGATTGGCAGATCACTTGCTTAGGCAATTGAGTCAATCATGAGATGTCAAGTACCACACCAAATATTGGTTTTGCACTAGATGCAATAAGTTTGTATTAATCCAATCCTGGAGAAATATAAGGAAGCAGTTTTAGAATATAAGTACATGTTCTACGGATTTGATGACGGCAGCCTCTTTCGGGAGACGGTTATCATTCCTAGCTTCAAAGGTGACATGGTTGACAGAGTGATTGTCAGAGTTATAGTTTTCCCTCTGACGAAGAGGGACAGTATTATGGACAGGTGGTTCAAGAGGATACTGTGGGTGGCATGGTGCCGGATACTGATTAGGTTCAGTGATCGATACAGTCTAAGAAGTTTGGATTTGGAGTTCATTTATGAACTAGGTCCCATCAGATATCCAGACATATTCTAAGACAGGTATTACTCAATTCGGGAGATGGCTTTCTCCGCGAACATGAGATTAAGAGAGATATCGAAAGAAACTTCTAGGCGGATCCACTCACTAAGACTATTTCTCGAACACAATAGTTTTACAAACGGGCTTTGTGATACTGATTAGTAGAGGAGTTGGATGTTCGGTTTCACACGGGCTGTGAGTAGTCGACATCGCAATAATTAGCCTTGAGTGCAAGTGGGAGATTGTTGGAGATAGTGCCCTCATAGTCAATTATTGGATCACAGGTACGTGATTGCAATGATTGCGGAGGACCTATACCGGTAGGACAGTCTTACTCGAGATGATAGTATGCTATCTGGTTTGCCTTTATCAGTCGTGTACATGTTCAGGTGACTGATTACATGTTACACTTTGATAGAGCCCTTAGGATCTTGCTTTACCACCAACAGTATGATGGCGATCATATACGTGAGAGTTGGGTGGTTTATACGCATATCCTTAATTGTGGTCCCTAGTCGTGGGAGTTTCGAGACAGGGCATGGATACTCCGGAGTAGACTAGTGTATACAGTCGAGACCCCGACGAGGGGCGGTGGCCGGTCTCACAAGCCACTGGTGTCAGTAGGATCACCTAAGATGTATACAGGTGCTCATTGGGTTATGAGTACACCGGACAGGACTCGCCGGGAATCTGCTAGTTAGTATTATATCTACCGTCAGATAGCAGTTCCCTGGTGACATGTGTACAGGTTAGTTCATCGACCTGAGGTCGTCATTTGTCTCGTGTGAGTTCCCACTGTGCTTTGATTTCTACCCTACCACGGCTCAAAGGAGTCGTGCAAACAGGTAGTTTTTGGGTACAGTCCCGAGCCATATGGAGGCACGTGAGCGGATCGGCAGGGGATTCGTCTCTCCCGGTATTGGGGGCGAGGTCGTGCTGTGTCTAGGAGAGCCATTACACAAAGTCCATGGCCATGGCAGGAGATTTACTGGTAGGTACTCCAGTAGTATCTCAGGGTGTTATTGGGCTTCACTCCGACACGACTTATACTGCTATTGGGGGTCTGACGTTACTAGCCCCCTAGGCAGATATGCGATACTCATAGACGAACGGACCAGACTGTATATACATTGTCACTGTTAGGCTCAGTAGGGTTTTCCGGATGAGTGCGCTCATCGGCATCCCTTGAGGTCAGTCCATGGGCAGCCGCTACGCATTGCTAGTGCCGCTGACGGTTTGTGGTTAAACCCACTGCCAGGGTACTGACGAGTCATTAGAGTCCCCCACAGACAGTTTCCCAAGTTCGGGCGAAACGTTGTAGAGGCCGTATGGTTTTATGGCAGGGTTCGGAAAATGCACGTGCGTTTACGCACGTGTTATTTTTCGGGCAGATGATACTGGTCGGCTTTGGTTTAAGCCGGATCCGAGTATTATATTGAGTAGGTATAATATTTTTGTCTCAGTTGTATTTGTATTCGGTCGTAATACAAATGCTGGTATATTTATACAGTTTCGGGGTTATCCTGAAAGTCGTTTCAGGATCACTTTTGGAAGTTGCCAGTTTCCAGTTTTCTATCAGCCGTCTTTTAACATTCGGTTAAAGACGGATTTATCTTTTCTTCAGTTGAGATGAGTCAGTGTTCTAGAAGATTCTAGATGAGGTGACTAGGATTAATTGGTGTTGAGTTTTCATTGGTTGCATTAATGACTTGATGAGGTGTTTATGTGAGTCATTGTTTTCATTAAAGAGTTTTGTTAAGCTTAAGATATTTTGTGAGAAGCTTCATGTCTTATGGTCACCTCCCTCCTCCTACACTCACCTCCCTTCTCCATATGTATGGCCTGCCCTCTCTCTCCTCCCTCACTCTCTCACTTGATGTTTTCATTTGTAGAAAAGATATGATAGTATTTGGGGTGCATGGAATTCACAGCTCATTTCATTCCATCACCCGATTCCCTCGGCAACTTCATTAACCGATCGTCCACGGATTTGGACGAAGTGAGACAAAGTCATCTACTCAATCTCTACATCATTCTTGGTCGTCTCTTTTAGCAAACTTGACGATCGAGTTGCCTCAAGTCAGAGGCGGGAGCCCGTTTAAAGAATCATCGACGTGGTGCCACCTCGACGAGGATATCGGAGATCGACGCGATCGGAGCAGCCGCAACGGAGCGTGGGATGATGGTTAAAGAACGAAGGACTCGGATCGTTCGGTATAACCTTTCTACACTCTTTACAGTTTGTTAGTTTAGCAATAATGGCAGATCCGGGTTAAAGTATACGATACCGCCAGTTAAAAAGTTTTTGTTCCGCATTTGGCGTCTGTAGACTGCCGGGGCGCTAGCGTACACTTACACCTGGGGACCGTTACACACTGCTAGTGCCGCTTGCGGTCTGTGGTTAAACCCACTGCCAGCGTAGTGTCGAGTCTTTAGAGTCCCACACAGAGAGCTATTCGCCTTTAGGCAAAAGAGTAGAGGTCGCATGGTTTTACGACAGGTCGCATGGTTTTGCGACAGGGTTCGGTCACATCCGTGCACTTATGCACGTACAGTGTCCGGACAGTTAACACTAGCGGGCTTTGGTTTTAGCCAGATCCTAGTGTACGTATTGGGATTGGATTTATCCAGTATGTATTCGTGTTCCTCGGAACGCGGATGCGGGTGTGTATGCACAGTTGACGGAGAGACAGAGGCGGAGGATTCTCATTAGGGTTGTTGACCGTTGACTGTTGACTATTGACTTTTTGCTCAACCCTAATGAGAATATGATATATGATTAACAATAATATTAATTAAGTATTGTGGTGACATGGTTGATGAGGGGTTGACTTTGTTGACTTGTTGACTTTGTTGACCGGTTGACTAGGTTGGACTAGTTGACCATCATGATGACAATGGCTATCATTTCATGGCAAAGACTTTTTACTTGCTTGTTTCTCTTGTGAGAAATGAGTGCATGAAATGATATGGCTATTGTAGCTTAAACCATTTACACAATACTTGATTACTATTTTGTGATGATGGTTATGGATTATGAGAGCCAAGAGAGAAAAGTCTTCTATCATTCTATCATTCTCATTCTCTCTCTTGTTCTTGAGCCCTCATCTCTTTCCTCTTGCTCTCCCTCTCTTTAGTCTATGGTTCACTTGTCTCATGGGTTGAGAACCAAGAACCATAGAGAAAATCCCTACACACTCTTCTCTACTCACTCTAGTTCACAAGGTTTAACAAACCAAGTGAACTAGTTTCTTCAAAGACCGAAGAAGAAGCCAAAGGTAGAAGCTTTCGAGGTGGATCCATCTTCGACGCAAGGAGACGACGGAGTGAAGCCGATCCGGACAACCATCGAGAGTCAAAGAAGAAGGAGTTCAAGAAAGAAAGGTATAACCCCCTAACCGAGTAGTTAACAAATCCTAGTTAGGTTGTTAGTTAGATGTTTAACAAAGATCCGGTTTTGAGTCCATGTTACCACCTCTAGAAAAATTGTTTTTCACCAAATTCTGCATGCCCGAAAGTACCGGGAGAGGTAGCATGGACTTACAAGTGTTAGTGTATATGCCCTAGAGGCCATTACTGTATCATACTAGTTTGTATATTACTTAATGGAAGCTTGGGATATTCACAGTTGTATATACAATCTTGCTCGAAATGGTAGTATGCTACTTGGTTTGTCTCTGCTTTAATATGTGCATGTGTTTCTTTTAGCATATTGCAGGTATACATATTAGTAGAGCCCTTAGGATCTTTGCTTGATTACCAGCGATGTGATGGCGCTCGCACTCGTGGGAGCTGGGTAATCTATAAGCACATCCTTATACAGGTCCCTGGTCGTTGGACTATCGAGACAGGGCATCGATACTCCGGAGTAGACTAGCGTATGCGCTTCTCATCCCAGTGTGGGAGACGGTCTGTCCCACAGCCGTTAGTACGTCGTACTTGGGATAGTATGCGGGTGCTCGTTAGGTTACGAGTACACTGGACAGGACTCGTCGGGAACTGTTTGTTGGTAATATACCTATCGTCAGTTATCAGTTCCCAGGTGACATGAGTGCAGCTTAGTCCGCTGACTTGACACTGTCACTTCGCCTCGAGTGTGTTCCCACTGCACTTTGATTACTACCCTACCACGGCTCAGAGGAGTCGTGCAAACAGGTAGTTTTTGGGTGCAGTCCCGAAGCACTTGGAGGCAGTGACGGTTAGACAGGATTCGTCTCTCCCGGTATTGAGGGTTGACATCGCGCTGTGTCTAGGAGAGCCATTACACGAGTAGTCCCTGGCTAGGGCAAGCGAGATATACTGGTAGGTTTCCAGTGTTATCTCAGGGTGTTCTGGGCTACACTCCGACACGACTTGTACCGCTATTAGGGGACTGACGTTCACCGCCCCCCTAGGCCCGCCATGCGATGTATCAGACGAACAGACCGGACTGTACGGAGATTGTCACATACAGGCTCAGTAGGAGTGCAGATGGGGTTCACCTCGTCAGTCTTCTTATCGACATCTACCTGGGGACCGTTACGTACAGCTAGTGCCGCTTGCGGTCTGTGGTTAAACCCACTGCCAGCGTAGTGTCGAGTCTTTAGAGTCCCACACAGAGAGCTATTCGCCTTTAGGCAAAATGAGTAGAGGTCGCATGGTTTTGCGACAGGGTTCGTTCGCATCCGCGCACTTGTGCACGTTTGCTGTCCGGACAGTTTATACTAGCGGGCTTTGGTTTAAGCCGGATCCTAGTGTATGGTTTGAGATTGGTTTTTCTCATTGTGTTCGTGTTCCTCGGATCGCGAATGCGGGTGCGTATGCACAGTTGCTTGAGATTGAGGGAGAGGACCTTGTTTAGGGTTAATGACTATTGTCATTTTATTAACCCTATTGTTTTTGTGTGTATTATTGTTAATTAATAATTAGCTTAATTATTGTGCATGGTTGTTGTTGTTGACATTTTGACTTCATTGACTTGTTGACCATGTTGACAAGTTGACCATGATCATTTCATTTGGAAGATGCTCTTTGATCCTTGCAATTTGCATTAATAATGAAATGATAATGGTCACCTCTTGATTAAACCATGACAATTTTCTTGCTAATTAATTAATTAAAATAACACACACATATTAGTGAGAATGGCTCACTAATAATTCATTCTATCATATCCTTTCTCTCTCTTGCTCATCCTCTCCCTCAAGCTCTCTCCCTCTCATGTGTTGAGAAACAAAAAAGCTTGAGAAAAACCTTCACTTGATCTTCTCTACTCACTTCTAGGGTTCAAGTCTTAGCATTTCTTGCACTCTAGTTACTCCTAGCTTGGAGTTGAAGCTAAAGGTCGAGACTTTCGGGTGGATCGTTCTTTGACGGGAGAAGACAAGCAAGGTGAGGCCTTTCTACCATTCCGACGAGCAAGGAGAGAAGGAGTTCGAGCTCAAGGTATAACCTTTCTACAACTTAGCTAGTTGTTAGTTTACTTTAGCTAGTTTTCGTTTAGTAAAGATCCTCACAAGCAAGGTCCATGTTGCCTAAGTCATTAAAAATCCAATTTTTATTATGTTTTCCGCCTCCCCGTAAGCACCGGGGTGGGCAACGTGGACTTACAGTGGTATCAGAGCCTAACTAAACTCAAACTAACTAGGTAGTGAAGTGTAACGAAGTTTCGAAACCGAAAATCCAAAAACCGAACTTTTGAAAAACCCTAGTTTCTGTTGAAATTTTTTCTGCTCAAAATGGAAAACTTTATACTTGTAAATTCATCTCAGGGTTTTTTATGAACACCCATGAAAAACGGTACAGTGATTCGTTCAAACAGCCGCGCTTCCGCCGCACGAGGTAGCCATCTGCCGCGGAAGCGCCGCGGTTTGTCGTCTTCTCTGCATCGTTTTTCGTGCAGTGTCTGTCTGTGTTGATTTTGGGATTTTTAGGATATATAATATATGCCCAGATTTTCCAGAACTAAAATTTACTTTTGGGGGCCTATAAATCAGTATTTTTCGGAACTTCACTGCACTTTAACTACATCGGTTATATCTGTAATGCTTGCATGTATTGAACGTCGGCTAATCGCTATAAGACGATTAGTCGGGGTTATACATGATCTGTGATTGTTATTGGTTTGTGGATATGAATGGATTGGATTGTCGCGGGTGAATGGCCGGGGTGGATGTGAGATGAGCGTTTTTTTCTTTCATTCATTTGTAACATGTAAATTGATGTAATAATATTCTTTGTATGGCCGCACAACCGGGTCGGGGTTGTAGCCGTCATTGTATAATTCTTTTTACTGTTTTTGCTCCTAGGATAGACCCATGGAGGGGTGCACAAACTACCGGGTATCTCGAAGTGCCGAGTGGCCTACTCATGGTGGTGAGGGAGGTTGCTTCGCTTCGGGTGCTTGGCGGGTAGTTTGCCGCACCCGTAGGGGTCTTGGGTGGGGTATTGGCTATTCACCGCGACCGTGTAATCCGCTTTGCGTTGAAGGCTCGAACGCATTGCGGATTCCTAGTATATCCAATGTATTCATCTGTGATCTGTAATGTCTATCATTGCTATATATTTATATATAATAACTATTTAGGCGTTGCTTATGTTTTACAGCCGCGCTAGCCCAGCCCCCGCTCTGTCGTTAGTTAAGTAACCTAACGGGTGATGACGGGGCCCCGTGGCGAATGCGAATGGCATAAGCGTACGTCATATTTTGGTTGTTTTCTGCAATGGTAGGATTAAATGATGGGACGCATTAAAAGAACTAATGCAAGAAATAAACCAAGTAAAAGTCGATTGGAACACTTTGAAAACCACTCGGTTCTTTTCAAAACTAAACTTTTAAACGCGGAGCTTGAACCACTCCTTTTAAAAGCTATCTCGTTCCATCGATTATATCAAGTTCACTACGTTCACGGTTTCGCCAAAACCATCCGTAGCCCTCCATCATTTCGGTTAAATATTCGGTAGTATTCAAGATATGTATTTTGACCTCACGCCAAGGCATAGTGATTGGTAGCTGCCGGATATTTATCCGTTGCATAGATAGAATGCGTTGATTTGAGACAGTCGTACTGCCGTTTTGGCCTACGTCAAGGGTAGGTACGGGTGGGTTCAAATTAACCAGGATAATGATGGGAAGAACTTGACATGTGACTTATGACATTTTGACCTCACGCCAAGGTCATAAGAGCATGGGGCAAAAATCCACATCGGGAGTTTCATAAGCACTGAAACTTGCTAGCGTTGCATACCATTTGGAGTGTGATGATTCTGGTAGGATTCCTTCGGTTTTATCACGCGATGACATTTGGATCCCGATCCTACTGTGAGTATATGCTACTCCTCGGGAAAACTCTCACTTAACGATCAATGCTATAAACCTAGTAGGTGCCTAGAAAGGTGTTAGCGGGGCTACGCCCACAGGGAAAAGAGGTTATTTAATTAAGGAACTTCGCGAAAGCGTTGGAAAACCTCCCTCGAAGTACCGACACTGGCCTGGCTGAACGGTTAAGCAAGTATTGTACGGTGAGAATGATCCCGGCTAATCCTTTTCTTTATGGTTTGAGAAGGGATTCGAGAAACAGTGGGAGCCATCCAGTTTAGACAAACTAAAAACCACTCTAAACTTGCAAGAGCATCATGCTAAAGTGTTTCTTTTCTCTCTCCTAATTGCAGCGACCATTCAACATGACCGGACTTAAGTTACTGTTAGATAAAAATATATTGACAGGGCCAAACTACAAAGATTGGCTCAGGAATGTCAAGATGGCTATCACTTATGACAAGCTGGGGTATATACTTACCACCAAAGCTCCCCCTGTCCCAGGTCCCACCTCCAGCGTCGCGGATGTAGAAATCCGTAAGACATGGGAGATAGATTGCGCGAGGGCCAGATGCCTCGTACTAGCCTCGATGGACAACGAACATCAGAGGAGGCACGAGAATATGGACCTAGAGTCCATATTTCTCCATAAAAAAGAACTGTATGGAGAGCAGTCTCGTATCGCTAGATACGAAGTGTCGAAGAAGCTTTTTTCGGCAAGGTTGGCCGTCGGATCATCGGTAGCGGACCACGTGCTTAAGATGATCGGCTACATAGAGGAGCTCGCGGACCTTGGGACCACGTTGGAGAATGAACTCTATACCGATTTGATTCTCCAGTCCCTTCCTTCCACTTACGCCCAGTTCGTTCTTAACTTCAACATGCAAGGAAAGGAGGTTGAACTTGCCGAACTTCTGAACATGTTGAGGACTGCTGAGGGCACCCTACAGAAGGGTAGGGAGACATCCACTTTGTTTGTAGGAGGATCTTCCTCTTCTAGGTCCAGGGCGAAAGCCAAGGGCAAGAAGAAGAAAGCCCCCGCCAAACCAAGAGGCGGTGTCGGTAAAGTGGATACGAAGGGAAAGGGTAAAGCAACAAAAGTAGCGGGGAAGATGGTAGGGAAGGAAGAATGCTTCTATTGTCACAAAAGTGGTCACTGGAAACAGGATTGCAAGGCTTGGAAAGCCAGAACACAGGATTTGAAGCGAGTTGCAGCTTCAGCTTCAGGTGTGTATGTTATTGAAAACTGTCTATCAATAAACTCTACATCCTGGGTATTGGATACCGGATCAGGATCTCATATCTGTAATTCTTTGCAGGCATTGAGAAAGCGTAGAGTTTTGAAGGCAGGTGACATGACCCTCAGAGTTGCGAACGGTGCTAGCATGGATGCAGAGGCCGTGGGGGACTATCACCTGGGATTATCTGATGGACACTTTTTGGTTTTGCGTAGTTGTTATTATGTACCAAATGCAACCTGTAATATCATATCTGTATCTTTATTATCTAAAGAAGGTTATGAATTTGCATTTGTAAGTAATGTAGTGAACATTCATCTTAATCAAGTTTTGATTGGGTCAGGTACATTGAACAACGGTATATACGTTTTAAACCAACCACAGGTTTTCAATATCCAGAATACACACAAAAGAAAGTCTCCAGAAATTAATAAAACTTTCTTATGGCATTGTAGACTGGGTCACATCAATGAGAGAAGATTGACTAAGTTACATACTGAAGGATATTTGGATCCGTTCGAATATCAATCGTATGCAACTTGTCAATCCTGTCTCAAAGGAAAGATGACAAAGGCTCCGTTTTCTGGACACGGAGAAAGAGCGAGCGAGCTCTTGGGACTCGTACACAGCGACGTGTGCGGTCCAATGTCTACACATGCGCGAAGCGGTTTTTCTTACTTCATTACTTTTACGGATGATTTCTCAAGATTCGGACACATCTTCTTAATGAAGCATAAATCCGAAGCTTTTGATAAGTTCCAGGAATATAAGAATGAAGTAGAAAAACAGACCGGCAAAAGTATCAAGATCCTAAGATCGGATCGAGGAGGAGAATACTTAAGTGCCGAATTCCTGAACTACTTAAAAGAGAATGGAATTCTCTCTCAGCTTACTCCTCCATACACTCCGCAACATAACGGTGTATCGGAGAGACGGAACCGGACCCTATTGGATATGGTACGGTCCATGATGAGTAACGCTGAGTTACCGCGATCGTTCTGGGGATATGCGCTAGAAACAGCTGCATATCTTTTGAACCGTGTTCCCACTAAGACTGTGCCTACCACACCATATGAGTTATGGAGTGGGAAGAAACCCTATTTTCAATACTTGAAGATTTGGGGATGTCCAGCTTATGTCAAAAAGCAGCATACGGACAAGCTCGAGGCACGCTCAGTACTGTGCAAGTTTGTGGGATACCCAAAGAACTCCAGGGGGTATCTTTTCTATTACGCAGAGAAACAAAAAGTCCTTGTTTCTCGTAATGCCCATTTTCTGGAACATCAGTTTTTAGAAAAAGAATTAAGTGGGAGCGCGATAGAACTGGAAGAAATTCCAGAACCGCAAGCTATTACTGAAAGCTTAGTAGAACCAGAGGGTTCAAAAGAACAGGACATTCCTATGCCACTCCGCAGGAGTAGTAGGCAGTCTCATCCGCCCGAGAGGTACTACGGTTTTCTCATTGACGGGGATAGAGAGGACTGCATCCTGGATTGTGATGAGCCTACTAGCTTCCAGCAAGCCATTCAGAGCGTCGACTCGGTAAAATGGCTGGATGCAATGCGGACCGAGATGGAGTCCATGTACACCAACAAAGTATGGACGTTGGACATTGCTCCAGACGGGGTAAAACCCGTAGGATGCAAGTGGATCTTCAAAAGGAAGATTGGTGTGGATGGACAGGTTGAGACCTATAAAGCTAGACTGGTAGCAAAGGGTTTTCGTCAGCGACCTGGTTTGGACTATGACGAAACCTTTTCTCCAGTAGCTATGCTGAAATCCATTCGGATCCTTCTTGCCATCGCTGCTTTCCACGATTATGAGATTTGGTAGATGGACGTAAAGACAGCTTTTCTAAATGGTCATTTAGAGGAGTGTGTCTACATGGACCAGCCAGAGGGTTTCATTCAGGGTGGGAGCAGCGGAAAGGTGTGCAAGTTGCTCAAGTCCATTTATGGACTCAAGCAGGCATCGCGGAGTTGGAACATCTGTTTTGATGAGACGGTCAAAGAATTTGGCTTTATCAAAAATCCAGATGAACCATGCATCTATTGTAGATTTGTAGCGAGAACTGTAGTATTCCTCGTTTTATACGTGGATGACATTCTCTTAATAGGAAATGACATTCCTATGCTACAATCTGTCAAGGGGTTCTTGTCACACAGGTTCTCCATGAAAGACCTGGGTGATGCCTCATACATTCTGGGTATCCGGATCTACCGTGACAGATCCAAGAGGATATTAGGACTCTCACAGTCCAGGTACATCGACACCATACTGAAGAGATTCAGTATGGAAGATTCCAAGCGCGGTAATCTACCGGCATGTCACGGGATCACCCTCTCCAAAGAGATGTCTCCCAAGACTGATTTAGAGAGGGATCGCATGTCTGTTATACCCTACGCTTCTGCGGTAGGCTCTATTATGTATGCGATGTTGTGTACCAGACCGGATGTGGCTTATGCACTGAGTGTGGTAAGCAGGTATCAGTCAAACCCTGGGGAGAAACATTGGATAGCAGTAAAGAACATTCTCAAGTACCTGAGAAGGACTAAGGAGATGTTCTTGGTGTATGGCGGAAAAGACCTGCAGATTGAGGCCTTTGCTGACTCCAGCTTCCAGAGTGACAAGGATGATTCCAAGTCCATGTCGGGTTTCGTCTTTACCCTCAATGGAGGGGCGGTGTGTTGGAAGAGCTCCAAACAGGAAACCGTTGCTGACTCGACTATGGAAGCGGAATACATCGCTGCATCTGATGCGGCAAAAGAAGCTGTCTGGATGAGGAAGTTCTTGAAAGAACATCAGGTGGTTCCGTCCATTGTTGACCCAATACCTCTGTATTGCGACAACAACGGGGCTATAGCTTTAGCGAAGGAACCCAGGTCCCATCAGAAATCCAGACACATCTTAAGGCGGTATCACCTGATCAGGGAGATTGTGGATCGCCAGGAGATCGAGGTCCGGAGAGTTGCATCAGAGGATAACACAGCAGATCCATTCACCAAGGCCTTGCCCCAGACTCAGTTCGAGCGGCTGATCGAGATGATAGGTCTTCGATACGCCAGTACATGGCCTTAGTGCAAGTGGGAGATTGTTAGTGTATATGCCCTAGAGGCCATTACTGTATCATACTAGTTTGTATATTACTTAATGGAAGCTTGGGATATTCACAGTTGTATATACAATCTTGCTCGAAATGGTAGTATGCTACTTGGTTTGTCTCTGCTTTAATATGTGCATGTGTTTCTTTTAGCATATTGCAGGTATACATATTAGTAGAGCCCTTAGGATCTTTGCTTGATTACCAGCGATGTGATGGCGCTCGCACTCGTGGGAGCTGGGTAATCTATAAGCACATCCTTATACAGGTCCCTGGTCGTTGGACTATCGAGACAGGGCATCGATACTCCGGAGTAGACTAGCGTATGCGCTTCTCATTCCAGTGTGGGAGACGGTCTGTCCCACAGCCGTTAGTACGTCGTACTTGGGATAGTATGCGGGTGCTCGTTAGGTTACGAGTACACTGGACAGGACTCATCGGGAACTGTTGGTTGGCAATATACCTATCGTCAGTTATCAGTTCCCAGGTGATATGAGTGCAGCTTAGTCCGCTGACTTGACACTGTCACTTCGCCTCGAGTGTGTTCCCACTGCACTTTGATTACTACCCTACCACGGCTCAGAGGAGTCGTGCAAACAGGTAGTTTTTGGGTGCAGTCCCGAAGCACTTGGAGGCAGTGACGGTTAGACAGGATTCGTCTCTCCCGGTATTGGGGGTTGACATCGCGCTGTATCTAGGAGAGCCATTACACGAGTAGTCCCTGGCCAGGACAAGCGAGATATACTGGTAGGTTTCCAGTGTTATCTCAGGATGTTCTGGGCTACACTCCGACACGACTTGTACCGCTATTAGGGGACTGACGTTCACCGCCCCCCTAGGCCCGCCATGCGATGTATCAGACGAACAGACCGGACTGTACGGAGATTGTCACATACAGGCTCAGTAGGAGTGCAGATGGGGTTCACCTCGTCAGTCTTCTTATCGACATCTACCTGGGGACCGTTACGTACAGCTAGTGCCGCTTGCGGTCTGTGGTTAAACCCACTGCCAGCGTAGTGTCGAGTCTTTAGAGTCCCACACAGAGAGCTATTCGCCTTTAGGCAAAATGAGTAGAGGTCGCATGGTTTTGCGACAGGGTTCGTTCGCATCCGCGCACTTGTGCACGTTTGCTGTCCGGACAGTTTATACTAGCGGGCTTTGGTTTAAGACGGATCCTAATGTATGGTTTGAGATTGGTTTTTCTCATTGTGTTCGTGTTCCTCGGATCGCGAATGCGGGTGCGTATGCACAGTTGCTTGAGATTGAGGGAGAGGACCTTGTTTAGGGTTAATGACTATTGTCATTTTATTAACCCTATTGTTTTTGTGTGTATTATTGTTAATTAATAATTAGCTTAATTATTGTGCATGGTTGTTGTTGTTGACATTTTGACTTCATTGACTTGTTGACCATGTTGACAAGTTGACCATGATCATTTCATTTGGAAGATGCTCTTTGATCCTTGCAATTTGCATTAATAATGAAATGATTATGGTCACCTCTTGATTAAACCATGACAATTTTCTTGCTAATTAATTAATTAAAATAACACACACATATTAGTGAGAATGGCTCACTAATAATTCATTCTATCATATCCTTTCTCTCTCTTGCTCATCCTCTCCCTCAAGCTCTCTCCCTCTCATGTGTTGAGAAACAAAAAAGCTTGAGAAAAACCTTCACTTGATCTTCTCTACTCACTTCTAGGGTTTAAGTCTTAGCATTTCTTGCACTCTAGTTACTCCTAGCTTGGAGTTGAAGCTAAAGGTCGAGGCTTTCGGGTGGATCGTTCTTTGACGGGAGAAGACAAGCAAGGTGAGGCCTTTCTACCATTCCGACGAGCAAGGAGAGAAGGAGTTCGAGCTCAAGGTATAACCTTTCTACAACTTAGCTAGTTGTTAGTTTACTTTAGCTAGTTTTCGTTTAGTAAAGATCCTCACAAGCAAGGTCCATGTTGCCTAAGTCATTAAAAATCCAATTTTTATTATGTTTTCCGCCTCCCCGTAAGCACCGGGGTGGGCAACGTGGACTTACAACAAGTATATGCCTTGTAGTTTATTTAGAAATAGGCAAATTTTAAGTTCACTTCTTGGGCTAAGTCGAAACAAGGGAAGAGTATTGATGTTCTTATTAGAGTATAAGTTTGAAAAATAGTTCCTAGCTTAAGTCTAGATTCTGAAAACGTATACCCTACAATTTGCACAATCACGCACCTTGAAACTTGGAATAGTAGAAGAGACCTTGAAATGATCTTGTCTAAAGTCCTTAGTACGAAGAAAATAAAAGGAAAAAAAAGTGTGAATAAAGAATAAAAAAAAAAGGACATTGGTTTTTGTGATTACTTAAGGCTGCAAAAATAGAAAAATATTTAGCGAGGGTGCTTCATCACCTAGTGCCTTAGACCAACTGGTTTGGGAGTCACTGCTAAAGCCTTGGGTGTTGCAAGACTAGGAATTACGCTTTAAAGTGCAAACGCATCTTGTAATCGGTCGTTGGTACCTCAAGAAGTATTAACGGTCGCATGAAGGATGTGTAAGCAAATTCAATTAAAAATTCACCAACTAATTAGTACTTTGGACAACGGACAAGGGTATGATTGCTTGATTTGAATTTCCAAGTATATGGGTGATATTTACACACACGTGGGGATATGTGATTGGAGTTTAGATGAGAGAAAGGAATGAAGAATAGAACTTGTATATTTAGTAGAGTTGATAGAAATTCCTAAGTGGAGATGGAACCCTAGAAGGAAAACTTAAGAAATGCCGAAAGCTAAGTAATTATGCATAACATATATAATCTTAAGTTAAATGATGAGGAAGCGTGAAGAATGTGGGTGGATAATTTAAAAGTAGAAGATAATAGAATTCTTTGTTTGGAAAACCTAATTGGAGAACAAAAGTCGAAAAGCCGAGTTGATAGGATTTTGTGGGTAGTATCCGCTGAAAACCCTCAGGAGACAACACTCCTCCTACTAGGGACACCTAGAGGTTTAACGGCTTGTTACACGAGCTTAGTGCAATCGCGTTTCTCTGCGAAAGTGTGGTTAGGATTTTAGTGAATAAAAATAAGTTTGCTCGAGGACGAGCAAAAGATAAGTTTAGGGGTATTTGTTCACACCAGAATATTGCATTATTATATTCCCCATTCTTATTCTTTTTATAAATAAACAGGTGCTTTTGACGCATGTCTGCTACATGTTACAGGTTACAGGTTCTTGGACAGGAAACAGTGAAAACGATGTAAAGACGATGAAAATATGGACTTTTCACCAACAAATAGAAGGATCTTGATCAAGCCTACATAAAGATCAGTTCACAAACTACAAGGCAACGCAAGGTCCAAGATTTCGTCTCAAAACAACGGTTAAAATCCACTACACTATTCTCTGGCGATCTGGAAGAAACCTCAAAGCCCATTTGAGAAAAATACAGAATAAATAGGAAGCCCAAAATGACCAAAAGCTATAGCAGAAAGCTCAAAGCCCAATCCTCCTTGTTGACCGCGGAACCGCGGCCAAACAGGGCCTTGGGCCGCGGTTCCGCGGCAGGCTTGAGCATTTAGTGGCAGAAAATTTTACCAATTCTCATGGGCGCCGCTGACTAGTCAACCTAAGGGCTATTTTTGTAATTTCAGACATGCAGATCAATTGTAAACCTAGGGTTTCTATCTCTTATAAATAGAACCCAAATCATTGTAAACCTTATGCCTCCTTTTAATAATAAATTCCAGAACTCTTTATGGAGAGCATCGGTGCCTCTCTTCAATTCATCTATTCAGATCTGACAACCCTGCGTAAATGGTTGGAGAGATCCATCTGTAAAGTAAGTAGATTTATTTATTTTCTTACCCTAGATAATTTTAATTCCTGCCCTAGATTAAATTTATTTTCCTGCCCTAGTATAGATTTTATTTATCTGCCCTAGTTATAACATTCAATTAATTGCCCTAGGTAGAATAATTAGGTTTTTAGTAATAATCAATCCGAACACCCTTCGGAATTAACTCGTTAGCGCGACTAGGAAATTCACAAAATCCCTGTGGACCGACCCGTACTCACCGGCTAGCTTCATGCGACGCCGTTCTTGATTGCGGTTAATAGATATTCTTTGACATACAAATCATATACGGAGGAGTAATACTGAGAGAGAATCTCATTCTCCTTTAGAATAGTCCAGGAATCCCGTGCTCAAGTATTCTCCTCCCTGATCACATCAACGGACATAATACTTATACCCGTTTTGGTTCTCTACTTCTGAAGTACAAAGAACCAGTCCTGGCATGTGTAGACAGGGGACCTCATACATCATGTATCAATCCCAAGAGTTCACTAACACTTTCTCTGTTTCCAATAAACAGAGCTATGATCATCTTATCTTTATGACATGACTGGCAAGTTTCATAAGATGTAAATTCAAACTAATTTAAATATGCATCTAAAATATAACTTAGCTAGTCGGGTCACATTGATATGACCTAGTCTACAAAACCTCAAGAAGGATTCGTTCATTTCTGAACTCTTCCTCTTGTGTGTGTTCTGTACATTAAGAATTGTGGTTTAATTTAGAACGTCTATGCTTTTAGATAACGTGCATGAACTGATCAACTCTTGATATAGGAAATGTTCAAAACATTATCCAACAATACAAAATTATATCCATCTTTATTAAATAAAGATACTGATATGATGTTGTATATCAGGTTCGGTATCTAATAACATTCGTTCAGAATCAATGTATTTGTTTATACAGGGTGATAACTGCCAACAGACTTGGCTTGCAACAATTGCACCGTTTCCAACTTTTGAAACTTATCACCCGTTCTCAGTTCTCTGTAATGAACACACCCGAAGAAGATGCATCAGCATGCACTTTCTTCGTTTGGGCGGCACGGGAATACTGGTAATCCCCTATTTCTTTCTCGTTCTTATAACAATTATAAGTTGGAGCGGGACCAACTTCCCCTAGCACAGTATAACAAGCGGGTTCGGTCAATACATCCGTATTTTTTTTATCTTGATTAAGGCGTGACATGGTCGCAACCAGGAGAGAGAGAGAAGAAAACACTCAGCGTGCGCTCTTATAAGATTAGATTGGTTATTAATATATCTAATCAGGATATCTCCCACTGTTTTAGTCAAATCTTCCTTCAAACCCTAAAAGGAAAGACTAGCCGGGATTAATTACACCCTACAAGTTCGCCAATCTTTCAGCCAGGCCTGTGTCGTTACTTTGAGGGAGGTTCCCCGTGCTTTCGCACGGACCTAATTAAAGTAAACCTCGTTTTCCCATAGGCGTAACCCCGTTGACACCTTTCTAGACACCTACTTGATCTGCTAATTGTAATGTGTAAAACACTCCCAGGAGTAACTCTTACTCGCAGCGGGTATCGGGATCCAACTATCTCATAGAAGGTATGCAATCTCATTCCAAATTTCAACACTTGAAATTACCAATAATATTTTGCCCATAGCGTGCTATTGTTAGTGTATATGCCCTAGAGGCCATTACTGTATCATACTAGTTTGTATATTACTTAATGGAAGCTTGGGATATTCACAGTTATATAGACAATCTTTCTCAAAATGGTAGTATGCTACTTGGTTTGTTTCTACTTTAATATGTGCATGTGTTTCTTTTAGCATATCGCTTATACATATTAGTGGAGCTCTTAGGATCTTTGCTTGATTACCAGCGTTGTGATGGCAGTCACACTTGTGGGGGCTGGGTAATCTACAAGCACATCCTTATACAGGTCCCTAGTCGTAGGATTATCGAGACGGGGCATCGATACTCCGGAGTAGAATAGCGTATGCGCTTCTCATCCCAGCAGGGGAGATGGTCTGTCTCATAACCATCAGTACGTCGTACTGGAGATAGTATGCGGGTGCTCGTTAGGTTACGAGTACACAGGACAGGACTCGTCAGGAACTGTTGGTTGGTACTATACCTATCGTCAGATAACAGTTCCCAGGTGACAGGAGTACAGCTTAGTCCGTCGACTTGACACTGCTACTTCACCTCGAGTGTGTTCCCACTGTACTTTGATTACTACCCTATTACGACTCAAAGGAGTCGTGCAAACAGGTAGTAGTTGGGTGCAGTCCCGAAGCACTTGGAGGCAGTAGCGGTTAGATAGGATCCGTCTCTCCTGGTATTGGGGGTTGATATCGTGCTGTGTCTAGGAGAGCCATTACACAAAGTCCCTGGCCAGGGCAAGCGAGAATTACTGGTAGTGTTTCCAGTAGTTTCTCAGGGTTTTCTGGGCTACACTCCGGCACGACTTGTACCGCTATTAGGGGTCTGACGTTTACCGCCCCCTTAGGCCCGATATGCGATACTCATAGACGAACAGACCGGGCCGTACGGAGATTGTCACATTCAGGCTCAGTAGGAGTTCGGATGGGTTTACCTCATCGGCCTTCTTATCGACATCTACCTGGTGACCGTTACGTACAGCTAGTGCCGCTTGCGGACTATGGTTAAACCCACTGCCAGCGTAGTGTCGAGTCTTTAGAGTCCCACACAGAGAGTTTCCCTGCACTGGGCGAAAGGTGTAGAGGCCGTATGGTTTTACAGCAGGGCTAAGATCACTTACGTGCACTTGTGCATGTATGCTGTTCGGGCAGACAATGCTAGTGGGCTTTGGTTTAAGCCGGATCCTAGTATTGTATGGATGGATTAGTTTTGTCTTCTGTGCATTCGCATTCTACGGAATGCGGATGCGGGTGTGTATGCACGGTTGTGAGGAGAGAAGAAGGAGGAGGTGCCTAATTAGGGTTTTGACCGTTGGTTCGGTCAAAACCATTATGAGGTGAGGAAAATATTTACTAATCTTTTTAGTGATAATTGTATTATGGCTAATTGCTTTGACCATTTGACCATGCTTGACCATTTGACCTAGTTGACCATTGTTGACTTGGACTTTTCTTGAGAGCACTAGATCCTTCTTTTGCTTTTGGTTTTATTTTTGTGATGATAATGGTCAAATCAAAGGTAGCTATCAACTTTATCATGATAAGAGATTAGTAATTATTATGCTTATGTTTCATTATCTCTTTCTTATTCTCTCTCTTCAAGTGAGAGCTCCCATGGTTCCTCCTTCTTCTTCCTCTCTTGATTTTTCTATAGCTCTCATGTGTTGAGAAAAATAGAAACAAAATAGACAAACAAATCCACCATCATCTTCTACACCACCTAGGACTTCAAGAATAGCAAACTTGTTGCCCTAGTTACCTCAGATTGAGGTGGAGCTCGGACTACAGACTCTCGGGTGGATCGTCTTCGACTCTAGGAGGCCGCGGAGGTGACCAAGATCTGGATCGATCCTCGGAGCTTGCATGGACGAGGAGGATAGCGGAAAGAAGACCCGAAGGACTTGTTGCATGAGGTATAATCTCCTAAGTATAGTAGATAGAATCTCTTGTTGTTTGTTAGCAATGGTTTGGCAAAGATCCTCAAGTTTTAGTCCATGTTACCTTGTGTTAAAAATTTGATTTTTACCTATTCCGCCTCCCCGTATGCACCGGGGTAGATAACGTAGACTTACAGTGGTATCAGAGCCTCGCTAAACCATTACTAACTTGTTAGCAAAGTCTTAGAAATTCGATCGCCGAAAAAAATCGCAAAACACGTCAAAAATTGCACTTTTCTGTCGTTTTTAAAAACTGGTCTAAAATTTTTTCCAGGGACCTTAAAAATACGTGCAGGCTTTTTAGAGAAAACTGTAGAAATTTGGGCACCTGAGTCGCTCAGAAGACCGCGGATCCGCGGCCGATCCAAGCGATCCGCCACGGATCTGTGGCCGAGTCAACTCCGCTGCACACCAATTTTTTTCTGTGGTTCTCTGTGTTGGTTTTGTGATTTTTAAGATAGTTTTTTTCTGCCCAGATTTTGCTGAGTACAGTGTTGTGCTTGGGGTAGTTTCAAATCAAGTTATCGATCGAAATTCTAAGTACTTTTGCTAATCGGATCTTCTGTGATGTGATACATGTATTGAACGTCTACTAATCGCTATACGTCGATTAGTGGGGGTTATACATATCTGTGATCTGTGATGTTGGTTTGAGTATATAAACTTGTTGGATTGTCGTGATGAATAGCCGGGGATGTGAGATGAGAGTTTTCATTTTTCATTCAATGTAAAATTTGTAATTTGATGTCATATTATTTTATGGCCGCACATCTAGGTTGAGGTTGTAGCCGCCATTGTATATTATTTCTTTTACTGTTTTTGCTCCTAGGATAGACCTAAGGTGTGGTGCACAAATTACCGGGTACTTTGAAGTGCCGAGTGGCCTACTCACGTTGTTGAGGAAGGTTGCTTCACTTC
Source organism: Agapanthus africanus (assembly GCA_030015575.1). Lineage (NCBI taxonomy): Eukaryota > Viridiplantae > Streptophyta > Magnoliopsida > Asparagales > Amaryllidaceae > Agapanthus > Agapanthus africanus. Next base: position 108,887,473 of record JASDDO010000004.1, on the reverse strand, counting down.
GGGTACTTGGCGGGGAGTTTTCCGCACCCGTAGGGGTCTAGGGTGGGGTTTAGCTATTCATCGCGAACGTGTAATCCGTCTTTCGTTGCAGGCTCGAATGAAACGCGGATTCCTAGCATATCCATTGTGTTCATCTGTGATCTAGAATGTCTATCATTGCATCTGACGAATGTAAATATCTATATATGATATCTAGTAGGCGTTGCTTATGTTTTGCATCCGCGCTATTCCAGCCCCCGCTCCGTCGTTAGTTAAGTAACCTAACGGGTGATGACGGGGCCCTGTGGCGAATGCGGATGGCATAAGCGTACGTCATATTTTCGTTGTTTTCTGCAATGGTAGGATTAATTGATGGGACGCATTATATTAATGCAAAGAAAATAAAACCAAAGCTGAATCGTTGGAACAATTTCAAAACCAGTCGGTCTTTTCAAAAACAGAAAACTTTTAAAACGCGGAGCTTAAACCACTCTTTTTAAAAGCTATCAGGTTCCTTCGATTATATCAAGTTCACTACGTTCACGGTTTTGCCGAGACCATTCGTAGCCCTCCGTCATTTCGTATGAATATTCAATAGTATTCAAGCTATGTTTGTTGGCCTTAGTCAAAGCATAGTGATTGGTAGATGTTGGGTATTCATATGTTGCATAGATAGATGTGTTGGTTTGGGACAGTCATATTACTCTGTTGGCCATAGTCAAGGGTATATACGGGTGGGTTCAAATCAACCAGGACAATGACGGGTAGAACTTGACATGTGACTTATGATTTGTTGGCCTTAGTCAAGGTCATAAGAGCATGGGGCAAAAATCCACGCCGGGAGTTTCTAAGGAAATTGAAACTTGCTAGTGCTGCATACCATTTGGAGTTTGATAATGTTGGTAGGATTCCTTCAGCATTATCACACGATGATATTTGGATCCCGATCCTACTGTGAGTATCCGCTACTCCTCGGGAGACTTTTTCACTTAACGATCAATACTATAAACCAAGTAAGTGTCTAGAAAGGTGTTAGCGGGGCTACGCCCACAGGGAAAAGAGGTTATTTAATTAAGGAACTTCGCGAAATCCTCGTAAAACCTCCCTCGAAGTACCGACACCAGCCTAGCTGAACGGTTAAGCAAGTATTGTACGGTGAGATCAATCCCGACTAATTCTTCTTTTATGGTTTGAGGAAGAATTCGAGAAACAGTGGGAGCCATCCTGTTTAGATAAACTAAAAACCAATCTAAACTTGCAAGAGCATCATGCTAAGTGTTTTCTTCTCTCTCTCTTAATTGCAGGGACCCAGTGACCAAACATATGTTACATCTAGATAATAAAATGACTGAATCTGACTGTTATGACTGGCAAAGGTCTGTCCAGATGTCCATTACCCATGACAAGCTGGGACACCTCTTAACTAATCAAACCCCTGCCGTCTCAGGACCAGTTTCCCTTGTCACGGATATTGATATCCGTAAGACATCGAAAAAACACTGTGCGAATGCCAAGTGCCTCGTGTTGGCCTCAGTTGATGGTGCATACCAGAGGCAGCACGAGATGGACTTAGTTTCTTTCTTCCTCCATAACAAAGATTTATATGGAGATCAATCTAGTATCGCAAGATATGAGACCTCGAACGAATTGCTTCAAGAGAGGTTGGCTATCGGGTCATCTGTAGGGGGCAACGTCCTTACAAAGACTAGCTATTTTGATGAGCTCACAGACCTGAAGACCACGTTGAAGAATGGGTCAAATACTAACTTGATTCTACGGTCTCTGCCCTCTATTTGTACCCTAAAGGAAACCAGGGAAGTAGAAGGAAAGGGAAGGGCAAAAGTTCCGAGATTGGATGTAGTGAAGGAGGGCCGTTCCTATTGTTACGGAAAAGGACATTGGCAGAAGGATTGCAGGGCTAACAAAGCCAGTAGCCAGGATTCGAAGCATGTTGTGGCTTCGGCTTCGGGTGTGTTTGTAATAGAAACAGTATGTCAATTAACCCTACTTCCTGGGTACTGGATACCGGATCAGGATCTCACATCTGTAATTCATTACAGGCTATGAGAAACCGTTGAATTATCAGGATAGGTGATATGACTTTCAGGGTTTCCAACGGAATGAGCGTGGACGCTGAATCCGTAGGGGAATATCACCTTGGATTGATAAGTGGGCAGATGTTGATTCTGCGTAACTGTTTGTATGTACCTATAATGGCTTGTAATATCATATCTGTATCTGTACTTTCTATGGAAGGATATGATTTTACCTTTTTAAGCGATGTGGTCCACATCCACCTAAATCAAGTTCTGATTGGGTCAGGTACATTAGAAAACGGAATATACGTACTGAATCAAGCTCAGGTTTTCAGTGTCCAGAACACACTTAAAAGAAAGTCTCCGGAAATAAATCAGGCTTTCTTATGGCATTGTAGACTGGGTCACATTAATGAGACACGGTTGACAAAGTTACATAAAGAGGGAAACTTGAATCCGTTCGAGTATCAGTCTTATGCTACTTGTGAATCTTGTCTCATAGGAAAGATGACAAAGACTCCGTTCACTGAACTCGGAGTAAGAGCGAGCGAGCTCTTGGAACTCATACACAGTGATGTGTGTGGTCCATTGTCTATACATGCGTGAAGTGGTTATTCATACTTCATTACTTTTACAAATGATTTCTCTATGTATGGACATGTCTTCCTGATGAAGCATAAATTCGAGGCCTTTGAGAAATTTTGGGAATACAAGAATGAAGTTGAAAAACAAACAGGCAAAAGTATCAAGACACTGAGATCTGATCGAGGTGGTGAATACTTGAGTGCCGAGTTTCTGGGCTACTTAAAAGAGAATGGAATTCTCTCTCAGCTTACTCCTCCATACACACCACAACACAACGGTGTATCGGAAAGACGGAATCGAACTCTATTGGATATGGTTCATTCCATGATGAGTAAGGCTGAGTTACCGCGATCTTTCTGGGGTTATGCACTAGAGACAGCTGCATATCTTTTGAACCAAGTTCCTACTAAGTCAGTGCCTACCACACCATATCAGATGTGGAGTGGGAAGAAACCCTATCTTAAACACTTTAAGACATGAGGTTGTCCAGCTTTTGTCAAAAAACAGCATGCGGACAAGATCGATGCACTCTCAGTACAGCGTAAGTTTGTGGGATACCAAAAGAACTCCAAAGGGTATGTTTTCTATTACGCAGAGGAGGAAAAGGTCTTTGTTTCTCATCATTCCCGCTTCTTGGAAACTGAGTTTTTAGAAAATCAGATAAGTGGGAGCGCAATAGAACTGGAAGAAATTACAGAACCACAAGCTATTACTGAAAGCTTGGTAGAACCAGAAGTTTCAGGAGAACCGGACATCCCAGCGCCACTCCACAGGAGTAGTAGGCAGTCTCATCTGCCCGGGAGATACTATGGTTTTCTCATAGACGGAGATCGAGAGGATTGCGTCATTGAAAATGATGAGCGTACTAGCTTCCAGCAAGCTATTCAGAGCGGTGACTCAGTAAAATGGATGGATGCAATGCGGACCGAGATGGAGTCCATGTACACCAACAAAGTTTGGACTTTGGACATTGCTCCAGAAGGGGTTAAACCCGTAGGCTGCAAATGGATCTTCAAAAAGAAGATTGGTGTAGATGGGCAGGTTGAAACCTATAAAGCTAGACTTGTTGCAAAGGGTTTTTGTCAAAGACCTGGTTTGGACTATGACGAAACCTTTTCTCCAGTGGCTATACTCAAATCCATTCGGATCCTTCTTGCCATTGCTGCCTTCTACGATTATGAGATCTGGCAGATGGACGTAAAGACGGCTTTTCTAAATGGAAATTTGGAAGAGTGCGTCTATATGGATCAGCCGGAGGGTTTCATTCAGAGTGGGAGCAGCGGTAAAGTGTGCAAGTTGCTTCAGTCTATTTATGGACTGAAGCTGGCATCGCGGAGTTGGAACATCTGCTTTGATGATACTGTCAAAGAATTCGACTTTATCAAAAATCCGGATGAACCATGCATTTACAGTAAGATTTTAGGGAGAACTGTGGTATTCGTCGTCTTGTACGTGGATGACATTCTCCTAATAGGAAATGACATTCCTATGCTACAGTCAGTCAAAGGATTCTTGTCACAGAGGTTCTCCATGAAGGACCTGGGCGATGCTAACTACATTCTGGGGATCCAGATCTATCGTGATAGATCTAAGAGGATGTTGGGACTTTCGCAGTCCAGGTACATCAACACCATACTGAAACGATTCAGTATGGAAGATTCAAAGCGCGGTAATCTACCGGCTTGTCACGGAATCACCCTCTCCGATGAGATGTCTCCCAAGACTGATTTGGAAAGGGTTCGCATGTCATCTATACCCTACGCATCTACGATAGGCTCTATAATGTATGCGATGTTGTGTACCAGACCAGATGTAGCATACACATTAAGCGTTGTAAGCCGGTATCAGTCGGACCTAGGGGAGAAACACTGGATAGCAGTAAAGAACATTCTCAAGTACCTGAGAAGGACTAAGGAGATGTTCTTGGTGTATGGCGGAAAAGACCTCCAGATCGAGGCCTTTGCTGACTCCAGCTTCTAGAGTGACAAGGATGACTCCAAGTCCATGTCGGGTTATGTCTTTACCTTCATTGGAGGGGCGGTTTGCTGGAAGAGCTCCAAGCAGGAAACCGTTGCTGACTCAACTATGGAAGCGGAGTACATAGCTGCTTGCGATGCCCCAAAGGAAGCTGTCTAGATGAAGAAGTTCCTCACGGAGATTCAGGTGATTCCTACCATTGTTGATCCAATACCGTTGTATTGTGACAACAACGGCGCTATAGCTTTAACGAAGGAACCCAGGTCCCATCAGAAGTCCAGAAACATTTTGAGGCGGTACCACCTGATCAGGGAGATCGTAGATCGCTGGGAGATCGAGGTGAAGAGAGTAGATTCAGAGAATAACACTGCAGATCCATTCACGAAGGCCATACCCCAGACTCAGTTTGAGCGGCCGATCGAGATGATTGGTCTTCGATAAGCCAGTACATAGCCCTAGTGCAAATGGGATATTGTTAGTGTATATTCCCTAGAGGCCATTACTGTATCATACTAGTTTGTATATTACTTAATGGAAACTTGGGATATTCACAGTTGTATAGACAATCTTGCTCAAAATGGTAGTATGCTACTTGGTTTGTTTCTACTTTAATATGTGAATCTGTTTCTTTTAGCATATCGCTTATACATATTAGTGGAGCCCTTAGGATCTTTGCTTGATTACCAGCGTTGTGATGGCAGTCACACTTGTGGGGGCTGGGTAATCTACAAGCACATCCTTATACAGGTCCCTAGTCGTAGGATTATCGAGACGGGGCATCGATACTCCGGAGTAGACTAGCGTATGCACTTCTCATCCAAGCAGGGGAGATGGTCTGTCCCACAGCCATCAGTACGTCGTACTGGAGATAGTATGCGGGTGCTCGTTAGGTTACGAGTACACTGGACAGGACTCGTCGGGAACTGTTGGTTGGTACTATACCTATCGTCAGATAACAGTTCCCAGGTGACAGGAGTACAGCTTAGTCCGTCGACTTGACACTGCTACTTCGCCTCGAGTGTGTTCCCACTGTACTTTGATTACTACCCTACCACGGCTCAAAGGAGTTGTGCAAACAGTTAGTAGTTGTGTGCACTCCCGAAGCACTTGGAGGTAGTAGCGGTTAGATAGGATTCGTCTCTCCCAGTATTGGCGGTTGATATCGCGCTGTGTCTAGGAGAGCCATTACATAAAGTCCCTGGCCAGGGCAAGCGAGAATTACTGGTAGTGTTTCCAGTAGTTTCTCAGGGTGTTCTGGGCTACACTCCGGCACGAATTGTACCGCTATTAGGGGTCTGACGTTTACCTCCCCCCTAGGCCCGACATGTGATACTCATAGACGAACAGACCGGACTGTACGGAGATTGTCACATTCAGGCTCAGTAGGAGTTCAGATGGGTTTACCTCATCGGCCTTCTTATCGACATCTACCTGGGGATCGTTACGTACAGCTAGTGCTGCTTGCGGTCTGTGGTTAAACCCACTGCCAGCGTAGTGTCGAGTCTTTAGAGTCCCACACAGAGAGTTTCCCTGCACTGGGCGAAAGGTGTAGAGGCCGTATGGTTTTACGGCAGGGCTACAATCACTTACGTGCACTTGAGCGTGTATGCTGTTCGGGCAGACAATGCTAGTGGGCTTTGGTTTAAGCCGGATCCTAGTATTGTATGGATGGATTAGTTTTGTCTTCTGTGCATTCGCATTCTACGGAATGCGGATGCGGGTGTGTATGCACGGTTGTGAAGAGCGAAGAAGAAGGAGGTGCCTCATTAGGGTTTTGACCGTTGGTTCGGTCAAAACTATTATGAGGTGAGGAAAATATTTACTAATCTTTTTAATGATAATTGTGTTATGGCTAATTGCTTTAAACATTTGACCATGCTTGACCATTTGACCTAGTTGACCATTGTTGACTTGGACTTTTCTTGAGAGCACTAGATCCTTCTTTTGCTTTTGGTTTTATTTTTGTGATGATAATGGTCAAATCAAGGGTAGCCATCAACTTTATCATGATAAGAGATTAGTAATTATTATGCTTATGTATCATTATCTCTTGCTCATTCTCTCTCTTCAAGTGAGAGCTCCCATGGTTCCTCCTTCTTCTTCCTCTCTTGTTTTCTATAGCTCTCATGTGTTGAGAAAAATAGAAACAAAATAGACAAACAAATCCACCATCATCTTCTACACAACCTAGGACTTCAAGAATAGTAAACTTTTTGCCCTAGTTACCTCAGCTTGAGGTGGAGCTCGGACTACAGACTCTCGGGTGGATCGTCTTCGACTCTAGGAGGCCGCGGAGGTGACCAAGATCCGGATCGATCCTCGGAGCTTGCATGGACGAGGAGGATAGCGGAAAGAAGACCCGAAGGACTTGTTGCATGAGGTATAATCTCCTAAGCATAGTAGATAGAACCTCTTGTTGTTTGTTAGCAATGGTTTGGCAAAGATCCTCAAGTTTTAGTCCATGTTACCTTGTGTTAAAATTTTGATTTTTACCTATTCCGCCTCCCCGTATGCACCGGGGTGGCTAACGTGGACTTACAGCTATGACCTTGACGAAAGCCAAACAACCCATAGTTTGCTAGTCAAGTTCAACCCGTACATTTCCTGACTGAATTAAACCCACCCGCACGACCCTTGACGAATGCCAAACAACGCCGTACGAATACCCTAATCCAATCGCATGATATGCTAGCAGATAAGCACTAGTTAGCTACCGTACACTACGCCTTGACGAATGCCATACTCAGCACGAATACTAAGTAGTACTTATCTGAAATGACGGAGGGATACGACAGGTTTTTAAGAAAATCCTTTGCGTAATGAACTTGATATCTTTGTAGAATCGAGTGATTTTTAATGGAGTGTTTTTGAGGCCTTTACTAGTTTTTCTAAAGAGGTCACTCCCGGTGAAGTGATCTCGGCTCTTTTCTTATCGAATAAGGTGCAGGATATTTCACAAATACTACTATGCAAAGAAAAAATTATAGAAGCAATCAAAAGACAAACCGTGTTTGTAGCATCTGCTAGTTTCGCTAAAGAGGTCACTCCCGATGAAGGGATCTCGGCTCTTTCCTTATCGAATAAGGTGCTGGATATTCTACAAGGAATACCGCTATGCAAAGCAAGAACTAGAGCTACCAGTTTTTAAACAAGTTTCTACAACATCTTTAGGTTTCTTTTTATTTCATTAATCACATTAATGAAGTCCCATTTTATTATGCTTCACAAGAATCACATTTGAAACGAAATCAGCAATATAACATATATCTCATATATATAATATAAACATTCGTCTCAGACAGTAATATGATCTCGTCATAGAACATTGCAGCAGAAGAACATATATGAAATATTGGATATACTAGGTTGTCCGTGTTTTATTACGAGCCTGTATAAAATACGGATTCCACGGTCGCGATGAATAGCCAAACCCACATCCCTAGACCCCTACGAGAGCGGCAAGTAACCCTGTCAATTCTAGAGTTAGGAGTCCCGGTCTCGACTCCTCGAGATGGTCTCCCACTGGACCCTAGAACCCGGTTACTTATGCTCCCCGCCTTGGGTCTATCCTAATGCGGAAAAGTAAATAATATACAACGGTGACATCATCATCAACCCGGAAGTGTCCCAATAAAAGAATATTACATACAAATGAATTTTACATGAATGAAAAAGAAACCCTCATCTCACATAAAATCCCGGCTATTCAGAACACGACGATCCAATATAACATATCACAACAACACATAATATCACATATCATCAACGTAAGTAAATATGCGTATCCCAGTTGTCGTTGACATATAGCACCGAAACCGGCGATACACCACATATTACACTTACGGTCGCAGAAAAGAAAGTGAAAAACTACAACATTTGGAATCTACAATCACTTTAGACATCTTAAATCCGAAATATCACATACTTCGCATTTCATGCCTAACTATATGAATTCCACATATTGTATCACATTCCAGATAAAAAGACAATGATAAACTTTCCGATTGAATAAACAAACACCCAAAATTTCCCAAATAGCTCAACACTTAAGCGGAGTTCAAAAATCCCAGAACATGTCACAGCCCCAATGAACCAGCCGTAGAAGGGTCAAACCAACGCCTCACATGTGGCAACGCTAAACTACCACAAACCCTAGGGTTCAGTGGAAGTTTTGACAGTTGATTGATTCTTTAAATTCCGATTGTGTCGTGTAACTCGAATAAGTTTCTTTGTGTCGGTATTTAGAAAATGAATAAAATTCATAATCAAAGAATTATTTGACCGCAATCAACTACGGTGGCAGATGTAGCGCGTTAGCGAGTGCGGATCGTCCATAGGGATTGTGTAATTCCTTCGTATCTTGATTTGTTTGAATCGAAACTTTAAAAGAAAGAAAACAAGCAATTCATGATTTATAGTTGAAGTTCAAGAATTAGAAAATATAGATCTAATAACAAGAAAACGATAGAATCAAGAATTGAGAGTTTAATGATTTTTCCAACCAAATATCAAGAATCTAAATGAGGCTCGTAGGAATCGATCGGATCTATAGATGTGATGTAATCTCACGATGACGTCTTCTTATCCTTCGAAGAATTGATACTAGATCGATGATGATCGACGAGAATTAGGGATTTCTAGTGAAACTAGGGTTTCATCATTTATCCCTTGTTCATTCGTCGATATCATTCACATTCTAGGCTCTAGTAAACTCAAGAAACGATCGTAGATCCCTAATTTCGAGCGATCACAATAAAGAAAGCATCACAACGAAACTAGGTCATCGATTCTTGAACTTGCTAGGGTTTACAAGACTCGTAGGACTTAAGAATTGTATTAAGATTTATTACATCATCATTCTATTGATCGTCCCGACTCCTTGATGAGCGGAGTTTTACTCAAACATCACAACAAGAACTACAATTAGAAATTGAGATCGAATCATGATGCAAGAATTTAAAGAAAGCAAGATTAAAGAATTTCACCTTTTATTTATATCAACAATTTCGTTACAATCGCTCAAAAACTACAAGAGGAAGAACTTGATCGTCGATTTGGCTTCGCTTGTCTCCATGAGTCGCGGATCGGCTTGGATCACTTGCTCGATTGAAGATCGGCTCCGCTCCTAAAAGGTTGAAGGGCTTCTCGCTTGATTGGTACTCGGGATCTTGAATTTGGATTGGAATTAGGGTTAGGGTTTCGCACAAGTCTTGTCACTAGACTTGTGGAAGAAGATGGAGATTAATTGAACAACTAAAGATTGAAGACTAAAGATTAAGGAAGAAGTTAAACCCTAGGTCTAGGCTTCTATTTATAGAATTCCCAAAACCCTGGATCTAGGATTTGAATCTTGAATTTCCCTCCAAAAGTTAGTTAGAGGAGATTTGAATTTCCCTCCAAAAGTTTGTTGAGGAGAAGCTTCTAGATGATGTTTGTTAAGCCGAGCCTTCTAGATGTGCCACGTGGCATTTCTATAATGTTCTGGAAGCTTGGGCCGTTAGAATTAGCCACGTGAGGAAATTTGAGCTTCTGATGACGTTACGCCGCCGCGGTTCCGCGGCTTAAGCCAGCTCCCGCCGCGGAACCGTGGCGGTTTGGAAACCTTAGGGCTTGGAAATTCTGGGTTTTTCTGATTCTGATATTTGGGCCTTTTTGTGATATGTTGATTTTCCAATTGAGTCCCTGATCTCTGCCAGATCTCCAGCCTTTGAGTTGGCGTATTTTAGGCTTTGTTCCTGCAATTTCTCAAGACAAGTGTTGCGTAATATAGGGATGATGCGATGCCATAATAAACACACAATTCCCTTATAAATGTCGGTTTTAGAGTATAACACATGCAATCTGGTATTTCAGGATTGTTTTGCTAATATGTGCAATATGAATACCGAACACTTCTAGATGAGTGCAAATGATAGGGAAATTGCCGTGTTAAAAATGCAGTATTTTCGACTGATCAAATTCCCCCAAACTTATTTTCGATCGTCTCGATTTAACTATTTATTAAAAAGAGAAGGAGAAAATAAAGAAAGAGAAAAACTAACTAGCCCACTTTCGTAGGCAACACGATTGCACTGAGCACGTGCAACAAGCCTTTAAACCTCTAGGTGTCCCTAGAAGGAGGAGTGTTGTCTCCTGAGGGTTTTCAGTGGATTGCACCCACAAAATCCAATAATAAAAGAAAGATCATGAATATTACATTTAAAGAAAAGAATTGTAAAAGAAAAGCTTCGAAAATTAGGGTTTCCAACTAAGCTAGCTTTTCGGTTGTCATGAGCCCTATCTTAATAGTCATGAAAAGATGTTAGAAATCACGTCCTCCCTCAATAAAACATTGTCTTATTCTTCATTCCTATCTTTCTTCCAAACATCGATCATATAACCATGCGTGTGTAAAGTACATCCCTACACCCGGAGAGTTCAATTCAAGCTATCATACTCTTGCCCATCAGCCTCAGTACTTTTTAATTAATGAATATTTAGATGAGATTGCTCACACACTTTCATGCGACCGTTAATACTTCTTGAGGTACTAACCGAACGATTACTCCTGTGCTTGCTTACTTGGTGTATTTTCCTCGTCTTGCACCACCTAAAGCTTAGCAGTTACTCCCAGACCAGTTGGCCTTAGGGCACTAGGTGAAGAGGCACCCTCGCTATATTTTTTTATTGCTGCCTTGGCGATAACAAAACCAGTGTTCATTTTTCTCACCACTTTATATTTTCTTCATTTTTTTATTTCCTTTATACTTTTGGCTTTAAGATAAGAGCATTTCAATGTATCCTCTACTATCCCAGGCTTTAAGACGTGTGTAAGTGCGAATAGCAGGGTATCAACGTTCAAAATGTTTGGCTTCCAGAATAGAAACTATTTTTCAGACTTTTTTTTATTCTCAGATTAGTGACTTCCTTCATCTTACTAACCCTTGGGACAACGGCTCATAACTACTTATTACTAGTTCGTTTAAGAAAACTTCTAATTTTCTTGGTTTTCTTAAATTTTTCAAATCTTTTGGATGTAATTTTCCTCTATCTAAATTTTTTTATCCTATTTATGTACAAAAATGTCTAATTTTTTTTTTGAAATTTTTTAAATTTTTATGGGTTTCAAAAATGTTTTGTGCTTATGCAAAGTATGATGCAAATGATGCGAAAATAAGCACAAACCTCCCCCAAACTTGTTTTCAACAGTGTCCTCACTATTGCCATCTGCTAAATCTAAAAAAAACCTGTAAGCCTGGGAGGAATTTATTAGTGGGGGCAAAATATTTAAGTGAAGATCCTCCCCCAAACTTTTTTTTGGCTCATTATTTTGTAAAATTTTCTTTTCAAGAGCCCGATTATACCGCCCCCAAACTTGAGTTAAACAATGTTAATCTTTGAAAATCATATGAGGGGGTCAAAAATCAGTGGTCGATGCCAAGCTTTGCAAAGACCGAATGTTAACACCAACCATTCAAAAATTTTATCAATGCAATGCTCTGGTTGGTGGAAGAAGAAGTGGGGAAAGGTTAAGTGGTGGAATAGAATGTGTGTGCGTCTCATTTTGGAGAGACGATGCAGTGTATGTGATGGATTACTCGCATTCTTTGTACAGTTCAGAAAAAGGGGTGGAGGTTCAATTTCATTGATTGGGAGATGATTCATCTCAACACCCGTGTCATTTAAAAATGCGAGTTCATCAGCGAAGATCTCCTCAAAAGTTCCATAAATACCCCGATGAATAATGTCATCATAAAGTGCGGGGTGATCTTCAGACTCCAAAAGCAATTCATAATCAGTGTTAGTTGTTGACCCGGACATCTCGGTGGAAGAGTCCGTATGTGTATGATACATAGTTGGGTCAAACAATAACGTATGAAAAGAGTCAAGATCGATATCAGGAGGATCATCAAATTCGCTGCTGTCGACATCCATTAAGTCGACAGAACGGACATGAGCAGTAGGTTCGGAGGGTACAATTCCCAACTTGTAAATGTTCAGCTCTATTGACCTATTCCTGAAGGATAGGGTCATAGAACCGTTACGACAGTTGATAATAGCATTGGAAGTGGCCAAAAAGGGGCGAACTAAAATCACCGGAATTTGATTCCGGGGGTTATCTACAGGCTGTGTATCAATTACAATAAAGTCCACAGGGAATATAAATTCCCCGATTTTTATTAACACATCGTCCAGTTCACCCCTAGGTTTGGTGATTGATCGGTCAGCCATCTGAAGAGTTATGTTTGAAGGCTTTAACACTCCGATACCTAGTTGCTCATAAACAGAGTATGGAAGCAAGTTAACACTAGAGCCAAGGTCTAGTAGAGCACGGTTGATGTGTTTTTCCCCAATAGAAATGGAAATAGTAGGACAACTAGGGTCCTTACGTTTCCTCGGTACTTGTTGGGGGAATGCCGTGTCTACGGTCTTTGCCATAAAAATCTTCTTGGGCACTTGAGTCTTCCTCTTCCTAGTGCACAAGTTCTTAAGAGTTTTCGCATAGGACGGAACTTGTTGGATGGCATCTAGGAGAGAGATGTTGATGTTAACTTGCTTAAAAATGTCCATAATCTTCTCCATATGTGGACTCGATGTGTTAGCCCTTAACCGATTAGGATAAGGTACTTTAGCAATAAGCGCTGGGTCCATCATAGGAGAAGGAAGTGTGTGTGGACCCGATCCCAAAATAGAAGTGGGGATCGTCGGTGGAGGAGTAGAAGAGGTGGGCTGAAGTGGCGAGCCTTTTGGGAAACGAAGAATAGGCTCGCAAGAAGGTGGTGGGGTAGAAGAACTGGGGTCAAAATTAGAAGTGTGTGTGTGAGGAAAGATCTCAGCCGGGGTATTATTGATTGATTTATCAGTATCATCAAACTCTTCCCCAACGTGATTGTCAAGCACTCTTCCAGATCTCAACGTGATTGCATTCACATGATGTGAATTGCCAGGATTGGGTAGAGGTTGAGCTGGAAGTTTCCCTTTCTCTCTTGCACTCATTTCGGCTTTTAATCGTGCAATTTCTTCTTCCATCGATTTAATACTCTCGCTTTGGGACGCAGAGTTTTTCTCAATTTTATCGACAGAACACTTCATTTCAGCCGAAACATGCATGATATTTGTTAAAACCAAATTCATGTATTGTGCAAATGAAGAGGATTCATCAGTCCCGGTCAACTGTAAAGGACTAGACAGTGCAGGTGTGTTGACCGGATTTTGAAAGTTATGTGTTTGGAAGGGGGGTGCTGACTCAATTGAAGTTGTGGGTGCTGTTGTGGTGGAGGGACCCCTTGGAAATTGTTTTGGGTTGGAACCGTGTTTTGAGCTTGTGATTGGTTCCAAGAAAAATTTGGATGATTCCTCCAACCCTGATTATATGTGGAAGAAAATGGATCGTTTCTAGGTCTTTGAAATGCGGCATTGGTATGCTCGTGACCTTGAAACAGAGAATTTCGTGGACATTCTTCCGTCAAATGAGAAGGATCAGAACAGCATCCACATACAGTTTTGGAGAGTGATATTCGACTTAGGGCGGCTAAAAATTTGTTTTCCATAGTCTCGAGTTTCTTTTACATAGCTGAAATGTCAGCTCTAACTCCTATGGAAATATTATTGCCATCCCTAGACGATTGACTCACACCCTCCCACTGTAAAGATTTTTCAGCGAAATTTTCTAGAAAATTCCAGGATTCCCCATCATCTTTAGTCATGAAGTTGCCTTGACACATGGATTCAAGGGTCTGTCTTGTGTTAGGATTAATGCCCTCATAAATGATTCGGCACAGTTCCCATCCCGGGATGCCGTGATGAGGACATTGGACTAACAGATCCTTGAAGCGTTCATGACATTGTGAAAATGTTTCATTTGGAAGCTGGGTGAATTGATTGATTTCGCTGCGGACTCGAGCTGTCTTATGATGTGGGTAGAATTTCTTTAGGAATGCTTTTACGAATTCTTCCCATTTTGAGATGGAATGTGCGGTAGTGTTATACAGCCACTTCTCGGCTATATCGCACAAAGTGAATGGGAGAATACGTAGACGCATAGCATCCATAGAAAGATGTGAGGTACCCATCATAGCGCATACATTTTCAAATTTGGTGATAAATCCATATGCGTCTTCAGTCTCAAGACCGTGAAATTTTGGTAGAAGGTTGATGTATTGGGGTTTTATTTGAAAATTTTCCCCGTTGGCTGGTGGAATGGAAAGACTGGTGGAGAGGGGACCTCGTGTAGGATAGCACCTCTCTTGGAGAGAGATGCGAGGTGGATTCTGCGCACCAACGGACGGCGGCAGAGTAGTGGAAAAGAAGTTCGATGGAGACGGATCCATCGATGTGGGTGTGGTGGTGGGTAAAAGAAAGGGTAAATGTAGAAATACCGACTTTTGGGTCGATGAGGGAAACGCGGACTTAACGGGCACTAGAATCCCGTGTCCAGCCTATCTTGCACTAAAAAGGGTTAGTACAAGTGGCAGCGTGAATTTATAATTAGGGGAAATGATATGAATGCGGTGTATGTTTTGAAAATTGATACGGATTTTTGAAAAATGATGCAAATCACAAAATGCAACAAGCAAAACCCTAATTCTAGGGTCACCTAGGCCAAATCTCTAGACCGCTCCTAACTGCCAGAAGAAAAGTCGCAGGATAAATCCTCCACTGCCTCTTTGTCTCTCCTGTGGCCAGGTAAGTGGGAGGTTCTCCACTACTGTAACACCTTAGGATTTGTTTAGTGACTAAATATATTTAATTAATGGGTTTTAATAAAATTTTTACCAAATTGTGTTTTAAATATTTTTCCTAATTTAATAAATATTTTTCCAAAATTTTCCTAGGCTTGCACACACATGTGCATGTAAACTAGGGTTTTTAAATTAAGTTAATACCATGATTATTAACCATGGTGGGTTAATCATAGGATTAAGTCTTTTGGGTAATAAGTGAGTTTAATTAGTTAATTTGTATTTGTTTTAAATTGAGTTGTGTTTGGTGTTGACTTGAGAGAGAGAGAGAGGGAGTGGGCATCATGGCTTAGCCCATGCTTGGCTTTAATGAAGAGAGAGAGAGGAGGGTTGACTATTGGACCTTGAGTGTTCCTCTCATTTCTTTGTATTCCTCTCAAACTCTCACACTCACACACACCCACACACTTACCTCAGCCCAGAACCAGCAGCAGAAGCAAGCAACTGAAGAAAACAGCAGCAGCAGGAGCCAGAAGCAGCAGCAGCAGCAGCAGAAAACAGTAGCAGCAGCACCAGCACCAAGTGCAGCCTCTTCCCTTCACTTCTTCTTCTTCCTGCAACTCCCTAGGGTTAAGTATGAGGTATACTTCCTAACTTGCTTCCCTAGTTTGCCTAGTTAATGTAGTTTTGCATCGGTTAATGGATTTTTGTGCGTTTTAGTGTGATATGGGGTGTTTAGTGGGAACTTTGTGCTAATGAGGTGTAGATTGGTTTCAGTAGGTCATTAGTGAGTTGTTGAGGCCATAGTAACCTAGTTCAACCCCAATTGCACTAAAATACCACCAGTTTCACTATTCGATGCAAAATGTCGTATTTGAGCAAATTTGAGCTTTTCTGGATCTGCTTTTGACCCGATGAGATCTGAATGAAATTGAGGAGACTGTAATATAGTGGTGATGTGCTGATACCCCAGGTGAAACCCGACCCCCTAACTGCTACAGTTGGCCGCCGAAATCCTCTTTCTGGCCGCAATTTGCGGCCAGATGGGTAGGGTTTTGGGTGGTGTTTGGTCCTGTAGGTGTCTGCTAGTGTGTAGGGTTCTATGGTATATATATTTTTGTAAGTTTAGTTCTGTAGAAAAATCTGGGACCAAATACCTATTTTGCCGTTTTTCTAAACCTTCGCGACACGCGTGATACGTGAGTAGGTTTGGGTTTCTGCGTATCGCGGCGCGTCGGGGTAGTTTCTGGCGCGTGATCACACGTTTTAGCGTATCGCGCACACGCGCGATTGGTTTGCGACACGGGTTTCTAGTTGGACTGTAATGTCGCGTTTTTGTGAATTGAGCTTATGTGTGATATGTGTTATGTGATTCTAGGTTCACAGGCCAGTGAGACGGACGCTGCGAAGAAGGGCAAGCAAGTGGTTGGATACACTTAGCGCGAGACACGGTGAGTAGATTTCACATCTACGGGGATATCGCCCGCATGGCGTTATGCGTCAGGGCTGATAGGACCTTATTGTTATATGCTGCATATACCATACCATGGATTGCCATCGCATATTGCATTCCCTGCTATATATATATATTGCTTAGAACTGATAGAACACCGCACTATTACTAACGGTTTATGTTGCACGGGCACTATTTTGCATGCTACACACACACCGTTAGTAATTGCCATGCCACACTCACTGTAGAACTGCCATGATTATACTGTTGTATTATTGCTGTAGTTCATCTTACATGTGATTGATTATGATTTCCTAGAAATTGGGAGCCGCATGACATCTTTAAAAAGGGAAACTATTTTAAAAAGCGGCTTTTCCCTTATACACCTGCCATGGATTGATTACATTGTACCTCGCATTGGATTTATTTATTAGTGATGGATTTTCATGTGATTTCTGGTTTTGAGGACCGTGGAATTATTTAAGGAAAGATGTGCTATTTTGAAAAACCCGGTACCTCGTGATATGATATTTTGGTGCGTCCACCACGCGTTTTCTCGGTGCTGAGACGTGTGCTTGAAACCCGATTCGAGGAGTGATGATCTGTTTGCGGGTTCGTGGTGGGCCCGGTATGGTTCCCCTCGGCGAGATGATCGATGGGTTTTTCCGATTGAGCCTGGAGGCGGGCGAGTACCTACCGGTGACTGGTTGGACCTGGCAGTTGTCCGGAGGATACTGACCAGAGTCGAGAGATGGATGCGGGATGATCCGTACTGCCGGGGCCGAGGGCCGATACCGCAGACGGACCCCGTGGGGCCGATCCGGACTGACGGAGCCCGATATACGAGGATTTGCGTGTCGATGCTGGACATGAGTATTTTATGATATTTTGGGTGCCGATGTTGGGCACTCGTGATTTCTCAGAGATATACAGGATTTGAGGGCCGATGGGTGTGCCGGCGCCTGAGTGTATTGGGATTTGGTGCAGCCAGAGGCACCGTCTAGTGTTTTCCATGATGACATATTCCATGTAGATATTATTTATCCCATGCTCAGTATTGATTACTATGTATCTCATCCTGTAGCATTTACCTGGTTGAGCACTTGCATTACTATTGCATCCACTGTTTGGCATGCATTGATATCATCTACTGGCATTAGTAGAGCCACGCTATATGTGCATGCTCGCGATCACCCTTATATGTTATCTCTATTCACGAGTTGGCAACTCACCCCCGTTGTGCCACAGTATTTGCAGGTTGCCCTTGGGAGTAGTCGCGGCTGGCTGTTTACCGCATCTTTTGGCACAGATACCCTTTCTGAGGCGAGTTAGCCTTTTTGCTGTTAGGTGGGTTTTGTACGGTATCTGTTATCTTTCAGTTGTATATTGATGTATCTAGTACTCTCCATCTACCTTTCTGTATTGACTTAGAGACAGTTGTGAGGACGATATGTATGATTTTATATTCTGGTGTTGAGCTCGCATGTGAGTCGACTTTATTTTATGCAGTCTTACCTTTTGTGATATTGTCTTTACTTTACTGTGTATTCTTCGCTACGGCGTCGTATATCATATTTGTGATGCTTTATTCATTTCACTTGTCATTTCTGTTACACCTTGCTTTTACCCGATTTGCGGGGCAAATGTTTAAAAAGGAAATGTTACCAAAATTATAAAAGTTATAACTCCTGAAGAAAAAAGGATTTCTACTAAATTAATAAGATGTTTTTCGGACACGCATGACTGTTTTTACGAAATGTTTTAAATCACTCTATATTTATTGGTTTGATTTCTGGGTTCGGCTTACTTAGCCGCGTTACGCCTGTAGACGTTGCGTGGTTAAGTGCCGGTCACGAGTCGAAACTCTCGGGTCGTGACAACTACGTAAGTAGTGGGCCTAATTAAGTAACCACTAGCCTTCGACACACTTGCCTTAGACACCACAAAAGAAACGCGGATAAGCAATGAATTACCCACGGCCTTCTTCTGTCCTAAGTGAGCGCGACGGTCCTTAGAGTCATCTCTAGATATTTTTTAGTTAATTAGGGTCAATGCGGATGCAAATTTTGCGATTTTCGGGGCTTAGGAAGGGTAATGAACTCCCCACCTAATCTGGATTTGGTCTTTTCCCCTTAATGTCCGTATTAATTATGCAAACAACCACAAAGATCAAAACAAGGACAATTTAATTTTGCTTTTCGCGCGGCGCTGCGATTTTTGCAAAGAAACCTGCACAAAATGTTAATTGGAGCAGATTTTGGGAAGGAGATAAGAAAGATTGAGATTACCTGAGAATTTTTGCTCAGAGTGGAAGCAAGCCCACCGCGGATCCGCGGCAAATGCACAGTAATGCCGCGGAAACGCGGTCTAATAAGAGGATCCCTGCACAAATTTTCAGGAGACTGCTTCTATTGCTCCCCTTAGCTCTCTGGAATATTCACAAAAATTTTATCCAAGCTCCAATGATTCCAGATTTCCTCGCACAAATCACAACAACTCGTATTAGTGTTTGCGCGAATTTTGATCTAAAAATTGTAATGGAATAAATCTTTCAATTCAAATTTCAATATAGAACGAATTAGCGCGCGATCCCCGGCAACGGCGCCATTTGATTGATTCTTTTAATTCCGATTGTGTCGTGTAACTCGAATAAGTTTCTTTGTGTCGGTATTTAGAAAATGAATAAAATTCACAATCAAAGAATTATTTGACCGCAATCAACTACGGTGTCAGATGTAGCGCGTTAGCGAGTGTGGATCGTCCACAGCGATTGTGCGATTCGTTCGTATCTTGATTTGTTTGAATCGAAACTTTAAAAGAAAGAAAACAAATAATTCATGATTTTTAGTTGAAGTTCAAGAATTAGAAAATATAGATCTAATAACAAGAAAATGATAGAATCAAGAATTGAGAGTTTAATGATTTTTCCAACCAAATATCAAGAATCTAAATGAGGCTCGTAGGAATCGATCGGATCTATAGATGTGATGTAATCTCACGATGACGTCTTCTTATCCTTCGATGAATTGATACTAGATCGATGATGATCGACGAGAATTAGGGATTTCTAGTGAAACTAGGGTTTCATCATTTATCCCTTATTCATTCATCGATATTATTCACATTCTAGCCTCTAGTAAATTCAAGAAACGATCGTAGATCCCTAATTTCGAGCGATCACAATCAAGAAAGCATCGCAATGAAACTAGGTCATCGATTCTTGAACTTGCTACGGTTTACATGACTCGTAGGACATAAGAATTGTATTAAGATTTGTTACATCATCATTCTATTGATCGTCCCGACTCCTTGACGAGCGGAGTTTTACTCAAACATCACAACAAGAACTACAATTAGAAATTGAGATCGAATCATGATGCAAGAATTTAAAGAAAGCAAGAGTAAAGAATTTCACCTTTTATTTATATCAACAATTTCGTTACAATCGCTCAAGAACAACAAGAGGAAGAACTTGATCGTCGATTTGGCTTCGCTTGTCTCCGTGAGTCGCGGATCGGCTTGGATCACTTGCTCGATTAAAGATCGGCTCCGCTCCTAAAAGGTTGAAGGGCTTCTCGCTTGATTTGTACTCGGGATCTTGAATTTGGATTGGAATTAGGGTTAGGGTTTCGCACAAGTCTTGACACTAGACTTGTGGAAGAAGATGGAGATTAATTGAACAACTAAATATTGAAGACTAAAGATTAAGGAAGAAGTTTAACCCTAGGTCTAGACTTCTATTTATAGACTTCCCAAAACCCTAGATCTAGGATTTGAATTTTGAATTTCCCTCCAAAAGTTAGTTAGAGGAGATTTGAATTTCCCTCCAAAAGTTTGTTGAGGAGAAGCTTCTAGATGAAGTTTGTTAAGCCGAGCCTTCTAGATGCGCCACGTGGCATTTCTACAATGTTCTGGAAGCTTGGGCCGTTAAAATTAGCCACGTGAGGAAATTTAAGCTTCTGATGACGTCACGCCGCCGCGGTTCCGCGGCTTAAGCCAGCTCCCGCCGCGGAACCGCGGCGGGTTGGAAGCCTTAGGGCTTGGAAATTCTGGACTTTTCTGATGCTGATATTTGGGCCTTTTTGTGATATGTTGATTTTCCACTTGAGTCCCTGATCTCTGCCAGATCTCCAGCCTTTGAGTTGGCGTATTTTATCAGCACTGTTTTGGCTTTGTTCCTGCAATTTCTCGAGACAAGTGTTGCGCAATATAGGGATGATGCGATTCCATAATAAACACACAATTCCCTTAGAAATGTCGGTTTTAGAGTATAACACATGCAATCTGGTATTTCAGGACTGTTTTGCTAATATGTGCAATATGAATACCGAACACTTCTAGATGAGTGCAAATGATAGGGAAATTGCCGTGTTAAAAATGCAGTATTTTCGACTGATCAACGGTCACATAATCGAGTTAAGGTTACGCCCTTCTAGAGGGTCCAAAGATACGTTTGAATGATTTCCCGAAAGTTTTAAACTCGTGAAAAAATCCAACACTTGAAAATTTTCCGACAGGGGAAAAAGTGAGTTATTGAAATCCATTCGAACTTTTTAACACGTTATAAATTACCCGAAAAACTAAACGATGTTAAACTTTCCGATCGAATCAACGAATTTTTAAGATCTCCAGAACACTCAACACTTGAGTAATATTAAAAATTCCCAGAAGCATGTAGTAATACCTACGGATATTACCTAGAAACATCTAACCCTAATACCCAAGTACGGCCGCGGAACCGCCGCGCAAAGCATGGTATGGCCGCGGTTCCGCGGCGACTTAAGGGAATTAGGCGTTTGTATTTCACAGTAATCCTTAGAATTCCCTGCTTAATTTTTGAGTATTTTTAATACGGAAAAACCAACTTTTTAGAAAATTTCCAGAGAGGGGGTCAAAAACGATGTTTTGGGGTTCGATCGGACTTTTAACTTCGTCTAGACAACGTCTAAAACTCTCGCTTGGCTCTGATACCACTGTAGGGTTAGTATAGCACATTAGCAAGGTTTAGGAAGGCATCACACATGCCATATTGGAAATTTTGGGGTGCTAAACAAACTCTAACCAAGATCTTAACTAGAGAATTAGGTTTAACATTCATGTAAACAACTTTACATCTAAGAGAGAGGGATTAAAACCTTTGTAGTCCGTTCCTTCGCTTCATAAGCTCCGAGTAGTAGTCCCTTTGCCGCGATCCATGATCTCCCGGACTCAAGAGAGGCTCCACAAGTCGAATGATCCATTCTTGCTTGAAGTGTTCCTTTTCGAAGATGATCTACCTTGAAGAATCTCAAGATCAAGCTTTTACTTCTCTAATCAAGTATTAGTGAAGTGAACACCTTAATCTAAGTGGCTAGAATAGATGAGGATGATGAAGTAGGAATTCTGCTCTCTTTTGTTTTCATTTTCTTACTTTAAATCATCACAGGTCAAAAAGCTAGAAAGCTTTTTCAAGGAGGAAGAAGAATAAATCTATTTGTGATGAATAATGAATTAATTGTGATGGTTACAAATCAACCACGGGTTAAGAATAAAGGCTTAACCCTTGTATAGATTTAACTGGGGTAAAGGGTTTGGGTTGGGTTAAGAAATATCTACACAAAATATCTTTACAAAATATCTTAGCTAAAAACAAAGAAAGCTTCTTGAAAAAGCTAACCCAAATGCTAACCCAAATCAAACCCTAACTAGTTTAATGTCCACAAATCATGTTGCATTTGTAATCATAACTTGTTATAATATTATATATCACATATATAATATATTTTTGTAACAAAAGAAAATAATACAATTAACATATATCGCATATATATCAATGTATCATCTGGTGAGAAAATGAATCAATAAAGCGAGCTTATATTAGTTAATGTAATGTAATATATCACATATATAATTATACATTAAATTATCGAATCAATACTTGATCCGACAATCCGGCTATATTGCATATAACCGACTAATATAACATGTACCGATTCATCGAATCAACACTTGATCCGATGACCCGGCTATATCACATATACCCGGCCGATATCATATATCGCGAGAATATAATACGGTGTCTCATATCGTATTATTCTCAGTGTAGGGTTACTAGGCACACTAATGAGGTTTCACAACAGATCAACCATGGCAAAATCAAAATTTTCTAGGTGCCGAGAAACCCTAATGCGATCGTTAACTAGAAATTAGGCGAAACTACGAGCTAGTAAACTGCTTTACTAATAAATGAATGGAAATACAATCTTTGTAGATCCGGTCCTCCACTTCCTTAGCTCCATGATTATGTCCCTCCGCTGCGATCATCGGATCCCGGACTCTAGCGATGGTTTCGCCGAAGAAATGATCGGGCTAGGTCGTCGACTTCGATGCCGAAGATGATCTACGTCGAGGCAACTCAAGATCAAGCTCCAACTTCACCAAGTCATGAAACTTGTGAAGAAAACACCCTATACTACATAGAAAGTGGTAGAGGATGAAGAAATAGGAAGTGGGTTCACTTTGGATTTTGATTTCTCACTTGGAATCATCACTTAAGAATTTTCAAGAATGGTTTTCTTTTTCTTCATGAAGAAGAAGAAGAAGAGAATGAAAAATCAATTATTTTTCAAATAATAATTTAAGTGAATACTTATAATAATGCAACCATGGGTGAAGTTTACTCATGTAGAGAATAAACTAGGGTTTAGTTAAAGGGTTAGGGTTAAGGACAAAACAAAAATGGTAGACTTTTCAAGGATGCTAGAAAAGCTTCATGAAGCTTCAAGCATAACAACAAAGAAAGCCACCATTTCTTTTTTTGCCAAAAATAAATGAATAAATAAATAAGTCAAAAGAAACCCTAACCATTTACTAAACATGGTTTAAGTCAAACATACACCCAAGTTTGCATGTATCATCAAACATGATACATTCAAGTGCACAAAAATATATCACATATACAATGTGCACATCAAGTGAGAAAATCATCTTAAGTGAACCAATACAAGTTAATGTAAAGTAATATATCAAATATATAAATATACATTAAATCATTAAATCAACACTTGATTTAATGATCTGGTCATACTGCATATAACCGACTAATATAAAGTGTATCAATGTATCGAATCAACACTTGATTCGGTAACACGGCTATATCACATATAAACTGCCGATGATACAAATCGCGAGAATAGAATACAGTATCACATACTGGTATTATTCTCGGTCCTGCACATATCTCATATGCGCTCCTATTTCGTTTCGCTTGAGCCAGGAAACCTCTGTGTAGGACTCTAAAGACTCGTCAATACGCCGGCAGCAGGTGATGATCATATCAAACACCCACAAGCCGCAAGCGGTCTGCTAAATGTAACGGCCACCCGGGTATTGAGCGATCAGAAAATCAACGAGCAAGCCCGATCACAATCCTGTTAATCCAATCAGTAACACTTACCGTACAGTCCGGTCTGTTCGTCTGATATGTCGCATATCTTGCCTAGGGGTGGTAAACGTCAGACCCCAGTAGCTCGATAAGTTGTGTCGATATGAGGTCTATAACAGTTCGAGAAACTTCTGGTAACACTTACCAGTAAATCTCAGCAACCCTAGCCAGGGATTTCCGGTTATAGCCAATCGAACACAGCGCAACATCAACTCCCTATACCGAGAGAGACGAATCCCCTCCTATCGCTCATTGCCTCCATGTGATTCGGGACTGTACCCAAAAACCACCGTTTTGCACGCACTCTTGGACGTGGTTAGGTGGAAATCAAAGCACAGTGGGAATCACACAAGACTCTATGACGATCTCGGGTCTACAGACTAACCTGTACCAGTGTCACCAGAGAACTGCCATCTGACGTAAGGTATAATACCATATGAGAGTACTCGGCGAGTCCGTCCAGTGTACCCAGTCTCCACTGAGCACCCGTATATCATCTCTGATGTCAAACACCAATGGATATGGGATCATCCATCGCCCATCTGTATGGGTCGAGAAGGTATACACTAGTCTACTCTGGTATATCGATGCCCCATCTCGATACACCCATGACTAGGGACCTTGAAGGATGTACTTATGGACTACCGTGTCCCCACTAGTATGATCCGCATCATAGTCCAGGTAGTCAAGTACACATCCTAAGGGCTTTACCAACATGTAACATAGAGACAATCAGTGTACACGTTAAGGTAAAGAGCAACCAGATAGCATACTATCATGTCGAGCAAGAAAGTCCTCCCTATATATGTCTAAGCATCCACTACAATATACATCCTATGTATAGTAATGGCCTCTAGGGCATACATATAACTAACAATCTTCCACTTGCACTAGGGCCATCTGATAACAGTGGTTGTAGTATCTCATACTCAACCATCCCATAAAAGTCTCTCTCTGGGAAAAAGGCCTTTGTGAGTGGATCCGCCGTGTTGTCCTCTGAGTCTACTCTCCTAACCTTGATCACCCTGGAGATCAACTATCTCCATGATCAGGTGATGCTGCCTTAGAATATGTCAGGATCACTGATGGGACGGACGTTCCTTGGCATAAGCCACAACTCCATTGTCACACAATAGGAGGAACTAAGTTCATCTCATGAACTAATATACACCCAGACAGCCTCTTTGGTAGCATCTTAAGTAGCGATGTATCCAGCCTTTATCGTCTAGTATGCCACGGTATCTAGCTTGGAACTCTTCCTACATACTGTCCCTTTACTGAGGGTAAAGACAATGCCTGTGACTGACATTCAGTCGTCTTTATCACCCTGGAACCCTTCCGGTGATTCTCCCCAGGATCGATTGATACCATCTCACTACATCTAGTGAGTATTCTAACACCCAATAACATCTATCTCATAGATGAAAACTCAGGATTTAGGAGGTATCACTTTGATCCTATATGGAGAATCCTTGTGATAAGCGGAGATTGACCGAGCGTAGCATAGGAAACTCCTTCCCTATCAAGAGTATGTCATCCACGTACTCTACGAGGATCACGACCATACTCCCTACTACCTTTATGTATATACAAGGTTCATCTACCATTTTGATGATGTCAAACTCTTTGACTAACACATCAAAACAGACGTTCCAACTCCGCGATGCCTTCTTTAATCTGTAAAGCAACTTGCACAAGTTTCCGCTGCTCCCACTGTTTACGAAGCCCTCTGGCTGTGTACTTATAGACGCTCTCTTCTAAAACACCTTTTTAGAAAAGCAGTCATGACACCCAACCACCAAATATCGTACTCATGATATGTAGCCGTGGCAAGTAAGATCTGGATGGACTTAAGCATAGGCCCCAGAAAAGGTTTCATCATTAGCTACAACTGGTCTATGATGCAAACCTTTAACAAGTCTAGCTTTGAATGTCTCAACTTTTCCATGTACACCAAGTAATCTTCTCAAGATATACTTGCTCCTGATGGGGATTTAACCCTTCAGATATAGCAGCCAAAGTCCATACTTTGCTGGTGTACTTGGATTCCATATCAGATCGCTAAGCATCCAGCCATCCTTACAGAGTCCCTACTCTCGATGGCCTGCTCGAAACTAGTTGGGTCATCATCTCATGATGTATTCCTCGCTCCCACTGTCATCGAGAAACCAAAGTATCTCTCAGGTGGATGACGAACCCTGCCAGATTGGCGGAGAGGCTGAGGTTCGTCGGGGACTATTGAATCCTTTGGTTCTGTCAAATCATCAGCTGCAGTTTTGTATAGCTGGAACCTTTCCAGTTCTACAGAACTGACCTTGCCTCGATCTTGTCCAGATTTTGCTTTTAGGCATAGGCCGGACAATCCCAAATCTTAACAAACTTAAGATATGGGCTCTTCCCTTTCCATATCACATATGAAGCGGTAGGCAACTGTTTTGATTTGAACCCAATTCAATAGGTATGCAGCTTCTCAAGTGCATAACCCCCAAAAGGAAATAGGTAACTCAGTAGTACTCATCATAGAGCGCACCATATCATATAGGGTGCTATTGCTCCGCCCTGATACACCGTTGTGCTGTGGTGTATTCAGAGGAGTAACACCGAGAGAGAATCTCATTCTCCTTTAGAGTAATCCAAGAATTCCATGCACAAGTATTCTCCTCCCTGATCTTATCATAGGACATAATACTTATACCCTTGTTTTGGTTCTTTACTTCTAACTTATATTCTGTGAATATCTCAAAAGGTTCGGACTTATGTTTCAACAGGAACATATGTCTGAATCTAAAGAGATCATCAGAGAATGTAATGAAGTACAAAGAACCGGTCTTGGCATGTGTAGACAGGGGACCTTCATACATCAACATGTATCATCCCAAGAGTACACTAACTCTTTCTCTACTTCAAACAAACAGAGCTGTGGTCATCTAATCTTTGTGACATGACCGGCAAGTTTTCACAAGATGTAAATTCAAACAGATTTAAATATGCATCTATGTGCAATTTAGCTAGTCGGGTCGCATTGATATGACCTAGTCTATGGTTAATCAAAAAATTGTAGTTTACCGTAATCAGAAACGGCGTCGCTTCGCAGCTAGCCGGTAAATACGGGTCGATCCGCAGGGATGTGTTAATTCTAATTTTGTGTTATAACGAGTTGATTCAAATCGTGGTTGGTTTTTTATCGATTGAGTTTAAGATGAATTTATGTGATAAGAAAGGACTCGTTAGGGTTAGGTCGAAGGTAGGGGTGTTGAGATCTATGTTTTCACCTCTTTCAATGCCATGATTTAAGCTTTTTAGAAATATCACAACAATTATTAGCAAAGGGGATTAGGATGATCGGGAAGAAACAAAGTTTCTTCCTCTAGATCCTTGTCCGTCCTTTCCTATTAATTGATGTGATCTTCATGGATGTCATATAAGTCCGGCCTTTTATACTAAGGTTCACCGTTACCTTGTAGGTAGGGTGCCGTAGGGGGCGGATCGTATATGAATGCATGAAGATTTCGTTTTAAAAATAAGTTGGCGTTGAAGGAGGTGAGAGACATCCATCTCTCACTTACTCCCTTGTTCCTAACCCTAACGAGCGAGGATTTTATTCGCTCATTAGGGAATTATTGCAAAGAGACATTTTTATGTTTATGTTTTAAAGGTTAACTACTTGGTGCAGATTAAGGAGGATTACACTAGAGCAAGAATTAACTAACTAGGGCAAGTAAAAGATTATACTAAGGCAAGAATTAAATAAAACTAAAAACTTACAAGTAAAAGTGATGCTCCAAATTCTTCAACAAATCTCACTTTTATTGATTATCAAGAGGCATACATTTTTTAAGATCTAGATTACAATTTATAAGTAACTAGTGAAGCTAGGGTTACAGACTCTCGTAGACATGAAATTACTGATTTACCCCCTAAAAATCCCAACACATGAAACGATACACCGACACAAGAAGTCGGTGCCGACACGGGCACCATATGGCCGCGGTTCCGCGGCAAAGACATGCCTTTGGCCGCGGATCCGCGGCCATCTAGTGGGCTTGGCCCACCATATTTCTGTGCTTTGTTTCTCTTCTCTTGGGCTCTCTTCTTTTACTATTCTTTTCTCTGTTGGGCTTTCTAGTATTCTCCAGATTCTCAGTGAAACTTGTAAGGATCTTTTTGACCGTTTCACTTGACGTTCGTCTCGGCTTGAGTAGGATCCGTGTGCTGGTTGGTCAAAAGTCCATTTCCTGTATCAACTTTATCTTTTTCACTGTATTTGCTTCAAAAGTCTGTATCCTGTATCATGTAACAAACGATCGTCAAAAGCACTTGTTTACTTATAAATTGCACAAAAAGTGGGGCGTATAAATTGCAATATTATGATGTGAACAAATACCCCCAAACTTACCTTTTGCTCGTCCTCGAGCAAACTTATTATTTTATTCTGACCTAGCCACACTTTCGCAGAGAAACGCGATTGCACTGAGCACGTGCAACAAGCCGTTAAACCTCTAGGTGTCCCTAGTAGGAGGAGTGTTGTCTCCTGAGGGTTTTCAGCGGATTACACCCACAAAATCCTATCAACTTGGTTTCTCGACTTTTGTTCTCCATTTAGGTTTTCTAACAAGGAAATCTATTATCGTTGACCCGCAAATTATCCACCCATATTCTTCACGCTTGCTCATTGTTTAACTTAAGATTACACATATCCTGTAGAATTACCTAGCTTTCGGCATTTCTTAAGTTTTCCTTCTAGAGTTCCATCTCCACTTAGGAATTTCTATCAACTCTATTAAAGATACAAGTTCTATTCTTCATTCCTTTCTCTTATCTAAACTCTAATCACATATCCCCACGTGTGTGTAATTATCACCCCTACACTCGGAAATTCAAATCAAGCAATCATACTCCAGCCCATTGTCCAAAGCACTTGTGAGACTTCGCTTTCACATCCTTCATGCGATTGTTAATACTTCTTGAGGTACCAACAACCGATTACCAGATGCGTTAGCACTTTAAGACGTACTTCCTAGTTTTTTTGCAACACCCAAGGCTTTTAGCAGTAGCACCTTTGCTAAATATTTTTCTATTTTTCTATTTTTATTTTTTTTTTTTAGCCTTAAGTAATCACAAAAACCAGTGTCCATTTTTTTTCTTTTTCATTGTGCTAAGGACGTTAGACAAGAGTATTTCAAGGTCTCTTATACTAATCCAAGTTTCAAGGTGCGTGTTTGTGCAATTTGTAGGGTATACATTTTCAGAATCCAGACTTCAGTTAGGAATTATTTTTCAAACTTATACTCTAATAAGAGTTTTAATACTTTTCCTTCGTTTCGACTTAGCCCAAGAACTGAACCCAAAATTTGCCTATTTCTAAATAACCTACAAAGACATATGCTTTCCACAGTTAAACTTTAAGGAAGGTTATTTTTAGGGTTTTTAATTTCCTAAGTCTAAGATTTAATTTTTCCTAGCCAGTTAACCTATTTATCAAACTCAAGTCAATTAACCAGAATTGAATAAATTAATTTTTATATTTTTTTGAAATTTTTCAATTTTTTATGGGTTTTTTCTGTTTTCTAATTTTTTTATTTTTCAAAATTTTCAAATTTTTATGATTTTTTTTTTATTTTTATAAAATGCAATGCAGAAATTAAATATGCAAAAAGGGAAAAATATATACAATATGCTATGCAAGGATAACTATATACATCACCTCTAATACCCCCAAACTTGAGCAAAGCAGTGCCCTCACTGCCCGGCCCCACGTCGCGCTCGTGAGAGTGAACGTGATCTCTCCCCCCTAGCCAATAGTGTCTGTATCCCCCTCTCAATCTCCGTCAACCGACGGTCGTGCTCTCGGGCCGTTGCCCGAAACTCATCCCTCAAAGAATCAATCCCTCTCACTGCCCTCCGCATCAATCGCGCATGCTCTTGTGGGGTTAGCTCTTCCCCGCTCGAAGTCGAGCTTGAGCTCGGGGTGCGTGCAGGTACATGTTCTGCCGGGTCGGTCCGTGTCCAAATATCCGTTAATCTAGAGTAGGACGACGAGATGCCCTCTAAAAGTGGTCGGACCGGGGTATCGTTTATCAAATATGAGTCAAATTCCTCAGCTGGGAGGAAATAACGGCAGAGCTGGGTAACTAGCATGGGGCAGGGGTGTACAGGACCTCGTTTACCCGAACCTATGGAGTAAAGCAAAACTGTGCACATGTCGAATCTAGGGTTTTTCGTCATTAAGGTATGAACGACATGTAAGGAAGGGGTGAAAAAGGTTGTATTGTGAGAACTCCCAAAAATATTGTTTTGTGCCCACCGGCACACAGTTAAAACATTTGCGAATAGGGTCCGTGCTTGGATCCCCTTGCGCGGTTCTCGCGCACAGTCATTACCCATTAAAGGAAGATAATCTTCAAAGCGAAGGGGTTGTTCGTGTGCGGGGACACGAGGTATGAGTGTAACCTCGTGTATCATGCCCCTGTCGATGCGAATTTCTTGAGTTCCCCAATTCAATTTAATATAACCTAAATTGTCTAGGCTATTCTCTTCCAATGACTCATAAAATTGGGTGACTAAGCTAGGGACAGCAAATGCAGATCCATGGTTATATAGGAGGAAATTCCATCCCCTCTGTGCAATTTCCTGTGGGAAGTATGATCCATAGATCTCATGTGCAAACACAGGGGAAAAATCCCTTTCAAATTGGAATTTATGAGCCATAAAGATGTGTGCAGGAAAATGTGTGTAATAACAGAGAGGGAAGGAACAGATGTACCTCCCCCGAAAATTTCAGGGGGTGAAGCTTCTGATGCGCGGCGGATTGGCGGCAGGAGACGGCAGACGCGGCGGATCCGCGGTCTTCTGGCGGCGGCGCGTCTCGAGATTTCTTCAGGGGGCAGGGGCGGCGCCTAGGGTTTTTATGAGGAGAAAATGTTTTTAGGGTATGAAGGCAGGAGGGCTCGGGTCCATTATATAGGGGGAAAGGAGGTGAGTTTGCAAAAAACACCCTCTAAAGAGAGGGTTTTATGTGTAAATTCAGCTATTAATCTGCAATTTTGCAATTTGGTCCAAATTTTTTTTTATTTTTTTTTTTATTTTATTTTTATTTTTATGTATTTTTTTTATGGTATTTTGGAAATATAATACAAGTGATATACACACCCCCAAACTTATTTGAAATAGTGTCATTGGGAAACAAAGTTTGGGGGTGAAAGCGGAGGAAGATCAATCAGTGTAAATCGGCTCCTGCAAAAACAGGAGCTCCTCCGAAGGATCCGCAGTGAAGAACGGTTTTAGTCGATGCCCATTTACCTTAAATAAGGTACCGTCTTCAGGGTTCTCAAGATCTACCGCACCGTGCGGATAAACGGTGCGGACCACAAAAGGTCCTCTCCATCTGGACCTGAGCTTACCAGGATGCAAGTGTAACCGAGTGTCATAAAGTAGAACCTGTTGACCAGGTTCAAAAGTTTTTCGTAAAAGGTGTTTATCGTGGAACACCTTGGCTCGGTTTTTAGCAATTATGGCATTGTCATATGCCTCATCCCTTAGCTCTTCCAACTCATTCAGTTGCAGCTTTCTGTTGCTGCCCGCATCTCCTAAAGACAAATTTAGCTCTTTGATAGCCCAGAAAGCTTTGTGCTCGATCTCCACTGGGAGGTGGCAAGCCTTCCCGTACACAAGTCGGTATGGAGACATACCCAGATCGGTCTTATATGCAGTACGGAAAGCCCATAGTGCATCTATCAATTTAAGCGACCAATCCTTACGGTTTTTAGAAACCGTTTTCTCCAAAATTTGCTTTATCTGCCGATTCGAAACCTCGGCTTGCCCACATGTTTGGGGGTGATATGGCGTTGACAATTTGTGGGTGATAGAATATTTACGCATCAAGGACTCGAAAGTCCTATTACAGAAGTGAGAACCATTATCACTTATAATTGCCCGAGGGTGCCCGAATCGAGAAAATATGTGTTCTTTAAGGAATCGAACGACAACTTTATTATCGTTCGTTCGACTGGGCACAGCCTCGACCCACTTAGAAACGTAGTCAACTGCCAACAGAATATACACATTTCCAAAAGAGTTAGGAAAAGGTCCCATAAAATCTATACCCCAAACATCAAAAATGTCCACCACCAAAATGGGTTGGAGTGGCATTTCGTTTCTCCGCGAAATCCGGCCTAAATGTTGGCACCGGGAGCAAGTTTTGCAGTATTCAAATGCATCCTTGAAGAGTCGTGGCCAATAGAAACCACACTGCAAAACTTTTTCGGCTGTCTTCTTTGGGCCAAAGTGCCCGCCACATGCTTGATCATGGCAGAAAGACAGCACGCTCTTGACCTCACTCTCGGGCACACACCGACAAATGATTTGGTCGGAACAGTATTTGAAAAGATAGGGTTCATCCCAGTAAAAATGCTTTACTTGGGACAAAAATCGAAGCTTATCCTGTTTCGACCAATCATTAGGAATCAGGCCGGTGGCTAAATAATTTACAATATCGGCGAACCATGGTTCGCAAGAAACAGTCAAGAGCTGCTCGTCGGGAAAAACGTCAGAGATTGGAAGATCGAGCGTGGGCGAAGAAGGAAGTCGTGATAGGTGATCAGCTACTACGTTTTCACATCCCTTTTTGTCCTTAATGACAAGATCAAATTCTTGCAATAAAAGGATCCAACGTATTAGCCTTGACTTAGCATCCTTCTTCGCAAAAAGGTGGCGAAGAGCCGAGTGATCAGTATAAACAACGACTGGAGAGCCGATTAAATAAGGCCGGAATTTTTCGAGTGCGAACACAACAGCTAAAAACTCTTTCTCTGTTGTTGTGTAATTAAGTTGGGCCTCATTTAGTGTTCGGCTAGCATAATAAATCACGTGCGGCATCTTATTAATGTGCTGTCCAAGAACAGCTCCAATTGCAAAGTCTGATGCGTCGCACATGATTTCAAAAGGGTGCGTCCAGTCGGGAGATGAGAGGATGGGTGCAGTGATGAGTGAATGTTTTAAAGACTCAAATGCTTCAGTGCATGTGGAGTCAAAAGAGAAGGTCGTGTCCTTGGCCAGTAAGAGGGTCAAGGGTCTAGCAATCTTGCTAAAGTCCTTGATAAACCGTCTGTAAAAACCGGCGTGGCCAAGGAAAGCTCTAATATCTTTGACGCATTTTGGGGGAGGTAGGTTAGAAATCACTTCGATTTTAGCCCTGTCTACCTCGATGCCGTTTTGCGAAATGACATGTCCTAGAACAATGCCCTCTTGCACCATGAAATGGCACTTCTCCCAATTTAATGTTAGGTTCTTATCCCTGCAGCGGGTAAGAACAGCGTCAAGATGGCGTAAACACTCGTCGAAGGAGTCGCCAAAGATGGAGAAATCGTCCATAAAAATCTCCAAGAACTTTTCGACCATGTCTGAAAAGATCCCCATCATACACCGCTGAAATGTCGCGGGTGCGTTGCATAACCCAAAGGGCATGCGACGATAAGCAAAAGTGCCAAAGGGACAAGTGAATGTTGTCTTGTCTTGGTCCTCTTTGGCGATGGGGACTTGATTGTAACCGGAATAGCCATCAAGAAAACAATAGAACTCGTGCCCTGCCAATCGCTCGAGCATTTGGTCAATGAAAGGTAAGGGAAAGTGGTCCTTCCTTGTTGCGGCATTGAGTTTCCTATAGTCTATGCAGACTCGCCACCCAGTTTGGGTGCGAGTGGGAATCAACTCATTTGCCTCGTTTGTAATGACCGTAATGCCCGATTTCTTGGGCACGACGTGGATTGGGCTAACCCATTGGCTATCCGAGATAGGGTAAATGATACCGCTATCCAGACATTTGACAATTTCCTTCTTAACCGCCTCTTTCATGATGGGGTTGAGGCGCCTTTGTGGATCTCGTGCTGGCTTGGCATCATCCATTAAGTGTATATGATGTTCGACTATGAGGGGACTAATCCCCTTAATGTCCGCCATAGACCAGCCGAAAGCTTGCCGATTATTAAGTAAGACCATCAAGAGAGCCTTCTCTTGCTTAAGAGCTAGAGAGGCTGATATAATGACAGGTAAGGTCTCATTATCACCTAGATATGCATATTTTAGGTGTGTCGGCAAAAGCTTTAATTCGAGTTTAGGAGGTGAAACAATAGATGGTAGCAAAGGGGTAATTGTTTCAAACTCGAATGATTCCATCAAAGGTTCGTATCGAGTGTACGCAACAGTGTCGGATGGTTCTACTAACTCATCCGCAAAAGCAAAAGACTCCAAATCAGGTGATGAGTCTTCGAAGTCGTCGACGAATGTAAAACATTCAAAATCATTATCCGCTGCGAAAGCTGAGTCGGATTCTAGGAGGAACGCACTAGTGGCGTTAACATTGCTGTGGTCGAATAAAAAATTCTCGAACTCACAGTCCTCCTCCGCGATCTCATTGATCGAGCAAACGTCAAGTACGCTAGCATTGGGCTCGGCAGGCTGACTTCCTAACTTGAAAATATTGAGCTCAATTGTCATATTGCCGAAAGATAGGTTCATTGAACCGTTACGACAATTGATCACTGCGTTGGAAGTAGCCAAAAATGGTCGACCTAGAATTACCGGAATTTGGTTCCGGGGGTTTGCAACAGGTTGTGTATCCATCACTATAAAGTCAACGGGGAAAATGAAATCCCCTACTCTTATTAACACATCCTCCAGCTCTCCCCTAGGATGGGTTATTGACCGGTCGGCCATTTGGAGAGTACAGTGAGTGGGCTTAAGCTCTCCAACGCCCAATTGCTCGTACACAGAATAGGGTAGCAAGTTGACGCTCGCGCCAAGATCTAAGAGTGCTCTATTGATATTCTTGTCCCCAATTGTTATCGAAATGGTAGGACACCTGGGGTCCTTTTGTTTTGGGGGAAGGGAATTTACATGAGCATCACTAATAGCACTGGCCACAAAAACTTTCTTTGGCACTTGCGACTTCCTCTTTTTGGTGCACAAGTCCTTTAAAATTTTGGCATATGAAGGAACTTGCTGAATTGCATCCAAAAGAAGGATGTTTATGCTAACCTGTTTGAACAACTCGACAATCTTTTCCATTTGAGGAGTTGGTTTATTTGATCTCAACCGATTAGGAAAAGGAACATTTTGAAAGGTGGTTGAGTCCAATTTTTGTGGATCAGATTGTCGAGTTGGAACGGTACCTCGTGTAGATGTGTTCATGTCGTGAGAATTAGGTCCGTTCAAGCTAGAAGAGGTAGAGCCATGTGAAGGGTGGAGAATAGGCTCTAAAGAAGAAGATGGTGAAGAAGATGAAGAAGACCCACCGGCAGGGGTGTCATTGTTAATGCCTACATTGTTCCGCAACACTTTTCCCGATCTCAACGTGGTCACCGCATTTACGTTATGATTTTGCTGATTATGTGCAGCATGTGCGTGACCAGGATTGGGCAACGGTTGAGACGGGAGTTTTCCTTTTTCGCGCTCGCTCAAAGCTGCGTTGAGTTGTGCAATTTGTGCCTCTATAGATTTGATACTCTGATCATGGGAGGCACTATTTTGCACTAAAGTTTGAATAGAAGTCTCAAGTCTTGCTGTAGACTGTGTAGATTGCTTAAGGAACGCATCTAGACTTCTTTCGAGCGAGCTAACCTTATCATTATTAGGTTGAACATAATTATTTGGCTGGTACGCATTGTTCGGTACAAAGTTGTTCACCTGATTAGGGTAAGGTTGTTGTTGAAATTGTTGCGGTTGATATTGAGTTTGCGAGGGTGCTTGTTGTTGTTGTGGTGGAGGAGGTCTTTGAAAATTATTATTATTTCCTTGGAATTGTTGATTTTGGTTCCAAGCGAAATTTGGGTGACTCCTCCACCCCGGATTATACGTTGAAGAATACGGATCGTTCCTTTGTCGTTGCTGGAATGCAGCATTGACTTGATCCTGTCCTTGTGTAGATGCATTATAAAGACATTCTTCAGTCAGGTGCGATGGATCCGCACAACAAGCACAGACAGTGCGTGGGGGCATAGCAGGGGCAGGAGAAGACGAGGAGATTTTGGTCTCGATCGCTTCTAGCTTTTTCGTAAGAGCGGCTATCTCGGCCTTCATAGCAATCGACATCTCTATTTGATGTATGCCTCCCCTAGATTGACCACTAGAAGCTGATGTGGTCTTTGTGCTCTCCCACTGTATTGTCTGCTCACTAAGATCCTCGAGAAACTGCCATGCCTCATCATTAGACTTAGAGAGAAAATGACCTTGACAGATGGTTTCTAGCAACTGCTTCGTTGCTGAGTTCAATCCCTCATATAATGTTTGGCAAAGTTGCCAACTTTCTATCCCATGGTGCGGGCATTGAACTAATAGGTCCTTGAATCTCTCGAAGCACTTCCAGAAAGGTTCGGAAGGCAGTTGTGAGAATTGAATTATTTCATTTCGAATTCTGGCAGTTTTATGGTGAGGATAGAACTTTTTCAGAAAAGCCTTCACAAACTCATCCCAATTTCTTATGGAATGTGATGCGGTGCTATATAGCCACTTCTCGGCTAGGTCACATAAGGTGAAAGGAATGACCCTTAGCCTTATAGCGTCATCACTCAATTGGGTTGTTTTCATCATAGCGCACACATTTTGGAATTTATTAATAAAGATATAAGCGTCTTCAGTTTCCAAACCGTGAAATTTCGGCAGCATATTGATGAAATGTGGTTTAATCTCAAAATTGTCCCCATTTGCCGGTGGGGGTGAAAGACAAGTGGGTAAAGAAGTGCGGATGGGGT
This sequence comes from Agapanthus africanus, assembly GCA_030015575.1. Lineage (NCBI taxonomy): Eukaryota > Viridiplantae > Streptophyta > Magnoliopsida > Asparagales > Amaryllidaceae > Agapanthus > Agapanthus africanus. Next base: position 108,850,616 of record JASDDO010000004.1, on the reverse strand, counting down.
AGAAGAGGTCCTGGAGCGCAACTCGTGCGGGCGCTTCAACAGGCGGCTGGTTCGGGTTATTCGCACCTGGTGGAGGTGGAATCATTCCCGTCTGCAAGGTATTATTGGGGTTGAATCCCGACATACCTTCGGTGGAAGAAATTAAAGGTGAAGGTAAGAAAGTGGACGGATTATCGACTTCGGTGTCGAAGGGTTCGTTGGTCGGTACCAACGAAACGCGGACTAATCGGGCGTCTGTATCCCTAGTCCAAAGTGGCATACACTAAAAGGGATAGTGCAGTCAGAAAAAAAAAGAAAAACAGAATGTGGGGGTAAGATAACGTCAATGAAGGAGAGATGGTAGAAATGAGGTGCAAGTTTTCTTAGCGGCAAGTTGCAAGTTTTCAAAAGATTTTTCTTTATTTTTTTTTTTTTTGTGTGAGTTTTGCAAAGAGGTTTTTGAAAACAGACTCGTGACACAACTGTATCAACCACACATGCACAATCAGGCCTAGATCTAGGGTTGCCTAGGTCTACTAGACAGCTCCTAACTAGGGCTAGAAATAGACCTCAAACCGCCTCTTCACGGACAAATACGGCCAGGTAAGTGGGAAGGAACCACCACTACAGTGGGCCTAATTAATAACCACTAGCCTAGACACCGCAATGTCGGTTCGGATAAACGGTCGATGCCTACCCTAGTCCTTTTCCTATTGAGCTCGCTGTCCTTAGGTCTGAGTCTAATCTTTTTTAATTAAAGGTGGTCGATGCAAAATGCTTTAGGTGTTTTCTGGGGTCCTGGGAAGGGTGATGAAATCCCCACCCAATCTGAGTTTGGTCAAATAGCCCCTTAAGTCCGATTAAAATATGCAAAACAAATAAAATCACTTGCAAACAATTTTAGCGCGGCGCAAAGAAGCCTGCAGAAATCTGTTATTTAGAAGGGGGAGAAAGACTCTTTACGCAAAGAATTCCTGCAGAAAATTTTCACAGACAGAGATATGGAGGTTTCAGAGGGAAGAGAGAGAGAGAACAAACCCAAAAAAAAACTTCAGGTGCTGACGTGTCACTAGGAGCGCGGTTCCGCGGCTGGAGGCCCCCTTATGCGGCGGAAGAGCGGCTAAGTGGAGAGATCGGCCTCTGGAAAAAATTCTGTGGTTCTTTACCTTCAGTTCCTCTCTGTTTTTATGCACCAATTTTTGTTTTGCTCTCTGTAAAATTCCAGATCTGAAAGTTCTTGTCGTTCCTACAAGATTCATACGAGAAACCCTTCAAACAGATAAAAATGATCAAAAGAATATTTTTTGTATTTTGTATTTTCAGATTTTTATAATTTTCAAATTTTATATCAACCCGAAATCATACAAAAAGAGAAAATTACGCCATCCCCGGCAACGGCGCCATTTGGTTAATCAAAAAATTGTAGTTTACCGTAATCAGAAACGGCGTCGCTTCGCAGCTAGCCGGTAAATACGGGTCGATCCGCAGGGATGTGTTAATTCTAATTTTGTGTTATAACGAGTTGATTCAAATCGTGGTTGGTTTTTTATCGATTGAGTTTAAGATGAATTTATGTGATAAGAAAGGACTCGTTAGGGTTAGGTCGAAGGTAGGGGTGTTGAGATCTATGTTTTCACCTCTTTCAATGCCATGATTTAAGCTTTTTAGAAATATCACAACAATTATTAGCAAAGGGGATTAGGATGATCGGGAAGAAACAAAGTTTCTTCCTCTAGATCCTTGTCCGTCCTTTCCTATTAACTGATGTGATCTTCATGGATGTCATATAAGTCCGGCCTTTTATACTAAGGTTCACCGTTACCTTGTAGGTAGGGTGCCGTAGGGGGCGGATCGTATATGAATGCATGAAGATTTCGTTTTAAAAATAAGTTGGCGTTGAAGGAGGTGAGAGACATCCATCTCTCACTTACTCCCTTGTTCCTAACCCTAACGAGCGAGGATTTTATTCGCTCATTAGGGAATTGTTGCAAAGAGACATTTTTATGTTTATGTTTTAAAGGTTAACTACTTGGTGCAGATTAAGGAGGATTACACTAGAGCAAGAATTAACTAACTAGGGCAAGTAAAAGATTATACTAAGGCAAGAATTAAATAAAACTAAAAACTTACAAGTAAAAGTGATGCTCCAAATTCTTCAACAAATCTCACTTTTATTGATTATCAAGAGGCATACATTTTTTAAGATCTAGATTACAATTTATAAGTAACTAGTGAAGCTAGGGTTACAGACTCTCGTAGACATGAAATTACTGATTTACCCCCTAAAAATCCCAACACATGAAACGATACACCGACACAAGAAGTCGGTGCCGACACGGGCACCATATGGCCGCGGTTCCGCGGCAAAGACATGCCTTTGGCCGCGGATCCGCGGCCATCTAGTGGGCTTGGCCCACCATATTTCTGTGCTTTGTTTCTCTTTTCTTGGGCTCTCTTCTTTTACTATTCTTTTCTCTGTTGGGCTTTCTAGTATTCTCCAGATTCTCAGTGAAACTTGTAAGGATCTTTTTGACCGTTTCACTTGACGTTCGTCTCGGCTTGAGTAGGATCCGTGTGCTGGTTGGTCAAAAGTCCATTTCCTGTATCAACTTTATCTTTTTCACTGTATTTGCTTCAAAAGTCTGTATCCTGTATCATGTAACAAACGATCGTCAAAAGCACCTGTTTACTTATAAATTGCACAAAAAGTGGGGCGTATAAATTGCAATATTATGATGTGAACAGTCTACAATACCTCAAGAAGGATCCGTTCATTTCTGAACTATTCCTCTTGTGTGTGTTCGGTATACTAAGAACTGTAGTTTGATTTAGAACATCAATGCTTTTAGATAACGTGCCTGAACCGATCAACTTTTGATATAGGAAATGTTCAAAACATTATCCAACAATACAAAATTTTATCATTTCTTTGCTAATAAAGAGACTGATATGATTTTGTATATCAGGTTTGGTATCTAATAACATTCGTTCAGAATCAATGTATTTGGAATACTGGGTGACAGTGACCAACAGACTTGGGAAGAACACTTGTACCATTTTCTGTCTCATGAAACTTATCACCCGTTCTCAGTTCTCTACCTTTCTGTAGCCCTATGTAACAGATTACATATCTGGGATCCTGATCCGGTATCATATACTCAGGACGTAGAGGATACTGAGAAACAGTTCTTTGTAATGAACGCACCCGAAGAAGATGCATCATCATGCACTTTCTTCGTTTGGGCGGCAAAGGAATCCTGGTAATCCCCAATTTCCTGCTCTGTCTTATAAGAATTATAAGTTGGAGCGGGACCAACGTTCCCCAGCTCAGTATAACAAGCGGGTTCGGTCAATACATCCGTATTATTATCTTGATTAAGGCGTGACATGGTCGCTACCTAGAGAGAGAGAGAAGAAACACTCTGCGTGCGCTCTTGCAAGATCAGATTGGTTATTATTTTATCTAATCAGGATGGCTCTCACTGTTTTTATCAAATCTTCCTTTAAACCCTAAAAGGAAAGACTAGCCGGGATTAATTACACACTACAAGTTCACCAATCTTTCAGCCAGGCCAGTGTTGGTACTTTGAGGGAGGTTCCCCGTGCTTTCGCACGGACCTAATTACAGTAAACCTTGTTTTCCCAGAGGCGTAACCCCGTTGACACCTTTCTGGACACCTACTTGATCGGCTAACTGTAATGTGTAAAACTCTCCCAGGAGTAACAATTACTCGCAGCGGGTATCGGGATCCAACTATCTCATAGAAGGTATGCAATCTCATTGCAAATTTCAACACTTGAAATTCCCGATAATATTTTGCCCCTAACGTGCTATGATCTTGACGAAAGCCAACAAACCATAGCCGCTAGTCAAGTTCAACCCGTCATTTCCTGATTGAATTAAACCCACCCGCACGACCCTTGACGAAAGCCAACAAAGCCGCACGACTACCCTAATCCAATCGCATCATATGCAGCAGATAAGCAGCATATAGCTACCGCACACTACACCTTGACGAAAGCCAACAAATGTAGCACGAATACTATATACAACTTATCTGAAATGACGGAGGGCTACGACAGGTTTTTATGAAAACCTTTTGCGTAATGAACTTGATATCGTTGTAGAATCGAATGAATTTTGAAATGGAGTGTTTTTGAGGCTTTTCTAGTTTTGCTAAAGGGGTCACTCCCGGTGAAGGGATCGTCGGCCCTTTCCTCATCGAATAAGGTGCAGGATATATCATATATACCGCTGTGCAAAGAAAAAACTATAGGAGCAATCAAAAGACAAACCGAGGGTTGTAGCATCTGCCAGTTATTGCTAAAGGAGTCACTCCCGGTGAAGGGATCTCGGTCCTTTCCTTATCGAATAAGGTGCAGGATGTTCTACAAGGAACACCGTGATGCAAAAGCAAGAACTGTAGCTACCTGTTTTTATTTTTGAAAATCGATTCCACAACATCTTAGGTTTCTTTTCTTTCATTAATCACATTAATGAAGTCCCATCATTTAATTCACCTAAACATCACAGATAAATAAGACATACACTTATGCCATCCGCATTCGCCTCGATGTCCCCTCATGCACCGTTAGGTTAGGTAACTAACGGCAGAGCGGGGCAGGGCTAGCGCGGGTGTAAAACATAAGTAACGTCTATATAATATATCATATATACTATATACAGTATTTATCATAGAACATCAAATGATCACATCACAGATATCGCAGCAGAAGAATCATATAAAATATTGGATATACTAGGACGTCCGTGTTTTCAATACGAGCCTGTATAAAACACGGATTCCACGGACGCGATGAATAGCCAAACCCACACCCCTAGACCCGTACGAGAGCGGCAAGCAACCCTACCAATTCTAGAGTTAGGAGACCCGAACTCAACTCCTCGAGTTGGTCTCCCACTGGACTCCAGAACCCGGTTACTTGTGCCCTCCTCCTTGGGTCTATCGTAGTGCCGAAAAAGTAAATAATATACAAATGGTGACATCTTCCACAACCTGGAAGTGCCCTAATAAAAGAATATTATATACAAGCTTTTACATGAATGAAAATGAAAAACACTCATCTCACATAAAAAACCCCGGCTATTCAAACACGACGATCCAATATAACATATCCAGCAACACATAACATCACATGTCATCAACGTAAGTAAATATGCCAATCCCAATTGTCGTTGACATATAGCAACGAAAACGGCGATATCACATATTACACTTACGGTCACAGAAAAGAAAGTGTAAAACTGTTAGTTATGTATATGCCCTAGAGGCCATTGTTGTACGTATGATATATATTATAATGGATGCTTGGATATATATAGAGAGGACTTTCTTGCTCGTCATGATAGTATGCTATTTGGTTTCACTTTATCTTAACATGTTGACTTGTATTGGTTTATTGTTTTTCTCTCACATGTTGATAAAGCCCTTAGGATCTGTACTCGACTACTGGGATTATGATGAGATCATACTAGTGGGGCCATAGTAGTCGATGAGTACATCCTATAACTATACCTAGTCGAGGGTATATCGAGACAGGGCATCAATACACCAGAGTAGACTAGCGTATACGCATCTTGACCCATATGATGGGCGATGGATGATCCCATATCCATCGGTGTTTGACATCAGAGATGGTGTACGGGTGCTCAGTGGAGACTGGGTACACTGGACGGACTCGCCGAGAACTCCCAGATGGTGATATACCACACGTCAGATGGCAGTTCTCCGGTGACACTGGTACAGGGTAGTCTGTAGACCCGAGATCGTCATAGTGTCTTGTGTGATTCCCACTGTGCTTTGATTTCCACCTTACCACGTCCAAGAGGGCGTGCAAAACGGTGGCTTTTGGGTACAGTCCCGAATCACATGGAGGCAATGAACGATAGGAGGGGATTCGTCTCTCCCGGTATAGGGAGTTGATGTTGTGCTGTGTTCGATTGGCTATAACTGGAAGTCCCTGGCCAGGGCTGATATAGAGATTTACTGGTAAGTGTTACCAGTAGTTTCTCGACCTGTTATGAGCCACACATCGACACGACTTATCGGTTACTGGGGTCTGACGTTTACCACCCCTAGACTTGATATGCAACATATCAGACGAACAGACCGGACTGTACGGGAGTGTTACTGATTGGATTCACAAGAGAACGCATAGGCTAGCTTGTTGATCTTATGATCGCTCAATACCTGGGTGGCTGTTACGTTTAGCTGACCGCTTGCAGCTTGTGGGTGTTTGATATGATCATCACCTGCTACCGGCGTATTGACGATTCTTTAGAGTCTTACACAGAGGTTTCTTGGCTCAGGCGAAACGGAGTAGAGGCACATATGTGATATGTGCAGGACCGAGAATAATGCGATATGAGATACCGTATTATATTCTCGCGATATTTAGATATGAACCGGGTCATCGGATCAAGTGTTGATTCGATGAATCGGTACATGATATATTAGTCGGTAATATTCGATATAGCCGGATCGTCAGATCAAGTGTTGATTCGATGATTTAATGTATAATAATATATATGATATATTGTATTACATTATCTAATATTAGCTCGCTTTATTATTTCATTTTCTCACTGGATGATACATTGATATATATGCGATATATGTTAATTGTATTATTTTCTTTTGTTGCAAATATATAATATATATGTGATATATATTATTGTGACATGATGTGATTTATTATTAAACATGTTTAAGGATGATTAAATGGGATTAGGGTTTGATTAGGGTTAGCTTCTTCTTGCACATTCTAGAAGCTTTTCCTTTTGTCTTGGTTAAGATATTATGGTTGATATTTCTTGATGACTCATTTCTAACCTAACCAAACACTAACTCTAGTTTATTCTCTACAAACTCTGAGCCACTCATCCTTGACCATGGTTGATATATCAATCATATAGATTTCTTTTCTATTCATCAAAAAAGGAATTATCTTTTCCATTATCATCTTCTTCTCTCTTGATTTTTGAGCTCACTAGAAATTCCATTTGTGATGATAAATTGTGAGAAAGTGAATTAAAAGGAAATCATAAATACTACTCCCTCATCCTCATCTCATCTAGCCCATGAGATTAGGGTGTTCATCTCTTTAGAGTGAGAAAGCTTGGGTTATTGCAACTTCGACGTAGATCATCGGAGATTCGGAACACTTCAAGCTAGCATGGATCGTTCGACTCGTGGAGCCCCTCTTGAGTCCGGGAGATCGAGGATCACGGCGAAGGGTCTTCTACTCAGAGCTTGTTGTCACGACCCGAAAGTACGGAACGTGACCGGCACTTAGATTACGAAGCGTCTAGAGGCACAACATAACCTAAGTAAGCCGAAGCCCAGAAATCTAAACCATAAAAAGAAGAAGTAAAGGAAAACATGTAGAAAACAAATTTAAAAGCAACATCCAATTTTCTCAAAAATTTCGGCAGAGTCTCTTTTGTAAAAACTGGCCCCAAACGGGTACAAACAAGAATAATATATATATACAAACAATAAAAAGCATCCCCAAACGGGAGCTAGCTCTACGCCAAAAGGCGGAAACAACCACATCAATGCACAATAGTATACAACGCCAAAGGGCGAAGCTCAAAACTTAAAAGAAAACAAATCCACCAGATACCATAATAATACAAGCGCGACTCTAAGGTCGAAATAAATAACTGGTCCAGTAAACTATCAAGTAATACAAGTTTGGTTGATGGAGCTTACTAGATACAGATGAAATAATAAAAAGTACAACGGTGGTCCAGATACAAGTGAACCAACCTACCGTGCAAATCACCCTGAAGGAAATGATGTGCCAGCAAGCTGCCAGGAAAACCTGTACATCAAACCTGTAATAAAATTTGGCACAACGGGGGTGAGTTGCCAACTCGTGAGTAGAAGATATCTGCGAAAAGAAATCGAATGCACGACGCTATCCTAGGTCATAATAATATACTAATATCTCACTAGTCATCTAGTAGTGCAGGGTAATAAACTACGTGTAAGTGCAAATACTCTGTGCTCATGTCAATACCTCAAAGAGTAATATGTCATGTGAATGAGTATGCATGCACCATGAATGTAAAATAACTAATCCTGAAATCTGGATATATCTGTATAAGAAATCTTTAGCTTTTACCATGGTAAAATTTGTATAGAAATCTGAAATATCAACGATGAAATCCATGAAAATCCGTGTCAAGTATCGACACAAAACATGTAAATCTCAAGTCTCAATACCTCGTAAATCTCAAGTCTCAATACCTCATAAATCTCAATATCCCATAGTCTCAATATCTCGGGCTCCGTCAGTCCGGATCGGCCCATATCATCAAATCTCACGACAACGGTCGGTATCCTCCGGATATCCGCCGTGCCAGACATCACCGGTAGGTAGTCCTCCCCTGCCAGGCTCATCGTCTACAACTCGATCTTCTTGCCCCGGGGTACCATACCGGGCCCACCATGTACCCGAGACGGTTCATCCACTCCTCGAATCGGGTCTCGAAATCCAACAGAAAACATGAAATCTCATGGTGGACGACACATACATCACGAGAAAACCACAACTTATATTTTAAAAAGTGAGGAGGAGAGAGAGAAGTTTTTATATATATATTATTGCGGTTTTCCCCCAAAATCCAGAAATCTCATAGAAATCCAGAATCCCAAAATCATAAGTAAGTAAATGATAATGTCGGCATAAGCCCCACAATACTACATGATAACATGGAAATGTGAATGCATGAAATGTCTAAATAATAAATGCCATGTCTAGACTAACACCGGATAGTAATCACAATATTATATCGATCTAGCTGTTAGCTGATTCTATCAATAAAAGATAATATGTTCTAAAGTGTACGTGACATAGCAATTACCGATGATGATGTGTGTGAGCCGGCAATAAGTGTGCGTGGAATATGCACATCATCGGTAATGGTGCTGGTGTCCTAACAGGCAGAGTTTTATACTGATCCTAGAAACATATGTATGAACATGCACCATGATGATTACGGTCTGAAAGTAAAGACGGATGTGTATTAACCACTCATTTGATATACAAGTATAACTACAACTATATGACTCGAGTCTAAACTAGTGTCCATCTAACCTCCTAAGGAACTAAGCCTAAGAAACTAGTCGATAAGAAATAAGAGTCCACCTAAGGTCTGAGTCCATATCTCAAATAGGCGGCGATCCAGCCTCAATAGCGTCACGTACGTAGTACGGCTTCCTCAAATCAAGAGTGCGGATCAATCATCACATCTATGCCTCGTACGGTAAAATCTATCATACGGCATCCCAATATCGGGATACGAGTCAAGTATCACCTACGTACATCATCATTCGTATAATATCATCATCAAATAATGTCATGATCAAAGGTACTATACTGTAATCGCGTACATCCCAATATCATCAATCATATATCACTGTCTGCGAACATATACGTCGTCAATTGTTCCTCAGAAATATCATGTCATATATATCATATCGTAACCAGGTCACACATATATCATATCGTAATCAAGTCACAGGTTACGGACCGGGTTCTATTCTAGAGTATCGTATATCTCAATGTCATCATCACCTATTATCATTTATGTATACATATCCATTCTCTCATTTTCCAACGATCCGCTAAGATCATAATATGACTGTATAGCCAAGAGATCACGGCATCAAGCCCAGTTATATCGTCTCATCCCCATGTATCATATAACATCCTTATATCACATATACATGTTGTGTATATATACACCTACACACATTCCTACTTATATATACATATACACATATACACCAAGCCAAGTTTCTGTGTGTGCATGTGTGTGTCTACCTGAAACCTACGAATTTCCTCCAAGACATTCCTCCTCTGGTAAAGTCTATCTAATTCAGTCTAGTCCAACCTAAGGTCTTTAATAGGGTCCTACTCGCCAAGAATCTAAGGTCACGCCCGACTTCCTAATGACAATAAGCAATATCCCTATTCTACGTTTGCGGGGGTGCTAAACGCCATCCACCCGACTTCCCCTGTAGATATACATCTACTCACCTGGTCCTTGTCTGCCGAAGACGATGTCGCCCTCTTCTTCTTCCTCGTCCAAAGTCCACGCAAATACCTGAAGAGTCCAAACAGCCTCGACTAAGTGTGTGTCGTAATCTACAAGCATATCATATAACAAAATAAAAGCCTTCCATATTATTAACTGGAATAACCTCTTTCTAACAATTTACTCTGTCATTCAAAGATGAATCTCCATGCCAAATTTCAGACCAGAAATCAATATTCCCTTGGCCTATGATCCATTTGGATAAAGAGCTGATGATAGGAATGTAATGATAAAAAAAATTTCCCAGTAGGAGATGCAGTAGAACTCATAGTAGGAATAGAGGCTTTTACATATTTTGCATGCATATAATTGACCCATAAACTGTCACTTTAATAAATTTCCAAGCTTTTTTTTTATACTATAAGCTCCAGCAACTTCACTCAGCAACATGATGTTAAGACCTCCTTCCTGATGAGGCTTGTATATTTTATCCCATGACACCCATTGAATGATGATTTTGACTATCACAATCATTCCAGAAAAATTTTACTATCATGGAAGCAATTATTTTAATCACAGTGCAAGGAGGATTACAAGAGGCTAAAATATGTACTGGCATGGACATCAAAACATGCTTGATAAGAATATATCTTCCCGCTATAGAAAGTAACTTATTTTGCCAACCTTGCTGTTTTGCCTCAAAATAGCTGATTCTGTATCTACCATGAAAAACTGGAGCTCCACGGTAAATTAAAGGCCAAGCACCTTTATTTATTTCTATCATATTCTGGATGGAAGAGCAAGCCGAAAATGGACAGACTTTTCCTATGTAATATGCACTTTTCTTCTTGTTAATCTTCTGACCAGATAATCCCTCATAAACATGCAAAAATTCAAAGAGAGTATTCTAATCTTTCCTTCCTATATAAATAGGATATACCTCTACTAAGATATACTGATGCAATAATAAAAAGAGCAGGGATAAGGGATCACCTTGCCTTACTCCTCTTGAGCTTGAAAAGAATCCTCCCAGTTGCTCATTCATATTCATAGAAAAACATCGAGTTGCCAAGCACCCTTTTACTAGAGTAACAAACTTTTCAGAGAAGCCCAAAGGATTTCATAACTTGGAATATAAAATTCCACTCTAATCTGTCAAATGCCTTCTCCATGTCCAACTTCAGTATAATATTGTGCCCTCTGACTTTCTTTCCAATGTCTTTAGTAACTTCTTGTGCCTAGACAATATTTTCATATATCTCTCTGTCTTTAACAAGCGCCCTTTGAGCTTGAGAAATGATAGTAGGTAAAATACTTTCAAGCCTATTGGAAAGAATTTTGGTAAAAATTTTATACAGGAAGTTACAAAGGCTTGTGGGCCGCCACATGATAGTCGGAGAGAGCGACGAAGGCGTCGGGGGTTGGAATCTAGGTTCCCGAGTCGAGCCTCAACGGTGAGACGAAGGGATCAAAGCTTAGAGAGGAGAGGGAGTACCGGCGAATATAATTGAGCTCGGACGAGAACGAAGCTGGAGCTGGAATCGCGTCGGAGGAGGGCCGATTCAGGTTCGGGTTCGGATCTTGGAAGGAGACGGAGAAGAAGTCGGCGGCGGCGTCGAGATCGCGCGTCTCGAGATCGCCGATCCCAGATCTCTCGAAGGTGAGATGAGGAGGAAAAAAATAAAAAAATTGTGTGAAGGAATTTTCTAGTAGGAGGGGGGAGAAAATGGGGCCACTGAGGAATTATAATGGAACTAGGGAAAAATAAGTGGGGAGTTAAGGAACTGAAATTTTGAGGGTAGGGGGGTAGGGAATTAATGTATATATTTATATTTATATTTATATTTAGTAATTTTCTTTCATTTGCTAAGTCTCGGGTTGTCCCAAAATACTAACACTAGTGTTGGGGCTACTAAATACACCTCAAATACAACCCTTCCATAAAAAAAATATATTATTTAAATTATTTAATCCTGAAAACAATATTTTATTTCCCTGAAATGTTACAATCTTCCCCCCTTAAATAAATTCGGTCCCCGAATTTAAATTAAAACTCCCCCAAATACTAAGACATTTAGCAAAACACTCAAAGCGCCTGGGTTCCGAAATCATCAATATTTAAAACACATTTTAGTGAAATGCATGTGCATGAAAAATAGGAAAATAACTCAAAATCAAAACTCCATCAAGCATAACGCAATCATCGGAGTTATAGTGAAAATACAATGTCAAGGTCCAATATGAACTCAATATGATATACTCAAAACTCAAACATATATATGATACGCATCGTTATCAAACCATCCAAACATCTGAAAAGAAATACATGCAAAACCTTTTCCCAAATCACCGTGCGATGCGCGAATCACGGCATAAGTAGCTGACGTTTAATTTAAGGAAAATAGCTGTACATATATATCTTTTATTTAACATACACGTCCCGCCTTTTGAAAATAATTTAGAAGGGTTTCCTATGTAAAATGTTTCGTGTCGTCTCAGATACGTAGGAAAATATGGAGACTATAGCTCTTTTTTGGAAATCTCTTCGGTAACTATCAATGCATGCAAAAATACCTAGATGCTGTTCTCAGAACAATCCTGCTCGGTTACTACACCAAATAGTAAATATCATAAAAACATACCACTCAAAATGAAATCAATCTCAAATACAGTATACAAGGTACCACGTGCGTCCTGTGCGCACGAAAATCGAAATCAAATACAGATGCCACGAATACGCACAGAAACAAAACCGAGTGCAACGGGTGTGCACCAAAAACATCTGTCAAGTGCAACGGGCGTGCACGTTAACAATATCAGGTACTTCTAATCTACACAAAACCCCGATTTAGTGCATCTGGTGTGCACAAAATCACATCAAGTGCGCCAGTGTGCGTAAGAATCTCAATCAAGTGCACATAGTGCACGAAAACATAAATCGTATATCAAAATCAAAATCAGCGGTATACGACAAACACCGAATCAAAATCAAGTATATCACGATGGATAACTCACAACTACATGCATCAGTGTGCACAAGACCAAATCGAAGTACGAAAAGTACAAGAAAACTATACCGAAAACATAAGTCCAAAATCATGTGCAACCCATATACACGAAATCAAATCAGTATCTCAGAATGCATAAAAATCAAAATCAAGTGCAATGGGTATGCACAAAACGAACATCAATACAACTGATACATGGAATACTAATTGAGTGCAATGAATGTGCACATAGGGAATACCAATCATAAAACGAAATCCTTAAAATACCAAAATCCAAACAACAGAAATGTGAAATTCAAACCACCAAATCGCAAATCGTAACACCAACGTCAATGTGCTCCTCATTCCTCTGGTGTCAACTGCTTCGAACTCGTCTCTTCGTAGCTGTGCTGACTGCGCTACCAACGACAATACTCGTATCTAGAGTCTCCCACGTAATCTATCCCTTTACCTGATATCCGGACTACATTAAACTTTTCGATCGATTCATCAAAATCCCATACTTCCCCGAGAGCTCAACACTCAAGTACAGTTTAAAAATATCCGGTACATACCCCAGCACCGATGGTCCAGCCGTAGAAGGGAAAGCCCAAGCCTCACTAATAGCACCGCAGAACTGCCGTAAACCCTAAGGTTCAAGAGCGTTCTCGTGGTCATTATGTCGAGTTAGGGTTTTATTCTTCTAGAGGGTCCATTGAAATACCTGCATGTTCTTCCGAATACCTTAAACTTGGGAAAATTGATTTCTGACAATCGTTCGAATCCTTTAACTTCATCTGGACGGCATGCGAATACCCTTCTTCCGCATGCTAAACAATGCTTCAATCCTCAAGAATAAATGATACCCTAACTTTTATCGCATTCGAGCCGCAGCTCCCTCTGCCAGTGCGTCTGTGGTAACAGAAACCACCATCCGATATCGACGAAGATAGATCAAAAGAACGAATGAAATGCGGTTACATCCTAAGGCTACTTAAGAAGAGTAGCGTATCGTAAGTATGCCGCGGATCATACCCACGGTACGTCACTCTACCTAAGTCGCCTACTCTATCAACCAAGGGTCACCCTAGACATATACAAAGGTTAAACCTAACGCTCTGATACCAACTTTGTCACGACCCGAAAGTACGGAACGTGACCGGCACTTAGATTACGAAGCGTCTAGAGGCACAACGTAACCTAAGTAAGCCGAAGCCCAGAAATCTAAACCATAAAAAGAAGAAGTAAAGGAAAACATGTAGAAAACAAGTTTAAAAGCAACATCCAATTTTCTCAAAAATTTCGGCAGAGTCTCTTTTGTAAAAACTGGCCCCAAACGGGTACAAACAAGAATAATATATATATACAAACAATAAAAAGCATCCCCAAACGGGAGCTAGCTCTACGCCAAAAGGCGGAAACAACCACATCAATGCACAATAGTATACAACGCCAAAGGGCGAAGCTCAAAACTTAAAAGAAAACAAATCCACCAGATACCATAATAATACAAGCGCTACTCTAAGGTCGAAATAAATAACTGGTCCAGTAAACTATCAAGTAATACAAGTTTGGTTGATGGAGCTTACTAGATACAGATGAAATAATAAAAAGTACAACGGTGGTCCAGATACAAGTGAACCAACCTACCGTGCAAATCACCCTGAAGGAAATGATGTGCCAGCAAGCTGCCAGGAAAACCTGTACATCAAACCTGTAATAAAATTTGGCACAACGGGGGTGAGTTGCCAACTCGTGAGTAGAAGATATCTGCGAAAAGAAATCGAATGCACGACGCTATCCTAGGTCATAATAATATACTAATATCTCACTAGTCATCTAGTAGTGCAGGGTAATAAACTACGTGTAAGTGCAAATACTCTGTGCTCATGTCAATACCTCAAAGAGTAATATGTCATGTGAATGAGTATGCATGCACCATGAATGTAAAATAACTAATCCTGAAATCTGGATATATCTGTATAAGAAATCTTTAGCTTTTACCATGGTAAAATTTGTATAGAAATCTGAAATATCAACGATGAAATCCATGAAAATCCGTGTCAAGTATCGACACAAAACATGTAAATCTCAAGTCTCAATACCTCGTAAATCTCAAGTCTCAATACCTCATAAATCTCAATATCCCATAGTCTCAATATCTCGGGCTCCGTCAGTCCGGATCGGCCCATATCATCAAATCTCACGACAACGGTCGGTATCCTCCGGATATCCGCCGCGCCAGACATCACCGGTAGGTAGTCCTCCCCTGCCAGGCTCATCGTCTACAACTCGATCTTCTTGCCCCGGGGTACCATACCGGGCCCACCATGTACCCGAGACGGTTCATCCACTCCTCGAATCGGGTCTCGAAATCCAACAGAAAACATGAAATCTCATGGTGGACGACACATACATCACGAGAAAACCACAACTTATATTTTAAAAAGTGAGGAGGAGAGAGAGAAGTTTTTATATATATATTATTGCGGTTTTCCCCCAAAATCCAGAAATCTCATAGAAATCCAGAATCCCAAAATCATGAGTAAGTAAATGATAATGTCGGCATAAGCCCCACAATACTACATGATAACATGGAAATGTGAATGCATGAAATGTCTAAATAATAAATGCCATGTCAAGACTAACACCGGATAGTAATCACAATATTATATCGATCTAGCTGTTAGCTGATTCTATCAATAAAAGATAATATGTTCTAAAGTGTACGTGACATAGCAATTACCGATGATGATGTGTGTGAGCCGGCAATAAGTGTGCGTGGAATATGCACATCATCGGTAATGGTGCTGGTGTCCTAACAGGCAGAGTTTTATACTGATCCTAGAAACATATGTATGAACATGCACCATGATGATTACGGTCTGAAAGTAAAGACGGATGTGTATTAACCACTCATTTGATATACAAGTATAACTACAACTATATGACTCGAGTCTAAACTAGTGTCCATCTAACCTCCTAAGGAACTAAGCCTAAGAAACTAGTCGATAAGAAATAAGAGTCCACCTAAGGTCTGAGTCCATATCTCAAATAGGCGGCGATCCAGCCTCAATAGCGTCACGTACGTAGTACGGCTTCCTCAAATCAAGAGTGCGGATCAATCATCACATCTATGCCTCGTACGGTAAAATCTATCATACGGCATCCCAATATCGGGATACGAGTCAAGTATCACCTACGTACATCATCATTCGTATAATATCATCATCAAATAATGTCATGATCAAAGGTACTATACTGTAATCGCGTACATCCCAATATCATCAATCATATATCACTGTCTGCGAACATATACGTCGTCAATTGTTCCTCAGAAATATCATGTCATATATATCATATCGTAACCAGGTCACACATATATCATATCGTAATCAAGTCACAGGTTACGGACCGGGTTCTATTCTAGAGTATCGTATATCTCAATGTCATCATCACCTATTATCATTTATGTATACATATCCATTCTCTCATTTTCCAACGATCCGCTAAGATCATAATATGACTGTATAGCCAAGAGATCACGGCATCAAGCCCAGTTATATCGTCTCATCCCCATGTATCATATAACATCCTTATATCACATATACATGTTGTGTATATATACACCTACACACATTCCTACTTATATATACATATACACATATACACCAAGCCAAGTTTCTGTGTGTGCATGTGTGTGTCTACCTGAAACCTACGAATTTCCTCCAAGACATTCCTCCTCTGGTAAAGTCTATCTAATTCAGTCTAGTCCAACCTAAGGTCTTTAATAGGGTCCTACTCGCCAAGAATCTAAGGTCACGCCCGACTTCCTAATGACAATAAGCAATATCCCTATTCTACGTTTGCGGGGGTGCTAAACGCCATCCACCCGACTTCCCCTGTAGATATACATCTACTCACCTGGTCCTTGTCTGCCGAAGACGATGTCGCCCTCTTCTTCTTCCTCGTCCAAAGTCCACGCAAATACCTGAAGAGTCCAAACAGCCTCGACTAAGTGTGTGTCGTAATCTACAAGCATATCATATAACAAAATAAAAGCCTTCCATATTATTAACTGGAATAACCTCTTTCTAACAATTTACTCTGTCATTCAAAGATGAATCTCCATGCCAAATTTCAGACCAGAAATCAATATTCCCTTGGCCTATGATCCATTTGGATAAAGAGCTGATGATAGGAATGTAATGATAAAAAAAATTTCCCAGTAGGAGATGCAGTAGAACTCATAGTAGGAATAGAGGCTTTTACATATTTTGCATGCATATAATTGACCCATAAACTGTCACTTTAATAAATTTCCAAGCTTTTTTTTTATACTATAAGCTCCAGCAACTTCACTCAGCAACATGATGTTAAGACCTCCTTCCTGATGAGGCTTGTATATTTTATCCCATGACACCCATTGAATGATGATTTTGACTATCACAATCATTCCAGAAAAATTTTACTATCATGGAAGCAATTATTTTAATCACAGTGCAAGGAGGATTACAAGAGGCTAAAATATGTACTGGCATGGACATCAAAACATGCTTGATAAGAATATATCTTCCCGCTATAGAAAGTAACTTATTTTGCCAACCTTGCTGTTTTGCCTCAAAATAGCTGATTCTGTATCTACCATGAAAAACTGGAGCTCCACGGTAAATTAAAGGCCAAGCACCTTTATTTATTTCTATCATATTCTGGATGGAAGAGCAAGCCGAAAATGGACAGACTTTTCCTATGTAATATGCACTTTTCTTCTTGTTAATCTTCTGACCAGATAATCCCTCATAAACATGCAAAAATTCAAAGAGAGTATTCTAATCTTTCCTTCCTATATAAATAGGATATACCTCTACTAAGATATACTGATGCAATAATAAAAAGAGCAGGGATAAGGGATCACCTTGCCTTACTCCTCTTGAGCTTGAAAAGAATCCTCCCAGTTGCTCATTCATATTCATAGAAAAACATCGAGTTGCCAAGCACCCTTTTACTAGAGTAACAAACTTTTCAGAGAAGCCCAAAGGATTTCATAACTTGGAATATAAAATTCCACTCTAATCTGTCAAATGCCTTCTCCATGTCCAACATCAGTATAATATTGTGCCCTCTGACTTTCTTTCCAATGTCTTGAGTAACTTCTTGTGCCTAGACAATATTTTCATATATCTCTCTGTCTTTAACAAGCGCCCTTTGAGCTTGAGAAATGATAGTAGGTAAAATACTTTCAAGCCTATTGGAAAGAATTTTGGTAAAAAATTTATACAGGAAGTTACAAAGGCTTGTGGGCCGCCACATGATAGTCGGAGAGAGCGACGAAGGCGTCGGGGGTTGGAATCTAGGTTCCCGAGTCGAGCATCAACGGTGAGACGAAGGGATCAAAGCTTAGAGAGGAGAGGGAGTACCGGCGAATATAATTGAGCTCGGACGAGAACGAAGCTGGAGCTGGAATCGCGTCGGAGGAGGGCCGATTCAGGTTCGGGTTCGGATCTTGGAAGGAGACGGAGAAGAAGTCGGCGGCGGCGTCGAGATCGCGCGTCTCGAGATCGCCTATCCCAGATCTCTCGAAGGTGAGATGAGGAGGAAAAATAAAAAAAAATAAAAAAATTGTGTGAAGGAATTTTCTAGTAGGAGGGGGGAGAAAATGGGGCCACTGAGGAATTATAATGGAACTAGGGAAAAATAAGTGGGGAGTTAAGGAACTGAAATTTTGAGGGTAGGGGGGTAGGGAATTAATGTATATATTTACATTTATATTTATATTTAGTAATTTTCTTTCATTTGCTAAGTCTCGGGTTGTCCCAAAATACTAACACTAGTGTTGGGGCTACTAAATACACCTCAAATACAACCTTTCCATAAAAAAAATATATTATTTAAATTATTTAATCCTGAAAACAATATTTTATTTCCCTGAAATGTTACACTTGTGAAGCGAAGGAGCGGACTAAAAAGGTTGTAATCCCTCACACTTAGATAAAAAGATGTTATCTTGCATGCTTAACCCTAATAATCTAGCAAAGATCCCGGCTTTGGGTTGTTCGGCACGTCTAAATTTTTATCCGGGCATGTTTGATGCCTTATGAACCTTCACAAGAGTGCCTAGGAACCCTACAGTGGTATCAGAGCCTAGTTAGAGCATTAGGCGTCGTGTTTACGAAGTTAAAACTCCGATCGAACCCGAACCGACAAAATTTACCCCCTCTCTGGAAATTTTTCAAGATCTGGGATTTTTCTGAATTAAAAATACCTAAAAAAATCAGCAGGGAATTCTAAGAATTACCATGAAACACGGGCCCACAACTCCACTAAACCGCGGCGGAACCACGGAGGGAACCTGCTTCCCGCGGCGGTTCCGCGGCCGATTTATGGGATTGTGACATGTGGCTTCATGGTAATATCTGTAGGTGCTTGTTGATGATTCTGGGTATTTTTAAAGTGACTTAAGTGTTGAGTAATCTGGGGTTTCTTTTGTAATCGTAGATTCGATCGGAAAATTTAAATTCGTTATTATTTCCAGATATTTAGAAATTGTTAAAAAGTTCGAATGGATATCATTAACTCACTTTTTCCCGGCACGTAAAACTTTCAAGTGTTGAATTTTTATCGGGTTTAAATCTTTCGGAAAATTGTACAAGTTAAGCGGTGGACCCTCTAGAAGACAACAAACCTTAACTTGATTATGTGACCGTCTTGAACTGCCTTTTGAACCTTCGGGTTTGGGGCAGTACGGCGTGCCACATGTGAGGCGTTGGCTTGACCCTTCTATAGCTGGATCACCGATACCGTGACATATTCTGGGATTATTTGAACTCCGCTCAAGTGTTGAGCAATTTAGGAAATTTTTGGTATTTGATTATCTGTTCGAAAAGTTTAATACTGTCTATTTATCTGGAATGTGATACAATATGTGGAATTCATAGAGTTAGGCATGAAATGTGGAGTATGTGATATTTCGGATTTACGATTTCTAAAGTGATTGTGGATTCCAAATATTGTAGTTTTACACTTTCTTTTCTGTGACCGTAAGTGTAATATGTGATATCGCCGGTTTCGTTGCTATATGTCAACGACAATTGGGATGCGCATATTTACTTACGTTGATGATATGTGATATTATGTGTTGCTGTGATATGTTATATTGGATCGTCGCGTTCTGAATAGCCGGGGGTTTTATATGAGATGAGGTTTTTTATTTTCATTCATGTAAAATTCATTTGTAATGTAATATTCTTTTATTTGGGGCACTTCCAGGTTGAGGTTGATGTCACCAGTGTATATTATTTACTTTTCCGCATTAGGTAGACCCAAGGAGGGGAGCACAAGTAACCGGGTTCTAGGGTCCAGTGGGAGGCCATCTCGAGGAGTCGAGACCGGGTCTCCTAACCCTAGAATTGGCAGTGTTACTTGCCGCTCTCGTAGGGGTCTTGGGATGTGGGTTTGGCTATTCGTCGCGACCGTGGAATCCGTGTTTTATACAGGCTCGTATTGAAAACACGGACGTCCTAGTATATCCAATATTTCATATATGTTCTTCTGCTGCAATATTCTGTGATGAGATCATATTACTGCCTGAGACGAATGCTTATACTATATATATATGCTGATATATAAATATTACTGCTTTCGTTTCTTCTGTGATGCTTAGGAAGCATAACCTGATGAGATTTTATTAATGAGATTAATAAAAAGAAAAGAAACCTAAAGATGTTGTAGAATCAAAACTTTATAAAAAGGGTAGCTACAGTTTTGCTTTGCACAGTGATATATATGATATGTCCTGCACCTTATTCGATGAGGAAAGAGCCGAGATCCCTTCGCCGGGAGTGACCTCTTTAGCGAAACTGGCAGATTCTACAAAACTCGGTTTGTCTTTTGATTGCTTTTAGAGTTTTGGTTTGCACAGCGGTATATATGATATATCCTGCACCTTATTCGATGAGGAAAGGGCAGACGATCCCTTCACCGGGAGTGACCCCTTTAGCGAAACTAAGAAAAGCCTCAAAAACACTCCTTTTTAAAAAAAAACTACTCGATTCTACGACGATATCAAGTTCATTACGCTCAGGGTTTTCTGAAAAACCTGCGTAGCCCTCCATCATTTCAGATAGATATTATTTAGTATTCGTGCTATGTTTGTTGACTTAGTTAAGGCATAGTGTACGGTAGCTAAGTAATGTTTATCTGCTAAAACATGAGATGTAATTGGATTAGGGTATTCGTACGGCCTTGTTGACTCAGTTAAGGGTCGTACGGGTGGGTTTAATTCAATCGGGAAATGTACGGGTTGAACTTGACTCGCGATTTATGGTTTGTTGACTTAGTTAAGGTCATAGATCGCTAGGGGCAAAATATTATTGGGAATTTCAAGTGTTGAAATTTGCAATGAGATTGCATACCTTCTATGAGATAGTTGGATCCCGATACCCACTGCGAGTAAGAGTTACTCCTGGGAGAGTTTTACACAGGACAATTAGTCATTCAAGTAGGTGTCTAGAAAAGTGTTAACGAGGTTACGCCTCTGGGAAAATGAGGTTTTCTTTAATAAGGTCCGTGCGAAAGCACGGGGAACCTCCCTCAAAGTACCGACACTGATCTGGCTGAAAGATTGACGAAATTGTAGGGTGTAATTAATCCCGGCTAATCTTACCTTTTAGGGTTTGAATGTAGATTTGATAAAAACAGTGGGAGACATCCTGATTAGATAAGATAATAACCAATCTAATCTTGCAAGAGCATACGCTAAAGTGTTTTCTTCTCTCTCTCTCTCCAAGTAGCGACCATGTCAGGCCATAATCAAGATAATAATATGGATGTATTGACTGAACCCGATTATTGTACTGAGTAAGGGAACGTTGGACCCGTTCTTTCTTATAAGAGTTATAAGACTGAACAGGAAACAGGAGAATATCTGGATTCTCACACCACCCTAAAGAACATGCATGTTGATGCATCTTCTTCAGGTATGTTAGTTATTGAGAACTGTTTCTCAGTTCACCCTACGTCCTGGGTATTGGATACCGGATCAGGATCCCATATATGTAAATTGTTACATGGGCTACGAAAAGGTAGAGAACTGGGAAAAGGTGATCATTCCGTTCAAGTAGGGAACAGTGCAAGTATTGTAGCCAAAGCAGTTGGCGAATATCACCTTGTATTACCAAGTCGTAATACACTGATTCTAAATGAGTGCTATTATATACCGAACATGATGTGCAATATTATATCAGTTTCTTTATTAAGTAAAGAAGGATATAATTTTGTAGTAAAGGATAATGTTATGAACATATTCCTAGATCAAAAGTTGATTGCATCAGGCTCGTTACATAATGGCATATTCATTCTGAATTAGAATACAGTCCTGAATATACAAAACACACACAAGAGAAAAAGTTCAGAAATGAACGAATCCTACTTGTGGCATTGTTGACTTGGTCATATCAATGCGACACGACTGGCTAAGTTACATAAGGATGGTTATTTGAATCCGTTCGAATTATCATCTTACGATACTTGCCATTCATGTATCAAAGGAAAAATGACCAAAGCTCCGTTTAGTGGACACGGAGAAAGAGTTACTGAACTCTTAGGACCAATACATAGTGATGTATGTGGTCCCATGTCTACGCATGCCAGGAACGGTTCTTCCTACTTCATTACATTCACTGACGGTCTCTCTAGATACGGACATGTGTTTCTGATGAAACACAAGTCTGAAGCTTTTGAGAAATTCAGAGAATATAAGCACGAAGTAGAGAACCAAACGGGCAAAAGTATTAAGATTCTTCAATCTGATCGAGGAGGTGAATACTTAAGCAGTGAGTTCCTAGATTATCTAAAAGAGAATGGGATTCTCTCTCAGCTTACTCCACCTTATACACCACAGCACAACGGTGTATCGGAACGAAGGAATCGCACCCTATTAGATATGGTGTGTTCAATGATGAGTACAGCTGAGTTACCTATTTCCTTCTGGAGGTATGCGCTTGAGAAAGCCATACACCTATTGAATATGGTTCCTACCAAATCAGGTCGAGAAAATAATACAATTAATATATATCAATGTATTATCCGGTGAGAAAATGAAATAATAAAGCGACCAATATTAGATAATGTAATACAATATATCATATATATTATTATATATTAAATCATCGAATCAACACTTGATCCGACAATCCGGCTATATCGAATATAACCGACTAATATATCATGTACCGATTCATCGAATCAACACTTGATCCGATGATCTGGTTCATATCTAAATATCGCGAGAATATAATACGGTATCTCATATCGCATTATCCTCGGTCTTGCACATATCGCATATGTGCCTCTACTCCGTTTTGCCTGAGCCAAGAAACCTCTGTGTAGGACTCTAAAGAATCGTCAATACGCCGGTAGCAGGTGATGATCATATCAAACACCCACAAGCTGCAAGCGGTCAGCTAAACGTAACAGCCACCCAGGTATTGAGCGATCAGAAGATCAACAAGCTAGCCTGTACGTTCTCCTGTGAATCCAACCAGTAACACTCCCGTACAGTCCGGTCTCTTCGTCTGATATGTCGCATATCAAGTATAGGGGTGGTATACGTCAGACCCCAGTAACCGATAAGTCGTGTCGATGTGTGGCTCATAACGGGTCGAGAAACTACTAGTAACACTTACCAGTAAATCTCTATATCAGCCCTGGCCAGGGACTTCCAGTTATAGCCAATCGAACACAGCACAACATCAACTCCCTATACAGAGAGAGACGAATCCCCTCCTATCGCTCATTGCCTCCATGTGATTCGGGATTGTATCCAAAAGCCACCGTTTTGCACTCCCTCTTGGACATGGTAAGGTGGAAATCAAAGCACAGTGGGAATCACACAAGACTCTATGACGATCTCGGGTCTACAGACTACCATGTACCAGTGTCACCGGAGAACTGCCATCTGACGTGTGGTATATCACCATCTGGGAGTTCTCGGCGAGTCCGTCCAGTGTACCCAGTCTCCACTGAGCACCCGTACACCATCTCTGATGTGAAACACCGATGGATATAGGATCATCCATCGCCCATCATATGGGTCAAGATGCGTATACGCTAGTCTACTCTGGTGTATCGATGCCCTGTCTCGATATACCCTCGACTAGGAACAGTTATAGGATGTACTCATCGACTACCATGGCCCTACTAGTATGATCTCATCATAGTCCCAGTAGTCGAGTACTGATCCTAAGGGCTTTATCAACATGTGAGAGTAAAACTGTATACCAATACAAGTCAACATGTTAAGATAAAGTGAAACCAAATAGCATACTATCATGACGAGCAAGAAAGTCCTCTCTCTATATATCTAAGCATCCATTATAATATACATCATATGTACAACAATGGGCTCTAGGGCATATACATAATTAACATATATGTCCAAGAATCCACTACAATATACATCGCATGTACTGTAATGGTCTTTAGGGCATACATTTCACTAACAGTCAAAGAGTGAGGCACTGGATTTGGGCCACCCGTTGAGAGGGGCCGCAGTAGTGGTAAGCCGATCAAAGACCGATTTCTTCGGAGCTTCTTGTGATGGTACAGGAGTGTTGAAGCTTGTTGGCGGAATCATGGTCCCGAAGAACAATCCAGTGGTGGCCTGAATCACCTGTTCCACCGGCATAGCGAAGATAGAGGCCGCTTGGGGCCCATAAGTCACTCTTCCGGACGGGACGGAGCGAGAGTTGCAGTTGCAGTTAGTGCAGTTTGAAGCCATTGATCTTCTATTTTCTGCACGGAGCAAGACACCAAATCATAGTACCTCGAATCCATAGGCAACCATAGCAAACCGCGATTCGTTCGTGAACATGACACACGAAGTGTGGAGTGGAAAGAGGAAAAGGTCCCACCGGGCGTGCCGGAATCTGTTCACCGCCGAAAACCGAGAAGACAAACGTCTTGCCTGAATTTTGGGGCAGATGCTAATTGGTGCTATCCGTCCACCTCTCTGAAGATGCCAAGTTGATTTGTGGCACCGTGCATCGAAGGTTTAGACGGATGCGGCCGATGTAGCAGACTTTGTCAGATTCCCCCTCATTGTGAGGGGTTTTTGATTTTGGGGACGCTCTTTCCTGCAGGCGCAAGCCCCTGCAGTTAATTACGCTACCGCATCGCGGTAACCACTTTCTCTTTCTCCAGATGGTGACTTCGTGTCGTGTGTGTTTGTTTTGTTTTTGGTTACCTGTGGATTGTATACGGAGACTAATTATGTTGTCGTCCATAGGGCGTGGATTAGCCCAAATCCGTATTTTCTTAGATTTGGGTTTGGGGTTGGGTTTAAGGATACGTTAGTCTCATTTAAGACTATGATCGACTTAAACGTTAGTTAAGGATACGTTAGTCTAATTTTAGACTAAGATCAACTTAACGGTTTGCTAAGGACACGTTAGACTAATTTTAGACTAAGGTCAACTTAACCATTTGTTAAGGATACATTAGTCTAATTTTAGACTAAGATCTACTTAACAGGATCATTTAGATCCAACAAAAGAGAATTTGGGCTCTATTGTTTTAGTTTAGAGACTTTGCGGTCAATTACCAGTTTAAGGACATGGTGGTCCAAGGTTAAAGACATAATAGTCCATGGGTTTAAAGGGACCCCACAGTCCGAGATTAAGGACATCATAGTCCATGGGTTTAAAGGGACCCTACAGTCCGAGGTTAAGGACATCATAGTCCATGAGTTTAAGGACCCACAGTCCATGGAATGATTGGTTATCGGGACCCGTCACCTCTCTGAAGACGTTGAAGGATTACAACGATAAATATCAGAGGAGTGAAGAGATGTACCCTTAAACCAAAGTTGATTGGGAAATCTGTAGTTCAATTTGGAACTAAGATCAATTAAATAGATTATGAGCACATTGGCTCAGTTAAATCTGAATTGAGGACTTATGGCCAACTTGGGCTAAGTCCAATTAGGTTTGAAATGTTGGCCCTTTGTTGGACTATTGAACATTTGTTTGGGTTCAGCCCCCTATTATTTAGCAATGACAAACAGGGGTTTGGGGGCTCTAACAACATTTTGTCTTTGGCTGAGCACTAACCATTCATTATAGCTCTGGACTTTACTTTGTATATCATATGAACTGACCAATTTTGAGGTCCAGTTGAAGGGGAGATTTGCCTCTGGAAAACTTAACCAATTTAGGATACGCTTGGCTTTATAATAGTGTTGAACACTAGAGGCTACTTGGCGATCATGTGCTCCCATGTGATATGCTGAAAGTAGTGTTGAACACTAAGGACGAGGCGCTTAAAGTAGTGTTAAACACTAAAATTGAATTGGTCACATGGGGTCACGTGAGGCATCTGAAGATGGGGGCCAGACTTCCATTATTTTGTTCTCAGAGTATTCAGTTAGTGTTAAACACATTTAGTCTTTGAAATTATCACGTGTGGACACGTGACAATGCCTCTGTGTTGGGCATCAATTCCTCTATCTTCCCTTATTTTATTCTTTTGAAAAGGGGTATTTGTCAGGGGTCACGTGGGGACATGTGAGGCGCCCTAGATCAGTACTGCCTTTGGCTTTGTTCTCTTTTATTTTGAGGGTCACGTGGGAGCACGTGAGACATTGCCTCCAGACTTGTTCTTTCTCATTTTGAGGAGTCTGTTTAAGGGTCACGTGGGGACACGTGACCAAGTCTTGTTCATTCTTTTTTGATCATTGAGAGGGCGCGTGTTGCCACGTGACCAAGTTGGGTACTGATTTCTTTACGTGCATGGAGAGTTTTAAGTCCCTTATTTTAAGAATTAAATTCTTTGGTAGGGTTAAACCCTAATTTTTCTTAGAGAAATTAAATTCCTATGTATATAGAAGAATTAAATTCTTATGTAGGGTTAAACCCTAGTTTTATTTGGAGGAATTGAATCCCTATGAATTTGGGAGAATTAAATTCTCATATAGGGTTAAACCCTAGTTTCATTTGGAGGAATTAAATTCCTATGAATTTGGGGGAATTAAATTCCTTAAACTCAATTCTCCCTCTAAGTTTTGGATCTGCATGGCAGAATCTCCCCGATGAGAATTAAATTCTCAACTTGTGGGGAGATCTGCTTCTGCAGAGCTTCAACCAAAGGAAGAACTAAGTTCTTATCAGAAGATTTAAACTCTTAAATTGAGAATTAAATTCTCTTTGTTTTATGGAACTTAGATCTCTTTCCCCTTTCTCACCTAGGGTTTCTTTTCTCTGAAGAGATCTTTTTTTTCTCTCTCTTAAGAATTAAATTCTCCTCTCTTTTTTCTCTCTGTTGTTGTTATCTCCCCAAAAAAGTAGATCCCCTTCTCTTCTCTTCTTGGCTCCTATTTATAGGAGAAAGAAAAGAATCAAATTGTTTTGTCAATCTTTCATTGAAAGATTTCAATTGATTTTGTAACCAACATGATCTTTTAGATCGCTCAGTGAATTTTATTCACCATTGGATTTTTAATCCAAAAAATCTTTATCTGTTATTCCTGGCAAATTTCAGGGAAATCTTTCCTTATATAAAATCTTTCCATAAATTGGTGATTTTTAATCACCATTGGATTTTTAATCCAACGGTGCTCCATTTTACAGAGCACCATCTTTTTTGTTTGGAAAGATTTAGAGAAATATTTTTCCAGTTAGGGTTTTTTATTCCCTCTTAATTAGAATTTAATTTTATTAATTCATAGATCTTTAGGAACCCATCACGTGTTGGCACGTGACCCCCTGATTAATCATTTGACCAGAATTTAATTCTGTTGTTTTAAAGAACTCAGGAATTATCACGTGTCAGCACTTGACCCATGGTCACGTGTTGGCATGTGATGCCCCATTGGGATTTTTCGTTGTTATTTTATTATACCTTTAATTCTTTTCAGTGGGTTTAAAGGCCCATCACGTGTTGTCACGTGACCCCATTGATTAATTGCTTCCAATTATTTATTTTATTCAGTGCTTACAGGCTTTGCCTGTAAATAGTCACGTGTCTGCACGTGATGCCCGGTCACGTGATGCCCGGTCACGTGTAGGCATGTGATGCCCGGTCACGTGTGAGCACGTGATGCCTCATATCTTTTGATACCGGATGAATTATGAGGCCCATAATATATAAAATTGAAGGATTTTTCGCGACACTTTCGATACCATTAGAATTTAGCTGTTTCACATTAGGGAGTTTGTCAAAATACAGCCCGGAAAATACTGGTTCACATTTTCTTAAACGTATCGCTGCCATTTGATACCTTGGGCTCTTTTGCGCAGAATTTTTTTGGCGGGAACAGATTCTTCTTACCTTTCGACTAGTATCTTTAGTTAGTTCCTTAGTTGGTTAGGTAGATCATAGTTTAGGCTCAAATCATACTTATTTTCAAAACTAATGAATCGTGCTTTTTCAAACAACAAACTGTATGACTCGTAATTAGTATGTATTTTCTAATTGTGCGTTTACTACACATTCACCGTTATATTCATGTTGTATTCATCGCATTGCATATTCATACATATGTTTCTTTAGCTAATATGAAACTCTGACTGTTAGGACACCAGCACCATAACCGATGATGCGCATGTTCCTCGTACACTTATTTGCCGGCCCACACATCATCATCGGTAATTGCCATGTCACGTACACTTTAGAGCATATTATTTTTTATTGATATAATCAGCTAAATGCTAGACCAATATAATATTGTGTGATTACTCTCATGTGCTAGTTTAGACATTGCATTTATTACTTAGAGACTTCATGCATTCACATTTTCATATTATCATGCAGTATTGTGGGGCTTATGCCGATAATCATTATTTACTTACTCATGATTTTGGGATTTCGGATTTCTATGAGATTTCTGGATTTTGGGGAAAACCGCAAGAATATATATAAAAGCTTCTCTCTCTCTCTCTCTCTCTCTCTCTCGCTCTCATTTTAAAATACAAGTTGCGGTTTTCTCGTGATGTATGTGTCGTCCACCATGAGATTTCATGTGTTCTGTTGGATTTCGAGACCCGATTCGAGGAGTGGATGAACCGTCTCGGGTACATGGTGGGCCTGGTATGGTACCCCGGGGCAAGAAGATCGAGTTGTAGATAATGAGCCTGGCAGGGGAAGACTACCTACCGGTGATGTCTGGCGCGGCGGATATCCGGAGGATAACGACCGTTGTCGTGAGATTTGATGATATGGGCCGATCCGGACTGCCAGAGCCCGAGATATTGAGACTATGAGATATTGAGACTACGAGGTATTGAGACTTTGAGATTTACATGTTTTGTATCGATTCTTGATACGGATTTCCATGGATTTCATTGATGATGTTTCGGATTACCATACAAACTTTACTATGATAAAAGCTAAAGATTTCTTATACAGATATATCTAGATTTCATGGTTGATTGTTTTACATTCATGGTGCATGCATACTCATACACATGACATGTTACTACTTGAGGCACTGACACGAGCACTGAGCATTGCACTTATGCATAGATTATTACCCTGTCACTACTAGATGACTAGTTCTATATTAAGTATATTATTATGAACTAGGAGATCGTCGTGCATGCGATTTCTACTAGCAGATGTCTTCTACTCACGAGTCGGCAACTTACCCCCGTTGTGCCAAATTTTCTTTCAGGTTCAGATGTACAGGTTTCTTTGGCGGCTTGTTGATACACCATTTCATTCAGGGTGATTTCTTGGTAGGTTGGTTCACTTGTATCAGGACTGCCGTTGTACTTTTATTATTTCATTTGTATCTAGTAAGCTCCATTAACCAGACTTGTATTACTGATAGATTTAGAAGACCAGTTGTTTAATTTTGACCTTAGAGTCGCGCTTGTATTTTTATGGTTTCTGGTGGATTTGGTTTTCTTTTGAGTTTTGAGCCTCGCCCTTCGGCGTTGTATATTATAGTGCATTGTGTGGTTGTTTCCGCCTTTTGGCATAGAGCTAGCTCCCTCTTGGGGATGCCTTTTTGTTGTTGCTTATGTATATGTAAGTCAATGTACAACACCCCACGACTTGCGGGGAGGCGGAATAATGAAAAACGATCTTGTTTAAAGCATAAACATCGATTAACCGAGAATCTTTGCATAAACAATAACTAACAACAAATATAGGAGTTAACAACTACTATGAAAAGTGATTATACCTGTAGAACCGAGTCCTTCGTCTGGTCGTTCTCCACGTCCTCTCCGGCCTTCTCTAATGTAACACTTTGAATTTCCGTTTGATGTCTTTCGTGATAATTAGTGATCGTAGGTGTTAGTATATGTGTGTGCATAGGATTTTTAGTTATATTTAGTAGTGGTTGCATATTGGGAATTTTCCTTTGTAGTGTACACCTTGCACACTTAGCCATTTTTGAGACATAGGTTTAAGTGTTAGCCAAATTCTTTTGTTGCATGGTTGCTAACTCATTTTCCCACCATTTTAATCTTTTCATCACCCTTTTCATAATTTAAAATCATAATAAACAAATGAGGCATGGGGGTTAGGTAAAGAGTTTGACTTTTGACCCATTTTCTTTCTCTCTTCTCTCTCTCTTTCCCTCATTCTGAATTTCCTGCAGAAAAACAGCAACAACCATGGCATTTTCTTCATCTCTTCTTCTTCTTTTCATGTCCCTTTGATCCCTACACAAAACCCTATACAAATCAACTCATTTGCTTCACAAAATCATGGAAAAGTGAGGTTTTTGAGGTGTTCAAAGACAAATCTGCACACTTGAGGGAGAAGCTGGAACTTTTGGTGTTTTACAAGGTTCTTAGAAGGTATTAACTCATATTAGCACTTCTTTTCCTTAGACTTGTTGTATTCTTTAGTAAAAATCTCATTTTTGTGCATTTTTGGTGATATTTAAGGATATTTGTGATTCACATGTTAGATTAGGGTTTTTTTAGTTGTGTTAGCTCTATTATGTGTTATTAGAGCTATCTTAGGCCAGGTTTTGTTCAGTTTGCACAAAAATACCCTAAACTTTGATTTTAGTGCAAAAGTGTGGATTTTAACTAGAAATAGGGCCCTGTAGGATTTGCTGCTACCCGAGATATTTCAGAGTAAAACTAGATGTTACTGTAGCATGTATGGGGGGTATAGAGTGCACACACCAAACCTGGGAGCCCAATTCCCAAGTGGGGCCGCCGAAATAATCATTCTGGCCGCAAATTACGGCCAGATGGGGGTGTTTTGGGTTGGGGTTTGGGGTGTGGGTGTCTGCTACTATGTGGGTTATTTTGGTATATATAGTTTTACAATATCTTTTCTGTATCAAAATCTGGGGTGGAATACCTATTTTCCTGTATTTTCAATCTTTCGCGATACGCGTGATACGTGTGTGTGGGTTTGGGGTTTCTGCGTATCGCGACGCGTCGGAGTGGGTTCAGGCGCTTAACCACACGTTTTAGCATATCGCGCACACGCGCGCTTGGTTCGTGACACGAGTTACTAGTTCGGCTTTAATGTCGCGTTTGTGTGACTTCAAGCTTACGTGTGATATATTGTGTAATTTTAGGTTCGCAGGCGAGTACGGCGGACACCGCGCAGAAGGGGAAACAAGTTGTTGGCTATACCTAGCGAGAGACTACGGTGAGTAGATTTCACATCTACGGGGATATCGCCCGCATGGCGTTCTACGTCAGGGCTGATAGGACCTTATAGTTTCCTTTGCATACATTGACTGTTCATGGCTACTATTTAGTGCATATTGCATTCCCTGCTATGTGGATATAAATTAGAATTGATAGAACACCGCACCATTACTAACGGTCCATGTTGCACGAGCACTATCCTGCATGTTACACACACACCGTTAGTAATTGCCATGACACACACACTGTAGGAATTATATATCACATCGGATCAGTATATTGTAACTTATCTATATGTGACTTGACATGATATTCATACCTGATGCAGATATCACATCGGATCAGTATATTGTAGCTTATCTATATGTGACTTGACATGATATTCATACCTGATGCATATATCACATCGGATCAGTATATTGTAGCTTATCTATATGTGACTTGACATGATATTCATACCTGATGCAGATATCACATCGGATCATTATATTGTAGCTTATCTATATGTGACTTGACATAATATTCATACATGATGCATGTAGGGTTCCTAGGCACACACTAGAGGTCTCACAAGGCATCATCCATGCCCGTTTCAAAATTTATATGCCGAGAAACCTTAGACTACGGATCGTTAGCTAGATGTCTAGGTGAAAGAATGAAACTAGTTAACACTTAACTACAAGAATACGGAAATACAACCTTTGTAGATCCGGTCCTCCACCTCCACAGCTCCGTGATGAAGTCCTCTCCGTTGTCCTCATGCAATCCCGGGCTCTAACGTCGGCTTCATCGGAGAAGAAGCGGGCTAGGTCATCGACGACGTGCCGAAGATGATCTACGTCGAGGCATCACTAGATCAAGCTCCAACTTCACCAAGTCAAGAAACTTGTGAAGAAAACACACTCTACTACTTGGCAAGAGGTAGAGGATGAAGAAATAGGAAGTGGGTAGACTTTAGAATTGGATTTCTCACTTGTTTTCATCAATCACCATTGATGAAGTAAGCTTCTTCATGTGAAGAAGAAGAAGATGATGATGATGAAGTTATCATAAGTAATATTAGAAAATAGAAAATAGATTATACTTATCATAACTACAACCATGGTCAAGTGTAGAGAGAAGACTATGGTTAAGTGGAATGGTTAGGGTTAAGCATGAGACAAAATGGTCACAAAGTCAAAGCTTCATGAAGCTTCAAAGAAACAAACAAAACTTGCAACCATTTCATTTCTTTTGCCATTTCTTTTCCAAAATAAAATAAATGAAATAAATAAATAAATGAAAAGGAAAACCTTAACCATTACACAACCATGGTTTAATCTTTACACAAACCCTAATGAGCATGCATCATCAAACATGATACATTCTAGTGTACAAAAGTATATCACATATACAATGTGCACAATCCAAGTGAGAAAATCCATTTAAAGTGAACCAATACTAGTTAATGCAAAATAATATATCAAATATATAATTATACATTAAATCATTAAATCAACACTTGATTTAACGATCCGGTCATATCGCATATAACCGACTAGTATCCTTTGTATCGGCTTACCGAATCAATCCTTGATTCGATAACTAGGTTATATCGCATACAACCTTCCGATACATTCATCGCGAGAATGGAATACGGTATCACATACACGTATTATTCTCGGTCCCGCACATATCTCATATGCGCTCCTATTTCGTTTCGCTTGAGCCAGGAAACCTCTGTGTAGGACTCTAAAGACTCGTCAATATGCCGGCAGCAGATGATGATCATATCAAACACCCACAAGCCGCAAGCGGTCTGCTAAACGTAACGGCCACCCGGGTATTGAGCGATCAGAAGATCGACGAGCAAGCCCGCTCAGACTCCAGTGAATCCAACCAGTAACACTACCGTACAGTCCGGTCTCATCGTCTGATATGTCGCATATCTTGCCTAGGGGTGGTAAACGTCAGACCCCAATAGCTCGATAAGTCGTGTCGATATGAGGTCTATAACAATTCGAGAAACTACTGGTAACACTTACCAGTAAATCTCAGCAACCCTGGCCAGGGATTTCCTGTTATAGCCAATCGAACACAGCGCAACATCAACCCCCTATACCGGGAGAGACGAATCCCCTCCTATCGCTCATTGCCTCCATGTGATTCGGGACTGTACCCAAAAACCACCGTTTTGCATGCCCTCTTGGATGTGGTAAGATGGAAATCAAAGCACAGTGGGAACCACACAAGACTCTATGACGATCTCGGGTCAACAGACTACTCTGTACCAGTGTCACCTGAGAACTGCCATCTGACGTAAGGTATAATACCATCTGGTAGTTCTCGGCGAGTCCGTCCAGTGTACCCAGTCTCTACTGAGCACCCGTATATCATCTCTGATGTCAAACACCGATGGATATGGGATCATCCATCACCCATCTATATGGGTCGAGAAGGTACACGATAGTCTACTCTGGTATATCGATGCCCCATCTCGATACACCCACAACTAGGGACTTTCAAGGATGTACTTATGGACTACCATGTCCCCACTAGTATGATCCGCATCACAGTCCAAATAGTCAAGTACACATCCTAAGGGCTTTACCAACATGTAACAGAGAGACAATTAGTGTACACGTTAAGGTAAAGAGCAACCAAATAGCATACTATCATGTCGAGCAAGAAAGTCCTCCCTATATATGTCCCAGCATCCACTACAATATACATCCTATGTACAGTAATGGTCTCTAGGGCATACATATAACTAACAATCTCCCACTTGCACTAAGGCTATCTGTAGCAGTGGTTGTAGTATCTCATACTCAACCATCCCATAAAAGTCTCTCTCTGGGAATAGGCCTTCGTGAGTGGATCCGCCGTGTTATCCTCTGAGTCTGCTCTCCTAACCTCGATCACCCTGGAGATCAACTATCTCCATGATCAAGTGATACTGCCTTAGAATATGTCTGGATCACTGATGGGACGGTCGTTCCTTGGCATAAGCCACAACTCCATTGTCACACAATGGGAGGAACACAGTTCATCTCATGAACCAATATACACCCAAACAGCCTCTTTGGTAGCATCTTAAGTAGCGATGTATCCTGCTTTTATCGTCTAGTATGTCACGGTATCTAGCTTGGAACTCTTCCAACATACCGTCCCTTTACTTAGGGTAAAGACAATGCCTGTGACCGACATTCAGTCGTCTTTATCACCCTGGAACCCTTCCAGTGATTCTCCCCAGGATCAACTGATACCATCTCACTACAGCTAGTGAGATTCCTAACATCCAATTAGATCTATCTCATAGATCCAAAACCCAGGATTTAGTAGGTATCACTTTGATCCTATGTAGAGAATCTTTGTGATAAGCGGAGATTGATCGAGCGTAGCATAGGAAACTCCTTCCCTATCAAGAGTATGTCACCCACGTACTCTACGAGGATCGCTACCATACTCCCTACTACCTTTTTGTTTATACAAGGTTCATCTACCATTTTGATGATGTCAAACTCTTTGACTATCTATCAAAACAGATGTTCCAACTCCGTGATGCCTGCTTTATCAAATAAAACATCTTGCACACGTTTCCGCTGCTCCCACTGTCTACGAAGCCCTCTGGCTGTGTACTTATAGACGCTCTCTTCTAAAACATCATTTAGAAAAGCTGTCATGACACCCAACCACCAGATATCGTAGTCATGGTATGTAGCCGTGGCAAGTAGGATCTGGATGGACTTAAGCATAGGTACTGGAAAAGGTTTCATCATTATCCACGCCTGGTCAATGACGAAAACCTTTAACAAGTCTAGCTTTGAAAGTCTCAACTTTTCCATTTACACCAAGTAATCTTCTCAAGATATACTTGCTCCTGATGGGGATTTAACCCTTCAGATACAGCAACCAAAGTCCATACTTTGTTGGTGTACATGGATTCCATCTCAGATCGCTAAGCATCCAGCCATTCTTACAGAGTCTCACTCCTGATGGCCAGCTCGAAACTAGTTGGGTCATCATCTCATGATGCAATCCTCGCTCCCACTGTCGTAGAGAAACTGAAGTATCTCTCAGGTGGGTGAGGAACCCTACTAGATCGGCGGAGAGGCTGAGGTTTGTTGGCTACTATTGAATCCTTTGGTTCTATCAAATCATCATCTGTAGTTTGTACAGCTGGAACGATTCCAGTTCTACATAACAGTATTTGCCTCGAGTTTGTCTGGATTTTGCTTTTTAGACATAGGCCGGACAACCCCAAATCTTAACTAACTTAAGAGATGGGC
This sequence comes from Agapanthus africanus, assembly GCA_030015575.1. Taxonomy (NCBI): domain Eukaryota; kingdom Viridiplantae; phylum Streptophyta; class Magnoliopsida; order Asparagales; family Amaryllidaceae; genus Agapanthus; species Agapanthus africanus. The sequence continues at coordinate 108,814,696 of JASDDO010000004.1, read as the reverse complement.
TCTTCCGTTATCATATCAAATATGAAGTGGTAGGCAACTGATTTGATTCGAACCTTATTCAATAGGTATGCAGCTTCTCAAGTTCATAACCCCCAAAGGAAAAAGGTAACTCAGTAGTACTCATCATAGAGCACACCATATCAAATAGGGTGTATCTGCTCCGCCCCGATATACCATCGTGCTATGGTGTATACGGAGGAGTAATGCTGAGAGAGAATCTCATTCTCCTTTAGAATAGTCCAGAAATTCCATGTACAAGTATTCCCCTCCCTGATCTCATCATAGGACATAATACTTATACCCGTATTTTGGTTCTCTACTTCTAACTTATATTCTGTGAATATCTTAATAGGTTCGGACTTGTGTTTCAATAGGAACATAGGTCTGAATCTCGAAAGATTATCAGAGAATGTAATGAAGTAAAAAGAACTGGTCTTAGTATGTGTCGACAGGGGACTTACATACATCAACATGTATCATCCCAAGAGTTCACTAACTCTTTCTCTGTTTCCAATAAACAGAGCTATGGTCATTTTATCTTTGTGACATGACTGGCGAGTTTCACAAGATGTAAATTCAAACTGATTTAAATATGCATCTAAATGTAACTCTAGCTAGTCGGGTCGCATTGATATGACCTAGTCTACAATACCTCAAGAAGGAACCGTTCATTTCTGAACTCTTCCACTTGTGTGTGTTCTGTATACTAGGAACTGTAGTTTGATTTAGAACATCAATGCTTTTAGATAACGTGCCTGAACCGATCAACTTTTGATATAGGAAATGTTCAAAACATTATCCAACAATACAAAATTTTATCATTTCTTTACTAATAAAGAGAGTGATATGATTTTGTATATCAGGTTCGGTATCTAATAACATTCGTTCAGAATCAATGTATTGGTAATACAGGGTGACAGTGACCGACAGACTTGGCTGCAACACTTGCCCCGTTTTCTGCCTCATGAAACTTTTCACCCGTTCTCAGTTTTTCTACCTTTTTGTAGCCCTATGTAACAGATTACATATCTGGGATCCTGATCCAGTATCATATACTCAGGATGCAGAGGATACTGAGAAACAGTTCTTTGTAATGAACACACCCGAAGATGATGCATCAGCATGCACTCTCTTCGTTTGGGCGGCACGGGAAATCTGGTATTCCCCAATTTCCTGCTCTGTCTTATAACATTTATAAGTAGGAGCGGGACCAACGTTCCCCAGCTCAGTATAACAAGCGGGTTCGGTCAATATTCCGTTTTATTATCTTGATTAAGGCGTGACATGGTCGCTACCAGGAGAGAGAGAGAAGAAAACACTCAGCGTGCGCTCTTGTAAGAATAGATTGGTTATTTTTTATCTAATCAGGATGGCTCCCACTGCTTTTTTATCAAATCTTCCTTCAAACCCTAAAAGGAAAGACTAGCCAGGATTAATTACACACTACAAGTTCGCCAATCTTTCAGCCAGGCCAGTGTCGGTACTTTGAGAGAGGTCCCCCGTGCTTTCGCACGAACCTAATTAATGTAAACCTCGTTTTCCCAGAGGCGTAACCTCGTTAACACCTTTCTAGACACCTACTTGATCGGCTAATTTTAATGTGTAAAACTCTCCCAGGAGTAACTCTTACTCGCAGCAGGTATCGGGATCCAACTATCTCATAGAAGGTATGCAATCTCATTGCAAATTTCAACACTTGAAATTCCCGATAATATTTTTCCCCCAGCACCCTATGACCTTGACGGAGGTCAACAAACCATAGGCTACTAGTCAAGTTCAACCCGTCATTTCTTGATCGAATTAAACCCACCCGCACGACCCTTGACGGAGGTCAACAAGGCCGCACGACTACCCTAATCCAATCTGCATCATATGCATAAGCAGATAAATACTAGTTAGCTACCGCACACTACGCCTTGACGGAGGTCAACAAACGTAGCACGAATACTAAATAGGACTTATCTGAAATAACGGAGGGCTACGACAGGTTTTTCTGAAAACCTATTGCGTAATGAACTTGATATCGTTGTAGGATCGAATGATTTTAAAAATGGAGTGCTTTTGAGGCTTTTCTAGTTTTACTAAAGGAGTCACTCCCGGTGAAGGGATCGTCGGTCCTTTCCTCGTCGAATGAGGTGCGGGATATATCATATATATCACTGTGCAAAGCAAAAACACTTAAAAGCTATCAAAAGACAAACCGAATGTGTAGCATCTGCCAGTTATTGCTAAAGGAGTCACTCCCGGTGAAGGGATCTCGGTCCTTTCCTTATCGAATAAGGTGCAGGATATATCATATATACCGCTGTGCAAAGCAAGAACTGTAGCTACCTGTTTTATTTTGAAATTCGATTCTACAACATCTTAGGTTTCTTTTATTTCATTAATCACATTAATGAAGTCCCATCATTTAATATACCTAAACATCACAGATAAATATGACGTACACTTATGCCATCCGCATTCGCCTCGATGTCCCCTCGTGCACCGTTAGGTTAGGTAACTAACGGCAGAGCGGGGCAGGGCTAGCGCGGGTGTAAAACATAAGTAACGTCTATATAATATATAATATATCATATATACTATATACTGTATCTATCACATCACATCACATGATCACATCACAGATATCGGCGCAGAAGAATCATATGAAATATTGGATATACTAGGACGTCCGTGTTTTTAATACGAGCCAGTATAAAACACGGATTCCACGGTCGTGATGAATAGCCAAACCCACACCCCTAGACCCCTACGAGAGCGGCAAGCAACCCTACCAATTCTGGAGTTAGGAGACCCGGCCTCGACTCCTCGAGTTGGTCTCCCACTGGACCCCAGAACCCGGTTACTTGTGCTCCCCTCCTTGGGTCTATCCTAGTGCGGAAAAGTAAATAATATACAAAGGGTGACAACTTCTGCAACCTGGAAGTGCCCCAATAAAAGAATATTACATACAGTTTTTACATGAATGAAAATGAAAAACACTCATCTCACATAAAAAACCCCCGGCTATTCAAACACGACGATCCAATATAACATATCCAGCAACACATAACATCACATGTCATCAACGTAAGTAAATGTGCGCATCCCAATTGTCGTTGACATATAGCAACGAAACCGGCGATATCACATATTACACTTACGGTCACAGAAAAGAAAGTGTAAAACTACAACAGTTGGAATCCGCAACCTCTTCAGACATCGCATGCCTGACCAAATGAATTACTTAGACATCGCATGCCTAACAATTATAAACCCCGCATTTTAGTCTCAAAATCGAAAACACTTTTCAATACCAAGTCGGGCAATTCAACAGGATTCCCGACATCCTGATCGAATGCTCGTCGCAAACTTCAGTAGACGGCCGCACCCCCGATACCGTCGACGAAGTGCACCAAGGCGGAACACCGCTGCCGCGAGCACCCGGACGGATGCTTTCGGTGACGGGGTTCTCCTACAGTCACTTGGTCGGGGCTATGGGGTGAGGCTGTCTATTAAGTTTACCCGGCAAGTATCCGCGTACACTACGTGATTGCGACGGACTTTTGATCACATCAAAATTCCGTGGCAACCGATCAAGTGAGACTAAACTGCTATGTTTATAACATTCATTCAGTTATCTCATAACTTCTTGTGAATTCCAATTATTGTATCCCATTCCGGATAAATAGAAAATGTCAAACTTTCCGATCGAACAATCGAACACCCAAGTTTTCCCGAAACAGATCAACACATGAAATAAGTCTAACAACATTCAGTTCGTGCCTCAGTACCAACGGTCCAGCCGTAGAAGGGTCAAGCCAACGCCTCACATGTGGCACGCCGTACTGCCCCAAACCCTAAGGTTCAAAGGGCAGTTCAAGACGATCACATAATCGAGTTAAGGTTTGTTGTCTTCTAGAGGGTCCATCGAGTTACTTGCACTACTTAGAACATCGTTAAACTGGAGAAAAATCCAACACTTGGAAATTTCCCGACAGGGGAAAAATTGGGTATTTTTATCCGGTCGAACCTTTTTTAAC